>OZ026576.1:25574803-27041341 GCA_964020215.1 Aurelia sp. 3 sensu Dawson et al. (2005) | reverse complement strand
CCCCACCCCCTCCCCTAACACCTAACCCTAACCCTAACCCTAACCCTAACCCTAACCCTAACCCTAACCCTAACCCTAACCCTAACCCTAACCCTAACCCTAACCCTAACCCTAACCCTAACCCTAACCCTAACCCTAACCCTAACCCTAACCCTAACCCTAACCCTAACCCTAACCCTAACCCTAACCCTAACCCTAACCCTAACCCTAACCCTAACCCTAACCCTAACCCAACCCTAACCCTAACCCTAACCCTAACCCTAACCCTAACCCTAACCCTAACCCTAACCCTAACCCTAACCCTAACCCTAACCCTAACCCTAACCCTAACCCTAACCCTAACCAACCCTAACCCTAACCCTAACCCTAACCCTAACCCTAACCCTAACCCTAACCCTAACCCTAACCCTAACCCTAACCCTAACCTAACCCTAACCCTAACCCTAACCCTAACCCTAACCCTAACCCTAACCCTAACCCTAACCCTAACCCTAACCCTAACCCTAACCCTAACCCTAACCCTAACCCTAACCCTAACCCTAACCCTAACCCTAACCCTAACCCTAACCCTAACCCTAACCCTAACCCTAACCCTAACCCTAACCCTAACCCTAACCCTAACCCTAACCCTAACCCTAACCCTAACCCTAACCCTAACCCTAACCCTAACCCTAACCCTAACCCTAACCCTAACCCTAACCCTAACCCTAACCCTAACCCTAACCCTAACCCTAACCCTAACCCTAACCCTAACCCTAACCCTAACCCTAACCCTAACCCTAACCCTAACCCTAACCCTAACCCTAACCCTAACCCTAACCCTAACCCTAACCCTAACCCTAACCCTAACCCTAACCCTAACCCTAACCCTAACCCTAACCCTAACCCTAACCCTAACCCTAACCCTAACCCTAACCCTAACCCTAACCCTAACCCTAACCCTAACCCTAACCCTAACCCTAACCCTAACCCTAACCCTAACCCTAACCCTAACCCTAACCCTAACCCTAACCCTAACCCTAACCCTAACCCTAACCCTAACCCTAACCCTAACCCTAACCCTAACCCTAACCCTAACCCTAACCCTAACCCTAACCCTAACCCTAACCCTAACCCTAACCCTAACCCTAACCCTAACCCTAACCCTAACCCTAACCCTAACCCTAACCCTAACCCTAACCCTAACCCTAACCCTAACCCTAACCCTAACCCTAACCCTAACCCTAACCCTAACCCTAACCCTAACCCTAACCCTAACCCTAACCCTAACCCTAACCCTAACCCTAACCCTAACCCTAACCCTAACCCTAACCCTAACCCTAACCCTAACCCTAACCCTAACCCTAACCCTAACCCTAACCCTAACCCTAGGTTCATAAAATTATAACTTGAACAATTAATGAAATCAAACCAACAACAATGATTAACATTTGATGAATTTTTCAATGTTAATCATTGTTGTTGGTTTGATTTCATTAGTTTTTATCAATTAAAAGAATCAAAGGTTCAAAAATATAACCATAAAAATTAATGAAATCAAACTAACAACAATGATTAACATTGAAAAATTCTCCTATTAAATTATAATTAAAAGAATCAAAGTTTCAAAAATATAACCATAAAAATTAATGAAATCAAACTAACAACAATGAATAACATTTGAAAAATTCTCCTATTAAATTATAATTAAAAGAATAAAAGTTTAAAAAATTTAACCATCAAAATTAATGAAATCAAACTAACAACAATAATTAACATTAAAAAATTCTCCTATTAAATTATAAATAAAAGAATCAAAGTTTCAAAAATATAACCATAAAAATTAATGAAATCAAACTAACAACAATAATTAACATTAAAAAATTCTCCTATTAAATTATAAATAAAAGAATCAAAGTTTCAAAAATATAACCATAAAAATTAATGAAATCAAACTAACAACAATAATTAACATTAAAAAATTCTCCTATGAAATTATAAATAAAAGAATCAAAGTTTCAAAAATATAACCATAAAAATTAATGAAATCAAACTAACAACAATGAATAACATTGAAAAATTCTCCTATTAAATTATAAATAAAAGAATCAAAGTTTCAAAAATATAACCATAAAAATTAATGAAATCAAACTAACAACAATAATTAACATTAAAAAATTCTCCTATTAAATTATAATTAAAAGAATCAAAGTTTCAAAAATATAACCATAAAAATTAATGAAATCAAACTAACAACAATAATTAACATTGAAAAATTCTCCTATGAAATTATAATTAAAAGAATCAAAGTTTCAAAAATATAACCATAAAAATTAATGAAATCAAACTAACAACAATAATTAACATTGAAAAATTCTCCTATTAAATTATAATTAAAAGAATCAAAGTTTCAAAAATATAACCATAAAAATTAATGAAATCAAACTAACAACAATAATTAACATTGAAAAATTCTCCTATGAAATTATAATTAAAAGAATCAAAGTTTCAAAAATATAACCATAAAAATTAATGAAATCAAACTAACAACAATAATTAACATTGAAAAATTCTCCTATTAAATTATAATTAAAAGAATCAAAGTTTCAAAAATATAACCATAAAAATTAATGAAATCAAACTAACAACAATAATTAACATTGAAAAATTCTCCTATGAAATTATAATTAAAAGAATCAAAGTTTCAAAAATATAACCATAAAAATTAATGAAATCAAACTAACAACAATAATTAACATTGAAAAATTCTCCTATGAAATTATAATTAAAAGAATCAAAGTTTCAAAAATATAACCATAAAAATTAATGAAATCAAACTAACAACAATAATTAACATTAAAAAATTCTCCTATTAAATTATAATTAAAAGAATCAAAGTTTCAAAAATATAACCATAAAAATTAATGAAATCAAACTAACAACAATAATTAACATTGAAAAATTCTCCTATGAAATTATAATTAAAAGAATCAAAGTTTCAAAAATATAACCATAAAAATTAATGAAATCAAACTAACAACAATAATTAACATTAAAAAATTCTCCTATTAAATTATAATTAAAAGAATCAAAGTTTCAAAAATATAACCATAAAAATTAATGAAATCAAACTAACAACAATAATTAACATTGAAAAATTCTCCTATGAAATTATAATTAAAAGAATCAAAGTTTCAAAAATATAACCATAAAAATTAATGAAATCAAACTAACAACAATAATTAACATTGAAAAATTCTCCTATGAAATTATAATTAAAAGAATCAAAGTTTCAAAAATATAACCATAAAAATTAATGAAATCAAACTAACAACAATAATTAACATTAAAAAATTCTCCTATTAAATTATAATTAAAAGAATCAAAGTTTCAAAAATATAACCATAAAAATTAATGAAATCAAACTAACAACAATAATTAACATTGAAAAATTCTCCTATGAAATTATAATTAAAAGAATCAAAGTTTCAAAAATATAACCATAAAAATTAATGAAATCAAACTAACAACAATAATTAACATTGAAAAATTCTCCTATTAAATTATAATTAAAAGAATCAAAGTTTCAAAAATATAACCATCAAAATTAATGAAATCAAACTAACAACAATAATTAACATTGAAAAATTCTCCTATTAAATTATAATTAAAAGAATCAAAGTTTCAAAAATATAACCATAAAAATTAATGAAATCAAACTAACAACAATAATTAACATTGAAAAATTCTCCTATGAAATTATAATTAAAAGAATCAAAGTTTCAAAAATATAACCATAAAAATTAATGAAATCAAACTAACAACAATAATTAACATTAAAAAATTCTCCTATTAAATTATAATTAAAAGAATCAAAGTTTCAAAAATATAACCATAAAAATTAATGAAATCAAACTAACAACAATAATTAACATTGAAAAATTCTCCTATGAAATTATAATTAAAAGAACCAAAGTTTCAAAAATATAACCATAAAAATTAATGAAATCAAACTAACAACAATAATTAACATTGAAAAATTCTCCAATGAAATTATAATTAAAAGAACCAAAGTTTCAAAAATATAACCATCAAAATTAATGAAATCAAACTAACAACAATAATTAACATTGAAAAATTCTCCTATTAAATTATAATTAAAAGAATCAAAGTTTCAAAAATATAACCATAAAAATTAATGAAATCAAACTAACAACAATAATTAACATTAAAAAATTCTCCTATTAAATTATAATTAAAAGAATCAAAGTTTCAAAAATATAACCATAAAAATTAATGAAATCAAACTAACAACAATAATTAACATTGAAAAATTCTCCTATGAAATTATAATTAAAAGAACCAAAGTTTCAAAAATATAACCATAAAAATTAATGAAATCAAACTAACAACAATAATTAACATTGAAAAATTCTCCTATTAAATTATAATTAAAAGAATCAAAGTTTCAAAAATATAACCATCAAAATTAATGAAATCAAACTAACAACAATAATTAACATTAAAAAATTCTCCTATGAAATTATAAATAAAAGAATCAAAGTTTCAAAAATATAACCATAAAAATTAATGAAATCAAACTAACAACAATAATTAACATTGAAAAATTCTCCTATTAAATTATAAATAAAAGAATCAAAGTTTCAAGAATATAACCATAAAAATTAATGAAATCAAACTAACAACAATAATTAACATTGAAAAATTCTCCTATGAAATTATAAATAAAAGAATCAAAGTTTCAAAAATATAACCATAAAAATTAATGAAATCAAACTAACAACAATAATTAACATTGAAAAATTCTCCAATGAAATTATAATTAAAAGAACCAAAGTTTCAAAAATATAACCATCAAAATTAATGAAATCAAACTAACAACAATAATTAACATTGAAAAATTCTCCAATGAAATTATAATTAAAAGAACCAAAGTTTCAAAAATATAACCATAAAAATTAATGAAATCAAACTAACAACAATAATTAACATTGAAAAATTCTCCTATGAAATTATAATTAAAAGAACCAAAGTTTCAAAAATATAACCATAAAAATTAATGAAATCAAACTAACAACAATAATTAACATTGAAAAATTCTCCTATTAAATTATAATTAAAAGAATCAAAGTTTCAAAAATATAACCATAAAAATTAATGAAATCAAACTAACAACAATAATTAACATTAAAAAATTCTCCTATGAAATTATAAATAAAAGAATCAAAGTTTCAAAAATATAACCATAAAAATTAATGAAATCAAACTAACAACAATAATTAACATTGAAAAATTCTCCTATTAAATTATAAATAAAAGAATCAAAGTTTCAAAAATATAACCATAAAAATTAATGAAATCAAACTAACAACAATAATTAACATTGAAAAATTCTCCTATTAAATTATAATTAAAAGAATCAAAGTTTCAAAAATATAACCATAAAAATTAATGAAATCAAACTAACAACAATAATTAACATTGAAAAATTCTCCTATGAAATTATAATTAAAAGAACCAAAGTTTCAAAAATATAACCATAAAAATTAATGAAATCAAACTAACAACAATAATTAACATTGAAAAATTCTCCTATTAAATTATAATTAAAAGAATCAAAGTTTCAAAAATATAACCATAAAAATTAATGAAATCAAACTAACAACAATAATTAACATTAAAAAATTCTCCTATGAAATTATAAATAAAAGAATCAAAGTTTCAAAAATATAACCATAAAAATTAATGAAATCAAACTAACAACAATAATTAACATTGAAAAATTCTCCTATTAAATTATAATTAAAAGAATCAAAGTTTCAAAAATATAACCATCAAAATTAATGAAATCAAACTAACAACAATAATTAACATTGAAAAATTCTCCAATGAAATTATAATTAAAAGAATCAAAGTTTCAAAAATATAACCATAAAAATTAATGAAATCAAACTAACAACAATAATTAACATTAAAAAATTCTCCTATTAAATTATAATTAAAAGAATCAAAGTTTCAAAAATATAACCATAAAAATTAATGAAATCAAACTAACAACAATAATTAACATTGAAAAATTCTCCTATGAAATTATAATTAAAAGAACCAAAGTTTCAAAAATATAACCATAAAAATTAATGAAATCAAACTAACAACAATAATTAACATTGAAAAATTCTCCTATTAAATTATAATTAAAAGAATCAAAGTTTCAAAAATATAACCATAAAAATTAATGAAATCAAACTAACAACAATAATTAACATTAAAAAATTCTCCTATGAAATTATAAATAAAAGAATCAAAGTTTCAAAAATATAACCATAAAAATTAATGAAATCAAACTAACAACAATAATTAACATTGAAAAATTCTCCTATTAAATTATAAATAAAAGAATCAAAGTTTCAAAAATATAACCATAAAAATTAATGAAATCAAACTAACAACAATAATTAACATTGAAAAATTCTCCTATTAAATTATAATTAAAAGAATCAAAGTTTCAAAAATATAACCATAAAAATTAATGAAATCAAACTAACAACAATAATTAACATTGAAAAATTCTCCTATTAAATTATAATTAAAAGAATCAAAGTTTCAAAAATATAACCATAAAAATTAATGAAATCAAACTAACAACAATAATTAACATTGAAAAATTCTCCTATGAAATTATAATTAAAAGAATCAAAGTTTCAAAAATATAACCATCAAAAATTAATGAAATCAAACTAACAACAATAATTAACATTGAAAAATTCTCCAATGAAATTATAATTAAAAGAATCAAAGTTTCAAAAATATAACCATAAAAATTAATGAAATCAAACTAACAACAATAATTAACATTGAAAAATTCTCCAATGAAATTATAATTAAAAGAATCAAAGTTTCAAAAATATAACCATAAAAATTAATGAAATCAAACTAACAACAATAATTAACATTGAAAAATTCTCCAATGAAATTATAATTAAAAGAATCAAAGTTTCAAAAATATAACCATCAAAATTAATGAAATCAAACTAACAACAATAATTAACATTGAAAAATTCTCCAATGAAATTATAATTAAAAGAATCAAAGTTTCAAAAATATAACCATCAAAATTAATGAAATCAAACTAACAACAATAATTAACATTGAAAAATTCTCCTATGAAATTATAATTAAAAGAATCAAAGTTTCAAAAATATAACCATCAAAATTAATGAAATCAAACTAACAACAATAATTAACATTGAAAAATTCTCCAATGAAATTATAATTAAAAAAATCAAAGTTTCAAAAATATAACCATAAAAATTAATGAAATCAAACTAACAACAATAATTAACATTGAAAAATTCTCCTATGAAATAATAATTAAAAGAATCAAAGTTTCAAAAATATAACCATCAAAATTATTGAAATCAAACTAACAACAATAATTAACATTGAAAAATTCTCCAATGAAATTATAATTAAAAGAATCAAAGTTTCAAAAATATAACCATAAAAATTAATGAAATCAAACTAACAACAATAATTAACATTGAAAAATTCTCCTATGAAATTATAATTAAAAGAATCAAAGTTTCAAAAATATAACCATCAAAATTAATGAAATCAAACTAACAACAATAATTAACATTGAAAAATTCTCCAATGAAATTATAATTAAAAGAATCAAAGTTTCAAAAATATAACCATCAAAATTAATGAAATCAAACTAACAACAATGAATAACATTTGAAAAATTCTCCTATTAAATTATAATTAAAAGAATCAAAGTTTAAAAAATTTAACCATCAAAATTAATGAAATCAAACTAACAACAATAATTAACATTAAAAAATTCTCCTATTAAATTATAAATAAAAGAATCAAAGTTTCAAAAATATAACCATAAAAATTAATGAAATCAAACTAACAACAATAATTAACATTAAAAAATTCTCCTATGAAATTATAAATAAAAGAATCAAAGTTTCAAAAATATAACCATAAAAATTAATGAAATCAAACTAACAACAATAATTAACATTAAAAAATTCTCCTATTAAATTATAAATAAAAGAATCAAAGTTTCAAAAATATAACCATAAAAATTAATGAAATCAAACTAACAACAATGAATAACATTGAAAAATTCTCCTATTAAATTATAAATAAAAGAATCAAAGTTTCAAAAATATAACCATAAAAATCAATGAAATCAAACTAACAACAATAATTAACATTGAAAAATTCTCCTATGAAATAATAATTAAAAGAATCAAAGTTTCAAAAATATAACCATAAAAATTAATGAAATCAAACTAACAACAATAATTAACATTGAAAAATTCTCCTATTAAATTATAATTAAAAGAATCAAAGTTTCAAAAATATAACCATAAAAATTAATGAAATCAAACTAACAACAATAATTAACATTGAAAAATTCTCCTATGAAATTATAATTAAAAGAATCAAAGTTTCAAAAATATAACCATAAAAATTAATGAAATCAAACTAACAACAATAATTAACATTGAAAAATTCTCCTATTAAATTATAATTAAAAGAATCAAAGTTTCAAAAATATAACCATAAAAATTAATGAAATCAAACTAACAACAATAATTAACATTAAAAAATTCTCCTATTAAATTATAATTAAAAGAATCAAAGTTTCAAAAATATAACCATAAAAATTAATGAAATCAAACTAACAACAATAATTAACATTGAAAAATTCTCCTATTAAATTATAATTAAAAGAATCAAAGTTTCAAAAATATAACCATAAAAATTAATGAAATCAAACTAACAACAATAATTAACATTGAAAAATTCTCCTATTAAATTATAATTAAAAGAATCAAAGTTTCAAAAATATAACCATAAAAATTAATGAAATAAAACTAACAACAATAATTAACATTGAAAAATTCTCCTATTAAATTATAATTAAAAGAATCAAAGTTTCAAAAATATAACCATCAAAATTAATGAAATCAAACTAACAACAATAATTAACATTAAAAAATTCTCCTATGAAATTATAAATAAAAGAATCAAAGTTTCAAAAATATAACCATAAAAATTAATGAAATCAAACTAACAACAATAATTAACATTGAAAAATTCTCCTATTAAATTATAAATAAAAGAATCAAAGTTTCAAAAATATAACCATAAAAATTAATGAAATCAAACTAACAACAATAATTAACATTGAAAAATTCTCCTATTAAATTATAATTAAAAGAATCAAAGTTTCAAAAATATAACCATAAAAATTAATGAAATCAAACTAACAACAATAATTAACATTGAAAAATTCTCCTATTAAATTATAATTAAAAGAATCAAAGTTTCAAAAATATAACCATAAAAATTAATGAAATCAAACTAACAACAATAATTAACATTGAAAAATTCTCCTATGAAATTATAATTAAAAGAATCAAAGTTTCAAAAATATAACCATCAAAATTAATGAAATCAAACTAACAACAATAATTAACATTGAAAAATTCTCCAATGAAATTATAATTAAAAGAATCAAGGTTTCAAAAATATAACCATAAAAATTAATGAAATCAAACTAACAACAATAATTAACATTGAAAAATTCTCCAATGAAATTATAATTAAAAGAATCAAAGTTTCAAAAATATAACCATAAAAATTAATGAAATCAAACTAACAACAATAATTAACATTGAAAAATTCTCCAATGAAATTATAATTAAAAGAATCAAAGTTTCAAAAATATAACCATAAAAATTAATGAAATCAAACTAACAACAATAATTAACATTGAAAAATTCTCCTATGAAATAATAATTAAAAGAATCAAAGTTTCAAAAATATAACCATCAAAATTATTGAAATCAAACTAACAACAATAATTAACATTGAAAAATTCTCCTATGAAATTATAATTAAAAGAATCAAAGTTTCAAAAATATAACCATCAAAATTAATGAAATCAAACTAACAACAATAATTAACATTGAAAAATTCTCCAATGAAATTATAATTAAAAGAATCAAAGTTTCAAAAATATAACCATCAAAATTAATGAAATCAAACTAACAACAATAATTAACATTGAAAAATTCTCCTATGAAATTATAATTAAAAGAATCAAAGTTTCAAAAATATAACCATCAAAATTAATGAAATCAAACTAACAACAATAATTAACATTGAAAAATTCTCCAATGAAATTATAATTAAAAGAATCAAAGTTTCAAAAATATAACCATAAAAATTAATGAAATCAAACTAACAACAATAATTAACATTGAAAAATTCTCCAATGAAATTATAATTAAAAGAATCAAAGTTTCAAAAATATAACCATAAAAATTAATGAAATCAAACTAACAACAATAATTAACATTGAAAAATTCTCCAATGAAATTATAATTAAAAGAATCAAAGTTTCAAAAATATAACCATCAAAATTAATGAAATCAAACTAACAACAATAATTAACATTGAAAAATTCTCCAATGAAATTATAATTAAAAGAATCAAAGTTTCAAAAATATAACCATCAAAATTAATGAAATCAAACTAACAACAATAATTAACATTGAAAAATTCTCCAATGAAATTATAATTAAAAGAATCAAAGTTTCAAAAATATAACCATAAAAATTAATGAAATCAAACTAACAACAATGATTAACATTGAAAAATTCTCCTATGAAATTATAATTAAAAGAATCAAAGTTTCAAAAATATAACCATAAAAATTAATGAAATCAAACTAACAACAATAATTAACATTGAAAAATTCTCCTATTAAATTATAATTAAAAGAATCAAAGTTTCAAAAATATAACCATCAAAATTAATGAAATCAAACTAACAACAATAATTAACATTGAAAAATTCTCCAATGAAATTATAATTAAAAGAATCAAAGTTTCAAAAATATAACCATAAAAATTAATGAAATCAAACTAACAACAATGATTAACATTGAAAAATTCTCCTATGAAATTATAATTAAAAGAATCAAAGTTTCAAAAATATAACCATAAAAATTAATGAAATCAAACTAACAACAATAATTAACATTAAAAAATTCTCCTATGAAATTATAATTAAAAGAACCAAAGTTTCAAAAATATAACCATAAAAATTAATGAAATCAAACTAACAACAATGATTAACATTGAAAAATTCTCCTATGAAATTATGAATAAAAGAATCAAAGTTTCAAAAATATAACCATAAAAATTAATGAAATCAAACTAACAACAATGATTAACATTGAAAAATTCTCCAATGAAATTATAATTAAAAGAATCAAAGTTTCAAAAATATAACCATAAAAATTAATGAAATCAAACTAACAACAATAATTAACATTGAAAAATTCTCCTATGAAATTATAATTAAAAGAACCAAAGTTTCAAAAATATAACCATAAAAATTAATGAAATCAAACTAACAACAATGATTAACATTGAAAAATTCTCCTATGAAATTATAAATAAAAGAATCAAAGTTTCAAAAATATAACCATAAAAATTAATGAAATAAAACTAACAACAATAATTAACATTGAAAAATTCTCCTATGAAATTATAATTAAAAGAATCAAAGTTTCAAAAATATAACCATAAAAATTAATGAAATCAAACTAACAACAATAATTAACATTGAAAAATTCTCCTATGAAATTATAATTAAAAGAATCAAAGTTTCAAAAATATAACCATAAAAATTAATGAAATCAAACTAACAACAATAATTAACATTGAAAAATTCTCCTATGAAATTATAATTAAAAGAACCAAAGTTTCAAAAATATAACCATAAAAATTAATGAAATAAAACTAACAACAATAATTAACATTGAAAAATTCTCCTATGAAATTATAATTAAAAGAATCAAAGTTTCAAAAATATAACCATAAAAATTAATGAAATCAAACTAACAACAATAATTAACATTGAAAAATTCTCCTATGAAATTATAATTAAAAGAACCAAAGTTTCAAAAATATAACCATAAAAATTAATGAAATCAAACTAACAACAATAATTAACATTAAAAAATTCTCCTATGAAATTATAATTAAAAGAATCAAAGTTTCAAAAATATAACCATAAAAATTAATGAAATCAAACTAACAACAATAATTAACATTGAAAAATTCTCCTATGAAATTATAATTAAAAGAATCAAAGTTTCAAAAATATAACCATAAAAATTAATGAAATCAAACTAACAACAATAATTAACATTGAAAAATTCTCCTATGAAATTATAATTAAAAGAACCAAAGTTTCAAAAATATAACCATAAAAATTAATGAAATCAAACTAACAACAATAATTAACATTAAAAAATTCTCCTATGAAATTATAATTAAAAGAACCAAAGTTTCAAAAATATAACCATAAAAATTAATGAAATCAAACTAACAACAATAATTAACATTGAAAAATTCTCCTATGAAATTATAATTAAAAGAATCAAAGTTTCAAAAATATAACCATAAAAATTAATGAAATCAAACTAACAACAATAATTAACATTGAAAAATTCTCCTATGAAATTATAATTAAAAGAATCAAAGTTTCAAAAATATACCATAAAAATTAATGAAATCAAACTAACAACAATAATTAACATTGAAAAATTCTCCTATGAAATTATAATTAAAAGAATCAAAGTTTCAAAAATATAACCATAAAAATTAATGAAATCAAACTAACAACAATAATTAACATTGAAAAATTCTCCTATGAAATTATAATTAAAAGAATCAAAGTTTCAAAAATATAACCATAAAAATTAATGAAATCAAACTAACAACAATAATTAACATTGAAAAATTCTCCTATGAAATTATAATTAAAAGAACCAAAGTTTCAAAAATATAACCATAAAAATTAATGAAATAAAACTAACAACAATAATTAACATTGAAAAATTCTCCTATGAAATTATAATTAAAAGAATCAAAGTTTCAAAAATATAACCATAAAAATTAATGAAATCAAACTAACAACAATAATTAACATTGAAAAATTATCCTATTAAATTATAAATAAAAGAATCAAAGTTTCAAAAATATAACCATAAAAATTAATAAAATCAAACTAACAACAATAATTAACATTGAAAAATTCTCCTATTAAATTATAATTAAAAGAGTCAAAGTTTCAAAAATATAACCATAAAAATTAATGAAATCAAACTAACAACAATAATTAACATTGAAAAATTATCCTATTAAATTATAATTAAAAGAGTCAAAGTTTCAAAAATATAACCATAAAAATTAATGAAATCAAACTAACAACAATAATTAACATTGAAAAATTCTCCTATTAAATTATAATTAAAAGAGTCAAAGTTTCAAAAATATAACCATAAAAATTAATGAAATCAAACTAACAACAATAATTAACATTGAAAAATTATCCTATTAAATTATAATTAAAAGAGTCAAAGTTTCAAAAATATAACCATAAAAATTAATGAAATCAAACTAACAACAATAATTAACATTGAAAAATTCTCCTATTAAATTATAATTAAAAGAGTCAAAGTTTCAAAAATATAACCATCAAAATTAATGAAATCAAACTAACAACAATAATTAACATTAAAAAATTCTCCTATTAAATTATAAATAAAAGAATCAAAGTTTCAAAAATATAACCATAAAAATTAATGAAATCAAACTAACAACAATAATTAACATTAAAAAATTCTCCTATGAAATTATAAATAAAAGAATCAAAGTTTCAAAAATATAACCATAAAAATTAATGAAATCAAACTAACAACAATAATTAACATTAAAAAATTCTCCTATTAAATTATAAATAAAAGAATCAAAGTTTCAAAAATATAACCATAAAAATTAATGAAATCAAACTAACAACAATGAATAACATTGAAAAATTCTCCTATTAAATTATAAATAAAAGAATCAAAGTTTCAAAAATATAACCATAAAAATCAATGAAATCAAACTAACAACAATAATTAACATTGAAAAATTCTCCTATGAAATAATAATTAAAAGAATCAAAGTTTCAAAAATATAACCATAAAAATTAATGAAATCAAACTAACAACAATAATTAACATTGAAAAATTCTCCTATTAAATTATAATTAAAAGAATCAAAGTTTCAAAAATATAACCATAAAAATTAATGAAATCAAACTAACAACAATAATTAACATTGAAAAATTCTCCTATGAAATTATAATTAAAAGAATCAAAGTTTCAAAAATATAACCATAAAAATTAATGAAATCAAACTAACAACAATAATTAACATTGAAAAATTCTCCTATTAAATTATAATTAAAAGAATCAAAGTTTCAAAAATATAACCATAAAAATTAATGAAATCAAACTAACAACAATAATTAACATTAAAAAATTCTCCTATTAAATTATAATTAAAAGAATCAAAGTTTCAAAAATATAACCATAAAAATTAATGAAATCAAACTAACAACAATAATTAACATTGAAAAATTCTCCTATTAAATTATAATTAAAAGAATCAAAGTTTCAAAAATATAACCATAAAAATTAATGAAATCAAACTAACAACAATAATTAACATTGAAAAATTCTCCTATTAAATTATAATTAAAAGAATCAAAGTTTCAAAAATATAACCATAAAAATTAATGAAATAAAACTAACAACAATAATTAACATTGAAAAATTCTCCTATTAAATTATAATTAAAAGAATCAAAGTTTCAAAAATATAACCATCAAAATTAATGAAATCAAACTAACAACAATAATTAACATTAAAAAATTCTCCTATGAAATTATAAATAAAAGAATCAAAGTTTCAAAAATATAACCATAAAAATTAATGAAATCAAACTAACAACAATAATTAACATTGAAAAATTCTCCTATTAAATTATAAATAAAAGAATCAAAGTTTCAAAAATATAACCATAAAAATTAATGAAATCAAACTAACAACAATAATTAACATTGAAAAATTCTCCTATTAAATTATAATTAAAAGAATCAAAGTTTCAAAAATATAACCATAAAAATTAATGAAATCAAACTAACAACAATAATTAACATTGAAAAATTCTCCTATTAAATTATAATTAAAAGAATCAAAGTTTCAAAAATATAACCATAAAAATTAATGAAATCAAACTAACAACAATAATTAACATTGAAAAATTCTCCTATGAAATTATAATTAAAAGAATCAAAGTTTCAAAAATATAACCATCAAAATTAATGAAATCAAACTAACAACAATAATTAACATTGAAAAATTCTCCAATGAAATTATAATTAAAAGAATCAAGGTTTCAAAAATATAACCATAAAAATTAATGAAATCAAACTAACAACAATAATTAACATTGAAAAATTCTCCAATGAAATTATAATTAAAAGAATCAAAGTTTCAAAAATATAACCATAAAAATTAATGAAATCAAACTAACAACAATAATTAACATTGAAAAATTCTCCAATGAAATTATAATTAAAAGAATCAAAGTTTCAAAAATATAACCATAAAAATTAATGAAATCAAACTAACAACAATAATTAACATTGAAAAATTCTCCTATGAAATAATAATTAAAAGAATCAAAGTTTCAAAAATATAACCATCAAAATTATTGAAATCAAACTAACAACAATAATTAACATTGAAAAATTCTCCTATGAAATTATAATTAAAAGAATCAAAGTTTCAAAAATATAACCATCAAAATTAATGAAATCAAACTAACAACAATAATTAACATTGAAAAATTCTCCAATGAAATTATAATTAAAAGAATCAAAGTTTCAAAAATATAACCATCAAAATTAATGAAATCAAACTAACAACAATAATTAACATTGAAAAATTCTCCTATGAAATTATAATTAAAAGAATCAAAGTTTCAAAAATATAACCATCAAAATTAATGAAATCAAACTAACAACAATAATTAACATTGAAAAATTCTCCAATGAAATTATAATTAAAAGAATCAAAGTTTCAAAAATATAACCATAAAAATTAATGAAATCAAACTAACAACAATAATTAACATTGAAAAATTCTCCAATGAAATTATAATTAAAAGAATCAAAGTTTCAAAAATATAACCATAAAAATTAATGAAATCAAACTAACAACAATAATTAACATTGAAAAATTCTCCAATGAAATTATAATTAAAAGAATCAAAGTTTCAAAAATATAACCATCAAAATTAATGAAATCAAACTAACAACAATAATTAACATTGAAAAATTCTCCAATGAAATTATAATTAAAAGAATCAAAGTTTCAAAAATATAACCATCAAAATTAATGAAATCAAACTAACAACAATAATTAACATTGAAAAATTCTCCAATGAAATTATAATTAAAAGAATCAAAGTTTCAAAAATATAACCATAAAAATTAATGAAATCAAACTAACAACAATGATTAACATTGAAAAATTCTCCTATGAAATTATAATTAAAAGAATCAAAGTTTCAAAAATATAACCATAAAAATTAATGAAATCAAACTAACAACAATAATTAACATTGAAAAATTCTCCTATTAAATTATAATTAAAAGAATCAAAGTTTCAAAAATATAACCATCAAAATTAATGAAATCAAACTAACAACAATAATTAACATTGAAAAATTCTCCAATGAAATTATAATTAAAAGAATCAAAGTTTCAAAAATATAACCATAAAAATTAATGAAATCAAACTAACAACAATGATTAACATTGAAAAATTCTCCTATGAAATTATAATTAAAAGAATCAAAGTTTCAAAAATATAACCATAAAAATTAATGAAATCAAACTAACAACAATAATTAACATTAAAAAATTCTCCTATGAAATTATAATTAAAAGAACCAAAGTTTCAAAAATATAACCATAAAAATTAATGAAATCAAACTAACAACAATGATTAACATTGAAAAATTCTCCTATGAAATTATGAATAAAAGAATCAAAGTTTCAAAAATATAACCATAAAAATTAATGAAATCAAACTAACAACAATGATTAACATTGAAAAATTCTCCAATGAAATTATAATTAAAAGAATCAAAGTTTCAAAAATATAACCATAAAAATTAATGAAATCAAACTAACAACAATAATTAACATTGAAAAATTCTCCTATGAAATTATAATTAAAAGAACCAAAGTTTCAAAAATATAACCATAAAAATTAATGAAATCAAACTAACAACAATGATTAACATTGAAAAATTCTCCTATGAAATTATAAATAAAAGAATCAAAGTTTCAAAAATATAACCATAAAAATTAATGAAATAAAACTAACAACAATAATTAACATTGAAAAATTCTCCTATGAAATTATAATTAAAAGAATCAAAGTTTCAAAAATATAACCATAAAAATTAATGAAATCAAACTAACAACAATAATTAACATTGAAAAATTCTCCTATGAAATTATAATTAAAAGAATCAAAGTTTCAAAAATATAACCATAAAAATTAATGAAATCAAACTAACAACAATAATTAACATTGAAAAATTCTCCTATGAAATTATAATTAAAAGAACCAAAGTTTCAAAAATATAACCATAAAAATTAATGAAATAAAACTAACAACAATAATTAACATTGAAAAATTCTCCTATGAAATTATAATTAAAAGAATCAAAGTTTCAAAAATATAACCATAAAAATTAATGAAATCAAACTAACAACAATAATTAACATTGAAAAATTCTCCTATGAAATTATAATTAAAAGAACCAAAGTTTCAAAAATATAACCATAAAAATTAATGAAATCAAACTAACAACAATAATTAACATTAAAAAATTCTCCTATGAAATTATAATTAAAAGAATCAAAGTTTCAAAAATATAACCATAAAAATTAATGAAATCAAACTAACAACAATAATTAACATTGAAAAATTCTCCTATGAAATTATAATTAAAAGAATCAAAGTTTCAAAAATATAACCATAAAAATTAATGAAATCAAACTAACAACAATAATTAACATTGAAAAATTCTCCTATGAAATTATAATTAAAAGAACCAAAGTTTCAAAAATATAACCATAAAAATTAATGAAATCAAACTAACAACAATAATTAACATTAAAAAATTCTCCTATGAAATTATAATTAAAAGAACCAAAGTTTCAAAAATATAACCATAAAAATTAATGAAATCAAACTAACAACAATAATTAACATTGAAAAATTCTCCTATGAAATTATAATTAAAAGAATCAAAGTTTCAAAAATATAACCATAAAAATTAATGAAATCAAACTAACAACAATAATTAACATTGAAAAATTCTCCTATGAAATTATAATTAAAAGAATCAAAGTTTCAAAAATATACCATAAAAATTAATGAAATCAAACTAACAACAATAATTAACATTGAAAAATTCTCCTATGAAATTATAATTAAAAGAATCAAAGTTTCAAAAATATAACCATAAAAATTAATGAAATCAAACTAACAACAATAATTAACATTGAAAAATTCTCCTATGAAATTATAATTAAAAGAATCAAAGTTTCAAAAATATAACCATAAAAATTAATGAAATCAAACTAACAACAATAATTAACATTGAAAAATTCTCCTATGAAATTATAATTAAAAGAACCAAAGTTTCAAAAATATAACCATAAAAATTAATGAAATAAAACTAACAACAATAATTAACATTGAAAAATTCTCCTATGAAATTATAATTAAAAGAATCAAAGTTTCAAAAATATAACCATAAAAATTAATGAAATCAAACTAACAACAATAATTAACATTGAAAAATTATCCTATTAAATTATAAATAAAAGAATCAAAGTTTCAAAAATATAACCATAAAAATTAATAAAATCAAACTAACAACAATAATTAACATTGAAAAATTCTCCTATTAAATTATAATTAAAAGAGTCAAAGTTTCAAAAATATAACCATAAAAATTAATGAAATCAAACTAACAACAATAATTAACATTGAAAAATTATCCTATTAAATTATAATTAAAAGAGTCAAAGTTTCAAAAATATAACCATAAAAATTAATGAAATCAAACTAACAACAATAATTAACATTGAAAAATTCTCCTATTAAATTATAATTAAAAGAGTCAAAGTTTCAAAAATATAACCATAAAAATTAATGAAATCAAACTAACAACAATAATTAACATTGAAAAATTCTCCTATGAAATTATAATTAAAAGAGTCAAAGTTTCAAAAATATAACCATAAAAATTAATGAAATCAAACTAACAACAATAATTAACATTGAAAAATTCTCCTATGAAATTATAATTAAAAGAACCAAAGTTTCAAAAATATAACCATAAAAATTAATGAAATCAAACTAACAACAATAATTAACATTGAAAAATTCTCCTATGAAATTATAATTAAAAGAACCAAAGTTTCAAAAATATAACCATAAAAATTAATGAAATCAAACTAACAACAATAATTAACATTGAAAAATTCTCCTATGAAATTATAATTAAAAGAACCAAAGTTTCAAAAATATAACCATAAAAATTAATGAAATCAAACTAACAACAATAATTAACATTGAAAAATTCTCCTATGAAATTATAATTAAAAGAATCAAAGTTTCAAAAATATAACCATAAAAATTAATGAAATCAAACTAACAACAATAATTAACATTGAAAAATTCTCCTATGAAATTATAATTAAAAGAACCAAAGTTTCAAAAATATAACCATAAAAATTAATGAAATCAAACTAACAACAATAATTAACATTGAAAAATTCTCCTATGAAATTATAATTAAAAGAACCAAAGTTTCAAAAATATAACCATAAAAATTAATGAAATCAAACTAACAACAATAATTAACATTGAAAAATTCTCCTATGAAATTATAATTAAAAGAACCAAAGTTTCAAAAATATAACCATAAAAATTAATGAAATCAAACTAACAACAATAATTAACATTGAAAAATTCTCCTATGAAATTATAATTAAAAGAACCAAAGTTTCAAAAATATAACCATAAAAATTAATGAAATCAAACTAACAACAATAATTAACATTGAAAAATTCTCCTATGAAATTATAATTAAAAGAACCAAAGTTTCAAAAATATAACCATAAAAATTAATGAAATCAAACTAACAACAATAATTAACATTGAAAAATTCTCCTATGAAATTATAATTAAAAGAACCAAAGTTTCAAAAATATAACCATAAAAATTAATGAAATCAAACTAACAACAATAATTAACATTGAAAAATTCTCCTATGAAATTATAATTAAAAGAACCAAAGTTTCAAAAATATAACCATAAAAATTAATGAAATCAAACTAACAACAATAATTAACATTGAAAAATTCTCCTATGAAATTATAATTAAAAGAACCAAAGTTTCAAAAATATAACCACAAAAATTAATGAAATCAAACTAACAACAATAATTAACATTGAAAAATTCTCCTATGAAATTATAATTAAAAGAACCAAAGTTTCAAAAATATAACCATAAAAATTAATGAAATCAAACTAACAACAATAATTAACATTGAAAAATTCTCCTATGAAATTATAATTAAAAGAACCAAAGTTTCAAAAATATAACCACAAAAATTAATGAAATCAAACTAACAACAATAATTAACATTGAAAAATTCTCCTATGAAATTATAATTAAAAGAACCAAAGTCTCAAAAATATAACCATAAAAATTAATGAAATCAAACTAACAACAATAATTAACATTGAAAAATTCTCCTATGAAATTATAATTAAAAGAACCAAAGTTTCAAAAATATAACCATAAAAATTAATGAAATCAAACTAACAACAATAATTAACATTGAAAAATTCTCCTATGAAATTATAATTAAAAGAATCAAAGTTTCAAAAATATAACCATAAAAATTAATGAAATCAAACTAACAACAATGATTAACATTGAAAAATTCTCCTATGAAATTATAATTAAAAGAACCAAAGTTTCAAAAATATAACCATAAAAATTAATGAAATCAAACTAACAACAATGATTAACATTGAAAAATTCTCCTATGAAATTATAATTAAAAGAACCAAAGTTTCAAAAATATAACCATAAAAATTAATGAAATCAAACTAACAACAATGATTAACATTGAAAAATTCTCCTATTAAATTATAATTAAAAGAATCAAAGTTTCAAAAATATAACCATAAAAATTAATGAAATCAAACTAACAACAATAATTAACATTGAAAAATTCTCCTATGAAATTATAATTAAAAGAACCAAAGTTTCAAAAATATAACCATAAAAATTAATGAAATCAAACTAACAACAATAATTAACATTGAAAAATTCTCCTATGAAATTATAATTAAAAGAACCAAAGTTTCAAAAATATAACCATAAAAATTAATGAAATCAAACTAACAACAATAATTAACATTGAAAAATTCTCCTATGAAATTATAATTAAAAGAACCAAAGTTTCAAAAATATAACCATAAAAATTAATGAAATCAAACTAACAACAATAATTAACATTGAAAAATTCTCCTATGAAATTATAATTAAAAGAACCAAAGTTTCAAAAATATAACCATAAAAATTAATGAAATCAAACTAACAACAATAATTAACATTGAAAAATTCTCCTATGAAATTATAATTAAAAGAACCAAAGTTTCAAAAATATAACCATAAAAATTAATGAAATCAAACTAACAACAATAATTAACATTGAAAAATTCTCCTATGAAATTATAATTAAAAGAACCAAAGTTTCAAAAATATAACCATAAAAATTAATGAAATCAAACTAACAACAATAATTAACATTGAAAAATTCTCCTATTAAATTATAATTAAAAGAATCAAAGTTTCAAAAATATAACCATAAAAATTAATGAAATCAAACTAACAACAATAATTAACATTGAAAAATTCTCCTATTAAATTATAATTAAAAGAACCAAAGTTTCAAAAATATAACCATAAAAATTAATGAAATCAAACTAACAACAATAATTAACATTGAAAAATTCTCCTATGAAATTATAATTAAAAGAACCAAAGTTTCAAAAATATAACCATAAAAATTAATGAAATCAAACTAACAACAATAATTAACATTGAAAAATTCTCCTATGAAATTATAAATAAAAGAATCAAAGTTTCAAAAATATAACCATAAAAATTAATGAAATCAAACTAACAACAATAATTAACATTGAAAAATTCTCCTATGAAATTATAATTAAAAGAATCAAAGTTTCAAAAATATAACCATAAAAATTAATGAAATCAAACTAACAACAATAATTAACATTGAAAAATTCTCCTATGAAATTATAATTAAAAGAACCAAAGTTTCAAAAATATAACCATAAAAATTAATGAAATCAAACTAACAACAATAATTAACATTGAAAAATTCTCCTATGAAATTATAATTAAAAGAACCAAAGTTTCAAAAATATAACCATAAAAATTAATGAAATCAAACTAACAACAATAATTAACATTGAAAAATTCTCCTATGAAATTATAATTAAAAGAACCAAAGTTTCAAAAATATAACCATAAAAATTAATGAAATCAAACTAACAACAATAATTAACATTGAAAAATTCTCCTATGAAATTATAATTAAAAGAACCAAAGTTTCAAAAATATAACCATAAAAATTAATGAAATAAAACTAACAACAATAATTAACATTGAAAAATTCTCCTATTAAATTATAATTAAAAGAATCAAAGTTTCAAAAATATAACCATAAAAATTAATGAAATCAAACTAACAACAATAATTAACATTGAAAAATTCTCCTATTAAATTATAATTAAAAGAACCAAAGTTTCAAAAATATAACCATAAAAATTAATGAAATCAAACTAACAACAATAATTAACATTGAAAAATTCTCCAATGAAATTATAATTAAAAGAATCAAAGTTTCAAAAATATAACCATAAAAATTAATGAAATCAAACTAACAACAATAATTAACATTGAAAAATTCTCCAATGCAATTATAATTAAAAGAATCAAAGTTTCAAAAATATAACCATAAAAATTAATGAAATCAAACTAACAACAATAATTAACATTGAAAAATTCTCCTATGAAATTATAATTAAAAGAGTCAAAGTTTCAAAAATATAACCATAAAAATTAATAAAATCAAACTAACAACAATAATTAACATTGAAAAATTCTCCTATTAAATTATAATTAAAAGAACCAAAGTTTCAAAAATATAACCATAAAAATTAATGAAATAAAACTAACAACAATAATTAACATTGAAAAATTCTCCTATGAAATTATAATTAAAAGAACCAAAGTTTCAAAAATATAACCATAAAAATTAATGAAATCAAACTAACAACAATAATTAACATTGAAAAATTCTCCTATGAAATTATAATTAAAAGAACCAAAGTTTCAAAAATATAACCATAAAAATTAATGAAATCAAACTAACAACAATAATTAACATTGAAAAATTCTCCTATTAAATTATAATTAAAAGAACCAAAGTTTCAAAAATATAACCATAAAAATTAATGAAATCAAACTAACAACAATGATTAACATTGAAAAATTCTCCAATGAAATTATAAATAAAAGAATCAAAGTTTCAAAAATATAACCATAAAAATTAATGAAATCAAACTAACAACAATGATTAACATTGAAAAATTCTCCTATGAAATTATAAATAAAAGAATCAAAGTTTCAAAAATATAACCATAAAAATTAATGAAATAAAACTAACAACAATAATTAACATTGAAAAATTCTCCTATGAAATTATAATTAAAAGAATCAAAGTTTCAAAAATATAACCATAAAAATTAATGAAATCAAACTAACAACAATAATTAACATTGAAAAATTCTCCTATGAAATTATAATTAAAAGAACCAAAGTTTCAAAAATATAACCATAAAAATTAATGAAATCAAACTAACAACAATAATTAACATTGAAAAATTCTCCTATGAAATTATAATTAAAAGAACCAAAGTTTCAAAAATATAACCATAAAAATTAATGAAATCAAACTAACAACAATAATTAACATTGAAAAATTCTCCTATGAAATTATAATTAAAAGAACCAAAGTTTCAAAAATATAACCATAAAAATTAATGAAATCAAACTAACAACAATAATTAACATTGAAAAATTCTCCTATGAAATTATAATTAAAAGAACCAAAGTTTCAAAAATATAACCATAAAAATTAATGAAATCAAACTAACAACAATAATTAACATTGAAAAATTCTCCTATGAAATTATAATTAAAAGAATCAAAGTTTCAAAAATATAACCATAAAAATTAATGAAATCAAACTAACAACAATAATTAACATTGAAAAATTCTCCTATGAAATTATAATTAAAAGAACCAAAGTTTCAAAAATATAACCATAAAAATTAATGAAATCAAACTAACAACAATGATTAACATTGAAAAATTCTCCTATGAAATAATAAATAAAAGAATCAAAGTTTCAAAAATATAACCATAAAAATTAATGAAATAAAACTAACAACAATAATTAACATTGAAAAATTCTCCTATGAAATTATAATTAAAAGAATCAAAGTTTCAAAAATATAACCATAAAAATTAATGAAATCAAACTAACAACAATAATCAACATTGAAAAATTCTCCTATGAAATTATAAATAAAAGAACCAAAGTTTCAAAAATATAACCATAAAAATTAATGAAATCAAACTAACAACAATGATTAACATTGAAAGGTTCTCCTATGAAATTATAAATAAAAGAATCAAAGTTTCAAAAATATAACCATAAAAATTAATGAAATAAAACTAACAACAATAATTAACATTGAAAAATTCTCCTATGAAATTATAATTAAAAGAACCAAAGTTTCAAAAATATAACCATAAAAATTAATGAAATCAAACTAACAACAATGATTAACATTGAAAAATTCTCCAATGAAATTATAATTAAAAGAATCAAAGTTTCAAAAATATAACCATAAAAATTAATGAAATCAAACTAACAACAATAATTAACATTGAAAAATTCTCCTATTAAATTATAATTAAAAGAATCAAAGTTTCAAAAATATAACCATAAAAATTAATGAAATCAAACTAACAACAATAATTAACATTGAAAAATTCTCCTATGAAATTATAAATAAAAGAATCAAAGTTTCAAAAATATAACCATAAAAATTAATGAAATCAAACTAACAACAATAATTAACATTGAAAAATTCTCCTATGAAATTATAATTAAAAGAATCAAAGTTTCAAAAATATAACCATAAAAATTAATGAAATCAAACTAACAACAATAATTAACATTGAAAAATTCTCCTATCAAATTATAATTAAAAGAATCAAAGTTTCAAAAATATAACCATAAAAATTAATGAAATCAAACTAACAACAATAATTAACATTGAAAAATTCTCCTATGAAATTATAATTAAAAGAACCAAAGTTTCAAAAATATAACCATAAAAATTAATGAAATCAAACTAACAACAATAATTAACATTGAAAAATTCTCCTATGAAATTATAATTAAAAGAACCAAAGTTTCAAAAATATAACCATAAAAATTAATGAAATAAAACTAACAACAATAATTAACATTGAAAAATTCTCCTATGAAATTATAATTAAAAGAACCAAAGTTTCAAAAATATAACCATAAAAATTAATGAAATCAAACTAACAACAATAATTAACATTGAAAAATTCTCCTATGAAATTATAATTAAAAGAACCAAAGTTTCAAAAATATAACCATAAAAATTAATGAAATAAAACTAACAACAATAATTAACATTGAAAAATTCTCCTATTAAATTATAATTAAAAGAATCAAAGTTTCAAAAATATAACCATAAAAATTAATGAAATCAAACTAACAACAATAATTAACATTGAAAAATTCTCCTATTAAATTATAATTAAAAGAACCAAAGTTTCAAAAATATAACCATAAAAATTAATGAAATAAAACTAACAACAATAATTAACATTGAAAAATTCTCCAATGAAATTATAATTAAAAGAATCAAAGTTTCAAAAATATAACCATAAAAATTAATGAAATCAAACTAACAACAATAATTAACATTGAAAAATTCTCCAATGCAATTATAATTAAAAGAATCAAAGTTTCAAAAATATAACCATAAAAATTAATGAAATCAAACTAACAACAATAATTAACATTGAAAAATTCTCCTATGAAATTATAATTAAAAGAGTCAAAGTTTCAAAAATATAACCATAAAAATTAATAAAATCAAACTAACAACAATAATTAACATTGAAAAATTCTCCTATTAAATTATAATTAAAAGAACCAAAGTTTCAAAAATATAACCATAAAAATTAATGAAATAAAACTAACAACAATAATTAACATTGAAAAATTCTCCTATGAAATTATAATTAAAAGAACCAAAGTTTCAAAAATATAACCATAAAAATTAATGAAATCAAACTAACAACAATAATTAACATTGAAAAATTCTCCTATGAAATTATAATTAAAAGAACCAAAGTTTCAAAAATATAACCATAAAAATTAATGAAATCAAACTAACAACAATAATTAACATTGAAAAATTCTCCTATTAAATTATAATTAAAAGAACCAAAGTTTCAAAAATATAACCATAAAAATTAATGAAATCAAACTAACAACAATAATTAACATTGAAAAATTCTCCAATGAAATTATAAATAAAAGAATCAAAGTTTCAAAAATATAACCATAAAAATTAATGAAATCAAACTAACAACAATAATTAACATTGAAAAATTCTCCTATGAAATTATAATTAAAAGAACCAAAGTTTCAAAAATATAACCATAAAAATTAATGAAATCAAACTAACAACAATAATTAACATTGAAAAATTCTCCTATGAAATTATAATTAAAAGAACCAAAGTTTCAAAAATATAACCATAAAAATTAATGAAATCAAACTAACAACAATAATTAACATTGAAAAATTCTCCTATGAAATTATAATTAAAAGAACCAAAGTTTCAAAAATATAACCATAAAAATTAATAAAATCAAACTAACAACAATAATTAACATTGAAAAATTCTCCTATTAAATTATAATTAAAAGAGTCAAAGTTTCAAAAATATAACCATAAAAATTAATGAAATCAAACTAACAACAATAATTAACATTGAAAAATTATCCTATTAAATTATAATTAAAAGAGTCAAAGTTTCAAAAATATAACCATAAAAATTAATGAAATCAAACTAACAACAATAATTAACATTGAAAAATTATCCTATTAAATTATAATTAAAAGAGTCAAAGTTTCAAAAATATAACCATAAAAATTAATGAAATCAAACTAACAACAATAATTAACATTGAAAAATTATCCTATTAAATTATAATTAAAAGAACCAAAGTTTCAAAAATATAACCATAAAAATTAATGAAATCAAACTAACAACAATAATTAACATTGAAAAATTCTCCTATGAAATTATAATTAAAAGAACCAAAGTTTCAAAAATATAACCATAAAAATTAATGAAATCAAACTAACAACAATGATTAACATTGAAAAATTCTCCTATGAAATTATAAATATAAGAATCAAAGTTTCAAAAATATAACCATAAAAATTAATGAAATAAAACTAACAACAATAATTAACATTGAAAAATTCTCCTATGAAATTATAATTAAAAGAATCAAAGTTTCAAAAATATAACCATAAAAATTAATGAAATCAAACTAACAACAATAATTAACATTGAAAAATTCTCCTATGAAATTATAATTAAAAGAACCAAAGTTTCAAAAATATAACCATAAAAATTAATGAAATCAAACTAACAACAATAATTAACATTGAAAAATTCTCCTATGAAATTATAATTAAAAGAACCAAAGTTTCAAAAATATAACCATAAAAATTAATGAAATCAAACTAACAACAATAATTAACATTGAAAAATTCTCCTATGAAATTATAATTAAAAGAACCAAAGTTTCAAAAATATAACCATAAAAATTAATGAAATCAAACTAACAACAATAATTAACATTGAAAAATTCTCCTATGAAATTATAATTAAAAGAATCAAAGTTTCAAAAATATAACCATAAAAATTAATGAAATCAAACTAACAACAATAATTAACATTGAAAAATTCTCCTATGAAATTATAATTAAAAGAACCAAAGTTTCAAAAATATAACCATAAAAATTAATGAAATCAAACTAACAACAATGATTAACATTGAAAAATTCTCCTATGAAATAATAAATAAAAGAATCAAAGTTTCAAAAATATAACCATAAAAATTAATGAAATAAAACTAACAACAATAATTAACATTGAAAAATTCTCCTATGAAATTATAATTAAAAGAATCAAAGTTTCAAAAATATAACCATAAAAATTAATGAAATCAAACTAACAACAATAATCAACATTGAAAAATTCTCCTATGAAATTATAAATAAAAGAACCAAAGTTTCAAAAATATAACCATAAAAATTAATGAAATCAAACTAACAACAATGATTAACATTGAAAAATTCTCCTATGAAATTATAAATAAAAGAATCAAAGTTTCAAAAATATAACCATAAAAATTAATGAAATCAAACTAACAACAATAATTAACATTGAAAAATTCTCCTATGAAATTATAATTAAAAGAACCAAAGTTTCAAAAATATAACCATAAAAATTAATGAAATCAAACTAACAACAATGATTAACATTGAAAAATTCTCCAATGAAATTATAATTAAAAGAATCAAAGTTTCAAAAATATAACCATAAAAATTAATGAAATCAAACTAACAACAATAATTAACATTGAAAAATTCTCCTATTAAATTATAATTAAAAGAATCAAAGTTTCAAAAATATAACCATAAAAATTAATGAAATCAAACTAACAACAATAATTAACATTGAAAAATTCTCCTATGAAATTATAAATAAAAGAATCAAAGTTTCAAAAATATAACCATAAAAATTAATGAAATCAAACTAACAACAATAATTAACATTGAAAAATTCTCCTATGAAATTATAATTAAAAGAATCAAAGTTTCAAAAATATAACCATAAAAATTAATGAAATCAAACTAACAACAATAATTAACATTGAAAAATTCTCCTATTAAATTATAATTAAAAGAATCAAAGTTTCAAAAATATAACCATAAAAATTAATGAAATCAAACTAACAACAATAATTAACATTGAAAAATTCTCCTATGAAATTATAAATAAAAGAACCAAAGTTTCAAAAATATAACCATAAAAATTAATGAAATCAAACTAACAACAATAATTAACATTGAAAAATTCTCCTATGAAATTATAATTAAAAGAATCAAAGTTTCAAAAATATAACCATACAAATTAATTAAATCATACCAACAACAATTATTACCTTTGAAGAATTCTCCTATGAAATTATAAATAAAATGATCAAAGTTTCAAAAATATAACAATAAATATTAATGAAATCAAACTAACAACAATAATTAACATTGAAAAATTCTCCTATGAAATTATAAAATGATCAAAGTTTCAAAAATATAAACATACAAATTACATTCCACCTACTACCTACCTTAGGCAATAGGTAGCCTTAATTCCTTTGGCTAAAGTAGGAATAGACGCAGCACATAGTACTTATATTTGGCAATTACTAATACTTCTTTAGAGTTAAATTATTCAACTCACTTACGTTGGTAGTAGAATGAACTGGCTATTGCCTCGAGGATGCCAAGATGTATGGAAAAGTGCAAGAGCGGAATCAGCATGTATTTTTACATTGAATTGAATTATTGATTTGCAGCAAACAGAGCCAAGGATCACATTCATTCCTGATGAAAATCAAGTGTTTCGCTATTCATGTTTGAAGACATTGGTCACTTTGCTGATTACTTTGCTGTAAGCTGGAAATAAAAAGAAAGCTTTTAAAAGATGTAGGAATACTGCAATGGCTATTGATGTCATTTCCTTGAATATGAATACTGCAATGGCTATTGACGTCATTTCCTTAAATATGAATACTGCAATGGCTATTGACGTCATTTCCTTGAATATCAGAATACTACATCTCTTCCCTTGTTCAAGAATAAGAAGTATTCGATTCGAGATGTATGCAGCTCAAAGTTTTTCTTCAATAATTTTACGATTACGATTACGTTGATTTATGATTTTAGATTTATGATTACGTTGATGTTTGACAAATCCTTGACTTGAAAGTCTGTCTCATGTTTCTCTGCATCACTGTATCTGAGTTCAGCGTGTGTACTGCTCTGTGCCTTCTGTAACTTGCAATCGGACGATCAATTATTCCTTCCCTCTTTTTATGGTGTCGTTTTTATCGAGCAGAACATCGAATATCGTATTTTATATGTACCGGGTGTCTCAAAAAAAAGTACCCCCTTTTGACTGGAAAAAGGAACGAAACAATAAGACATTATAACTCACGGAGTGAACAGCTAAATTTATCAACCTTCAACTTAGATCCACATACCTTGCATTTAAAAATTGTCTGCCAAAAACCGGAGATACAAGCTTGCAAAGTCAAAATTTACAGCGCACCTGAAACCAGAGGTTTGGTAAAAGGGCCTAGCCCTGATTTGATATCACAGCCATATTGCAAACGAATTCAAACTTTGACCTGTAGCCTTTTCTTTTGAAAAGAATTAAACCTTGAAATGCTTCAATTGTTCTACAGAAAATTATTCCTTCGAGGAATCAATCTGTGCATTGCATTCCATCCCAAGTGTCAAAGAAGAAGAAAAGAGCACATGTACGTTCATTTTGGAGATGTGGCACGTCTCTTGAGGTTGATTCACACTGGGTCATTTGGGTCGTTGGGGTCGTGCAGAAGAACCAAAAGACAAGATGCAGGGTTTTGAGTCCTTTGTCTTTTGGGCTTTCTGCATGATCTTAACGACCCTAAAGACCTTGTGTGAATTAGGCCTTTCCTCATCTTTATTATATTTGTTTAATCAGGGCGATGTCTACCAGTGTTTTATTCTTTTCAAAGGAAAGTTAAAGTTTACAGGTGCTTCGGAAAATATGCATGAAACAAATCATGGCCAGGCCCTTTTTCAAAACCTCTGGTTTCAGGGGCACTGTAAAATTTGACTTTGCAAGCTTGTATCTCCGGTGTTTGGTGGACGATTTCTGAATGCAAGGTATGTGAATCTAAGTTGAAGACTGATAAACTTACCTGTCGACTCTTAGAGTAATAATATCTTATCGTTTCGTTCCTATTTCCAGCCAAAAGGGGGTACTTTTTTTTGAAACACCCGGTACTTGATTTTGTGCCTTTGTCACAACTTCTCTACTTTGTATTTCGTAACTTTCGACAATGATCCATTTTTACGGTATTTACTTTTTGGCTCGCTTCAGTAGCCACTCCCACTTTCCTTGCGGGAATTGAACAAGACGACCAGCTCCTCGATCAGCTTCTGTGAACGAGCTTCGTCTTTCGCTTTTAGTGACAAAGTATGTAATGAGCAATAAGGATGAAGTAACGCCATAACTCAGCTTTCCGTGAGTATGCTCACTTTGTCTTCTCTTGTGTTTGTGTAATGCGAGCAAGGACTTTTCTGTACGGCTTCTTTGCGTAATTTACCTTCTCCGCAACACCTCCAACAAGATGTCCGTATACTTACGTGGATACAGGCTCTTTCTTTGGCTGCTACAGCGTTGCGCGATTAAGGTTTGTGCGATTTAATCTTGTAACTGTTTTGTCTTCTCGGGTTCCCAATCCTCCGTTGAGTTTTATCCTCTTCTGGCAGGATGCTTTGATCGATGAAGTAAAGAAACTTTTGTACTTTGTTGTCTTTAACGAACTTGAATCAGGCCTAACCTCTCGGGGCTGTTCCTGTTGTGCTGCTCTCTTCTCCCCCTTGGAATTAAATGATACTTGTTGGTATTTCTGTTTGGCTTCGACTTGACTTGATGCAAAGAAGACTTTCCTTGATATTTCTCTGAGTTTTTAATGCTTTATCCTCGTCGCCAATGTAATATTCCCCATTTGGGGACTTAGGCAAGAGGCGATCATCCACAGTCACACACTGTTGAACCTGAACTAAATTCTATCAACAAGGTATTTACAAGCGCTATAGCAATTATAACATATAGAAATACTACAACAGCTATTGACGTCATTTCCTTGAATATCAGAATACTTCAAATATGATAATCGGCTTTGCATTCATTTTGCGAATTTCATAAAATGATGTATTGAGTGATATAATGCCAGTTACTGGCAACGATGTCGATATTTGTTGAGAGAAAGAAATTTAAATGTACAAAATACCGGGATGTTCTTTTAACCGGACCCTACGACCCTACGACCCCGGACCTTACGACCCCGGACCATACGACCATACGACCCTGGACCCAGGTTTATATTTTTAGCTGACACGTCTTTATAAGCAATTAGGTTGATTGGTGAACATGCATCAGTACGTGTCAACGTTACCTGGCAAGGCACAGTTCGATGTATTTGTACTGAGCAAAGAGCAGCACCAGACATTAGAAACCCAGTCTTTGTAAACAGAACTGGCCCTTCGAAGAATGAAAATGAAATCGATAAATATCATCTATGTCAAAAATCCACAAGTATATGGTTCTTTGCTTGATTCAAATCATAAAGTCAAATTTATTCACGTATAAGTTTAAGGCCATGAAAATAACAAAAGACAGGAGGGGACTGCACAGCATGATAAAGCGTTGGAGTTGCTCCTTGTGCCATTCTTCCTAGCCCGTTCAAATTGCTTGGGAAGATAGTAAAGAAGTAAGAAATCTTAATCTTGAATAAAAACATTTTTTCATTCTCATTCAGATCCTCAGTTAGTGATGAACAGTTAGATTTACATTGAAACTACAATGCCTGCCAAAAGTCCTTGGAACACTTAGGCCATTTCTTCATAATCCGCATTTCTAACCATAGCCATCAGGTTCAAATACCCCCTCGCCCCCGAAACAATGTTGACTTCGAAAGTTACTATCCCAGCATTCCAACAGAGTCACGGATCGTCCTGTCATCCCGATTTTTTGACCAAAAAACAGCATTGTTCTAAGGGGGAGAGGGGGAAGTCGCAAAACAAGGCAAAAATTAACAGAGGTGTTCCAATACTTTTGGCAGCCACTGTAAGTGTTTTAAATTGCTTCCTTCAGATATTATCTGCCTGTCAGTCTTATTCTGAAATCTGCCTCAGTTGGTAAACATCTAAATCACAGCAAAATAATTCATAATTATAAAGTATGAATAAATCATAACAAAGTTTTGCCAAGTAAATATATTAAGCTTGGGTCCAGGGTCCAGGGTCGTATGGTCGTATGGTCTGGGGTCGTAAGGTCCGGGGTCGTAGGGTCGTAGGGTCCGGTTAAAAGAACATCCCCAAAATACCTTTTCATAATGAACATCAAACATTGTATCGCCTCCACCTGGCCATCTATTCATTGATTGATTGATTGGTTGATTGATCGATTGATTGATTGGTTGATTGAATCATAAAATCCAAGCAAGCCATGTGTAATGCATATGAAATATGGTTTGGGCATCCAGTGAAAGCCAAGTAAACAACAGACAAATAAGGCCATCTTCATACATGTAAATATGTTAAGGTGTAAATATGTTAAACATGAAAGGAAGTCATCTGTACAGAAGGTCAGTTCTACCCTGCTTTAGTTTAGCTTAATTAGGCTAGCTTGACTTGAATATAGTATTTTTTTGAAACACTTGCCTTGCTAGATACGAAAAATCAGTGAACATTGCAGAAGACTATTCAAAAAACTCCAACAAAGTTCTATTATCTGGATAGGGATAGCCTGAAGAAATGATATAAGACAACGAACATGGAAAAGGATACTGTAAGCAGATTGAAAAAATTCCAGTTTTGCTCTGAAGGAACTACGTTTGCCGAGCTATCAGCTATTCAATCAACATTTGATCCAAAAATACTCATCTTTTCTTTCCATCGTTTTGCATTGTTCCTGCAATCACATTTCAATGACCAATCAGATTGGAGAAAAAGTATGTTCTGGTTCCCACAAACTATCCTTTATATGCGCATTTGTTAATCATTCCAAGATGCAAGCTACCTAGGCATTACAAGAAAATCCTGCGGAAAGACAACAAGACAATACCAAAGACAGAAAATAGGCTCTAATTGCATTATTGCTGCGAGCATGCGCGAGCAGCCATTTAGAGCAAGAATTCGAGGATGGACAGTGGAGTATTTTTCAAACAACTACAACAACTGGTTGTAAAGTATAGTGCATTTCTGCCTGAGAGCTCCCACACCACGACTACAATTTCTGGAGAGAGAGAAGCTCTCACAAGTTTATTGCGGGAAGAAGGAAGACTTTTCACGGACTTTGGTACGTATCGAATCGTTTTTTAAATCTCATTTGACAGCAGTTATGAGAGGATTCCTTTTTCCTCTCAGTTGTGTTGACCGTTTGTTGTTTCACAGCGGACATGTTTCGAAAGTGGCAGGAAGATGCCACAAAGAGCGCCTAGGCCTACGCGTTGCTCGCGCTTTCACCAGCAAGCTGCAGGAAGCACTGCTTGCCACCGGGAGGAAGTGAATAAAGAACCATTGTTCAAAGTTAAGAAGGTGAATTCGAATGAGCTGTGGAAGTAGGCCCAATGATAACTCTGTTAGTGTTTCAAGCTTTCAGGCAGGCCTGCGACTAATTAAAAGATATTGCTGGAATACTATACTCCTACTGATAAACAGCTGGTTTCACTGCTTCCCACTGGTAGCGGTGGATAAAGAAAAATTTGTTCAAAATTATGAAGGAGAATAGCTTTTTAACTGCAAGGAATTTTTTTGGTTTGCCAAGTAAAACATGCATGGATAGGCCTTTTTCAAGTTTTCCAAACAGTGCCAGCTGTAGGTTTCATTAAATTCTTAAATCCCATCAAACTTCAAACTGCTCAAATCTTCAGAAATGCCATGATGAAAGAGATGATGATTTCCCTAACAAGGAAAAACCATCAACCAGAAAATTGCACTAGAGATGATTAAAGGGTTTTTAACCACAATCACATCTGATAGAATCCTGATGATATTGCCTTCATTATTGATAGAAATTCCTGGAATGTGAAGGGTGTGCAAAACTATTCCAGATACTGTTTTTAGCATAATTTCTTTTCACAAGCGATAGTTAAATATTTTTCATAACTTTTGCACATATACAAGCTTATTTCATTTCATTATATATTCTTGCAGGAGTAAGGCAATTTATTAACTTGTGAGATTCCTATAAAGATCAACACAGGACCCAGCATTGGACTGCTATTTCTATATTCACTTGTGACATTCCTGTAAGAATTCTTAGAGACCAGCACAGCATTCGATTGCAATTATTTATGTCGTTCTTGCAAAGACAAAAGAAGCAGAGGATCATTATTGCTACTGTCACCATTCCCAACACCTTGTGACATTTCAACTTTGACACAAAGTGTTATTGGTTGAACTTCTGAAGAACTGTGGTGACCAACTGTTGTGCAGCATAAACTCTCAAGACTGTTTATCTTTGAAGACATAATTGGGTATTTAGACCGAACTGAATATTGAACCCTTTGTTTGCTGCCATGATGTGCGAAGTTAATCTTTTATGCTGACATTGATTAATGCAGATTGAAACAAAATAATCAGTAACTGTAAGCATTACAGAGAAATAACCAAATATGTTATTATAGAAGATCATTTTTACTTCAAAGAATACAATGAGCTGTGGACAAGGAAGAAAATTGTGTTATCTAGAGTACCACCCAGAGCAGAAGAAAGCCACCACACTACACATGTAGTCATGCGTGTTGCAGTCATACCAACCAGTCCTGAAATTTGTAAACAGTTATACTATGTTTGGAATTATATCTACCTTAACAACTGCAATTTCGCATGGCAAGACATACACGTTTCGAAAACTCCTCTCGATTATTATTCTTATACAGTAAATATTGCAGAATCACGTTACACACTAGGCTGTGAGCAGCACTTCCTTAACATCGTTAACAGCTAGTAGCAAGAAATTATTCAGGCAGAAATGGAGAGTCAGCACAGAGCAAAGTCTAATTGTTACAGATAGGAGCAGAAAAATTCCTTAAAAAAGATGACATTGATGATATTGGTGTAAAACGTGGTCCTGTGAAAAGACAAGACAAGACGAAAGACAAAATACAAGATGCTGCGGGAAATTCCAGAAATAAGAAATGAAGAATTAGCGAAGCTTAAAGTCTTATTGTTCCAGTTAGGAGCAGAAAAATTCCTTAAAAAACGCCTTAATAATGATGACCGAAACAGTGTAAAGTCCCAACCAAGGGACAGGGATTGTGCCAAAAGAACATTACACTTCATTCATTCCTCATCTAAACCATTACAACTTTACTCTGAGCCTGCTCCCCATTTCCACAACTAGGTAGCGCTAATTCCTCGTTGTCAAAGTAAGGAGCGGGTGCAGTGCGAAGTCCTAGTGCCTGAGATGGCGAGCAAATGAGTGTATAATTCTTGTAGCAGGGAGGGGGGTGCAGCATAAGCGTTTCAATGGGCTTACTGCGCTCGTTGTCCTAACTAAGAAACCTTTTTTCTGTTCCCCACAAGCTGCTCCAGCTGGAACAAAATTAAATAGATATAAAAATCAATTTAGATTACTTACTTTTAGAGATGAGTCATTTCCTTGCTGGCCATGCAATCCAAAAATAAGTGTAATAGCCTCCCACAATCCTCCAAGTTATCCATTGATCAATGAATTCCAATGTGTCTAAAAAATATTGCGCTTCGCAGAAAGGAATCATATCATGGAATCATGCGAAAGATCCTCAAGAATTATGTCGATTGAATTCAACACACCTTGTCTATTTAGATCAGCAACAGCATTTTTATATCATCATTTTCTTCATTGCATCTCATCAAGGAACAGAATGTGGAAACAGTTGATCGCCATCTTCAATCACAATCAGCTTGGTCTTGGTCTAAGGAAATGACAAATTTTATTAATTTCAATTGCAGGAAACTTGTACATAAGTCCATCCACAAAAAAGTTGGAAGTAAGATTAGTGCGAAATTATAAGTATTTCTTAAAAGTAAGACCATATAAAATGTCAAAAGTCAGTTACAAATGAAATTATATAGCATTTTAAAGGTCATTTAATAGTAGAAGTATTTAAAATATTAGGAAACAAGTGGAACGCTGAATTATATAATATTTAGACATAAATGAAACAGAAATTTCATAAATTCCAAAGAAAGGATAACACCAATGTTAATGCAGTAAAATTGCAATTAAAGTCGGATTAAAGTTTGACATAAAATAATTTGAATTACCTACGTTGGCTTGAAGAAATGCAAAACCATAATCAGCATTGGTTTCATATTTCAACGATTGATTGACAGCAAACGGAGGCAAAGATGACATTGATGATATTGGTGTAAAACGTGGTCCTGTGAAAAGACAAGACAAGACGGAAGACAAAATACAAGATGCTGCGGGAAATTCCAGAAATAAGAAGTGAAGAATTAGCGAAGCTTAAAGTCTTATTGTTCCAGATAGGAGCAGAAAAATTCCTTAAAAAACGCTTAATGGTGATGGCCGAAACAGTGTAAAGTCCCAACCAAGGGACAGGGATTGTGCCACAAGAACATTACACTTCATTCATTCCTCATCTAAACCATTACAACTTTACTCTGAGCCTGCTCCCCATTTCCACAACTAGGTAGCGCTAATTCCTCGTTGTCAAAGTAAAGAGCGGGTGCAGTGCGAAGTCCTAGTGCGTGAGATGGCGAGCAAATGAGTGTATAATTCTTGTAGCAGGGAGGGGGGTGCAGAATAAGCGTTTTAATGGGCTTTCTGCGCTCGTTGTCCTAACTAAGAAACATTTTTTCTGTTCCCCACAAGCTGCTCCAGCTGGAACAAAATTAAATAGATCTAAAAATCAATTTAGATCACTTACTTTTAGAGATGAGTCATTTCCTTGCTGGCCATGCAATCCAAAAATAAGTGTAATAGCCTCCCACAATCCTCCAAGTTATCCATTGATCAATGAATTCCAATGTGTCTAAAAAATATTGCGCTTCGCAGAAAGGAATCATATCATGGAATCATGCGAAAGATCCTCAAGAATTATGTCGATTGAATTCAACACACCTTGTCTATTTAGATCAGCAACAGCATTTTTATATCATCATTTTCTTCATTGCATCTCATCAAGGAACAGAATGTGGAAACAGTTGATCGCCATCTTCAATCACAATCAGCTTGGTCTTGGTCTAAGGAAATGACAAATTTTATTAACTTCAATTGCAGGAAACTTGTACATAAGTCCATCCACAAAAAAGTTGGAAGTAAGATTAGTGCGAAATTATAAGTATTTCTTAAAAGTAAGACCATATAAAATGTCAAAAGTCAGTTACAAATGAAATTATATAGCATTTTAAAGGTCATTTAATAGTAGAATTATTTAAAAAATTAGGAAACAAGTTGAAAGCTGAATTATATAATATTTAGACATAAATGAAACAGAAATTTCATAAATTCCAAAGAAAGGATAACACCAATGTTAATGCAGTAAAATTGCAATTAAAGTCGGATTAAAGTTTGACATAAAATAATTTGAATTACCTACGTTGGCTTGAAGAAATGCAAAACCATAATCAGCATTGGTTTCATATTTCAACGATTGATTGACAGCAAACGGAGGCAAAGATGACATTGATGATATTGGTGTAAAACGTGGTCCTGTGAAAAGACAAGACAAGACGGAAGACAAAATACAAGATGCTGCGGGAAATTCCAGAAATAAGAAGTGAAGAATTAGCGAAGCTTAAAGTCTTATTGTTCCAGATAGGAGCAGAAAAATTCCTTAAAAAACGCTTAATGGTGATGGCCGAAACAGTGTAAAGTCCCAACCAAGGGACAGGGATTGTGCCACAAGAACATTACACTTTATTCATTCCTCATCTAAACCATTACAACTTTACTCTGAGCCTGCTCCCCATTTCCACAACTAGGTAGCGCTAATTCCTCGTTGTCAAAGTAAAGAGCGGATGCAGTGCGAAGTCCTAGTGCCTGAGATGGCGAGCAAATGAGTGTATAATTCTTGTAGCAGGGAGGGGGGTGCAGAATAAGCGTTTTAATGGGCTTACTGCGCTCGTTGTCCTAACTAAGAAACCTTTTTTCTGTTCCCCACAAGCTGCTCCAGCTGGAACAAAATTAAATAGATATAAAAATCAATTTAGATTACTTACTTTTAGAGATGAGTCATTTCCTTGCTGGCCATGCAATCCAAAAATAAGTGTAATAGCCTCCCACAATCCTCCAAGTTATCCATTGATCAATGAATTCCAATGTGTCTAAAAAATATTGCGCTTCGCAGAAAGGAATCATATCATGTAATCATGCGAAAGATCCTCAAGAATTATGTCGATTGAATTCAACACACCTTGTCTATTTAGATCAGCAACAGCATTTTTATATCATCATTTTCTTCATTGCATCTCATCAAGCAACAGAATTTTGAAACAGTTGATCGCCATCTTCAATCATAATCAGCTTGGTCTTGGTCTAAGGAAATGACAAATTTTATCAATTTCAATTGAACCAACTTGTACATAATTCCATCCACAAAAAAGTTGGAAGTAAGATTAGAGCGAAATTATAAGTATTTCTTAAAAGTAAGACCATATAAAATGTCAAAAGTCAGTTACAAATGAAATTATATAGCATTTTAAAGGTCATTTAATAGTAGAATTATTTAAAAAATTAGGAAACAAGTTGAAAGCTGAATTATATAATATTTAGACATAAATGAAACCGAAATTTCATAAATCCCAAAGAAAGGATAACACCAATGTTAATGCAGTAAAATTGCAATTAAAGTCGGATTAAAGTTTCACATAAAATAATTTGAATTACCTACGTTGGCTTGAAGAAATGCAAAACCATAATCAGCATTGGTTTCATATTTCAACGATTGATTGACAGCAAACGGAGCCAAAGATGACATTGATGATATTGGTGTAAAACGTGGTCCTGTGAAAAGACAAGACAAGACGGAAGACAAAATACAAGATGCTGCGGGAAATTCCAGAAATAAGAAATGAAGAATTAGCGAAGCTTAAAGTCTTATTGTTCCAGTTAGGAGCAGAAAAATTCCTTAAAAAACGCCTTAATAATGATGACCGAAACAGTGTAAAGTCCCAACCAAGGGACAGGGATTGTGCCACAAGAACATTACACTTCATTCATTCCTCATCTAAACCATTACAACTTTACTCTGAGCCTGCTCCCCATTTCCACAACTAGGTAGCGCTAATTCCTCGTTGTCAAAGTAAAGAGCGGATGCAGTGCGAAGTCCTAGTGCCTGAGATGGCGAGCAAATGAGTGTATAATTCTTGTAGCAGGGAGGGGGGTGCAGCATAAGCGTTTTAATGGGCTTACTGCGCTCGTTGTCCTAACTAAGAAACCTTTTTTCTGTTCCCCACAAGCTGCTCCAGCTGGAACAAAATTAAATAGATATAAAAATCAATTTAGATTACTTACTTTTAGAGATAAGTCATTTCCTTGCTGGCCATGCAATCCAAAAATAAGTGTAATAGCCTCCCACAATCCTCCAAGTTATCCATTGATCAATGAATTCCAATGTGTCTAAAAAATATTGCGCTTCGCAGAAAGGAATCATATGGAATCATGCAAAAAATTCTCAAGAATTATGTCGATTGAATTCAACACACCTTGTCTATTTAGATCAGCAACAGCATTATTATATCATGTTTTTCTTCATTACATATCATCAAGCAACAGAATGTGGAAACAGTTGATCGCCATCTTCAATCATAATCAGCTTAGTCTTGGTCTAAGGAAATGACAAATTTTATCAATTTCAATTGAAGCAACTTGTACATAAGTCCATCCACAAAAAAGTTGGAAGTAAGATTAGTGCGAAATTATAAGTATTTCTTAAAAGTAAGACCATATAAAATGTCAAAAGTCAGTTACAAATGAAATTATATAGCATTTTAAAGGTCATTTAATAGTAGAAGTATTTAAAATATTAGGAAACAAGTGGAACGCTGAATTATATAATATTTAGACATAAATGAAACAGAAATTTCATAAATTCCAAAGAAAGGATAACACCAATGTTAATGCAGTAAAATTGCAATTAAAGTCGGATTAAAGTTTGACATAAAATAATTTGAATTACCTACGTTGGCTTGAAGAAATGCAAAACCATAATCAGCATTGGTTTCATATTTCAACGATTGATTGACAGCAAACGGAGGCAAAGATGACATTGATGATATTGGTGTAAAACGTGGTCCTGTGAAAAGACAAGACAAGACGGAAGACAAAATACAAGATGCTGCGGGAAATTCCAGAAATAAGAAGTGAAGAATTAGCGAAGCTTAAAGTCTTATTGTTCCAGATAGGAGCAGAAAAATTCCTTAAAAAACGCTTAATGGTGATGGCCGAAACAGTGTAAAGTCCCAACCAAGGGACAGGGATTGTGCCACAAGAACATTACACTTCATTCATTCCTCATCTAAACCATTACAACTTTACTCTGAGCCTGCTCCCCATTTCCACAACTAGGTAGCGCTAATTCCTCGTTGTCAAAGTAAAGAGCGGGTGCAGTGCGAAGTCCTAGTGCGTGAGATGGCGAGCAAATGAGTGTATAATTCTTGTAGCAGGGAGGGGGGTGCAGAATAAGCGTTTTAATGGGCTTTCTGCGCTCGTTGTCCTAACTAAGAAACCTTTTTTCTGTTCCCCACAAGCTGCTCCATCTGGAACAAAATTAAATAGATATAAAAATCAATTTAGATCACTTACTTTTAGAGATGAGTCATTTCCTTGCTGGCCATGCAATCCAAAAATAAGTGTAATAGCCTCCCACAATCCTCCAAGTTATCCATTGATCAATGAATTCCAATGTGTCTAAAAAATATTGCGCTTCGCAGAAAGGAATCATATCATGGAATCATGCGAAAGATCCTCAAGAATTATGTCGATTGAATTCAACACACCTTGTCTATTTAGATCAGCAACAGCATTTTTATATCATCATTTTCTTCATTGCATCTCATCAAGGAACAGAATGTGGAAACAGTTGATCGCCATCTTCAATCACAATCAGCTTGGTCTTGGTCTAAGGAAATGACAAATTTTATTAATTTCAATTGCAGGAAACTTGTACATAAGTCCATCCACAAAAAAGTTGGAAGTAAGATTAGTGCGAAATTATAAGTATTTCTTAAAAGTAAGACCATATAAAATGTCAAAAGTCAGTTACAAATGAAATTATATAGCATTTTAAAGGTCATTTAATAGTAGAATTATTTAAAAAATTAGGAAACAAGTTGAAAGCTGAATTATATAATATTTAGACATAAATGAAACAGAAATTTCATAAATTCCAAAGAAAGGATAACACCAATGTTAATGCAGTAAAATTGCAATTAAAGTCGGATTAAAGTTTGACATAAAATAATTTGAATTACCTACGTTGGCTTGAAGAAATGCAAAACCATAATCAGCATTGGTTTCATATTTCAACGATTGATTGACAGCAAACGGAGGCAAAGATGACATTGATGATATTGGTGTAAAACGTGGTCCTGTGAAAAGACAAGACAAGACGGAAGACAAAATACAAGATGCTGCGGGAAATTCCAGAAATAAGAAGTGAAGAATTAGCGAAGCTTAAAGTCTTATTGTTCCAGATAGGAGCAGAAAAATTCCTTAAAAAACGCTTAATGGTGATGGCCGAAACAGTGTAAAGTCCCAACCAAGGGACAGGGATTGTGCCACAAGAACATTACACTTTATTCATTCCTCATCTAAACCATTACAACTTTACTCTGAGCCTGCTCCCCATTTCCACAACTAGGTAGCGCTAATTCCTCGTTGTCAAAGTAAAGAGCGGATGCAGTGCGAAGTCCTAGTGCCTGAGATGGCGAGCAAATGAGTGTATAATTCTTGTAGCAGGGAGGGGGGTGCAGAATAAGCGTTTTAATGGGCTTACTGCGCTCGTTGTCCTAACTAAGAAACCTTTTTTCTGTTCCCCACAAGCTGCTCCAGCTGGAACAAAATTAAATAGATATAAAAATCAATTTAGATTACTTACTTTTAGAGATGAGTCATTTCCTTGCTGGCCATGCAATCCAAAAATAAGTGTAATAGCCTCCCACAATCCTCCAAGTTATCCATTGATCAATGAATTCCAATGTGTCTAAAAAATATTGCGCTTCGCAGAAAGGAATCATATCATGTAATCATGCGAAAGATCCTCAAGAATTATGTCGATTGAATTCAACACACCTTGTCTATTTAGATCAGCAACAGCATTTTTATATCATCATTTTCTTCATTGCATCTCATCAAGCAACAGAATTTTGAAACAGTTGATCGCCATCTTCAATCATAATCAGCTTGGTCTTGGTCTAAGGAAATGACAAATTTTATCAATTTCAATTGAACCAACTTGTACATAATTCCATCCACAAAAAAGTTGGAAGTAAGATTAGAGCGAAATTATAAGTATTTCTTAAAAGTAAGACCATATAAAATGTCAAAAGTCAGTTACAAATGAAATTATATAGCATTTTAAAGGTCATTTAATAGTAGAATTATTTAAAAAATTAGGAAACAAGTTGAAAGCTGAATTATATAATATTTAGACATAAATGAAACCGAAATTTCATAAATCCCAAAGAAAGGATAACACCAATGTTAATGCAGTAAAATTGCAATTAAAGTCGGATTAAAGTTTCACATAAAATAATTTGAATTACCTACGTTGGCTTGAAGAAATGCAAAACCATAATCAGCATTGGTTTCATATTTCAACGATTGATTGACAGCAAACGGAGCCAAAGATGACATTGATGATATTGGTGTAAAACGTGGTCCTGTGAAAAGACAAGACAAGACGGAAGACAAAATACAAGATGCTGCGGGAAATTCCAGAAATAAGAAATGAAGAATTAGCGAAGCTTAAAGTCTTATTGTTCCAGTTAGGAGCAGAAAAATTCCTTAAAAAACGCCTTAATAATGATGACCGAAACAGTGTAAAGTCCCAACCAAGGGACAGGGATTGTGCCACAAGAACATTACACTTCATTCATTCCTCATCTAAACCATTACAACTTTACTCTGAGCCTGCTCCCCATTTCCACAACTAGGTAGCGCTAATTCCTCGTTGTCAAAGTAAAGAGCGGATGCAGTGCGAAGTCCTAGTGCCTGAGATGGCGAGCAAATGAGTGTATAATTCTTGTAGCAGGGAGGGGGGTGCAGCATAAGCGTTTTAATGGGCTTACTGCGCTCGTTGTCCTAACTAAGAAACCTTTTTTCTGTTCCCCACAAGCTGCTCCAGCTGGAACAAAATTAAATAGATATAAAAGTCAATTTAGATTACTTACTTTTAGAGATAAGTCATTTCCTTGCTGGCCATGCAATCCAAAAATAAGTGTAATAGCCTCCCACAATCCTCCAAGTTATCCATTGATCAATGAATTCCAATGTGTCTAAAAAATATTGCGCTTCGCAGAAAGGAATCATATGGAATCATGCAAAAAATTCTCAAGAATTATGTCGATTGAATTCAACACACCTTGTCTATTTAGATCAGCAACAGCATTATTATATCATGTTTTTCTTCATTACATATCATCAAGCAACAGAATGTGGAAACAGTTGATCGCCATCTTCAATCATAATCAGCTTAGTCTTGGTCTAAGGAAATGACAAATTTTATCAATTTCAATTGAAGCAACTTGTACATAAGTCCATCCACAAAAAAGTTGGAAGTAAGATTAGTGCGAAATTATAAGTATTTCTTAAAAGTAAGACCATATAAAATGTCAAAAGTCAGTTACAAATGAAATTATATAGCATTTTAAAGGTCATTTAATAGTAGAATTATTTAAAAAATTAGGAAACAAGTGGAAAGCTGAATTATATAATATTTAGACATAAATGAAACCGAAATTTCATAAATCCCAAAGAAAGGATAACACCAATGTTAATGCAGTAAAATTGCAATTAAAGTCGGATTAAAGTTTGACATAAAATAATTTGAATTACCTACGTTGGCTTGAAGAAGTGCAAAACCATAATCAGCATTGGTTTCATATTTCAACGATTGATTGACAGCAAACGGAGCCAAAGATGACATTGATGATATTGGTGTAAAACGTGGTCCTGTGAAAAGACAAGACAAGACGGAAGACAAAATACAAGATGCTGCGGGAAATTCCAGAAATAAGAAATGAAGAATTAGCGAAGCTTAAAGTCTTATTGTTCCAGATAGGAGCAGAAAAATTCCTTAAAAAACGCTTAATGGTGATGGCCGAAACAGTGTAAAGTCCCAACCAAGGGACAGGGATTGTGCCACAAGAACATTACACTTCATTCATTCCTCATCTAAACCATTACAACTTTACTCTGAGCCTGCTCCCCATTTCCACAACTAGGTAGCGCTAATTCCTCGTTGTCAAAGTAAAGAGCGGGTGCAGTGCGAAGTCCTAGTGCGTGAGATGGCGAGCAAATGAGTGTATAATTCTTGTAGCAGGGAGGGGGGTGCAGAATAAGCGTTTTAATGGGCTTTCTGCGCTCGTTGTCCTAACTAAGAAACCTTTTTTCTGTTCCCCACAAGCTGCTCCAGCTGGAACAAAATTAAATAGATATAAAAATCAATTTAGATCACTTACTTTTAGAGATGAGTCATTTCCTTGCTGGCCATGCAATCCAAAAATAAGTGTAATAGCCTCCCACAATCCTCCAAGTTATCCATTGATCAATGAATTCCAATGTGTCTAAAAAATATTGCGCTTCGCAGAAAGGAATCATATCATGGAATCATGCGAAAGATCCTCAAGAATTATGTCGATTGAATTCAACACACCTTGTCTATTTAGATCAGCAACAGCATTTTTATATCATCATTTTCTTCATTGCATCTCATCAAGGAACAGAATGTGGAAACAGTTGATCGCCATCTTCAATCACAATCAGCTTGGTCTTGGTCTAAGGAAATGACAAATTTTATTAATTTCAATTGCAGGAAACTTGTACATAAGTCCATCCACAAAAAAGTTGGAAGTAAGATTAGAGCGAAATTATAAGTATTTCTTAAAAGTAAGACCATATAAAATGTCAAAAGTCAGTTACAAATGAAATTATATAGCATTTTAAAGGTCATTTAATAGTAGAATTATTTAAAAAATTAGGAAAAAAGTGGAAAGCTGAATTATATAATATTTAGACATAAATGAAACCGAAATTTCATAAATTCCAAAGAAAGGATAACACCAATGTTAATGCAGTAAAATTGCAATTAAAGTCGGATTAAAGTTTGACATAAAATAATTTGAATTACCTACGTTGGCTTGAAGAAATGCAAAACCATAATCAGCATTGGTTTCATATTTCAACGATTGATTGACAGCAAACGGAGCCAAAGATGACATTGATGATATTGGTGTAAAACGTGGTCCTGTGAAATGACAAGACAAGACGGAAGACAAAATACAAGATGCTGCGGGAAATTCCAGAAATAAGAAATGAAGAATTAGCGAAGCTTAAAGTCTTATTGTTCCAGTTAGGAGCAGAAAGATTCCTTGAAAAACGCCTTAATAATGATGACCGAAACAGTGTAAAGTCCCAACCAAGGGACAGGGATTGTGCCACAAGAACATTACACTTCATTCATTCCTCATCTAAACCATTACAACTTTACTCTGAGCCTGCTCCCCATTTCCACAACTAGGTAGCGCTAATTCCTCGTTGTCAAAGTAAAGAGCGGATGCAGTGCGAAGTCCTAGTGCGTGAGATGGCGAGCAAATGAGTGTATAATTCTTGTAGCATGGAGGGGGATGCAGCATAAGCGTTTTAATGGGCTTACTGCGCTCGTTGTCCTAGCTAAGAAACCCTTTTTCTGTTCCCCACAAGCTGCTCCAGCTGGAACAAAATTAAATAGATATAAAAATCAATGTAGATTACTTACTTTTAGAGATGAGTCATTTCCTTGCTGGCCATGCAATCAAAAATAAGTGTAATAGCCTCCGACAATCCTCCAAGTTATCCATTGATCAATGAATTCCAATGTGTCTAAAAAATATTGCGCTTCGCAGAAAGGAATCATATGGAATGATGCAAAAAATTCTCAAGAATTATGTCGATTGAATTCAACACACCTTTTCTATTTGGATCAGCAACAGCATTTTTATATCATCATTTTCTTCATTACATCTCATCAAGCAACAGAATGTGGAAACAGTTGATCGTCATCTTCAATCATAACCAGTTTGATGTTAAAAAAAAGTTAAATTTTGCAAATTTTGATTTAAGATAAGTTATGCAGAAGTCTACGACAAAAAAGTCAGAACTAAGAAATAGTGCAAAGTTCATTTTTTAACATGGGTGTTGCAAAACGTAACAGGGCAACTGCTTTTTTTGAGCTTGTACACACCTTGATGAACACGTTTTATTAAGGAAATATGAACGGGCTTGAACGGAGCAATAAGTTTTTATGAGCTCAAGATATGATGAACTTTAAAATATAAAATTACTCACGTTGAGGAAAAAATTGTGAATCATGCAAGTAGAGAAGTGAATTGTGTTAAAATGAGACCAAAATTCCTTGTTAGTTTTTTGCAAGAAGTATTCTCCAGTCATTGACAAAGATTTTATAGAGATGAAATGCCCTTCTTATTGTCTTTGGCTAATTCAGCCGTTTTACTATAGTACTATAAAACATCTGTTGTTCATTAATTCGGGGCTGATGCATTTGTTAAGGAAAGGGTGACTGGACAGTTGAATTTTTTAATGACTTCATACGAGGTGAGTATGTTTTTTTGCAACAATATTTTTCTTCACCGGCCTTGTCTAATATGATAAGTTTTGCGATGTACCAAAGATGAAAAATTAAAGATAACTTTAATACAAAACGATATAACATTTCAAAGCTAATGAATTTCGACAAAATTTTAAAAATTGGCTCGAAATGAAATTGTGTTACATTTTAAAATAAGTTCAAAACGAAATTTTACTTAAACTTTCAAATATAAGATGAAAGCGAAATTATATATATATATTTTTTTATTCAATATAAAAATTTACAAAACGAGGTACTTAAGACCATTGGACTACAAACTACTAAACTACATAACAAGAACGATAACCCGGGAAGCAATTAACCATGACTATCCCAAGGGTCATTTAGGTAGAAATCCTATAACTTTCGATCAAATTCCAACTGTTCTGGATAGTTGGATATTTGTTGATGTTGGATATGTTGGATTTGGAAAAGTCATAGGGATTCTACCTTGACATAGAACATGGAACTAAAATTACATCTAAATATACAATACAAAGAGCTACATATTGACGATGTTTACTGACAAAAACAAACAGATGAGAATGGAAACAAAATGAAAGGACTTAGAGAGGAAAGTATTCTGTGGCTGTGTGGCGTGAAACAAAGGTTTTATCTAACTTAAACAAATCAACCCGTTTTATGGATAAAATCTAAGGTCAGTTCGAGTATACTTCTATTAACGTCATTTGAAAGGTTTTTATCACCATATAGCAAAGGTTGTACAAGAACGTTGTTTGAAAGGCTGTCGATTTCAACAAATGGTCGTAATGCAACCGAAACTCCAGCGAGAAGATCTCGTCGTTGGATATCAAAGGAAGGGCAAAGCAACAAGAAGTGCTCCGTGTCCTCAATACCGTCATTCGTTGGGCACATTAGATTTACGGTGTCCCTGAAATTGTGGTTGAATTTGTGGAAATTTAGTTTACTGAGACCGACCCTTATTTGAGAAAGATACGAAAGGCCTGCTGGGTTATGAATACCGAAGACCGATTTTGCAGGGGGGCGAATTTTTGATAGAAGCTTTGTCTTAAAAATAGCAATGGACGGCGCAAGCCTGATTTCAGGATCAAGTTTATTCCATTCAGAGATGCAGTCTGGATAGAAGCTAGATTTAAATTTTTCTGTTCTTGCCCTCATTCGCCCAACAGCTAAGACAAGAGTGAAATTGCAATAATACTAGAGAGCAAATAAGAACAAGATGGTGATAAAACTTGATATCAGATAGGAACAAAATTTCGTAAAAATTAGAGATAAGACAAGAATGAAATTGCAATAATACTAGAGAGCAGATAAGAACAAGATGGTGATAACACTTGACATCAGATAAGAACAAAATTTCGTAAAAATTAGAGATAAGACAAGAGTGAAATTGCAATAATACTAGAGAGCAGATAAGAACAAGATGATGATAAAACTTGACATCAGATAGGAACAAAATTTCGTAAAAATTAGAGATAAGACAAGAGTGAAATTGCAATAATACAAGAGAGCAGATAAGAACAAGATGGTGATAAAACTTGATATCAGATAGGAACAAAATTTCGTAAAAATTAGAGATAAGACAAGAATGAAATTGCAATAATACTAGAGAGCAGATAAGAACAAGATGGTGATAAAACTTGACATCAGATAAGAACAAAATTTCGTAAAAATTAGAGATAAGACAAGAATGAAATTGCAATAATACTAGAGAGCAGATAAGAACAAGATGATGATAAAACTTGACATCAGATAGGAACAAAATTTCGTAAAAATTAGAGATAAGACAAGAGTGAAATTGCAATAATACAAGAGAGCAGATAAGAACAAGATGGTGATAAAACTTGATATCAGATAGGAACAAAATTTCGTAAAAATTAGAGATAAGACAAGAATGAAATTGCAATAATACTAGAGAGCAGATAAGAACAAGATGGTGATAAAACTTGACATCAGATAAGAACAAAATTTCGTAAAAATTAGAGATAAGACAAGAATGAAATTGCAATAATACTAGAGAGTAGATAAGAACAAGATGGTGATAAAACTTGACATCAGATAAGAACAAAATTTCGTAAAAATTAGAGATAAGACAAGAATGAAATTGCAATAATACTAGAGAGCAGATAAGAACAAGATGGTGATAAAACTTGACATCAGATAAGAACAAAATTTCGTAAAAATTAGAGATAAGACAAGAGTGAAATTCCAATAATACTAGAGAGCAGATAAGAACAAGATGGTGATAAAACTTGACATCAGATAAGAACAAAATTTCGTAAAAATTAGAGATAAGACAAGAATGAAATTGCAATAATACTAGAGAGCAGATAAGAACAAGATGGTGATAAAACTTGACATCAGATAGGAACAAAATTTCGTAAAAATTAGAGATAAGACAAGAGTGAAATTGCAATAATACTAGAGAGCAGATAAGAACAAGATGGTGATAAAACTTGACATCAGATAGGAACAAAATTTCGTAAAAATTAGAGATAAGACAAGAGTGAAATTGCAATAATACTAGAGAGCAGATAAGAACAAGATGGTGATAAAACTTGACATCAGATAAGAACAAAATTTCGTAAAAATTAGAGATAAGACAAGAGTGAAATTGCAATAATACTAGAGAGTAGATAAGAACAAGATGGTGATAAAACTTGACATCAGATAAGAACAAAATTTCGTAAAAATTAGAGATAAGACAAGAATGAAATTGCAATAATACTAGAGAGCAGATAAGAACAAGATGGTGATAAAACTTGACATCAGATAAGAACAAAATTTCGTAAAAATTAGAGATAAGACAAGAATGAAATTGCAATAATACTAGAGAGCAGATAAGAACAAGATGGTGATAAAACTTGACATCAGATAAGAACAAAATTTCGTAAAAATTAGAGATAAGACAAGAGTGAAATTGCAATAATACTAGAGAGCAGATAAGAACAAGATGGTGATAAAACTTGACATCAGATAAGAACAAAATTTCGTAAAAATTAGAGATAAGACAAGATTGAAATTGCAATAATACTAGAGAGCAGATAAGAACAAGATGGTGATAAAACTTGACATCAGATAAGAACAAAATTTCGTAAAAATTAGAGATAAGACAAGAGTGAAATTGCAATAATACTAGAGAGCAGATAAGAACAAGATGTTGATAAAACTTGACATCAGATAAGAACAAAATTTCGTAAAAATTAGAGATAAGACAAGAGTGAAATTGCAATAATACTAGAGAGCAGATAAGAACAAGATGGTGATAAAACTTGACATCAGATAAGAACAAAATTTCGTAAAAATTAGAGATAAGACAAGATTGAAATTGCAATAATACTAGAGAGTAGATAAGAACAAGATGGTGATAAAACTTGACATCAGATAAGAACAAAATTTCGTAAAAATTAGAGATAAGACAAGAGTGAAATTGCAATAATACTAGAGAGCAGATAAGAACAAGATGGTGATAAAACTTGACATCAGATAAGAACAAAATTTCGTAAAAATTAGAGATAAGACAAGAATGAAATTGCAATAATACTAGAGAGCAGATAAGAACAAGATGGTGATAAAACTTGACATCAGATAGGAACAAAATTTCGTAAAAATTAGAGATAAGACAAGATTGAAATTGCAATAATACTAGAGAGCAGATAAGAACAAGATGGTGATAAAACTTGACATCAGATAAGAACAAAATTTCGTAAAAATTAGAGATAAGACAAGAATGAAATTGCAATAATAGTAGAGAGCAGATAAGAACAAGATGGTGATAAACTTGACATCAGATAAGAACAAAATTTCGTAAAAATTAGAGATTAGACAAGAGTGAAATTGCAATAATACAAGAGAGCAGATAAGAACAAGATGGTGATAAAACTTGACATCAGATAGGAACAAAATTTCGTAAAAATTATAGATAAGACAAGAGTGAAATTGCAATAATACTAGAGAGCAGATAAGAACAAGATGGTGATAAAACTTCACATCAGATAAGAACAAAATTTCGTAAAAATTAGAGATCAGACAAGAGTGAAATTGCAATAATACTAGAGAGCAGATAAGAACAAGATGGTGATAAAACTTGACATCAGATAGGAACAAAATTTCGTAAAAATTAGAGATAAGACAAGATTGAAATTGCAATAATACTAGAGAGCAGATAAGAACAAGATGGTGATAAAACTTGATATCAGATAGGAACAAAATTTCATAATAATTAGAGATAAGACAAGAATGAAATTGCAATAATACTAGAGAGCAGATAAGAACAAGATGGTGATAAAACTTGACATCAGATAAGAACAAAATTTCGTAAAAATTAGAGATAAGACAAGAGTGAAATTCCAATAATACTAGAGAGCAGATAAGAACAAGATGGTGATAAAACTTGACATCAGATAAGAACAAAATTTCGTAAAAATTAGAGATAAGACAAGAATGAAATTGCAATAATACTAGAGAGCAGATAAGAACAAGATGGTGATAAAACTTGACATCAGATAGGAACAAAATTTCGTAAAAATTAGAGATAAGACAAGAGTGAAATTGCAATAATACTAGAGAGCAGATAAGAACAAGATGGTGATAAAACTTGACATCAGATAGGAACAAAATTTCGTAAAAATTAGAGATAAGACAAGAGTGAAATTGCAATAATACTAGAGAGCAGATAAGAACAAGATGGTGATAAAACTTGACATCAGATAAGAACAAAATTTCGTAAAAATTAGAGATAAGACAAGAGTGAAATTGCAATAATACTAGAGAGCAGATAAGAACAAGATGGTGATAAAACTTGACATCAGATAGGAACAAAATTTCGTAAAAATTAGAGATAAGACAAGAATGAAATTGCAATAATACTAGAGAGCAGATAAGAACAAGATGATGATAAAACTTGACATCAGATAGGAACAAAATTTCGTAAAAATTAGAGATAAGACAAGAGTGAAATTGCAATAATACAAGAGAGCAGATAAGAACAAGATGGTGATAAAACTTGATATCAGATAGGAACAAAATTTCGTAAAAATTAGAGATAAGACAAGAATGAAATTGCAATAATACTAGAGAGCAGATAAGAACAAGATGGTGATAAAACTTGACATCAGATAAGAACAAAATTTCGTAAAAATTAGAGATAAGACAAGAATGAAATTGCAATAATACTAGAGAGTAGATAAGAACAAGATGGTGATAAAACTTGACATCAGATAAGAACAAAATTTCGTAAAAATTAGAGATAAGACAAGAATGAAATTGCAATAATAATAGAGAGCAGATAAGAACAAGATGGTGATAAAACTTGACATCAGATAAGAACAAAATTTCGTAAAAATTAGAGATAAGACAAGAGTGAAATTCCAATAATACTAGAGAGCAGATAAGAACAAGATGGTGATAAAACTTGACATCAGATAAGAACAAAATTTCGTAAAAATTAGAGATAAGACAAGAATGAAATTGCAATAATACTAGAGAGCAGATAAGAACAAGATGGTGATAAAACTTGACATCAGATAGGAACAAAATTTCGTAAAAATTAGAGATAAGACAAGAATGAAATTGCAATAATACTAGAGAGCAGATAAGAACAAGATGGTGATAAAACTTGACATCAGATAGGAACAAAATTTCGTAAAAATTAGAGATAAGACAAGAGTGAAATTGCAATAATACTAGAGAGCAGATAAGAACAAGATGGTGATAAAACTTGACATCAGATAGGAACAAAATTTCGTAAAAATTAGAGATAAGACAAGAGTGAAATTGCAATAATACTAGAGAGCAGATAAGAACAAGATGGTGATAAAACTTGACATCAGATAAGAACAAAATTTCGTAAAAATTAGAGATAAGACAAGAGTGAAATTGCAATAATACTAGAGAGTAGATAAGAACAAGATGGTGATAAAACTTGACATCAGATAAGAACAAAATTTCGTAAAAATTAGAGATAAGACAAGAATGAAATTGCAATAATACTAGAGAGCAGATAAGAACAAGATGGTGATAAAACTTGACATCAGATAAGAACAAAATTTCGTAAAAATTAGAGATAAGACAAGAATGAAATTGCAATAATACTAGAGAGCAGATAAGAACAAGATGGTGATAAAACTTGACATCAGATAAGAACAAAATTTCGTAAAAATTAGAGATAAGACAAGAGTGAAATTGCAATAATACTAGAGAGCAGATAAGAACAAGATGGTGATAAAACTTGACATCAGATAAGAACAAAATTTCGTAAAAATTAGAGATAAGACAAGATTGAAATTGCAATAATACTAGAGAGCAGATAAGAACAAGATGGTGATAAAACTTGACATCAGATAAGAACAAAATTTCGTAAAAATTAGAGATAAGACAAGAGTGAAATTGCAATAATACTAGAGAGCAGATAAGAACAAGATGTTGATAAAACTTGACATCAGATAAGAACAAAATTTCGTAAAAATTAGAGATAAGACAAGAGTGAAATTGCAATAATACTAGAGAGCAGATAAGAACAAGATGGTGATAAAACTTGACATCAGATAAGAACAAAATTTCGTAAAAATTAGAGATAAGACAAGATTGAAATTGCAATAATACTAGAGAGTAGATAAGAACAAGATGGTGATAAAACTTGACATCAGATAAGAACAAAATTTCGTAAAAATTAGAGATAAGACAAGAGTGAAATTGCAATAATACTAGAGAGCAGATAAGAACAAGATGGTGATAAAACTTGACATCAGATAAGAACAAAATTTCGTAAAAATTAGAGATAAGACAAGAGTGAAATTGCAATAATACTAGAGAGCAGATAAGAACAAGATGGTGATAAAACTTGACATCAGATAGGAACAAAATTTCGTAAAAATTAGAGATAAGACAAGAATGAAATTGCAATAATACTAGAGAGCAGATAAGAACAAGATGATGATAAAACTTGACATCAGATAGGAACAAAATTTCGTAAAAATTAGAGATAAGACAAGAGTGAAATTGCAATAATACAAGAGAGCAGATAAGAACAAGATGGTGATAAAACTTGATATCAGATAGGAACAAAATTTCGTAAAAATTAGAGATAAGACAAGAATGAAATTGCAATAATACTAGAGAGCAGATAAGAACAAGATGGTGATAAAACTTGACATCAGATAAGAACAAAATTTCGTAAAAATTAGAGATAAGACAAGAATGAAATTGCAATAATACTAGAGAGTAGATAAGAACAAGATGGTGATAAAACTTGACATCAGATAAGAACAAAATTTCGTAAAAATTAGAGATAAGACAAGAATGAAATTGCAATAATAATAGAGAGCAGATAAGAACAAGATGGTGATAAAACTTGACATCAGATAAGAACAAAATTTCGTAAAAATTAGAGATAAGACAAGAGTGAAATTCCAATAATACTAGAGAGCAGATAAGAACAAGATGGTGATAAAACTTGACATCAGATAAGAACAAAATTTCGTAAAAATTAGAGATAAGACAAGAATGAAATTGCAATAATACTAGAGAGCAGATAAGAACAAGATGGTGATAAAACTTGACATCAGATAGGAACAAAATTTCGTAAAAATTAGAGATAAGACAAGAATGAAATTGCAATAATACTAGAGAGCAGATAAGAACAAGATGGTGATAAAACTTGACATCAGATAGGAACAAAATTTCGTAAAAATTAGAGATAAGACAAGAGTGAAATTGCAATAATACTAGAGAGCAGATAAGAACAAGATGGTGATAAAACTTGACATCAGATAGGAACAAAATTTCGTAAAAATTAGAGATAAGACAAGAGTGAAATTGCAATAATACTAGAGAGCAGATAAGAACAAGATGGTGATAAAACTTGACATCAGATAAGAACAAAATTTCGTAAAAATTAGAGATAAGACAAGAGTGAAATTGCAATAATACTAGAGAGTAGATAAGAACAAGATGGTGATAAAACTTGACATCAGATAAGAACAAAATTTCGTAAAAATTAGAGATAAGACAAGAATGAAATTGCAATAATACTAGAGAGCAGATAAGAACAAGATGGTGATAAAACTTGACATCAGATAAGAACAAAATTTCGTAAAAATTAGAGATAAGACAAGAATGAAATTGCAATAATACTAGAGAGCAGATAAGAACAAGATGGTGATAAAACTTGACATCAGATAAGAACAAAATTTCGTAAAAATTAGAGATAAGACAAGAGTGAAATTGCAATAATACTAGAGAGCAGATAAGAACAAGATGGTGATAAAACTTGACATCAGATAAGAACAAAATTTCGTAAAAATTAGAGATAAGACAAGATTGAAATTGCAATAATACTAGAGAGCAGATAAGAACAAGATGGTGATAAAACTTGACATCAGATAAGAACAAAATTTCGTAAAAATTAGAGATAAGACAAGAGTGAAATTGCAATAATACTAGAGAGCAGATAAGAACAAGATGTTGATAAAACTTGACATCAGATAAGAACAAAATTTCGTAAAAATTAGAGATAAGACAAGAGTGAAATTGCAATAATACTAGAGAGCAGATAAGAACAAGATGGTGATAAAACTTGACATCAGATAAGAACAAAATTTCGTAAAAATTAGAGATAAGACAAGATTGAAATTGCAATAATACTAGAGAGTAGATAAGAACAAGATGGTGATAAAACTTGACATCAGATAAGAACAAAATTTCGTAAAAATTAGAGATAAGACAAGAGTGAAATTGCAATAATACTAGAGAGCAGATAAGAACAAGATGGTGATAAAACTTGACATCAGATAAGAACAAAATTTCGTAAAAATTAGAGATAAGACAAGAATGAAATTGCAATAATACTAGAGAGCAGATAAGAACAAGATGGTGATAAAACTTGACATCAGATAGGAACAAAATTTCGTAAAAATTAGAGATAAGACAAGATTGAAATTGCAATAATACTAGAGAGCAGATAAGAACAAGATGGTGATAAAACTTGACATCAGATAAGAACAAAATTTCGTAAAAATTAGAGATAAGACAAGAATGAAATTGCAATAATAGTAGAGAGCAGATAAGAACAAGATGGTGATAAACTTGACATCAGATAAGAACAAAATTTCGTAAAAATTAGAGATTAGACAAGAGTGAAATTGCAATAATACAAGAGAGCAGATAAGAACAAGATGGTGATAAAACTTGACATCAGATAGGAACAAAATTTCGTAAAAATTATAGATAAGACAAGAGTGAAATTGCAATAATACTAGAGAGCAGATAAGAACAAGATGGTGATAAAACTTCACATCAGATAAGAACAAAATTTCGTAAAAATTAGAGATCAGACAAGAGTGAAATTGCAATAATACTAGAGAGCAGATAAGAACAAGATGGTGATAAAACTTGACATCAGATAGGAACAAAATTTCGTAAAAATTAGAGATAAGACAAGATTGAAATTGCAATAATACTAGAGAGCAGATAAGAACAAGATGGTGATAAAACTTGATATCAGATAGGAACAAAATTTCATAATAATTAGAGATAAGACAAGAATGAAATTGCAATAATACTAGAGAGCAGATAAGAACAAGATGGTGATAAAACTTGACATCAGATAAGAACAAAATTTCGTAAAAATTAGAGATAAGACAAGAGTGAAATTGCAATAATAGTAGAGAGCAGATAAGAACAAGATGGTGATAAAACTTGACATCAGATAGGAACAAAATTTCGTAAAAATTAGAGATAAGACAAGATTGAAATTGCAATAATACTAGAGAGCAGATAAGAACAAGATGGTGATAAAACTTGATATCAGATAGGAACAAAATTTCATAATAATTAGAGATAAGACAAGAATGAAATCGCAATAATACTAGAGAGTAGATAAGAACAAGATGGTGACAAAACTTGATATCAGGTAGGAACAAAATTTCGTAAAAATTAGAGATAAGACAAGAGTGAAATTGCAATAATACTAGAGAGCAGATAAGAACAAGATGGTGATAAAACTTCACATCAGATAGGAACAAAATTTCGTAAAAATTAGAGATCAGACAAGAGTGAAATTGCAATAATACTAGAGAGCAGATAAGAACAAGATGGTGATAAAACTTGACATCAGATAGGAACAAAATTTCGTAAAAATTAGAGATAAGACAAGAATGAAATTGCAATAATACTAGAGAGCAGATAAGAACAAGATGGTGATAAAACTTGATATCAGATAGGAACAAAATTTCGTAAAAATTAGAGATAAGACAAGAGTGAAATTGCAATAATACTAGAGAGCAGATAAGAACAAGATGGTGATAAAACTTGACATCAGATAGGAACAAAATTTCGTAAAAATTAGAGATAAGACAAGAATGAAATTGCAATAATACTAGAGAGCAGATAAGAACAAGATGGTGATAAAACTTGACATCAGATAGGAACAAAATTTCGTAAAAATTAGAGATAAGACAAGAGTGAAATTGCAATAATACTAGAGAGCAGATAAGAACAAGATGGTGATAAAACTTGACATCAGATAGGAACAAAATTTCGTAAAAATTAGAGATAAGACAAGAATGAAATTGCAATAATACTAGAGAGCAGATAAGAACAAGATGGTGATAAAACTTGACATCAGATAAGAACAAAATTTCGTAAAAATTAGAGATAAGACAAGATTTAAATTGCAATAATACTAGAGAGCAGATAAGAACAAGATGGTGATAAAACTTGACATCAGATAAGAACAAAATTTCGTAAAAATTAGAGATAAGACAAGAGTGAAATTGCAATAATACTAGAGAGCAGATAAGAACAAGATGGTGATAAAACTTGACATCAGATAAGAACAAAATTTCGTAAAAATTAGAGATAAGACAAGAGTGAAATTGCAATAATACTAGAGAGCAGATAAGAACAAGATGGTGATAAAACTTGACATCAAATAAGAACAAAATTTCATAATAATTAGAGATAAGACAAGAATGAAATTGCAATAATACTAGAGAGCAGATAAGAACAAGATGGTGATAAAACTTGACATCAGATAGGAACAAAATTTCGTAAAAATTAGAGATAAGACAAGATTGAAATTGCAATAATACTAGAGAGTAGATAAGAACAAGATGGTGATAAAACTTGACATCAGTTAGGAACAAAATTTCATAATAATTAGAGATAAGACAAGAATGAAATTGCAATAATACTAGAGAGTAGATAAGAACAAGATGGTGATAAAACTTCACATCAGTTAGGAACAAAATTTCATAATAATTAGAGATAAGACAAGAATGAAAATTTGCTAAACTTGAAAATCTGATCAGAAATAAATTGTGATAAAATTACAGATCACATCAGAATGAAATTGCGATAACATAAGAGATCAGATAAAAATAAAATTGTGACAAAATAAGAGAGCGAAAAATGAGATTGTGACAAAATTAGGGATCAGATGAGAATGATATTGTGATGAAATTAGAAATCAGATAGGAATGAAATTGTGATAAAATTAGACATCAGATGAGAATGAAATTGTGATAAAATAAGAGATCATATGAGCATGAAATCGTGATAAAATTAGACATCAGATAAGAATGAAATTGTGATAAAATTAGAGATCAGATAAGAATGAAATTGTGATAAAATTAGACATCAGCTAAGAATGAAGCGGTGAAAAAATTAGTCTTAAGATAAGAGTGAAATATTGATAAAATTAGACATCAGATAAGAATGAAATTGTGATAAAATTAGAGATCAGATAAGAATGATATTGTGATAAAATTAGAGATCAGATAAGAATGATTTTGTGATAAAATTAGACATCAGATAAGAATGACATTGTGATAAAATTAGAGATCAGATAAGAATGAAATTGTGATAAAATTAGAGATCAGGTGAGAATGAAATTGTGATAAAATTAGACATCAGATAAGAAATTATATTGTGATAAAATTAGACATGAGATGAGAATGAAATTGTGATGAAGATAAACATCACATAAGATTACAAGATTCTAAAAGGAAATTTAATATTGATAAAAGATGCTTGCCGATATGGCATGAATGTCAAATCTAGATCCCAGAGAAAGGTGATACATAATCTGCATAGAATTTGCAATCTCTAGATAGCAACTTTTCGGATTAAAAAACTTACGGAAAATCTACTCTAGGACAAAAAATATTTGGTCGTTTTGACATGGAATTTGGGACAATTTTAAAAGAAATTTCGAAAGAATAAACAACTATATTAGTATAAGTCTATTTTTGCTTATTTCATACTAGAGATCCTGTATTTTTCAGAGGAAGACATTACATTCTAAACAAGTGTAATATTTTGCTGTGATTTTCCATGCTGCAAAAAATTTCGGATACTAAATTTCGGAAAATTTCGAACGCTGAATATCTCGGAAGTTCGAACATATACTTTGATATAAACGTCTGAAATTTGTGGCCCTTTGGCAATCAACTATCCATCAACGCTAGGTTCACGAATTATTCTTTAAAAATCTTTTTCAAAATATTCGTTTTTTGCACTTAATGACTCGTCTGCTCTTTTATGTCACGAAGAAAAACTATTCAAAGAGAGGCACGCCCTTTTAAACTCTTAATTAATACCTACGTCATAAGACATTATCCTCACATCTAGAATTTCCTTGTAATATCTCTTATATACACCTCGCTGCCATTTTAGATTCAATCCAAATCACACTCTGATGAGGACATGAGTCCAAAAGGCCTCAGTGTGTTAAATCTTAGTATTTTTTGTCGTCCAACCGCTCTATATAAAGTTTCTAGTTATAATTCTTACTAAGTTTTTGTTTCAGAAATGTAGATTTATCTCCAAAACTGTTTAAACAAATTTTGACTTTCTTTCAGCCTATCTTTAGTTAGCTCATTCATCTATAACTTTATCAAGTATGAATGAAAAAGTAGGGCAAGATTTTTTGCAATCAAATTCCACAGCTCTGTCATCTCATCGACATCGAAGGGGGGAAACCAATATTGTTTGAATGCCCATCGCAAAGCGAGGTTGTGAAACTACATTATAAACGCACCAAGGATGCCTTTGGACACTTGGACATAGCATTCCCAACAGATCATGTTCATTCGTGTAGCAATGGAAACATTTGCGAAAGATATTACAAATCTGAGCTTTGATAGAGCGAATCAAAATGCAGTAATCTTTTGACTAAGATATTTACTCCTCGCTGTCTGTCGAAAAGTAACTAGAAATATAAGATTCGATTGCAGCAAATCTAGCATAGCTTTTTCAATCAGACTTGGTGAAGTTGCAGATCAAAAACCCAGCTAAAGATAGAGAGAAATCAATTATGTATTAGGAAGAAAATAGAAATATTTTCGATTGATTTTGTAACCTCGTTCCCGGGGTCCTTGTCATATTTGGCCGGAGACGAAAAGTCCATCCAATATGAAAAAAGGCCTTGGGAACGAGGTTCGTGGTTTGAAGATAAATCTCATTATCAGAAATGCAATCGACAGAAAGTTTTCAAAATAATTTGCCAAGCAAGTGTTGATAGAAACCCCAGGGGGCACTCTATAAAATTTAAGATAGGGATGCTAATTTGGACAGATTTTTGTCTACCAAAAAAATGACAGGCCCAAAATTTGCAAACCCAAAAAAAATGACAGAATTATTCTCAAGCCCCCATAGCTATCCTTTTTGTACAACAAATTAAAATGAGAAAATTGCACCTTAAAATTCTGCACAAAATAATAAAACAGATATTGAATTTGGAAACCATCACAGCAACTCTTCTAATTTGTCTGATCATCATATTTTGATAACCGACTTTTCTTTCCAAAACCTATTTCAATGAATTAACACATAGAGTAGGCAAAACTTCTGATTCAGCATAATTGGAAAGAAAGAATTATTTAACAACTTATAGCACTTCCATTAATTGAATGAGATTATAATTTTCTAACTACAAGCGGTGGCAACATTTGCTTTGTTGTCAACCCAAAAAAATGGTAACCCAAAAAAATGACGCAAATTTTCAATGGACCCAGAAAAATGACGGCAATTTTTTCAACCACAAATAAATGACGCCAATTTAGAGAAACCCAAAAAATGATATTTTCATAAGTTTCAAACCCCCCAAAAATGACATGAGCATCCCTATCAAAATTTTTACAAGTGCCCCCCCCCCACCTGGGATGGAAACAATCGAGAATCATACGCTCGTAAATTGAGCTTAGCGCCATCGCCATAACATACATTGGTCTAATGCTTATGGTGGTATCCAGCATCGCCAGTCTTCCTGTCCTGTTCTGCTTCGTTCGCAATGGTATATTGACTTAGATCCGAAAAACCGAAAAGAGCGAAAAAATTCCTAGGGGGGGAATAGCTTCAACAGGTGGGTGACGGGGTGTGCCATTTTGATATCTGAAATCACATTCTAAAATGCATCAGTTTTTGTGAAACCAATACCCAAAAATTTACATACAATTCAAAATATATACCCTAAAATTGTAACCAAGTAAGTGAAATTTGATGAAAATCTAAAGAGTTATTTTCCTGTGATTTCCTTCAAATGACACCCCAAAATTCTATGTATATTTGTGACTTTGCCAAAAGTGATATCCTAAAATTCATTTGCTGCCCAAGAAAAGGTACCCCCAAAAACGGCACATCCCGTACCGCTATATCAGGTCCCCTCTCCCCCCTCGGGGAAAATTCTGAAAACTACTCACGATCATAAGTGCTGCTGAATATGTGCATCATTGAGCCAGCATCACACCTCAGGTAATTTGACATTTCTGAAAGGAAATATTGAAATTGATAAAGAATGCGTTTTCCTGCCAATACACAAATATCTATGATAAAAAATTGTATATATTTTCTGAAATACAACGAGAGCCATCACGAAAAAACCCTCAGACTGAACCCAAGTGTTCCCATTTTACGGCGCGCGATGTGACCCTTTCTTTCACAAATCTTACGAGTCTATTTCGGGTAAAGGGTTTTAGTTCGAAGTACATAAGGGGCCACAAGCAAATTGATTCTTTCACGCCAAACGTTCCTTGGTCGCATTCAAAATACCCCTAGTTCCCTCCCCATGAACGTCCAATTGAAAATCGATGTAATTTCTCAGATCGCGAGAAAATTTCATACCGTTGTTTTGTTGCATATCAAATGGGCCTGAGTGATTATGAAGGAGACGTTCGACGTGCTTTCCATGACCAGACTCAACAAAAACGGACAAGATACTTTCACTGCTGTCGAAATTCTTTCGCATCAACGAAATATACAGGAAGCGAAAGCTGTAGAATAAAGTTCCTTGCAGTAAATTCTCGGAAGAATTATCGTTGAAATGAAACAAAAATTTTGAAAACATCTAGTTCTTTTATCCCCCCCCCCCCCTCCAAACGTCCATTAGACATTTTGCGTGAAAGAATCGATTTGTGTGCGGCCCATAAATAGATTTTTAATTTGCCTATACGGATTTTGGCGACGCGAGTCAAATCAAGGCCCAGCAGCAGAAAAGCCTCGTGAATCGCTTTTTGGTTGATATGGCACGCCTTTTTTAAACATGTAAAATCCATTCGTAGTGATTCCTCCCATAAAACAAACAAGACTAGGAAAATACAGCCGACTCTGTAACACTAGTAATGCTTACCACTCAGCTGGATATTTTTGACCAAATCCTATACACATGCAACAATATGTGTCAGGCAATTTTGCAAGGTAACCTATTTCTCAGATCTTGTTTAATAAAATGCACCCTTGCCCCTTGACAGATTCCTCTCCTATAAATATGGAAAATATTGCCCCGTGTTTCAGGCCATCTTATCCATACTTAAAAACCTAAGTAAGTTAATTGCCCCCGGTCCCCGATCCAAGGTCGAACTGAATTTCCTACGGTATGGTTCAACGTGGCGTGGTAATAATGACAGAGCATGAGAAAGTTTGCTTACCGACACAACTACTCTGCAAATGCTTCTCCCGTCTCTTCTATCCTTCTCCATGCTTCTCTTCAGTGTGAAAGCTTCTGCTGGTCAAACTCGAAGCAAATGAAGTTGAGCTCTTGTCACTCGTGTCACTGGATCCTTCAACGTGCTCTGACGAATGGCCCAAAATGCAGCGCGGGGAAATATTAGACCAAGGCCATGATACATCGACCAATCAAAATCATCCAAAATCTTTTCACTTCCCTTATTGGTCAATAAAACGCAAAAAAACTGAACCAAAAAGCGTGGTCATCCAGCCGCATACCAGTGCACATGACCACGGGTTATTCAAAACCTGTTCAATGTTTTTGCAATTTCTTATCACTTGGGATCTAAAGAAGTGCCTAGCGCACGAATTTTTCGGGCAGTATAAATAGAACGTACATCGAATCATCTTTTGACAAATTTTTGAAAGCACGCAAGAGAAAGCTGAAACATTTCCTGTTTTCATTTGCAGGTTTTTTCCAATGCCACACAAACAGTAAATCCATTTACAGAGCTTATTCAATGGAGGGGTTCTATGCAGTTTTCTCCCTTTGATCAAATTTGACAAAATCCTTTCAAGAATTCCATCCTCGTTGGCAAAGAACACACAGCAGCCATCTACCTTTTGGGAAAGTCATGGTTTTCTTCATTATAATGTCACTAACCAGCATCAAAGAAACTCATTTTTCGGATGAGGTGGGAAAGTTTCTTATAAGGTACTCTGATGAAAATAGCAAGACCAGGCAGTAAAGGAAAGTACTCAATGATAGTTCGATAAATGCTCCATAAAAAATCTTTGAAAAAGGCAAAACAACAGAGAAAATAATTTCAATCAGTATTATTGGGTAATGGAAACTGTGATGACTTGAAACCTAGCTTGTTTTTGGAAAATTGTTGCTTCTTAGATTTATTTTGTTTCACGTGTTTTTGCTGTCAAATAAGAACTTATAAGAAACTGAAATAAAGTCAGGCTCACTGTTTTGTGCAGATACCAGCCAGCCTGAAGCCAGCCTAAAGACTTTTATAAATGAGACCTTACTTTTTGGCCAGAAATCGGTATTTTCAAAACGGGCTCATTTTGCCTTGTGAGTTTCTAAAGCGAAGCACAATGGGGAATTGTTTGCCCTTGGGGTATCCCTCTCCTACGGCTATGATTAAAATAGTTTATATTTAATTGTAAGTGCAATACATAGTGGGAACTCACTGACTATAAGTCCTTTCCCACTATGGATGGCATGTAGTTAATTAATCTTGTTGGTTTTATAGTTTGTTGTTTTTTTAATGAATACAGAAAAAAGAAAAAGTTTCTAAAGTCGGCCTATTTTCAGCAAAACAGTAACTAGCCACACTTTCTGCCTAAATATAAGAATCTTGAAAATCGATCGACTTTTTGCAGAAAGAAAGGGAATAGCCTTACTTTGCGCCAGAAAATGGGCTGGCTCTTCAAAATAGGCCTATTTTAGCAAACAAGAAAAACATGCAAACCTCTGAAAAGAAACCAGTTGAGTCCGCACTTAGGCAATGCTTATTTGGCTGAAATTTGGATTTTCAAACTGGGCTCGTTCGCATTTTGAAGCGAGATCCCGGGAAAACTTGCGCCTTTGAAGACAGGTTTCTATAAGACGGATAAAAACATTGTGAAACATTTGCTATAATTTACGATGAAACTGATTCTCTATTTCTAAATCGAATTATAGATATCGAAACGAATTAATCAAAGCCATGATAACAGTTTCGAAACGACTTAGGCGATATTACGATGATATAACGATGATGCGACAGGACATTAAGAGATAAGTAACGGTCCTGCCGCATCTGCTTCACTTACGACAGTGGCGATACATTGCCAAATGATAAGAAATACAAAGGCTGATTTTCAGTTAGTGGAATTTTCCGAAGGGCCAATAATGCTACCCTTTAAGAAGAAAAACTTTGTTATGGTTACAATCGCTCGTAAAATTGGTTTCACAGAAATAATGCACTTTACGGCAAACTTTGGGCATTTATGTCACTGAAGTCTCTGTGAGGTCCCCAGTCATTCTCTGTGAGGTTCCCTGAAGTCCTCTGTGAGGTCCTCTGTGAGGTCCCCTGAAGTCCTCTGTGAGGTCCCCTGAAGTCCATATGGCAAATTAAAGAGCCATCATCACCCAAGTGTCCCAATTTCACACTGTCCGCAAATCAAATTTTGTGAAAGCGGACAAAAACCGAAACAAACTGCAAAAGCTGAACGGAGAGAACACTGCAACTGATGTAAAACTTTTCGGTCGTTTCAACTTTTATATGATGCATCCATATTTCCACTTTAACAAAACTTGATTATTTAGACACTCTGAGATCGCAGCTTGCAAAGAGAGAAGCCCTGGGTATAAATGGGTCTTTTGGGAAGCTTTTCAACAAAAAACCCAACACCAATTAATGGTAAATTCGAATAAAGTTTACCTTTTTCATGAAACATTTGAGGAAGGATTAGCAGCATTTTTATAAGAACGAAGCTCGTCTTTAATCTCAAATGAAAAGACAAGCACGAAAATACAGCTGCAGTAATACAGAACCGAAACAGTGTTCCATGTTTGACCGAAAATACCAAGGACAGTTTTTGTTAATTAGGTTCGTTTCGTCAACCAAGAAGTCAGAAATTTGAAGATAAACAAAAACAATGCCTTATTACTTTAATCATAAACCCTACATTTGTGAAGATATAATTTACAGCGCACAAGCTCATTCCATGGTTAACAGAGTGATTTGAAAACGAGGCTGTACAAGGTTTCCCAAAACATTGTGCCTATCTGTGTGGATGCTGTGGAGGAGCTGTTGCTTAAATTTTATCAATGATTACACAGTGGCATAGGTCAGGCTTGAACTTAGCGTTCGAGACCTTGTTTGAATCAATCTGACACATAGTTACTGATTTATAACAGAGAAAAGACAACACAAGGACTTATTTCAAAAACAGAACTTCTGTTGTTCTCAGCAATGTCAGTTGATTCAAACAAGATTTTAAACTATAAGTTGAAGCCTGACCAATGAGCCTGTGTAAAAACCATAACAACTAAGGCTAAAGCTCCTTCACAGCAGCTATACAAACGGATACGAGATGTCTTAAACGAGTCATAAACGAAGAACATATTGACTAGATTAGTCGCAACAAGTTTAACAGTATTTTAAGACCAACTGCTAACCAGGATCCCTTGCGGCACCAACGTCGAATTTCGTCATCCTAATAGTTTGTGAACGGTCTGAATATTAAAACAGTATTGCTAATCAGATAAAATGTTTTACTATCTTGGACAGTCTCTATTCTCTAGTCTTCATGTCAATAGGCTTATCTACAAGAGTCTGCACCGAGCAATTTTCGTGCGTTTTATCAGGGAGGTTCGGCTGAGTGGCACTTTTGAGCACATTCATTGCACATTCGAAAATTCTATCAAGTGTATACATTATTGTTCGACTGCGATTCTTTTGTAGAATGGCTAAAACGACAGGTCCAAAAATAATCAGGAAGGATTTCAAAATAGCTGATGAACAATATTCTCCAAGAACCAGTTCTTCCTCTTAAGACATTACTTCAAAGAGTTGATGCAACAACAGCAACATCTTCTTTGATTTGATACTTGAACTTGAAAAAATTAGATCACATACCTCGTTTTCAAGATAATCTTTAACCAGGGAATACCAGAGTCGCCGATTGAAATCGAGGCAGTTTAATATGAAAATTACAAACTTATCAATAGAGGAGATTTTTCATTCAGAAAGTTGTTTGTAGTGAAATGTTTATTGCTTGTCTGTTGTTGTTTGTCTGTTATTACAGCTGCAAATATAAACAAGTTTATTGACAACAAGGCATTTTCTTTCTTTGTTCAGTGTCATTTGTTGGTCCCACAGTGATTGGGCGAACATTGGAACTAACTGGCGCGATTTCTGGCCCTGTCTCTCGAATTTGCTTCTGTGATACAATGTGGTATATTTCTGTGAAAGAAAATGGTCACATGATTATCATAGTGTAAAACAGAGATGATCACATGGTTTCTGTTTGGTAAATCTGTCTGTGATAAAGTGATCACATGAAAATAAAGGCGTAAAATAAAACATAATCACAGGTGATACAGGAAAGTGGATTTCTTTTTGCGATATGATGATGAGACACATTTCTACTGATTGAGTCGTAGAGCAATAACATTGACTGATTTCTTGCTTTACAGCTAATAGACCAAAATCGGCTAAGATTTGTTTACACCCATTTCAAGTCATGTGATAAACCTTTGATAAAACATCTTTTGATTTCTTTCTTTGATTTCTTTCTTTCTTTCTTTGATTTCTGATATATTTCATGCCATGCAAAGTTGTGCAATCAGTGCAAAAAGTAGCATAATACTTAAACTTCCCAAGAGTAGGGTCACATGACTTGAAATGGGCAAAACAAGCCTCAGATGATAAGGTCTATGTGTTCAAATTGGATATAGAAATTAACCCGTCTTCAATCAGTCAACCCTCTATGTGGTTATGCAAGATTTTTGAGCAGTATGCCCCTTCAGAAACCTGCAAGGCATGAAAACAATGGCCACATTTTCATTGGTTTCCCGAGGGGGGGAATCACTGACTTTTCTTTGTACACCTTCCTTGAAATCACAAAAAATTCAGATACAAAAATCACAAACTCACAAAAAAAACACATGCAAACAGCACAAAATTCACAAATCACTGAAGAATTACTGAAAAATAAAACAAAAAAATCACTGGGAACCACTAAAATCACAAAAAAATCAGAGAAAGCAATCATGTGATTTGAAATTACAATACGATATTTTGAGAAGTGATTTGCCCCTGGCGTTTTCCTTCCTAATAATAATTATATTTAGAACATCCAGGCCATGTTATCCTCTGTTATCCTCCTGGAAGAAGGGAATTCCCCTAACTAATTTTCTAAGCTAATGCAGCAGATTTATTCATCCTCTCAAGGGGATTAGCACAGGTGGGGAAATTGGGTCACAATTCCAGGCCACTTTTAAAGGATATTTGTTAGGGAGCATTCTTTGGAAAATATTGCTCATATTTTCATCTAATTTCAGAGAGGAGAGTTTCCAAATCATCTAATCATACCTTCAAGAATATTTCTAAATGCCATTTCAACATTTGTTGAATCCAATGCTGAAGTTTCAATGAAAGACAATCCATGTTTTTCTGAAATTGGATAAAATATTGTTAACACTGCATCAAAGTTACCATTGTTACCATAACGTTACCATTGTTACCATAACGTTACCATTGAAACAAAGTTATCATAATGAGATATATATCAAGATACATGAAGATATAGAATCATGAGTAAGCAAATAGACTGCTTGATTATCAATAACATGCTTGCACTCTCTTTAATAACAGTCAACAAAGATCTTTTTTATTTTCTCTGTGAAGATTTGAAAGGGTTTCTCTGTGTAAGGGTTTGAAATACCTGTAATTGAGGAGGGTTCATTGCAAGAATTGGGCTGACTATATTTTCTACTTCAATTTTCTTGCTTTTTCAAATCTGCACATAGAAAGACTGCATCCAGGCCAGCCATTCTGAAGATTTACAGCATACAGTAAGGCATCGCATTTAAGAAACCACTTTTTCAAACCTTGGTCTAAAATGTTTCTTATATCTATGATACTTGTCATATTTTAGGCTCAAGTTTCTTAAGTTTCTTATTTCTCTTCTGGAAAGTCCTGGAAAAATAAGTATATAACAATAAAATGAGATTTTTATAGACTCATTATGCGTATGCTATCAATGATTAAGAGCATCAATCAAAATTTAGGTAAAAATCAATTCAATCTAAGATTTCTTGGTAGCAATTTCTTATGAACCCTGTATGAATTTTTGAAAGTTTCCAGGCCATCAGATCAGGATTTTGCGTCAATCAAGAATACAAGAAGATTTCTTTCAAGTGTTAGCCTCATGAGTTTCTTATATATAGTAACAGGGCTATTCAATTGTCAGTTCAGTTTCAGTTTTAGTTCAGTTTCATTTGATTTAAATTCCACTACATACAATTTATAGTCCTAAATACACGAACGAACCCTGTATGAATTTTTGAAAGTTTCCAGGCCATCAGATCAGGATTTTGAGTCAATCAAGAATACAAGAAGATTTCTTTCAAGTGTTAGCCTCATGAGTTTCTTATATATAGTAACAGGGCTATTCAATTGTCAGTTCAGTTTCAGTTTTAGTTCAGTTTCATTTGATTTAAATTCCACTACATACAATTTATAGTCCTAAATACACGAACGAACAACAAAGATAATATTACAGTCCTGGCCGTAAGTAATTTTAGTGGCGCGCGGTAAATCACGCGCCTTGCATATCGAGGCGCGTGATTTTAAGTGCTACATTTCAATCCGTGACCAAAGGGTTTTGGAGGTTGAGGACGAAAAAAGAGTATTCAAGCACTTAGTATTACGAAACAACACTGGAAATGAGTTGAAATAACGAGGATCGATTGTAGTTTGAACGGTTAACATCGACAGAAACAATCGCATTCTCCTTTGTGTTCAGACGCTTGTATTTAGGCCGTTTGATGATGAATGCTTTTCCATGTAGTTACTCCGTATCACTGCAGTAGTCCTGGGATGAAGGGGAACTGAGTACCTTCGTTTCTTCCACATCAAATCATCTCCACATCGTATTTATACATTGAATTTACGACCAACGGGGTCCATAGATTCGGAACACATGCACCCCGACGTCATGTTTTGTCTCCATGTAATCTGACCTTCCTGCGATCTTGTCCGAATTATAACATTATGTCATTGCCACGGACAGGAAATTCTTGGATTGAAAGCAGCTATGATTAGCAGCACTTAATGAATCAAGCACCAATACTTTATTTCATTTGGATAAATTAATTCATTGATTTTCCTTTCTGCAAAAGGATATCAGTTTTCAAGAATATCCAACACTCATACAATATCCAACACTCATTCCAGAATATCCAACACTCAACGAAAAAAGAGGATGTGCGTGATTTTGAGGCAACAAGACTTTAGGCGCGTGACAAACCACGCCTCTCGAGGGCAAGAGGTGCGTGATGAGGCGCGCGTGCGCGATCGCGCGCCACAAACGGCCAGGTCTGATATTACAGAAAATTAATACAATAATACAGAAAATTGATACAATGATACAGAAAATTAATACAATATACAAATACAAAGAGGAGCTAAATAAATTGCATGCAGGGAATTATTTAAAGGAGGAGCTCTCTCAATAGGTAAACTAATCGAGGAGAGAGGCCCCCTATCCTAAGATGTTAACATGTGAGTTTGGATGAGTATATATAATTTTGGACTTTCTTTTCATATAGATTAATGGAAATTGAGCCAGTATTAAAGTAGCTTTGATTCATCAGTTTACACTGTTCAATAAGTAAACTTTCAGTTTTGCTTTGAACGATATTTTTGATGGAGCATTTCGGAGTTCCACTGGTAACATATTCCAAAGTTTAGCACCAAGATATCGAATTGACTTTAGACCATATTGAAGACTGTTCTTTCGAAACATATATAAATCACCTTGACTGGCCTGTCTTGTGGAATACTGATGAACAGATGAACTGAATAGGAAAAAGTCATGAAAGCAACTAGGTGAAGTTTTATTAACAGAATCAAAAACAAAAACTAAGAGTCAAAGTTCAAAAAGTTCAGAAAGTTTCAGAAGTTTAAGATCACTGAAGATTGGAAGAGAAGGAGACATGTGAGGCTGAAATGAGATAGCTCTGACAGCTTTTTCTGCAATTTAAAAATTCGATCAATGTATGATGCATATGTTTCACCCCAAACAATGAGACCATATTGTAAGAAGGACAAAAACAAAGCATTGTACAAACAGAATAAAACATCTAATGGAAGTAAGTTCCTAATTTTGAAAAACATTCCACATGTTCTAGCTAATTTTTTAGAAAGTTCATTAAGATGGTATTTCCAGTGTAGATGATCATCCAGGAGAAGACCTAAGAACTTAACAAACTTAACTCTTTTAATATATTTCTTCCCTATTTTGATATTAGAATCAAAAGGAACATTGACAGATGAAGAATGAAAGATGATATAGTTTGTCTTATCAATATCTAAAGATAATTTATTAGCATCAAGCCATTTCTTAACTAATCTCAACTCTTTGTTGACAATTTTAGTCAAATTAGATAAATCGTTAAATTCATAGTAGATGTTTGTATCATCAGCGAAGAGATAAAAGGTAAGTTTCTTAGAGGCATTTGGTAAATCATTGATGTAGATTAGGAAAAGTAATGGACCCAGTACAGAACCTTGTGGTACACCACAAGTAATTGAAAGTAAATTAGAACTACTGCCATTAACAAAAACATATTGTTTGCGATCAGATAGATATGATCTAAACCATTCAAGGGCACATCCACGAATACCATAGTGTTCCAATTTTGATAGCAAAATTCTATGATTAACTGTATCAAAAGCCTTTTGTAAATCAATGAAAATACCACAACCAAATCTTTTATTATCAAGTGTATTTCTGACAGCTTCTGTCAAACTCACAAGGGCATGGTCAATTGAATTGTCAGTAGTCTAACAGTTTCTTTTAGGTGGTTTCTTAAATGCAGGAACTTACTGTATTTCTGTTTGTACTTTGTTACATAACATTTTGTAACATAGATATGAATTAAGATACTATACCTGCAAATGCTTTTGCCTCCTCTGTAGGTACTGCTCGCAGATGCCTTAAATCGCTTTTATTGCCAACTGTCATGATAACGATGTTTGAATCAGCGTGGTCACGTAACTCTTTTAGCCAGCGTTCTATATTCTCATATGTAATGTGTTTGGCTATGTCGTAAACAAGAAGGGCGCCAACTGCTCCCCTGTAATATCTATAATGGAGAAAGGAATATTATTCACAAGCTGTTTTTCCACCACCAATGACTTTCAAATATAGGTGTTGAATGTATTCAAAACTTTACAATGAAATTTGTAAATGTTATCACCATCTTTTCTCAACTGAATTGTTTTAAGGAAACATATTGTGTAATTTGCCAGAATCCTACAGAAAGCAAATCTGATATCATTATTTTCTTTGGCATTATATACCACATTTTCAAGTTTTAAGAAATGATGTATATACAGGATTAGGTATCTCTGACAATTTGACAAAACATTAAAAACTTCATAAACTGTTTGAGAGAAATTAACAAACCAATTGAAGAAATAGTCAGTTTTGAAGCCTACAAGATAATAGTCTGCAAGAGTCTGCAGCTTTCATTGTTTACTCTTTAGCAATCTAACATGATGATACGTTTTTTTCTATATTCAATATAAAATTTAACAAACTAAAATACTTAAGACACTACATACAAGCTATATACTTTACCAAACTACAAAGACTATACCACAGAGTGCAAGAGATCATGGCAACTCAGCAGTCATTAACGTAGGAAATGTGTAACAAAATTAAAATTAAATAAACAGCTACGAAAATACACATGAACTGTTACTGATAATCACTAAGGTTTGTTTCACTTGGCATGTCAGGCTAAATTGCAAGCAGGTCTTTTTACAAAATGGAGATTCAATTTCAGATTTGAATGGATGAGCCTAACATGCAATGTGAAACAAACTTACAAGCACAAGAAATTGATTATCAAGTGGATTTAATGTGATTATCAAGTGTAAAACAAACGTCAACCAGTTTAGTGCATTAAAATTTAGAGTTTGTTTGAGCACATATTTATTAACATCACCAGAAAGGTCTTTATCACCATCAAATAAAAGTTGTAACAGAATATTGTTTGAGATGGAGTTGATTTGAACATTAAGTGGTTGTAATACTACTGAAATTCCAGTGAGACAATCTTGTCATTGGATACTAAATGAAGGGCAAAGCAGCCAAAAGTGCCCTGTATCCTCAATACCGTCATTTGTAGGGCACATTGGGTTTATTGTCCTTAAAGTTCTACTCAAATTTATGAAAATTTAATACACCTGATGATATGACACATCAAAATTACCAGAAATTTAAAAAAGCAAAATGTAATTTTCAAAATGCTCTTTCATAAATTATAGGAAATGATATCAAGTTTCCTTCAAACAATTTGTAACGGAAAATTGGGTAATAACCTTCACATCATCAATTCTAAAGAAGCTCTGTCCTGTAGGTGATTGATTTAGAGAACAAATCCGAGACAAAGGAAATAAGAAAGAAGCCAGATTCTGTGAATTTTTCACATGATAACAATTCAACTCAATTTGATTTCTTTCCTATTCTTTTCTGTTAACATGTCACACAAATTTTTAATCACCTTTTACTATCTTGAACTACTTATGAATAAGACAGATTGCCTTTAAAGTTATGCAAAGAGGTGACAAATATGATGGGCTTCCAAGCATTGGATTCAGTTCTTTAAAGCGATTATAAAGACCAGCAGTCTTTGCCATCATTTCTTTTTATTCTTATGAATTTGGTACAATTATTTATTACGGAAGTTGTGCAAAGCTAGTCATTGTTTCTATGCAAAGCATGCTTGTCTTTGTACTCCCTTTAAAGAAAATGTAGAACTCTTTGTCTTGGAACAGAATGGACGTGAAGGAACTTCATGTAAATTGCTGAGATTGAGGAATAAAAATCTTTTTGATTTCTTAGTCATTCTCAAAATTGTGATTTTTGTTGTTTTTAATACCAATGAATGTCAAAACAATGAATATATAGAAAGTTCTGAAAAAATAAAGCATCCATAAAACCAAAACCAAGGAGAATAAAATGAGAAAGTCTTTGGGAAACAGTAGATACTGAGTGTCCAAAATATGGTGGCAAGCATATATATCTGTCACTCTTCTAGGTTGAGATCAGGAAACTTAATATTGTGATCACCACAGATAAGATATATATACAGTACTGTAAATATGCTTGTTTTGTAGATAATCAAGATATAAAAACATTTCCATTGCAGAATTACTTCTAACTATCGAAGCACATGCACCCAGAAAATCCAATTAGCTTGATAAAGTGAGCCTCTTGGTTAAAACTTCAGTGCAGTCAATGTGAATGTAAATTGAATTGCATCTTTATTACAATAGCTCTACTGTTTGGGCAATTTCTTAAAGTCATCAGGCCTTGCCAATTGGGGACTGACATACTTCTTGCTCGACTCTGCTCCAGGCTCCTGTCAAATATTGGGGGAGCTGCACTATGCTCTCCTGAACTTGCAGAATATAAGTAAATAGCCCTCTTTGAAATCTCACTTCCTTAAATTCTCTACACTTTCATCAAGAAATAGCTTGCCTGAACATAATTAGGAGCCAGCTAAAAATCTTATATTGACAGCCGAGGCCTGTTTGTGGCTGCACCATATGTTTAGCAATTTCATCATGTTTAGGGATTGATTTTTTCACAGCTGTTCAATCAAGCAACTGGTATCTCTATAGTAATCTAAGTAACAGATGCCTGCAGTTTTTCTCCTCACAAAGCCTGCAAGACATCACATAAAACTATCAGAGGAAGCATAGGCTGTAATCTTTTCAAACCTTCAAATTAAAAGTGTACACACGGTTATTGCCATAATTCTCAGTTGTTTGCCACAATTTCAGAACAAGCGTTTCTGATATTGTCATTATTTTCAGGGTTAGAAGTAGACACCATCAAATTGCTAAATTGTACAACATGAAAGCTGTAGACTTTGGCTTGCCACTATACTACAAATCTTCAAAAAATGCATATTCCTGCATTGGTCCTTTTGAATTTCCTCACTCAGTTTACAAATTATGGTGCATGTAATGTCTGTCAAAACTTCAGATAGTGTACCTCCTCTCACATGTCTGCCATACAAAGCTTAAAGCCGCTGCAATTCTTAAAAATATTGATGATAACAAAAATGCTCTTTCTGGAATTAACGCAAATGATGTAAAGCTGCCTTCGATCTATATATTCTGCTGAAAGAATTTTATTCATTTAATTTTTAAGGTTTTGCAAAGATTCAAGCCTTATGCTATAAGCAGCTAACATTTAGTGGCATACTAAGTGAAGAATATACTGTACTTACGCGCTGGTTATTGCTCTGTACCTCTCTTGGCCAGCTGGTGACAGAAAGACTTGTATTACAAAATGCTGTCAAATCTTCAAATTGGGTATGCCAAAGCACCTATCAATCAACTTTTAATAGGTTGCAATAATTGTACATTGGATAGATTTTAACCCTTTGCATGCTGCAGTCACAGATTTGCAACCAGATTAATTCTCCCTCACGCGCTGCAGTCGCAGAATTGCCACTTGCGATCATAATTTCTTTTTCTCATGTTTTGATCTCTTCCTTTTGTAAATCTGGGAAAAAATAGGCCTAACTCGTTCCTAAAGCAATGCGAAGTTGTTTCCAGTGAAAAATGAAAATGGTTCACGGTGAAGATTACCAAGTTATTAACGATAGAAGCTACTGCAATTAAATCTCAAATTTTTCATTGATATTTGTTGAATTTTTCCAGATTTGGACTCAGCCTCTTTCTGGCAATATGGGTAACCTCTATAAGATGCAGCAAGGTAAAAAATGTAGCCTAAATTGGTGATCACCCAAAGCTCCGACGTAAACAAATCACAAACTACTCAGAACTCATTCTACTGCTGAATAAGGTATACAAATTGAAATGTTTTACAGTGAAATAGAGGCAAGAAAAGAAAACTTCAGTTATTTCTGAACAACTTTCCTATACTCTAATTTCAAATTGACAAACTTCTTCCTGATGAAACAGGAGTTTGAAATTTCTGATTGAGATGTTTGAAATCTTGCGCAAAGTGTCTAGCATCACAGTACAGTAACCTGGAAACAATTCAGCAATTCAGAGTTAAAGATCATGATTTGACCGTTAGCAAAATCTTAATTAGATTCTACATTTTTGCAAATTTCTTGGTCTTCTGTTTCTTGAGCTAGGAGTTTTAAAACTCTTTTTGGAAAATGCTTGAAAGCATCAAAACATTGAACAAATTTTCTAGAGGCACCATGTGAAATGGACAAAGAGAAAACATTTTATGGTGATACAGGGATTTACAAACTGTTTAGTCAAAACTTGTTTCACAAGAATTGATTCAATGAGCAGTCTGTTGCAAAACTTTGTAGTATTATAGTTGCAATGAAGTGTTGTGATGAGCCATTCCCAAAAAATTAAGAAGTGCATGCTTGCTTGACAATACAATGCTTCCCTCATAGTCTTTTTGACACAGGAATGCAAATTGCATCAAAATATACATTCAATGAGCTTACCTGTATCCCAGATTTGTGCCTTGATTGTTTTGCCCCCAATTTGAATGCTTCTTGTTGCAAATTCTACACCAATTGTTGATTTTGATTCTAAATTGAATTCATTTCTTGTGAATCTTGATAGCAAATTGGATTTTCCTACCCCTGAGTCTCCAATGAGAACAACTGCAGAAAGAAAACAAAACATTACAAGGCATCAGGTTTAATAAGAAAAGAATGACAAGAAGTTTCATATTTCAACATCCATTGATAAAAAAAAAGATTTAACAATATTTCGCTGTACATCCATACAGCATCATCAGGTAAATAAATGAGAGCGTAAACAACTAGGGTTTCCAAAGATCAGTTACAGCTCAAAAATAAAATGAAATAAAACTTAAAATCACAGTTCATGGTGAAAGGCTAATTGAACAATTTTAGTGGATATGATGTCTCTTGCGTGTTCATAGTAGGATTGAATTCTCCAATGAATAATGATTCACTGATTTTTCTTTTAGTTGTGGAGCTGTAGTTTAAGCCTAATATTTCGAAATCTTTTGTCCAAATGTGCAAATGTTTTCTGTCTCTAGAATGATGTAGCATGTGCGAGAATTTATCTTGTCTATTAGGATCAATTATTCGTTCACTTATTCTTCTTTTAGTTTCTCCAATGTATTGTTCTTGACACTCTTTTTCAGGACATTTGCACAAATATACCACAATACTTTTATGTTTGAATTCTGTGTGGTCTTTTACTTTAAACTGTGTGCTTAGCTTTTTACTTTTGTAAGCGACAAAAGGTTTTATTTCCAATTTCAGGTACTGTTTTAGATTCTTTTTCATTTTAGCAAGGATATCGACGCCTTTTTTACTGGCATATGGTAACGTGAGTTGCACCCAGCTTTCTGATTTTGCGCTTCCTTCTTCGGTGATCTGGTTATCTTTGTTGATGTTGTTCTCCACGTTGTTTCTACTATTGTCCTCTTTTCTCAATTCATCTATGACAATGTTTTCCACAAATTTCCTTGGATAATCATTAATTTTGCAGAAAACTTGTTTCAGATAGCTCAAGTTCTCGTTCCATTGCTTCTTTGGCAGATGAGATGAGAATTGCTCATTTTACAAGTCCTTTTAGGGTGCTTCATTTCCATCGCACAGGCGGGTGTGATTTCCAATTGATGTACAGATCAGTGATTGTTTTCTTTCGATAAACACTGGTTTCCAACTGGCCATCATCACATCGTTTGACTAGGACATCCAGCAAAGGTATGGTACCATTTTCTTCAATCTCATATGTAAACTGTATATTTGCATCAAAAGAGTTGAGAATTTCAATGACATCATTGATCTTATCTTCTCGAATATAAGCATGGGTATCATCAACATACCAATGTATCAGGTCATCGTTTAGAGTTGGGATTATTTGCCCCTCTAGTTCTACCAAATTTGATTCATTTGATTCATCATTGAAAGAAGATTTTCTGCATAAGACCTTGCATAGAAGTCTTGAAAACTGATGGAGTCTTTAACCAAACTCCTTCAGCATCTTAGCCTTCCAAATTTTACAGGTATATATATACTTTTGGTATTATCTTGAGAGAACTGAATAGTTTGGAAATAGTGTTTTGTCCCCTGGGATGCTTTGCCATAACTTGCAATGCGTAGAGAATATGGTCGGAAGACATCAAAAAGTATGCTTCCTTGTCTTGTGAAGAGGTTTCCTTCAACCAGTTCCATGGGGGATCCCTGCTTGCTGACAACACTTTTCGCTATTTCATCCTCCCCTGATAATACCACGTGCACCTGCAACTTTGGCAAGGGTAAAGAGTTTGGGAAACTTTGTTTGTAACACATCCATACATGGTGTGATAAAGAAAATCTTTCAGCTACAACATAAAGTGACTGAATTCAATGGGGCAAGGCTTATGATCTATATAAGTTAGACATGTAGCTGCAGATAAAAATCAAGTTCAAGATGCTCTGATGGTTAAACACAACTCACTGCTGTTTGCCAAACAACCACGTTTTTTCTGAACCACCCTGTTTTTTTCTGTGTATGATAACACTATCTACTGTTTCAAGAATTTAGAAAAAATTTCAATATTGTACAGCAAAAAAATACATCACTTAGTGAAGATTACATGAACAACAAATATTTATCAAAACAACAACAACGAAAAGGAACAAAAACAATAACAAAATTAAACGTAGTTTGTCAACATGTTTTGATTTCAAATTCCTTCCCTGCTGGAGCTCAAAAGATTTCCGTGAGAATAAAAGCCAATGACATTTAGGCCTGTTGTACTGTTTTTAGGCCAGTTTATTTTGATTAAATGGCCCAGCCAAATTTGAGTTTCGAAACTGAAATGGCCACCTCCACTTAGGCTAAGTTTTTACATGGATTAGCTGAAAGGACCAGCCAGATTCAAATTTAGCAAAAGTCAATGCATCTTGAGCTAGGAGGTATCAGTCGTTCAATGAATATCCTATAATGAAATGATTAAAACAAAGTTCATGTGAAAATTGGCTTATCTGTCTATTCCAAAGCGATGGAAACCATTTACCAAGGAAAAGCCACTTCGAAACTATTTCCGCCGAGTCACCTTAGTGCTGAAAGGGAAGCGAAATGGCCTAAGCAGCTATCAGCAGCCAAAATGTCCGCCGCTGCAAAATTGATTGGTAAGAGCAAACTTCTTGTTGTGGTGAGTCAAAAGTAGAGTATGCATGGTTACTAACGATTAATAGATGCTTTGGGGATGGAGCGAGAAGAAAGGTAGATTAAATGGCGAAGGTATACAAATAAATGGAATTCATACTCACTTTTAAAAAGATAGTCATATTCATCATCTTTACTTGACATCTTGACGATTCAGGATCAATTTTTAATCCTTTCAAGTCCAGTATAATTTCAAATAAATTTTCCTCGCTTTAATCCAATGTTTCAAGTTGCTTCTGGTTGCAATTCTGCATCAAAATATCTTCTTGCAAGCGACGATTAGACGGATTTAAACAACGCCTTAACTCAGCAATCCGAAGACGACATTTTGAAATTTTTGCTTGAGCTGAAAGACGCCCAATATTGGTCACGTGATCCTCGCTCTGGATAACAGTGCAAGCCTCGATTTCAAACCAGTCAGCAACGTCATTTGAATTTGAATGTCATCGAAGTCATCAATCCTTCACACGTCAAAATCGTCAGCTGGTCTTTCAGTAAAGCTCAAAATATCCCCACGTACTAAACCCCCAACTGCCAACTAACCTTTAAAGTTCTATCTTGCTCCTTTTCTAATGATCAGGCTACTGGAATTATGCACTGATCAGGGTACTGGAATTATGCACTGATCAGGGTACTGGAATTATGGAGAAGATGCCTAGACTCATCAGGAATCGTAGGAACGATACTCATGGACCTCTCTAAAGCCTATGACTGTCTCCTAATAGCGAAATTAGAGGCCTATGGATTTAGCAATGACAGCCTTCAGCTCGTATGTAGCTACCTAGAAAGCCGATACCAGAGGGCAAAGATTGGTTCATGTACAGGGTGTCTCAAAAAAATTGTTCGACGTTTGATTAAATACTAAAAAATAAGGACAACATGAACAGGCTCATGGAAAGATAACCCTGTTCCTAAGATTATGAAATAATTTTAGAGACTAAAATCGTGCAAAGTGGTTGACAATTCACTGAGTTACGAGCTCTCGAAGATCAAAAATATGCGATAGCTGAAACCAGAGACCCCCTATGGCAAGCGAAATGCACAAGAATTCGAGAAACCTGGTTTTTCGCCGATAAATCCACTTTTTCGATCGATAAACTAGGTTTTTCACTGATAAAGTAGGTTTTTCGACCGATAAAGTGGGTTCCTCGGCGAGAAACTAGGTTTTTCGTTTGAAAAAGTAGGTTTCTCGGCGAAAATGTGGGTTTCTCACCGATAAAGTAGGTTTCTCGATCGATAAAGTGGGTTTATCACTGATAAAGTGGGTTTTTCGTCGAAAAAGTAGGTTTCTCACTGATAAAATTGGTTTCTCGCTCGAAAAAGTGGGTTTCCGCCGATAAAGTAGGTTTCTCAATCGAAAAAGTAGGTTTCTCAATCGAAAAAGTGGGCTTCCACTGATAAAGTAGGTTTCTCACTGATAAAATTGGTTTCTCGCTCGAAAAAGTGGGTTTCCGCCGATAAAGTAGGTTTCTCAATCGAAAAAGTGGGCTTCCACTGATAAAGTAGGTTTCTCAATCGAAAAAGTGGGCTTCCACTGAAAAAGTAGGTTTCTCAATCGAAAAAGTGGGCTTCCACTGATAAAGTAGGTTTCTCAATCGAAAAAGTGGGCTTCCACTGAAAAAGTAGGTTTCTCAATCGAAAAAGTGGGCTTCCACTGATAAAGTAGGTTTCTCACTGATAAAATTGGTTTCTCGCTCGAAAAAGTGGGTTTCCGCCGATAAAGTAGGTTTCTCAATCGAAAAAGTGGGCTTCCACTGATAAAGTAGGTTTCTCAATCGAAAAAGTGGGCTTCCACTGAAAAAGTAGGTTTCTCAATCGAAAAAGTGGGCTTCCACTGATAAAGTAGGTTTCTCACTGATAAAATTGGTTTCTCGCTCGAAAAAGTGGGTTTCCGCCGATAAAGTAGGTTTCTCAATCGAAAAAGTGGGCTTCCACTGATAAAGTAGGTTTCTCAATCGAAAAAGTGGGCTTCCACTGAAAAAGTAGGTTTCTCAATCGAAAAAGTGGGCTTCCACTGATAAAGTAGGTTTCTCAATCGAAAAAGTGGGCTTCCACTGAAAAAGTAGGTTTCTCAATCGAAAAAGTGGGCTTCCACTGATAAAGTAGGTTTCTCAATCGAAAAAGTGGGCTTCCACTGAAAAAGTAGGTTTCTCAATCGAAAAAGTGGGCTTCCACTGATAAAGTAGGTTTCTCAATCGAGAAAGTGGGCTTCCACTGATAAAGTAGGTTTCTCAATCGAAAAAGTGGGTTTCTTGTCGAAATATTATGAGAAAAATGAGGTATTCCAAAACCGGGTGTACGCAAATATTACAAACATGTCGAATAAAGCATGTTTACATTATTAGAATATTTCTAACATACATTCTTATTCAGCTGACATGATTGAATTATCTGATGTGATAAAGAACAATTTACAATAAATTTACTTTGTAATGATAAATGTTTACAGGCTTTAACGTTACGAAACATGACTGTACAGTAACGTCGTCACCTGTAGAAATTCCCCCCGTTCAAGAAATTTCATTGCATGAAAGGGCTTTATCAATTTTAGTCTTCACAGATTTAGTTATCCCAAAATGAAATCGCGCGACTCATGCAGTGCGGTAGAAAACTAAACGGCCAATCGCGAGTCCGGGGGGGGGGGGGTAACGGGTAACTACCATATATGCAGGTACGGGATGTGCCATTTTTTGGGGTGCCTTTTTTCGAGCAAAAAATAAATTTTGGGGTATCATTTTTACTAAAATCACAAGTAGTCATAAATTTTTGGGTGTCAATTTAGAAAATAAATCTTTAGGGCATTGATTTTGATCAAATTTCACTAATTTTAGGGTATACAGTCTCAATGACCTGTAAATTTTGGGGTATCGTTTTCGCGAAAATTTATAAATTTTAGGGTGCGATTTCAGACGCCAAATGGTACACCCCCGTCACCCGCCTATTGAAGTTACCCCCTCCCCCCGGGATCGCGAGCTAAAGCTAAAGCAAGATTTTTCAACAAAGAATCCAATTTATCAGCAAAAACCGACTTTATCGGTGAGAAACCCACTTTATCGGTGAGAAACCAACTTTATCATTGAGAAACCACCTTTTTCACGAAAAACCTACTTTATCAGTGAGAAACCCACTTTGAGAAACCTAATTTATCGATTGAGAAACCTACTTTATCGGTGGAAACCCACTTTTTCGAGCGAAAAACCCACTTTATCAATGAGAAACCTACTTTTTCGACGAAAAACCCACTTAATCGGTGATAAACCCACTTTTTCGATCGAAAAACCTACTTTATCGGTGAGAAACCCACATTTTCGCCGATAAACCTACTTTTTCAAGCGAAAAACCTAGTTTCTCACCGAGAAACCCACTTTATCGGCCGAAAAACCTACTTTATCAGTGAAAAACCTAGTTTATCGATCGAAAAAGTGGGTTTCTCGGCGAAAAACCAAGTTTCTCGAATTCTTGTGCATTTCGCTTGCCATAGACCCCCCAGATTACTTGTATTGCAAAAAGCTCGAAGACGGAGGTAAGAGAAGCTTGTCCAATGTCATACCTCTCATTGATATCAGAGCAAACCAAATACGACTTCTAAAGTAAATTATTTCTTGCGATCATTCTCAAAATTCATTAACATTGCATTAAGTCCAAAAACAGTGGTTCAAAACAAAATCGGCGAGAGACTGTATCTGTTTCCTCAAAGCATCCATATGCTTGACAGTTAGGTTATCGAATACCCGTTTGAATCCCACTTGGTTCGCCCTGAAACAATTGAGAAGTAACAGAAATGACGGCCTATGGGACTTTTACCAAAAATGCCATTTTGAGGCCTCTGGTTTCAGCTTTCGTACAAACTTGAACTTCAAAAGCTTGTAGCCCCGTGAATTTTTAGCGGATTTGCAAGATTCTTGTGTCAAAAATTAATTTAAAATCTCAGGAAAAGGGCGACTTGACCAAAGGTCCATTCAGCGTATCGCTATTTTTTAGTATTTAATCAAACGTCGAACAATCTTTTTGAGACACCCTGTAAGAGTTCACGACAAAAAATAAAGATTGGTGCCCCACAAGGTTCTGTCCTGGGACCATTACTTTTCAACATCTTCATAAATGATCTATTTGCCATGAGCCTAGAGTCCGAGATATGCAACTTTGCCGATGATAATACCATATTTGCATGTGGCAATAATATACAAGAAATTGTGATAAAATTGGAAAATGACCTAGGCCTACTGTTAGACTGGTTGTCAAAAAATGGAATGATAGCAAATCCTGAAAAATTCCAGATGATGTTCCTTGGTCTAAAAGATGAAAGGTGCCTGCGCCTTAACTTAGAAGGAAAAAAATTACCTACTGCAGACACGGTGAAACTCCTAGGCATACAGATTGATAACAAGCTTAAGTTAAATAAACACATACACGGACTCTGTTCAAAGGTCAATCAGAAAGTTAGCGCTTTTGCAAGGTTAAATACATATCTATCGCCAGATCAAGCAACTAAAATCTGTAACACCATAATCATATCGAATTTCAATTACTGCCCCCTGGTATGGCTTTTTTTGCAGTGATGCTGCAAACGATGAAATAAATAGAGCACATAAACGTTGTCTGCGGATACTCTACCAGGAATATGAATCTTCCTTCTTGGTACTCTTGAGCCGAGATAACAGCCAAACTATCCATGTTAAAAATCTCCAGAAATTAATGAATGAAATCGACAAGTCAACCAAAAAACTAAACCCCTCATATTTATGGGAATTTCACGAGAGGAAAGAAGTAACGTATGACCTAAGAACTAAAGACCTGTGTAAACTTCCAAAGATCAAGAAACGTTATGGCGCGGAGTCACTCTCTTTCAGAGGAAGTCTCCTCTGGAACACACTTAGTGACAAAATCAAGCAAAGTCCATCCCTTGCAGCATTTAACAATCAAATAAAATCATGGACTGGTGACAAGTGCACCTGCAGACTATGTTTATAACGTTTTTGTTTAGATATATACAGTACATTTTGTATATTATCAAATAGTTTACTTTAAAGTTGGAATGAATTAGTATCATGTACTAGGTTAAACCCAACCATAAATAATGTTAATGATAATGATAATGATGATGATGATGATGATGATGATGATGATGATGATGATGATGATGATAATGATAATGATGATGATGATGATGATGATGATGATGATGATGATGATGATGATGATGATGATGATGATGATGATGATGATGATGATGATGATGATGATGATCACCCTCTCTGATAAGCCAAAATCTTCGATGCGTCCCCTTATTGCCCCTACTTACAATGAAAGCTCTATCTATTTAAACTTTAAACCCCTGTATTAGACCCTAAACTCTGTTTAGCATCATCTTTATCAAGACTGCTCTCTGATATGTCCCCTGTACTAACCCCAGGCTAACCGTAAAAGATTAATTTAACCCGCATCTCTATCTAGCCCTTCTCTAATATGCTAAAATCTGAAACACTCCCCTTGCATCACCCCCCCCCCTCCCCATTTGCAATAAAAGCTCTGTTTAGCCTCATCTCTTTTCGTCTAGTGTCAAAATTATCGAATTATCAGACACCATAAATCCCCGGTTGGGCTGCAACCTTCAGGTGAGCTCCTTTCGAAATAAGCTTCCACCTTCCAGCTCAGAACTGATTTTGACAAATAAGCCCTACCCCCTTGAAGAAGCCTGCCAAGGACATTTGAATGGCGTAAATAAGAGCTTGATACAATTTCCTTACGGGAGGAGAAGACTGCTGGTTTTTCTGATAATATTTACGGGTTTCCTGTAAACGTCATCGTGACGTCACAAGTAAATGGCAATCGATTTTCTCAAAACAGCATCGATATTCGGAATCAAGAGAGAATGACAAATTAGCCATGTCAGTTGAACTGGATGATAGCAAAAAAGGAACTGTCAAGTCAAACAAATGCTGAGTTTCAAGGTAAAATTGAAGGAGCCCCCCTCTATCCTCCACCTTTCTTATAATTGTGTACCGTTTTAGTCAACCATTTGCCGCGCCTCGTTCGCATTGATAAAACTCATTTGGAACACCATGAAAACAAAACTTAAACAATTAATTTTTGAGACAATCGACGATATTTTATCATAATTTTATGATATAACATTGCAAAAAATATTTATCAAGAATCGGAGAAATAACTAAACAACAAATCGAACTGATACATACAAGGGACATACAATCTATGATCAAAATATTACAAATATTCTTCTTACAACCGGGTGACCCAAAAAAACTTCACGAGATAGATCATAACTGGCTCCCTGAAATCAAACGTTATTGACGAATGTTTTGTATGACAGTTTAGTTGAAAGGCTTAGCTATCTTTTGAAATGCTGCCCGCGATGCCGCCAGCGATGCTGCCGGGAATGATGCATGGTCACTTGAGCCATGATTGCCATCCGAAAAAGAGATTTACAGAATATCTTTAATCTTTAATTTCTCAGTCAGAGTAAAAGTGAGCTATGAAAGTGACGTTTACTCCTCTTCGCTTCTTCAAAAGCATACAACTTCATTTTTATGACCGAATATGAAGTCACTTATTCCGTTGGTCTAGAAATTTTTGCGATGTGAAATGTTAAGTGAGACCACATTTTTTCTGAACACTTTCTCTTACCAATAAATTCAAATCGTTGAGCTGAGTCAAAACCAGCGGCAGAGCCAGTACTCGAGAATGAGGGAGTCTGGGGCGTGGCCCCTCGAAAAGTTTGTGTGACCACATCCTTCACACTCTTGGAAAACGCAGGTAACGCCTTTTTAGCTAAAATTTCAGCAGAAATTTGTCAAGAATATTTCATGAGATCGTTTAACCACATGAAAAAAATGACTGAGTTGGCTTAGTCTTCCAAAGAGACAATTTTTATTGCGTTTTTGTGTGAATCTCAGGACCAACATTTTGAAAAAGTGAAGGGTGGGTCCGGACCCCTCATTCTTCCCGTGACTCCGCCACAGGTCAAAACTACCTTCAAATTACGCATAGATAATAGTAGCATAGTTCAATTACCATCTGTCTTAGGCCAAACTAATCCGATATGCAATGAAAACGGTATTGTGTACACGGAGCCTTCGACTGAGATACCATGCAGACCTGCGGCATCTTCGTCTTAAAGAAATGTTTTTTTCCGGAGTCCCTTTGGGGGCCCTTAGCTTTTGAACTAAAAGCAACTTTAGCCCGCTACGCTACTGCCAGATCGCCAAAAAATTAAGAAACTCCAGTACTGGGAAAATACAACTTAAGAAATTTTATTTTGATAAAAGAAATCCTAAAAGGTTTTTAGTTTACTGTTCACTTGTTCCTGTATGAAATCACTCGGAAAGGACTTGAGTAATGTATACACATAACAGTGGGCTTCAAAAACCTTGCTTTGAACTATTCACCGGAGCGTAGGTAGTGAACATGAAGATTGTTATGGAACCTTTAAGAAACTCATAAGTAACTCAGAGTACTGAAAATCTTATAATTTCAAGAAAATTTCAGCTCTAGCCCAATTTCTTAGTTTCTTTTAAATATAAGAAGTCTGCAAATAACATTCGCCCATTATAATTCTTATCAATTGATGACAATATCTTACAACATGATTTAAAATCGTTTGCTATAGATATGTTTCTACTAAACGGATAGCTAAATTCTAACACAGTTACCACAGCTTGCTAACTTATTGCCCTTCGTTTACACCAACATTAATGTTCGAAGGCACATTGATCAAGTCAATGAGTTGCCATTTGTAAGAATAAGAGGCCAAAAGATTGGATGGCCTAGTTTAGTTTAATTTGAAAGTGTAAATGGGGACATTTAAGCACAGTGTTTTGTTGCAAAAATAAATCCTAACATCTAATCTAAAACTGATCTAATTTTCATTAAATCACAAATATTTCCTCCTAATCAATAAATGTGAAAAAGTCAAATAATGTGACAAGTTCCATTTCAAAAAAGACCAAATCCATTGTTTCTTTGATATCTGCTGGAAATCAAGGGATCCTATTTAACATCAATTAAAACATAGTCATAAAACCTACATTCATAGGCAGCTAATACGATGGGAAATGTTTCTATTCACACCATAAAGGAGAAATCTTGGTTGCTCGCTAGCTGCCGAAAATTTGCGACGAAAAACCACATAGACCTCCCTCTAAGAGTAAATCACCAAACTAGGTTCTCTGCTGTCAGTCTAATACATCTCCTTAGCTCTTGCACTGTTTCACATTCATTCCTAGAACTATCTTTTGAGAAACCAGCCTGCACCCTCCCCCCCCCTCCTCCTCCGAACTTAAAACTTGCAGGTGTTCAAAAGCTCCACAAATGCACCTGATCTTAACTCTCTCTGCTAACCCCTTTCCTATTTCCAGTTCCAACGATACTTGCAGAATTGCTGTTTCCATCTATCTTTCAGACAAAACTAACAAAATATGACACAGGGAAAAATAACTCCTTGTATCTAAAGTTTGTTTGTCAAAGTTCAAGCTTTTCATCAGAATTCTTTTGAGGTGACATTTTGATAGGACGCTGTTGTGCCCTCTATTTCATATCAATCATGTAAGTCCGCAGTGAAATAAACAAATCAAAAACGCAGGCTGACAAGGGACTCAATGTCATAAGTCTAAGAAGAGAGTTGTTAAGGTAGGAGTAACGATAGCTAACCTAGGACTCACGGTCATAAGTCTAAGAAGAGAGTAGTGAAGGTAGAATTAACGATAGCTAACCTAGGACTCAATGTCATAAGTCTAAGAAGAGAGTTGTTAAGGTAGGAGTAACGATAGCTAACCTAGGACTCACGGTCATAAGTCTAACAAGAGAGTTATTAAGGTAGAATTAACGATAGCTAACCTAGGACTCACGGTCATAAATCTAACAAGAGAGTTATTAAGGTAGGAGTAACGATAGCTAACCTAGGACTCACGGTTATAAGTCTAAGAAGAGAGTAGTGAAGGTAGAATTAATGATAGCTAACCTAGGACTCACGATCGTAAGTCTACAGCTTACCTTGGCCAAAAGCAAATGAATTATTTTGCCTTCTCTTCCAGCCAGTCAGCGATTGTTTTCTCGTGTCTCTTTAACCAATCAATATTCGCCTTGATGCGCTCACGTGACTGTGTTATTGTTCTTGTTGCAGTTCCTGTGTTTTTAAGAGTGCTGACGAAAGCATCGAACTAAAACAAAAGAAATCAAACAATACGAAAAAGCCATTGTTACCCAGGTTCCTTTGCAGGCATGTCATAAATTTAGACAGCTTTGAAAATGACATTTGGCCCTGACGGAAACTACATAACCACAGTATGATAGAATAGTTCAACTAAATTTAAATATTTCTATCAATTAAAGAACTTTCTCATTTATTCAAAAGCACAATACAGTGTAACATATTCTACAGCAGTTGAGATTCCATTCTTTCAGCTTTGGACAAATTTGATTTTTTTGGCGTTAGGTAAAGGTCGAAATGACCTCGCAACATGTTGCAAGATAGCCTATCCTTTCAACAAAACAATGATTCAGAGTATCAGTCAATAAATGTTGATTCAAGAGAGCTTGTTGTGATCTAGCTTCTTTTAGTCAAGCAGCAGTTGCTGAAATTCCTTCCTTGGCGTGTTTCTTATTACAAACTAAATATCAAAATATGTACCTGTTTCAATTCATAATCTGTTTTAAATCCGGATGTGACACTTGAGAAGATTCGGCGCATTGCGAAGAAACCACCACCAAATCTAGAGAAAACAAACAAACAAACATATTTGTTTATTTGTTTATTTATTTGCTTGGTTGTCTTGATTTTCTCTTATTTGTTTATAAAAACACAAAACAGTTTTAAAATGCTTTAGTCTTTGTGCTATCAACGAAAAAGTCGATTTATTCAGATTTATGCAATAGTTTAGGTAGTGCGCTATGAAGCGGTTTTAACACAAAACTATTCATGAAATCAACTTACTTGGCCTGTATAAGATCCCATTTCTCCTTCAAGAAGTACCATGCATAATATCGACCAATTGGATTGTAATTTGAAATGTACGAGAAAATGTATGACGTATCTTGTGATTTCACTTTATTGTTATCCAGAGAATAGTTCAAGTATCTGCAAAATATAATGGTAACTTCATCATCATCATCATCATCATCATCATCATCATCATCATCATCATCATCATCATCATCATCATCATCATCATCATCATCATCATCATCATTGCATCATTGAATCATTGAATCATTGAATCATTTAATCATTGAGTCCTTGACTATCACTATCAAAATAGACCTGCAAATTATGTCGCAAAGACATTAATAATCCAGACCATTTTTATGTTTGAAGAATGAAAACATTATGGAGGGGCTTTTCTCCAACCGGAAGGAATACACCTACCTATATACCTATATACCTACCTATAGAGGAAGGAATCAGGAATGTTGTAACAATAGGCATTATTCCTGCACACAATCGAAACAATCGATGAAGCATTTGAAGTATTTATAGACATTGTTAATTTACACAATCAAAACAATTCAGAGACATCTGGGTCAACAATCAGATTTAGGTGAGCTGCCAAACTCTGGCTGTTAATGAATTCATCAGTTGAGCTGCCAACTCATTAAAAGGTAATTTTCCAAAATCTGACCTCTGTGACCTGGCAAAGTTCCCTTACTGTTTGAAATCTTCAACATGGACGACTGTTTTCAAGGGGCAAGCAACTCATACTATAAGCTATCAAGGAACAAGTGTTGCACTGTTTAGGTAGCAGCTGGTTTCTGGCTAAAGTAAAAGTACGTCAGTAGTGTCCTCCGCCATTTTTTCCCTACATCAACATGTATGATTTTGAGTACACAGAGTTTCTTACGAGTTTCTTAAATGTTCCATGACAATCTTCATGTTGATTACTATCTGTGCCCTCGGGATAATTTCAAAAAAGACTTTTTGAAGCCTTTCCAATGTTCAGACATCCTCTGGTAATTTCTGAGCAAAGTGATACAGGACGCTAGTGAAAATAAAATAAGTGTAGGTTAAGGATTTTCTTTGTCAAAATAAGTAGTTTCTCAAGCTATGTTTCATGTTTGAAGACTGAAAACATTCTGGAAGAGGTTTCAGGCAAACCAGAAAGAATATACTTGTATAAAATCAAAACAATCGAGCAAAATAAAATCTCTATCAAATTTTGATGAGTTGCCAATCGATTTCTCCTGATTAAGGCTAATTACTAGGTGTTCCTAACAAACTCTCGCTGTTAATGAAATCATCAACAGAGTTGCAAAGTCATTAAAATGCTATTTACAAAGTTTGATCTGGCAAAGTTCCCTTACTGCTTGAAATCTTCATATGGACGACTGTTGTCAAGGAAACCAGCCAACCCATATAATACTATCAAGAAACAGGTGTGGCACTATTACAGTGACAAATCTTGTCTGGCTAAAGTAAAGAATTTGGCAATATCATGTGCCATCCTTATTTTCGGTACATCCGATGTAATAATTCTGACGCTTATCAAGAAATCTGGTCTCCTTGAAGTGGGCTGGCTAGGCTATTGCCATCCCGATATAAACTAAATCCTACATTAAACAGGTGCAACTGCAGATAAATATTTATTACTTCATGAAGCAAGCTACGTGCATGATCTCATTCTTCAACATGGCTAATGGGAGCCTTTAATTATGTTTGAAGAATGAAAACATTATGGAGGGGCTTTTCTCCAACCGGAAGGAATACACCTATATACCTATATACCAATATACCTACCTATATAGAGTGGAAGGAATCAGGAATGTTGTAACAATAGGCATTATTTATGCACACAATCCAAACAATCGATAAAGCATTTGAAGCATTTATTGGCATTGTTAATTTACACAATCAAAACAATTCAGAGATATTTGGGCCAACAATCAAATTTGGGTGAGCTGCCAAACTCTGGCTGTTAATGAATTCATCAGTTGAGCTGCCAACTCATTAAAAGGTAATTTTCCAAAATCTGACCTCTGTGACCTGGCAAAGTTCCCTTACTGTTTGAAATCTTCAACATGGACGACTGTTGTCAAGGGGCAAGCAACTCATACTGAGCTATCAAGGGACGAGTGTTGCGCTGACTAGGTAGCAGCTGGTGTCTGGCCAAAGTAAAAATACGTCAATAGTGTCCTCCACCATTTTCCCCCTACATATGCACGTATTTTTTATAAGAAACTAAGGATTTGGGCTCCTTAACTCCTTAAAATTATCGAATTTTGAGATCACAGAGTTTCTTACGAGTTTCTTAAATGTTCCATAACAATCTTCATGTTGATTACTATCTGTGCCCTCGGGATGATTTCAAAACAAGGCTTTTTGAAGCCTTTCCAGTGTTTAGACATTACTCTAGTAATTTCTGAGCAAAGTGATACTGGACGCAAGTGAAAATAAATTAAGTGTAGGTTAAGGATTTTCTTTGTCAAAATAAGTAGTTTCTTGAGCTATGTTTCATGTTTTAAGAATGAAAACATTCTGGAAAGAGTTTTAGGCAAACCAGAAAGAATATACTTGTTTGCAATCAAAGCAATCGAGCGAAATAAAATCTCGATCAAATTTTGATGAGTTGCCAATCGATTTCTCCTGATTAAGGCTAATTACTAGGTGTTCCTAACAAACTCTCGCTGTTAATGAAATCATCAACAGAGTTGCAAAGTCATTAAAATGCTATTTGCAAAGTTTGACCTGGCAATGTTCCCTTACTGCTTGAAATCTTCATATGGACGACTGTTGTCAAGGAAACCAACCAACCCATATAATACTATCAAGAAACAGGTGTGGCACTATTGCAGTGGCAAATCTTGTCTGGCAAAAGTAAAGAATTTGTCAGTATCATGTGCTTTTCGATACATCCAATGTAATAATTCTGACGCTTATCAAATCCTACATTAAACAGTTGCAATTGCAGATAAATATTCTTTACTACATGAAGTAAGCTACATGCATGATCTCATTCTTCAAACATGGCTAATGGGAGCCTTTAATCTTTTTAACAAATTGAATATAGAAAAGGAACCTTTCGATCATCCACGGTTCTTGAATTGCTGACATGCCATACAATAATTTGATTCGTTCTGTACCCAGTGTTGTGTTCTGATATTGTTTAAAAGCAAAATCCCATTCAGCTTTGCCTCCATTCAAAATTCCATAGAAATAAACGAGAGAGCGAAGGTCTGCAGGAACACTGTGAAAATAGAAAAATAAGTTATAGATTAAAGGGAAGCGGAGCAAAGGACGACTCCTGGGGTTAAAGTTTATAAGTCAAAGGCTAGATTGACAAATATAGGTAAAATTGGGAACGAAGATCTGCAGGAACACTGCAAAAATAGCCAAAACAAAGCCGAGGTCTGCTGAAGTGCTTGCAAAAATAGCTAACACGGTTATTATTCAAAAGGGCAGGGTCACGCAACCGGAAACAAACCTATTATCTCTATAGTCTAAATTGTGGCGCAAACATGCCCATTGCATTTTGCATTTGTATTTTGTAAATTTGTATTTTACACAGATTTTCATGGATGGGGTGAATTCACAATATAGTTACAAGTGGCGGCGCCACGGGGGGGGGAGGGAATCCAAAGTTTCGGCAAAAATTGTCATAATTTTAGGGATACAATAAACCCAATGTGCCCAACCAGCGATGGCATTGAGGATACGGAGCACTTTCTGTTGCTCTGCCCAACTTTTGATGCTCAACGTCGGGATCTTTTCGCTGGAATTGTTGAAATAATACGACCATTTAGGCAAATTACCGATCTTTCAAATGATTCTTTGACACAGCTTTTATTATATGGTGATCAAGACCTTTCTACTGAATTGAACAGAAATATACTCGAATTGACTTTGTGCTTCATCCACGATACTGGTCGCTTTGATTAAAATCATTTGCAACGTCCGTACCAAGCAGCCACCAAGTCCTTTAAAGTAAATGTTCTTTTTCTTTGTAATTCTGTTTCACATTAGATGCCAGGCAGTCTTATCATCTTTCAACTTCACGGAACGACTTGTTCTCGTGACTACATGTTATTTATCTGAAGCCCTGACCAGACATCTAATGTCAAACAGAAACTAGCACATTATCCATTAGGTCTTAAATCGTAGTGTAGCTGTTTGTCAGTTTAATGTTGCGTGTGTTCTTATTGGTCATGGGGTAGTCATTATCTTTTCGCTCCCCATGGTATCGTCCCTGTAGTGTAGTATAGTAATTAGAAATTTTGTATGGTAGAAGTAATATTGTTATTTGTAATATTTAATATCAATATATAAAAAAAAAATTGTCAAAGAAAAATTACATAAAATTAGTTGGATATACCTTTAGATTGAAAAATTACGTCTAAATGCCCCCCCCCCCCACTTCTCTCGGATTTTTCAGAGCTGGCGCCGCCACTGATAGTCACTTCTAAAAATCTATCAGCATCTCTGTAATCGTATGTATGACAAAAGAGAATTTCCTTTGTTTCTCTGCGAAATTCAAGAGTCCACTGTGTAAATTACACCTTCATTTTGAGAAAAGTAGTTGAACGTCTTTGTGATATGCTTAATCAAAAATACTGCAAAATCGTCGAAAATTTCGAAACAACTTTGTTTACATTTCGTGAGCCAGCCCATTTAGATAGCCATCGTCATCCATAGTGCTTTGCGGGCATGCTACAACTTCAGTCTTATCTTGAGGATATGTAAGATGGCGGGCACGGGTATCATTACTGCGTTATTACTTCTTAGTTTAATCGAGAGTTACGTTTCCGGATTAAACAGAAAACTGCGCCAAGAAACAACAGGCAGCCAAACACTCTTCGGAGGAAATTTGGAAACCTACCTGTGTCAGAATGCAATCACAAGGAGAAAGTTTCCACTGAGAATTAGGCCACTGGAAAATGGCGGGAAAAGGGCCTACCTCGCATTACTCCTCATCCTAAGTGGTGACGTTGAATTAAACCCGGGACCAAGCCCTAAATGCAACGACTGCCAAGGAAATGAAGGAAACTTATGCCAAGGTGATCTCATACTATGTAAACCATGTGAACTCGTGAGATTTCCGTCCAAAGAACAGGCTGAAAAAACCCATAACAAGCCCCATGATAAACGCGGAAAAAGACAAGATCCTAAACCGACAACATCGAAAAATGAAAAGAGAGAAAAGCCTCTCCTACCACAAAGTAAAATTACAACCCTAAACAGTGTTGAGAAGATATACAACATCAACAGCTGCATTCTAATTCCAGCGGAACATCCAACGAAATTCCTTAATAAATTTAAAGAACAGGCCAACCATAACTACACAACAAGCAACAATCACCTAGCAAGCACCATTTTATCCTTCTACAGCATCATCTATGAAAACATGGGTGACGAGGACTCATTTGACATATCATGGACTGACCTAATAAATGAAAAGGATACGCTAGATGAAATTGCCATCAATATGAGTAAACATGATGATGACTGGGCTAAGATAAACATCCATATTCCATCCTGCACAGTGGTTATAACAGGTGAGGGTCTTGAAAGTTTCAAAAGCACCATCCTCCCTAAGATCATTTCCAGAGAACAACTTTATTTTGCAAACAGCAATGCAGAGAAAAATGATCAACACAGTACCATAGACCTCACAACGAAAATCCACCCAAATGAAACCATCTGGAAAGAAATAAATGCTATCAAAAAGGATATATGCAGCCTCAAAGCCCTTCACTCAGCTTCAAAAAACTGTGAAATACAACAGGATAACAACAGTCATCAAACTAACCTACAAAATGAAAATAAAAGACTTCTAAAAGAAAACAGAGAACTCAAGGATGAAATCTTTGCATTGAGAACATTAATCAATGATAGACAGTCTAATTATCCTAAACAAGTGCAACCTGATGCACCATGGCAAAAAATCAACAGAAATCCTAGGAATGCCCGTTATCCAAATCATCCACAAACCTTGAACACTGTTAAGCCAAAAAGTGGAAATGCGTGGGCATGGGAAACCAATAGATATAGTCCACTGGCCAATCTGCCTAACATAATGCCTTTGAATACCTTCCAAACCCACCCTGCTCAAGAATCAATGCCACCTCATCCCCATATCCCAACAACACTGCCACCTCATCCCCATATCCCAGCAACACATCCACCAAAAGCCTCCAATAACACTCCTACTCAACAACCAAGGCCACCACTAAATAGGCAGGCTGAGAAAAATGACAATACACACAGGCCAACTGCACAACAGCAAACCACACTGAATCTAAGCACCCAGCAGCAAAGAGAAACCATTGTCATAATTGGAGATTCAATGATTAAGGACATCCAGCCTCACAAACTTGCTAAAACATTTAATGCGTGGGTCAACAAAATTAGCATCAGTGGAATGACATCAATGGAAATGAAACACTATCTTCAGCCAAGCCTTTCCAAACAGCCAGCTGCAATAATTATTCATTGTGGCATAAATGACATGATGCAATCCACACCACTACAAAACATCCACCAGGAAATCAAAGCAATCGTCAACAATATAAAAGGTAAACTACCAAATTGTGCCATCTTTTTGTCTTCAGTCATTCATCAATTAAAGAACAAGAACTTGAAAACTAGTGTTGACCAACTCAATAATACATACAAAGATTTTTGTGATGAAACAAATGTCAACTTTCTGGATAATGGAAACATTAGTGTAGACTACCTTAACAACAGTGGGCTACATTTAAATAAAAGGGGGGCTGCAAGACTTGCTTGTAACTTCAGAGATTGCATAAAGGCAGGTTATTGACTGAAATCATATAAAACTTCTCAAAAAACAGTAATAGGCTCATTGGAAGATGAAGAACATCCTTACAAAGATTTGAAAGATATGCGCACAAAATGTCCAAAAAATCCTATAATTGCTCATCTAAACATAAACAGTATCAGAAACAAATTCTGTGAACTAAAAGACTTGATAACTTCAAATTCACTTGACATTGTTGTTTTAAGTGAAACAAAGATCGATTACACATTTCCTACAAGTCAGTTCCAAATACCAGGCTACAAAGCACCTTACCGGGAAGATAGAAATGCTCATGGTGGTGGTTTGCTAGTCTACATAAAAAATTCAATCAAAAGTAAAAGAATTAACAGCTTAGAAGACAACCAAATAGAAAATATTTGTCTTGAGATAAATCTCATAAAGCAAAAGTGGTTTCTGGTTGCTACCTATAACCCACCCAATTCAAGCAACGAATGTTTTCAAAATTCGCTTATCAAAATGGTTGATAAAGCTAGCCTAAACTATGAAAATTTTGTCATAATTGGTGACCTAAATCTAACACCAGATAACCTACACCTGAAAACTATTTGCAGTACTTTGGGCCTTTCGAACCTCATAAAAGAACCCACATGCTTTAAACCAAATTGCAATCCATCATCAATTGATGCTATTCTTACAAATCATAAAATGCAATTCAAGCACAGTAAAGCTATCGAGACCAGCATAAGTGATTACCACAAATTGATTTTGACTGCCTGGAAATCACAACTCCCAAAGCATCATGCTAAGTTTGTACACTATAGAGACTTCAAAAATTTCAGTACTGACTCTTTTCTTCAGCATCTGAAACAAGCACCTTTCCACCTTTGTGAAAATCCAAACAGTGCTGAGAACTCCTTTAAAACCTTTGAAAAAATCTTTTGCTCTGTTGTAAATGCTCATGCACCTCAGAAAAAAAGGCTTGTCAGAGCTAACAACAAGCCCCTAACAGCTGTGCACAGAAAGGCAATTAAACTCAGAACAAGACTCAAGAACAAATACAACAGGAACAGTACACAAAGTAACTTTGAACAATACAAAAAGCAACGAAATCATTGCGCTAATTTGAGACAAAGATTCAAATCAGATTACTTCAGGGAAATCTGTCAAAATGGTACTTTAGATTCAAAATCATTTTGGAAAAAACTAAAACCATACTTATTCGGTAAAAATCATGGTGATACAGATATCTGCCTATCAGAAAACGACTCACTGATCACTGACCCCAAAAACATAGCTGAAATCATGAATAAACACTTCATCAGTGTTGGCCAAACCACAGAACAAATGAACTCAAAAGAAGATTCTAATTTATCTTTGCACCAAATCATCAAGATGTTTGAAAAACATAACAGCATAATCAGCATAAAAAACAACTTGAAACACAACACGCTCTTTGAATTCCAACCTATTACTAAAGATGCACTAAAAGAAATTATCCTTAGCCTTGACCACAATAAAGCTTTTGGTCATGATATGATAAGTGCTAAATTCTTAAAACTCTCTGCTGACATCATTGCAGGGCCTTTGGCTAATATCTTTAACAAAGGCATACTTCAAGGAACATTTCCTAGTTCAATGAAATTGGCAGTAGTTTCTCCTGTGTACAAAAAGAAAGATCCTTTCAACAAAGAGAATTATCGACCAATTAGTGTTCTAACAGCACTCTCTAAAGTCTTTGAAAAAGCAATTGAGCTCCAACTATCTCCATTTCTCAACATAAACTTTTCTAATTTCTTATGTGCCTATAGAAAACATTTCTCTTCCCAGCATGCCTTAATAAGGCTGATAGAGGAGTGGAAAACTGGTCTAGAAGCTAAAAAACATACAGCAGCCGTGCTTATGGACCTATCCAAGGCCTTTGACAGCCTCCCCATAAACCTATTAATTGCAAAATTAGCTGCCTATGGTGTTAGTATAAACTCGCTCAAACTATTACAAAGTTATCTCACAAACAGAAAACAATTGGTGAAAGTCAGTGGATACTTTAGTTCATGGAGGCCACTAAACCAAGGGGTGCCACAGGGCTCAATACTCGGACCATTACTCTTCAACCTCTTTATCAATGATATCTTTCTATTTATTCAGCAGGGCTCCTTATGTAACTTTGCAGATGATAACACAATTTCTATCTCTGCTGAAAATGTGGATGAGCTCCATAGATTAGTACAGCTCAACACCACTAAATGCATCGATTGGTTTAATTCAAATCATATGACAGCCAACCCATCTAAATTCCAATCCTTAATTATTGGCAACAATGATCATCATGTCAAAACATTTCAAATAAGCAATGATTTTGAAATAAACGTAAGTAATGAAGTAACGCTACTTGGAATTCAAATTGACGATCAACTGAAATTTGACTCACATATTGATAAGATCTGCAAAAAAGCTGCCTTGCAGCTGAATGCAATCAAGAGGCTAGCACGTTTCATGGGTAGCAAAGAAAGACAAGTAATTGTTAATTCATTCATCCTCTGTCATTTCAATTACTGCCCCCTTATCTGGTTATTTTGCAGTAATACCAGCCAAAAGAAACTGGAAAAAGTCAATGAGAGGGCCTTACGATTAGCACTCTCTGATTATACTTCATCCTACAAAGATCTTCTAGTTAACGCCGAATCTACTACAGTTCATATCCATTCTATTAGACTGTTGGCACTTGAAATTTACAAAACTTTGCACAACTTGAATCCAGCCTTTATGAAAAACTATTTTCTCCCAAAACCCACTAGCTATAATCTTCGAAGAAATGACGTTCTATCCATTCCTAAAGTTAAAACTACAAATTATGGTATAAAATCCATTAGCTTTTTGGGTCCCAAGATCTGGAATCCTCTTCCAAATGAAATAAAGTCGTCCAGAAATGCAAATCAGTTCAAAACTCTCATAAAAGACTGGTTTTTCGAAAATAAATGCGCGTGCAGCATTTGCAGTCAATAAGTTCCATAATGCAATCTCTAAAATTGCTTTATGTTAGTGTATATTAGTGCTAGCACTATCGTAAAACTAACATTAAAAATGGTATTATTATTATTATCTTAAAATGAGATTTGGCCTGAGTGCAAAATATGGATCAACAATGCTGCAGTTTTAAAGAAGTTAACCAAACAACATAAACATTTTCTATCATTTCAACCACCACAGTGTCCAACAACCCATATTTTCTGTTTAGTCTTAATTTGCTTTTTAGATAGTTTGAAATTGAAGCGTGCCTGCAAAGCATTATGGGTGACAATTGCTCTTTAATTGAAGCAAATGCAACATGTCTAAAACACTCACGGATTTTTAACAGGATCTTTCATCCATTTCTTGAAATATTCTGTTGCCTTTTCTAAGCATTGTGTCATGCCATTACCACATGCCTTGCCAAGAATCACTGAGCGAAGATACCTAGGATAAATGAATTTAAATATCAAACCATACAAGGTGTTTCAAAAAGAACGAAGACCTATTACCAGGTGACACAAAACAATTGTTCCAAAACGAATCACACGCAGGTTAATCATTTTGTAGCATTTTGTGTGATATGTATAATTATAACTTATATGCACACATTTAGAGCAGCAAAATCAATTCTATCATTCTCTAGTTATTTTACTTGGGAATCATTTTGAGGTCTTAAGAATTTTTATAAAATGAGACTTGCTTAGTTAGCTTCTCACAAACTTATGCTTAGAAACTTATTATTCATTCATTCTTTCTTCTTGGAGGATGAACATTCCTACTTCTTAATGTGTTGAAGCTGAAGCTCGGCAAAACGCTATCAAAATTTTAGTTCTCTTACAAGCATGTTCGATTTCGAACTTCTGCATTCATTCATTCATTCATTCATTCATTCATTCATTCATTCATTCATTCATTCATTTAATTCATTCATTTTAAATTATTTATCCACGGTTACCCCGTCAATCTAAAAAGACTGCTTTTCAGGGGGTCGTGCTTAAAATCTAAAAGAAATTTTTCTATCGTTTAAAAACCCTATCCTAATTACAATGATACAAAGATAAATAACTAAATAAAAAGAAACAGCAAAATAAATCATTTTTTATAGTGTCTTTAAATACTTTGAAAGAGGATGCCTGCTTAACCTCCAAATCCAAGTGGTTCCAGACCCTAGCACCACCATATGAGAAAGCTCATTGACCATTGCACGTTTGTTATCGCATGTGATAGTGAAGCTACACAAGGGAAGAATGTTTCATTTTATTTCTCGTATTCATGGATATAACTGCAGAGCCTCATATCATAAAAACCTGAGTTATTCCTCCTCCTCAAGGGTACACTTACGTATCAAGATGTTTTGTAGTAGAGTTGTCTGGGCTTTGTTTGAATCCGAGGCTATTGTATAAAGGTTGAATCTTCTTCAAGATGTATTTCTAAAGAAGGAAATCCATCATCAGTTGATTGAATAACGAATTGATTCAGTGATTAAGTGATTGCCTGTTTACATCAATCACTGATCGTAATTAATCTACCAGACAAAAAAAATTTGTAAAACAATGGAATCAGCTTGTTTTGATTGACACAAAGGAAATTCTCTCAACCAGTAATTCAACATAAACAAAGTGGCAAAAGTCGTTGAGATCCAAGTAAGGCAAACTAGCGCCTTGAGCATACGATGGATCCAAAGATCTGTCAGGAAAAATTTGTTTCTTTCATTCAGATGCCGTGAAGAAAGCATTGCAATTCTCGCATTTTCAGAAGTTCAATGAAATAATCACTACTTTTTTCCTACATCAAACATAACCAAAACTCGCCGTGCGGAATTTCGGTTTTATCCTTCAAGTTTCGGTCATAACGCATGAGTTCTTGAGTGATTTCTTGGAGGTATCTTTATTGAAAAAATCGGATAATCATAACCCAAAATAAATTAACTAATTTCAGTAAGGTAAAATTTAATGTTTATTTGATCTTGTTCACTGTTGAATAATTAGAGATTCAATTCTCTTGAAATCAATGGTTTAGTGACCTTGCAAACAATGATTGAAAACGAGGATTGCTTGCTATTTGCTCATCCATAGCACGGCTTCAAAATCATCAAAAAGGTTTCTGTAAACTTCTTATGACCTATTTTTTCAACTAGATGTCTTCACGGAAACTCTTCCTATTTTTCTTGTAATTCTAACATTGAACTTTTCTGAGATCTTCAATATTTCCGTTTTCTTTTTTAAGAATTCCAGAAAAGTCCAGAAAAATCTTGAAGAAACCTCAAACTACCGGCTTTAAACTTGTTGTCGAAACATGAAACATTTTTCAGGTAAATCATAGTTCATGGACGTTTGAAATATCGTAAAAAGCCAAATTCCGTTACTCTTCTGGTTTACGATTCAGAAAATGAATCATTTCACATCCCCAAAAGAATTAAATACAGGACACGATGTAATTTTGAACAACTGTCAACATTTCTTCTCAGAAATCCACGGTAGAATCATATTTTAGTAGCGAGAGTTTCATTCAAGCCATCCAATAAAAAGATATAGGATATTACATGAATCATTACGTCGATTTACAAATTTAAACCTATGCTCACTCTGTGTAGAAACTGAAAACGAGGACTGTAAATGAAAACGAGAACTGTAAATGAAAATGAGGACTATAAATGAAAACGAGGACTATAAATAAATACGAGGACTATAAATGAAAACGAGGACTATAAATGAAAACGAGGACTATAAATGAAAACGAGGCTATGGATAAAAACGAAGAAGTACTAACCGGGTAGTTTCTTCCAGCTTTACTCGTCTTTGAAAACAATGAACCAAGATAAGAAATTCCACTACTTGCAGCAGACCAAGGGATGTAGTCTGTCTCATTATGAATGTAATCAAATAGATTCAATGTTTGACGATAATCAAGTAAGCTTGCCCTAAAATAAATGATAATGTATATTAAAGGACCTGTTTTACCCTGCATGCCTTGCATATGTCATTGGTCTTTGTAGTCGTCTGTTTCATGGCACACGGTTTGATATTTTGGAGAATTTTAAAACGGGATGCTCAATAAACTCCCTGAATCCTATCTATCTCTGCTAACTTCACTCCTTCTTAGGGTATTCTTGGGTATTCTTAGGGTATTCTTAGGGCATTCTCAGTGTATTTTTAGGGTATTCTTGGGGTATCTTGGGTGCTTGTGTTATCGGTCTTGCCACATTACTTGCAGACAAACACTAAACACAGATCAGTGATTTGATTTCCAACAATCGCCTTCACAAGCACATACCTCGATCTAACATTTGCAAACATTTAGACTTTCTTGATTACTTGGTTACCCATTGTCATCCAGGGTACCTTGCGGGCATACTGCGATTTCAGCCTATCTAAAAATCAAATTTGGCTCACGAAACATAAAATTTCGATCGATACTGCAATAACAGATTTGATAGGAAGTTAGCCTGAGATCAGGCTAAAAAAAAGAAAAAAAAAAGAAAAATGAACGGGGAGGGGAGAAGAGAGATTTTTCCTCTCCCCTTCCTTTCGTTCCTCTTTTCCAAAATTTCCATCAACAAAAGGCCTGTTAACAGGCTAATAGGAAGTCAACTACTGTCATAATTCCCTATCTGTTCAGCCACTACAGTGTAGAGTCCTATCCTCCGCTAAGCTCAGATCAACATTTTATTTTGCGACAGTCTGACATTGTAGCAAGCCTGCAAAGGATCCTGGGTGACGATGGCGCAAGGGACCCTGGGTAACGATGGCTCATTAATGGTTATAAAAAAACGAAGGGACGAACCTTGCCAATGCAAATGCATCTCCCAGAATTCCTGCTCTATCTTTTGGTTGCAGGACCTGCAAAGGATCCTGGGTGACGATGGCGCAAAGGACCCTGGGTAACGATGGCTCATTAATGGTTATAAAAAAAGAAAGGACGAACCTTGCCAATGCAAATGCATCTCCCAGAATTCCTGCTCTATCTTTTGGTTGCAGGACCTGCAAAGGAATTAAAAGTCAGTTGAGTTGTGCTGATCTCAAACGGACAAATACGTTTCTAAAACAGAGGGTATCCTAAAAAGATTACGCAGACTTGTTTATGCAGCCAGTGTGAAGGAGGCATAACTTCAATCCCTTACATTCTGATAAAGTTGTATAAGAAAGGCTGTAGCCGATGGGGATTTCGTCGTCGCATTGCAAGCAAATCCTTAAGCACAATTGTTATCGGCACGTGTTGATAATTCGATAATCGATACCACAGTTGTTGATAATTCTGTGTAGTTTTTGAAGTTTGCCTGGTGGCTTTGTCGAAGCCACCAAAAAGTAACCATCAAAAATCCACTGATATTCGAGAAACGAAGAGATAAAAATGTTTGGTTTAATAAAAAAACTTATCTTCAAAATAATGCTTTGATTTTCAGAAAATTGTATGATATTACCTTTGAAATAACGGAAAGATCAACATTTTGACAAAAATATGAAGATGGAGTCCATTTAAGGTTTGTTTAATTAGTTGATTGTTTGATTGATCAATCAATCAATAAGGCTTGTTTTGGTGAATCTGACAACTCAACTACGGCTGTAATTTCTCATGTGGAGGGCCTCTTAGTCAAAGTTTGATTGTTTCCAGCAACTTTCATACATTGGATCAGGTTAGTCACTGATGCTTTAGAATAAGATTCGTATTTCGGGCTGGGGCAGTGTCTGATGGTTTAGAACGAAATTCATACTTTGGACTGGGTCAGTCACCCGATCAAACAAAGACTCGCATAGTTTCTTTCTCAGCTCATATCAAATCTGCTATCTCCAAAACGCGAAAGGGCATTGGTCTGCTAAAATATCTCTCCAAATATATCTACCTAGGCATACCCTAAATGAACTGTATAAGCTTTATGTGCGACCCCATCTGGACTACGGGGATGTTATTTATCACATCCCAGCTAAAGTATGTGAATTCAGTCAAAACATATTTCTACCAAATTTAATGGAAAAACTAGAATCTGTTCAGTATTCTAATGCCCTTGCTGTAACTGGAACATGGAGGGGAACATCACGAGCAGAAACGTAGGAAGCATCTCAAACTTGGGGGCACGATGCTTCGAGGGCACCTTTTCCTTAAGGAAAAAGGGGCAATTTCTAAACATGAAAAGGGCACCTCTTTGTTTATTGCGAAATCTTGGGGGCACGTGCCCCCAGTGCTCCCCTCCCCCCGGTTCCTACGTCTATGATCACGAGAAAAACTGTACGCAGAGCTTGGTTGGGAGTCATTCAGTTTCCGAAGGTGGAGTAGACGCCCTATTCTTTTCTACCTTTTCCATAAGATTATGAACAATCTTACCCCCTGTATACAAAGGAGCCAATCCCACTGCCCCATCAGTCGAACTGCTCTCTTCGCATCCAGGATGTCATTGGGCGACCAAGGGCAAGGACAGAAAAATTTCAGTCTAGCTTTTATCCCAACTGCATATCTGAATGGAATAAACTCGATCCTGAAATCAGGCTTTCACCTTCTGTAACTGTATTTAAGACAAAGCTTCTATCATTAATTCGCCCCCCCCCACAAAATCTGTCTTTGGGATTCATGACCCTATAGGTTTATCGTATCTCACCCAAATAAGAGTCGGTCTAAGTAGATTAAATTTTCACAAATTCAAGCACAATTTTAAAGATTCCGTGAACCCAATGTGTCCAACAAACGATGGCATTGAGGATACGGAGCACTTTTTGTTGCTTTGCCCTTCATTCGATATTTTGCGACGAGATGTTCTCGCTGGAGTTTCAAATTTATTACGCCCATTTGCCCAAATCAACAGTTTTTCAAACGGCACTCTGATACAATTCTTATTGTATGGCGATAAAGACCTTTCAGATGACATTAATAAAGATATACTCCAATTGACCCTAAATTTTATCCATAGAACTGGTCGGTTCGGTTAAGATAATTTCAGGCTTTGACATCGATGCTAAGTCCTAATCCCCTTCATTTTTCTCAAAATCTTTGTAAGTCTGTTTCGTAAAATCTTTGTAAGTCTGTTTCACATTGGATGTATGGAGGCGACTTAAGTGTGATGAATAACTGCCCATCGAAGCAAACTAAAATTTACCAACCTTAATATTGCGACAGTACAGGTGCGGTGTTTTTTAGCGCTGGGGGCTTTGGGGGGAGGATAGTAGCGGCGACTATGGTTGTCGGTGGTGTTCTCTCTACCGGGGCCTCTGCAGCTCAGCACCGTCGCCTGTGTTGGCCTGACGTCCAATGTGAAACAAATCCTAGTATGTATCCGTATGTAATCGTTTAGCGCATTAACTGTCTTTTTTGTTTGATTAATATCAAAACTAGGGTGGTTAACAGTTAAAGAAATGATTGACTTTGAGACAGCCTGCATGGTATATAAAGCCTTGCATGGGCTTGCACCTCCCTATATGAAGTCGATGTTTCATAAATTGTCCGAGTCTTGCAATCGGACTTTACGTAATACCAGCACTGACCTCAGGATCCCTTTGTGTAAAACCTCAAATGGGCAGCGGAGCTTTTCGTATCGAGGAGTTACTGTTTGGAACCAATTAAGCCTTGAAATCAAAACTGCTCCTTCGCTAGCTGCTTTCAAAACGAAATTAAAATCTTTTTTGAAAGATCAAAGAGGTTGATGATCGAAATCTACTTCAGCCACATACTTTGACTTCAGAGTCCCCTTTCTTTTTGAAAATTTTCTTTTTCTTATATATTGGATTTTATGCTGATAATTATTCATGTAATTAAGTAAGTTAGGGTTTTAAAGCAGGGCACATTGTAAAACAGTAGACATCCATAGTTACTGAATGTATTTACCCTGTTGAAATAAATGAAAATGAAATGAAAATGAAAATTTTGTGTTTCCAGTTTCGTTTGTATGTATTTGTCGGTAAGTTTAGTTTAGTGTTTTATGTAATGGCCCTTTGGGATAGTCATGGGTTCTTGCTTCCCGGGGTCGTCGTCCTTGTTATGTAGTCCAGTAGTTTGTAAGTGTAGTCTAAGGTACCTGATTTTTGTAAAATTTTTATATTGTATAAAAAAAAGTCATCCGGTTCAATCTTTTTGCATACCGTATGGTTTTCATTCATCTGTTTGATAATATCATTCCATCCTTCTGTGTCGTAAGTAACACGATAAAATCCATATTGTCCTGCATTGCCCTTTATCCATTTAGTGCTAGAAACAGCACTGCCCAACGATCCTGCATGCAAATAAATAGCAATGTAAAAAGGACAAATTTTGTAAGATTATGGTATCTATTACTCATGATTGGCGCTTCCATTGAAAGCTATTACTGTTTCAAGACAAAAGTAATCTCTCGCAACTAGCAATTCAAAACAAACAAAGCCGTAACGTTGCCCTGAAACCAATTGTCAAAGAAAACAAAAGGCAAATGATCTTCTTATCCATTTCAAAGGTTGGACTCAAGAGAAGTCATAAGTTAGTAATGAAAAAAGAAGAGTTACTTGTCTAACGATCTGCTTTGGTGATTTCGTACATTTGATTCTGGTCAGGCAGGAGGCATTTCAATTCTCGCATAAGCACTACTAGTTTCAGGATAGCTTTTGCGACTTTGCCTGTTGTTAATTTCAAGTTGCAAGAATTGCTTTTGTCTGTAATGGCTAATCATTTCGAATTCGGTGTCAATCAACAGCAGTTGAAGACATTTGTGTTATAAAATCTATCCTTGTTTAGTAAGGTGACAAGCCTATCAAAATGATTTAAGAAACTGTATCACTAAAAATCCTCTGCGCTCACACAACTATTTGGGGAAAATCGGATTGAGATGTTTCAAAGAGCATTTAAAATTCTCTGACTCATCCGGAATACAGAAGGCCCATCTCTTCAGACAAAATAATGACAGTTGAATGTGTTCTTTGCTCAGGTTGAATGTGTTCTTTAAGCAAAAAGCAGGAATCTGCATCAAACAACAATCAACAATCATATGAACATTTTTATCATCTCTAATACAATTTTAAACAACGTTTTTAGCAATTTTTCGACAAGTGTGATGAGAACGAGTTTTGAATTCAGGACCTTCGACTTTCTTGGCAGGTGCTCTACTGACTACATAACCAAAGATGGAGAATGTCACCTGATTTCGCTTTGAGCCATTTCATTGGTTGAACAACACAATTCCCGGTTGCTTTATCACACAATGAGTATTGCATTGGTATCTGCCAGATGTATCTATGATACAAAATAACCATCATCATCATCATAACCATCATCATCATCATCATCATCATCATCATCGTCATCATCATCATCATAACCATCATCATCATCATCATCATCATCATCATCATCATCATCATCATCATCATCATCATCATCATCATCATCATCATCATCATCATCATCATCATCATCATCATCATCATCATCATCATCATCATCATCATCATCATCATCATCAACATCATCATCATCATCATCATCATCATCATCATCATCATCATCACCATCATCATCACCATCATCATCATCATCATCATCATCATCATCATCATCATCATCATCATCATCATCATCATCATCATCATCATCATCATCATCATCATCATCATCATCATCATCATCATCATCATCATCATCATCATCATCATCATCAACATCATCATCATCATCATCATCATCATCATCATCATCATCACCATCATCATCACCATCATCATCATCATCATCATCATCATCATCATCATCATCATCATCATCATCATCATCATTAATTCTTATAACAATAGTATTTGTATACATTTATACCAATCTCGTTCCCAGGGTGTTCTTATGTCATAAGAACTCACTCTGGGGACAAGATTGCATTTAAACTGTCGTGTACCCTAGAAAAAGCAAAGCTTATCTGGTCTAGGGTGCTTAAATAAGAACAGAAATTGATATCTGAATATCTAAAAGAAAGTAATTGATTTGTCTTAATAATTTACCAGTTAGGAATCCCCGAATTTCTTACAAAAACCCCCTTGACTCGATTTCTGGAATAGAATTTGGGAGAGAATTCCAAAGTTTCCTACTTTTGACTGGATGGCTGGCCTTAGGGAGCTGTCATAAAGTAGGGAACAGAGGGGGGCGGAAGGGATTTGACAGGGTCATCAAAATTATTGGATGGAAAATGTTGGGCTAACAAACTATTACAAGTGACTAACATGGGCCATGAAGCTTTATTTGTTTCGAGATTTGCTTTCAATATTTTACAATTGTTTGAAACACTGTCAGCATCATATTTGCTGTTTTCTTGATCATTGATACTGTTCTCCATCTCAGTATCTAACACAGCGGTATCTGCATGTTCTTCCCTACCTTCTTAAAACGTTATACCGGGTCCTACAGATACGGTATTGACAACATGATGCATAGACAAAAACTTGAACTGTAAAGTGCTAAAAATTTTTCTTGAAGAAGTTTCTGTACTACAGAGTTCATTTTGAAGCCCTGGGGTCGTCAAATAATTTTTGCTGATGTTTAAGGGGCTATGTAAACAGTTTCTGTGTCTTGCACTGGGCTACGTAATCTTGCGGCGAATTTTGAAATCCCTTCCGCCCCCCTCTGTTTAATTCTTTATGACAGCTCCCTTATCTCCCTTTGCTTGGATGGATGGCTGGCTCCTTTTTGATCTTGCCAGTGGACTTAGATTATTGATTGTATCAAGATTCTGACTGAAGAAGCATCGTTGAGAAAAAACAAAGAGCATTTTGCTACGCACTGACTTTATCAAATTTTGAGGCATCCTCTAATGATTTGGACAGTTCTTGGGAACAAAAGAAGTGGCATTAAGAATTGCAATAAACATCTAACCTACCCATAAGAGGAATTGTATTTCTCCTTTGAATAATCTGGGTTTGGGTCAAGTAAAAATCGCTTTTGTGTGATGGTTCCATTTTTAGAAATATTGACAACTGGATAGCCCATTTGTCGTGTCCACGTGTCCATAATGGCAGCTACGTTGTATTTGTTGGCAGTTGCATTAGATGCCTGAATCATAAAAACGACAGTTGTTAATAGATCAAAAATGAATGTGCAACAACAATGAATACAAATAGAAAAACTCCTATTCAAGAAACATACCAGATATAAAGTGTCCTAAAAATGATTTTTGATAGTGGCATATGCTTCTATTTGGAGCAAGAGATCTTGTTTGAGTCAATCTGACTCCATGGGTGCTGATTTTTGGAACAGGAAAAGCAAAACATATGGTTGCTTGAAATTCCGTTGTTCTCTGGCAACGTCAAAAATTGCATTAATGTTTCAAAGAAAGGGTTTTTGAGTTGTATCTAAAATATTCTGAATATTTGAAAGGGCTGATAGTTTTTAACCACAAAACACTGTAAACTCTATCTTCAAAAACAGAGATAATTTAGATATGAGCCCTTTCCTCAAACAAAACTTGATTTTGATATTTCTGGAGAACAATTACAGCTACAGGCCAGTACAAAAACATTTGGATACAAAACAATTTGGATACAAAAACATTTGGATGAAAAAACATTTGGATGAAAAAACATTTGGATGCAAAAACATTTGGATGCAAAAACATTTGGATGCAAAAACTTTTGGATACAGAGACATTTGGATACATAGACATTTGGATACAGAGACATTTGGATGCAAAAACATTTGGATACAGAGACATTTGGATACAAAAACATTTGGATACAAAGACATTTGGATACAGAGACATTTGGATGTAAAAACATTTGGATACAGAGACATTTGGATGCAAAAACATTTGGATACAGAGACATTTGGATACAGAGACATTTGGATACAAAAACATTTGGATACAGAGACATTTGGATACAGAGACATTTGGATACAAAGACATTTGGATACAAAGACATTTGGATACAGAGACATTTGGATACAAAGACATTTGGATACAGAGACATTTGGATACAAAAACATTTGGATACAAAAACATTTGGATGCAAAAACATTCTGATGAAGGGGCGTTTTCAAATTTTGAGATAGACAGCATAAAACATTGAATATTGGCACAATTCAAAGCTATATTTGGGGCATGTGAACAATATCATAGAGTTAGATATTTGGGGCTTAAGAAATTGAAAAAAGGGAGAATCGTGCAATTTAGTGAGATTGATTACAGTGACCCTTAAGGATTTGTATGCCCGTATTTTAGTGTTCATCTGCTTACATATAATAGAATGAATAACAGTATTTCGAGCTACCAGGATCCAGAACCATCAATGGATAACGCTAGGTGAGGTCACCAAAGCATGAGAATCAATATTCAGGGGTCAGCAAGGAAATAGTGGCATGGGGGCCTTTCCTGCAATGATAGTTATGGAGTACTTCCTGGTTCTAAAAGAGAAGTATTGCCCCAATCTAGAAGAGAAGTATTGCCCCAATCTATATCATATGCATAAACATCTTCATGCATATACGTAGTTAGTAAAGCCCCTGCAGGGCAAAATATATGAATACCTCTGTTAAGGAATTCCACAGATCCTCAGTTCGTGCATTACCAAAGGAATACTTATTCAAGTAACTCTACAAGAAAATTGACAAGAAATTAAGATATTTTTGCAAAATAAAAACTGTCTGTTACTATATGAATTACGTGATGAAAGAAAGTGGAGAAAAAATGGCAGATTTGCCATGAGAAAATCCTTCATGATGTCAGAACGGACTTGTTGATTTCAGTCCAGTAAATCTCTTTAGTTACTTAAATGTGTCCAATGTTGAACGATATACGAGCTAAAATCATTGCCTTGTTATCTGGAGACATGTGGCCTTTCGGAAAGGGATTCTTTTCCCTCACCATGTAACCAAGTTTGCAATACTTACGTTTAATCCTTTGCGGAAAACAGCATTTGTTAAGAAATGATCCAACATCATCAGTATAGAGCAACCCTGTAATGAAAGGAGAAAACAAAATAATACTGCTACTTTACTGTCCAATCTCCCCTGCTACTATCGGGTCCCGGGGGAGCATTTGACGTGATTTTGGTGCGGGGCCTGGCAAAGATTTTCAAAACGTTCATTATACCAATATCTCTAAAATGAAATGTTTACTTGATCTTATACCAATTTTTCAAAAATAGCCTATTTATTCATCCTTTTTACCAAAGTCACAAAAATGGACATCGCTCTTGATTAGCATTGGGAGATTCAGTGGCGGAGCCACGGGGGGTTGGGGGGGTAAATACCCCCCACTTTTTTGAAAACATGGTAATTTAGATTCGTCCAAAAACCTCATAAAAATCTTAGGGTAGGGGTAGGTCTGCCTTCAGCTTTTAATCTGGCTTTCTTACTCTAAAAAATGAACTTATTGTTTTGAAATCTTTTTCTTTCTTTGTCATTCTAATTTTGTCTTTGTCATTTCACATTATTACATGACTCATTTAAACTTTGACAAGTTGTGATACCAGTTGTAACACAATTCAAAACCCTGTATTAAGGTTTCTCGTATACTAAAATGATTTCATCTGTCGTTTTTTATCCAAAAAAGGGTGTATCTCTATGTTCAAAAGGGCGTATTTCTATCTTCCAAATGGGCGTTTCCCAAAGTCTTAAAGGGCGTGGCCCCAAAAAATTTTCCGGGGGCATCGCCCCCGGACCCCCATATATCCTTACCCCTCCATTTCGCGGCGGCTGGCGCCGCCGCTGGGGAGATTTGATGCCATTCGTTCCACCAAATTTCTGGAAGTCGTTACGTTCCTCATACCAAAGTTAAGAAAATCGATACCCCTCCAAACACACGCCCCCAGTACCCAAAATGTGCATGGTGCCCCCTTGGGAAGTAAATGATTGACCAGAGTTGAATGTGGAATTCTTGTGCTCGCAAAAATCCCATATTAGTATTTTCCTAACTCATTACTCTCAAAAATAAGTGATTTTACCAAATAAAATTTCTTATTTAAGTTAGCCTTTGACTGATGGCCTTTGACATTTGACATTTAGCCTTTTGACTGATGGCCTTTGACATTTGATATTTAGCCTTTAACTGATGGCCTTTGACATTTGACACTTAGCCTTTGACTGATGGCCTTTGACATTTGGCATTTAGCCTTTAACTGATGGCCTTTGACATTTGACATTTAGCCTTTGACTGATGGCCTTTGACATTGGACATTTAGCCTTTAACTGATGGCTTTTGACATTTGACATTTAGCCTTTAACTGATGGATTAACATTTAAGTTTTAAATATGAGCCATGAAAATTTTCTTCTACAATCCTCGAAAACCTTTTTCTTCTTATGATAAGAAATATAACAAAATTATTCAATCATTCCATTACTTTTCTTAAAAAATACCCCCTGCGAAATCTCAGCAATGACAAAAATGTGCTATACCATGATACATTTTCCGGGGGTACTTACCTTTTGATAAGAAATAGAGTCAAATATTTCATTAATTTCATTTGGATGACTGACTGGCACATAAATTGGATGCGAGGTAACAAGGGCATCTGCTGCGAAGGCGGAAGCTTGATCATTGATCACAATCTGCTCCATCTACAAACAAAGAAATTATCTAAGCAAATTGTTTCAGGTATATACAGAATTTAAAAATAACTTTGAATAACGGATGAAAGTATGAAACCCATAAACGAAACATTTGATTGTGGCAAGAAAACTGTTAAATCCTACAAGCAACGAATGAACATGAAACCTCAATAAGAGAGAAAATAAGTTAATAAAGCGTAAAACTTTTTAGGTTATTAAACATTGCTCTTATTTGCAGGTACTAATGTATTTATTTTTAGGGGTCTCAGATTAATTCGTTCTTTCACTTGGAAGATTTAAAAATTTTCTGCATAGTTACTAGTTTACATTTATTATTTTCTTTTACAGGAATCAAAACTTTTTCCGCATATTATAATGTCTAATGTTGTGTTTATAGCCATATTGCGATAAGTACTTTATTAATTCGTTCTTTCACTTGGAAGATTTAAAAATTTTCTGCATAGTTACTAATTTACATTTATTGTTTTCTTTTACAGGAATCAAAACTTTTTCCGCATATTATAATGTCTAATGTTGTGTTTATAGCCATATTGCGATAAGTACTTTATTAATTCGTTCTTTCACTTGGAAGATTTAAAAATTTTCTGCATAGTTACTAATTTACATTTATTGTTTTGTTTTACAGGAATCAAAACTTTTTCCGCATATTATAATGTCTAATGTTGTGTTTATAGCCATATTGCGATAAGTACTTTATTAATTCGTTCTTTCACTTGGAAGATTTAAAAATTTTCTGCATAGTTACTAATTTACATTTATTGTTTTGTTTTACAGGAATCAAAACTTTTTCCGCATATTATAATGTCTAATGTTGTGTTTATAGCCATATTGCGATAAGTACTTTATTAATTCGTTCTTTCACTTGGAAGATTTAAAAATTTTCTGCATAGTTACTAATTTACATTTATTGTTTTGTTTTACAGGAATCAAAACTTTTTCCGCATATTATAATGTCTAATGTTGTGTTTATAGCCATATTGCGATAAGTACTTTATTAATTCGTTCTTTCACTTGGAAGATTTAAAAATTTTCTGCATAGTTACTAATTTACATTTATTGTTTTCTTTTACAGGAATCAAAACTTTTTCCGCATATTATAATGTCTAATGTTGTGTTTATAGCCATATTGCGATAAGTACTTTATTAATTCGTTCTTTCACTTGGAAGATTTAAAAATTTTCTGCATAGTTACTAATTTACATTTATTGTTTTCTTTTACAGGAATCAAAACTTTTTCCGCATATTATAATGTCTAATGTTGTGTTTATAGCCATATTGCGATAAGTACTTTATTAATTCGTTCTTTCACTTGGAAGATTTAAAAATTTTCTGCATAGTTACTAATTTACATTTATTGTTTTCTTTTACAGGAATCAAAACTTTTTCCGCATATTATAATGTCTAATGTTGTGTTTATAGCCATATTGCGATAAGTACTTTATTAATTCGTTCTTTCACTTGGAAGATTTAAAAATTTTCTGCATAGTTACTAATTTACATTTATTGTTTTGTTTTACAGGAATCAAAACTTTTTCCGCATATTATAATGTCTAATGTTGTGTTTATAGCCATATTGCGATAAGTACTTTATTAATTCGTTCTTTCACTTGGAAGATTTAAAAATTTTCTGCATAGTTACTAATTTATATTTATTATTTTCTTTTACAGGAATCAAAACTTTTTCCGCATATTATAATGTCTAATGTTGTGTTTATAGCCATATTGCGATAAGTACTTTATTAATTCGTTCTTTCACTTGGAAGATTTAAAAATTTTCTGCATAGTTACTAATTTACATTTATTGTTTTCTTTTACAGGAATCAAAACTTTTTCCGCATATTATAATGTCTAATGTTGTGTTTATAGCCATATTGCGATAAGTACTTTATTAATTCGTTCTTTCACTTGGAAGATTTAAAAATTTTCTGCATAGTTACTAATTTACATTTATTGTTTTCTTTTACAGGAATCAAAACTTTTTCCGCATATTATAATGTCTAATGTTGTGTTTATAGCCATATTGCGATAAGTACTTTATTAATTCGTTCTTTCACTTGGAAGATTTAAAAATTTTCTGCATAGTTACTAATTTACATTTATTGTTTTGTTTTACAGGAATCAAAACTTTTTCCGCATATTATAATGTCTAATGTTGTGTTTATAGCCATATTGCGATAAGTACTTTATTAATTCGTTCTTTCACTTGGAAGATTTAAAAATTTTCTGCATAGTTACTAATTTACATTTATTGTTTTCTTTTACAGGAATCAAAACTTTTTCCGCATATTATAATGTCTAATGTTGTGTTTATAGCCATATTGCGATAAGTACTTTATTAATTCGTTCTTTCACTTGGAAGATTTAAAAATTTTCTGCATAGTTACTAATTTACATTTATTGTTTTCTTTTACAGGAATCAAAACTTTTTCCGCATATTATAATGTCTAATATTGTGTTTATAGCCATATTGCGATAAGTACTTTATTAATTCGTTCTTTCACTTGGAAGATTTAAAAATTTTCTGCATAGTTACTAATTTACATTTATTGTTTTGTTTTACAGGAATCAAAACTTTTTCCGCATATTATAATGTCTAATGTTGTGTTTATAGCCATATTGCGATAAGTACTTTATTAATTCGTTCTTTCACTTGGAAGATTTAAAAATTTTCTGCATAGTTACTAATTTACATTTATTGTTTTCTTTTACAGGAATCAAAACTTTTTCCGCATATTATAATGTCTAATGTTGTGTTTATAGCCATATTGCGATAAGTACTTTATTAATTCGTTCTTTCACTTGGAAGATTTAAAAATTTTCTGCATAGTTACTAATTTACATTTATTATTTTCTTTTACAGGAATCAAAACTTTTTCCGCATATTATAATGTCTAATGTTGTGTTTATAGCCATATTGCGATAAGTACTTTATTAATTCGTTCTTTCACTTGGAAGATTTAAAAATTTTCTGCATAGTTACTAATTTACATTTATTATTTTCTTTTACAGGAATCAAAACTTTTTCCGCATATTATAATGTCTAATGTTGTGTTTATAGCCATATTGCGATAAGTACTTTATTAATTCGTTCTTTCACTTGGAAGATTTAAAAATTTTCTGCATAGTTACTAATTTACATTTATTATTTTCTTTTACAGGAATCAAAACTTTTTCCGCATATTATAATGTCTAATGTTGTGTTTATAGCCATATTGCGATAAGTACTTTATTAATTCGTTCTTTCACTTGGAAGATTTAAAAATTTTCTGCATAGTTACTAATTTACATTTATTGTTTTCTTTTACAGGAATCAAAACTTTTTCCGCATATTATAATGTCTAATGTTGTGTTTATAGCCATATTGCGATAAGTACTTTATTAATTCGTTCTTTCACTTGGAAGATTTAAAAATTTTCTGCATAGTTACTAATTTACATTTATTGTTTTCTTTTACAGGAATCAAAACTTTTTCCGCATATTATAATGTCTAATGTTGTGTTTATAGCCATATTGCGATAAGTACTTTATTAATTCGTTCTTTCACTTGGAAGATTTAAAAATTTTCTGCATAGTTACTAATTTACATTTATTGTTTTCTTTTACAGGAATCAAAACTTTTTCCGCATATTATAATGTCTAATGTTGTGTTTATAGCCATATTGCGATAAGTACTTTATTAATTCGTTCTTTCACTTGGAAGATTTAAAAATTTTCTGCATAGTTACTAATTTACATTTATTGTTTTCTTTTACAGGAATCAAAACTTTTTCCGCATATTATAATGTCTAATGTTGTGTTTATAGCCATATTGCGATAAGTACTTTATTAATTCGTTCTTTCACTTGGAAGATTTAAAAATTTTCTGCATAGTTACTAATTTACATTTATTGTTTTCTTTTACAGGAATCAAAACTTTTTCCGCATATTATAATGTCTAATGTTGTGTTTATAGCCATATTGCGATAAGTACTTTATTAATTCGTTCTTTCACTTGGAAGATTTAAAAATTTTCTGCATAGTTACTAATTTACATTTATTGTTTTCTTTTACAGGAATCAAAACTTTTTCCGCATATTATAATGTCTAATGTTGTGTTTATAGCCATATTGCGATAAGTACTTTATTAATTCGTTCTTTCACTTGGAAGATTTAAAAATTTTCTGCATAGTTACTAATTTACATTTATTATTTTCTTTTACAGGAATCAAAACTTTTTCCGCATATTATAATGTCTAATGTTGTGTTTATAGCCATATTGCGATAAGTACTTTATTAATTCGTTCTTTCACTTGGAAGATTTAAAAATTTTCTGCATAGTTACTAATTTACATTTATTGTTTTCTTTTACAGGAATCAAAACTTTTTCCGCATATTATAATGTCTAATATTGTGTTTATAGCCATATTGCGATAAGTACTTTATTAATTCGTTCTTTCACTTGGAAGATTTAAAAATTTTCTGCATAGTTACTAATTTACATTTATTATTTTCTTTTACAGGAATCAAAACTTTTTCCGCATATTATAATGTCTAATATTGTGTTTATAGCCATATTGCGATAAGTACTTTATTAATTCGTTCTTTCACTTGGAAGATTTAAAAATTTTCTGCATAGTTACTAATTTACATTTATTGTTTTCTTTTACAGGAATCAAAACTTTTTCCGCATATTATAATGTCTAATGTTGTGTTTATAGCCATATTGCGATAAGTACTTTATTAATTCGTTCTTTCACTTGGAAGATTTAAAAATTTTCTGCATAGTTACTAATTTACATTTATTATTTTCTTTTACAGGAATCAAAACTTTTTCCGCATATTATAATGTCTAATATTGTGTTTATAGCCATATTGCGATAAGTACTTTATTAATTCGTTCTTTCACTTGGAAGATTTAAAAATTTTCTGCATAGTTACTAATTTACATTTATTATTTTCTTTTACAGGAATCAAAACTTTTTCCGCATATTATAATGTCTAATGTTGTGTTTATAGCCATATTGCGATAAGTACTTTATTAATTCGTTCTTTCACTTGGAAGATTTAAAAATTTTCTGCATAGTTACTAATTTACATTTATTATTTTCTTTTACAGGAATCAAAACTTTTTCCGCATATTATAATGTCTAATGTTGTGTTTATAGCCATATTGCGATAAGTACTTTATTAATTCGTTCTTTCACTTGGAAGATTTAAAAATTTTCTGCATAGTTACTAATTTACATTTATTGTTTTGTTTTACAGGAATCAAAACTTTTTCCGCATATTATAATGTCTAATGTTGTGTTTATAGCCATATTGCGATAAGTACTTTATTAATTCGTTCTTTCACTTGGAAGATTTAAAAATTTTCTGCATAGTTACTAATTTACATTTATTGTTTTCTTTTACAGGAATCAAAACTTTTTCCGCATATTATAATGTCTAATGTTGTGTTTATAGCCATATTGCGATAAGTACTTTATTAATTCGTTCTTTCACTTGGAAGATTTAAAAATTTTCTGCATAGTTACTAATTTACATTTATTATTTTCTTTTACAGGAATCAAAACTTTTTCCGCATATTATAATGTCTAATGTTGTGTTTATAGCCATATTGCGATAAGTACTTTATTAATTCGTTCTTTCACTTGGAAGATTTAAAAATTTTCTGCATAGTTACTAATTTACATTTATTGTTTTGTTTTACAGGAATCAAAACTTTTTCCGCATATTATAATGTCTAATGTTGTGTTTATAGCCATATTGCGATAAGTACTTTATTAATTCGTTCTTTCACTTGGAAGATTTAAAAATTTTCTGCATAGTTACTAATTTATATTTATTATTTTCTTTTACAGGAATCAAAACTTTTTCCGCATATTATAATGTCTAATGTTGTGTTTATAGCCATATTGCGATAAGTACTTTATTAATTCGTTCTTTCACTTGGAAGATTTAAAAATTTTCTGCATAGTTACTAATTTACATTTATTGTTTTCTTTTACAGGAATCAAAACTTTTTCCGCATATTATAATGTCTAATGTTGTGTTTATAGCCATATTGCGATAAGTACTTTATTAATTCGTTCTTTCACTTGGAAGATTTAAAAATTTTCTGCATAGTTACTAATTTACATTTATTGTTTTGTTTTACAGGAATCAAAACTTTTTCCGCATATTATAATGTCTAATGTTGTGTTTATAGCCATATTGCGATAAGTACTTTATTAATTCGTTCTTTCACTTGGAAGATTTAAAAATTTTCTGCATAGTTACTAATTTACATTTATTGTTTTCTTTTACAGGAATCAAAACTTTTTCCGCATATTATAATGTCTAATGTTGTGTTTATAGCCATATTGCGATAAGTACTTTATTAATTCGTTCTTTCACTTGGAAGATTTAAAAATTTTCTGCATAGTTACTAATTTATATTTATTATTTTCTTTTACAGGAATCAAAACTTTTTCCGCATATTATAATGTCTAATGTTGTGTTTATAGCCATATTGCGGTGAGTACTTTATTTAAGGCTATTTTTAAACAAAGAAATTGAGAAATATTGCAAAATATTGAATCTCCCCAAGGGACTCCACTTCAAAAATCCCCAAAATTTGATAACTTGGCTGACCTACAAGTTCCTTGCCAGGAGGTCAAAAACCAAATTATTTCCCAGCTAAAATTCGTCTTGTGATTGGTTAAAGATAAGCAAATTCAGCTCATTTTAAAAATGTCTGGTGTGGAAGCACACAGCAAAAAGCATTGATATGATGTTTACCAGATCAGATAAAACTTCCTTTTGCATATAAAGCCTCTTGTTTTATCACAAATTTTAGAGACAAACGTAAACTTTGATTGTGGACTTGAAGGATAGTGCATATCTCAATATTATGGCTGAAGGCAAAATCTGCAATAACGAACAAAATGTATAGCCATCTTAAAACACGACTGCATCCTTCCTTTTAATTCCTACATATATTTCTCCAACTTGGCTCAACATGGCTAACTTCAAAATACTTAACTCATTGTAACTTATAAAACCCTCAGTTAAACAAAGATCTGAAGTGCTGCAACAAGACTTACCATTCTCCAACTTGGTTCAACATGGCTAACTCCAAAATACTTAACTCATTGTAACTTATAAAACCCTCATTTAAACAAAGATCTGAAGTGCTGCAACAAGACTTACCATTCTCCAACTTGGTTCAACATGGTTAACTCCAAAATACTCGACATAACTTGCAAAGCCCTCATTTAACCACAGATCCGACCACCATTCATTCGTTACAAGATTGCCAAACCACTAAAGAAAAATACAAAAAATTATCATAATTTCTCGTTATTCAACTAATCTACTAATCAAACTTAACCAAAACATGAAAAGGCATGGACCAAAAAAAGCCTTCAACTGCTTCAAAATTTGTTACGTGGAGAAAACTTGAGATATTGAACTGAATCAAAGTTTAATTTACAGCCAAAATGCTTCATTTTTGTTCTGTTCATCTGAGCATTGGAAATATAGCTGCAATTTAGTTTCAAAAATGTTTGTAACTTTGAACAGTGTGAAAAAGGCGTAAAACCTTCGATCAAAACTGTGGACATGCAAATCACTCAAATATATTTTATATATAATATGCATGATTTGCATCTCAAGTTGTAAGAATCAAGTCTGTATAAAATATATGAAGCGTGTATGAAATCAGTTTCTCAGTCTCAAGGCAAATTAACAATATTTCATATAATTCTCTACAATACCTATTGCAGTTAACATATTCAGTAACTGCAAATCGAAAATGCGACAAACTTGATCAAATTTCGTTACCCATTCAGACTGCAGGAGGGAAATTTAAGGTCCGCAACAAAAGCGTATCAGATCAAAAAGTGTAGGAAATAGGGGGCTGGGGGGGGGGGCTGCAGCCATCCCAAATTCGGAATAATTTGCAAAAATCAGCCAAAATCATATAGAAAATCGTCCTAAAGTCAGCCAAAATTTCGTAAACGATGGATCTTTCATCGGGCAGCGCCTTAAATCATATTTTCCCCTAGGCTTTTGATCGGGTCAGTTTCGATAGAATGATTTTGTTCCGGAGCAATGTTAGTGCTCTTGCAGCGAAACATTTTATAAAAATCAAAAACTGAACAGTAAACTGTAGGTATGGTCTCAGATTCCTTTTAAGAACAGCTAAAATGTAAATTCAGAACTTACTTGATGCACGAGTTCATGTGAAACAACAATCGCAACTCTTTGTTTGTTGCTTTCTGATGATCTCCCAGGAGAATATAAAAGTGCGGTTTCCCTGTATGTAATTAGTCCCCAGTTCTCCATTGCGCCTGCAGCAAAATCTGGAATCGCGATCATATCTAATGAAGAGAATTGAATTGAATGAGTAAGTAAATATGACTTGTCTCATTCAGAGGGGTAACAAGAGAAGCTCTAATAACGCAATTTTTGTGGCTTCTATTTGTAACTTTGTGCTTTTTTAGCACGTGGTGGAATGGTGGAATGGTGGAATGGTGGAATGGTGGAATGGTGGAATTCCTATCAGGCTGTCCTGGATTTATTACTCGCTAAAATAGATTAACAACCAGAGTATCTACAGAGGGTTACTTGGGGTACTCACAAAACAGTCGCTTTTACACCTTATTTTCTATTTATTGTTGAAGATTGTTTAGTTCATTTATTGCAGCGCTATCTGCAAAGTACTTCAAATAGATTAACAACCAGAGTATCTACAGAGGGTTACTTGGGGTACTCACAAAACAGTCGCTTTTACACCTTATTTTCTATTTATTGTTGAAGATTGTTTAGTTCATTTATTGCAGCGCTATCTGCAAAGTACTTCAAATAGATTAACAGCCAGAGTATCTACAGAGGGTTACTTGGGGTACTCACAAAACAGTCGCTTTTACACCTTATTTTCTATTTATTGTTGAAGATTGTTTAGTTCATTTATTGCAGCGCTATCTGCAAAGTACTTCAAATAGATTAACAACCAGAGTATCTACAGAGGGTTACTTGGGGTACTCACAAAACAGTCGCTTTTACACCTTATTTTCTATTTATTGTTGAAGATTGTTTAGTTCATTTATTGCAGCGCTATCTGCAAAGTACTTCAAATAGATTAACAACCAGAGTATCTACAGAGGGTTACTTGGGGTACTCACAAAACAGTCGCTTTTACACCTTATTTTCTATTTATTGTTGAAGATTGTTTAGTTCATTTATTGCAGCGCTATCTGCAAAGTACTTCAAAACAATCAGCAAGCTGCGGTATCTCCCTGTCAGTCTGCCTTTCTTTCGGTTTGTGGAAATATGGCCATCCTGCCATTCCCTTTGCTATAAATTAATTATCTTTATCACACAATAACGTAAAGGTCAGAGGCAGTGTCATCAAAGCCTCCTTAATTGTCTCTTATTGCATTAAATGAATGCGTGTTTGTCTGCGGGAGACGGGCAATCCTTAGGGTTTGTCTGCGGGAGACGGGCAATCCTTAGGGTTTGTCTGCGGGAGACGGGCAATCCTTAGGGTTTGTCTGCAGGAGACGGCCAGTCCTGCGGGCAATCCTTTTTTTGATGCAATGCCAACAGAATTGAACTGACTGCAAGAATGGTGATGATGATTATGATGAAGTTATCAGATTCAAGACTCACCAGCTTTTGGCAATGGATATGAAATGTTATAATATTTTTCAAAATATGGAAGTATCTTCGTTCCGATATCTGCTGAGTAATCTAACTGATCAACTTGGTCGACTGGGGCATAATACGTCATCTGAAGTGATAAAGATAAAACACTGTATGAGTAAAAATGTCGTTCCCATTTCAAAGGCTAATTCCCCCTGGTGATTCCTATAAATTTAAAATAACTACAGGCAAAACTACATGTCTAATTTAAAACACCCTATGGTAAAAGATGGCAGGGATAGCATTAAAAGGTCAATGGGACCTTGTTTCCACAATGGTCCCTCCAGGAGTGCTATTCAAAAGGAAAAAGAAAGAAAAGTTTTCGAGAAACGAAATACAGTTTTCATGGCAAAATAGGATTTTGACTTGACTGGAAATAAAATCTGGAAATCAAATTTGACAGCAAATTATGTAATTAAGTAAAGGTCAGAAAATATTATAGAAAAGTCTGACATTAGTTGAGTTTTCTATCACTTTCCACTGCGGTGATGTGGATTCATTCATTCATTTATTTATTTAAAGTTGGTTTCATACATAGATTTACAAAATTAATCAAATTTACACCAACTATTTACAAATAAACCTAAAGAAACAAATATTAAACGCATAAAAATCAAAGGAATTCAGCGTCTAATTACAAATTGTACAAAGGCAGTTGCTTTCATCCCAAGTTTTATATAATCTAGATCCACATAATTTGCGCTTAGGCCAAACTTGATTGTAAGACAGTGTGAAATTACAGCGGACCTGCAAAGGACACTGGGTAATAATAACTCTTTAAAAACAGAGAATTGCACAAAGGCGAAAAAGTACAAACCTCAACATTGCTAGTGGATTTCATGCTCTTTTTTCCAAAATCACAAACAACAAACGCCAGCAGATAAGTAGGCATTTTGACAGTCTTCTGAAAATGATCAGCTTGTAGGCCACCTGTCGTTGTTGTTGTTGATACAATGGGCATATTTGATAGAGCGATGAAGGAAGGATCATGAACAAGGGTTATGTTGAACGTGGCTTTCAGGGCTGGCTCATCAAAACATGGAAAAGCCCTCCGTGCATCAGTTGGTTGAAACTGTGTTGCTGCTATTGTGCTGCAATGAAAATACATGGTAGGTAAGATCAAGAAATAAGGGTAAGCAAAATAATTTGGATCTTCTGCATGGGATCTACAGTGCTTCAAAAGGCACATGCACGAGATTTATCCCCTTCCCCTCCTATCCAAAACTACCTTAGCTGATGCATTGATTGAAATCAAAACGTAGAAAACAAAACATTAATTTGGCGCTCTCTATCGAAGATAACCAATTTGGTTCTTGTTGTTTCTTTCCATTCAAGAGAAAACAAACGTGTGAAAACTATTCAAGAGTTTCCTTCTCAGGCAAAGAGCATGAAATTGTTCTATGATTCTTGATACAATGCTTAAGGCTAAATTCGTGATACTACTCTGTTCTTATTTCTATCCGTTTTTGTTGATGAAAAGCTGTCCATTCACATTGCTCCGTTTTCATATAAATACACTATGAAAACGATAGGCGTTCACAAGCTCCAGCAAAACGTTGTTGTTAATTCCCTTTTCAAAGCAAAGCCTTTTGTTAATAGTTGTCAAAAAGGCGCCAATAGGGACTTTGAATGCCATTGTAATCAACAGCCTATTTGCAAAGGAATGTGCAGTGCTTTCAAATGTCTCCGTTTTTAGTGTTAACACTGAAAACGGATCGTGTTCAAAATGCACCGTATTCAAATTTATGCGTTTTTATTAGCGTTTTCGAAAAGCTCCATTTTCACTGCAAAGCAATGTGAATGCAAGGCCCAAACGGTTAAGCTTTGAAAACGGAGCAGTCTGAACAAGACCTAGGCCTGGTTTTCATTAAATCATTATTCATCGCTGACTATGGCCGATGTTCTTTTGCATAAGAAATTAATTGTCATAACTATAGCACCGATGGTGATCGCTAATGAGCTGTGGAAACAAAATATTTGATCCTGAAGTAATTGGCGATGTTAAGCGATGGTCATTGATGAATTACAACCTAACGAAACCATGATTGAAGTTGCTATGTTAAACATCCTTTGGAAGTGCTTTCTGGACAAATGTAAAAAAACCCAATTTAAGAGCCAATAGCCTGAATTCATGAGTGTTATCAATAATGTAAGAGCCAAATTACTCATTTCTAAAAATTTAGGTTTTCATATGCGGGTTTTCTATTGTATCTGTGTTTTTCATATGAATATTGAATTGGATTGATAATATTGTTTGTGTGAAAGGTCACAATGTAGTCTAGTAAAGCACCTATCAATCAATCAATCAATCAATCAACCAATCAATCAATCAATCAATTGATCAAAAAAACAAATTGATCATCACTAAAAACAAAAGATATAACGGGTGAGTCAAAAAATGTTATGCGTTTGGAGGGCTGTGATGTAAAAAGAATGTGGCCGATATTCAAAACGGAAATATTAATCTATCAGTCAAAGGCTAACTTAAATGAGAAAATTTTGTTTGGTAAAATCACACATCATATGGATAAAAATATCGGGAAAATGCTGGTAGATTGCAAGTCTGGGAACAAAGATTCCACATTCCATTCTGTTCCATAATTTACTTGCTATTGAAATTTGAATTCTTGATCTCAAATTGGAATTGTAAACTTCATTACCTCATAAATCATTGTCCAGAATGGCATGTAGAATTCTCGATTCCCATACAAACCAGTTACAGACATTTTTCTAATGCCTGCGTTTTAAAGATATGTGATTTTAGCAAACAAAATTGTCTCAACAAAGTTAGCCTTTAACTGATAGGCTAGCCTCTTAGTTTTGAATATCGGCCTCATATTTTATATTCCATAGCCCACCAAACGCCTAAAATTTTTTCTGGTTCACCCAGTATAAATCTACTTACACCTGTTTTCCATTTTGCCGTTTGTATGTACTTTTATAAAGTCCTTTTAAATCTCCCGCCAAATTTGCATCATATTCAAAATAAAGCGAATAATTGCCATTTGCTAAGCTGGATTCCATTTGAAATACATAATATTGATTTGTCTTGTATTCAAACTTCTTTTTGACCTTCAAGATGAAACAGAAAATACATCAACTTGCAGAAAAACATACATAGGATTCAAATTCTCATTGGCTAATAACTCAAATACGTCTGAAATAGGTAATGCAAATGTTGGATGGGCTAGTACCCAGACTCTTTCCCTTTGTCTGTAATTCTTTATAACAAATAACCAATTTTCAGAGCAAATAAATTTTCACAAACTCTCTTGTAAATGGAGAAAATGTGGCCAAATTTTAACCAATTAGATTCATCCACCTAGAGCTTTTAACAAAGGTGTGTATCAAACTTCGAGACCCTTCTCTTTTTCGACAGAAGGTGTTTGCTTTCGCAATATATTTCTTTGATTGGTCAGCAAAGGCCTTAGATTTTGGCGTTTCTTCTTTGAGTTTACCCAATCATTGGGTTGAGTATTATTATCACATAGCTTTGGATTTTCTTTGGTTTTTGTGGTGTCAAATGGCTTGTTTGTACCAATAATTTGTTCTTTCCACGAACGGAACAGACGAATATGCGACGAAACGCGTTTTTAGTGTCTTCACTGCAGCTATCAGGTTATTTTCTCTCTTTTCAAAGTTCCAGTTCAATTTGTTGTTTCTCTTAAAGGATTTAACAGTTTTCCCCTTGATCATAAGATAATTTCGTTGTTGTAATTTTAGAGAAGATAAATAACTGTAATTGAAAGGTTATGTTTTCAAGATGTTGAAGTCAAGACAGGTACCAATTTTGACGATGTTTCTTCAAAAGACAATGACCAATTTTTGTGAATTTAGATATGAAGAACACGTGTGTAAGTTATTTCGCAATAATCTGTACAAGGTTCAGGTATGTTGTTAAAGCTAAGGTGGCACGCTGTCTACTCAAGTTAGGTCAACGGCCACTCCTGGATCCGATCAATCCTCCTTCTTTCACTGCGTACGTATTTCATAAATCCTCCATGCATCCAGAGTCCAGAAAAATACTAAACCTTCCTCCGGTCAAAGCTTTTCCTTAGCAAAACCTTCCTCCAATTTTTTAAATACCAGGGCTTGGCTAAGTCATGGCTAGGGCGCGCCAGTCTTTGTCTTTGGTATTCTACGGTGAAAAACCTTTAAAAACGATACAAAATTATGATCATTTCTTGGCAACTGCTGCTGCATTAGACTTACTACCTGAGCTCTACGTTGTCCTACATGACGTTCTTGTAAGGGTGGAGTCAAATGCAAGACTCAGGTAGTAAGTCCAAATGCATTTTGGGGAGTAACAACAACAACAGTGGACATCGATGGCCTAAGCAAATAGTTCAATGAATGTGGATTTGCATCAGATTAAAATGGAAGTGAATTCTTGTGATCTGCGTAAACATTTAGTGAATTGGTTGCGTGTTGGAGGAGCCAGCTTTGATGAAAGACATTGATGTTCCCCATGACACGGAGTCAGAGCCAACAACTCAACTGAAAATGAGGGAAATGCCAGGTGGTGGACTGCACTCTCGCTTTTGACGAAGTGGTGACCGACACTCACAGTATGTAGTACCTCTATGCACTGATTTGTAATGTTAGGAATACAGCCAAGAAACAAAGATCTTTTGGACATTGTCACATGAAAAGTGGATAGTGGTATGATCAATGGATGCCCAGCATCTTTTTTCATCATAAGATTTATTGTTGGGAGTCCAATAATATTTTGAAGATGAATAAGAACACACACAATATGAAATTGGTTATATACCATGAAAGACATTGCTTGAAGTTTTGAGGATTGATAGCAGCAAATTTCAAAATCATTATGAAGATACCAACAAAGGGTGAGGAATAACTGAAACTAAGATTGAAAGATGTTTCAACTCGGACTGACCCTCAATCCAACTGGAACATTCTGTGATGTCCTGGATAGTAATTGTGTTTGGCACCCTGGTTGGTGAAGTTGGTTGACATCACTGTTTCAAGGAGTTTATGATGAACTTTGGAGACTATTGAGAGTACATATTATGGAAAATAGCCCCACTTTCTTTGAGAAATGAAATTGCATTACACATGGAGCAAGTTGTAGTTGAAATATGTCAAGGGTATTGAAGTGCATATTGAAAATGAGTGGATATACCAGTAATCAATGCTAAAAGAGTATTGTGAGACAAACCATTTGGCATTTCTTGCCAATGGACTCTGACTTCATTGCATATAACAGTTTCTTGCAATAATTTGTCTCAGTTTTGTTGTCGAAATATTTATCCAAACCTTCCTCCAAATCTCTATTTTGACAAACCTTCCTCCAAATTTCCATTGTTCTACAAACCTTCCTCCGGTCAATGACCGTGCGACCGTAATGTTTTCTGGACTCTGCATGCATCCTCCATACTCCATGCATCTTAAGTATAAGAGGTTCAAATCTTTAAATGTCATACCTTAAGAGCTGTTCCATCCTTATGAACTTCGGATTTCTTTATAACCATATTAGCAATGTGAATGATGACATATTCTGTTGGTGCGGTGATCGTAACAAATGCTGTCGAAACTCCTTTGAATGTTCCAGCTTTCAAATCAACCGTAAGTTCGACATTATAATGATATGGCGTAACACTTTTCGGCAAACGAATATTCGTAAAAGGCGCAGTTGGCGTTTGCGTCGTTGGAGCTGTAAGAAAGAGTTAACGTTAAACATATGCAATTCGAAGTGTTATATCATATTAAAGATATACGACTTTGCAACAAACCTTCAGTGATTTTCAAACCCAGATGCTTTACTGACAGACCTTGAGTGAACCTTGGCGGCAAATTCTATTCTTGCAGCTTGTTACTAATTTACAGGGCAGGTTGGAAATCAGTATTGATATAAGTGTATAGTTAACCTTGTTTGAAGGATATAAAATCAATCAACTTTATAAAAGAGGTTTTGTTACCCAGAGATCTTTGCAGGCATCTTACAATTTCAGACTTGCTGACGATCAAGTTTGGCCTAAACATCAACAGATCAACAGTGCAGAAACTAAGCTGTTACAACAGGTTTTTTTATCTAGTAAAACTATAATATAGAATTATAAAATTAGTGAAAATATGAAATTAACCTAAAACTAGCCATCATTTGTGCTCATGTTAGCATTTTTCTTTGTTTAGTCAATAAAATCAACAAATTGGCCAAAATCGAGAAAACCGCAACATAATCAAATTTAGGGTACTATTTCCATCCAAACATGATAATTATGATAGAATACATCAAATGACATTGCTCGACAGCCCCCCCATTTCTTTTATATTTCAGAATACATCAAATGACATTGCTCGACAGCCCCCCCCATTTCTTTTATATTTCAGAATACATCAAATGACATTGCTCGACAGCCCCTCCCCCATTTCTTTTATATTTCAGAATACATCAAATGACATTGCTCGACAGCCCCCCCCATTTCTTTTATATTTCAGAATACATCAAATGACATTGCTCGACAGCCCCTCCCCCATTTCTTTTATATTTCAGAATACATCAAATGACATTGCTCGACAGCCCCCCCCCATTTCTTTTATATTTCAGAATACATCAAATGACATTGCTCGACAGCCCCTCCCCCATTTCTTTTATATTTCAGAATACATCAAATGACATTGCTCGACAGCCCCCCCATTTCTTTTATATTTCAGAATACATCAAATGACATTGCTCGACAGCCCCCCCCCCATTTCTTTTATATTTCAGAATACATCAAATGACATTGCTCGACAGCCCCCCCCCCATTTCTTTTATATTTCAGAATACATCAAATGACATTGCTCGACAGCCCCCCCCCCATTTCTTTTATATTTCAGAATACATCAAATGACATTGCTCGACAGCCCCCCATTTCTTTTATATTTCAGAATACATCAAATGACATTGCTCGACAGCCCCTCCCCCATTTCTTTTATATTTCAGAATACATCAAATGACATTGCTCGACAGCCCCCCCCATTTCTTTTATATTTCAGAATACATCAAATGACATTGCTCGACAGCCCCCCCATTTCTTTTATATTTCAGAATACATCAAATGACATTGCTCGACAGCCCCTCCCCCATTTCTTTTATATTTCAGAATACATCAAATGACATTGCTCGACAGCCCCCCCCATTTCTTTTATATTTCAGAATACATCAAATGACATTGCTCGACAGCCCCCCCATTTCTTTTATATTTCAGAATACATCAAATGACATTGCTCGACAGCCCCTCCCCCATTTCTTTTATATTTCAGAATACATCAAATGACATTGCTCGACAGCCCCTCCCCCATTTCTTTTATATTTCAGAATACATCAAATGACATTGCTCGACAGCCCCCCCCCCATTTCTTTTATATTTCAGAATACATCAAATGACATTGCTCGACAGCCCCTCCCCCATTTCTTTTATATTTCAGAATACATCAAATGACATTGCTCGACAGCCCCCCCCCATTTCTTTTATATTTCAGAATACATCAAATGACATTGCTCGACAGCCCCCCCATTTCTTTTATATTTCAGAATACATCAAATGACATTGCTCGACAGCCCCCCCCATTTCTTTTATATTTCAGAATACATCAAATGACATTGCTCGACAGCCCCCCCCCATTTCTTTTATATTTCAGAATACATCAAATGACATTGCTCGACAGCCCCCCCATTTCTTTTATATTTCAGAATACATCAAATGACATTGCTCGACAGCCCCCCCCATTTCTTTTATATTTCAGAATACATCAAATGACATTGCTCGACAGCCCCCCCCCCATTTCTTTTATATTTCAGAATACATCAAATGACATTGCTCGACAGCCCCCCCATTTCTTTTATATTTCAGAATACATCAAATGACATTGCTCGACAGCCCCTCCCCCATTTCTTTTATATTTCAGAATACATCAAATGACATTGCTCGACAGCCCCTCCCCCATTTCTTTTATATTTCAGAATACATCAAATGACATTGCTCGACAGCCCCTCCCCCATTTCTTTTATATTTCAGAATACATCAAATGACATTGCTCGACAGCCCCCCCATTTCTTTTATATTTCAGAATACATCAAATGACATTGCTCGACAGCCCCCCCCCCATTTCTTTTATATTTCAGAATACATCAAATGACATTGCTCGACAGCCCCTCCCCCATTTCTTTTATATTTCAGAATACATCAAATGACATTGCTCGACAGCCCCCTCCCCCATTTCTTTTATATTTCAGAATACATCAAATGACATTGCTCGACAGCCCCCCCATTTCTTTTATATTTCAGAATACATCAAATGACATTGCTCGACAGCCCCCCCCATTTCTTTTATATTTCAGAATACATCAAATGACATTGCTCGACAGCCCCCCCATTTCTTTTATATTTCAGAATACATCAAATGACATTGCTCGACAGCCCCCCCATTTCTTTTATATTTCAGAATACATCAAATGACATTGCTCGACAGCCCCCCCATTTCTTTTATATTTCAGAATACATCAAATGACATTGCTCGACAGCCCCCCCCATTTCTTTTATATTTCAGAATACATCAAATGACATTGCTCGACAGCCCCCCATTTCTTTTATATTTCAGAATACATCAAATGACATTGCTCGACAGCCCCCCCATTTCTTTTATATTTCAGAATACATCAAATGACATTGCTCGACAGCCCCCCCCATTTCTTTTATATTTCAGAATACATCAAATGACATTGCTCGACAGCCCCCCATTTCTTTTATATTTCAGAATACATCAAATGACATTGCTCGACAGCCCCCCCATTTCTTTTATATTTCAGAATACATCAAATGACATTGCTCGACAGCCCCCCCCCATTTCTTTTATATTTCAGAATACATCAAATGACATTGCTCGACAGCCCCTCCCCCATTTCTTTTATATTTCAGAATACATCAAATGACATTGCTCGACAGCCCCCCCCCCATTTCTTTTATATTTCAGAATACATCAAATGACATTGCTCGACAGCCCCTCCCCCATTTCTTTTATATTTCAGAATACATCAAATGACATTGCTCGACAGCCCCTCCCCCATTTCTTTTATATTTCAGAATACATCAAATGACATTGCTCGACAGCCCCCCCCCCATTTCTTTTATATTTCAGAATACATCAAATGACATTGCTCGACAGCCCCTCCCCCATTTCTTTTATATTTCAGAATACATCAAATGACATTGCTCGACAGCCCCCCCCCCATTTCTTTTATATTTCAGAATACATCAAATGACATTGCTCGACAGCCCCCCCCATTTCTTTTATATTTCAGAATACATCAAATGACATTGCTCGACAGCCCCCCCCCATTTCTTTTATATTTCAGAATACATCAAATGACATTGCTCGACAGCCCCCCCCCCATTTCTTTTATATTTCAGAATACATCAAATGACATTGCTCGACAGCCCCCCCATTTCTTTTATATTTCAGAATACATCAAATGACATTGCTCGACAGCCCCCCCCCCATTTCTTTTATATTTCAGAATACATCAAATGACATTGCTCGACAGCCCCCCCCATTTCTTTTATATTTCAGAATACATCAAATGACATTGCTCGACAGCCCCCCCATTTCTTTTATATTTCAGAATACATCAAATGACATTGCTCGACAGCCCCTCCCCCATTTCTTTTATATTTCAGAATACATCAAATGACATTGCTCGACAGCCCCCCCCATTTCTTTTATATTTCAGAATACATCAAATGACATTGCTCGACAGCCCCTCCCCCATTTCTTTTATATTTCAGAATACATCAAATGACATTGCTCGACAGCCCCTCCCCCATTTCTTTTATATTTCAGAATACATCAAATGACATTGCTCGACAGCCCCCCCATTTCTTTTATATTTCAGAATACATCAAATGACATTGCTCGACAGCCCCCCCCCATTTCTTTTATATTTCAGAATACATCAAATGACATTGCTCGACAGCCCCTCCCCCATTTCTTTTATATTTCAGAATACATCAAATGACATTGCTCGACAGCCCCCTCCCCCATTTCTTTTATATTTCAGAATACATCAAATGACATTGCTCGACAGCCCCCCCATTTCTTTTATATTTCAGAATACATCAAATGACATTGCTCGACAGCCCCCCCCCATTTCTTTTATATTTCAGAATACATCAAATGACATTGCTCGACAGCCCCCCATTTCTTTTATATTTCAGAATACATCAAATGACATTGCTCGACAGCCCCCCCATTTCTTTTATATTTCAGAATACATCAAATGACATTGCTCGACAGCCCCCCCATTTCTTTTATATTTCAGAATACATCAAATGACATTGCTCGACAGCCCCCCCATTTCTTTTATATTTCAGAATACATCAAATGACATTGCTCGACAGCCCCCCCATTTCTTTTATATTTCAGAATACATCAAATGACATTGCTCGACAGCCCCCCCCCCATTTCTTTTATATTTCAGAATACATCAAATGACATTGCTCGACAGCCCCCCCCCCATTTCTTTTATATTTCAGAATACATCAAATGACATTGCTCGACAGCCCCCCATTTCTTTTATATTTCAGAATACATCAAATGACATTGCTCGACAGCCCCCCCATTTCTTTTATATTTCAGAATACATCAAATGACATTGCTCGACAGCCCCCCCCATTTCTTTTATATTTCAGAATACATCAAATGACATTGCTCGACAGCCCCCCCATTTCTTTTATATTTCAGAATACATCAAATGACATTGCTCGACAGCCCCCCCATTTCTTTTATATTTCAGAATACATCAAATGACATTGCTCGACAGCCCCCCCCATTTCTTTTATATTTCAGAATACATCAAATGACATTGCTCGACAGCCCCCCCATTTCTTTTATATTTCAGAATACATCAAATGACATTGCTCGACAGCCCCCCCATTTCTTTTATATTTCAGAATACATCAAATGACATTGCTCGACAGCCCCCCCCATTTCTTTTATATTTCAGAATACATCAAATGACATTGCTCGACAGCCCCCCCCCATTTCTTTTATATTTCAGAATACATCAAATGACATTGCTCGACAGCCCCCTCCCCCATTTCTTTTATATTTCAGAATACATCAAATGACATTGCTCGACAGCCCCCCCATTTCTTTTATATTTCAGAATACATCAAATGACATTGCTCGACAGCCCCCCCATTTCTTTTATATTTCAGAATACATCAAATGACATTGCTCGACAGCCCCCCCATTTCTTTTATATTTCAGAATACATCAAATGACATTGCTCGACAGCCCCCCCCAATTTCTTTTATATTTCAGAATACATCAAATGACATTGCTCGACAGCCCCCCCCATTTCTTTTATATTTCAGAATACATCAAATGACATTGCTCGACAGCCCCCCTCCCCCATTTCTTTTATATTTCAGAATACATCAAATGACATTGCTCGACAGCCCCCCCATTTCTTTTATATTTCAGAATACATCAAATGACATTGCTCGACAGCCCCCCCATTTCTTTCATATTTCAGAATACATCAAATGACATTGCTCGACAGCCCCCCCCCATTTCTTTCATATTTCAGAATACATCAAATGACATTGCTCGACAGCCCCCCCATTTCTTTTATATTTCAGAATACATCAAATGACATTGCTCGACAGCCCCCCCATTTCTTTTATATTTCAGAATACATCAAATGACATTGCTCGACAGCCCCCCCCATTTCTTTTATATTTCAGAATACATCAAATGACATTGCTCGACAGCCCCCCCATTTCTTTTATATTTCAGAATACATCAAATGACATTGCTCGACAGCCCCCCCATTTCTTTCATATTTCAGAATACATCAAATGACATTGCTCGACAGCCCCCCCCCATTTCTTTCATATTTCAGAATACATCAAATGACATTGCTCGACAGCCCCCTCCCCCATTTCTTTTATATTTCAGAATACATCAAATGACATTGCTCGACAGCCCCTCCCCCATTTCTTTTATATTTCAGAATACATCAAATGACATTGCTCGACAGCCCCCCCATTTCTTTTATATTTCAGAATACATCAAATGACATTGCTCGACAGCCCCCCCCCATTTCTTTTATATTTCAGAATACATCAAATGACATTGCTCGACAGCCCCCCCATTTCTTTTATATTTCAGAATACATCAAATGACATTGCTCGACAGCCCCCCCATTTCTTTTATATTTCAGAATACATCAAATGACATTGCTCGACAGCCCCCCCCATTTCTTTTATATTTCAGAATACATCAAATGACATTGCTCGACAGCCCCCCATTTCTTTTATATTTCAGAATACATCAAATGACATTGCTCGACAGCCCCTCCCCCATTTCTTTTATATTTCAGAATACATCAAATGACATTGCTCGACAGCCCCCCCCCATTTCTTTTATATTTCAGAATACATCAAATGACATTGCTCGACAGCCCCCCCCCCATTTCTTTTATATTTCAGAATACATCAAATGACATTGCTCGACAGCCCCCCCCCCATTTCTTTTATATTTCAGAATACATCAAATGACATTGCTCGACAGCCCCCCCATTTCTTTTATATTTCAGAATACATCAAATGACATTGCTCGACAGCCCCCCCCCATTTCTTTTATATTTCAGAATACATCAAATGACATTGCTCGACAGCCCCCCCCATTTCTTTTATATTTCAGAATACATCAAATGACATTGCTCGACAGCCCCCCCCCATTTCTTTTATATTTCAGAATACATCAAATGACATTGCTCGACAGCCCCCCCATTTCTTTTATATTTCAGAATACATCAAATGACATTGCTCGACAGCCCCCCCATTTCTTTTATATTTCAGAATACATCAAATGACATTGCTCGACAGCCCCTCCCCCATTTCTTTTATATTTCAGAATACATCAAATGACATTGCTCGACAGCCCCCCCATTTCTTTCATATTTCAGAATACATCAAATGACATTGCTGGACAGCCCCCCCATTTCTTTTATATTTCAGAATACATCAAATGACATTGCTCGACAGCCCCCCCATTTCTTTTATATTTCAGAATACATCAAATGACATTGCTCGACAGCCCCCCCATTTCTTTCATATTTCAGAATACATCAAATGACATTGCTCGACAGCCCCCCCCATTTCTTTTATATTTCAGAATACATCAAATGACATTGCTCGACAGCCCCCCCATTTCTTTCATATTTCAGAATACATCAAATGACATTGCTCGACAGCCCCCCCCCATTTCTTTCATATTTCAGAATACATCAAATGACATTGCTCGACAGCCCCCTCCCCCATTTCTTTTATATTTCAGAATACATCAAATGACATTGCTCGACAGCCCCCTCCCCCATTTCTTTTATATTTCAGAATACATCAAATGACATTGCTCGACAGCCCCTCCCCCATTTCTTTTATATTTCAGAATACATCAAATGACATTGCTCGACAGCCCCCCCATTTCTTTTATATTTCAGAATACATCAAATGACATTGCTCGACAGCCCCCCCCCCATTTCTTTTATATTTCAGAATACATCAAATGACATTGCTCGACAGCCCCCCCATTTCTTTTATATTTCAGAATACATCAAATGACATTGCTCGACAGCCCCCCCATTTCTTTTATATTTCAGAATACATCAAATGACATTGCTCGACAGCCCCCCCCCATTTCTTTTATATTTCAGAATACATCAAATGACATTGCTCGACAGCCCCCCCATTTCTTTTATATTTCAGAATACATCAAATGACATTGCTCGACAGCCCCTCCCCCATTTCTTTTATATTTCAGAATACATCAAATGACATTGCTCGACAGCCCCCCCCCATTTCTTTTATATTTCAGAATACATCAAATGACATTGCTCGACAGCCCCCCCCATTTCTTTTATATTTCAGAATACATCAAATGACATTGCTCGACAGCCCCCCCCATTTCTTTTATATTTCAGAATACATCAAACGACATTGCTCGACAGCCCCCCCCATTTCTTTTATATTTCAGAATACATCAAATGACATTGCTCGACAGCCCCCCCCATTTCTTTTATATTTCAGAATACATCAAATGACATTGCTCGACAGCCCCCCATTTCTTTTATATTTCAGAATACATCAAATGACATTGCTCGACAGCCCCTCCCCCATTTCTTTTATATTTCAGAATACATCAAATGACATTGCTCGACAGCCCCCCCCCCATTTCTTTTATATTTCAGAATACATCAAATGACATTGCTCGACAGCCCCCCCCCCATTTCTTTTATATTTCAGAATACATCAAATGACATTGCTCGACAGCCCCCCCCCCCATTTCTTTTATATTTCAGAATACATCAAATGACATTGCTCGACAGCCCCCCCATTTCTTTTATATTTCAGAATACATCAAATGACATTGCTCGACAGCCCCCCCCATTTCTTTTATATTTCAGAATACATCAAATGACATTGCTCGACAGCCCCCCCCCATTTCTTTTATATTTCAGAATACATCAAATGACATTGCTCGACAGCCCCCCCCATTTCTTTTATATTTCAGAATACATCAAATGACATTGCTCGACAGCCCCCCCATTTCTTTTATATTTCAGAATACATCAAATGACATTGCTCGACAGCCCCCCCATTTCTTTTATATTTCAGAATACATCAAATGACATTGCTCGACAGCCCCTCCCCCATTTCTTTTATATTTCAGAATACATCAAATGACATTGCTCGACAGCCCCCCCATTTCTTTCATATTTCAGAATACATCAAATGACATTGCTGGACAGCCCCCCCATTTCTTTTATATTTCAGAATACATCAAATGACATTGCTCGACAGCCCCCCCATTTCTTTTATATTTCAGAATACATCAAATGACATTGCTCGACAGCCCCCCCATTTCTTTCATATTTCAGAATACATCAAATGACATTGCTCGACAGCCCCCCCCATTTCTTTTATATTTCAGAATACATCAAATGACATTGCTCGACAGCCCCCCCATTTCTTTCATATTTCAGAATACATCAAATGACATTGCTCGACAGCCCCCCCCCCCATTTCTTTCATATTTCAGAATACATCAAATGACATTGCTCGACAGCCCCCTCCCCCATTTCTTTTATATTTCAGAATACATCAAATGACATTGCTCGACAGCCCCCTCCCCCATTTCTTTTATATTTCAGAATACATCAAATGACATTGCTCGACAGCCCCTCCCCCATTTCTTTTATATTTCAGAATACATCAAATGACATTGCTCGACAGCCCCCCCATTTCTTTTATATTTCAGAATACATCAAATGACATTGCTCGACAGCCCCCCCCCCATTTCTTTTATATTTCAGAATACATCAAATGACATTGCTCGACAGCCCCCCCATTTCTTTTATATTTCAGAATACATCAAATGACATTGCTCGACAGCCCCCCCATTTCTTTTATATTTCAGAATACATCAAATGACATTGCTCGACAGCCCCCCCCCCATTTCTTTTATATTTCAGAATACATCAAATGACATTGCTCGACAGCCCCCCCATTTCTTTTATATTTCAGAATACATCAAATGACATTGCTCGACAGCCCCTCCCCCATTTCTTTTATATTTCAGAATACATCAAATGACATTGCTCGACAGCCCCCCCATTTCTTTTATATTTCAGAATACATCAAATGACATTGCTCGACAGCCCCCCCCATTTCTTTCATATTTCAGAATACATCAAATGACATTGCTCGACAGCCCCCCCATTTCTTTTATATTTCAGAATACATCAAATGACATTGCTCGACAGCCCCCCCCATTTCTTTTATATTTCAGAATACATCAAATGACATTGCTCGACAGCCCCCCCCCATTTCTTTCATATTTCAGAATACATCAAATGACATTGCTCGACAGCCCCTCCCCCATTTCTTTTATATTTCAGAATACATCAAATGACATTGCTCGACAGCCCCTCCCCCATTTCTTTTATATTTCAGAATACATCAAATGACATTGCTCGACAGCCCCCCCCATTTCTTTTATATTTCAGAATACATCAAATGACATTGCTCGACAGCCCCCCCATTTCTTTATATTTCAGAATACATCAAATGACATTGCTCGACAGCCCCCCCCCATTTCTTTTATATTTCAGAATACATCAAATGACATTGCTCGACAGCCCCCCCCCATTTCTTTCATATTTCAGAATACATCAAATGACATTGCTCGACAGCCCCCCCCCCATTTCTTTTATATTTCAGAATACATCAAATGACATTGCTCGACAGCCCCCCCCCCATTTCTTTCATATTTCAGAATACATCAAATGACATTGCTCGACAGCCCCCCCATTTCTTTTATATTTCAGAATACATCAAATGACATTGCTCGACAGCCCCCCCCATTTCTTTCATATTTCAGAATACATCAAATGACATTGCTCGACAGCCCCCCCATTTCTTTTATATTTCAGAATACATCAAATGACATTGCTCGACAGCCCCCCCCCCCATTTCTTTCATATTTCAGAATACATCAAATGACATTGCTCGACAGCCCCCCCATTTCTTTCATATTTCAGAATACATCAAATGACATTGCTCGACAGCCCCCCCCCCATTTCTTTTATATTTCAAAGAAACTTCAGTAAACAATAACAAAATTTCCCAAAAGTTCTTGGATGGAAATTTAAGGGAAATGGACAAGTTTCTATGGGAAACTCAAGGGAAACGGAAATTTCCATTTCCCCTTTGGGAAATTATTGGAAATGTGTCCGTTTCCCCAAGATTTCCCCAACAAAAAATGTGGTGAAATTTCATCATTTTTTGCAGCGGAAGTTGCACAATTCATTTCATTTCATTTTTACTTCTTTAGGCATGGCAGCCCCGTCGTCAGTCAATGAGAACTGTTTTTCAGGGAGCACAATAGGCAATGGGTAGCAGCAAAAATTCAAGCATCGTCAAGAACACAGTCTTTCTTTCTCCTTGTAGAGTTATTAAATTGATCTACTAGGGGGGCGGGGGGCGCTTCCCCAACTAAAATACAGGGTGTCCCAAAAAGTTGTGCCCTGTTTGTTTTGCTGCTTTGGAGGAGTCATAGATTCAATTTTCTCAGGTTTTTACACAGTTTCACAGGTCAGGTAGCCTGTGTTCCAGACCACTTGAAACGAAAGATAAGTGGTCTGGAACACAGGCTAAGGTCAGGATTCAACTTAGAGTTTCTATTGTTCTCCAGCAATGTCAAAACAAAATAAGTCATCAAATAAATTGTGATAGCTTGGTATTAAAATTTTTGCTAAATCTTTTAACAAGTTAGCAATGCTGTCTGTTCATAAGAGACCATTTTCTACCTTTTAAAAAATGTAGTGAAAATTTTGATACGATGCCGGAATCTTTTCTTTGAAAACTTACTTTTTTTAACATTGCTGGAGAACGATAGTTGCGCTGTTTTTGAAGCAACGACTTATTTCATATCATATCATATCATATCATATCATAAATGTTTAGGCACGATGCCCTATCAGCTACTACAAAGTATAATAAAAAAAATTAATGATAGAAATTTAAAAACCCTAAAAGGCTGCTCTTCCTAGGGGTCGTGCTTTAATTGCCGCCAAGGTAGATGAATGCATCCAGATCCCCACGGCCCCGCAACACCCAGAGGGACGGCACCCCACAGGCCCCATTTTGCATTGTCTCTGCCATAAATCGGCAACCACGTGTCAGATTGACTCAAACAACGTCTCAAACTCTAAGTTGAATCCTGACCTATGCAACTGTGTGAAATCGAGATGATTGAATCTACAGCTCCTCCACAGCAGCCACGCAAACGGGACACAATCTTTTTCGGACACACTGTAGGGTTAAGGGTTAATGAGTTTCCGTTTGAGTAATTTTCCTCTTCAGTAATTTTTCGCTACCGCAGATCTAACTTGACATCAAATTTCAGGCTAACTTCAATTTTCATTAACTTCAAACTATTAATAATGTAATTTGCATTTTAAGAGCCAATGGCTAACTATGATCCTTTGCGGCCCTGAAATCATCTTTCTTATTATAGCTATGAAAATTGTTTTTGGGCAAAGGATCACGGTTACCAATGGGTCGTTAAATCATGCAAATAAGAATACCTTGGGATGCTGTTGTAATCATTTTTCCTGTTGTTGGTTTCGCTAAAACACAAAACAGAAAATCAATTCAGTCATAAACATTCAAAACTTTACTGATCATCAGCCGGGTGCCCAAGAAAGAAGTGTGCAGATCTGGTTGACTCTAGCGATGAAAATCTAGCCTGGATCAATGGCGATTCAATGTAAAATGTTTCCCCCATGCCCCCTCCCCCCATGACACATTAAATTCCAATTTTATTCCAAATTAGATCTTTAATTCTGAAATGTAAATAAGACAGAGAAATAGTAACGATAATAAGACTTACCGTTAGTCGTTGGTTTTGGTTTCTGTGTTGTCTTCACCACTTTTCCGCCTCCTTGAGAACCTAAGAATAAATGAATATTTCAGTTAACAAATATTCGACTGAGTCAAACGAGGGGCACTTCACTCCCAAAACAATTTCGTACATCTTTGGCAAAAATCCTTTTACTTCCAAGAAAATCTAGCAAGAATCCGTCGAAATCCATTTGTTATAAAAGAATTTCTTACGCTTTTTCAAAAGAGTGAAAAGCCCCTCGAGTCAAACAAATGATTTTTTATTTGATAAAAAGCCGTAAAATGGAGTTATTTCCTTGGGTCTTTTGTAGGCCCACTGCAATTTCAGTCTTCCTGCAAATTTATTTTTGCTTGCGGGCAAGATAAGAATTCTCATTGCAGTAAAACTAACAGACAAACAAGACATGGTAAAAAATCTTTATCGTTCCTCAGATTGTATGGACTTTCATGTTGTAAATATTGATGACATAGATGGAAAGAGAATAGACACGAAAGTGAAATGCTGCTGCTTTTGATGGCAAAGATTTTAGATTTCAAATGGCTAGTATTAATGATGGAAAGATTTTTTTACCCAAACTTGAAATTATGTGAAAGAACTTTTACACAACCCTTTTATGTCAGAAAATTTCTTTTACCCGACCCATTTCTCTTCGGTACCAACCCCTATGTAAATAATGAACAGTCCCTTAGGTCAAATTCAAGCTGCTTTTGGCCTTTTACATTTTTGGGCCTGAGTAGGTAACTGTTGAGGCTCTCTAGTCCACACACATTGATTCATCCTTTTCCATCAGCGACATTTTGATGCGCTTTAAACAGTGTGACATGATGACAATGTGACTACAATGTGAACATCAATGGTACTTCAAGATATTCGCGCCATTCATGTTGGACACGCCCACTCTGCAATCAAACTGCGTTTAGACGACACCAGAGCGAAAAGGCTCAGCTCCTAACTGGGGAGTAGTTTCCTCGGCTCCACGTCACATTGGTTTCCATTTGGACACTTTAACCTCCATGAAGCCATCAGATACGGAAAAGATATGATACCAAATAAACGCTGGGTATCCCAGGGGCAGGCAAGTACTATAATATATTTGACCCCATGTTTGTCCGAAGGAATTGGAAAAAATAACCGATTCTTTTTTGGCACAGTAAGACTTTCCTGCCCAAAACAACCAGTTTTTGGGACAAAGGTCAAGTTTTAAAATCAGTCATCTTTGTCCATTAATTTCTCAAAAAATCAAGTTTTCTCACCTCCTACCTTGTCAAAATCATAAAGCTTACCTGTAAGCTGGTTCCCCCTTTGTCCGCCAAATTTACTCTCAAAAAACCATTATTTCAAATTTCCACATAAGCGGTTCAACCTTTGTCCGCCAAAATTTACAAAAAAAGACCAGGAATTCCATTTTTGGCACTAAGGTGGTTCTACCTTTGTCTGTCAAATGAAGATAAAAAGACTGGTTCTCGGACAAACCAGGAGAAATATCAACAAATTTTTAGAACCTAGGGACTAACCTCGGAATTGCCGCTTGAAGACTACCAGTTTTGGGACACTGCTGCTCTATAGATGTAATTACGATGGTAATGATGCCTGCACACCTTCATGGCTACGGGTACCACTTTATTTCGAAAAACGGTATTTGGCCGAAACTACCAGTTTCCGGGACAAACATTGCCAGTGATTAAATTATCCATCAAATCGAAGAAAAATATCGACGTAAATGTGTCATCAAACAAGACCAGTTTTTGGGACAAAGATGGTGAAAAATATTTTCGTGAACTACTGGTTTTTGGACAAAGGTAGGACCATCGTCCTCAGTGTGACATGCCCGCCCTTGGTATCCTCCTACGTCAATGTACTGCGGCAAGCAAGTGCGTTTCGGTCCTAGCAAGTCATGTGGACTTACAAGGCGTCTCTTTTGTGTCATTGAAAATTACTCCACTTAGCTTAGTGGAGCTCAATTCATATTAAATATGAAAGCCTCGTTTGTGTTGCTAAACATTCACCAGAGGGAGGTGGCAGCATGCAATTCTGAGCGTCCCACGCGATTAGATAAATGCGCGGCAAAATATGCTGACGCTCCTTAGCAGTTTTAACAGTGAATTAAAGAGGCGCTCCACTGCGTGATGCTATTAAGTGTCCTATTACCAACCTCGTTTGCTTTGATCCTGTGGATGATTCATTCTTCCATGTTTTCCTGGGCCTAAATAAGCAGCTATAACTCCAACGAGGACGATCAAAATTACTGCTCCAATTAGAATAAAAATAGCCGCTGTTTTCTTGATGTAAAATCCACTTTTATTTCTTTTACGATCTTCGACTTCCACAGAAAATCGTTGAGACTCAGATTGATCCATTGGGACTAATAGTAATGATTCACACACAATGATTTAGGACAGAAATATCGATGAAGATCCAATCTCCTTGCCTCCAGTTCAAAACAATGTTAAATCTACACAAACTGGTTCCAAAACACACCGAATCTTTGAGGCTATTGCGAGCTGTCTGCACGAACAACTGAATTAACTACACGAAACAAAAAACATTTGCTTTTTAAGTGTGCTGACGAATTAGAGCTTGTCCTAAATCAGCTTATTTCGCAGCTAATCCAACACTTTCCTCCAATATGTGATGTGTATCCAGGAACAGAAACTTGAACCTTGTACACACAAAAATAGCCAGATACCTTCAGTTGCCTCTTATTTTGTATTTTGCCGCAAAAAAAATGAGCCATGTAAAGATGCAATTGATGTGGTCTCTTTTCGTCGTGTTTTATCAATATTTAGCACCGACAAAGGCGTGTTTAAAAACAGTTTTTAGTGTTATTCAAATATCAATGGAAATCGTTGACTCTAAGTCGCTGTTGGAATGAGAGTTACATGTCAACAATGAAGGTCACATTCTGCGTTGTCGTGTCCAGCTATTGCGGTCCATCAGTGACAGCGGAAAAGAAGGGATGTCATAAAAGACAGACCATTTGACGGAAGGATTCTTGGATCCTAAGAACTCAGGGAGACTAGGATCAAACTCTGCGCTTTAAATTTAACCACTTCACTTCATCTTGATAAATGAAGTGAAGGAACAAATGGGGCCATAATTCCGTGTCAATGATTGCCTCAAAAACGCTGAGTTCCTGAAATACAAATGGTGTGCCCCATTTGTGTAGCTGCTGTGGAGAAGCATTAGCTTCAATTGATCAGGTCATGCTCCAACATAGAGTCGGAGTTGAAGCCTTGTTTGAGTTCATCTGGCAAATGGCTACTGATTTATGGCAGATGAAAGGCAAAAAAGATAGCCAGATTATCGATATTGTCCCGGGGGGATATTGTGTGAAATTCATACATATGATCTTTTCACTTTTAAAATTTCTCAAAATTTACACCCATGATTCCATGTGCCTACCCACTATGGTGAAAATGTATACCCATAATTCCGTATTTGTTGATGAAAAGGTACCCCTAAAAATGGCACGTCCTCGCTACCATATCCTAGTTAAGTTACCCCCCCCCCCCCCCGAGGAAACATGGCATGATTGCAGTGATATAGAAGGGATATCATAAATGCTAGACAATGGAAGAGTGGAAACCATTGGACTTTGCAAAAATTATTCAAAATAGCGCCACAAGTTATCATTTAAAATGCTGATATCAGCAAATTCCAGCTATTGTTATCATGCGAAAAGCCTTGTTCCCATGCACTACATTTAAAATCCCAAAAGTTGTCCTTTACATTTAGCATATATGCTTAGCGCACATAACATTTGTTGCGTTTTAAGTTGGCACCATTTGGATCATTATCAAGGAATCAGGGTTATCATTATCGTCAGAAAACTTAAGCCTATTGTTGGCAGATAGTAGTTTACCCCCTAGATTATTGTTTGACTGCCTTGAAAATATAGGAAAATGTACTCATATCATGCGATCAAGGACCGAGATACAGGGGGTCCAGGGGGCCATAACCCCCTCAAAATATTTCAGCAGTTGCTACAGTAAATCTTTATTCTTTATTATTCTAGTTTTTCAGAATATCAGATAGGTACTCAATCTTCTTATGTCGAGTATATCTCGTTCACTTTCTACCTTTGATTTATCTAGGAAGCTCTTTGGGGGTATTTACAGAGGGTACCCAATAGACCCCCTGATTCCCGAATTCCCGCTCCATTTTTAGCCCAATTCCCGATTCCCGACCATACTTTTTAACGAATTCCAGCTTTTTGTCTTAAAAGTGTATCAATCCTAAATTAATCATTTTCACAACTTGTGGCGATGGCCAGAAGGGTGCCGTCTGGATTAGCGTCGCCCTTTAGGAGACTGGGAACAACTAAAAAATTGGAATTGAAGACGTCAGTTTTAACATATGATTTGACCTTCATTAAAGCTCATCGACCTTTGCGTTGATGCCTGAGGAGATAATTCAGGAATATGTCTAATTGACTCTGTACGCATTCGTCGATGGCCTGTTTTCTGTTTAAATTCCTTCTTTTTCCCTTCTTTCGCTCAGCACCTTGTGGTTTGAATTTTTCAATCTGACTTGATTTTTGAGAAATCCCTTCTATTGAGATTAAATTTACACAAAAACCAAACCAAATTCAAGGCCATTAAGTCTGAGTGTTGCTATTTGCCATTTTCATCGGCAGTTATGCTTATCTGCTTGGCAGGGATGTATATTTACATTACATTCACCTTATGTAGTGCATTACATTCACCTTTATTTACATTTTCGAAATGTACGCTAAAACTTATCTTTGCATGCAGAAAAGATAAGGCAGTTTCGGGTAATTTGATGAATAAAAAATTGTAATTAAAGCTGTTTTTCTTGCGAACTTTAGTTGAACTACAGCCATAATGGGCGATGCATCTGTGGAAACGTATGTTTTTTCCGTCAGAGGCCCCCCTCATGTCAATGTCAATTGACCAAATGGCCAATTTGGGAAGAGTGCAGAGTAAGTAATGTTTGTTGACAAAAAGGACACTAGTTACTTAAACCAACCTTTGCACAAAACACAGACTTCAAGAAAATGCATAGTAATTCTATTGTGTCGCGAAAATGTATGAAAGAAGGAATGTATGGAGTTCGGAAGTTGCAACAATGATGGATTCTGAGCCTACGTTGTCTTCAACGACTTCATTCTCGACTTGAAGCACACTTTGGAGCCTTGCCTATGTTATTTCAACTAGTACTAATGGCAATGGGGGTCTGGGGGCGAAGCCCCCAGAAAGAATCTGAAATGTCACGCCGTTTACTTGGCTGAGAATGATTCTTCGACTCTATATTTGCTATTGCTGAGATAAAAATTTGCGCAGTTTTGTAGTTAATTTTTGTTTATCGTCATATCATCAACAGGTACGATTTTAGTGGCACAGTCAACTTTCGTTTTGAGTACATCTCTCGATCCATTGTTTCCCATTGGCCAATTAGATCTCGAGCAATTTCGCTAAACTTCTACACACCCAAATCTTTAATCAATTTTTTTCTCACGTTTCTTTCTCGCATTTGAAAGAATCTCAAGGAAGTTAGAGGGCAAATACCCACTAAAACAAAACTAAGATAGAAATATCTTTAGATAATGTAAATTCTTGATAATGTAGCTATTTGTAATTCCTAGATAAATTAAACTGCATAATGTAATTTACGGCTCTCTTTATTGGGGCCCCCCTGCAAGGGGGCCCACCGGGCTTTCGCCCGGTAGCCCGGTGGGCTAATCCGCGCCTGCCTACGAAATCTGCAAAGCAGGGATGATAAATACTGAGACATATGTGCTGAAATTTGATTGGCCATGAGCCTAAATTGAGGAGCAAAAATTGACGATCCTTGTACAATAATGCAGTGGAGCGAGGTTGACATGGCCTAGAGTTCTTGTAACACAGTTTAACACGTCTGTAAGGTTCGATTGATTGACGTTGGAAATTCTATTACTATTGTGTACATTCGAAAATTCTACAAAATGTATCAAAATATCGTTCGATTTAGATTCTTTTTTAGAATTCCTAAGGCCTTGGCCTTGCTCTGTACAGAAGCCAAACAAATGAATTTTTGGCAGCCAATAATTCGTGCCTTCTTAATATAGCAACAGTAGGACTAATGTTATAAGTCCCTATTGAGAAAAGTGACATTGGCAAATCAAAAACGCAGGGAAACAAAGAACTCAATGTCAAGTCTGACATCTCAGTACCGGGTATCAAAGCGAGGCTCACTAATTTGTGGCCGATTTTTCGATTATTGGTTGTAGTTGTGGAATTCGTCAGTTAATCAAGGAGCAAAACTATTCCGATATTTATAAGTCTAGAGGTACCACCTATTAAGAATGAATGAATGAATGAATTAATGAATGAATGAATGAATGAATGAATGAATGAATGAATGAATGAATGAATGAATGAAGATGTTTGTGACCTGGGATAAAATTCAAGAAGTGTTATAAGCCGTCATAATATTATAATTAGTTAATTTCTGAAACATAAAAGTATTAAGTTGCTCGTGTTAACAAGATGAAAGGCGTTTGAATGTTACGAAGAGCCAGCATGAAAGTAAAACTTCCCACATTTGTAAACGCATACGACCAACACTGCTTGATCGAATTTTGCTCATAGAAAAGAGCTTGAAATTGTTCACATGAACACAGGAAGCAAATATATACATTTTTATGGCAAGCGTAAGAAATTTAAAGGTATTCATGGGTACCCAAAGTTATGTATAGACCCTCAATAGACTTTCAATACTGGCTTAACGAGCTAATGTTACCCACGGTCCTTTGCGGTCACACTGAAAGCTCTAGTCGGAAAATAAAAGATGGCCTAAGCGAAAATAAGGATGGACAATTAATTGATTGATGGAAAAGTCAAAATTTTATTGCAGCGAGGAATTGCAGCGTGCCCTCAAAGGCTTCTGGGAAGCAATTGTTCTATAAATTCTTAGTTTCTTTACAAAATGATTAGTTTTGTCATGACATTTGCTAAGGCCTTAGTTATTTGACCCCTGTTTCGCAAAAAAACTTCTTTCAGTAATCAGCTCTTAATCCCCAGAGACTTCGACCTAACCGCTACCGAAACAAAATTTAATTCAATGGATAATGTAGTGCTTTAGTCTCCCCCACAAAAGATCTTCCTTCAGCAGGAGATTAAATTTGTCTCAAAGATAATGTCACATACGATTCGCGACAACGCAAAATAACTCATAGGAAACACTTCATTTATTGTTATTCGCGGCCATTTTCACGTGACATTTTAACATGATGCAGAATATGATATCATGTGACCACAAATTCCAGGAGATCCAAATTGCCTCATGACTTTGCAAACGTGAGACGATTTACAATTATAACATTTCAGCGTGATGATCCCGGAGTAAGATGTCTAGTTTCCTTTTCATTATTCCTTGCATTTGATCCAAGCCACAGCCATACCCATGTTTATATGAATGTTTTATAGCAGAAAATGAGTAAATTGATAAACAATATTCACCAATGAAAGGCCTTCGATTATTTCAATGCAACTTTTTAGGCCCTACTCAGAAATGACTGTGCCACAACCGAGGCCTCTACTGTCCATCAAAAATAAGATAACGCCTGCATTCATGAAGGAGATTCTCAAATTTGATACAACAAATTATGACCTAAGAACAGAAAAATATTCATCCTGGACTCCAAAAAGGTATTGCTTAGCACGGAGATGATAGTATGTTCCAATTGAAATTTCATTAACTAGGAATATTCCAAGGAAAAATAAGCAGTTTTCCATTGGTTGCACTTATTAGCTTTTTACCTCTTATTTATAGGATATTAGCCGCGATATTAGCTATATCAAAAATAGATTATCTAAATCGACATACCATTTCTTTTCATTTACTTATAGTTAGAGGGTGGTAAAGGATATTTTGTGAAACGTGATTTACAATATTCTTTGGCCAAACTTTTTCTCTTGAAACATGAAAAGCCATTATTCATTTTCGTGAAACGTTAGAATGTAATATTTCATTAACGTGAAGCTTGAAATTAAAACATTTTATTTCTGTGATTCGTGATAATGATCGGGCGCGCAACTAGGATATTTCAAGGGCAGGGGTTTTGTGGTAGAAATTGGGCATAAGGACATTGGATTTTGAATTGAGACATTCAGGGCAATCGCATGCAAGGAACGAGATACAATTTTTTACTTGAGGGGGCCATGGGCAAACCGGGGCGACGAGCTAAGCGATCCAGAGCCTTGGAGAGGTACTAGGAGTACTCTCCTGGAAAAAATTTGAGACCAAACTCTTCAAATTGGCTTAACGGTACACTAATCTTTGTTTCTCAATACGGATTGACTTTACAGGTAAATCTACGTTTTGAATGTTTACCAAAGGCCACTGTAGAGTTATGGTGAGAGTTATGTTTGTTAGCTTGTAAAGAGGGTACCCAATAGGTTTTTCGGGAAGCGGGAATCGCCATTTTTGGGATTCGGGAATCGGGAATCGTTAAGTTTTTGTGAGCGGAATTCGGGAATTGGCACCAGCTTGCGGGAAGCGGGATTTACCTGGATTGTCTAAAATTCTACTTCAGCCTCGTTTCGAGTGTTTTGTCTTGGAATGATCCTTGGCGCGAAGGTCCCATGTGAGAAGTAAAAAGGAAAAAAGGGACTTATAACAGTACTATGAAGGGGTGGACACATTTTAGGCTCTTGGTTCAAGGGCCGAGATACAGGGGGTCCAAATTGCTTTTTAGTATTTCAAATATCAGATAGATACTCCATGTTCTTATGTATATCTAGTTCAATTTTTACCTCTCATTAGTCTAGGAAGCCCTTTGGAGGGCATTTACAACCTAGCAGACTTTTCGCACACCAGAAACAAGATGCTATCAACTCTTGCTTTTGGGCACATTAGTCTTTTTTTGCTTTAGAAACTAAAGTTAATTTTTTAGCCAATCTGAAGAGCGTGGTCTCAAAATTTTTCCAGTGGAGTACTCCCAGACCCAATTCAAGGTTTTGGCTCACTTCACTCTCCACGCAGTTCCCCCTCAAGTCAAAAATCGTATCTCGATCCTTGGTTTGGTTCCCTACTCAGCAGTCAAATTGCTAAGGACTTAGGCTGTATTCGTTTGATCTGAAGTCTCAGAAGTCTTCTGAAAATGGTCGAATTCGCAAGGAATGACCTCAAGTACTACAAGGAAAGGGAATTCTGAAAACGGTGGAGTTGGCACACTTGACAGAGAAAATGCCAAAGGAATTCATATTCTGGAGTTGGCAGGCTTCGCAGAGAAAATCCCAAAAGAATGAGAATTCTGAAAATGTAAGAGAGTTCGAATATTGAATGTTCGGCCAAGCAAATTGAAGCCATCTGCAATGCAGGGCACTCTTGTTGTGCAGATCCTACCACGAGAAAAGAATTTACAGAATAGCTATTGTATTTTCGAATGTTTTTTGAAGGTTTTCATTCACAAATTCACAAGTTTTACCAGCTTCATGAGCAGAAGGTTTCTGAGGCCTCGGAAGTCTACCGTTTTCAGAAGAGCCCAAAAGAATACGTCAAAAAGTTTTCAGCCAATAAGGAGGCGCTATTTTGACAGTTGTTGTTGCTGCATAAAAAACAGTTGATATTGCCTAGAATTCTGTTGCTGCGACATCCGCTTCGTTTCTACAGAGGAAGATTGCTGCTTGAAAGACATATATTTTGCATTTTTTTGTTATCAGTTTCATTTTCAATGTTATGATTTTGTGGACTGTACGAGAACTCCCGCTAGTTTAGGCCATTTTATCAGGGAAAAACGGGGACTGGAGGTCATTAAGCCTATTGAGAAGACGCATGGAAAATGAAATCAGCCTCGGACATGAAATATGATATTATCAACTGTGTGAATAGCAGTTTACCATGAGAGTGGCACCAACTTTTTCCCAAGGAAAAGATTGTAGAAAACAGTAAAGTCCCATGAAACTCGGGGTATCAGATGCTTTTCTAGGGTCTTATGAGATAAATATCCCACTTTTGAGATTCCAGGTCCTAGGATTTTGCTTCGGGTGTGCCCCTTTCTCACTGAAATTTTGAATGAGCGTGGTGTCATATTTTCATTACCATTGCATCCACCGGGTACAGCGAGAAGAGACTTAAAGGCTCCCAAAAGCACACCATAACCCATGAGCGACAGGACACAAAAAGATTGGGTCGGGCCTAAGCTACTCTCGCAGTGATTACTGAGACCAACGTTATGAATTTAGTTTGCAATCAATATGTAATGATGTAAGGAATACTTACTCGTGTTCTTGTTCTACTCTGTCATTTCCTTGCCTTGCAATTTCTGCCAAATATAGCCAGTATCGGAGCTAGATTCCCCTTCCACGACAGAACTGACTGGCGAATATATTTTCGCTCCTCCGCACTCACCTTTTCAAAACTACGCGCATTGGGTCGGGCCTAAGCTACTCTCGCAGTGATTACTGAGACCAACGTTTTGAATTTAGTTTGCAATCAATATGTAATGATGTAAGGAATACTTACTCGTGTTCTTGTTCTTCTCTGTCATTTCCTTGCCTTGCAATTTCTGCCAAATACAGCCAGCATCGGAGCTAGATTCCCCTTCCACGACAGAACTGACTGGCGAATATATCGGAGGAGCGAAAATATATAACAACTTCCGAACTCCATACATTCCTTCTTTCATACACTAGGAAGTAAAAGCGCTCGCTTCGCTCGCGCTTTAACATTCCTAGCTCCTGCGGAGTGCTTTTTATGGCTACCGTACACCTTCAGTAACCACCATTTAAATTCAGCATGAAATCAGGGTTAGCAGATCTCCGGAACGCCCCGAAACCAAACCAGGGGTCGGAAAAAGGCCAGATAAAGCAAAACCTTTCAAAACAATGATCCATTGTAGTACCACCTATCGTTCTATTGTTATTCCAAGCAATGGGCACTTGCATTCCATTGTTTTCACATACTATATTGTGTAGCTCCGATGAAAACCCTGTATCTTTGATGTTGCCTTGCAAAGAAAAATGTCCTAGATTGTGATTGTCTGTACTCCAGTTTGAAGCGAATTGAATGAAAATTGACCAAAATCTTAAAAGAAGCCAAAATTAAGCCAAACAGTCAAAGTTAATTTTTGAAGCCAACAATAAGGGAAACGAGCCAAATTTCCAAAATTTTGCTGAAAAAAAGCCATGTTACCAGCCTTGAATCAAATCAGATCAGTTCTGGTCATTCATAAGAATTCAAGTAACTAAGTAAGAGTGGTATCCTATACTCCATAAAATGAGAAAATCAGACATGTCTCTTTCTATAACATTCCTTTACTCCCAAATGAGTCTCACATAAACCTCAGCAAAATTGTTACGTTTTCAGCACATGAATCCAGGTCAAACCTGGAGCCTATTGATAAAGACATGTCATGCATAGATTCGTTTCAAATATCTAAAAGAAAGTTGGCTCCTAGGGTAATTCTTTGAATGGTCAGATTTGGAGAAAAAAGCCTCTCCCTTCCACGCTCCAACGTCGCTTGGAAATGTTGCTAACTTGCCCGACCATTTTCTTCTCAAATTTAAAGAAGTGAAAGTGTAAATAAAAGCTGAACAGTATGCTTTTAAGCATATCCTTCTTATTTGCTTTTTGCTAATAAGAGCTCTTCTCTTCCTCCACGGTGACTCGTCTTTTCATTGCAGTTTCGATCTTACCTAAGGATTTCTGACTTTTAAATAAAGTTTCCTAATCTTTTCGAATTTGAAAAGTGGCATTTCACTCATTCGAAAAAGGGTGCGAGATTTTTTCAGAACAGAAGAATTTTTACGGATTTTGGTGGAACATTTGTGGAAACAAAAGAACTTTTGAGGAAGATGTACAAGAAGTTTGAAATGTTGAAATGCCCCTCGGAATTTGGGGGCAATTTCCCCAATCCCCAAAATTTCTGCCACTGTTAAAGAAGCCTACCAATATTTAGAAATTGCTCTAGTGCCTTCGCAGTAATACAGGAAACTGCGAAGGCAGTAGTAATACTTATTTCCTGTATGGTATGATACAGGAAATAAGTGAAAATAAGTCAAACTATGCCAAGGCTTTCCATGAATGAAATGAATAGCTGCTAAGTTATATTTTCTTGCAATGAAAATATCAATTTTTGATGATATAAGAATGGAGTTTCTTATCAGCAGTTTTTTTTAAGAAACATTCGTGTTCAACTGTACACTTATAAAATAGATGTGTGCATTGATATGTAAGGGATTGGAAATAAGGTGCTCTGTGAGAAAATACTATGGTATGTTAGAATTCAGCTTTTCATATGAATAAACTGCGATTTTATTGAAATATGGAATATCTTGTTGGTTCCCATAGGTAACCTTTAGCCTCAAAGGATTCAGTGGCATGGGATATGTCCTTTCAATCGGACTGTACGACCACACGACCCCGGACCCTGTGACACTGAACCCTACGACCCCAGACCATACGATTATACGACCATTCGACCATACGACCCCGATCCAAAGTTTGATACATATAGCTTAAGAAAATTTTACACCACCGATGGTTTAGTGAACACGCAAGACATTAGTACGTGTCAAAGTTTTCTTGGTCACGTAGAATTCTGTGTATTCATAATGAGCTAGCCAGTTGTTGTGAGCAAAACCGGCCCCTCTAAATACAATTAGAATGGATGAATATCTATGTTGAATATCCACAAATATGCACTTCTTCAAATTTTCCATGTTTCAGTTAGAAGGCCATGAAAGTATCAGACTCAGAATGGAGGGCTATAAAGCATTTCGACCGATAGGGCTACTCCAGTCTTTCTAGCCTTTCTAATTTTTCTAGAACAATAACAAAGAAGTAAGAAAGTTATATCTTAAATGCAAACATTTCTTTATTATCATCCAGATCCCCAGTCACTCATGTGCATATCTATTGACGTTGAAAATAATGGAAGTATCAATACATTATAACAAAGTCTTGTTAACCAAATACATAAAACTTTGGCCTGGGGTCGTATTGTCGTATGGTCTGGGGTAGTAAGTCCCGGGTCGCAGAGTCCTCAGGTCCGGTCAAAAGAACGTCTGAGTTTACGTGATGGGGCGGATTTTCAGTATTGCGAGTTGGCAAGCTAACGGCTGCATGCATGATATAAGTAAAAAGACTTCAGAAATGATCTTATGGCAGAAAATCTGTCCATTGTTGGACCTTTTATGCAGAATTCTCTTTCAGAGTTCGTAAACAAGTAGTACAAAAGATGATACTGATAGAAGGAAAATAGTGATGAAGTCATTTACTAACTTGTTGAAAAATAGACCTAGGACCTTTCATCATTATTTACATAATTTTGAAATCATGGAAAAGCGATGAATCAGGGGAGTAGCAAAGGCAGTTACTGGACTCGAAGTAAGCTTTGCTTAATTCATTACTAAACTTGCATTATTTTCATTCAACAGCAGACAAGAAATAGCTATTTCGTCATTAATTAAGAAAATCGTTTCGCCAAATTCAGACTCTGCACACCTCAGTTATCTTACTTAGCTTAGCCCCAGCGATGAGTGAATTGCTGAACTGTGATTGAGGTTATTTCCAAGTCACCCGTTTTGTAATAACCGAGGCTCTCCCTCGCTGTGAAACTTTAACCATTCTCTTCTTTGGTAAAAACTTGGTTAAAGAACAGTTTACAATCAAACATTTTTTATACGGGTAAACAGGATTTCTTTGGATTTGGCCTTGAGCCAGTCATCCAAGTCAACATTTGGAAATGCTCCTAGGGTCACAGGTCTGATTTGTACTGTATGCCATTTTTGCCGAAGCAGAGAAACTCGTGCTATGCGTGTATGGCCTTTAATAAAAGCGTCAAAAATCAGTTTGAAGAGTAATCACTTTGTAACTTGGGCCAAATCTTCATTAGGAATTGAGTAAAGGTTCCATGCGTTGTAATCAGTAAATTTATAAGCAGAAGACCGAAAAAACTACAAGGGCAGATTCTTAATTCGTAGCGCTGCGACAAAACCAAGAGGAGAGGTCTGCAAAATAGGGCAATAACTTCGTTGTATCCAACGTGAGCATCGAAATACTTTTACCACAAGCCAGATAGATACTGCAGCTAACATAATATCAACTATTTGCAAGCTTTTACTCCCTCGGTGTCTGGAAAAAGCAGCTGCAAAACTTGTTTTTAGCTCAGATTGAACGCTGCCATCACATTTCTATGGCTGCCATCAGCATCCACAAAGAAAGGTCAAAGGTTGAGGCCTATTGTTGAATTGAATTGCTAAAATTTGGGTACAAAACCCCTCCTCACATTACCCCAAGATACTGTACGAAGAAAAGCATTGGACCACAGGCAAGCCTTTATCGTCAGCTATTTTACATCTTTTTTCTGAAATTTTTGGAGGTAAGCAGTAGGCGTGAGGAGCTGCGTGCGGGAAAGTGTCACAAACAGGAATGTGCGTAACAAAACTCTTCATCGCTTATATATATAGACTAGGAAGTTAAGCGCTCGCTTCGCTCGCGCTTCAACATTCCTAGCTCCTGCGGAGAGCTCTCAAAGAATATCTGATGATCCACCTTGAATGTATAATACTCTCTGGTCTCTAATAGACGCCCCCCCCCGCTTATTAATTTTTGGAAAATTTTCCACCCAGGACATTCTTATTCCAACCCCCCCGCTTATTAATTCTGGCAACGAGTTCCAAGAAAGACAAAAGCTACACAACAAAATTCTATGCACCCAACTAAGATTAAGACTTTCGAGCGAAATCTGTGATGTCATTGCTATTAATTTCTGAGATTTTTCCAACCCCCCCTATTATTCCAACCCCCCCAGCTATTAATTTTTGAGATTTTTCCAACCCCCCCTACTATTCCAACCCCCCCGTCTATTAGAGACCAGAGAGTAGGTAGTTTTGGTTGTGGATAGAATGCTAAAGCTTCTTGTCATTCACCCATGAAAGTGCTAAAGTGGAACGTTTTGTGCACTCTATTGTTGAGCAGGCAGATTGTGACAGCAGTGACAGCCCCTTCTGTTTGTAAAATTAATTTCATGTTCTTAAGTTCATTCACAAAGCAACAATATTTTCTTGCCACATTTCACACCCAAAAATGGCTGTGATTCACCTCAACAGCCTATCAGCATATGAACATGAGCAAAGCCAGGCATGTGCTAGCCTGCATGCAGTCTTTCTGTGGTGTAAGTAAAAAGAACAAGAGAATAGAAAGACTGCGCATTTGGCCAAGTGAACAATTGTTTGCATTTTGACAAAATAATCCATGGTAGTATGAGCTAATTACTGCCTGGCCAGAAATTTTTCTGAACCACAACAAAATCAGCTTACATAGCATCTTTCTTTTTTTGTTTGGATTTGAACAGTTTGATACAACAGATTACTTTGATTTCATTTTGCTGCATCAGGCATAAAACAAACCTCTTCGTGATGCACAGAACTGTCCAGTTCTTTAAATTTTACAAAAGAAAGACCGTAGGCAGGTGCGCAGTACAATTCTTTTGCCTTGAGAGAATTCTTATGAATTTCTTAATTTCCTGTGAAAATTCCTGTTAAAAGTTCCAGCATGTGTTTCTCATTTGACTGAAGAATTCCGTCAGAAAGTGAAGGATTTTTGAAAAATATTAAGAGTTCAAAGATTTTTTGACAATCAATTTGATCAATGTGCTTGTGGCGGGTACTATGAGCTTACACCTCACATCATATTTGTTCATTCTTGTCCTGAATATATTTGTTTATAATATTGTAACAATAAAAGAAATTCAGTGAGTTCTTGACTGTGTATCATGTTTCAGTTTATAGTAGAACTTCTTCACAGCATATTTTTGTCAGGCTGATCCTGAAATAATTGTTACATAAATTTTAACAATGGATCAAGGAAAATACATTATATACATTGTTTTTGACTCATGACTGCAATCAATATGCGGTGCAGTTGTGGACTCCCATCAGATTGCCAAGATCTGCACCCAAGTATGATCATATGACCAAGAAACACCCCTTCTCAGTGATAATAGCTTGTTTATCATCTCCATCTTATTTTTAATGTGAAAATATTGCTAATTCAATAACAATAAGCCCCACATAATGCTTTTGTCACCAAAACAATTTATTTTGCATTAAATGCTCCCATGTTAATCTTTTGAAAAATAGAACCCAATGTTCTTTAAAGTTTCTTACATCAAAGAGTCTCAAGATTGGGTGCTGTGAAACCTTGGCGAGTTGGTAACAGTTTGCCCTGGTGGCCAGCTTAGAAAACTTGCATTCATAAGGTGTACAACTTTTGCAGCTTCCCGCTTACAACAAAAGGTTCTTTGCATCTGATAAGGATCTATTTTTACCCTCACAGCCTTTAGACATTAACTGCACTTGCATCTTTCACTCACCACTACACTGAGGCCAAATCATGCATGCATTGCAATCTGGTCTCCAGGAACCTAAAGGAAATGAAAAAAGTAAAATCCTAAATACACAGGATATAAAGCATGTAAGCCTTTGCAACATGTTTTTTGTTAGACTGATCTTGAAATACGTGTTCCATAAATTTCAACAATGAACGGAAGGAACATTACTTTTGACACCAATTTTCCTTTATCATTGAGAAGCACGATACATTGTTACATTACATATGGCATAAACTGCAAATGGTGCTTTCACATTAGACTGCCAAGATCCCATATAGAAATTGATAATGACAATGGACGTATGATCTCCTGATAGCCATCACACATCCCATCTCAATGATAACTGTTTGTTTATCAGCTGCACCCCATTTGTAGAATCAAGATGTTTGCAATCTTGCAATATCTCCACATAATACTTTTGCCATCAAAATACTATTTTTCATCAAACAACCTAATTTTAATCTTTTGAAAATGAAACCAATACTCCAGGCCAGCTTGGAAAAACTTCCATTAATGAGGTGTACAACTTTTTGCAGCTTGCCACTACAACAATATGCTCTTGCATCTAATAACAGAGGATCTATGCTTACTCTTACAGCCTTTAAAAGTTTACTTGCAGCTTACACCTTCAATTTGTTTGTCACCAACCATTGCATATGCATTTTTTTTGGTAAAAATTTTTAGAACAATTTCATGATACCATGGGAATACCATACAATCTACAGCTTTGTTGAAATTTCCATGAGCAACCTGTGTTGTAAACACTTCTTGAAACTTTAGGGATAAATCTACCTTGAGGTAGGGGTGGCGCCAGAAATCTTCAGACGGAGGGCAGGAGCTTCCGACGGGGGTTGAAATGGCAAAAAAATGCAGTTTTTGTACATCATTTTGCCAAATTTCCTCCAACAGAGACCCAAAATTTCTTCCGACACAGGGGGTAAGTGGCTTCCGACAGGGGGCTGTAGCTCCCTGTGGCCCTCCCCTGGCACCACGCCAGATTGCTTTGAGGCCCCACCATGTCATAAGGACAACCCTGAGGCTCCAAGCAATAAGATAGCATTGGGCCTAGGCCTAGGGTAAGCTAAGCAAATGAGGATTCAAATCTATGAAAATGTTGGCTAACATTACCTTTAATCTGCAATGTTTATGAATGTCTTCTGATCTGATAATGCTCTTATCTGAGTTAGGCCTGCTAAAAAGGCCGACGTAGCAGTGATCATCTGGGCAGCACTTGGCAGCCATTTGCCCGTCATCTTGCTCGTCATTTGCTTGGGACACGAAATGGAAAGTTGTGACCTTTGGTGACCTTCCAGGAATCCCCAAAAGGCTTCACATCGCATGCGCATTTACGATTTACTTCACTGACGTAATATGCAAATTAGAGTGGCTATTGAGAACAAGTACAAGAAACAATAGCACGGAAGCGCATGACAGCTTGAGCCCTGGTGAGCCCCAAAGCTATAGTTTTTAGAACCAATCAAAAAGTGAATAAACAAGGATATACATCGAATGGTCCCTTTGTCATTACATCGAATGCTGCCTTTGTCTTCCTATTGTGTTAATTGTTAAATTTACAATGGAAAACAAAAGAAACAAAGCTAATTGGATAATCGTTTACCTGCCTTATATATATAGATTTTCGCGACACAATAGAATTACTATGCATTTTCTTGAAGTCTGTGTTTTGTGCAAAGGTTGGTTTAAGTAACTAGTGTCCTTTTTGTCAACAAACATTACTTACTCTGCACTCTTCCCAAATTGGCCATTTGGTCAATTGACATTGACATGAGGGGGGCCTCTGACGGAAAAAGCCCGGCCCTTTTTTGAGAGCTAATCCGTGCCTGTTCGTAGGCCTATATTACCCAACATGTATTGATAAGGGCAGTTGATAAAATGACAAGAAGTGCCTGGATAAGGGTGTGTGAAAGTTGAAGGGAGCTATCATTTACATTATCTTATTTGTATTTCATATGAACTTGTATTTTCATTGACTTATTTTACTTGTACGCATTGTAAAATTTGTTGGGTTGGATTAGCTTCCTTATTTATATTTATATACGGGGTGTGCCAGAAAAAAGTTCCCACTTTTGGAAATTCATAACAGCAAGAGGATTTCACAGATTTGAATGATTCCAATTCTAGTTAAAAGCCAAAAGGTTGAAGTATTTTTGTGATTTTTCTCCTTGTCTGACGAGCACTAAAAATATTGGTAAATTCAACTTTACAAAAATTTCATGGTTGCAAAATGGCTGAAAAATGGCCTAAAACATCGATCAAAGCATAAATGACTCCTCGCACAGAATAATGAAGTTCTCATGGGTGAGAGATATCCTCTTGACATTAATCGCCTTGGGATTGAAAATCTTCCGCATTTGTTTTAAAATCGATGTCTTACAACTATAATGCCAATTGCTTGTTGTTCTGTGCGGTGAATAGAGTCATTACGATTTGAAGAATGTTTTAGGCCTTTTTTCCATCATTTTGCAACCATGAAATTTTGATAAAGTTACATTTACCAATGCTTCTAGCGGGGACAGCGACAAAAATCACAATTATACTTTGATCTTTCGGCTTTTAACTAGAATTTGAATGACTCAAATCTGTGAATTAGTCTTGGTGCTATGAATTTTCAAAATTGGGAACTTTTTTCTGGCTCACCTGGTGTATATAGCTATGAAGTTAGCCAATTTTAAATAACGTACAAAAAATAATCTCATTGAATTCATATTGTTGTTATCACTTCAGTAGTTCTAGCGGCAGTTCAGGTAAAGAGATAACCATCACATAACATTGGAATCTAATCTTTGAAAGGGTGGGTGCAAAATTCTATTTCATTTCTCTTTCAATTAAAGTGTCTGAAAGGAACTTTGGATAATATTGCTGTAAGTCTGCCCCCGTGGCAATATCTTATATCTTGATTAGTTTCAAAATGGCGGCATTTCTTAATTTTGAGGCTGTGACGTCATCAAATTTCTAAATCCTTAACCCGAAGAGCTACAAATCTCTGCTTGTCACTATATTGTAGACCTTCATAAACTATGGTTTTCTTGAAAATTGTATCAATTTCCCTGAAGTAATTTAGGATTTACGATGATTCTAACTTTATCAAAATATTTGATGAATTTATCAAAAATAATCAAAATATAAAAAAAAAATTGGCACGGCAAATTGACGGCAACTTACTCAAAGTTCTTTTCAAGTTATTCAATTCATAGAAAAATGTGACGCAATTTCACACACCAACCCGTTATTCTGGGATTTGAAGGATTTGAGCCCCCTTTGACCCCTGTGCTTCACGACATGTAATCACTTTAAAATCAACCAGCTTATGCATGCAACAACAACAACTGTCTAAATGGTGCCTTCCAAACGCTATATAACCTGCGCGCAGATTGTGGTTACTGGGGAGGAGAAGAAAGAAACTTCTTGAACTTCTTGTAGTTTCATTCTTTCCTCTCCTCCACAGTAACCAAAGTCTGAGCGCAGGCTAATGTTTTAGACCATGGCTAGACGATTCTAGCAATTTGATTGGTGAATAGAGATCCACTCTGAGATTAAAGTAAATGTTATGATGAGCCCCTTTTGACTAAGTTATATCAACAAATAAAAAGATGAAGGGGCGGGGCCAGCCGATCAAAAAAGGGCATTGCAAACTTACACTGCATTCACACTGACACAGTTAAACCAGCTTTATCTAAACCAGTTTAAATTTCAACCAATCAAATGACTGGATTTTTCCGATTGACCAATCAGAAGGCCTTATTCGAAAACGTGGTTTAATTTAAACTGGTTTAACTGTCAGATTCAACGCTACCATACACCTGTCATCTACTCATCAACTCGAGGGGCATTTCACTCCCAAAAAATCTCGTACACCTTTGGCAAAAATCCTTTTGTTTTCAAGAAAAATCCACCAAAAATCCGTAAGAATCCTTTTGTTGTGAAAGAATCTCGTACGCTTTACGAAAGAGTGAAATGCCCCTCGCATCAACTAATTGCTACTTATTTTTGAAAGGACCTCGAAAACCATCTTTTGACAGAGGTGGATTACCAGACTCCATAGAAATAAATTATTTTGAATACTTTTACTTTTAAACTTACTTTTAGTAAATTACTTTTCCGTATGGGGTCTGGAACAAAGGCTAAAGGTGAAAGTCATTTGCAGATGTTCCATGGGCCAAAGATTTCAGAACTAGAGCGGATATAGTCTACGATAAAGGCTGTTTTGAAAAGGGCACTCTGGCACCCTTGACCGCTCCCTTGACATTAGGACAAATCCGGACAAATCTACACGATTCCAGCTCAAACCGCCCCCCAAAAATCGTGTTTTATCAACGTTACAACGAAAACCAAACCTACCAGTGCGAAAATGAGGACTTCTCTTTATGCATTGCTTGAAGATTTCTTCACTTTGTCAAGGAAGAACCTTCTTAAAAAGCAAAAACTTCTTTGGATTTCAACACACCAATCGCCATCAAAGCTTCTCTCGCTTTTGACGAAGGCAAGCTAATATTGGGAGCAGTCCTAAGTTTCTAAACCCCCTCGAAATTAAATCACAAAAATACAACAATACCATAAGCTCTTGGGAATATGTAACTCATAGATCAGTTGCATCCAAACAATCCCCTTGCGGTGTTTAGAGTTTTGTTGATTTCAAAAGCATTAAAATTCTTTTCACCATTGAGAATAGTGCGAACGAGCTTTGCGAGACAAAGGATTCCAGTCAAATTGAGACAAAGCAATTTTGCAGCGGCAAAGAATAAATTTCACACCTTCGATACAGCAGACAATGATTTTCTTAATTCGGTTATTTCGAGTTGATTACGTCAACTTCGTCCCCAGGGCCTTACGACAAAAGGACGAAGTTTGTCGATTGATTGCGCTCAGAGGAATGAGACTGATTCTCCTGAAAGATAAATTGATTTGCCTTTTTCGGAAACCTTGTTTTGTTTTACTAAATTTGTCCTTCCTATAGAGAATTGTTTAAATCACAGGGGACTGCGCTTCGACCACATACGTAATTCCTCTTATTAATAAAATCAATCCCACGTTTTCGATGTATTTCAATCAACAGGTCGATCAAAATAGCAAAAATAGTAAGGATGTAGCGACATATTTAGCAACCAAATAACCGTTTGAATCAAATATTTCTGTTGACTATCTTATGCCAAAAACGTTTCCTTCGTTCACTCCTACTTTTGGGTCACCCACTCAAGTTTTTCATTACATTATTGAATTTTGGTGATTTTGGCGGGTTATGGGTCTGCTTTGCGATGATTTGCCGTTGTTTCGATATAGGTGAAGGGAAACGTTAACGCCATCAACAAGAAAGCTCTTGGAAAAACTTCGGCCCTTTTTATCTTTCCAAGACGATGCCTTTTAGGGTTATGTCTTCAAAATATTGCCCTGGTTGTTATGGGTTTCCCCTCTGGATTCTCGGTGGCATATACATACCTAACCTCCTATTGGAGTGCCCCCTCGTAGTTTTTACGTTGTATTTTTCCGGTACAAGAGTTTCTTCATTTTGGCGATCGAAGACTTTTCCATAGATGAAAAGCACGTGCTCTCGGAAACTACAACGCTGGAAAGGGTCCAAAAACTTCCTTATAAATGTCGACAAATAAAGATGAAGATAGTTATGGAATCTTCATAAAACTCATTAGTAATTCTGAAAACATCTAATAATATCAAGAAATTTTTGGTATTGCTACATATTTTGAAAGTGTTGAAACTTACCTGTTTTTGTTGCCACTGGTGCTGCAGTTTTATTTGCTGCCGTTGCGTACAAGATGATAAAAATGAGCGAAAGAGTAGCGAAGAAAGCACACAATCCTAAAACAATATGTAATCGTTTCTTTGGTGCATCAATTTCTCCTTTAAATTCTAGTTGCTCTGTAGATCCATTATAACTCGCCATTTTGGTTGCAAGCTTTCTCCCAAAACCATTCGAACCAAAAATGAAACTAAATGTGGTGGGCACGCCTATTGGAACAGCGGACAACTTGTCCTTTATCGATGTCTGCTGGATAATGACGACTCAAAGCCCTTTTTGCCCACTGGCCACAAATTAAAATTAATATCCCTTTGAATCAGGAAGGGCAAATAAATAATCTGATAGTTTCTTAAATATATTTTCCCACAGCTGGAATTTCTTAGTTTTTTGGCGATCTGACAATTGAATTTCTTATAAGCAGTTTTTTATAAAAAAGGATATTTGTCCCGAAGGTCAAATTTTGATCGGCAGCAAAGTTGTCATGTTTCAAAAGCGATTACAGTGTAATGTTGTCCTGTACACGTTTTTTTATAAGAAACTGGTTTATAAGAAACTAGTACTAAGATGGCCAAATTTTCAAAAAACTGTAGTACTATGTCTGAGAAGTGCTAAGAAACTTTTCAAAGTTAAAAGCTTGAATTTTATAGCAAATAGATCGTCGAACCTTTATTGTTGCGAAATATTATCTAACCATTTGTGTTTTCAACATAACAGAACACTGTTTATTCCTATATGATATTTTAAATATCAAGAAACATATCTGCAGCAGTGTTAGCGACCACATTGACAATTTATGCATTCAAAAAATAAGAAACCATTTAAGAAACTTTCAGTACTAAAATGGACAAAATTTCATGTCAAATTAAGAAACTTTTAGTACTATGGCCTGATCCCAGTTTCTTATAAAAAAAAGTGTACATCGAAGGAGCAACCGTCCTACATTTCATGTTTCTTCATTTCAGTGTGAACTAGGTTTTAAACCCCATATTAAACGCTGGCATTTTGATACAACAGGGGGGGAAGAGAGGGGGCACAATAGAAATTCTGGCTAAGATGGGAGGGAAGGATTAGCGAGGGTCTTGATAGTGGGAGGCTTAGTAGGGAGGCATGTCTTCTCAAAATTTTGGCAAAGAAGGGGGCTGAATAGAGCTTTTACATTATGTGCATTCAGGAACCAGAAATAACTGCTATCCACGGTTAAAGGCTAGGATCTTATGCGGGTAGAGGCTTTGAGCCGATCAAACTGGGCTACTTAGTTGTACCTGTTGTGATGGCCATTCAATAATGTGGATAAATCTAATGTTGCGAAATATATTGCATGTGCTAAGGTAAGAGGTACTTAGCAGGTGAAGAACCCGTAAAGAAGAGGCATGTTGTAAAAGCCGGATTCCTCTAGGACCTAAAGATCTCAAAGACCCCCGGGACGACCCAGACGGCCACTATCAAGTTGTGAAACAGGAGGTTGTGCAACGTAAGCTTTCTCTTTTCCATCTCACGAACTTCCGCCCGTTGAAACCAACGCCTAGCCTTGCCTATTCCTACAAGTCCATCGAACTGATCCCTTACCAACATTTCCCATATCCGCCATTTCAAAATTTTGTAGTGAAATTTAGTGAAACAAATGCTTGATGGAATGTTGGAATGGTTAATCCAGGAACAACCGTAGGGAACGGTCATACGGATTGCGGAAACGGACCAGGAGGCAAATCTAACAAACCCTAGGAAGGATGCAGAGAATTTATACTATTTAGAAGAACTATTTGAGTATCCTCTGTTGCACTATCTTTAAAACTTTTTGCACGATCCCTAGCGTCGTCCTGACCATGGTTCAAAAGAACAGACGGAAGTGAGGTGGAAGAGAGAAATCTAACAAAATGCAACCTCTTCTTTGACATCCTTGGAGACACTGGCTTGATGGAATGAAATAAAACGAAAGTTGACAATACTACAAAATTATCATCAATGTTAATAAGCAAAGTACTAAAAGTTCTACATCTGATCACAATGAAATATGAGAATTAGATTAAAATAAAAAAAAATCACTGCCACCCTTAACCTCATCCTGGTGATATGAAGCTCAAACCAATATCAGATCAGACATGTCGCTATTTTGGTCATACATGAAACAAATTGGTGAACTGCAACGATTTAAACGAGAGTAATTTTTTTGGGTATTTGTTTTCCATCTGGGACTTATATGTGGTCATCAAGCACCAAAAACCACATTGAAAATACGGACATTGTTTGGTCCAGAATACTGCTTCAATTTCCAGCGTCTAGTTTCGGGTTTGGGCTAATTTGCAGCTTTTAATTTGAGGCATGATTGTTCGCAGCGGAGCGGAGGTTGCAAATAATGATCGGCGTGCCTCTGATATAAAAAAAAGAGCAGAAAACGGGGTTATGTTGCAATTTAGCCACTTCCCATCACATAAAGCTGTCTTAAGTTAATCATCGTATCCCCCCGGAGAGGTTTCGGCAGTCATGTACGAAGCAATCTAATCAAATGGAATATAATCATTTGAACAAAACATTCTAGGGGGTGCAACTTAATAAAATCATAGTGCTATATTATTAAGGAGATAAATACAATACCTAGTTATTAAAGACTATCAAAATCCAAGTCCCTAACACCCCCGGATTACTCCGTTGTATTGAAAGTAGGGCAATGATATCGGCTACATGCTCCGGGGAGTAACTACTTATTATAAGGATCATACCAAAAGAAAGATCACTGTACCCCCGGCAACTATTCTCTTCTCAGAGAAAGTCAATGACATTTGGTAAATGTTACGGAGGCATTAAACTACTCAATATAAGAATGATACTAAAGTCAGGATCGCGAAACACCCGGATAATGGACAAAACGATACAGCCAATACAAAGAATAAGGGGATACATGAAGTAAGACATCTCATACCAAAAGAGTTGGGTGAGAAAGGGGGTTCAAACAAGACACAGCGTTGACACAATGTTTTAGACAAAATGAGATAGCCGATGATGAGAATCCGGGGACGCATTATAACCCATTTCTTAAGTATGAAAGTTTTAATTATCTTAATGAGCAAAAGTTCAGTTACTTCACTTATCAGCTAACAATTTTTTCTTCTGTGAGTGTAATTCAAAGCTAAACGATCTGCTTCTAATAAATGATCGCTGCCACCCAAAAAAACCTAAAAATAAAAATAAAATTGCTTTAAAACACAAGGGATGTTTGGAATGTACTTGGGAAGGCATTTGACAGTCTTTTTGAAATAAATCTATAGATAATAAGTAAAGTTTTGTTGTATCAAGCGATGGGATCTCCGCTGTTGGAAAGACCTTATCGGGTCTTCGAACCCGAGTAATGATCTTCAAGCAGTGGGACTCTACCTGAAATCGAACCCAGTATCATGAAAAGGCGTCGCACATTCTATTACGAGTAGATCTTCTGTCCAGGGTCTTTCGCGAGGGGCAAATCACTGATTTTTTTTCGTACACCTTCCTTGAAATCACAAAAAAATCACATACAAAAATCACAAAATCACAACAAAAATCACATGCAAAAAGCATAAAAATCACAAATCAATGAAAAATTACCGAAAAATCACACGAAAAGGTCACTAAAAATCACTAAAATCACAAAAAAAATCACAGAAAACAATCATGTGATTTTAAAATCACAAAAGTCACGTACGCTATTTTGAGAAGTGATTTGCCCCTCGGTCTTTCGTACTTCTGCGATTCAGGAACTTGCCGCTTAAAATCTAAACTTCACCTTAACTTCTGTCTGCCCACCAATACTACCGTGTCAGCCAATAGAAACAAATACATGTATTGCTACATTGCTGTTTGTTACTAAAAGAACAAAACTCTCACCTGATTCAAAACCATATTTAGAAATGATCGACCAAAACTGACACAGTATCATCTGTGACTTGATAAGCACGACTAGCGTCCAGATCCCTTCCACCAAGCTGGACATTCTTCCATTTTGCGGGATCCCCTGTACGATCAATAAACATAAAAACATCTGGTTAATACGACTCACTACTAACAGAATGCACTGTAAGATTTGTTCCCGCGGGAGCATGATCTCTTCTCGCGGGAGTTCTGTTGAGATTAAAAGATCAATGCCCCTGATGATTTGCAGCGACTTACAACTAGGAATTGCGGGAATTCACAAATCCCAAGAAAAAACCTTGAACACATCAAGACAAGAAAGGTTGAAACTATTCGGCTCTTAAATCTTGGACCGATATTCCCTTCAATATTCCGATATTCCTTTTAATATTAGAGAGCTCCCAACACGATACAGGGTACCCTACAGTTAGCAGATTCAAAAAGCAATTAAAAGATTATTTCAAGAGCTGAGACCAAATGAAAACACAATTCAAATGTGAATGAACGGAGATAAAAGCCCTGCGCGTAAGGGGTCTGGGTATTATTAGCCCATTGTATTTGATGATCTCCACATGTGTGTCATCACTTAGCTTGACTAACAATAACATGCAAAGGAGGTCTCTTTGTTCTGTTTATAGGGTGCCTCTATATATCTCTGTTCATTCACTAAATTGTGTATACAACAGTGTCCCGCATATAAGAAACAAACTGTTCAATTTCAGATCTGAGTTGTTTCTTATGAAGTGAGATTTAAACTTCAAATCAGGGTAAAGTTTCTTGTTGGAAAACTCACATACTATCAATGAACCAGTCAGATAAAAACTCTGTGATGGTACTGTAATGCAAAACACACTATTTTGATTTGTATTTGTAAATGTCACTTCCAAGAAAGGCACCATTATTCCTGGAAGGTGCTTTTTGCTTCCTTTGCATGCAAAACTCTTGTTTTCATTTTGAATAGAGACAGTTTGACTCGAATAGAAAGCTGAAAATATAAACGATTCTTGTGTCAATAATCTTTAAATAAGAAACAAACCCTTTTTCAGACCTGGGCCTGTTTCTTATCAAAGGGGAGTATTGTTTTGAAAATCAGGACTGGCTTTTCTTAAATTTGTGTCCATGCGAGACGCTTCTGTAATGTAATGCTATCATATTCAGTTTCTTACTGAGTTTGAACGCTGAAGGAATATTGTGTTAAAAAATTTTTAAATGAAAATGAAATGAATTATTTCAAGGAAGTACATCACAATTCTAAGAAATCAAAACCCGGAAGTACTCACCTACTGGACTATCTGAAGACTTGAGAGAAAAGGTCATGCCATCATTGCTGTTGCCCTTGTGCGGAAGTCGAAGTTCAATAGGTTTCTTGAATTTCAAGCCATGTGGTCCGCACATTACCAATGGACTCAGAAGCGTCTCGCCTGGAATGAAATTCATACGAATTATCATTATTACTTTGAGGAAAGACAATTTCGTGTGTTTCACATCTTCAGCTCAAATTCGCGACAAAAGTTTACTCCGCAAAAATTCGTGGAAGCTTATTCTTGCGAAATTTTCTAAAATGTAGAATAAAATATTTTCAATCAGATAATACTTAATATGATGTAAAGCAATTTTTTCATATTTACCAACTCTCTGATGTTCATTCATTCATTCATTCATTCATTCATTCATTCATTCATTCATTCATTCATTCATTCATTCACTCATTCATTCACTCATTCGTGTCAATTATTTTAGATTTTTTGAATTCGTGTTACCCCGTCAGCCAAGAAGACTGCTTTTCAGGAGGCCATGCACAAAACCCACAAGTTAAGTTAAAGTGAATATAAAATAAAACCCTAATTTAGCTACTATGATACATAAATGACAAAGAATTAACACAAATAGGTAACCTGATTGACTTCATAACCCAAGAGGCTTCAAACTCCAGCAACATGATATAGCAATGCTCGCTCAACATTACATGCTTTAATTGTAGGACTCAGAGATCAATTGCATGTCTCTCAATTGGTATGTCTGGTATGTCTGGTATGTCTTTCCAATAAGTAATCTGGAGCAAGGATTCGCACACCATACAAGATGTCTCAGTTTATATCATATCCCCTACTGTAGGCCAATCTAGACTTAAAATCAAATCACTATGCTAGCAGAAGTATCATAACTGCTGTTGGTTACAATTCTAGCGCGGTTTTGAAGTCTTTGTAGCACCTGCAAACTTGTACCCCCAAATGGCCCCAGATAGAACAGCAGCTGCAAAGATGCGGTTCGACGATACCACGATACAGTTTACAAAGAGTCTTTATGAAAGTAATTTCTTGGCATATTTCAGAAATCCAAGAACGTACAAAATGGGTATGTTCATCCCAAACTAAGTGTTTATCAATTTGAATCACTAAATAATTCAAGGCGAAAGGAATCCTGGGATGTTGTTACATCGAGAGGAAGGGCAAGGTCATTACTTTGACAAACTTAGCTTCTCAATGTCCTGAAACTACTTTCGGATGCTAGGCACAAATATCTAAAACAAAATCAAACTGATGGATGCTTGCACCTAAAATATTTACAAACAGTTGTATTTTCTAAGTCTCTATAGAAAGCAAAATGTGTACTTTATTTCATGAAAATGTTTTGAGAAAAAAAAAACTGAAAATTGAACCAACCTCCATCTGAATCCAACGGGGGGATGTATTTGTTATCTTGACAAACTTTGAAATAAATCTCTTGCTTCTTTCCTTCGGGTAATGCACCAGCAGGAACATATACACTGACCCCCGTCTCTGTTGACTCAAGTAAGCCACCACGATGATCGAAAATACCACGTGCTGTTGCAATGACTTTTGGGTCATCCATATATTGGTTGTCGCTAAAAAATCAACATGATACCAAGGGTAATTCATAGTAAAGTTTAAAGAGATATTGCTACCCATGGCCCTTTGCGGGCATACTGCAATTCCAGACTGACTGAAATAAATTGGTCTAAATGAAATTTATGAATCTACTATGTTGTAGTTGAACTGAGAGAAAATTTTGAAATTAATTCGACTTTCAGACAAAATTTTCCACTCAGACCAAATTTGATTTTCAAGCAGTCTGAAAGTGCAGGATTCAAGTAAAGGGTTTGGGTGAAAATGGATCTTAAGAATTTGTGAACCTTAAAATATTTCTGGCTTCCAGAGATGTTTTCAAAACGTGTTACCCTCTTGGAAGAACAAGAAAGTCATAAACAATATTGCATTACAATTACCATAAAATCTCTATTCAGCCTCCCTCTTTATTCAGCCTCCCTCTTTATTAAGTCCCTAATTCTTATCAGCCCCTCTTTCAAAGCCCAAATTCTGACTGAGCCCTTTCTTGTAACATTCAAGATACTAAAGGTTTTCCATTTATTGGACAAAACAATTTGCTTGTTAATTTTCATATGGGATTGGATTAGACCCGGGCAAATTGAAGATAACTTACGAAGGAGGCGGAGGTCTTCTTTGTGAATCTGCATCATCTCTTATTGGTCGATCGCGATAGTTGCTCGGTTTCATTGGTCCGGTGCTGTAATCTCGGTATGGTTCCCGCTTCGGTTCGTCTTTTGGGGCCCGGTCTTGTCCGTATCTAGACGATTGACGAGGTGCATCATACGACGGTGGTGGCTCTCTGTAATTCTGAGGAGGTGGGCGCTCGTTTCTTACTGGTGGGCCACGTTCTTCTCTCGGAGGGGGGCGGTCATTTCTTGCTGGTGGGGGGCGTTCATCTCTCGGAGGTGGCCGGTCATTTCTCACAGGAGGGGGACGTTCTTCTCTGGGAGGAGGGCGTTCATTTCTAGAGGGTGGTGGGCGGTATTGGGAAGGTCTGTCATCATAACGATCAGCTGGGGGGCGGTAGTCACGCGGCGCAGGGGGTCTTTTATAAGCATCATAATCATCATAACCATTTGGTGCTGCCTCGACATGGTTATCAACACGTGAAACCGAGACAGGTTCCTCCACAGGTCCTCGTTGTGGTGGCATAGCAACACGTCTTACTTCTGCATACTTTGGACCTGGTCTGTATGAGCTGTTGGCAACAAGTTGGCCTCGATTTCGCCCATCTCTATTCATGTCAATGATGTAATTACGTGGAGCTGGTGGGCGTGAAGGAGGTTGTCCCTGGATTTCACCTTCCAATCTCCAAAGGTCAGAAACCTGAATAAAAATAAGAATGGATATCACTTTGAAGCGAGTAGTCACTTGGGATTAGGAAGGCACATGTTAAGAAGTCTTTCAGCTGGATTCTTCCACTGGTAAAGTGTTTCTTGAGGTCGAAGAAATGAGGTCGACTTCCAGAGATACCGCCAGCAGCGAAATTTAGTTGTAAAACTGAACAAGCGTGCAAAACGTGAATACTATGGGAATCTTGATATGAACGCTATTAAGGATAACAAATCGTTTTGGAAGAAACTTAAACCGTTGTTTTCAAATAGTATGGTTAATGAAAAAATCGTATTGATCGAGAATGATAAAATTATAAGAGACGACAAGGACATTAGCCAGCATTTTAATGAATATTTTGCTAAAATAACTGACACGCTGAATATTCCGAAATTCCCTGCCCCCCCCCCGGTACAACTTACTGGGGACCCTGTTCTTGATGCTATACAAAAATATGCCAGCCATCCTAGCATTCTTAAGATCAAAGCGATGGCTCAGAACAATGGACGATTCGAATTCTCATCTGCTGATCCCACTCTTGTTTTCAGTGAGATCTGCAAGATGGATTCCTCTAAAAAGACAAGTGGTGCTATACCCACTGATAAACTTAAACTAGCCTCAAGTGCATGCTATAGGGAGATTACATATCATATCAATAATGCTATCAGTACTAACATCTTCCCGAATATTCTTAAGCTTGCAGATGTCTCTCAAATTTTTAAGATGGGTGAAACCTTCATAAGGGGCAATTTTCGACCAATAAGTGTGCTCTCTTCTCCCTCCAAGCTCTATGAAAGGGTGTTGTCACAACAAATTGTACCCTTTATGATTCCTAATTTCTCAAATTTACTTTGTGCATTTCGAGAGAACCACAGCTCACAACACGCACTTTTGAGGCTTGTTGAGCAGTGCCGAAAAAGCCTTGATATGAAAGGAATAGTTCGAATGGTTCTTATGGACCTCTCCAAAGCATTTGATTGTCTACCTCACGACCTTCTGATAGCAAAGCTTGAGGCATACGGTTTTGGGATTGGTAGTCTACGACTTATTTTTGACTACCTAACATCTCGGAAACAGCGTGTCAGAATTAACTCTACCTACAGCTCTTGGCTTGAGATCACATCAGGTGTACCACAAGGTTCAGTCCTAGGTCCTCTACTATTCAACATCTACATCAACGATCTTACTTTTTTCATAGAGGACTCTCATTTATTCAACTTTGCTGATGATAATACCTTATATGCATCTGATTTCAAACTAGAAAGAGTGATATCAAGGCTAGAAAATGACATGCAAAAGACCCTCGTCTGGTTCGAATCATATATGATGGTTGCAAATCCATCTAAATTTCAATTTATGTTTATGGGCTTGGGGCATGACTACAAACTTTGCATGGAGATAGATGAGATGGTAATTACAACCGTTCAACAAGTCAAATTACTGGGCGTCATCATTGATTCCAAACTGAAGTTTGATGACCATGTGAAATCTATCTGCCTAAAAGCTAACAGAAATGTTAGTGCCCTATCCAGGGCAGCTAAGGTCAATGAGCCACCCAAATGCAAGTTGCTTTATAACTCATTTGTCATGTCAAACTTCAGGTACTGCCCTTTAATTTGGATGTTTTGTGGAAGAACAGCCAATAAAGAAATTAACAGGGTTCATAAACGAGCACTTCGTATCCTATTGCAAGACTATGATGCTTCATTCGATGAACTGCTCATTAGAAATGAAGAAAAAACTGTTCATGTTCAGAACTTGCAGAAACTCATGATGGAAGTATATAAATCACTCAATCATGAAAACCCTTCTTTCTTATGGGATCTATTCACAAGGAAAGTAATTAACTACGATCTGAGAATTAAAGATATTCTCACTCTTCCCAAGGCATCTACTGCGTCCTTCGGTACAAATTCGATAGCGTTCAGGGGCAGCATACTATGGAACAGTACACCTGATGTGATTAAAAACAGCAATACAGTCTCCGTTTTTGGCAAAAACATAAAAAATTGGACTGGGGAGGGTTGCAATTGTAATATTTGTAAATAGTGTTGCTGTAAATTAGTTTAATTTAGTTGGTATTTATTAGTTTGTACGTTTTGCGCAAGCTACATTGTTATCCAACTGTAAATAAAGTGATTATTATTATTATTATTATTATTATTATTATTATTATTATTATTATTATTATTATTATTATTATTATTATTATTATTATTATTATTATTATTATTATATTCTGGAAACACGCACAAAGCGCAAACTTTAGCGAACAAAAAGGACAGATACACGTATATATATTTTTTCATAAGAAACTACGAATTTCGGCAGTAATGAGAGTTTCTTAAAATCAGATTCTGAGCACCGAAAGTTCCTTATGAGTTTCTTAAAGGTTCCCTCATGTTCAGTTCCTGCGCCCTTGTGAAAATTTCAAAACAATGTTTTTTGAGGCCTTTCCAGTATTTAGACCAGGCTGGAGGACCTTTTGAGTAATATGATACAGTGAAAATAAAGTAAAAATGTCTGCAGGATTCCTTCATCACAAGAGTTTCTTAGTTATATATTCCAAGTACTGGAGATTCTTAATTCATGTCGACCGGGGAGTTGAGCTTCTTATCAGCAGTTTCTCTTCTTATGAGCAGTTTTCCTTACGTGCATTGTTAAAAAAGATCCAGCACTAGTGACGGAACTCCAGGTAACAAGCGATCAGTGATTGCATAAAAAGGGAAATATCTGTCCAATCGGTCAAGTCATAAAAAGAACCAAAGGAAGTTGCATAGGCTCCTCTGAATCCCAGGAAGCTGGCTCCCTCCTTGTGCATTTCAGCCATGAGCTAGCCTGTGTTCTAGACCACTTGAATAGAGAGGAGAGGACTCTTTATTTCAAGTGGTCAGGAATAAAGGCCACTATGAGCATGTATCTAAAGAAGAAGGCTATTTCTAAATTTCTGCGTTGGGCAGTTTATTCGTTTGCTTCAAAAGCCGAGAATTAGTATTTTAATGATACCCAAAAATACGAGAATCTAATTACCTTTCAATTAACTTATAACCAAGCATGAAAAACCAATTTCAAAGATTGCTACATGAAGTCAAATAATGCGCCGAGAATCATGAGAAATATCTCGAAAGCTAACTTGAAGCTTCAGTAAGATGGTGGATTAAAACTTTTACAAATTCAAAACATCTTGTTTTTTGTACGATTTTTCAATTAATGGACACACTTTTCTCGGCTAACAAATATTACAACAATATAACATAACAATGGGATACTAACAGTTTATTAAATAATGCGGCACAACAAACAAGCGATCGAATGTAAGAAACAAAATTGAAAATTTCTTACCTTAACATCCGCTCTGTCATCCATTTCCTTTAAAATCGGGTTCTCATCTGCAGGGACTCTTCTCAAGGAATCACCCTTTTGTTTCAATACAGCCTCAGCCTCGTTTTCATTCATGGGCTCATTCTTTGGGACTTCAGTACGCTTCAAAGATTGTCTGGCATCCTTTGCTGATAACTGACTTGGGAATACTCTGAAAACAAAAAATGTCAGATGAGAATTAAAGAACAATTATTACCCAGGGTCCTTTGTGGCCATGCTGCAAGTACTCTTCAAGGGTTATCTATTGTCTATTGAATGTCCATGATCTTTAGGTGATACCTGGCTTCACTATACCCTGAAAAACTTTAAACCAGCCTTAAGATTCCATAAATACGCAAGTATGAAGAAATGTTCTTGTAACAGAAAAGATGCCAAAATAACTTTTGAAAAGGGCGTCATTGGTGGACTTCTGCAAAGTTTACAATTTAGTTGGACATCGCATCGATTCAGGGCACAAGAGAACCAAATTTTGGAGGTGTAATGTTGTCTTGGTTCGAAAATTGCAGCAATGTGCCTTCAGTCTGCCTTAAAAACACGCGAAAATATCCGCGAATACATAAGCAACTTAATAGCCTTGCTGGAGCAATTATGCGATGTTGCAAAATCTCACCCGAAATGTAATGTGAGATACTTTGAAATTCAACAATCAAAGACGAGACGATATGCGGATTTCAATTTAACTCTTTTCTCGTGTTTTATAAAAGAATTTGTCTCACACTCTCTTTGTCTAGGATAATTCCTTAAAGTAATGTCAAATCCAGAGTCATTTCAATTTATCTCTAAAGATTTCTAAAATCGATAGGATTTCTTGATAAAATCTGACAAATCAGATTTGATTTGCTTTCCGTGTGACAAAGAAAGATTCAATCAAAAGTTGGGCGTGATCGTCCCTAGTAGCAAAAGAGTTTTCATTGAATGCAAATGGCTTGCAAGGTTTTTCAGAGATCAGTTCATGTGTCCTCTTCCAAAATCTTGTTTCTTAAAAGGCTTATGCCCTTAAAAGCAAAAAAAAAAGAGCAAAACTTGCTACCGCTGCCCAATTGCGCATATTCGAGAGACAGGCAACTCCGGTTCTTTCTAGCATAGGTCCATACCGTTTGGTAAAAAATTTTACGATTTACTTCTCTGAACTGGATGCTTTTGTAGAATCCTTAGCTATTTCGACACTGGACATTTCTGAAGTATTCAATATTTTCTGAATTCGAGTGCTTTTCTTCTGTTTTATAAATTCAAAAGGAATCTTTGATAAAAACTTGAAACCATGATAATTTGTAAAGTCTTGGGTGAAACATGAAATAATGTCCAAGAAAACCATAGTTTATGGATATCTACAAAGTGGTGTCGAGCATACGTCATCACCTTTCTGGCTTATGATTTAGAAATTTTATGATATCACACCCACAAACGACTGAAAAATAAAGCACATCATAGCTAGTTTCGAATAATATTGATGGTTTCTGAAAGTTGAACGGTAGAATTATGGATGGGAAGCTAAAGTTTCTTTTACTTTCAGTTCAAAGAAATAGGTCATATAACTTTACATTCACCTTTCACACAAATGAAGATTTGGAGCCTATGTTAGTCATTTCTTCGTTCCTCGCAATCAAAGTAAAACATGAACGTTAACCCCCGGAAATACTTACTTTACAGAGTTGATAGGCTTTCTTTCCTCTGGTCGATCTTCTTCATAGCCAGGGGGTAACTTGTATTTTGGATCACGCAAAACAGGAACTTCCTCTTCTTCCTCCGATCTCTTGCCAGGAACATAATCAGTTGCTCCTTCTTCCGGGGGTAATGAACTTTCCACAGCTTGTGTGTGCTGTACTGTTACTGTTTCAGTAATCTCGGTTCTCCTTTCAACATACCCCCGTCTCTCTTCTTCATAAGGTGTGTCATACAAATGTGGTGCAGGGGGACTTTCGTCTTCACGCGGGGGTTCATCATACACAGGAGGCACTATGGCAACAAAACAATAACAAAATCAAATACCGTAAAAGCTCTATTAAGCCCCCCCTCTCTATTAAGCCCCCCTCTCTAATAAGCCCCTCCCCTCTGAGTCAAAATTTGAAATAAGCCCCCCCTCTCTATTAAGCCCCCCCACTTATACAAAATTCTAGATGTTACCAAATGTTTTCCATTTATTTAGCTGCACAACCTTGCGTGTTAATTTTAGTATGGTTTGGGATAAAAACTGTGTCGAATTTATGTATTTGAGCCGTAAAATTGTATGTTGATTCCGCAAAATTTGGGTTGAAAGAACTAAAAAGCTATCAAATATATCCTTGTCCTTGATTTTGTAAATAAGCCCCCCCTCTCTAATAAGCCCCCTCTCTATTAAGCCCCCCCTCTGGAAGGTCCGAAATTAAATAAGCCCCCCGGGGGCTTAATAGAGCTTTTACGGTAACAACCAAACACGATGGTCTAGTTGAATAACCATTGTAACCTAAGGTCAATGGCAGGCATGCTAGGTCTTCTGATTGGTCAATCTAATAAATCGAATGCATTTGATTGGTTGGAATTTAACCTAGATTACATAAAGCTGGTTTAAGTGTGGCAGTGTGAATGCAATATTAGTTGACTGTATCAAATTGCAGTTTGAAATTGCAGTTTGTCAGCAATGGGTGGCAATGGCTCTAGATTAAATTGCAAAGAAACTTCTCACACCAAATAACGCAAAAGATATCGAGTGTTGATTGCACAATGTAGCGCCATGGGATCGAATCGAAACCTTTATCATTTGTTCAAAAAATCCATTTCCTTTAACTCTCTAGAGATATCAAATTTCCTTGCACTGCCTGTATCACAGATTCTTTATATACAATTTGATCGAGTGTTTTAGGCACTTTTTCAACCATTTTACAACAAACAAGTTGTCGTAAAATTGAATAAAACCTGCGATTTCTTTCCTCATAACAATGTGAGAACATACAAAAAATATACACTTGAGTCTTTCTACTATGAAGCAAATTTAAATCTATCCAATGCTTAAAGTACTGAAACAATTCAAAATTCTGAAAATCTTTCGCCTATATAGCACTACTGAGTAAAAGGCATGTATCCAACGTTGGAAAGCTTCAACAACTAAACATATATATAAAGCCAATTTGAAATAAATTACTCCGATGCTTGACTGAGGATTTAAAGTGAAGAACGGAGCTATGAGGAGTTAATAGATAAACATGACAAAAAATGCACATGCAGGTTATTGTTTCCTTCAAAACAATGTCCACGCATATGTCGAAATTATTAAATAAATGAGTTAATTTAGACTTGCATAAGCAGCATTTGATTTACCTATTTCTTTCTGTCAACTAACGTTAACTGACTGTAATAATGTACTCACCGACGATTGGCTGTGGCTCTTCACGCTGTGGAGGAGCTGCTTCAGGCTCTGACAGATTCGAGGCTTCAAATACGTCATCAGACACAGCCTTGGTATTGTAGCGACCCATAGCAGGGGAACGAGGCGGGGATTCAAAATGGCTGAAATACAAAGAAAACGAGGAGATATAAATTCATGGAAGGCGGCAGAATCATTTTTCATGAGCTTCATTTTGACACTAAAACCATAGTTTATCATCTGTCTCAAAGAAGATATCACATGAAATTACCGCGAATAAAAAATTAAAGGTGTTTCACTTTAATAATTTTGCATCATCGCAAATCTTACCAGACAACTAATTTGAGAGAGACTTCTTGCCGATTCTTGATATTTGCCGATCAGTTAGAAAGCGCAGTTTGATAGAAGTCAGTTAGAAGGACGAAGCACGCGACAACAATCATTTTGTATATATATGTTCATTTCATAAATTCACTTCATCAACTTTCCAGGTCACTAATTAATTGACAAATCCAGGTGTTACATGTGTTATAACTTCAAGGCAACAAGACGTCAGTAACTGACTTAAAATTATTGAATGAATCGAGCAAAACGTGTTCTATCTTCAGCAAATCAAAATACGATACGAGCTTGGAACCAAAACAAAAGCAATCAAGGGTAACAAGCGTGAGTTACATTTGCTACTCAAAACGAGACCAGAGGGATACATCAAAAGTTGATAAAAAATAAGCATAGTCGAAAGTGGACTCAAAGGAAATATTGCTGTTGGGAATAAAGCTCAGGTCATCACGTAAAATTAAAGGGCTTTCGTTAATGAGTAAACCGAACTCATTTTTGGCTCTGTCTAAAACAGAAAATCTTTAAACGACGTAACATGTCCTGATTGGTAAAAATATAGATTGACTAATATTTGTTGTATTTAGTTCTCAAGGAGAGCAGAAATCGACAGAATAAAGAATTATCCTGAATGAGTAAACGAAAAAATAAATTACCTGTCTTCAAGATCTTCAAATCTTTGTGGTTCCGAGCAAACACTTTCAGCTTCTGTATCACTTTCACCACCGGACAAATATGAAATGTAATTATTACGACGAAGATCAACGTCCTCCATCATCGCTTCATCAGGCTGAAAAACAACAAACATTGTCTAAAAATACGTCTCCTGAGACCAGCAAAGTAATCCCAATAAGCATGAACTTGCTACAAGCCTTTCTCTTACCTCTTGCTAGCGTAACACTTGAAAGACGAACGCAAAGCAAAACGAAGGAGAAATTGAATTTTCTACAAGTTGTGCTAGCAAAATAAATAGAGATTTACAGCACATCCACTATGAGTGTTATGGAGTTTCCTAACTTATGCCAATTTAAAAGAAGCTAAAGAAATACATTTGATGAGTAAAACGCCAATAGATCACTTTCATAATGATGTCAATTCTTTTGAAATACTTCAATGAGCATCACTTGCCTCGATATCATGTGGATCTAAATCTCAAAAACGTACATTGCTCTTAGCAACGACTGAAATAGTTTTGTACGTGTTTTTGCAACATAATGATATCATGTAGGTATACTGTACAGGGAATTACATCTTTTTCCTCGAACTGAATTAAATTGTGAAATAGATCTATTAAAACCACAACTCCCCGGAAGGGCATCAAGCATTAGCCTTAAATGTTTTTGTTGCATATCTTGTTAAAAACTAAAAAAGTACATTTCTTGTAGCATCAAATAAAAAGGGTATTGTGTGTAAATAATTTATCATAGTAAACAATAAATAGTAAACATAACAATGAAAAATTAAAAAACGCAGCAAACAGAACACTTAGACCTTGATCAGTTTGCAAATGCCATATCAACAGCGGAAAGGCAATAGAGGTGTTGTTTCAAGCAATCATTTATTTTGCCTTTCCTCTGCCATAAATCAGCAACCACTTGTCATTAACTCAAACAAGATCTCAAACTCCTAGATGAAAGACTGGCCTATGAAGTGCTTAAAAACCATAACAACTGAGACTGCAGCTCCTTCACAGTAGCCATATAAAGAAAGTACAATCTTGTTGGGACACACTGTATCAACGTAAGGTAAGGTATAAAGTAAAGACACATTGTACTAAAGGGGCCGTACAAGATCTATGTAGACAACTGGAAACTACGGGACAACCCATGCCGTTTGAATAAACACATTTGATGATTGGACAAATGACATCACACAAAGAAGGCAGCTTGTACAGCCCCTTTAACACAAGATATCAAATGAATAAATACCTTTTCTTCAGGCATCCATGCCATCTCTGATTGCTGCCTGAAAATGATCTCCTTCAGTTTATGATACCATTCTCTGTTATTTGCAGTGCTGCCCTTGATATGAGTATTGAGTTTGGCAGTGAAAATGTGCGGGTAAAATTCTTCAAGACGTTTTGTCATTGTATGAATCTTTTTCACATGTTTTCTTGTCAAAGGGTCACCTTCGATATCAATCGCACCAGTTGGGCTTCTTTGCAGTTGGTCCACTAATGACTTGCGCATGTCCCTGAAAAATGAGTCAAAACGTATTCAAAGAGAGACAAAGATAGGTTTGTTTCATACAATGCTCTTCTACCCACTCATATGTCCCTGAAAAATGAGTCAAAACGTATTCAAAGAGAGACAAAGATAGGTTTGTTTCATACAATGCTCTTCTACCCACTCATATGTCCCTGAAAAATGAGTCAAAACGTATTCAAAGAGAGACAAAGATAGGTTTGTTTCATACAATGCTCTTCTACCCACTCATATGTCCCTGATAGTGAGACAAAAATGTCTTCATAGATGGCAATGACGATAGATTTGCGTCTGACATTGCTCTTCCACTCACGCACCTGTTTTTTTGTTTACAATAAATTAGAACTAATTAACGTTAAGACATAAATGCTGTTCCATCCTTGGCGTAGAATGAGACAATGTCGTCTGACCTCAACGAAGATCGTTACTGACAATTTTACAAATCAAACTTCAAAGAAAGAACGAAAAATAAAACAAGGAGCAAAAACAACAACGTACAAATGGTCAAAAGAACAGAAGAGCACTGGCAGTTCAATACCAAGCCATGCAATGGGACAATGGGTCCAACTCCCTCAGGTCCAAAGAGACAAAGAGAGGCAGAGGTGGACAAATGATGTCGTCCCTGTGGTGTTGTAAAGTAATTAGGGAAGTTTTGTAGAATGTAGGATATGTTGTAAAATTTTTTATATATATGAATAAAAAAAGAGGGACAAAGAGGTGAGGTCGGCCTAAAACACCGTTCCTCTATCGCACAAAAGAAGCCCTTATAATGACAAACTCAATTGCAAAGTCAGGAGACCTGCTGAACTGACAGCATATGTGCAATGTGTTGTTCAGTTGAAAACTCTGGAGGAGGATGAATGACAGTGGCAATTGCTGTTGTTGCTGTTCTCTCGTCTGGGGTTCCTATTGTTCAGCATCATTCTCCCGTGCTGGCCCAACATCCAATGTGAAACGGATTCGAGTATTTATGTTTAATTAATCATATGTTTAGCATTTTTCATTTATTCATTTAGTTGTTAATATCTGCATGTCTTTATGTTAATGGCCACAGGGTAGTCATTGTTCGTTGCTCCTTGTCGTCCTGTCCCTGTACTCTTTGTATAGTAAGTATAATAATTAGGATGTCGATGTAACATTTAATATAAATCTTAGATAAATGAAAAAAAAAGATTAAATCCACCTACCTTGCAGCAACTTTTGAAACGGTCTTGAGAAGGATGACGATTGGGCATAATTGAAAGAACATCATTTTTTCAACACCATCTGGAGTCAAATCCAACAAGCAATGTTTGTTCTGTAACAAATATTAGTAATGAGAAGCATGTTGAATTCGTCATGTAAATCGAATGAAATTCTGCTTTGTTCCTCGCTATTTATCATTCTTGTATTCAATCTAGATTTGATCTTCTCAACAGTGTTAATGCAATATTATTCAAAATAAAAAATATAAAAATAAAAAAGGGAATAAAAGTATAAAATCAAATACGTAACAATAAGTTTTCTGTTACACTTAATACCTCCTTATGGCCATGTATGATGGCACTGTTTGGACCACCTGAAAATTTACGGAAACCACTATATAAGTGTCCATCAAAACCGGGGGTTACCTCACTGATCACTTCTCTGATTCCTGACAACTTCACTGACTCTCCGTAAGATTTATCATATCCACCAGAACGAGGTAGGGTTCTTGATTTCTGTCCAAATGTATCTGAATGCACTAAGAGATAACAAAGAAGAATTATGGAATAAATTTCCTATCAATCTGGGAAATATATATATATAATGCAAATAAAATCATTTGGAAAACATTCTAAACACAGAATAAAAAACTGTTACTAAATTGACTTCGATTGCAATTACTAACACACAGTTCAGTTATAACGCACAACTTTCATTACATTTACATAAAATATATTGAGCTTCTCTGTTAAACTTCGAAGTCTTCATTATTTAATTTTACATTTTCAAATTAAGTTAATAGACTAGGCTCAATGAGACATGCTATTCTCCAGGGTTTTACAGAATACACATTTATAGAAAAGCTTTGCACTTGGATGTGTTTCTAGGAATAAAATTGAACGGAATTAGATTAAAAACAGAACAGCTTGCAGTGTTTGAAATCTGTAGAGCGTACAAAATTAGATTAAAAACAGAACAGCTTGCAGTGTTTGAAATCTGTAGAGCGTACAGTACTGAAAAGATCTGAATAGAGTTCTGCTTGATTGTCAGTGAAAATTCTTGCTGGAGTTTTTGCATTACTTCGACCATTTGGATATATTGATCTTTCAAATGAAGTTTTGACGAAACTTTTATTATTTGGTGATAAACGACGTCAACAGAAATATACTCAAGTTGACTCTACTATACATTCACACAACCGGTCGACTAAATTAAGCCAAATGTAACTAAGCCACCACACCATGTTCATTTTTGTAACGTTCCCCTATCATAGAGTCTCGTTTCTCTGCTCCATTGTTCGTAATAGTTTCTCGCAATCGCATATCTAGTTGTAGTTTTAGATTAGTATTCTTCATGTGGATGGCCCTGGGGTAGTCATGATCTTTTGCTCCCCTTGGTATCGTTTTGTGGTATTGTATGGTAGATCGTTCGTTGTCGTAGGTAATTCGTAAATTGTAAATTCTTATATTGAATTTATAAAAAAAAAAATTTCTGGCATTTTTCGTACCTTTTTATATATAATATATAATAAAAATAACACGAATATTTATTTATATACAGGACAAGCAATTAGGATAATTGTAATGCTGTTATCTTAAGGGTCCTGTCGTAAAAGTAAAAGAATTTACATCTATATTACATGCTCGTTTTATAAACGGATTGAAAATATGCTGCAACTTTACTTTATGGGGCTACGAAGATTTAGCACAGATTTTCCTCTTTTCCAAACAATTTTCCTTTTTCAAAGACAAATTTGATGAAATAACTGCAATTTGATGATCGCGGTACAGTTTTATTCGCTGCCTTTGACTAGGTTGTCCTAAACAATTTTCCAGAGTGACAATTTGTTCACTGATGCAGATTTTTCAAGAAACATATCTGTAGCAGTGTCAGAAACCATATCATAATATACACAATCGAAAAGTGAGAAGTAAGTGAAGAAACTTTGAGTACCAAAAGGAGGAAATTTTCATGTCAAGGTAAGAAACTTTAAGCAAGCACTATGAGCTGATCCAAGTTCCTTCAACAAACGTGTATACACTTAAAGATGGAAGGACATCGACCCCCCACCTAAGACTTGGATCCAATAACTTAATAGCAATATAATTGATAATATGAAAGAATCGTTGATACTTTAAAGGGCCTCAAAGAAAAACAATTAAATAAAAAAATTCTTACTTGGTGATGCAAATCGATCTGGCATCTCATCAACAAGCAGCATCCGGACAAGATCTGCAACCGGTCCAAGAATCACCACCGGTCTCATGAAGTCAGCTATCAAAAAAAGCACATCAATGTGGTGAACTGAACTAATTAAAGGATTTAAAGTGTTTCATACTGTTCTAAGTAAGCTATTGGATCGCTCCGAAATCTTCAATATTTCATGATAAGACGTCTTTCCTCTTTTTCAAGATTTCAAGAAAAATGTGAAACGAAACTTTCAGGGAATTGGCATAGCTATATTGCATGGCCACTTTAAACAGGCTAATGAAAATGTCGATGCACCCAATGTTTGTTTAAGCACACAATGAAACGACGCGTGTTGTTGCTTTGTTAACATTTCAAAGATGACAAAAGTAGAGTAAATTCCAAAAAAAAAACCAAAGTTAAAGGATATCTACAGTGTGGTATCAATCAAAAATTGCTCAATTTTTTGGTTTACAATTTAGAAATTTGATATCGACGCATACTCAGATGAATTGAAACATAAAACCCTTTGTAATTTCGAAATGTATGTAAGATTTCGGAGAAAACCAATTCTAGGATTATAGCAGAAAAGATTAAGTTTCTTTTAAGTCATGCGGGTAGAAGAAGTAGGTCCTACAGAATTACGCTGACAGTTTTAAAGATTTTGAATTCTAATGAAAAGGAGGCATACAGTAATCATGCAAAGAGTAATCACTGCTCTAGAAAGAGGAGAGGAGTAATTTCTAGACTTACCAATACGCAGGACAACTCTTTCGTACGCAGGGATTTGGAAATTTGATCCTTCAGCTAAGAAAGGAAATAAATAAATTAATGAAACTAGGTCACGTAATGCAAACCAACTTCTTTCGAAATGAAGATTTTGCAGTATTTTTTATGGGCCATATATATAAAAGAGATTTTCAACTATTTTCCTCGAAATGAAGGCTTCATTTTGAAGATGGATTCTTGAATTTCGCAAAGAAACAAACGCAACACTCGTAAGTGTCTCGTTACGACTGTTTCGTTAAGACTGTTTCGTTACGACTGTCTCGTTACGACTGTTTCGTTACGACTGTTTCGCTACGACTGTTTCGTTACGACTGCAGAGACATTGGTGGATTTTCGGAAGAAACTTTTTGTGGATTCATCCCATCCACCAAATCTGTGTAAAAGAAAAAGGGCAAGTGTGAGCAACAATATAGATAATAGAGATATACGGTTTATTTACGGTTACGTGAACTAGCCCCATGAAGCTTATGTCATTCACATGATCATTGAAAAAAATTTTCGGATTAACTTCTGTCGAATATCTAGTTGGACAATGACATTAACTTCTGTGGAATAACCAAAAATAACTGTTCAGTTTTCCAAAAACACCTAGACTGCTACCAGAGATCCAAAAAAGAGAACCCGTTTCAGAAATCAGAAAATTGAGTACATGGTTGATCTTTACAATTCTTTGTTGGCCTGTAGGTCAAATATATACCATTTATTTTTCCAGTACCTTCGGAGTAATATCTAAAAACTGGAAAGACTTTGAAAACTTAATTTTGAAATATTCACGAGGGTTCTCAAGGTCACGAGGGTCTCAAGGTCCCAGGAAGTAAATATGCCAATTATTACGGGAATCATAAAAAATTCATAAGAGATTCTGAGTTGTTAAAATCTGAAAATTCAAATTTTAGTTTCTTCTATAAAAAATATGAGTACCCTTATGACATAGCATTAAAAACAGGCAGGCAGGAGGTAATAAACTTACTGAATGACTGTTCATCTAGCTTGTCTTGAGATGTGAATTTAAACTTTGCTCTTCTGAGTGAGCCACCTAGTGACCCCCGTCTTTGAAGTTTACCACCTCCAAGAACTTTTGGCATGATTCGTTCTTCTGTTGACTGGGCAATGGCAAGTTGCTCCGCTCTGAAATAAACAACAACAGTACTCAAGTCTCCTTCACATTGCTCCACAAAAACAAATAAATCAAATCATTTTCTAAAGGCTGGGGGCTTGGGGGCTGCAGCCCCTTTATATAATCAAGAAAATTTTATCATATTTCGCGCTGGAATTGGTAAGTTTTATCTAACTCACGAAAGCAATCATGTCTTAGGCAACATCTTTGCTAAGCTCCCTTATGTTTACACTCTCAATCTTTGGTTCACCGCTGCACCCTGACAACGGACTTTTGAAAATGGATACTGTTGACAAGAGAGACCGGGAGATTTCTTCCCTACCTGGATTTATTTGGTAAGATTCCTTGGTCCAACAACTGTCCCTTTCTTCCAACTCTCTTTGCTTGCCATGCGCCAATCAAGCCTTGATACATTGTGTCACGGACGTTGAAAATTTCTCCTTTATGGAACGTGAGTTCATTTCCACTGGCATTTTGAAAATGATCAAAATTTGCCCTGGAAGAAAGTAGGTAAAAACTGTATAGGACACAAATTGTGATTTAGAGGAGGTGAGAAATTATGAAAGATAAACGGAAGAAGATGGTCATTGTTTTATCTAAATGAGAATTTCTCATCAAGTAAAAACTTTTCACCTGGGGCATTCCTTGACTTACATAGCAGAATATCTGTTCATTGCACATCAACTCATATGCAGCGTAGCGTCTTAGGCAGCTTATTTCTATAAACGTTTTAATTGAAAATGAAGAAAAGAATAATTATATATCCTTGCGTCTGACGGAGCATAGGAGAATCTTGATATGCTAAGACTGCAACCCTCTGAAAATTGAACCAAGAAGGAAAGGCGATTTACCTGACAAAGAAATTATCTCCAAGCTGTGTTTTGATTTTGTCAAACTCTGAAAAAAAATCATACATACCGTATAAATAAGCTTCGATTGTTTCTTTATCATGCAAATTTCTTGACAGGTAAGTTTCTCAAACAGTTCCAAGGAAATGAGTGTGGGTATCGACGATATTTCTACATATATTTCTCATCTTAATTTCTAACAAAGTGATTGCAACTTTGGTTCTGTTGTAAATACAGTATATATATATTCAGGGTGTCCAAGAAATTATGCCGCCTCGTTTTTAAAGCTTGAAATGAGGAGCTTGAAAGGCCACACTCCTGTTTTACGCACAGTTGCAGAATATAAGCTCCAAAACGGCTCAACACCTAGTTTGAGTCAATCTGACAAATGATTGCTGATGCACCGTAGAGGAAGGCAAAATAATAGATCTTTTAGCTAATCTACAAAAGAACCTGGATCGAGGGTCGATTGGTTCTCATGCAATGTCTAAATCCAATGATGTTTGAAAGAGAGATTTCCAGCCTCGTATTCAAATTATCTCCACATTTTGAAAAAGGGCTGACAGTGTCAAGGGTTGACATGTTATTGACGAGACACTAGTCAGCTTTTTCAAACATGCAAAGAAGATTTAGATACAACGCTGAAATACCTAAGCGATGATGGTGATGTCATGACGTTGTACCAAACAAAATATTGGGTAACTTACCAGCTTTTTTGGGAATAACAAAAAGAGAGACTTCTTCTGCTAAAGCCAACAATATCAACACTGCCTCTTCACGTGTAATGTCTCTGAAGTCAATCTCATTGGCCTGCAAAATACAATGGGGGTATTGTCTGAAACAATTAAAATAACTGAATGAAACAAAGCATGGAACTAGGCGAAGGCAGTGAAAAAGGCATTCTATTTAATAAAAAACATTGTATATACTAAAGTTATGAATTTTACTTTTATGATGACGTACCTCTAGGATGAGATCTCCTTCTTTCAATCCTGCCTTGGAAGCGGCACTTTTTGGCTTCACAGCGGCAGTAAAAATGCCAACTGCATTACCACCAGCAACTTGAATGCCAAGACTTCCACTCTTTTGAAAGTTGATGTAATGACCCTCATGGCTAGGAATAAAACAATAGAAAACAATATAACAATTACTGGAAAACAAATGATAATAAAACAATGGAACAATAGATGATAGCTATAAGAACATAGTGGAAAAATTGGCAACAAAGACATCTAATCTTTTGAAAATAAGTGTAACAACCCTCGTGACTAAGAATAAAACAATAAAAAACAATAGAACAATAGATGAAAAAACTTAAGAACAATAATTTATCGTAATAGTACGGTGGCCCACAAGTGTCAAGGCAAAACTCTTTTCCTCAAGGCAAAATTTTCTTTCTCAAGGCAAAACTTTCTGTCTCAAGACAAAACTCTTCTCTCAAAGCAAAACTTTCTTTCTCAAGGCAAAACTTCTTTGTCAAGGCAAAAATTTCTTTCCCAAGGCAAAACTTTCTTTCTCCAGGCAAAACTTTCTTTCCCAAGACAAAGCTTTCTTTCTCAAGGCAAAACTTTCTTTCCCAAGACAGAACTTCTTTGTCAAGGCAAAACTTTCTTTCTCAAGGCAAAACTTTCATTGCCAAGACAAAACTTTCTTTCTCAAGACCAAGCTTTCTTTCTCACGACAAAACTCTGTTAGGAGGGAACCAAAAGAAACCAATTCAATGTTAAAAGGGCCCAAGATACCCAAAGTTATCATTATTCTATCTGTCACACGCTAAGGATGGATGGCATGAGTACCACAAAAGAGACATCCTTGGGTGTTCGGGTAATATTCTGACTTGATGCCAGAGCAATCAGGCGGACAGGGCTCGATCCAAGATAGGCTCGCCACTTGAGCGTCATGATTGATGGGCCACAGACTCGATCATGTCTTCTCTACCTCTAAGGTCCTTGTGCTTAGCGTTAAAAATTGCATACTCGCCTTCACCTTCACTATCATATTCTTTTTGATCCTGACTGTGAGAATCAAAGGAAAGCACAAATACAACAACGTCCTCAATATTGATGGTGCAATTATCATTTTGGCTGGTTGGTTCAGAGTGCCACAACAATTATAAAATCTTTCTGCTTCACTCTTCGATGTGTCTGTAGATGGGGAAGCCGAACTTTTCGAGCTTGTCATGCCCATCAGCACCAAGCCACCAAGCTCTGTAAGGCTCGCAATTCTGATATGACCTCCAAGGGCGGTTGATTTCTCTAAAGGTGAAGTTACGGTTCTTAGCGCAAAGCATAAGGATCTTTGAGGCAGAAGGCCTAATCAAGCTCACGACCCATCTATCATGGCGCTCAAGTGGCGAGGCTACCCTGGATCGAATCATGTGCGCCTGACTCTTCTAGCATCACGTGATAAGATTAACCGAGCACCCGGTGACGTCTGCTACGATCTTCTGTGGTACTCATGCCATTCATATATAGCGCTGCCAGATAAAATAATGATAACTTTGGGTACCTTGGGCCCTTTTAACAACAGCCATGATAGCAGCTCTTACCTAACATTGAATTGGTATCTTTTTGATTCCCTCCTAACAGAGTTTTGTCTTTCGAAAGAAAGTTTTACCTTGAGAAAGAAAGTTTTGCCTTGCGAAAGAAAGTTTTGTCTTGGGAAAAAAGTTTTGTCTTGGGGAAGAAAGTTTTGTCTTGAGAAAGTAAGTTTTGTCTTGGGGAAGAAAGTTTTGTCTTTAGAAAGAAAGTTTTGCCTTGCGAAAGAAAGTTTTGCCCTGAGAAAGAAAGTTTTGCCTTGAGAAAGAAAGTTTTGCCTTGAGAAAGTGAGTTTTGTCTTGAGAAAGAAAGTTTGCCTTGAGAAAGAAAGTTTTGTCTTGGGAAAGAAAGTTTTGCCTTGAGAAAGAAAGTTTTGCCCTGAGAAAGAAAGTTTTGCCTTGAGAAAGAAAGTTTTGCCTTGAGAAAGAAAGTTTTGCCTTGAGAAAGTGAGTTTTGCCTTGAGAAAGAAAGTTTTGCCTTGAGAAAGAAAGTTTTGTCTTGGGAAAGAAAGTTTTGCCTTGAGAAAGAAAGTTTTGCCTTGAGAAAGAAAGTTTTGCCTTGAGAAAGAAAGTTTTGCCTTGAGAAAGAAAGTTTTGCCTTGAGAAAGTGAGTTTTGCCTTGAGAAAGAAAGTTTTGCCTTGAGAAAGAAAGTTTTGTCTTGGGAAAGAAAGTTTTGCCTTGACACTTGTGGGCCACCGTATAATAGACCTAATCGGCTAAGATTTGTTTTACCCATTTCAAGTCATGTGACCATACTCTTGGGAAGTTTCAGTATTATTCTACTTCTTGTATTCATGGCACAACTTTGCATGGCATGAAGTATGTTAGAGAAACCAAAAGGAGTCTTATCAAGAGATTGATCACATGACTTGAAATGGGTGTAAACAAACCTTAGCCGATTAGGTCTATGGTGATTCAATGATGATGGCGAAGAACAATATAACAATAGAACATTGTAATGGTGATTCAATGATACATGGAACAAATTATAAACAAAAGCCTTCACTCTTTGAAATTGAATGCAATGACCTTCGTAACTACTGATAAAACAATGGAAGACAATAGAACAATAGGAAAAACAAAAGAACAATATAACAATAGAACATTGTAATGATGATACGGTGATGCATGGAACAAATAGTAGATGGAGCTTTGACATACCCATGAGAAAGTCTTCTTTTCTTAATTTCCTCAATCCTTTGTCGTTCCCATTTGCTGGTATATGCATCAATCACTTTTGATTGCAAGGCTGGTTCTATTTTGGCGGGCTTAGCCTCTTCTTGAGGTGACAATGCATCCCATGAGTCTTTGGTGCGATTAGGCCCATCTTCTTTGTCTGGTTGCTTAGCAACAGCAGCGTTTGGTGACTTCCATGTCGTTGCCATTTCATTTTTCGCTGTGAAAAAATTTGCTTTCAATTTTCAACCAAGTCAAAATAAAAATTGTGTCATCTATCAATGGGGAAATTACTCAAAGCTGGAGCAGACATCCTTCTGGACTTACTACAAGTCACTCTCTTGCCTCTTGTCAACACTACTCATGACAGATGTACGCAAAGCAGAAAAACTGAGAATGCTTCCTTACACTGCATATCCCACGTCTGGAGCTGACGAGAGAAAGTCATGTAGCAAGTCGAAAGAGCAGAAAGTGCGTAAAATGAAGTCTTTTGAAATAACAAATCAAGAGTTTAGGGCTCAAGGAAGAAAATATCAAGTGTTGCTTAATTTCACAATCTGTTGCAGGAAGCTAGCGGGGACAAAGTTATGAGTATTTGCAGATGCATGCGCAGTTTCTGCTGTGTATAACAAGTCCAATATCCTTCCAGAGGATTAAAAACATTTTAGATTTTTACTCTGGAGATTAAGGGTTGGCTCAAAGAAACATCACAGACTATAAAAGATGTCATAGCCTGCCAACGATATCATAACCCAAGTTTTGAAAAGACCCTTTAATCTCCCGATGAAGTTGATTATGAGTCCCTGTTGAGCAAAGGTTTACCACTGGGATACAAAGAACTTTGGCAATAAGTCTAACTTACGTGGCTCAGCTTGCAATTCTTCAGGCGCCTGGGCAGCGACTTGTGGCTCTGAAACAGGCGCAGTAACAACTGGTTCAGCAACAGGCTCCTTCTTGGGAGCTTCCTCAATCTTCTTGCGTTTGACCTTCGGGGTTCTTGTAGCAGGGAGTGGCTTCACTGCATTCTTTTCCAACAATAATGAAATTTCATTTGATGATTTCACAACAAGGTCAATTGCTTCACTTAATGTTTTAACTTTATCAAGTGGTTTAGAATTGATCTGAAAGAAAAATATTTAATTGTTTATCCTTACGCACAAGTCTATTACAAGGCAAAGTCTGGGCTTTGTACAATTGATCATGAGATACCCTGAGCATAATGACGTCATAAATGCAAATAATCTGTGCTTTTCTGAAATCACGCTTTACGAAAATGAGACCACCCTATTATTTTCTTGCCTCTTGATCACTGCTAGCCTCTTTATCGTGTTATGATAAATGGGAGTGGAGTTTGGCCTAAATTCGCAGAATTTTTAACTGATTTACAGCTGTTATGAAATATATAATGGTGGTTGGTGGTTGAAAATCACCATAATGTGGAAGGAAGTTTATAATTCGCAGCAGTAGATGCTAAGTTTGTTTTCTAGCAAGAGTCATAACAACTGCAGACTTGTCCTTTAACGTTAGTGCAAAATGGTGAATAGGCTCCTCTTTAAATAGAACAAAGAAATCATTCATTGTTTCTCAGTAAGCTAAAAATCTAATTGCTACCCCATCTTTTGTTGAATTTGTGCGCAACTTCGATTTGAACGGTAAACGTCTAGAATTTCTACCCTCTATGAATAGCACTGTTGAACGATGAAGAATGTCACTAAAATTTTTTGATACTTTGTTTCATCTTTGAGTTATCCACTAATTTGTACGATTGGCTGATGACGTCATTTTGCTTGCAAAAAGTACGAGAAAGTATACAAGGTTGACCATGTTTCCAAAAGGAAATAAAACGACCTTTCCTTCAAATTAAATGCCTTTCTTAAGGTCACATCAGTTGATGAAACAATGTTTATTGCATTTATTCTGCCCAGCTGAAATTTCTCCTAAAACTGTAACCTTCCAAAGATCAGATCCAGCTTCTTTCCATATAGAATCCCAATAATTTGCAAACAAAATGACGTCATCAACTGACACTTAAAATCATTGGATAACTAAGAAATGAAATGAGATATCAAAAAAATTTCAACAGGATTTCTTATCAATAGACAGGGCCCTTCGTTTGCATCAATAACAATTTTCGCTTCAGATCACCTCTAAGTAGCCATGGACAATGGGAATGATCAGTTGACTGCACAAAAGTACACACAGTATAAACTGCAATGTGGTATATGTAATAAATGAAGAGATAGCCTGTTGAAGATGGCCCTACAGGGCTCTTTTTTGCTATCTCTCTGAGAATTTGATGCCAGAGAACTGCTGTATCTTCATGAAAACATTTGTCAACTGTCTATAATTAGTTTGTTTCATTATATATATTCATTTAGACAACTTTTTTTTGCAGGTCCATATCAGCACTTCTGTGCTGCTAACTACTACTTGCAACAAATAAAGCTATGTTTGTATATGTATGTGTGTCATGTATGTACCTTCACATTAAGAATCGATCAGCGTTGTTCTCAAAGCGTTGAAAAATGTTTCGTTTTTGACGTTCTCGATTGTCCACATGTCGCTATTTTCAAAATTTGTTAATTACAGTACCATTATCAAAACCTGCCAGCGAAAAATATGCACTTTTCATGTGAATTCAAAGCCTATTTTGCGACATAGATAACCCTTTTCAAATTATGCCATTATCATGAGATATCATGAGAACGCAGGTTTAGACTACAAAAAAAAATAAAGCCAAACCTCGATAACACGATCTCCAGGTGCAATCTGCCCACTTCCAAGGGCCGGCCCGTTTGGGGCAAGTTCTCTGATATAGAAAAGCTGACCCAGTGCAAATCCATAACCTGAAAGAAATATAACAATCATAAAAAATGATATTAATAATAATGATTAAAGCCATATTTATGCAGGTAAAGTTGTTGAGCAAATTAATTCACTGTTACAAAGCAACGATACATATGTCAACCTCTTGTGCCTGAAATATATATATATACCTGTTGAATTGGCTACCTTGAGAAGCTTCTTCATAGCTTCAGAACAGTGTAGCCGAATTCAGTCCGAAAAAAATCCTAAAATACATTTGAACATGTCCATTATCAATTATATATATATATATATATATATATAAATATATATCTGCTAATAATATTGTCTTGATGTTGAAGGAGCAGAGGCCTTTCAAACAGGGAAACAAGGTGTTTCTGACTCACTTTGTAGAGAAAGATTTTTCCTTAAAGTGTGGTAAATATTATGTCATTGAAAGAGTAACATTGCATACCTCGTCCACCTCGTTCCAATGTGACACGAACTTTGTTATCCTGGATAGAATCAACAGATTTTTCATTAAGTCCATTTGTCTCTGCTGCCCCATTCACGTTTGGCACTGGATCTTTTGCCTCTTGCCTCATACTTGATCGTGGGGTATTTGAATCTTTGGGGGTGCTTGAACCTTTGGGACCACTGGATTCAACAAGTTGGGGTTGTACTGGCTTGGCTGCAACTGGTTTGGGGCTTGGGGGCACCTCCATTCGTCTGATTACCTATCAAGGTGAAATGATATTTCATTGATAAAACAAACAAATCAACATAAGCATAACAAATTAACATCAACATAAACATCAACAAATCAACAAAAAGTGACTTCCAATAAAATTAACAAAGTACGATGTTTTTCCTTTGCTTTCATGAATACAAGGGAGGCCTTACTTTGGAGACAGGAGACTAAGTTGTTTGCACTTGAGCTTAGATCTATTTGAAAAAGATTATTCCTGAACATGATAAAGCATGATGCCCAGCCACTGGAAAAACGAATAACAGGTGTCTTAATACCCAAGTACTCCTGTTTGAAATGTCACCAAAACTCAATCATAGATAAATCTTCAAATTTCTCTTTTTGGTAGGGGAGTCAAGGACAAAATCATTTGCCTACGTATACATACTTGATCTTTTAATTGGTTTTGAAATTACCGAATTTAGCTCCTTAAAGGCTGTCTGGCTTTGAAGCATACCTACCAGATAAATTTCTTTTTGAATACTAACCTTCTAGTTTGGTCCAAAATGTCAGTAAGAAACGCAAATAATTAGTTTAGACTTGAAGGTGCCTCCTTAAGGTTTTGGACAGAACTGTAACAGCATTAATGAATAGAGGCATTGACTTGCGTCAATAATGCTGCAAAAATTAGGGTCTGAGGTGATCCCTCAGAGAAATGTTTAAGGTCATGCTTTTTATTTTGGCATCCAGTAGAATGGTACTTTTTGTAAGATTCGTATCTTTGAGTACATTTCTTAAACTTTCAAAAACATGGCAGTTTCCTTACTGCAGCTCAAATTCCCTCTCTCCCTAAAGAGTAAGCGTTAGCTGCATTTGATTGCCTTGACAATTCAAATGTGACAATACAACAATTGTAGTAACTTCTCCAGAAATTCCCATGCTCCCGAACTCCCACATTTTCTCGTGATGCTCCCTTCCACTTTTCTTTTGACGTTCGTAGGATGGAAGATGTTCTAAGTTTCTTCTAATTTTTCGCAAGGTCTTAGTCCCTGTTTAGAATCTGTTTGGTCGTGAGTCCTTTGTATGAGTGAAATTAAAACATCAGATTATAAATGTTGAACGAATACAAGGAATCACGTCGTCAGTCTATTTATTGCCATGGGACTGAAAATCTTTAGTATTTGTTGGAAAACTGATGTCTTATAACTCTTGAGAGCGGTGAAACACCAATTGCATATTGTTCTGTTTAAGAAGAGTCCTTTATTATTTGATCAACGTTTTAGGCCCTTTTTCAATCATTTTGTAACCATGAAATTTTCACACAGTTCAATTTACCGATACTTCCAGTGCTAGTGAGGCAGCGACAAAAATCACAAAAATACTTCCATCTTTCCACTGCTATATAGAATTGGAATCATTCAAATTCAAATCTGTGAAGTACTTTTGGTGCTATTGAATTTTCAAATGCAGGAACTTTTTTCTGGCTCACCCAGTATGCAGTCAAATTTTGGCCAGTTCTCAAAGAGGAGTATTCTTTTTGAAAAAGAACATCTCATACCATTCTTGCTTGCATGCCCGCATCTCTCAATGCCTGCACTGCATCATTATGACTTGCCCTGTTCATGTTGTTGTTATTGACAAACAAAATCTGATCATTCACCCTGTAAACAATAATGAAATAGTTCATATACCAGTACAGATGTAAATGACCGTTATCTGCTTTCAGTCTTTGTCGAAAGCAAGACCTTCTATGGCTCCCTTATTGACAAAAACTGCAAAAAAATTATTTTTGTGAGAGTTATTCATTTATTTTTTGACCAAATGACTCATTTTCAATAAAGAATAAACTACACCAGGTGAGCCAGAAAAAAGTTCCCACTTTGGAAAATTCATAACACCAAGACTAATTCACGGATTTGAATCATTCAAATTCTAGTTTAAAGCCGAAAGATCGAAGAATTTTTGTGATTTTTCTCGCTGTTCTACCGGAACTACAAATATAGGTTAATTCAATTTTACAAAAATTTCATGGTGTTGCAAAATGACTGAAAAATGGCCTAAAACATCGATCAATGCATAAATGACTTCTAGCACAGATTAATGAAGGAAATGCAACTTCTCATGGGTGAGAGATATCCTCTAGGCATTAATTTCCTTGGCACTGAAAATCTTTCATTTGTTTTTGAAAATCAATGTCTTATAACTCTTGAGGAGGGTGAAACGCTCATGGTCTATTGTTAAATTTGAATAGAGTCCTTACGATTTGATCAATGTTTTAGACTCAATTTTTCCTTCATTTTGCAACCATGAAATTTTTATAAAGTTGAATTTACCAATGCTTCTAGTGCTGGTAGGACAGCGAGAAAAATCACAAAAATACTTCGATCTTTCGACTTTTAACTAGAATTTGAATGATTCAAATCCGTGAAGTAGTCTTGATGTTATGAATTTTCAAAAGTGGGAACTTTTTTCTGGCTCACCCGGTATAGCTCATTTTCCATTATTTTCCTCCTTCTGAAACCTTTTTTTTGTTCTTGTAAATAATTCTAAAGTACCAAATATCTTACTGGTCATTCGCATGAATGATTAAATATACAACTCAAATTTTTGTGACATTAGTACTTAGCAACCACCAACCCCCTTTTAAGTTCTTTTCCCTTGTTCTTTTGCACATCAGATGTCAAGCATTGCCAAGCATTCTATCTACCATCAATTAAACGAGTTGCGCCTGACGTTTGATGTGGAACAGAATCTACTGCATTTTCTACCAGTTCTTAATTCATTGTCTATCATCATAAGTATGCTTGTGCAATTTGTAGCAAATGCATATATGTACAGTAATTAGTAAGATGTACACTGAGGAATTTCAAAATATGAAAATGAGCTGAACTAAATATGACAGCACACCCCCTCCAATATTTGACCAAGTGTCTGTCATTGGAATGGTGGAAATTTACTGATCTATTTAAACTTACTTGAGTAGATTGTCAGAGGGGCTTCCTGGTACAATATCAGATACAATGATAGCGGTTGATCCTGTCTTGAAATGTGGGTTATCATTACCACCTGAAATCGCAATTCCAAAACCTTGGTTTGGCTGCGTCTGAAAACAAGATTTCAACAAACATCATATAAATAAAGTAGAAAATTGAAGTGAATTGAAGAAAATTGAATTGAAGGAAATCCGAGGGAAGGAAATGTATTGATAACAAAGCTTTTTGAAATAATAAATCAAGAGTTTAAGGCTCCAACCAAATGTTATCCAATTTTGGAATCTATTCCAGAGACCCAAGGGGCTCAAAGTTACAAGTTATCATGCATGCATGTTCAGTTTCTGCTCTGTTGCAACCAAACAGCATGTGCCTAATTGGAAGTCTTCTTCAAAACCAATCAGCCCCGAAACAAGCTAGATTTATTAAATTTTGTCAAGATCAGTTACCATATGACTGGTATAATAATTTGGTGTTGGATCTATTTGCCAAAAAGGAAGTGGTAAGATCAACCATGGATATAATCAAATTCTGAAGATGTCATAATTAAGAATCATGGATGGATCAGAGTTACACTCAGTTTCCAAACATTTCTCAGGGAACTTACAGTACCTTCTCAATAATCACTGTCTTTGTTTCCCACATTGGGTCATCCTGAAACAGGAAAAATTATTGTTAGTGTGAGTGAAAAGTATAATTTCAACGTATTCATTAAGCCTTCTAATGTAAATTAAATGTTTCCGATGGCTTGAGTTGGCCAGGTTTTTATAAAGGGTTGGGGTAAAATTTTTTAAGGTGTTGCCTGTTGCCCAAAGATGGCTTATTACCTTATTGCAGGTCTAAAGAACTTCTTGTTTTTAATAAAAAGATAATGGCATGAAAGATATTTACAACTACTGTCACCCAGCATCCTTTGCAGGCACACTACAATTCCAAAGAGTCCGAAAATCCAATTACTTGAAAATCCTTGAATAAGTGCCCCGTGAATAAGTGCCCCGGTGCTTATTTAATTTTTTCACCTCAAAGCGGGACTCTCATTTGATTTTTCTAGATGTCAAAGCGATTCAAGCAAAGACAAAAAAGCAAATGAGGGATTTTGAAACACGCTTTCTATCTCCTCCTAAAAATATGTTCTAGAGCGTGTTAAAGAAGTTTCCTTGCTATGAAAAATGGAAATAATTCAAGTTGGACACTGGATCAAGGGGGTACTTATCTGAGGATGTACAGTATTGAATTGATAAAAAAAGTTTGACCCTTGTTGACTTTCCTATAAAATCGAAGACTGCAATGTTGATCGATATTTTTTGTTGAGTCAATAGACAAGAATACTTATCAACGGTCTGTACTCTAGCTAAGGCAGAACAAATTTATCATTGGAAAGTTCGGCATGTGATGTTCATTTGATTTCTTTAAAAATATCTTAAAGATGACACTGAATAGCACCTGATTCTTTCAATCAGACTATCTTGTTTTATAAATAAATGAATAAATAATACGAGCAATGAATAGCATTGATACCTAATCATTAAATAAGATAATTACAAGGTGAACACAATATCAATTATTAATTAGCATCTATTCAATATCTTTAATCTTATTCATTCTTAAATCAGGCTTATGATCTTTGCTCCTTGCCTGCCTTCATTCCTTTTTGGGTCATTTTACATACTGTAGCCTGTGATTTACATTTGCTCCATTTATGTTATCATCAGGTTCTAATGCATCCAAGCTTAAAGTAAATTAACGGGGTTAAAAGCAAACTTAGCTGAGGGGACTGGGTAATCTAAAAATAACATATTGTATTTGATGTTTTCGATGTATGAAAACTATGAGAAGATTAGTGGTGCCTGCCGTTCTTTTGTGCCTTGTTTAGATTATGTCGCTATATCTCCGTTCATTTACTTTAAAGCTAAGGAAGATGCATCTATCTTAGTCTGTTCACATTGATCAACTGATTACAAATCATCTTGGTCTGCACATTTATTACTATGGAATTAAAAGTCTCCAATATCTCTTTAAAACCAAATTCTTATAGTTCCTGAGAGAGGTGAAAATGCTCCAGCACTCTCAGTGCTGCAATGTTTCAAAAGTGGGAATTTTTCTGGCACACGCATGTGTCTCTAAAAGTTGTGCACCATTGCACAATGCATTAATTGTCTTTGTTTTTAAACAGCTGCATATGTTAGGCTTCAACTAAGAGTTTGAGACGTTGTTTGAGTCAATCCGACACGTGGCCGCTGATTTATGGCATAGAAAGGCAAATTCACAAACAGTGTTTCTATCATTCTCCAGCAATGTTAAAATCAGACCCAATCTGATGTATGATCTTCTCCTGCACATTAAAACAAAATACTCACACAAAAAGGTGGACGGTCTAGGGTCTTCAACCTGAACAAAACCTCCCAACCGCTGATTTCCATAAATCCCCAAAGATAAATCCTCCTAACTCTTCTCTATAATTTTCCAACAGCAAAAAATTCAAAGTCTTTAATTAATCATGATAAAAAACACTTCAATCGGATTTTGCAAGTTTTCTATGCTACTTTAGTAACTTAATTAGCTCTGAAGCCTGCAAAAAATACAGCTTTCACCAGTAAAGGTACCTTTTGGCAACCTCCTTGTTTTGTATAGTTGTTTTTTCTCTATGTTCTGTCCCATAACTTCATGATTTGGTTTTACTAAATTATGGAATTGGCCACTTAATGATTTTATCCATTATAAATTCAATCCCACCCTGGCCCACTTGAATTGACCCAATTGAATTGAATTGACCAAGGCTAAGGACTTTGTGTCCACTTTCAAAGAATATTCAAATGGTAACATTAGGACCATGACAAACATCATCTTGATGTTCATTTCACAGAATAACAAACCAAATATTGTACTTAAATTGACATTTCCAATTAGTTATAAAGACAAATCAAGTTGAATGTTATAAAGTGAATTCAACTGAATTTATCTTCACTAATTGGAAATGTCAATTTAACTAGGATTGGTTTGCCTTCTCTGAAATGACTATGAAGATGATGTTTGTTGTGGTCCTAATGTTACAATTTATCATAAAGTTTTGCTTTCCAACCAATATTCAAAGTTTCCTTACATTCTTAAGGGCCCATAATGTTGTCTAGAGACAATATCTATTGAGCCTTTGAAAGTGCAGAAAAAATCAAAGGCCATGGTAGAGCCATTCTTTGACAATATTCTTAATTTTGACACTGCTGGGGAATAATTGCAGTGCTGTTTTTGAAGCAAGCACTGATTCTGCCTTTCCTATGCCATAAATTACTGTAGCAACCACTTATTACATTTACTTTAAACAAATGTTTCAAACTCTAAATTGTAACCTGATCTATGTAACTGTGAAAAACTGACTAGACAAATAAAGCTTCAGCTCCTCCATAGTGGCAAGTTTTCTGAGACATCCTGCACCGTAGCTTTGTACTTCTGACACAGTACATATACCCTGCAACAATTCAACTTGCGAAGATTATACAATCTTAGTTAACGCATTACAATACAAGGAAACCATAATGACCACTGGGAATTTAAAAACCCACCCATTGAGAGATATTCTTTTGAATCTGGAATGGATAAACCTCACTCCATCAATAGCCAGATGATATAGACACATTGTGGGTCAGATACAAAGAAGCAGTCTATGCAGTCTCTTGAGATTAAGGTCATCCTAAGGCCTTTTGCACTTAATAATGACATTGTCTCATATCAGTTGCGCCAAAAAAATCCACATGTTTGAAAAATTGATACCCACAGCAAGGGGCAAATCACTTCTCAAAATAGCCTTCCTGACTTTTGTGATTTTAAAGTCACATGATTTTTTCCTGTGATTTTTGTGATTTTAACAATTTTTCAGAAATTTTTCAGAAATTTGTGATTTTCATGCCTTTTCAATGTGATATCTTTGTGATGTTGTGATTTTTGTATGCAATTTTTTATGATTCCAAGGATGGTGTATAAAAAAAAATCAATGATTTGCCTCTCGACCCAAGGGGCAATTCACTGATTTTTTTTCGTACACCTCCTTGAAATCACAAAAAAAATCACTTATATACAAAAATCACAAAATCACAAAAAATCACATACAGAGAGCACCAAAAATCACAAATCACAGAAAAATTACCGAAAAATCAATTGAAAAAATCACTAGAAATCACTAAAATCACAAAAAATCATAGAAAAAAATCATGTGATTTCAAAATCACAAAAATCACGTACGCTATTTTGAGAAGTGATTTGCCCCTTGTCTTGACCCATAGTATATAGAGAATGAATTGAATTTGTACACATATAATTGATAGAGAGCTACACTTCATGGACACCAATCTGTCACATCAATTGCAAAACTGCAAAAGTGCTGCTTGCAGGCTGCACAAAATATCATTTCAGCTGCAAACCCCCAATACATGGGCACCTTCTCCCTTTGTAAATGTGAACCTAGTTAATTTCTTATCTTTAATGTTTAGACCTAATGTTAAATGGGCACATTAACATTAAAAAATGGGCACATTAAAAATATCATTACAAGTTATGCAGTACAGTACTTGCCTAATTTCATGACTAAATTAGCTCTTCCCATCAATTGCACACAAATATTGACAAGCTAATATCCATTGCCAATATCCCTATAATTCTTACCAAAAATTAGAGTTTCACAAGCAACAAAATAATTTTTCCCACAACTGTATAAATGTAAAATTCTTTAGTTTTGCAAACCAAGCATAACATTTTTATTAAGAGGTTCTGTTAAAACATATGACCTTCCAATAATTACCAAGACACAAATTTCCAACTAAATGATTATATATATCTCTTTCAACAGGACACTTAACAATTTTATTTTATGCAATAAAATTCCTGGCAGATTTTTAAAATCTGCTCAAGATATCAAATTACAGCAGAATTAACAAAATCCTATGGGTTTCATAATTAAAATATGTTTCATCTGGGGACAAAAATATGTCCCTGTTGAATGAAAAGAGTACCCCGTGGTAAATGCTTACAATTTGTTAAATAACAGTACAATAAATAGAGCCTGAGGGGGTCACATGAATTTCAACTGGGACTAAAACATCTTCCTATAGATTCAAAATAGTAACCTCCTGACAACTGCTTAACATTTTTTGAATAACAGTACGATAAAAAGAGTTCTGGGGGTGACAATGTTTTGCAGCTGGGCACAAAATATGTCCCTAATGATTTAAAACAGAAACCCCCTGGTAAATACTGATCCTTTGTTACATAACAGTGCCACAAACAGAGTGCTAGGGGGTCATAAAATTTTTCAATTGTGAATTGATCATGCAAGAAAGTCAATGTTTACAAATGAATTGAAGAAAAGCTTAGGTTGACAATAATCATTTTCTACCACCTACTGCTCTATTTACTAAGAAAGGCTGGGAATAACATTTTGATTTCAAAACATAGAATTTGATATTTATCAAGGGAGGGCATTTGACTAAGTTGCTCTGTTTTTCTCTTCTTCATAATTCCAGTAAGAAATGGAGGAATGTATTATGGAGGAATGTATTGAGGATAAATACATTTCTGTTTGACACAAAGTGATTTGAGAGCAACAAGGATAGATTTCAAACCTTCAAGGCAGCTAACAATGATATCTATTTGCTTTCTCTGCATCCAGTGTGGAAAGTTCGTTTTTGTTATACCAAAGGTTTACGCCACACCAATATTGCCTTGTCTTTTGCTTGAAATGCTCATGTTGTACAGCCCAAACTCATTTTGTTTATTGGAGTAGGTATGAACAAGATTTGCCCATCAACTTCAAGCATCTTGGAAAGTACAACATGATTCACCAACAAAACAGAGACTTAGGTTCAGCTTAAATATTCTCCCCTTTTTTGCACTGTTCAAATAGATGATTCCATTGTCTTGCAGTCTAACTAATTGTCAACATGGCTGATATAAACAAGAACCTCCCTACAACAACTGTCCAAGTGAAGTGTAAAGAAATTGGAATGGCGCGAATTTTGCTGCCAAGAATCGATTCACCTTAAGAAACATGTAAGAAACCCAAATGTGGAAAGTTTGTGAACATTTCAGTATTGGCTCAACTTTTTAGTTTCTTAAAATTCAGCAAGAAAGATACTCTGTCGGTAGCCTTCATTCAGTTTAGACAGGTACGCCCAAATCAAAGAATTTCTAGCAATATTTGAATACAATACAAAACAGCCTTTGTAATGTCTTTTAGAAAAGCAGATATCAACCTCAAACAAACAAAAGGAATAAACTAGAACTGAATCCAATATAAAGGAGTTTGATTTGGTTGCAAAACTTTCTTTCGTAATCGTTGGACTTGCTTGCTTAAATGTGACAAAATAAGTACATTTAACATGTTATGTAGTTAATGGTATTTGATTAATCCAAATATTGTGAAATCTCTTTGAGCAGTTGAAATGATTTCTTGCGGCTTTTGAAAACATTTAAAAGTACTTCCATTGATTTTGCCGTTCGGCAACAAAGTTTTAACCACGACGGGGGAAAGTCTCACTCAAAATTCACACAAATCTTTGACAAAATATCCATTACAGACCTATAATATTAGCAATTAATATCTTGAGGTATTCCACTTAATTTCTGTGCTTAAAATCTGCGCAAATAAGCAGAAGGGAATGTGTTTGAAAGAAACTAAATCTGACTATTTCATTGTAGGCCCACGCATCCAACTCCACAGCGCAAGTTAGGTAAGGCCTATTTCCCTGCCGCAACAACTCGACTCCTTTCTGCAAAACAAACCATTTCAAGCAACAAAAAACATCAATATTCGGTAACCACATATATCTTCAATCTTTATATGAGCTCGTGTAGCATATTTGAGCATTTTTGGAATCACTAGAGCGAAAATACAGGAGGTATTTGTATAACAAAAGTTCATCATACCATAGTGTTTGCTGTCGGTTGTCGTAGGCCTTCAACAACTCCACTGTTTTCTTGCAAATGAACGCAAATAAATGGCTTTCAGCTTCAAATGAATTCGTTCAAGCTTTCCTTGATGTTTCTTCTATCTTTGCATTAAATTTCTTTCACTTTCTGCAGTTTATTTGAGGTTGCAAACTGAATTTATTTTTACGAGAAATATTTCAGTGACTCATTTGACAGCCATTGTATTCTCAAGGTGAGTCGTTGGGAATGTTTTATTAATAAATGTCATTATCCTCGCGTACAAAATGGGAGGGGCAACAAATTCTTACCCCTTTCTCTCAAAAAGATATTCTAAAGCAGGAGATTGGTCTATCCAAATATCCTCGCGTACGAAATGGGAGGGGCAGCAAATTCTTGCCCCTTTCTCTCAAAAAGGTATTCTGAAGCAGGAGATTGGTCTCTCCAAATATCCTACCGTACAAAATGGGAGGGGCAACAACTTCTTATCCCTTTCTCTCAAAAAGATATTCTGAAGCAGGAGATTGGTCTATCCAAATATCCTACTGTACAAAATGAGAGGGGCAACAAATTCCTACCCCTTTCTCTCAAAAGATATTCTGGTCTCTCTCAATGTCCTAAGAAGAAAATGGGAGACTACAAAAATGCTACCCCTTTCTCTCTGCAAGTAAGAAATAAAAGGGACAGAAAAATGCAACCCTCGCTCTCTCTAAATATCCTGAGCTGGAGAGAGCACAAAACGCTGCCCATTTTCTCTTGAAACCCAAAATTCAGTTTCCTAGCGTACAAAATGGGGGCTGGACAATCATATTACCCACGCTCTCTCTAAAATCAAGATTCATTGTTCTAGCGTTGAAAATGAGAAGGGGGCGAGAACAGTGTAAATGAGTGCACTGGAGAAAATACATTGATATTCCCCACATTTTTTGACTGACAACTTTTTGTAAACTACCACCTCTGCAGGAGAACTCGGGTCCATTATCTTCGTAGAAAAAGATCCTTTGCGGTCAGAGAGATGATGATAGCACGTTATATTGTTGTGGTCAAAATAAAAAACCGGTTCAGATCTGCTGGAAACAAAATTGTTGTGGCAATCCTTGACCCGTTTTCGACACCAAAGAATGACATTCTTTAGGACCATGACATTCATTTCGAATGTTTTGAAATAGAAGACAGCGATATGAAAACAAAAGGAGGATTGGGGACTAGTTATGACGTATCCTTACGGGGTTTTGTGAAGAACAAGAATTGTGAACTCCAACCACATCGAAAAGAAACTGCTCAAATGTTATAATGCATAATTTCATTATCGGTTGCCTGGTAACTGCTGGAAAAACTCCTTCCGCTCACACTGATCTAATGCAAGCTTAATTCACACTTAAAGAGTCAATATAACCCCAAGGTCCTTTGCGGGCACGTTCCAATATCAGATGCCTGAAAATAGAATTTGACCTAAGTGTTGAAACATATGTCAATACTGTAGTATGGAAGTCCTTCGAAATTACAACAACAAACGTTTTAACGATTCTACAAAGGAGCGTGGATCGAGCCTTATTTTGTTTGTTTGTTTGTTTTCAATTTGTTTTGAGTGGGCTTGTCAGGATTTCTAGCTACTGAAAGCTAATTTAGGCCCACTGTGCATGCCGCATCCAGGCATCGGACCCCTAGTTTAACGTCCCTTCCGAAGGACGACGAGGTGCGTTGTGAGGTCAGGTCTCCGTGGTCACCCATCCAGAGTCTGACCTCACCCGACCAAGTTTAACTTCAGTCACCTGACGAAGACTGTATAAACCACTCGGCCACTCACCCCGCATGTGTAAGTACGGTTTGATCGAATGGCGTTAGAACTTCTATCACCATCGTGTACATTAGAAAATTCTCCAAAATGCACTCAAACACCGTTTTATTCACATTCATTTTCTTACAAAAGCTAAAAGGTCTCTCCTGTTTTCGATGTGACAAGCATTTTCCCAAGCTCAAGCTAATGCGAAAATTATCACTTGCTGCCTTCTACTAATCAACTATATTTTTGACGAATTTCATCAGGTTTTAGAACTGTTTGTTTTCATTAAATCCTTATCCTCGTTAATTTGCATTGTCAATAAAATACGAATAAAAACCATGTCGCCAAACCATTTAGCTACCAAATGTTTGTGTACTAATTGGAAAATTTACATATTCTGCAACAACAATTCTCTCCAGCCCATTTTTGATGTATGACTTTAAGGAACTGAAGGAGGTGGCAATTTTTGTGTTATTAGGAAGGGAATGGATTTCACAATGAAAATCAATTCGAGGCAAAGAAATAGATTCTCTGTACGGCGAGAAATCTACACCAAATCGATAATGTTGCACATACAGCTACAAAAACTAATTCATGCGTTGTTTAGAGCAATGCATGCTTTGTCCGCTTTGGTACAAGACTCTCTTTTTTTTGGTTATTATTTTGCATGTCACCATAGCTAACACTTACGATGAGTGTAAATGTTCTTGGACCGGAAGAACTTTTTACTTGATCAAAACCGTACCAGACCATTAAATAGTAAGATATTTTCATGCAAGGCATCCTCAAGTTTCAATGTACTTCATGAGTTTCCAAGATATGGGGCTGTGAAATTCAAATCGTCAATGTACCACCCATAAATCGGGAACATTTTCTGAAAATCATACCCATAAATCCGGAAATGCAGAAAAAGCTCGCCAATAAATGAATTTTTACAAAAAAAACTATTCCCATAAATATGGAAAATGTAAGATGTTGTTGAAATCTTTACCTATAAATCTGGACTCTATCGTAAAAAGGGTACCCTAAAGAATGCCACAACCCTGTACCATGACCTCCCCAACGTAGTGTTTTCTTCCGAAATCAGAAGACTGGGCCAAAGTAGGAAATTAGATCCCATTCTTGAAAAAGAAGGAGAACTGTGAGTTGTAAAAGAGAGATAAGAGTGGGCAAGGGCACACACTGTCGCACTCTGGAATCTCCACTAATACACATATCTATACGATGGAAACCTCCGAACAACGGACATATATTTTTGTCCCAAAATACAGAAAGAAAAAGATGAAACCTACATGCAACGGACACATCTCTACAACGGACAATAACATCATCAATCCCACAGGTGTCCGTCCGTAATATGGGGGATTCACTATCCTTTGAAAAAGTTACCAGCCTTTCTGCAAAATCTTTTTACAAAACTTAGTTGTGTGAAACTTTCAAGACAAATGTTAATTAAGATAATCCATTTTCGTAAAATCGAACACAAAAACTTCACAAAAACACAGGAGATTCACACCATGAAATTGATCTGTCCCCGCTTCCTAATTAGCCGATACGAAACTTTAAAAGTTCAATAAGAAACATTCAGTGTTGGGTCAGTTAGTAAGCTAATAAGATTGATATAAAAATACGGGTATTTTTAGTGAAAAGACCTCAGCATGAACCATTTTGACATAGGCTAGTCTTTCTTATTGAAATTTTTCAGTTGATTCCAATTTTCATTGAAACATGTTCAGCGAAACGATCGTGCCTTTATGTAAACAAAAGTATTTCACAATAGATCCAGAAGGGAAAATTTTTTATTTGGCTAAATGTGGAGAATATTTTCCGATATTTTCGCTTCTAAAACTCCACTACTGTTTTCATTTACTCTAAATGGTTCAAAGTGTTCGTGTTTGGCATCGCTACCATGGTTGCAATCAGTGGCGGTTAAATTTAATAAAAAGAAGGTAATAAATTTGTGGTTGTTTCTCGTGTCACTCGACCTAAAGAACTTGAGAATCCTTGATTGGTCCATTTATAACATTTTTATCTTCGCGTGAATCATGTCAAGGCATCTACAGTGCTAGTAAAGTTTGCCTTCAAGATAATCGCAACCATCGCTAGTGACGCAATCAACCACCAGCGACACACGAACCAGGGTGCATTGGGAACATTAGCCACCAAAATGTCGCAGTCATGGCGAAAAGTCCCCTTTCCAGCCCCCTTTCTTCTGAATTTTCTCTTTGAGCATAGAACTATGTAGTTTTGCTTCATTAGACATGATATCTTACTCTTCATGGTATTGTATTTGTAGTATCGTAGAGTATTTTGTAAGTAGTGTAGTAAGTATCTTGTATCGTTTCATTTCAATTCATTTTAAATTCTTTATACACGGTGGTCCCATCAATCAAAGACTGCTTCAAAGGGGGCCGTGTTAAAAACTTACAACCAAATCAATTACGTATTCCTAAAATAACTTAAGATCAGATCTAAAACCTAAATAAGCCAATACAAGTATATCCAAAAAGTGAAACTAAAGTATATATGATAAAAAAAATAAAAAGGAGTAAAATCAAAACTGGTGAATGGAACGAAATATTATATTCAAAGAGTTGGCTGCAAGTGGCGTTTTAGTTTGCATTTAAGTGAATTAAGTGAATTTGATGAATTTACTGATCCCCGGAGATTTTGGAGTGGTAAAGTTCCCCTTAGAGTTTTGCATAATGCAGTACTGCCTAGGAGTGACCCGAAACTGAAACGTGAACTTTCCCGTGGTGCAGGAGAGAGCGGGAGCAAAAAGGTGAAGCTCGAGAAATCAGTGGAGTTCAAATATAAATCGAACAAAACACAGTATGAATTTAACAGTGGAATCACTGAGAAGATCGATGATGCCTTTAAATTGATGGAAACGGGAGCGAAGCTTAGGCCCAAGAAGAAGCTGCAGACAATCAAAGAGGAACTGAAGAAACGAAACAAAATGATCCGAATAGCTGACGGATCTCCAGCGGGATGGAAAACCGTCCAAGAGTATTTATCGGACGAAATTGCCAGTGACTCCGTTCTTGTTACAGTAGCAATGGGAAGCTGGAATACCACTCAAAGATCTCTGCAATAGTGAACAGCATGAACAGCGTAGAATCAACTAATCAATTAATCAACTAAAAATGACAGCTGACATCTAGCATTCGTAATCAATTTTAGCTAGTCTAATTATCGAAACTTCGAAACCCATGGCAAGAAATTAATCGAATATTAAAAAAAATCGACAGCGGTTGCCTTATACCTATTTGCGCTAGAAAATCGAATTTGGCGTTTTCAATAACTCTTATTCGTTGTGGTAGACAGTTCGAAACATAGCACGTCATTTGTCGTAGAATGTCTTCATTTAATAGAACAGCATTGAATGCAATCGAACAAACTATTAGAGACAAGTTTGCTTTGTGAACTCAATCAAATTTGAACTCAATCAAACAAAACAGTTGACTCATTGCAAAAGTTTCTTGTTTTATTCTCCCTGCACACTTGTGGCTACAATTGTAGCGATAACAACAGCAACAACAAGCGAAAGTTAAAGGAACTCATGCAATGAGTCCGCAAAACAACTTTAATCTTAGTTAGGTCATTATGGAGATATCTGCCATGAGAGAAGGAGAGGACACCGCAGCTTCGAAACGCTTTTCCGCCGTGTTTTAAATCTCGCAAAGGTTGATGGTTAACGTGCGTTCTTTAGCGTTGCCATTGACAGAATCTAGCAACAAACTTGAGCTCCATTTACAACTTAAAGATGCAATTCGTGATGAAACATGGAAGGTCAAATCTGGAATTCCATATTTTCAATGCTTATCTCGGCCATGCGGATTAGTTTGTTGTTCTGACAGTTACCAATGACAAATTTAGATCCATAGGTCATTTACGGCTTGGTATAAAATCCAGACTGTCAGGAAACAAGGTTACTCTGAAGTGGATTAGTCGAGTTATCCCAAGCCCCCATTCCAACCTGTTCTGCTCGTAAATTGCTTGCCTCAATTTTAACGAGCCACTGTCACTCAGTGCACATTGCACAGCCCAACTAAAGTAAATCTTTTTCATCAGTTGAACCGATACAGAGAGAATGCATGCTTTCCGTTGAAGCAAAATCATATTGTTGAAACAGCCTGAAACTGCAGCGATGCTGCAACGGTTTATGTGTGACAATGGGTCTTAAATGATGAGTTAGAACCAAAGCCATCGACGTGAGCCCGAAATGAAAACGCAATCCACTGTACCAACTTTACCAATCCAAATTATGTCTGCGTGGACAGTTTCCCGTATTCAACTTCTATTCTGTTCCAATCATTTCATGAATCCTGATTCCACATGGTCCGGTTTTTACAATATTACATACGCAATCAAAGACAAGGTGATTGGTTGTTGATCCAAGCATTCGCAGTCAACGAAGTTTGAAAGAAGATAAAAAATGGAATAGAGCCATCGATTAATGTGCAGATGAGAATTCTTCAACGATAACAGTAAGTTTATTCTTAGTTTCATTAACATTTCTACTTTTTATAACTTGTGCATCATAGTCACACCTTGCCTGCATTGAGGTAAGCCTATTTTTTGAAAAGAAACTAAGATTTTGAGGCAGTGCAGAAAATGTCTTAAGATTATCAGATTTTGAACAACACAGAGTTGCTTTAGAAGTTATTTCGAATTCCACGACAGTGTTCATGTTTTTTTCCTGTGCTCTCGTGAACATGTCAAAACGAAGTTTTTTTAAAACTATTCCCAATATTTTGACGTTACTCGAGCACCATTCGCGTAATATACAGATACAGATAACAAGCGAGGATAAAGTAAACAATGGTGAGGATTTCCTTCACTTGAATAACTCGTTTCTTAAGTTACAATTTTCAATCACTGCAGCTTCTCAGAATTTTAGCGATCTCAGAGTTACATTTGTTATGAGAAGGTTCTGATGAAAAATACGTATATTGCATAAGAAAACAAGAGCTGGCGTTTCCATCCAACACCTTACAAGCTCTTCCTAATGTTTGAGTCTTAAAGATGGGTTATTTCCCAAGTAAAATTATCACAAGCCTTTCGAAGCCTACCAAGCGTTTTAAGTAGAAACAGGTGAAATTTTGTGCCTCTAAAAGTGGGTGGCGACTGCGTGTATCGCCTGCATTTGAAATTACCCCGTGGTCATCGACTAGGCTTTCATTCAAGGTTTTCCGATGGCTGCTTTCTTAAAGGGGCAGGGTTATCATTGCCCATACGTGACCATTGTGTTCTGCATAAAATTTTGGTGGATGGGGTGAATCCACAATAAAGTTAGTTCTAAAATTCTCTGCAATCATACAACATATGAGTGTTTCGTTTGTTTCTCTATGAAATACAAGAGTCCATCTTCAAAATAACACCTTCATTTTGAGAAAAGTAGTGGAAAATCACTGTGATGTGGCCTATCAAAAATACTGCAAAATCGTCGTTTCGAAAGAACTTTGTTTACATTACGTAACCCAGCCCCCTTATGTAAATTTTGGCAAGGGTTACACACTGATATGAAGGTGAGGTATGGCATTGGAGAATTCTACCTCGACTTTGGGACGCCTGCTTGCGATAAAACTCTTGCAGAGCCGTCTGGTCTCAGCTTTCGCAACCACGGGGGGGAGGGCACTCAACACGCACGCATACAGGTGGTGGGTCAGTCCAACAAAATTTTCAGGTAACCCAAAAATATCAGGTCAGCTTCACTGCAACCAAAAATATCAGCTCATTTTATGGTATTTTATATTTAGAAACCTGCGTATGAACATGATAGATCAAGAAAAACTGCAGACTAACGTCAGAATTACCTCTATAGAAACCAGAAATATCAGTTCAACAATATTTGATGCCAAAAATTTCATGAATATGACTGCAGTTTTATTTGCATTCAAATACATCATTTTCGGCAATACTATAACTCAGAAACATTGGACTTAGCTTCCGGTATGCGCAGGTGCTGAGTGCTCCCCCCCCCCCGGACTTTCGCACAAACTTGAGCTTCACTTCAAAAGCTTGTAACTCCATGAAATTTTAGCGGATTCATAAGATTCTGCTGTTGAAAGTTAACTAAAAACCTCAGTAACAGGGTTATCTAACCAGGAGCTCCGTCATGTCATCGTCATTCCTTCAATGTTCAAGCAACAGTCGAACAATTTTTTTGGGACATCATTGAAATGATCAATTTTTGTTGCAGGACTTGAAATCTGAGATAACGTAGATGCTGGCCAAGGAATCATGGGATATAACAATGATAGAATAGAATTTTGGAATCTTCTCATCTTTGCTTTCGTCATTTTAACTGAAGTAGCAACTGCAGCCCCCAGTAAGTATAAAGGATCATATGGTCCAAAATATTTCAATTTGTGATAAAATTGGCTGAAAAGGGACAACTGTAGGAAACGCAACAATAATTCCCGTCAAAACGCACCAGGGATTTCATGGAAAATCTCTCTTAAATTTGACGTCATGCAAGCGCGACAACGCAAAATTTATCATGCGAAACTCTCTAATTATATTTATTCGCAGAAATTTTCCACGACATCCGATTCGCAGGTCCCTAGTGGTTTGAGAACTTTAGTCATTAATCAAAATTTGGCACTAACCCTGTCAATTCTCAAAATCTGTCACTTATCAAAATGCGCCACATACCAAAATCTGTCACTTATCAAAATGTGCCACATACCAAAATCTGTCACTTATCAAAATGTACCACATACCAAAATCTGTCACTTATCAAAATGTGCCACATACCAAAATCTCTCACTTGTACTCAAAATGTACCACACATTAATATCGGACAATTTAAGGCTGCCATTTGCCTTTTGCAGAAGAATGCAAAGATTCGATGACAGGAATGGGATACAGAGGAAAAGTAAATATGACCAGGACAGGAATATTGTGCCAAAAATGGGACACAAACACACCTCATACACATGATAAAAAGAGTGCAGCATACCCAAATGCTGGCATAGAAGGAAATGAATGCAGGAACCCGGATGGAGAACCTCAGGGACCATGGTGCTATACAACATCACCAAGTTCAAGATGGGAATACTGTGCCGTTGAAATGTGCCCAGGAGGTATGTACCACATCAGATGAATGTAGTGTCAGTCTAAAAACTCGTCCAATTTTTATTTTAATTTATAGTTATCAGAGAAAAGTATGCAAGAGCACTTACGGAAATGTTTTGAAAAAATGGATTTTAATTATGGTGCCACTGCAAGTAAAGGGGGCAACAACTCCTTTGCCGAAATTATCAAGCACTACACGTTTTTTTTTTATAAGAAATTAGGATCAGGCCATAGTATTAAAAGTTTCTCAATTTAACATGAAATTTTGTCCATTTTAGTACCAAAAGTTTCTTAATTGGTTTCTTATTTTTTGAATGCATGAATTGTCAATGTGGTCGCTAACACTGCTGCAGATATGTTTCTTGATATTTAAAATATCATATTGGAATAAACAGTGTTCTGTTATGTTGAAAACACAAATGGTTAGATAACGTTGCCCAATGATAAAGGTTCAACGATCTATTTGCTATAAAATTCATGCTTTTAAGTTTGAAAAGTTTCTTAGTACTTCTCAGACATACTACTAGAGTTTCTTAAAATTTTGGCCATCTTAGTACTAGTTTCTTATAAACCAGTTTCTTATAAAAAAAAACGTGTAGTCGTAGAATGAAATTTTGAACCAAGTTGAAATAAAATTTGCAAAAGCTGAAACTTCAAATAATCCAAGCCTCTACCCGTAAGGTCTAGCCCCCCTCCCCCCTACTGGAACATCTTTAGGGATACCCTTGTTTTAGTTTCTTACTCTTTCTATATTGCAGTGCCAGATTGCAGAGAAACAACGCTTGGTTTAGAATACAGAGGAATAAAACGAACAACACAATCTGGGCTAACATGCCAAAGATGGGACTCACAAACACCTCATCAACACGCTCGTACAAAAGAAAGTTACCCTCATTTAGGGTTGGATGAAAATTTTTGCCGAAACCCGGATTATGAATCAGTTGGACCATGGTGCTATACTACCTCAACGAGTGTTCGATTTGAAGGGTGTAATGTTATCATGTGCAGTGATAGTAAGTACTTTAAAAAGATTAAAAGCACCATAAATTTTAAATTAATTGAGGAAAGTCAAAATGACGAATACAAGAAATACTCAATTTTTGACGATGTACAAGATGGTAGCAAGCAAAAGTCTGTATCTTTTATGGTTTACGATTCAGCATTTTGATGACGTCACAACTTCAAAACTAGCAGAAATATTCTAATGACGTCACTCTAAAAATATTGACGATATCAAAAATGCTCTTTCTGGAATTATTGGGTTCGAGTCCCGGTAGGGCCCCACCACTTAAGCGTCATGACAAGGGGTCGCGGACTCGGTTAGGTCTACTCTATTTCTGCGATCCCAGCGCTTGGCGCTGAAAAACGCAACTTCACCTTCACCTTCACCTATTGCGAATGGCCTAAAGTTCCCTTCAATTCATTCAGTAGAAAGACTTTGGCAACAACACTTTACAAATTTGATTTCAAAGTTTTTGCTAAGAATTGAGGCCTGTGCTCTCCCCAGTGAAATTAATAGAAATATTCTTCAGTTCACTCCATATTTTATCCACGAAACTGGTCAGTTTGCTTGAATCATCGAAAATTTCTGCCAGCAGCTGTCAAGCCACTGCCATGTCACCTTTTCGCGAATTTTCCTTTCCAAATGGGAGCTGTATATATGTGCCAAACAAAATTTCTCGATCTAAGTGAGTGTCTGACCGATAGATGAGCATTTTAGTTATGAATATCGGCCGCTTACCCTTCATTCAACAATCTACCTCACGTGTAAACCATTTTCTTACATCCCATAGAAACAGACATTTTCCCATTTCTTTTTGCAGAAGCTGCGATGTGTCCTCTGTTAAACTGTCATCAACATGCGACCTGTGTTTCCAGCTTCAGAACCACTATTTGCCAGTGCAACCATGGTTACAGTGGAGATGGCAAAGTCTGCACAGGTACTTTTGTTTTTCTTCCACCTCAAAGTTTTTTCAAAACATGGCGCACATGTTGTCTTTATAAGAGACGCAGCTCCAAGATGACCACAAATTTAAGAAATTCCTGTTGCTCGAGGATTGTTTCAAAGGAGTTGCATTTTCCGCTTACGAGTCTTCTGCCATTGATTTGAGCACAGTTTTCCACCTTGGTACGTCTTTTTCAAACAGCAACAACAACAACATCAATTCACTGAATATGTCATTTCATGGAATACTGAATTGTGATTGGCCATGTTTTTCTACCCTTAATAACATGATTAAAACTAACATAATGAATTAATTGATTCATAATAAATTAGAACTAAATAACCGAAATACATTAATACTGTATCGCAATTGGTGTAAGAAGGATGAAGGTCACCTGGCCTACATCAGGAACTGTACCTACAATCTTACACTACAAAGGACAAAACAAAACAAAACAAAACAAATATCTGTACACAAATTGTCAGAAAAGAAGGCGGCTGGCAGTTCCATATCCAACCATGCAACGAGCCTATCCCTTTAATATCGTGGACATCCATCAGTTTTGTACCATTACATCGCAACTGGACGGTACAATGACGATGGAAGACAAGGACTGTGGAAAAATTTGGATGGTTTGGGTGTGGGACCCTCACGGAGATAGGAGGAGAGCTGCAAGAAAAAAGTGTTATCTAAACTGATTTTATGTTGATCCACGGATACTAATGCCACCCGGGCGGGGAGACGGGAGGTGGGGGGGGGGGAATAACACGCTTCAAAGGTCTAACGAGTTTAATGATATTGTCTTGCTAATGAGCAGCTCATGACCATAAGAGATCAATGGGGTCAGCAGTGTCTTGGTCTTAATGCGCATGCTTCTCAGAGCTGCTGTCGAGCCTTTTCCACTCTTATAGAAAATACAGCTAATGAAGAAATATCCTAAGTATAATGCACCGTGTTTTTAGCTGAAAATCAAAGTTGATTACCTCGACATTATTAATTTACTTTGTAGTTTTTTCTTTGGCTGAAGCTTATGATAACAATATTTGTAAATATTGATAGGTTATCCTGTCGAAATATTCGAAAATTATTATTGTTATTATCATCATTATTATCATTATTATTATCATTATCATTATTATCATTATTATTATTATTATTATTATTGTTATTATTAATTATTATTTGACCAGTGCTAAAAATCAAATTCAGATGGCTTCTAAGCGTCTGAACAGTTAGTTCCTATACAGCATACATCCTTGTTTCAAACTCTATGAAATGAGGATGAACACTGTGTAGGAGCAAGCAGCTCAGACGCGCTGGAGCGATTTGAATTTGATTTCTAGCACTGATTAAGTTTGGATCAAAGGGAAAACAACGAAAAAAACTATGGTAATATCGACGCAAAAATTTTTATTTCCAAACTACAAATACAATGCACCATTGTCCATGCTTAGCATAGTCGTGCTCATTCCCTACATCATGACAAATTTCATTCTTTTTCAATAGCTTTTGTGGTTTGAAACTATGGTTTAACTATTTCTTTCACCGTTCTTGCGAAAAGCGAGCATGGCATATCATTATTATGATTATAAAAAGTCATAAGTAGATTTAAGACAATTTTTGTTTCTTGTAGACATAAATGAATGTGCATCACCAACAACAAACAATTGTCAACAATCATGCGAAAACATTGATGGCAGTTTTCAATGTTCATGTTTTTCTGGCTATGTCAAAACAAATACAACACATTGTACCGATGATAATGAATGTCTTCGGGATTCGTGCCATATCAATGCAACATGTCACAACACAATTGGCTCATATGCTTGTTCCTGTAACGATGGCTTCTCAGGAGATGGAACATCATGCTTGGACCAAAATGAATGTGACACTGAACCTTGCAAAACAAACGAAATATGCATAAATACAATAGGATCATATACCTGCCCATGTGACAATGGTTTTACCATAAGTGGCACTTCATGTGTGGACTATGATGAGTGCCAAAATGCACCATGTCACAACGATGCTACGTGTCATAATACTGTCGGCTCTTACACTTGTTCCTGTAACACAGGATACACTGGAAGTGGCACATCATGTGTGGACCATGATGAGTGCCAAAGTTTACCATGTCACAAAGATGCTACGTGCCACAATACTGTTGGCTCATATACTTGTTCCTGTAACACTGGTTATACTGGAAGTGGCACATCATGTGTGGACCATGATGAGTGCCAAAGTTCACCATGTCACAAAGATGCTACGTGTCATAATACTGTCGGCTCTTACACTTGTTCCTGTAACACAGGATACACTGGAAGTGGCACATCATGTGTGGACCATGATGAGTGCCAAAGTTTACCATGTCACAAAGATGCTACGTGCCACAATACTGTTGGCTCATATACTTGTTCCTGTAACACTGGTTATACTGGAAGTGGCACATCATGTGTGGACCATGATGAGTGCCAAAGTTCACCATGTCACAAAGATGCTACGTGTCACAATACTGTTGGCTCATACACTTGTTCCTGTAACACTGGTTATACTGGAAGTGGCACATCATGTGTGGACCATGATGAGTGCCAAAGTTCACCATGTCACAAAGATGCTACGTGTCACAATTCTGATGGCTCTTACATTTGTTCCTGTAACACTGGATACACTGGAAGTGGCACATCATGTGTAGACTATGACGAGTGCCAAAATGCACCATGTCACAAAGATGCTACGTGTCACAATACTGTTGGCTCATATACTTGTTCCTGTAACACAGGATACACTGGAAGTGGCACATCATGTGTGGATCAAGATGAGTGCCAAAATGCACCATGTCACAAAGATGCTACATGTCACAATTCTGCTGGCTCCTACACTTGTTCCTGTAACACTGGATACACTGGAAATGGTACTTTATGTGTGGACCAAGATGAGTGCCAGAGTGCATCATGTCACAAAGATGCTATCTGCCACAATTCTGCTGGCTCATATACTTGTTCCTGTAACACAGGATACACTGGAAGTGGCACATCATGTGTGGATCAAGATGAGTGCCAAAATGCACCATGTCACAAAGATGCTACATGTCACAATTCTGCTGGCTCTTACACTTGTTCCTGTAACACTGGATACACTGGAAATGGTACTTTATGTGTGGACCAAGATGAGTGCCAGAGTGCACCATGTCACAAAGATGCTACGTGCCACAATTCTGCTGGCTCATATAGTTGTTCCTGTAAAGGCGGATATACTGGAAATGGTACTTTATGTGTGGACCAAGATGAGTGCCAGAGCGCACCATGTCACAAAGATGCTACGTGCCACAATTCTGCTGGCTCATATAGTTGTTCCTGTAAAGGCGGATATACTGGAAATGGTACTTTATGCGTGGACCAAGATGAGTGCCAGAGTGTACCATGTCACAAAAATGCTACGTGCCACAATTCTGCTGGCTCATACACCTGTTCCTGTAACACTGGATACCTTGGAAGTGGAACATCATGTGTGGAGCAAGATGAGTGCCAAAGTGCACCATGTCACAAAGATGCTACATGCCACAATACTGTTGGCTCTTACACTTGTACCTGTAACACTGGATACACTGGAAGTGGCACATCATGTGTGGACCATGATGAGTGCCAGAGTGCACCATGTCACAAAGATGCTACGTGCCACAATTCTGCTGGCTCATATACCTGTTCCTGTAACACTGGATACAATCGAAGTGGCACATCATGTGTGGACCATGATGAGTGCCAAAGTGAGCCATGTCACAAAGATGCGACGTGCCACAATTCTGCCGGCTCTTACACTTGTTCCTGTAACACTGGATACACTCGAATTGGCACATCATGTGTGGACCATGATGAGTGCCAAAGTGAGCCATGTCACAATGATGCTACATGCCACAATACTGTTGGCTCTTACATTTGCTCTTGTGGCCTTGGCTTTTCTGGAAGTGGCACATCATGTGTGGATCAAGATGAGTGCCAAAATGAGCCATGTCACAAAAATGCTACTTGCCACAATACTGTTGGCTCTTACACTTGCTCTTGTAACACTGGATATACTGGAAGTGGTATATCATGTGCGGACCAAAATGAGTGCCAAAATGCACCATGTCACAACGATGCTACTTGTCATAATATCGTGGGATCATTCATTTGCTCTTGTGACATTGGCTTTTCTGGAAGTGGCACGTCATGTGTAGATATTGATGAGTGCCACACTGCTCCATGTCACATAAATGCAACTTGTGACAACAATATTGGTTCATTTTCTTGTTCCTGTTACAATGGCTTTTCTGGAAATGGTACATATTGCGTTGATGAGAATGAGTGCCAGAATGCACCATGTCACATAAATGCAGATTGCTTAAATACAATTGGATCTTACGTGTGTACATGTAAAAAAGGTTTCACGGGAAATGGTACATCTTGTTTGGACCAAAATGAATGTGAAAAAGGACCTTGTCACAAAAATGCGAAATGCACGAATGAAATTGGTTCTTATTCCTGTAGTTGTGAAGAGGGTTTCATGGGCAATGGAACACATTGTGAGGCAGGTAAGAACGTCTGGTTTTATTCATTCTCATTTATTCTTGTTTAAAGACAATATCCTGTCACCCTATCAGCAAATACTTATGTGGTCTTTTACATACGTAATCTACTTGAATAGTTGGAATATTTGTTTTGAGGATGGCATAGATGCATTAACATGATCTTTCTACGAATTTGATGTCTGTTTCGTTCAATATTTTGATGAGACGGCATCTTAGGACCACTTAGAAGCCAAGCTTATCGAAGTGATGCTCTGTTCCTCCCTCTTGATGCAACGATGCCTCGTGCTTCCTTTAGCCTTAAATACAACATTTACCTATTCAACGAAAAAACCTGGAACAAGCATTATTTTCAAACATTTTCATATGCGAGGTTCGATCGAATGGCCTTAGAACTTCCATCATTATTGATAAAATCAGGATTTTCCAGTTTATATCACAGCATAGCTATGGCAATAACACATATTTGCCGACTCTTGCATGTGGTGGAACTGCCCTCATCACTGCGTTTAAGCCTTAAAGGTTCGATTGATTGGCGTCACAGCTTCTACCGCTATTGTGCACATTCGAAAATTCTACAAAATTTATCGAAATATCGTTCAATTCAGTTTCTTGCTTATTATAGGCAATAGATATATACCTTGAATGAAACAAATTTTAGTTTGAAACAGGCAAATCTTCTTCAGTCACTTGTTGAAAAACAGAATACTATGTCATCGTATTGTTAATGTATTTTTAATCAAAATAGCTTTCTCAAAATTTGCCAGGTTAAAAAAATTAAACTGAAAGTGAAGAAAAGCTAAAAATTTATGAAACTGCAGAAATCTATCGTTGCATTGCAGAATTCGAGCAAACCAAATCCCTGGGGGGGGGGGGGGGGCTGCAAATTAACAAATCAAATTTCGAAATTTCCAAACAAGGAAGATGTGTAAAAACATTTCAACACTGAAGAAAAAGTTTATTTCCTTAAAATCGCCGGCATCATTCATAAATAACGAGCTATCTTCATAAAATGCTTCAACTCAAAATACTTAAAAACATGCCTAACAATCCTTAATTGAATTAGAAAAGAATTTAAGACCGTTGCTATCAAAGCGGACTCTCTCACTATTCTCAGCAAAAGTCGCAAGATGTACAATGTGAGTGAGCTGTTCTCACTGTTTTTGCTCTATGTTTCTTTTTGCGTCTTGTGCAGTAAGTCTACTTTAAAAGTAAAGTTCAAAGCATCAATCTTGTCAAGCTAACGTTTACTCGAGCATTTCATCAAAGATTTTTCTTTTGCAGATAAATTGGAAATCAATGCTTTCCTTCGCATCAAAGAACCATATTTGAATGGCACCGTTTTGAATACTTCAGATCCAATTATTAAAATGGGGATTGAGAATAAGTCATCTGCGATATACCAAGAAGTTAAAAATATCATCGAAACAGAGGTTCCCTTTTTTGCAACTATGATATTTGCTCTACCGGAAGAGGCAAACAAAGTTTACGCTTTCCAATGGCTGTAGGATAAAGAAGTATGCGGCCAATATTCGGAACTATCTTTCAGTCAAAGGTTAACTTAGATGACAAAAGTTGTTTTGGTAAAATCATACATCTTTGAGACCCAGCAATTAGGAAATTCTCTGCAAGTGGTTTGTATGGGAAGCGAGAATTCCACGTTCCAATCTGGTCCATAATTTATGAGGCATTGAAGTTTACATTGTCAATGTAAGAAATATGATTTCAACTGCAAGTAGTAAATAATAGACCAGAATGGAATGTGGAATCATTGTTCCCAAATTTGCTGTTTCCAGCATTTTCCTAATTTCTGAGTCAAAATAATGAGTGATTTTACAAAACAAAATTTTCACTTTGACTCATAGATTAAGATTTCAATTTTGAATATCGGTCTCATACTTTTCACTCCACAGCCCGCTAAAGCATAGTTGATGCTAAACGCGTAAACATTTTTTTGACTCCCCCGGTATAAGAACCTACAATCTTGGACAAAATATTTGGAACAAAGTACTATCATCGCTGACTATCTCAGTTTTTCTCATCTTCGTATTTCCACCTCCCCCTTTTACCCCCAAAGCAATGTTGGTTGGCATCTTGAAGCTGAAAAACGTCTAGCAACATTGAATCGGGGGTAAAAGGGGGTGGTTCATTAGAATTGTAAATTTTTTCGTTGTTCCAATATATTTTGTCCAGGATTGTCTCTCAAAAAAATTGATTCTTTAGACCTTGCCTGCGAGCAAAAAATCAGTGAATGCCAAACAGAGCAGTTATAGTGCCACAATATGTTTCGATCAAGGATAACGACAAGGGTAACCATAAGGGTAACCAAAATTATTGGTATATTCTCAGGGGTAACCACGGGTAACCACGAGTAACCATAATGTTTTAAAAAGATATAAACAATTCCTTTTAAATATTATGGTTACTCGTGGTTACCCGTGGTTACCCGTGCTTATTCAATGAAAAATAGCCTTAAATCATGGTTACCCTTGTGGTTACCCGTGCTATTTGAATGATGTATGAACGGTCTGAATTTGTTTCTCTGTCAAACATGAATAGCAGTCAAGCATAACCATGAAAATCGTACATATCATTGTGTAGGTTTATGATATGTTTTTCTATGTCTCTGATGACATGGCTGGTCCATCGTTCCATTGTCAGTAGTGAATCGTTCCTTGTTCATTTGATCACGAGCCAAAATCCTTTTAAAAGTTTCTAGACATCACATTTTTCACTGATCCTATCTTACTCGTAAAGATTTTAATCATTTTTCACATTTTCCTATTTTTATAACCAACTCTGTAAATTTCCTCGTACAGACAATCTTGGACAAAATATTTGGAACAAAGTACTATCATCGCTGACTATCTCAGTTTTTCTCATCTTCGTATTTCCACCTCCCCCTTTTACCCCCAAAGCAATGTTGGTTGGCATCTTGAAGCTGAAAAACGTCTAGCAACATTGAATCGGGGGTAAAAGGGGGTGGTTCATTAGAATTGTAAATTTTTTCGTTGTTCCAATATATTTTGTCCAGGATTGTAGCCAGGTTGAATTGCAAAACTGTCGGTTCTTATACACCGCTTTTTACCGTACTGTACATATTTTCTTTATAAGTGACTAAGAATTTGCACCAGTGCTGAAACTGTCTTAAAATTAGCAGTTTTTTTAGAACTAAGAGTTGTCTTCTGAGAACAGTGTTCATGTTCATTATCTATGCAATCGTGAACATACAAAGAAATATATAACACATGCTCTAGTTAACATTCTCTTTAAATACGATTTTAGCAGGATGCTGCTTCGGAAATTTAGCCAAGAACGCCAGTACTGTATTCCAACCCCACAACATCTGCATCAAAACTTTTTATTTTTTAGCTCAATACAAAGATCACAGCGGAAAGAACTGATATAGAAGCGGTTATTGTAAATTCATTGAGGTAAATATTGATATCTTGTCATATAATATATTATATCAATACGACATTAAGGCAGTTATATCATGCAATTATCTATTTATTGTAATTCTTAATTCTTTATTGTGAATTCATAAAGATGCATATTTCATATACTATATAGTATATCAAACACTATATACTATATTATGCTATTATACTATATCATGCAAATCATAATATAATGTTAATTTCTATATTGTCAAGTCATTAAAGCACCTACAATTATTGAATATCGTATAATATCATATTTTTACATAATATTAAGGTATCAATATGACATATTTACATAATATCATACACTAATTATACATTCAACATCATAACATTGAGGAGGTATACAACATACTTATTTCTATATTGGCGTTTCATTAGGGTACATATCATAACAGAATTGAAGTTATATCTCCTCCACAGCAGCAAAGACATGAGCCGCAACTTTCCTGTGACACATTGTATTTCAAAGATCATATTCGCTTCGTTTCATTTCAGTATTGGAAGCATATTGGTCAATTTTACGATAAAATTTGCAGGAAATCCAAAACTGGACCAAACTAAATTTGAAGATGAGGTGAACAAAGCATTGGGTACAAGCAAAAAATGGTCCGGAGCAGATCGGGTTTTCTTTACATTACCAGGTAAGACCGGCTAACATTGTACCGGACCGGCACACTTATACGTCATTGTGTTTTGACTGTAACAGATAACGTAGTATGATTTTATGGTTTGTTTTTCATAATTAGTTTCTTCATAGGTAGGTAGGTAGGTAGGTAGGTAGGTAATCATATTTAACGTGGCTAGCCTGCGATAGTCTGAGAGAGACTTATTTCCAGCAGGGGCATGGGATGTTTTACCATCAACCCGCCAGATTTCCCTCCCATGGCTCTGGTCGACCCGGGCTAAAGTTACGGACAGCGACCAAACTGTCCAGCGTGGGATTCGAACCTCCGCCGTTCTGAGACCTTTGGTTTACGAGTCAGTCAGTCGCCTTAACCACTCGGCCACGCGCTCTCTTAGCACGAACTGAACTAACGAGTGTGCGACGAAACGCGTTTTTTGGTTATTCAACGTTGTTCTTCATTGCAGTTACCAACTTATTTTTTCCCTTTCAGGCTTGAAGATTAACTTGTTTTTCTTTTGCAGGATTCAGGATTATTTTTCAAGCAACAGGTTAAAACTAAATTCTAATCGCTAAACTCAATCTGTATAATTTTTCTTGGGGACCAGGTGTTTCAGCCCGCTAATAAAAATCCAGCCTCAGTGTATGACAGTATTGCGATGCAAAATTTGCAGTAATAAAACTTTATCATTCTAAAAGCTGTATGTGAATATGAATTGCATTTTCCTTTTCCAGATAACAATAACACACACAAGGATAACAACAAAGATATAAACGACAACACCCTTGGGCCTTGCGCACAGAGTACCGCATCGCAATGCTTCAAATCTGAAAAAGGTAACACAGTGCATGCATTTGTTTAAATGAACTTTAACGGACACAGTACTAAGGCAAACAGAGGTTGAATTGAATTATATAGTTAGAACTAATTGCTGATTGGCCTTCTAAACAATAGCGATAAAAATTCTATCATTTGATTGGATAATGCAAGATTGGAACGTCACTCGAATTATTCGAACTTTCAGGAGAACATCAAAATTATCTAAACACAGCCTAAATCTGCAACTGCAAGCTGAACGATAAAAGTCCATTTATTTTTGTTGGACTTTTTTGGAGTTGCAGCACCAAAACCGCACCTAGTTCGGTAAGCTTACTTTTAATCTAGGAAGTCATGCATTTACAGTTAAAAATCTGTACAATGTTGAAAAGGAAGGGATTTGTTAAAAAAGTCTCAGCTAAAGTAAAAAAAAAAGCCACACATTTGTGTGAAGGTCTCGATAAGGAGCTATTGTCACCTAGTATCCTTTGCGGGCACGCTGAAGCTTCAGGCTGCCCGAAGATCATCAAATCGGCCTAAGAGGAAACCATGAATCCGAACGCAGAAGTGAAAGAATATTTCCAATTTAGTTGAATTGTTCACTGCTAACTTGCCAATTTGATGACGTCAAAACTTGCATAATTTTAAATCATGAAAGCACCGTAAAAAAGTTAACTGCACTGTAACCTGTACATTCAGTTCTGGTCAAATTACCTTTTTAGACAGTCTGAAATTATAGCAAACTTGCAAAGGAGGCTGGGAACCAATGGCTCTTAAAGGCCTCTTTAATGTTTTCCAGACGTATGGAAAGGAGGGTCCCTTCGTTATGCTGCTTCTCTTGTTATCCTACTGTAATGTAGGTTTTAGGTTTATGGTCCCCAATTCATAAGAACAGTTGCTGAAGAAGATGAAGATGGAAACATTTGGATATTTCTAGGAGTCCTAGGATATTTCTAAATTATTCATTCACGATTTATGCAAATAAACAAAGCCAAGATCCTATTCTCCGGAAACAATAAACTGAAAACTACAAAAATCTTTTTCAACTGAGAAACTACCTTAAGAGAAAACAATGAAAAATATTTTCCTCAGTAACAATTTCTTTGCAAAACCTGTGTTTTTGACCAAGATAACTTTAGCAATTTCAATCAGCAGATTTAGCTCTATTCAACGATATTTGGAAAACTGAGACTTATATAGATAGTCTATTTCATTCACAGATGAATCTACGGACACAACAATAATTGGAGTTTGCAGTGCCTTCATTGTCATGTTCATCTGCGCATGTGCAGCTTGGAGATACCGAAAACGGTTGCTAATCAATAACAAGATACACCCATGGTCCAAAATATTTGGTGCAAAAACAAGTCCCAGTTTGGCACAAGACATTGCACAACTGTTCGGGAGAAACAGACTGCCAAAAAAAGATGCAGGAAAATCGATCACGTGCGAAATGAAATGTGTGTCACCGATGACACTCGAAGAAGCAACCGTTTTGGAAAATGAACAATTAACAGGGATACAAACGAAAAATGAAACAGGAACGGATATTGAAAAGGAAAAAGAAAACAAAGATGGAAAGGAGAAAGTAAAACAGAAAATCATATTTTTCTGATAAAATACTGGAAACATTTTAAAAGCCTTCTTTTAAAAAGCTATTTCGCCATTATTTCCTTTATTTGTGTGAAGAGTTGAAAGAATAAAGACGTTACAGCCACTTTTATGAGGAACTTGGCTCTCCATTTGTGGTACAGGGTTTCTAAATATTGACCCCAATTCTTAGAGCAGAAAGATTATCAAAATCTATCAAATTGGACAAAGAATTACACGAAGGACCCAAATCAAGGGCTAAAATCTAATTTCCTCTTTAAATATTTTTTGCAACTCGAAATCAAAATTGGAAAGTTTTTTAACTTTTGTTGACCATTCTTGCACAATTTTTTAGTTTACCAGAAGAGGCTATTGTGATTTCTTATAAGCAGTTTCTTATGAAGTGAATGAGTGTATTTAACACTAGATTTAAAGGACTTTTAATCTTCGACATATCGAAGTAGTTATGTGTTAGCTTACTGGGGTTTCCAATGTAAATATTCTATTTCTAGTACGAAGAACGTGTAATAAATTGCCTATTCCTTCAAATGAATAGATCGAAGGGAGGCAATATATCATTTGCCATGATTCAAGAGAGAGCATTCATCATATCGTCAATATCTTTAGAGCAACAGCACTTTAAAATTATGCTAGTTTTCAACTGTTGACGTCATCAAATTGGCAAATCCTTCAATACATGAATATTTCTTGCCTTAGACGTTTCGACATTCCTCAATCAGTTTAAAATTTATGGTGCTTTTAATCATTATAAAACCTTCCAAAACTTCCCACATCCCAATTTTATTTCCCCTTTTTCTAATTTATTTTGGAAAGCACTTCAGCCCGGTCAGTCCTAAACGACAGCTTTTCGAGAGGCCATGTCAAACAATGAAAAAAAGACAAACTGAATAAAAAAATTACAAACAAATATCATATATATTGAGTATTTAGTCAGAAATTAAGCTGTGCAGGTTCTTAAATTGGTTCTTATTTCATTCAGGGTTTCATGTATTTCTTTTGTTCCGATTGAAACTTCAAGCCCATTATTTACTGTCAGTTCAGAGTTCATGAGGCCTTATACAAAACATCAGTTCATGGAAGAATGAGAAATTTTATAGAATACAGTGAAGAGCTTTCAAAGTATCTTTAGAGTTCTTTGCAATATGCACATATGGTATTCTCAATTTGTGTAGGTTCAGTGACAAAGCAACTGGAGTTTTGATCTAATTTGATGATCTCTGCAAATAAGAACCTATTTCAAATCTCAGGCTGAATGGGTTCTTATATATGGGGGGTCTAATTTCAGAATTTCAGCCTGTAGGTTCTTAATCATTAGGTTCTTATACGCGGGTTTCTACTGTATTAGAGCTTTCAAGAATCTTCCTTTAATCTTTGTTTGAAAGTGGCAACGGAGGATGCCTGTTTTATGTCATAGTCAACCTGATTCAACAGTTCAAATCCTTTCATAAAAATAAGAAACGTTGCAATTCCAAAATTATGATGTTATCAAAACTGCTTTTTTCAAATCATGGGGAATGACCTAAACCTCTTGTCAATTTATTCATCAGAAAAAATGGAATTTTACAGTTTGCTAATATTCTAGCCATATGCTTAAAAAAAGATGCAGCCCCCCCCCCCAGCACCCTACCTCATGCTCTCTAGTACGAACTCTGTTTTTAGTTTGTCAGCTTATTTCATGAAATAGCTCATTAATCTACGTTACTATATAATTTATTATATCAACTGAGGGTAATTCGATGCAAATATCAATGGACGGTTCAATTATTGAAAAACAAAATTCGAATCGAGTGATCTCTTATCCTTTTTGTAGACTTTTCGAATGTGAACGATAGTCATAGAAGATCTAATACCATTCAATCAAACATTGCTTATAAACATGAAACAAAATATCGCTCGATCCAGGCTTTTTCTTCGTAGAAAGGCGAAAAGGTCTTTTCCCATTTCAAGTATAAGAAAACTGATTAAAATTTTAAGCGTAAAGTTGTTTTGTCCGAAACTAGTCAGTCCGAACTACTTCAGATATCAATGTGAGCCACGATATATATACTGGGTGTTGAAAAAATCAAAATCCATTTTTATTTGAGATGGCTAAACGTTGACAAACAGTGAGACTTATTGACAATGCACTTGCAGGAAGCGATGTAAAATAGAAGAGAGAAAAATGAAATAAAAGATGAAAAATGAAGAGTAGCCAATCAAAGAGGGTGAATGTTTTCCGATTCACCGGGAACGGGATCCCGTTGCTTTCGAAGCAAATAAACTGCGTGGAATTTCCATCTACTCGAAATAATTCCATAATTAAAGAAATTTAAATGAATGGTTGACAAACAGTGAGACTTATTGACAACGCACTTGCAGGAAGCGATGTAAAATAGAAGAGAGAAAAATGAAATAAAACATGAAAAATGAGCAGTAGGCAATCAAAGAGTGTGAATGTTTTCCGATTCACCTGGAACGGGACCCCGTTGCTTTCGAAGCCAATAAACTGCGTGGAATTTCCATCTACTCGAAATAATTCCGTAATTAAAGAAATTTAAATGAATGGTTGACAAACAGTGAGACTTATAGACCATGCAGGTGCAGGAAGCGATGTAAAATAGAAGAGAGAAAAATGACAAACGATAAAGGAATAAACGATGAAGGAATTATGACAAACGACGTAAAATTCTAGTTGATCTTTTCGGTTGAAAGAATAAGGAAATAAGATTTGACACATATAATTTTAAAGCTTTGCAAAGATTCGAGCCGTATGCCTGATTAGAGAGCCTGCAGCCCCCTGGTGCGCTGCCTCATATGCCTATGACAAATGAATGACAGATATTCATGGTCTGATGATGTTAGAATGCCTGCAAATAATGAGACAATAACAGAGTTACAATGACGAAAATACAATATTTATGCTTTTCAAAACAATAATTTATTTTATTGTAACAACAAGACACCACTCCATTAATTTAACAAAATAAATTACATATCATAGGATAGTATATAACATTAAGAGTTCTCAATCAAATATTGTTTATATTCTATCAAAATACACTATATATACATTACAGATTACTATTCCTACATACTATGCTACGATATTACAAAGACTATACTGGGACGTAGGCGTAAGTACCAGGAAAGTGCGACCCCAATATTTTGCAAAAACAAATCAGTGCCCTTCTGTTTTCAGAAATTGTCCCTTAATGGACATTTTAGCTATTCTAAGAAAAAATCAGAGTCGAGCGATGTTTTGCTGCATTTTGTAGAATTTTCGAATGACACAAGAGTGATAGAAGCTCAAATGCCACTCGATCGAACCTCGCGTATAAAAATGTATAAAAATAACGCTCGATCCAGGCTCTTTTGTAGAATGGCTAAAAGGTCTATCAATGAAAAAAGTGCCTTTGAAGTGCCGTGCCCCCCCAAATTTGAGATACTTGATACGGCCCTGTCCAGGAAGCAAAGTGTAGTGTCTTCATTGAGAATAAATGGAACAGATAACAAAATAAAGATAAACATAGCTACAAATACGGGTAATTAACATCTAGACTGATGCCATTTCGTCCCTTGTCTCCCTGCGTTCCTCGTGACTAAGTGACATCAGCAAATCAAAGAATGCAGGGAAACAAGGGACGAAAAGGCGTACGTCTAAATAACATACACAAATGTGAAACAAAGCTACAAATGAAGGTAGCTTGTTGCGGCGAAGCTGAATCATTTTTTGAAATGATTGCTTGATTGATTGATTGATTGATTGATGGAGAGATCGATGTTTACCAGCCTCGATTAAGTCTCAAAATGAGTCTTTCCAGCACAAGGCTACAGCAGAGGTGAAAAGAAATTGTTTTTAGAAACAACCATTTGTCATGAAGCGATCATAGAACATCAAACGTAGCTGTGACAAAGACTTCTTAATTTGTCTCTTGTTCTGTAGAATGTTGTGGAATGTGAAATCGAATGATTTCAAATGTCATCATTAAACGGCTGTCATGGGTAATTGAAGCTGTCAATTTCAGATGAACAATTATGAAAGCTGAAGAGGAGTGATTCTCCAGATAGGGGGAGATGGGCATTAATCATTTGACTGACACAAATCTGACTGCAAGAATCTCACTTAATCTGACTGCAAGAATCGGCCGTTGCATTTGGATTTTGCTAGCGACCAGTCATTATTAATACGGAGAAGGGGGCTGGAAGATATTTCTATCGATGATAAAAATCTTTTATAACCCCTTTATTTCCTCATTAAGATTTTTAGATGCCACTGACTATTTAGCTGTAATTTTTGGTGGGCCCTCTCTGTATCAAATTAGATGATACACTCCCAAGCAACAAATCATATTTTCTCATGGCTGACGCAAAAAGGACATATAAAACCTTGCAAAAGAAGAAAGTGGCATGGCACATGGAGATTTTATAAAAAATATGATACTTTGAGGAAAAAAGCAAGGCTTAACGAAGATCATACATGGATGACGTTTGCGATTCACATAGCTGAGATCAGATTTGTTCAGTTTTCATGGCCACTTGAGGTTTTCAGTGGACCCCCTTTCACTGCTCTAAAATTTTTGTGGCCGCCCTGAATATCTTCCAGCCCCCTACCAAGCGTTAATAGTGATTTTTCCCTTATGCCAACATGTCGATAATGGTCTATCGTCAACTTTCTCCCTATGTTGGTTAAGTTTGTATTCAACGCCAAAAACGCTGTACTCACTGGCTGTAAATTCCAGTAACGAAATAATTTGATTGCAGGTTTCAAAAGTTATCAAATTAAATATTCAACTTACCTAAAATGATTTCTAATATAGTCACATTGAAATTATTTGTTTGACAGGGCACGTGACCTTGTCCTGGCATGCTTCAATTTCCATCTACGCCCATATATGGAATAAGCTTGTGTTTTTTCATCATCTTTTACTTTTTGGTCATCAAGAACTTCAAGAGCAGCGAAATGACTTATTACAAACAATCTGCAAGAAATCAAAATACAATGACTGATTAATTGATCAATTCAATAACACGGCTCTAAAACCTAGGTGCTAGCTCACTCATTGTGCAAAGACCTAATCGACTAAGGATTGTTTTTGGATGCCGGTTTAAATATCTCATGGTTTCTCGGAGCTATCGCCTTTCCAAACCATTGGGGCACTAAACCTTGAACAATAGAAATTCTGGGCGAGAGAAAATGGTAATAACAGTAGTGATTGTCGTAAGAACAATGCCAGAACGCCAAATATCTACATTTCCGATTGTTCTTGCTATTGTCCTTCCACTACCGGGTGAGTAAAAAAAAAAAGTTCAGACGCTTGGGGGCAACAGAATGAAAAGCATGTGGGCGATATTCAAAATTAACACGTTAACCTATCTGTCAAAGGCTAACTTAGATGAGAAAATTTTGTTTGGTAAAATCATTCATCATTTAGACACAAAAATTAGGAAAATGCTGGAAGTTGCATGTTTTTGGATCAAGAATTCCACATTCCATTCTGGTCCATGATTTACTTACAATTGACATTAAAATTCAATTTCTAAAACTGACAATAGCATTGAATGTAAACTCCAATGTCTTATATATCATGGACCACAATGGAACGTGGATATCACAATTCCCATCAACACCCTTATAGATATTTTCTACATACTTTTCATTCCATAGCCCCCCAAATGCCTCAACGTTTTTTTACTCACCCAGTACAGTTTCTTTGGTTTAAGATTAATAATAAGATAGAGTTTGTTTTGCCCATTTCAATCAATGGAATGAGTAATTTTAGTATTATTCTACTTTTTGCACAGATGGCACATTTTGCATGACACAAAATATGTTTTTCGTGCCATGGAAAGATATTGTATCTTGTGCTAGGCACAATTTTGCATGACAACAGGAAGGTTAGTCAGTAGTTGTCACTGCCGCTTTGTTCTGTTGTGCAGGATGAAACTTTTTGCTATTACTAAGAAGCTAGCGTAAGAGACAGAGGAAGAAAGAAAACAATTCTTCGATTTCAAATCTTTAAAATTCCTCTGTAGGAACATATAAATTTTCCTCTGGAGAAGCACATACGCTGATACAATAACCATGGCACGTAACTACCCATAATGTCACAGGATAAAAGAGAAATGAAAAGGTGTTTTATCAAGAGATTAATCACATGACTTGAAATGGGTGTAAACGAATTTTAGCAGATTTTGTCTATTGCTAAAATGGTTCTTGAGAGCAAACATGAGCATAGGTTGAAAGTCAAAGGATATATCTAAACCCATGCCTTGGACATTTTATTTGCATGGTTGAGAAGCCCATTGACACTTATATACTCCTCTCTGCTTCTGAACCAAAGGAATAAAATGCGAGAGGTGGTGGTTTATGTATCATCTTTGGTGGAAGAATTCATCAGTTTTCAAGACTCCCATTCAAGGTCTTACAAAGAAAATCTTACTTAACAAATGCATTAAGAGACCAACTTCAACTGGGAAAGGTTTATGATCTAAGTTAGACTGTTGGCTGCATGGAAAAAGTTAGTTGACAATGATCAAGTGGCTCAATACAATGCCACAGTCCAACAAACGTCCCACACTTTGTCTGACTCACCAGTAGATAATCACCAAATTTCAAAATTTCCGTCCTTGAAACCTCTCCTGGAGACCAAGCATTTCTTAACTGTTATCAAAATTATCCTCAATAGACCTTTTAGCTCTTCTGAAAACGAATGTGGATCGAACGATATTTCATTAGACTACATTACATAAGTCCCTGTAACTTACGCTCGTTGTTGTTGTTGTTATCGCTTCAGTTGAGGGACTTATGTCCTTACGCTTCAATACAGGGACTAATTAGGCCAAGTCCGCCGCGTTCACGGCGCGACCAATCAGATCGCTACTTTCTTAATATGGTCAACCCACGTGCCTATTTGTAGCGTTTGATTGGCTCATTAGTTCAAAGTTCGATTTCTCGAAGCGAAGCGACGCTCGAAATGACGTTCGAAGGGACGTTCGACTTTTCTTTCGACGTTCGTAGGATGGAAGATGTTCTAAGTTTCTTCTGATTTTTCATGAGATTTTAGTCCCTGTTTAGAATCTGTTTGGTCGTGAGTCCTTTGTATGAGTGAAATTAAAACATCAGATTATAAATGTTGAACGAATACAAGGAATCACGTCGTCAGTCTAATATTTCATTACAATTTGTAGAATTTTCGAATGTGCACAATTGTGATCGAAGCTGTAACGCCACTCTATCGAACCTCGCGTATAAAATTGTATAAAAATATCGCTCGATCCAGGCTCTTTTGTAGAATAGCTAGAAGGTCTATTATCAAAAACCTGCATTTTGTAAATCAATAACCCAAACTTATCAAAAAAGAAATATTTTTCAAATAAGGTTTCCAAAGTTTCACATCACAGAGAAGATTCTTAATCAAATCAAGTGACCCTCGTGGGCCAACAATGAAATGGCTGGCAATTTTACCTGTAGTCCTGGTACTGTTGAAGACTACCACCATTGAAATAACTAGGAGCAGCTTCATTCTTCATCAAACTGAGGTACTTTAAAGATGGCAGACTGGATGATAGATTTCGTACAAATACACTAAGATTTGAAATCTTATTGGCATTGAGTGAAAGCATCTTCAGACTAGGTAGACTTGGAAAGCTGACGTTGCATGTGATCTCATTGTGATCTAAGATTAGTGTCTCAACGTGCTCAAAACCATATAAACTGCTAAGATCTCTGAAAAATGGAGTTAAGGACAAACAAATAACACAGTTCATTTTGTTACTCCTACACTAACAAGACCTTGCACGTATATAGCAAAGGTAATTTATCTATGTACTTTAAGTTCAGATATATATGCTTTGTCAGAATATCTTGACAATATGCTGATGAAGAACCTCAAAGAATGAAATGTGCATTGATCACATGGAAACTAAAATTTAAATTTCTGAATGAGTCTGCCTGCTGTGGTTCAGCTCTAGTCCTCAGTCTTCATATGTTAAACCTGGATATCTTGTTAACTCATTTCACATAGTGATCACACAAAATATCATGTGAAATTAACATGCCCCCCAAGCAAAGCCGTTTCACTGAGCCCCCCATCGGCACTTGAATTTTTGAAACTTTCAGTGCACTATTGGCACTTCCATAATTTGCTTGTTATGTTTTTAGAAAGTGTAGTCACATTTAAAGCCAATCTGAAAGGTGTGGTCCGTAACAATTGTGCTTGCTTTGCTTGCTGTCGGCACTCTGACAGTTTTTGTGCCCTCAGCATTTCTTCCCTGACGCCATCTATGCTGCACTTACATGGACACATTACCTTTCAGATTAAAACAATTCTCAAGACTTCCTTAGATTCTGGTAGAACTCTATGGTGGCTCAAAACTGCCACGCAAGTTTCTCTTTGTTTTTAACATTATGAGTGATTTTTTTAGTTAATAATTTCATTTCAAATTTTTTTCCATTTCTTCGATGGTTAATTTCATTAATATTTCTACATAAAATTCTTTTTTCATCTTAAGACTGCAGAAAACTACTTTGAATTATTTTAATTTCAAATTAGGAATTTTGCTTTTGATTTGTTATTTGAATTCAAAATGAAATCAAAATGAATTTAAAATGATTTCAAATCAAAACCAATCCATTCGACGCGGCCCAAAACTGCCATCGGACCAAAACTGCCACAGCCTCGTTATGGTACTTTGACTGCCTTTTGAAAACAGTTGGACCCTGAACTGATACATAAATGTTCATTCAGAGTAGTTTTAGTGGCTTTAGCAAGAGGAAAACTGTGAACAAAGAACTTAGTAAATTTACCCAAAGTTTCCCAATCCATTTTACCCTAAACTTACCCATTTTACTCAAGTAAACTGCAAAGCCTCTAATAAAGGAAGAAACTTACTTGATTTGAAGTAGACGCTCCATAGATAAGGTATCATCTTGTATGTAGGCCTCTAAGATAGGAATGCAAAGTAGCCATGTCCCCTCCTGTTTGAGTTCCCTTGTCCATCTACGTAAATTGCATGCAATTATCCTCTTCTCGTTGAGATAGTCAAAGTACAATTTTGCAACTATTTTTTGGTCTTAATTGACCCATAAATAATGGCAATTGGTAATGTGTCCCGTTGGTATCCCATTATCTTTGCTTACCTTTGCAATTCCCTAGAGTGAATGTGCCCAGTTAGTTATGTCATGCACAGCAGCTCTTGAAAAATTCAAATTATATTTCTGTCCAATAGCATTTTGCATCGCTCTTGTATTTTCATTTGCATCCAAGTAACTGTTCACCAGGACCATTCAGTTTGCTTTCAACGGCAGCACAGCACGAGGCTCGTGTGGACTTCGTTTCAATCAGATCAGTAGATGGAAGAGTGTCCGAGACGTCTATCCAATGTTCTCAAACTCCACTGACTGCTATCAAGAGAAATCTGTTTCCAGCTTAGGATTTCTACCCTCTATAAGCCCTGTCTTGCATACAAACGAAGGGCGTCTTCCAGGCGATCATGGCGACCATCTTTCCAATCTACTTGTGGATTCATCGTGCACCACTGCACCATTGAAAACAATATAAGGCCTTACTCAGAGTTCCAATTTTTTCAATCTGGCGCGAATAGTACCATAACGAGGCTGTGGCAGTTTTGGTCCGATGGAACAAGGGCAGATTTTGTTTTGAGCCAATCAGCGAGTTTGTTTACATCTGGAAGATTGACCAATCACACTACGTAATCTAAGATCACGTGATACACTGTGATCTTGCGGGAAATCAGAAGCTGTGTGGATGAATACAAAAATACCCTTCCCCAAAAACAGACGACGTGCAAGTGGACTTTTGACCAACCATAAATGTTTTTACATTTTCTGTTAGACTACAAGTTTGTCGAAAATTCTACCGCCTCGGATTTTGATATTCAACTTAGATCGAGAGAAATCTTTGTTCGAATAACGCCTTAAAATCAGGTTAGCGCCCAATTTTTCTGGTTCAACAGAAAGATATTTCTTCACTGACTACTTCCATCATTGCACAGTTGCTACAAACATTGATTCGTAGACAACATGTAACTTATCTCCATGAAATTTTCGGTGTTGCACAGCTTTTAATAGGGGCAGTTTCTTCTACGCCATCGAGAGCGGTTTCGTTTTCTAAATCACTACAATCACAGTCTAAAGGGCGAAGTCCGGAGGCAATTTCAACAAGAAACTCTACCAATAATGTCACAAACAAAGTGTAAGTCACAAGGTACTCACCAATTCTCCATTTTCTATGATGAACCAACATTGGATGAGTCCAAGAAACGATAGGTTGCATGCGAACAAACGAACTAAGACAGAAAAAATTGAATATTTCCACAAGTTTGAACACCACCGCGCTACAGTGTTGATGAAATGTCTACTCCTCTCAAATTCTGAGCTAAAATGAAGCAAGACTGATCACGTCTCAAAAAGTAGCATTAGTTTGCATAAACAAGTCGATTTCAGATCTTTAGATAATTATTTCGCTGTTTTTGAGATAACAATTTGGGAAATAGACAACAGTACAGGAGACTAAATGAGTTGTACATTTCGTTTGACCTGACCCCTTCATCAGAATCTATCCTGATCCTGTTGTCTATTTCCCAACTTTTCCCTCGATAAACCGAAAAATAATTATCTAAGGATAAGAAATCGACTTGTTTATGCGAACTAACGCTACTTTTTGAGACGTGATCAGTTTTGCACCATTGTTAGCTCAGAATTTGAGAGGAGTAGACGGAGGACTGTGCTTCTCAAACTAGTGGAAATAATCAATTATTCTGGCTTAGTTCGTTTGTTCACATGCAACCTATGGATTTTTCGACTTAACCAGCCTTTGTTTATCATAGAAATAAAGAATTGGTGAGTACCTTGCACCGTGTGACATGCATTTTGTTTTGGACATTATTGGTAGTTTCTTGTTGAGTTGCGTCAGGACTTAGCCCTTTAGAATGTGATTGTAGTGCTTTAGAAAACGAAACCGCTCTCGATGGCGTAGAAGAAACTGCCCCTATTAAAAGCTGTGCAACACCGAAAATTTCATGGAGATAAGTTACATGTTGTCTACGAATCAATGTTTGTAGCAACTGTGCAATGATGGAAGTAGTCAGTGAAGAAATATCTTTCTGTTGAACCAGAAAAATTGGGCGCTAACCTGATTTTAAGGCGTTATTCGAACAAAGATTTCTCTCGATCTAAGTTGAATATCAAAATCCGAGGCGGTAGAATTTTCGACAAACTTGTAGTCTAACAGAAAATGTAAAAACATTTATGGTTGGTCAAAAGTCCACTTGCACGTCGTCTGTTTTTGGGGAAGGGTATTTTTGTATTCATCCACACAGCTTCTGATTTCCCGCAAGATCACAGTGTATCACGTGATCTTAGATTACGTAGTGTGATTGGTCAATCTTCCAGATGTAAACAAACTCGCTGATTGGCTCAAAACAAAATCTGCCCTTGTTGTCCGATGGCAGTTTTGGGCCACGTCGAGTGGATTGATTTTGATTTGAAATCATTTTGAATTCATTTTGATTTCATTTTGAATTCATTTCAATTTGAATTCAAATAACAAATTAAAAACAAAATCCTAATTTGAAATTGAATAATTTAAAAGTAGTTTTCTACAGTCTTAAGACGAAAAAGGAATTTTACGTAGAAATATTAATGAAATTGACTATCGAAGAAATGGAATATGAAATGAAATTATTAACCAAAAAAATCACTCATAATGTTAAAAACAAAGAGAAACTTGCGTGGCAGTTTTGGGCCACCATAGAACTCTTTGCATTTTGAAAAGAATTCTTGACCCATAAACAAATTCCTAATCAAGAAAATCCATGTTAACGTGCAAGTTCTGTATTTTATGCTGTCTGTGTAATAAAATCATTCTTGTCTCACCACCAGGCAGCCAATCCTCCTCAAGTTTCTCACAAAAAATATCAAATTGTTAAACAGCATAGACCCTTTCTGTGTAAATTGCAACTAAAGAACTCTTACAGAATTGTTACAATTCCAAGCTCTATTGCAGTTCAGTTTTCTGGTCCACATTGCATTTACATCTTTTAACCTAAATATATATATATGCTGCTTGGTTGTTTATCTTGCAATCTCTGAGACATCTCTTAATGTTTCAATTAACGTTGATAAAGAGTGAATGCTTGTCTTGAGTATATTTTAAACTTAGGAGATTCTAAATTTTTGTAAACAGCATTAACTTTACCTCAGATGATTTAGAAATTGCTTGTTTGAAGAGCATGCAAATTGGTGCAAACTCCATGTTACTTGCAAACTCCAACATAAAAAAAAACATGCCCAACGCTAGCTGATCACAAATTTTGCAAAAATTTTACATTTTGCTAAGTCATTACACCTTTGAAATTTAAATTTCCTTTGCAGAAGGTTGAGTAGAAAGGATACTGAAATTGGTTATGACTCAGATCCAATGTTTTCACTTCCTTTCCATATTTACTGATTAGCGGTGGGGTGATTTCGTTGATGTTTCTAAAGGCAAAATTGATGTGTTCCCTCAAGGCTCCATTCTTGGTCTGCTGCTGTTGATGTTGAAAGATACTAGTGTTTCTATGTTTTGCTGATGTTTCTGTAGTTTGAAGCATGGACTGTCTTGCCAATTTCAATTATTTCTCCTCTGCAATATGTTTTTTCTGCAATATTTCTAAACAGATTACGATGACAGGCTTTTCAATATCAAGTTACAGGGTTTGTCAAGGGGATAACTACCATAGCAGGCCAGGTATACATGTGTCTGCCTGGATTGCAAGTTAATTTGCAATATTTTACCTTGGTGATGGTTCATGCTTCATGAACTTTGCCCAGGAAAATGGTCTTGGCAAGTATGGAGGTCACAGATTTGCAGTAGTTACGGGTAAATGGTAGCAGCTTATTGCTATTATCAGCTATTGACAACAAATTCTAATAAAGCAATTTAGCTCTCTGATAAATAGGGTAGTCTTGTAACGATTCTTGTGCCCCACTTTCCATGGAAATGGAGGGAAGGCCAAATTATAAAGAAATGCCTCCTCCACTTTCTTGGGGAGTGACAAATAGTTCTCAGACTGACATTTGAAAAGTCTTGGATATCTCATTTCATTACATAGAGTTTCTTGAGCTCCATGCACAAGGAAAATACCTGTCTTAAAATCACGTGGTTGTCTCATCCAGCATCGAAGACGAAGAAGGGCTACAGATAGCCAGCTCTACTTTTTGGTAGAGTTTCATTGCTCGCAGAAGTACCATGCAGCCATACTTGATATAAAAATTCTTTCAAAGGTTTCCTAATTCTAAATCAAATTCTAAGTAAAGGAATTAAATCTCATACTTACAAATGGCATCAATTTTCTTTCGCCTTCTTCAAACCTTTCTCTCTTTTGCTTCTTTGCTGAAAAAATTTTTTGGACTTCGTTCGATTCCCTTGTGTTTTGATCACATGACTAGCCTCGTTCACAGAATATCTTTACTCACCCCAATCCCCGGTCCGGGCAGGGGGAGGGGGGAGAGAGGGGAGAGGGAGGGCAAGAGGGTAATCGATCCCCATCATAAAAATACTCCAAACTCCGTGGGTACTTAGTTTCTAAACTTTTCATGAAGAAACTTGGATCAGGTCATAGTAATAAAAGTTTCTTAATTCAACATGAAAATGTCTGCATCTTATTGCAAAAAGTTTCTTGTTTCTTTTCTTAGATACGCAAATTGTCATGTAGTCTTTTACACTTCGGGAGATATGTTTCCTGACATTTAAAACAGTAGATGGGAAGAAAAGCGTTCGATTACGCTAAAAATGGTGCTCAGACATTAAAAATTGTTTCATAGGCCTAAGGCCAAACAGTTTCTTATAGACATTGTGAATTTAACCGACGAAGATTTCCCCTCTTCAGGGTAGCGTTTTACAACACCTGGTCAAAACATGTCACAAGGCGATACTTGAGTTTGCAGGCAGATGCGACCGAGCAACAAGCAACATTTATCACCGAATTGGAGGGAATTCCCCTGATTTCCTACTGTGGCCAAGACTGTCAGAATCAGCCGCGATCTCCTAAGTCCACTTCTCCAAATTGCGAAAAGGTCTAGAGTAGTTTCGGGTATTATGGAACACTTAAGGGAAAAACTTAAATCGTCACCTCAATTCAAGACAAATTTGGCCACACTTGGTATTAGCAATTAGGCCTAAGCATGCGCCAACGTTTCATCAATACATTCTATTTCTCAAACGTTTGTTGTCGATAAGCAAGCCAAAAAATTGAGCCCCGGTCGCGTCGGGCATTGTGGATCACTGTCGGGTATTATGGAACAAGGTTTTTATTTTGTTTGTATATGGGCCTCTATTTGAAACGTCGCAAGAAAATGGCGACCAGAAATCACGTTCATCGGATGTCCTTCGTTATCAGCGATACAGACAGTACACGGAATAGTGAAGCAGCCTAACTTTAACAAAAATATGGCGACGGATGTTTGAAGAGTTGCAGATTGTGCAATTGGTGAGCTATTATCTCACTTCCAGGCCGCTAGGCTTTATTTTCTGAAAAATTTTCCACAACACCCGATGTCCCACAATACCCGAAACCACTCTATTCCAAAACCAATCACGATAATGGTCTCTTTTGGATTATGACAAATTACACAAAGTTCTTTCCAATCCATTCAACTAAAAAAATAGATCAAAAAAATTTTACACAACTGACTAAGAAGTTTGCAAAGATTCGATGCTTTTGTTGAACTTTAATGGATGAAGCGCTCGTTTATACCTGATTAAATTTTAACTGGAATGAATTTCAAATTTTTGCAAAAATTCGACGTGTACCGGGTGAGCAGCAAAAAATCTTTATGCGTTTGGCGGCTGGCTATGGAATAAAGAGTTTTGTGATCAATATTCAAAACTTATACGTTCTAATCTATCAGTTAAAGGCTAACTTAGATAGGGAAACTTTGCCTCGTAAAGTCACTCAACTTTGAGACAAAAATAGAGAAATGCCTGTGAGGATTTTGTATGAGAATCGAGAATTCCTTGTTCCATTCTGGTCCATGATTCACTAGGCACTGACATTCAAATTCAATGCCGCCATTGTCAGTTTCTGAAATGAATTTTAATTTCAATAGTAGGTAAATCATGGACCACAATGGAATGTCGAATCTTGGTTCCCATATTAACCCCTTGTCTGCATATTCCAAAATTCTGGGTCTATAAAATGAGTAATACTACTAAATAAAATTTTTTCACATCTAAGTTAGCCTTTGAATGATAGATTAACAATACAATTTTGAATATCGGCTGCATACTTTATATTCCACAACCCGCCAAACGCGTGTACTTGTTCTGACTCACTCGGTAAAAGACAAACGGCTTCAAGTGTTCGAATTATTTCTCTTTTAATGAAAATACTGATGTTCTGATCCAGGCTGCTTGAGACAAATTTCCACTCCTTCTATTTGCTGCAACTTTTTCCTTGATGCTTCAGTCATCGTATATCCCATCATGCTAAGATTCTTTAATTTCCCCATCTTGTCTCGTTTTGATTTCTCAATGCAATCAATCATTTGATCACAAACATGATCAGTGAGACAAATGCCAACATGGAGGAGGCAAACCTCCTCCGCATAAGGCACACACTGCACCAGTTCATCCAGTTTACTACTTCCAATACTGCAGAAGCCAACTGTGAAACGTTTTAACAATGATTCTCTTTTTTCGAATGATTTCTTCATGCAAACGAATAAGTCTTTGTCAATATGACAACAATTATAAAAAACAACTTTCCCAAATGCACGTAATTTCTGGCACAATTCGACATTGCAGTTTGTTGCTGACAATGATGCATCAACGATATTAATCTCCACATCACTCAGTCTCCGTAAAATGTCATTACGTTCGAGTAGTCTGATGTATTGCACCAGTAGCATTCCATGGATGTCTCTATATAGATTAAAGTAGAACGTATTCTCGCCAATGACATTTAAATTTGGAATGATGTTCAATGATTCTGTTCTAATGATAGAATTTGATTCAAACATTTCATACAAAACACACAACGCAAATATTTGCGCGAAGAAGCACAGATCTCTTTTATTTTTGTCAAGATAATTTGTAATTTCATCAAAAATATCATTGGCTGATCTTTCAGGCCTTCCTCCTGAGATTTGTCCACACATATGGCGCTCTAAATTATATTTATCATGACACGTACTGATTTCAACGAACGAATCATTTCGTGACTTTCCATCTATGCCTTCTGCCTCCTGAAAAGAGTATAGGTCACACTTTCCATCATCCAATCCTCGCGAATTGACCTTCGCCATGTCCCCTTTAACATCTGATTCTTGTGCATGGCCGCTGTTACTCTTGATGCATGATTCTTGACCTTTAACCCTTGATTCTTGATCTATGATTGCTTGGTCTTTGTTTTCTGATCCTTGCTTGATGCATTTAACAAAGAGATGAAGAATACTGCTTTCTCCAGCAGAGTCATTCAATGTCCCAAAAAACCGGCCATTTGTAAACACCGGCATTGGAATACTGGCATCGGCATTGGAATTGGCATTGGCATTGGAATTGGCATCGATATTGCACATGTACAACGAGGCATGCAAAACAGATCCGGGGGGTTATGTGACTGCGCTTTACGCTATCTATTTGCATTCTACTGCAAATTGCATTTGTTCAAAGTAATCTATCAAGCTCAGCCCAATCTTTTCTCTCCTCTGAGGGCATCAGCCTTCTGCATTCGTAAACAAAGTCAACAAATCAAGTCATGGCTAGGGCAAACTGAAGTCGACTCGTAAGGTTAGCCGAGAATAACCTGACGTAAAAAACATGTTTGAAGTACCCAACTTAGAAGCCCATGATCTTTCTGCAACTTTCTAAAAGTTCTCATTATTTGATTACTCAAACTTTGTAAGGATCCCTTAAAGTTTACACAGTGCGCCTTGTGTGAAACAATGTGAAATACAGACAGATAAGTTTATAGGTTCCCTTGACTGAAGTAACAAGTTTCTTAAATAATTTTGGCCGAGGGACATTCTCGAAAAGTCTCGTGCAGTTGGGAACATGCAAGTTTGACAAACACACACAAGTTTGAAATGCGCACACATAAGTCTGAAATGTACTCAAACACAACTGAAATACACACCATACAGATATGACATACACACAAAAGTTAATCTTTGCCGGTACGGCTTGCCATACATAACTGCTATGAAACTGAGGGGCATTTCTTCAAAACAAAGGGATTTTTACCGACTTTTGATGGACTTTACTTGAGAACGAACGGAATCTTACCAGAAGGTGCACGAGACCTTCGGGAATTAAATGTCCCGCAGCCAAACTTATTTAAGAAACTTGTTACTTCAGTCAAGGGAACCTATAAACTTATCTGTCTGTATTTCACATTGTTTCACACAAGGCGCATTGTGTAAACTTTAAGGGATCCTTACGAAGTTTGAGTAATCAAATAATGAGAACTTTTAGAAAGTTGCAGAAAGATCATGGGCTTCTAAGTTGGGTACTTCAAACATGTTTTTTACGTCAGGTTATTCTCGGTTAACCTTACGAGTCGACTTCAGTTTGCCCTAGCCATGACTTGATTTGTTGACTTTGTTTCGAATGCAGAAGGCTGATGCCCTCAGAGGAGAGAAAAGATTGGGCTGAGCTTGATAGATTACTTTGAACAAATGCAATTTGCAGTAGAATGCAAATAAATAGCGTAAAGCGCAGTCACATAACCCCCCGGATCAGTTTTGCATGCCTCGTTGTACATGTGCAATATCGATGCCAATTCCAATGCCAATGCCAATTCCAATGCCGATGCCAGTATTCCAATGCCAGTGTTTACAAATGGCCCAAAAAACCCACATACAAATTGAACAACAGTAAAGAGTTTTCTCCTCATTAATTCTAGAACACAGATATTTGTCTGGTAGCAATAAACAGCAGCAAAAAACTCATGTAATGAGAGATGTTTAAAATGATATGAAGATCCGAACATTGTTTTCTTTCTGATAACGAAAACTTCTAACATTTTCTTGGCTTCGTTATCATTCTCGATGATGTCATCAAAAACTTTGAAATCTCCTTTCGCGAAGATAATCTTATTGTCTAGCAACAGAGCAAAGGCAATCTCCGAAATAGTCCTGATGAATTTAGAAATCTTTTCTTCTTCAAAAATTTCGAATGGCTCTTTGTCGAAATAAAGCATATGTTGACGGATAAATGAAACAAATATCCAAACATAAAGTGGAGTCATTTTTCCGATCTCAATACCCTCTTTTTCAATAGCCAAAATACAACATAAGCTGTTTAGATACTGGGGAATTCTGCTAAGAATGGCAATATTTGGAGAGCTGCCAATCACCCTTTTTATTCGGCTTTGAATCTCCATGTTCCCATTTGCAAAAACTTCAATATATGAGGTAACAGCTTCTCTTGTCAACCCTGTGATCTCGATAACTCTTATTTCACCAGTAACACAATGTTGGTGTTTTTTCAATGATGATTCTACGTGTGGTCTGCCAGTGATGATGGTTGAATGACCAGGTAGGAATGCACAATCTTTCTTTAACAACCGTCTCAATGAAGTATTATTCTTCAAAGAATATTCTAAATCTGCCACTTCATCGATTCCATCAATAATGATTAAAACTCGATTTCCTTGATTTCTTATTGATTCAGGATTAATTCCGAATTCCCTTTCAAAGTATTCTTCAAGTGTAGCCTTCCCTACTTGTCCTAATTCGCGGCATTTGATAAGAAAAACAAAGTCAAAAAGATCATTATACATCTCCCCTCTGGCCCATTTCAAATTGATGTATTTAACAAGGGAAGTTTTCCCAACTCCAGCGATCCCCCTGATAAAACAACACAAACCTTCTTCTCTGATTATTTCTCCAATTCCAATGCAATGATCTTTTGATTTATTTTGTAACATTTCTAAATGTTTTTGTAATTCCCCTGCGATTTCTTCATCTATTATTCTGCTATTTACTACATTTAATTTTGCCATGAATTTCATTCTATCTCGTTCTCGAAACACAAATTCTTTGTTTCTATCGATCATGGGAATTGTCCATTTTTGTAATCTTCGCTGACATTGAGTCTTCAACATCCTCGATTTCTCTGTGGTAAAACAATGACACTGTTAGACGCTGTTAGATACGAATCCGCTTACAATGCTCCTGCTGAGTTGGAGCACTTTTTTCCGTAACCTAACTTTCCACTATACCAGGACAAGTTTGATATAATTCGTAGCAAAGCTGTTACACTTCAAAAGCGTTGACATTGCTCTAGTGCAACATTGTTCAACAGGAGTGCTACAGATAAGGAGAAGCAGTTTAAAGTGAAAGCTTATCGGATATACTTCTGTTATGATTCCAAAGTCAAACCGATACAGTACACAGTAACGACGACGCTGAAACGATGCCCCGCGGAGGTAGGAGGATGCCCCACCAAGAAAATTTTTCCAGGCTAAGGTCATGTTTAAAAAACTTTCCCCGCCTTGTTTCTGTTGTTTTGAAATTTTGTTTCCCGGTAAAAAATTGTACTATTTCCATCATAGAAAATAGCGGAAGATTTCCTTTCCCCGCAGTCATATTTGTATTCTCCCTGATACAGTATCATTTCATAACTTCCCCGCCATGTTTCTAACGCCCAGCCGGGGTCGTTACTGGGGGGTGTTACAGTATAAATGAAGTCAAAAATTTCAATTCGTCTACATTCAAATCGAAAACTTTCGGACTTTCGGGAATTTCGGACAATCATCACATCTGCAAGAACATTTGAATGTAATTTTTGTTAGATTAAACAATAGTAAAATCAGCTGTAAAACAAACTAAAAGGTGCTGCCATATACGTGAACTAGTTTCAAGAAACGCTTCAAGGAACCAAACTTTTAGAAAATCAAAGCACTGCTTGCAAAACATTGATTCATTGACATTTCATGCTACGTTTCTTTGTGCTTTTCTATTTCATGCTACGTTTCTTTGTAGCTATGATGCACCAGCAGCAATCTTGATAAGAGAGCTCAAATGGCCGACAGTCCACGACATGATCAAACAAGAGACGACTACCATTGTTTTCAAATCAATAAGTGGTCTCGCGCCCACTTACCTCTCTACTTTATTCACGAGAAACTCGACACGGGAGATTGTAAATTTGAGAAATCGTGAGACTGACGAATGAAAACAAGTAATGGCCAAAAAGCATTTTCGTTCCGTGGAGCAAAGGTTTGGAATGAATTAAAACATGAGGTCAAGCTAGCCCCCTCTCTGTCTACTTTTAAATGTAGACTGAAATGTAAATAGATTTTAATTTTTCATTTATTCTAATTTAACATTGTAAATATTCTTTTTTATTTTAGTAGCATTGTAATTAGGTTTTTTGCACGGCCCCCTGAAAAGCAGCCACTCTTGGTTGATGGGGCCACCGTGTATAAAAAATTTAAAATGAAATAAAATGAAAAAATGTCAATGAATTTAAAACTTTCGAACATCATCAGATTTCGGACAATTAAACTTTCCCAAACATTTGCCCGAAAGTTTGATCGTCCGAAAGTGTTCGATTTAAACGTAAATTATTTCTCTTATAATGTCATACTGAGAAGGAATGTAAACAGCATTATGCGTACCAAAAACTCTTTCTTGTTGTGCAGCAGTGTTTGCATCTAAAGATGACAAAGAGATTATTCGATCAATGAATCACTCGATCATTTAATTGAATCAGTTAATCAGTGTAGGGTCTCCCTTGAGTGGGGAGATATCGAAAATATCGAGATGATAGAATCATTGTATATAACAAATGATTGGTTTTTTGGTAACATGGGTAAAAGGACAACGTACCGATTTTATTGCGATCACCAATGACTGCAATTCCACCAGGCAAGATAGCTAAAAAGGAAGATGAATTGAATTTCATTATAAAATTATTCGGAAGGAAAGAATCTTTGTTCAAAGGTTGCAAAAAAAAATTTTCTGTCCCGTTTATATATATATCACTTTGCGGAGCGGAAGCCTTCCAGGTGAATATAAAAAGAAGCCAATTCAAAAGGCCACTTTCCAATGATATCAAGCCAATAATATTGGTAAAATATTAAAGGTAAAATAGTGATAATGCTCAAATCCACTTTAAAATCTACCTGATACAAATCATCTACTCTACAGGGTGTCTCAAAAAAATTGTTCGACTTTTGATTAAATACTAAAAAATAACGATACGCTGAATAGACCTTTGGTCAAGTCACCCTTGTCCTGAGATTTTAAATTAATTTTTGACACAAGAATCTTGCAAATCCTATAAAAATTCATGGGGTTACAAGCTTTTGAAGTTCAAGTTTGTGAGAAAGCTGAAACCAGAGGCCTCGAAATGGCATTTTTGGTAAAAGTCCCATAGGCCGTCGTTTCTGTTATTTCTCAATTGTTTCAGGACGAACCAAGTGGGATTCAAACAGGTATTCGATAACCCAATTGTCAAGCATATGGATGCTTTGACGAAACAGATCCAGTCCTCGCCGATTTCGTTTTGAACCACTGTTTTTGGACCTATGCAATGTTTAGGATTTTCGAGAATGATCGCAAGAAATAATTTACTTTAGAAGTCGTATTTGGTTTGCTCTGATATCAATGAGAGGTATGACATTGGATAACCAACCGTCTTTGAGTTTTTTGACATTCGTCTTACCTCCGTCTTTGAGCTTTTTGCAATACAAGTAACCTGGGGGTCTCTGGTTTCAGCTATCTCATATTTTTGACCTTCGAGAGCTCGTAACTCAACGAATTTTCAACCGATTTGGAAGATTTTAGTCTCTAAAATTATTTCATAATCTTAGGAACAGGGTTATGTTTCCATAAGCCTGTTCATTTCGTCCTTATTTTTCAATATTTAATCAAACGTCGAACAATTTTTTTGAGACACCCTGTATTTTGAGATGATGAGGGATGCTCTCTTGAAAGCCCCATCAAGAAACCCATGGATTAAAGGCTTTTGGACATCCAGCATGCATTGCAATTGTTTGTCTTGCCTTTTGTGGATTTCATTCAATTCAAGTCGGATTTTTAACACCTTTAGGGGAAATACGGCCACATATGGAGATGCAACGATATGCTGTTTTGCTTTGTTTTTGTTTCTCAATTTGTTTTGAGTGGGCTTGGCAGGATTTCTAGCTACTGAAAGCTAATTTAGGCCGACTGTACATGCTAGTCTAATGTCCCTCCGAAGGACGACGAGGTGAGTTGTGAGGTCAGGCCCCCGAGGTCTCCCATCCGGAGTTTGACCTCACTCAACCGAGCTTCACTTCAGTCAGACTGTATAGCTAAGCCATTTGCTCACTCACGCTGCTAACCGTTAATGACTTGAATGGCATCAAAAAAGTATTTTTGTGCAGCATGAAATTAGGCCAACCATACAAATAAGGCTGCAAAGCATTTCGGTTGCCCTAAAGCTCATCTTTAGATGTTAGATTCCTTATCAGCACAATACAAAAAAATGTCTTACTTGTGTGATGCACGTGATGAACGTCTTTGTCATCTGTTTGAGGAAAAATCAAACAAACAGATTGAAATCAAATTAATTTTTCGAATTTCTAGTTTGCCTGAAAAGTGACGGAGCTAAAGTCAACTCCAAATTATGAAACTCCAGAACTGTAAAATACTGATTCCAGCAACTACACTGTCACATGATTACTGGGAACGTAATCGAATGATCATGGGTCCTAGGACTCTAAGAAAACCAATGATCATAAAGTATCTACTGGGAGCAGTCATAAAGTATCTGCTATATGGGGGTGAATGATATTTGGATGGGCCATGAAAAATTCTGCCATGACTTTTTGGGGCTATGAAAAATAATCAGATCTACTTTATGGGGCCATAAAAACTTTTATCATAAAATGTTATTTCTGAAATTTAGGAACGGCTGCAAATGCTGCAAAAATTGTCCACTGTTTCTCTTTCCCACTTGACACTTGCTTTTCTGTTCATTTCTTTTCTTTTCATTCTCTTGTTTTGTTCAGTGGCTAACCAGTGCTTCATTATTAAGTTATATTTCTGAAATTACACTACCAGGTAAACTCATCGAACCTACATTCTGAAAACTAAATTATTGTATGGGGTCATAAAAAATATCCTAGTTCTTGTGAATAGGAATCTCGGATGGGTCATTAATTTTTTGCTAGATTTTTGAAAAATCATCCACATCATATAGCAGATACTTAATGACCGCTACCAAAAATTCTAAAATATTGAGTATAATGTCAAAATTGAAGAGGCATCAAAAAGCTCAGTTTCGAAATATTCAAAAGCACCTTCACAAGAAATATTGAGCATGAAGAATGCTGTGGAACTCACCTAAAACTCAAAAGAAACTCTAAGTATTTAAAATCTAGAAGGAAACTTTCAGTACTGCCTAAAATTTCCAATTTCATTTGGAGAAAACGCATTCTCATCTTTTCAAAAGCATTTTATAAACAAACCTTGATCGAGATGATGTAACTCCTGCGTTACAGTGTTTTGTGGAGCAGTTGCTTGTAAGGAACCAGTCAGTGGGGCATCATTTCGTGGGGCAGCATTTTGTGTGGCAACATCTTGCGTGGCAGTTGTTTGCTTTTCATCACCTCTTTTCGATGCAGTCTGCCCCATCATGCAACATTAACTTGCAGGACTAAATCTGAAAAGATAATGAATTGATAAACGTCTCACATTTGATGTTTGACGGTAGTCACTACTTCACTACAACAGTATACCTGAAGCTCAAACCATCTAAAACAGAACACTGCAAGATAAACGGGGCCAACGCTGCTCGTAGAATAAACAAGGTCAAAACTGCCTGTCCTTCCCAGAATTTTAACTTCCGCATTGATAGCATACCGCGTGGCAATGGAATTTTAATTCTTAAAGTCGCATTGAAGGCCAGGAATTCTTTCGGTGGGCTGGGCGGGTTGTTTACTCTTTAGTGGCTACTCATGAAACATCGTTAAGTATCAGCTGCAACACAAAAGTGTGAGGAAAGTGCTTGCAGCATCCTACCCCGGGTACCAGAGCCTAAAACAAATAATAATAAAAGAAGTCTTTTTTCATTTATTTTTTTAGGCTCCGGTACCCAGGGCAGCATTACAATTATCTTCTCCCTTTCTGCAGCACAAAAGTGTGAAGAAAGTCCTCGCAGCATCCCTCCTTAGTACCCTGTATGCATTGTGGCGGCTGGTCTCCTGCAAAGAGAACTCCTTACAGGGGCGGATCTAGCCGGATTTTTGAGTAAGTTCCCTTGTCTGGGGGTACTACCCTGGGAAAATTTTTGCTGCCACGCACTTTAGATTGGCTGAAAATGCAATCGAATTGTTTTCAACAAACTATTAACTGACAAAAACCTTACAATTAAAGAATTGCGAAACCTTTGGTACACCCTCACACACATCATCATAAATAAGGCCTCTAAGTTTTCCTGGAATGTTTCAGCCTTAAAGCCAGCCATACTTTACCTTATGGACACATACACTGGGCCTAGTTCGTAGATACAGTTATAAGATATTCCAAATTCTTCTAAGCTTTCGGCACAGTAGTCAATATTGCTGGTTTTTCACATCACAGTGAATTACATTCAAAGATCTTACTTTCATCTGTTTCCTCCTGAACTTGCCGCCATTCACGAGCATTCACGCAATTTCCCAGAACTGTCAGCCTCAGTTTCAAGAAGGCACTTTGGTCTCAGTTCCGAACATCCAACAAGCAACAAGGTCTCAGTTCCCGAGCAAGGGAACAAAGGATGTCATAGTTCCGAACATTCTAAACAATGCAAAGGTCTCAGTTCCAAACATTTAAGCAAACAACAAATCATGGAGAGATTCAGTCTCAGTAGCTTTCGTAATGGCCTCTGCAGTGGTCTAAGCCTCCTATAGGCGGTGTGTATTGTATTCATAGAAATGATTGTATTATGTTGAAACTTGCGAAACTCCAGAACCTGACAACAAATTTCTTATTTCACATGAGATCACATGGAAGTGCGATCTGCGATTTAAAAGATTTTGAAATGTTCTTTCGTAACGAATCAGAGACCAATTTATGAAATTTTGACAAAGTTCTCGAACTCGTGGAACTCACGCTAAATCCGCCCCTGCCTTATCGACTCCAAGACCCCTTGTCATTGTCATGTCATTTAGAGGTGTTGGTCTTGGTGAAGTTTGAACCCCCACTCATAAGACAGAATCTTGAAGCGGAGTTGTGGCCGTGCAGTTGATGGATTACACCATTCAGATACAAATTCATTGTAAATTTAGGCCACAAATTACTTCAACACATGTTTCAAAGGGAATTCTTTAACAAGAACTGGATAAATGATTTGACAGACTAACTACCTTTTCATACCATGTCCTGTCTTTTATATCAACATCTTTCTGTTTACCAATTTCATCTTGATTCGATCAAATTTCTTCTTTATCTCTCCAAGCCAAAAGATGTGTGCGCTGATGCACGAAAACGGAAACAACCAATCGATGCAAAGTCCCTTTGTAATGATCAGTTGAAAACAAAATTCTATTATTCTTATGCCTGTGTCAAGGCAATTTCTTTTATACTCCTCTCGATCATTTGAATGTCGTCACGACCTCAAGAATGCAAACATCATCATTACAGTTTCGTGGAAAAAAATTTGGGCCTAATCCATGGTCCTCTCCTCTGCTTCCCCTTTCTGATGAAAATTGATCCCAAACTGAGACAGCTGATCAAATTACAACAATACCACAGTGACCATGGAGGGGCTGATGATAGGGGGGAGAGGTCAATTCATCCATGCTCCCTTGGAATTGGAAATCAACATACTTACTTCAAAACTGGATTTTTCTACTAACTACCCTAAATAGATAAATACTGCACCGCTTTTGGTGTATGCAGATACAAAGTTATCTGGCTTGCACCAAAAACGGTAATCATATAAATACAACTTGAAGACAAACAATATTTAATACAAGGATAAAAAAAAACGCACAAATGGTCAAAAGAAAAGAAGGGGACTTGGCAGTTGTACATCACCAAACCATACAATGAGTCTAACCTTGTTAGTTCCATCAGTTCTGATCCAGTAGTTCTGTACCATCAAATCGCCACTCAACGGTACAATGACAATGGAAGTAAAGCATTGTGGAAAAAAACTGGAAAAAATGTGGATGCTTTGCTGGCAACAATGAAGGACAGCTTAAAGGTTACCGTGCTTGATTTTATGCTGATCCACGGATACTAACATACTAACATGGGAAAACTGGACTTTTTGATTCCCCTTTGCTTTTTTTCCTGCCCCAAGATTTGTACGCAGTGCCGTCCGTAGGTCTGTTCTGGGGGGGGGGGAACTTTGGCAGTTGGGCTTTATGTAAAATTATGTGCATAAGTCTGCCTGGTTTTTTGAGGCTCTGGTACCCAGGGTAGCATAAGTCTAGAATTGCGAAAAATATCCTAGCACCTATGTAGCTATTCTAGTCTTGTTACTTATTGTTACTTCTTTTTCACTTCCTTCTAGCGAACGCAGAAATATTTGAAGAAAAGGAGCAAATAATATTTGGAAATTATTTCATTAACAATGCTATCCAAAATCCCTTTAAATACAAATTAGATTCGCCCGAAGTCTATTTCTTACGTCAGTTCCCTTTCCGGTAGTTCCTTCATTCGCCCATGGGTACTTAGACACCTCAGTTGTGTTTAACATATGCGCTACTGTGCAGGAAATTGTACATCTTTCTGCGGAGGAGGTTTGATTTGTGGCCACGTCAATCAAAGGATTGATTTACAGTCGGCCTTGCTAATACAAACAAGTAAATAAATTCAAAAATTAAATAATCTTGTTTACAAAAAGTCTTCATAAACAAATTAAAATAATGCTAACCATTGCAGGCGAAAGAGAATTAGCATTGACTGTTGACCTTGTTGATACGGTTTTTGAATATTTCATACTTTTTGGATGATTTGACTTCAGTTGAAAGATCCTTCCACAGTGGTGGAGTTACTTTCCTCCGATCTCTTATGCTAGCTCCTCCTCCGTAGTAGTAAATAATTATTCTTCTGCAAAACAACAAAGCAGTGGTAATGAAGCACAACTACAGTGTCTAATCAGCCATGCTTTGTCATTACAAAATTCCGTCTTGTTCCTTCACGGAATGATGGAATGGCGGATGCAGGAAAATCGGAAAAGGGAACAATCCGACAGAGTGATGAACTAGACTTGGGCAATTCCACATACAAATTGAATGAATAGGTGAAACTGCAAAATGTTATTAATTCCCAGACAATACATAAATATTTTCAACACAACAAATCGTCCAACTTCGGAAACTGCTAAAATATGAAGGAGAGATGAATAAGATAAAAGTGATGTGGAATGGTGTTACATCAAAATGATCAGTTCGTCTCAAGCACTGAGCATTGATCACCGTCCGTTCAATACATACAATGTGTCCGTCCAATGTATAAAAGTGTCCGTCCAATGCACACAATGTATACGATTGTGCAATGTATAAAAGTGTACCTCTATCAATGAATCCATTTAACGAGGAGTGCATTTTAAAATCACCTGCTGTAGAACATCCGTGAATCTGGATCCATTCTGAAATAAAGAAGATATTTTTTAAAACGCATGTCCCATTCTTCGTTAAAATATTGCAAAGAAGTTTAGGCCCGTTTTCTGCCTAATTGAATGTGTCAAGTGCGTCTATTTGCAGGGCTCTAAAAATATTTGTTCTTCCTGGTAGCAAGCTAGGCACTTCAGTTTCTTCTTAAACACCGTCTTCTTCTTTCCCCAATATAGAATAGCCATTTCTATCCCTCTTCCCTTTCTTCCCTCTTTATTTCCCTTCCTTTCCTCCCCTCCCTTCATGTCTTTCCCATCCTGTCCCTTGCTTCCGTTTCTTTTTCCTTTTCCCGTCTTCCTTCGTGGGAAATTTGAGCATTTTTGCTAATTTCCTGCCACGAGACTTCATTTTTTGAGCCCTGTCCATTTGGCTGGATAAAAGGAACTATAGATAAGCTTTTTGGGAATTCCAAATTCACAGCTAAATATATTAATCTTCACATTGAATGCACGTACTTTGCATTTAAAAACTGTCCATTAAACACCAGCGAAATGAGTTCTCAAAGCCAAAGTTTTGCGTAGGTTTTGGCAAGAGGTTTTGAAAAAGGGCCTGGCCATGACTTGATGTCACAATGTATAATAATGCATAGCAAAATGTTTTCTTATTTGAAAAAGGAACGTTACCTTTTAACTTCATCAGGAATGAAAATGTACTCAAGGGAAACAAATTTACTGAGCTCATTCAATGATTTGATATATTTCACTTTTCTTGAAAACTTTGAACTGTGAAAGAAAAATAAATATATTGATCAGAGGGAGAAAATTTACAGAAATGATCTTATGGCAGTAAAAACCCAAGGAGTAGCATTGCTAAAGTTTCTCACAAAATTCCGGGTGATTCAATAAAAAGGGCCGGAACTTGAAAAAGTGATGTTCCCTGAATGACGAAGCAAAGGTATTGAGTGGTTTTATCAACAAGTGAGTTATCCCACATGAAGAAAGTACGCAAAATCAAGCGAATTTTGGATACGCTGCAGAGGAAGAAGTTTTCCATTGACTGATGTAAGTTACAGCTTCGCATCATTTTTTCCGGTTTAATTCCCTTGCTGACGACACTGAAAATTATTTCAAATAATTCCTGTTTATTTTTTTGTGAAGTTACAAAAAAAATTAGGGGGAATTTCCAAACAATAACTTCAAAATTCGTACCCTACATGAAAAATGAATCCAAAACCACTAACTATGACCAAAATAGGCAGAGCAGAGATATGTGGTTCTCTATTGCCAAAGAAATGTCACCCACGTGCGCCTTTGATTAAATTAAAGCGAAGAAGGGCGTAGTTACCTGATAAATGGCTTATAAAGTCGAAGCATTGTCTTGATCCAGAAATCAGGATGAACAATGTATAACTGCTTCAAATTCTTTTTCAGTCTGGAAGGAAAAATATGAAATTAGAAATCTCAATTTATTCATAATTATTATCAGTTTCAAAAACGCACGAATTGTGAAAATAATAACGACACAGAGTATCAAGGCTTTAAAAAATATAATGTGAAAACTATGATTCCATGAAGATAAAAATTCGAATTCTTTGCTTTCTTGGTAAAAGCTCTATCATCATCTGAAATCAATTTTTGTGAAAACTAACGTCGTAAACCTTGCCTATTGTTTCTTCTGACATTTAAGGTCAAATTTGCAGCAAAATATGAACGAAAAAAGTAGTTTTTTTTCATATTCATTAAAAATATTACAATGCAAGTTACGCCTACATCCTACAATACTTTCTACTTACTATACAAACTATACAAACACTGAAAGGACGTGGCCACAAGGAGCAAATGACAATGAATACCATGAAATGAAATTAGTATTGCAATCATCTGCACTATTTTGAGGGGCAAGTTTCAAAAACAGGCAGCCAGAAGTTTCCCCACTAAACATTATTCCGTCGTTGGTGCAAATTTGCAGTACTCCCGGTGAAAATCTGACTGTTTCTGCCAATCAAATATTAGGTTGGAAAACATCTGACCTCTCACTGCGGCACTTAGACGGGGGTGTATCGAAACAATATCGACTTACCGTCTTTCGACAATATCGTAACACTGATTTAGCCAATCACGGCCAGGTCTGTTTGGTCCGGTCGAATTGAAATAAACAATGTTGTAATTATCACCAACTGAAAGGTCCAAAGTGTGAATTGCATAGCTACAAAAGATTAAATAATGATTTGCAATTGAAAGAAATATTGTAGAAGAAAAGAGAGTTCGAATCCTTTTGCATGAATCCTAATTCTGCATGGATTAAAAATATTGCTCGATCCTGATTCTCTTGCAAACTAGTTAATGGTTTAAACGAGTGATTATACGAGTGATTACAGTTTTAAGTATGAAAGGTCGTCAAGTGAATACAATCAAGATGATTTAAGAATTGATTTGATCCAGCATTCCTTGCACCTGTCGCCAACCAAGAGGCGGCGCATGCAAGGCATGCTGGATAAAACAAGCCTTTTAACAACCTACAGAGGCTGTTTTTCCATAATGCACCCAATGTATAAGAACCAAAAACCATGGGTTCGATCATGCGGGTTTTCACTGAGCCAAAATCAAAGCCAGAATAAAATGAAAAAACAACATCCTTGCAAAATTTTAAAACTGAGTGTGTAAAATGTCGTTACCTAATTCTTTCAACTGAATAGATCGAATGATACTTCAGGTCGTTTGCCATATTTCCAGATAGAGCATTTACGATATCATCATTATTCTGGGAATTGTAGCGTTTTAAGATTTATGAAAGGATGTACGAGAGGAGGTATCAGAAGCTTTGAAAAAGATTCCAAGCACCATAAATTATAAACTGTTTGAGGAAAGTAAAGATGACCAATACAAGAAATACTCAGTTTTTTGACGATCTACAAGATGGTAGCAAGCAAAAGTCTGTAGCTTTTATGGTTTACGATTTAGTATTTTGATGACGTCACAACTTAAAAACCAGCAGTAATGTTAAAAATGCTGTAACTCTGAAAATAATGATAATATCAAAAATGCTCTTTCTGGAATCATGGCAAACGTCCTGAAGTCCCTTCGATCTTTTTAGTTGAAAGAATAGAGTAATAACATTTTACACATTTAATTCCAAAGATTTGCAAAGATTCCAGCCCTATGCATGAAAAGAGATTCACAAGCAGAAAGAGCAGAATGATTCCAAAGATTTGCAAAGATTCCAGCCCTATGCATGAAAAGAGATTCACAAGCAGAAAGAGCAGAAAGATTCCAAAGATTTGCAAATATTCCAGCCCTATGCATGAAAAGAGATTCACAAGCAGAAAGAGCAGAAAGATTCCAAAGATTTGCAAAGATTCCAGCCCTATGCATGAAAAGAGATTCACAAGCAGAAAGAGCAGAATGATTTCAAAGTTTTGCAAAGATTCCAACCCTATGCATGAAAAGAGATTCACAAGCAGAAAGAGCAGAAAGATTCCAAAGATTTGCAAATATTCCAGCCCTATGCATGAAAAGAGATTCACAAGCAGAAAGAGCAGAAAGATTCCAAAGATTTGCAAATATTCCAGCCCTATGCATGAAAAGAGATTCACAAGCAGAAAGAGCAGAAAGATTCCAAAGATTTGCAAAGATTCCAGCCCTATGCATGAAAAGAGATTCACAAGCAGAAAGAGCAGAATGATTCCAAAGATTTGCAAAGATTCCAGCCCTATGCATGAAAAGAGATTCACAAGCAGAAAGAGCAGAAAGATTCCAAAGATTTGCAAATATTCCAGCCCTATGCATGAAAAGAGATTCACAAGCAGAAAGAGCAGAAAGATTCCAAAGATTTGCAAAGATTCCAGCCCTATGCATGAAAAGAGATTCACAAGCAGAAAGAGCAGAATGATTCCAAAGATTTGCAAAGATTCCAGCCCTATGCATGAAAAGAGATTCACAAGCAGAAAGAGCAGAATGATTCCAAAGATTTGCAAAGATTCCAACCCTATGCATGAAAAGAGATTCACAAGCAGAAAGAGCAGAAAGATTCCAAAGATTTGCAAATATTCCAGCCCTATGCATGAAAAGAGATTCACAAGCAGAAAGAGCAGAAAGATTCCAAAGATTTGCAAATATTCCAGCCCTATGCATGAAAAGAGATTCACAAGCAGAAAGAGCAGAAAGATTCCAAAGATTTGCAAAGATTCCAGCCCTATGCATGAAAAGAGATTCACAAGCAGAAAGAGCAGAAAGATTCCAAAGATTTGCAAATATTCCAGCCCTATGCATGAAAAGAGATTCACAAGCAGAAAGAGCAGAAAGATTCCAAAGATTTGCAAAGATTCCAGCCCTATGCATGAAAAGAGATTCACAAGCAGAAAGAGCAGAAAGATTCCAAAGATTTGCAAAGATTCCAGCCCTATGCATGAAAAAACAAGCAGAGAGCAGAAAGATTCCAAAGATTTGCAAAGATTCCAGCCCTATGCATGAAAAAACAAGCAGAGAGCCGAAAGATTCACAAGCGCAACAAAACTGAAGACTATTCAAATTAAGAATTCAAAGAATAGTAATTCTATTTAAATAATTTAAATGAAATGTCATACTTACTAAAATAGTTGCTCCATGATAATTTCATATTTTGGAATATATTTATGTGGCAAGAATGCTGCCGTGAATACCATGACAACTGTCCGCTGACCTTGAGAATCATAACAAAATCCTCCATGTGTAATAACTTTAACATAATTTTCAATCAATCTCAAATCAACAACTCTTAATAGTCCTCCTACTGACACCGTTATGAATCGATCCCAAAGACCAGTCACGTGACCTTCACACGTTGTTTGATTGGTCTTTCCAGATGAATTACAATGCTCGCAATCACAATAAGAACAAAGGTCATTGTCATGTATATCCATACTATCATCAGAGAATGAAAATCTTTCAACTGGCCTCTGATACCGATTTGGACTTCTTTGCGGCTCAGGGGATGAAAATGTGTTTTTGCTCCGTCTTGGGATCTCTTGTGGCTGAGAATGACTGCATTCCTTCAATTGAAAATAAATTTTAGATAATTCTTGAAACGGAATGTCGCAAAAAGTTGTGTCTAGTTTGTGTGGCTGCTGTGGAGGAGCTGTAATTCTAATTGTCTCATTTTTACGCAGCTGCATAGGTCAGGCTTCAGTTCAAAGATTCAGGACTTGTTTGAGTAAATCTAACATGTGGTTGCTGATTCATATCTAAGGAAAGGCAGAATAATTGGTTGCTTGTTAGATCAACGCAAACAAGGTCCGAACTTTTTTAAGTAGCAGCCTGACCTGTGTAAGAACTGAGAAAATTGAAGCTACTGCTCCTCCACAAAGGCCATGTAAACAGTCCACAAAACTCTACCAGGTAAATTACTTTAATTATCAATTATACATTACTTTTTGACGCTCCAGCTACTGATAAACAAATCAATCAAGAAACTTGTACAACGGTGTATAAATCTTTGAATGACCTCGAAACTGAAACCTAGGTAACAATTCCTTCAAATTGTCTGATGTTCATACCAAGGTGCTGCACGATACGAAATGCAATCTTGCTATACCAAAAATGACAACAGCTTATGGCCAAAAATCATGTGCGTTTCGTGGAGCGAAGGCATGGAATGAACTCGACTCGGAAATGAATTTAGCCCCTTCGATTCAGTCATTCAAAACGAAACTAAAAGCTTTGAACTAAGAATATTCAAGGAAAGCTGATCTGCATCGAATGAGTTACCTTTATTTTTTCCTTTTCATGTGTTGTAGCTTTTCAATAAAAGAATTTTTAAATATATAGTTTCATATCTCACTAGCCTTGTTTTCTTTGCTAGGACAATTGGAAAGAAGTTGCTAAATCCCAGGATACATATGTTTGAAATGTTTAAAATGAATGGAGAAAAATAAAGCTAGCTAAAACTTTGCAAGCATTTGACTAAGAAGAATCACCTCGGCCGGATTTTACAAAATGAGACCTAAAGAAATAGAGAGGCATCTCCATTAACGGACACCTTGGGCACCTCTACATTAACGGACACCTCTACAGGGTGTTTCAGAAAGAAAAACCCAACCCAACTATAATTTAAAATCTCAAAAAAATTGACAAAAATTGAGTAGATATAATGTATACCATCTGAAAGAACAGTCTTTCTTTTTTCTAATGATATGCAGTTTGGATACATAAAGGGATTATTTATCATTAAATTGATACTTTCTGAAATATTGATACCTCCTTTTTCCGGTAAAAAACTATGAAAAAGTTTTCTCAAAATATTTCAGGCCTACAAGCAATTGGGGTGATGCCTTGAGGAGGAAAAAAGACAATTTCATCGAATAAACTCGACTCGGAAATGAAATTAGCCCCTTCGATTCAGTCAATCAAAAGTAAACTAGAAGCTTTGAATTGAGAACATTCAAGGAAAGCTGATCTGCATCGAATCGCATCGCATGGAATGAGTTACCTTTTTTCCTTTTCATGTTTTTGTAGCTATCTAAGTAGAAATTATTGTAAATAGGTTTATATATTATCATTTTTTCCTTTCCTGGGACAACTGGAAAGCAGTTACTACATTACTTTTTTTATCCCAGGATAAATATCTTTAAAGTGAAAAAAAATAGAGTAAAGAAAAAATGAGATGCATTTGTAGATAATGATAAAATATCTTCTCGCAAAGGAGGATTATCCTCTATTTAAATGCCCTATCACTTTCCGGCATCTAAAATAGGGCATACTTACGAAAACATCAATAAAGCAATGAAAAATTCAATTAATCCACGCAACCTGGATATCATTGGAAAGAAGAAAGATTGTACTTTCAGATAGTATGCCTCAAATTGATTCAAATATCGTTATTTCCTGAAGAATTTCGAATGAAAGTGGGTTGAGGTTTTTTTCTGAAACACCCTGTATATATCCACCGAAAATTTTGCAATAACAGAACATTACTACAAGACGATATCAAACATTTTTAAGGGCTTCAGAATCTGCAAGGCTGAAACTTGAATGAGACAACAGACAGGAGAGGAAATAAAAATGTGCGGGAAATAAAAACGCTCAAAAGGAAATAAATACCTCATGAAAACGAGACTCTGATACTACAGACGAGGCAGATGATTGACTTGCAGAATCATCAATAAATTCTTCATCTCCTGCAAAGGGGTTATTAGCTAAATCCCCCGCAGATACATCCTGCATGGCATTTTCAAGTGTGCTTTTTTCTTGAATAGAATCATGGCGAGTGTTTATATCTCCTTTCCTTTCTGATAATGAATCCACGCGCTTTCTCTCTTTCAACTCCTTTCGTGACTTTTTATGATACGTAGGTAGTTCGGACTTCGTTCTTCGCAACGGGAACTCTAAAAAAACGCATAAATTTTATATGTGGTAGGGGAGGCCGAGGGCAATAACACTAGCCCTCACGACTGGCAGAAAAGTGCAAAGAATGTGGATCTTGCAAGGAACATGCCAATTTGCCTCTACATGCCTTTTGAGGTAAAGGAATGTTTATCAAAGTTTAAGAAATTTTGGAGGAAGACATGTTTTTGAGGAAGAAAGTAAAAACATGTTTCCATTGTAAATTTGTGCCGGAACGACTTTACTTTGCTTGTGAAGTTGGAAATTTGTCAATCACTCAAAGCAAAATAGCTTTTGCTTTTTTCAATCAAGACCCAATATAATTACATGATACATGGTGTAACTAGTACTTTGATGGTGCATGATATACTCGGTAATTTAGTATTCGGTATACAGTAAATCCCCGCATATAAGAACCTACCAAAATAAGAACCAAGAGGTTGTTTTTCCTAAATTATGTACCTTGTAATTAAGAACCTGTTTTAGGCTGATGAGACATAGGTTCTTATTGCAGGGGTAGCAAAATTTGATTTTTGATTGTTGTCATGAAGTTGATTTTGGTCCAATTGGCTGCTTGACTCTCCTCCCCAATTAGTTATTAGGTCCATAAGAAGCCTTCCAAAGAAAATAATGGGGCTGAACATCATTTGTAAGGCTCTATAAGGGCCAACAAAAGGCACCCTTCAAATAAGAACCTCTATACTTTGAAATTAGTGCTTAGTGCCTTGGAAATAAGAACCCATTTCAGCCTCTGGCTCAAAAAAGTAGGTTCCTATATGCGGGGATTTACTGTATGAACTACAAATAAAAAGCTACTATGTATTATCAATTGCAACACTAGACCACGGCTTCAAAAAAATGGTCCTTCGTGATACGAACAGACGTCACTTTCATCCAATATCTTTCAAAAAAATTCGTTAAACATAAATGTACCAACCTTGTTCAACATCCAAAGCACTGCATAAATTCTCAATAGATTTTGTTTTCCGGCGAATATCTTTCAAAATGACGTCATCATCATCACTGTCTTCCGTAACAGCCAAGAATACAGGGCACAAGAGATCAATTCCTGACAACTGTTGGGCAATCGTTGAATTTTCATCAAATGAAAGATCACGAATAACAATCTTATGTTTTTTATCACGTGACTCGACATCAGGCGATTTGACGTCATATAACGCTGATTCCCAGTTCTCTTCGAATTCAAGTGTAGGTTGATCTAATCCTTTATCTAAATCTGAGTACGCTTCATCGAGGGCTAAACGAAAACTGGGTTCATTATTAGAACTGTATGATACATCGAGGCCTGGTTTTTCTATTGATTCATCGAGGGCTAAATGGAAACTAGGTTCATGATTAGAACCATATGATACATCGAGGGCTGCTTTGTCTATTGATTCATTGAGTTTCAAATCATTCGCTTGAAATGAGAAATCGTCACAAGGCTCAATCGTCCAACTTCGAGGCGAATCCATGCTTTCCACTTCATTACAGACATCATTGACTTCCATACCTGGCAGTTCACTTATAATAGTAGTCCCAGAATGTTCCATATTTTCAATTTGTTGTTCATTAGCATAAAATTCACCCATAACAGGAGTTGAATTTTCATCTTTATTCATTATTTTCTTATCTTTATTTGCCTCAGGAGAATTCAATTCTTTGTTTACATCATCATCCGCTTCAATTTCGGGATGGTCGCCATGTGTAACATGTCTGTTATTTGTTAGGCCATTCCTTTGCTCAATTCTGGCGCCATCATTAATCTTTTCTGCATTCTCAAACGGCGTATTCCTGTCCAAGTAACTGCAAATTAAAAGTAAATTCTATTTGATATTGTCCACAAATATTATTTAGTTTGGTAAAAATGAACACCCTTTTCGAATATTTTAAAAACTTCGAAATCTTATAAAATAAGACACTTCGGTGGAAGAGCAGTTTGATCATAAAAATGAGAATCAAGCAAACGACGGTGATCATTCTAAGGGCCAATTTCCAGTCAGCGGGATTTCCCGAATTTTACATAATTAAAGGCTGCTCAGCCGCAAATATCTGTTCAATTTCTGAGTGATATTTTCTCATGAAAACAATAGAATTTCTGCTCGCTCGGAAAATTTCACTTACTGGAAATCAGCTATAAATCTAATTTTATTGAAACTCCATATTTTGAGTGTCAGTAAACTCCATGATACTCACTCCATGACACTCATTTCATTTTTCATTTCCGTTTTTGAATATTTATACAAAAATAGGTTACAGATGTCAGCAACAACTAACTGTTTTACAAATCGACCTGTGCAAGATCAGAAAAGCCTAAACTAAAGAGAATTACAATATAAATATGGTATAAACAAAAATTTACCGCGAAGAAGTTCTTTTGATCTCCACATGGTTTGATTTCGTCGCGAGAATGCGGAAAAACTCCTGCTTTCCAAAATAGAATTCAAGTGAGGCTGGAGAAATACTGCGATTTGATTGGCCAAAGAGTTCAGAGAACAAAATCGTCAGGCGAAAACTACAAACCATTTTGATGCATCGATAAGACATTTTTTTCCTTAAATTTTCTTAAATTTTCTTTCGATGCATCGATCAGAGTTTGAATAGATCCTGCAAAGAAGCCTTGGTTTGAAACATTTTTTATTTCAGTTTATGGTTTGGCAGCGATCTTATCTTGGCTTGATAACGAGTATACGTTAGAAATGTCGTGTTTTTTAATATCTATGCTTCACTTGGTACTTTGATCATCTATTTATAACATCTTAACTTAGAGTTTGTGACTTCGCATGTACAAATCGGATTTCTATTCACAAAGTAATTCACTTACAAGGGAAAAATTTCAGAGGCAAAGCAAAATTCCATCTGTCTCAGGCTGCCCCAGAAAGTTTGCCTGCAAACTGCAAAGTGAATCACTCTGCGAATACAAACCCAATTAGGACATGCGGGACCGCAAAATCTAAGTTAAGATCTTATCTATACCATAAACAGAAAATACAAAATTTTGAAAACAAGACTCTGTAGCAGAAACTGTTCAAACGCTAAAGTTTTTCCGGCCATCTGGTAGTATTTAGCATTTCAGAGGTGACCTTACTGCTTAAAAACGTCGATTCAATAACTATTTCTTGTGATTTCGGAGCATCCTTCAAAATCAGGTAAGTTATAAAAGCATAAAACTCCACACATTCTACACAACTTCCAGATTTCACAATATTGCCAAAATGAAAATGTTTCTTAAAATAAATGAAACTGAAGAATTATTTATGATCGGTAATGCAATAAAATCTTCATTATTATTAAAAAAAGTTTCACTTGTTCTGGGTCACGTGGAAGGTGTTATAGATTGAATTCTACCGGGTGTCCCGTTTTAAAAAATCCCTAAAATTCGATTATGGAAGGTATCGCAAAAATTTTATTTTTGATCTCTGTTATCAATTATCGAAAGATATCTAAAGATAGATGATAGCATATTTGTTTTATTACGTAAGGGGTCGAATCGAAATAACGAATCGAAAGACCTTATTCTGAGCTATATTCTTCAAGCAGCATCGCTAATCTTGCCTCTTACAGCCATAATATTGAAATTTTTCATTATCCTTCAAGTCTACAATAGTAGTTTGTGTTTCACTCTGACATTTATGATAGCAGTGAGAAGTCCAATAGGCAATTAGAAATTGATCAGATAATTATCAGTGCTTTTTGCAGTATACTTCAAAACAAGGCAACATCTCAATGAGCTAAATACAATCCAATACAATAATTTAAAAACAAATCAAGAGGTCATTCAAGTCTGGAAAATAAATTGGTCTTTGATACATTTACCAGTAAAAGAAATTTGAAGATCAGCCTAATAATAAAATTTTGGTGATTTCGCAAGCAGGATTACGTTCTTCTGGGACAGCAGGTACCAGAGATGGTCCCTTCACTTCGAAATATTTTCAACTCTCATTAAGATATCCCTCAACTAATCAAGCGCTTCCCAACCACCCCCCCCCTATTTGGCACCAGAGAATATGATTTCCTAGATCTAGGCCGAATTTTCAGGAAACAAGACAAAAATGTTGATGAAAATAGACAACAGTGATATTTTTGATAACATGAGAATTACTTGACTGGAATGAATATCATTCAAACTTTTAGAACATTCATCACATACAAATATAAAGTAAAGGACAAGTCCACGGTTGGTATAATGAAATGCAAGATTATATTGTAATGTCATGAATGGTGAATTTTCAAACCAATTTTGTCTTCTCTCTGCGAAATCGCGTATTCAAAAAAAGCGACCAAGACAGCTGCATTATAGAAGCAAAGAATCTGCGCTATTCTGATACAACGCTCAAAGAAAACGAGGTTGCACTATTTTTTCTGCCTCTTAGTCGCTGCTTAGCCTCTTTATCGTGTTTTGTTGAAAAAATGGCGACGACGTTTGACCTAACTTCGCAGAATTTTTACCTAATTTACAGCTGTAAGGAATGTCAATATGTGGAAAGGAATTCCTAATTCGCAGCAGCAGTTGGTAAGTTTGTTTGCTAGCATCAATCAAATCAAACACGGAATTGTCCTTGGGGAATTGGAATAAAAACAAATGTGGAAAAAATGTCAAAATGTGGAAAGGAATTCCTAATTCGCAGCAGCAGTTGGTAAGTTTGTTTGCAAGCATCAATCATATCAAACACGGAATTGTCCTTGGGGAATTGGAATAAAAACAAATAAAATTAGTTAACTTACAACTGAGCAATAAAGTCCACGGCAATTGGAAGCACCATCTTTCTCGATGCCATTGTGTTTCCTTGATCAAAAAGATGACACATTTCAACATCAACTTCTTTTTCTTCCAAACATAAATCAGACCTCTCCTTGAGATATCTGCAACAAGACTCATGGATGTCAGCATTGCTGCAGTGGAGGAGCAATTCTCGTTTCGTGACGTCATTTTCCGTATGTATAAACATAGCAATGAAGACAAGTAGATTGTTTTGTTCCGTAAATGAGGTAATCTCCTTCACAGCGTCCATTTTCACCAGGAAATCGTGTGCAGATGATGTTACACTAGAAATGCCAATGCATTTATCTTCAGGGATAGTGACTAACTTGAAATCTTTGCGGAGAACATCTTTAGCTTGCAAATTTGATAAATCGAATTTTGCTGGAAAAGAAAAACGAATTTATAAGTCAAATGATATTTTGCAATCAACAAATATCTTTGTAAAATCTTTGAAGGCAAAAGACCTGAATAAAGAAAGACATATAGCTATTGTAAGAAAGATTCTGGATCGAGCGATGCGATATTTTTATGCATTTTGATAAGGAAAGTTCGATTGAGTGGCAGCTTGAGGGTTCCATCGCTGTTATTCCCATTCGAGAATCCTACAAAGTGTACCAAAATAGCGTTCGATTCAGATCCGTTTTCTAGACAACTAAAAAAGCTTATTTGCAGTTAAATTTATCATAAATGTGTTGACCACAAATTTGTATGAACCTTTTGGAAAAACATTCAGAGAATGTGGCTTTATAAAGGTAACTAATTTATGGTGCAACTGTATTTTATGGTGCTTTTAAAGTTTGCCGAAGTTGCAGCTCCTTCCTCTTGTACGTCCTTCATAGATCAAAAAAACTGATGTAGTACTGAGAATAATGATGACATAAAAAATGTTCTTTCTGGAATCGTGGAAAATTACGTAAAGTTCCCTTCTTAGCAATTCAGTTGAAAGACAAGACCAATAACATTTACAAAAACTCTGTGGTTCCTTAGCTATTGCATAAAGAGGCTGAAGTGAGCGTTTTTTACACATTTTAACACGTGAGGCTTGATCGAGTGGCGTTAGAGATTGTATTAATATTGTGCACCTTCGAAAGTTCTACAGAACGTATCGTTCGATTCGCATTCTTTCGAGAATAGTTAAATGGTCTATGCCTAGGCCGATCAAATCAACATCGAAATCATATAGCTACAAACCTTTATTTGCAATATCGAAAAGCTCCTTGCCAGCTACAGTGGAATATTCCTCCAAATCTTCAGCGAATTCACAATCCTTCTCAGTGGTTCGTCCAATGCCCTGCTTTAAATTCACTGTGTCAACAAGGATAGCAGACAGTAACAGCTCTGAAATTGGATACTCTGAGAAAAGCTCCTCCGTGTGGTTATAAATCTTTTCTGCTACCAAAGTGCAACACGATCCAACGGGTTCTATTGTTTTAGTGACACAAGGGTCATCTATTGTTCCATTGTCTTGATGATGATCTGAAGGGAAAATGTCATACAGTACAGAGTATCTCAAAAAATTGTTCGACGTTTGATTAAATATTGAAAATAACGATAACATGAACAGTCTCATGGGAATATAACCCTCTCCCTAAGATTATGAAATAATTTTAGAGGTCAGAATCTTGCAAATCGGTTGAAAATTCACTGAGTTGCGAGCTCTAAAAAATAAAGAATATACAACACCTGAAACCAGAGATCCCCAGACTATTTGTAATGCAAAAAACCTCGAAGACCGAGGTCTAAGGAGCTTATCCAATGTCATACCTCTCGTTGATATCAGAGCAAACCAAATAGGACTTCTAAAGAAATTTAATTCTTGTGATCATTGTCAAAATTTGCTTGACATTGCATATGTCCAAAAACAATGGTTCAAAACATAATCAATGAGAGACTGAAGAATCTGTTTCCTCAAATACAGGGTGTCCCAGAAAAATTGTGCCCCGTTTGCCTGAAGATTGCGACAAAACAACAAAGGATTCTCAATAACCTTTTCCATGATGTTGCTCTTCACATGTTCAATTAAAGTTTGCCACTGTCCCCGTGAAAATCCGTTGAAAAATAATGGAACTATGACTTTTAGAAGACCAATTTTGCCTGTTGACTGAAACCAGCGGTCGGCCATATTATCTTACTATTTTGCTACGATAAACAGCTTCATGGATCAACTGAAATATGTCATAGCTCTCATGAAAATTCCAATAATCATCAGAGAGTTCCAACTATTTTGTACCCCACGATCTTTGATGGAATGCAAAAATGAAGTTGAGAATACCCAAAGTAATAAAAACTCAAAAGTTTCGACAAAGATATTGCTCACATTTAATTGTCGGCTTCTCTACATAGATTTTTTCCTTCATTTGTTACAAGCAATTGTTGATTTACTACCGAAGACTAACCGTAGACAATGAACTAAAAGAAGCGAGACGGGCAAAAGATTTCGAACTGATCACTCAACTAAATAATTGGTTCACTCATCACACCTGCAAACAAAACGTGACTATATGTTTGTCATTACCGTTTGGTTGTTTATTATCTTGGGATCCTTGTCTTCGTTTTGACATTCAATCAAGGGTCGTGGGGTAAGAAATAGCTGAACTCTCTTATGATTACTGAAACTTTCGCGAGAGCTATGAAATTGGAGGTCACTGTTTCAGCTCATCCATGAAACTGTCTACCGTTGCAAAATAGTAATACAAAATGGCCGACCGCTGGTTTCAGTCATCAGGTAAATTTGGCCTTCTGAACGTCACAGCCCCATCATTTCTCAACAGATTTTTTTGGGGATGGTAGCAAACTTTAATTGAACATCTGAAGAGCAACATCATGTAAAAGTATGGTGGTGACCTTTTGCCGCTTTGTCGTAATCTTCAGGCAAACGGGGCACAAATTTTCTGGGACACCCTGTAGAATCCATATGCTTGAAAGTTAGGTTATCGAAAACCTATTCAAATTCCATTTGGTTCGCCTTGAAACAATTGAGAAATAGCAGAAACGATGGTCGATGAGATTTTTACCAAAAATGTCATTTCGAGGCCTCTGGTTTCAGTTTTCGCATAAACTTGAACTTAAAAAAAAACAAAGTTTTTGAGCGTGTTGTACGTCGATTTTATCAATAAAAGTATAAATTTGTTAAAATATTCGACTTTGTAGAAAGATATTTAGTCAACACATTAATGTTAAGATATTAAGTTACGATAGTTGTTAACTTAATATCTTTGCACAAAGTCGAATACTTTGAAAAATTTATACTTTTATCGAAGTTCAAAGGCTTGCAATTCCATGAATTTTTAGCGGATTTGGAAGATTCTTGTGTCAAAAATTAACTTAAAATCTTAGGAAAAGGGTCACTTTACCAATTGTCCATTCAGCGAATCCTTATTTTCTAGTATTAAACTCAGGGCATTTCTTTTGGACATTTGAAGTCTGTCAAGTCTTCGGGAAACGGTAGACTTCGCAGATAATGTCAGTTACCAAAAGAATGCAAATTCTGAAAACGGAAGACTTGGCAGACTTCACAGAGAAAGATCCCAATGAACAGAATGACCAAAAGAATTGGCTTTTAGAAAAAAAAACGATTGGAAGTCTACAAAGTCTACTATTTTCCGTAGAATGGTACCAAAAGAATGGGATTTTTGTTCTACGAATTCTACCGTTTTTAGAAGATGCGCAACAGAATACACCCTCAGTGCATTACGAACATAAGGAAGGCAGGATCAAATAACTTATAACACCGAAAGAGACATACCTATTATAGTTGTCACATGATGTTGAAGAAATCCAAGTCTGTCATCAACTGAGTTATGATCCAGTAAAATAACTTCAGATATTAATCCTTTGCGTGTTAAATCTTCCAAACATTCTCTAAAGATCAAATTTCCATTGATCTCAATGTCCAGCCTTTTAAAAATGGCATTTACATCTGTCTTCAGGATTAAATCTTCTTCAGGGCTGTTGATAACTGGTATGAACAAATGTTTTGTGTTGTGTTCTACCTGCAAGAACAACCGTTGAACATACAGTGCTTTCTTTTATAAGGAACTGCACCTTCTGAATCAGTGGTCTTAAGCGGAACTTTTTATTGATGCGAAAGAATAGTACCTTCAAATGATATTAAGTCCTATTGAAACATGGCTTTAATCTTATTCCCCTCCCCGGGGGGGGGGGGGGTGCACTTGACCACATTTTGGTTGAGAGCGTGCCACCCAAGCTTCCAAATTATACCAGTTCCTTAAAATGATTTTTTTAAAAGTATACCCATATCCGACCTTGTACCAATTTTGCGAAAAAGTATACCTGACATAATGCAAATTTTGCAAAAAGCATATTTATTCGTTTGTTAATACTCAAATCGTGTATTTTGTTTTTAAGTTATCCATTGCTTTTAAGTATCAGCTGATAACATCATTTTGTGTGACATTTAGGATAATGTATGGAAATACAGCTTCAAGGGGCAGGGTCACCTAACTGTAAACAAACCATCGGTTATCTCCTACAATCTATATTGTTGCCCAAACATGGCCAATGTGTTCTGCATACATTTTGATGGATGGGGTGAATCCACAATAAAGTTACTTCAAAGTTTGAAGTTCAAACAATCTCTGCAATCGTACAACATATGAGTGTTTTGTTTGTTTCTCTACAAAATTCAAGTGTCCATCTTCACAATAACACTCCTTCATTTTGAGAAAAGTAGTTGAAAATCTTTTTGATCTTCCCAATCAGAAATACTGCAAAGTTGCTGTTTTGAAAGAAGTTTGTTTACATTACATGACCTAGCCCCTTTAAAGAAAATTAACAGAGATATAGCGACACAATCTAAATATAACACACAGGTGCCACTTATCTTCCTACTGTTTTCATCGATCAGAAACATCAAGCACAATAGGGTATCTTTAGAGGGACCCAGTCCCCCTAGCTAAATTGCTTTTAACCCGTGGATTTACTTTTAATAAATTGTCTCATGAATCAATTTCAAGTTTAGAGAGAGGAATTAATTAAACAAAGTTTTTTCTTCAATTACTCTTTAGCTGCATACTCCACCTTATATACATTCTTGACTTTCTTGACCATTTGCAAAAACAATAATTTCATCAGCCTATCTTAAAGTGGATAACTCAAACATGACACAAGAGCATACAATTCTGTCACTCAAAAGTGCTATCAATTTGCATGGATAAGAATTTCGCTTCAGATCAAATTCAATTAGCCATGACACATATTGGAAACTGATTGACATCTAAATACAGGTGGCTTCATCACACCCCAGTGACAACAGAATCTCCTCATTTGCCACAATTTGAAAAGGACTATTAAAAATTTATGTAATGTGAGTTATACCATGAAAAAATAAAACAAGTCAATGCAAACCAAATTAAAATCAGTATGACCCTGTCAACCATCAATATTCACATGAAAACACATGTGAAACTCATAAATAATGAAAAAGGAGTTGATTGAAGCAAGGGAAGATCATTTTCACCTTTTGAAACTTCTGTTTGTGTCTTGAAGAAAGCTTTGGAGAAACTTGGCTTACTTTAACGCCAAACACTTTAAAGGGAAGCAAAGAGGAAAAATGCCAACTTTTTGAAATAAACTTTCACAAATCAGCCAAAATTTCAGATTTTGCGGCAATAAACTTTCATGTTTTGCAAACATAACACAATTTGCAGGAAAGAAAGATCTCAAATTACACATTTTACGGACACTTTTCTGGAATAAAATTTTGTGAATGTTTCAAGAAATTTCTCTGGATTTCACAAATTTCACATTTTCAAAGAATTCGCAAAAATATACAAATGTAAATTTGGTCAAAGATGTGAAAAACTTGAAGGCTTCATTCCACAGGAAGTTTCTTTCCATAAAGCACTTTTATGATTCTAACAGAGCCTTGCTACTGGAGAAAAATCTGCATGGTAACAGTCTCCTCAATCATCAACGAGATTTGCCTGCCTTTAATCATATGGTCAACCAAAAACTGAAGGATCAACAGCATTAAAATGATTTTAGTGTGTGGGGCACTATGTTTGAGTTTGTTTAGTTTCTACATGAGTATGTTCTGAGACAGTTAAAAAAAAGTTAAAACATCAGTAAGCCTGTGGAATAAAAAACATGTATGCAGCAGACATTCAAAATGAAAATTTTGAACTATCAGCCAAATGCTAACTGAGGAAGAAGAGGAAGATTATTGGGAAGAGGGTTTGTGGCAGAATTGGGGCTTGATTGCTGAGATGGATTAGAGCCTTGTTATAGAAGGCCTGGAAGATGGGCTGGCTCATTTGTGGAACTGGAATTTTGGTATTATATGTGAAAAGAGAGATTTCAGAGATTCATTTCATTGAGAAATTTCAAACACAAGAAACGTCAATTATGAACAAGATGGCATTGGGAGGCACTTGACCAAGAAGTATTGCATTGGATGATTAAGTCTCTACAGAATACCCTTTTTGATTCTATGACAGAATGCAATCCACCTTGATCAAATGCTCCCTGATGTCACCTTTTCCAAAATAGTTTACTACAGAGAATGTGGCAAAAATGAATGTACACAATCTATTAGCAAAATATTGAGTATGTTTGGAGCATGCTTTGAGCTTTATACTAACTTGTATTGAGTATGATTTGGGTATATTTGAGAGCTTGATTTGAGTAAGAATTTTGCACCGCTTGCATTAGCTTGCAGAGATGTATCTTTTAAACTGGAAGGCAAACTCATTCAAGCTTGACTGTAGTATGTTTGAGAATGACTTTTACCAAGTTATTATTGTCAAGCTTGATCAAGCTCTACGTGCAAACTGACCAAAATTGTGTCAACACACTCAATTCAAGCTCCTTTAAGCCAAAATCATGCTCCTTTCAAGCTTGCGCAAGCTTGTTGTAAGCTGAACTTTTCCTATAGGAGGCCTGCATGGGATTGAGATGAGCCGTTGCACCCTCAACAAATTGCGCAGATGCCTCAAATAGAAATGAAAAGAAAAATGAAACGAAAAGTGAAATCACATGTTGAAATACCTTGCTTTGTCTGTAATATGAGTAAATGATGGCGGAAACAACGGAATCCAAATCTGCTGATTCATTTCCAATAACAACATGAACTTTTGTTTGACATTCCTCTTCTTTCAAGATCTAGAAAATAAACCATATATATTTTAGAAGACTGAAAAGAAAAATGCTCTGTTCCTCCGTGGAAAAGAAAACGTCTCTGTGCCGGACAAGTCTGGTGCACAGACAACTTAGTTTCTACTGTTTCCATTGTTTTATTGGTGCACTGTCTGGCACATGAAAATTTAACTTTCCATGCAGGTCCATGTTTAAGCATTTGAAGCCATTGATAAATTGATTCATTCTATCTAAGGCTTTGAAATTTAAGAAAAAGTTGATTATATGCCAGTCAGCAGAGAATGCCACTTTTCATGATGAGGTCTCTGGTGTGCACAGGATAAATTTCTTTTGTTTCCTATTAATATTTTGAAAAGCCTGTTGAAATCTGGTGCTTTCCACAACATACTGGTAGCCCTAGGCAAAAATTTCTTATGAAAATGTATATTATATAATTAGGAGGGTGAGGACGCCGGAGGGTGTGGAGGTTGTGACGCAGCAGCCTGGGTGAAATGGGCTAGTGCAGATCTTAGTGGTAGTAGCAAATATTAAATGTACCCCCCTGGGACCTAATTGCTAATAGACCTTTGAGCCATTCTACAAAAGAGCCTGGATCAAGCGTTATTTTTATACATTTTCATGCAAGAGGTTTGATTGAGTGGCGCTATAGCTTCTATCAGTATTGTGCACACTTGAAAATTCTACAAAATGTGATGAGATATTGTTCCATGCAGATTCTTTTTAGAATTGCTTAAAGTTTTATTGGGTCTGTGATCCCTTGTCATCACATTCAAGTAAGGGAGCCCCAGCCAACGGGTATTGAACCCACTCCATCTTGCTGCAAGTCAGAAAATTAAACAATACTTCAAACTTGTTTTTCAGTTTTGTTTGGCCCTCTCATTGGTACTCAACAGTTCGTTTTTGATGAAAATACTAGCCCACCAGTTGAAATCTTGAAAAAAATAAGTTTAGAGAGTTCTGAAAAGATTTGTCTATCTGTATTCATACCCTCTTCTGTATCATTCCCCAAGGTGGTTCAAGGTGGTTCAACTAGAGCCTCTCCGTCTCGACGGGCACAGACTAACAATAATCCGTGCAAGCTCAGTCTACACTGTTAATCTTCTTTCTTCTCTTATTCTTTTTCTATTGTTTGTACCCCTTTCTGTATTCCATTATTTGTTTATATTGTTTCCTTATCTTTTTCAACTCTGTCACATCTTCACTTGATATTTTACCATTCTTCTCTCCAACAACAATCTTGTTTCCTTCTATACACTGTCCTACGTGTTCTGTTGTGTCCTGGAAATCCCTGCATATTGGGCACATTAAGTCCTCCTCTTTCACTCCATTCTTAAAGTTACATTTCGTCTCAATCATATTCAGTCTGATCCTCATTATGTCTGTTGTTTCTTCTCTCGTACAAGTTTTAATATATTCTCTCTTTTCAACTGTTTTGTCTCTTAAAAATCTTAACTTTGTTTTTATTTCCACTTCTTGTTTGAATACTTCCCCTACACTTCTCTGAATTTTGTCTTTTATTATCTTTTTCCATTTTGACTTTTTCGTTCTCTCAACCTCTGTGCTTATATTTTCTATGTTATGTTTGTCCATAATTTCAACTATTTCACTATACCAGCACCTTCCTTGATGATTTATCATCTGTTTCCTTAGCACTATTTTTGCCAACCTTTTGTCCTCTGCTTTCAGCAGATGCTGGTAGAGCATTAATTTTTTATACTCTATCCTATTTTCCATTGGCCAACTTCCCGTTTCTGCCAACATCCCCCAGTATGGTGCCGTTTTAGGCATACCTAAGAGTTTTCTTAGTACTTTTTTCTGCATTTTTTCTAGCTCATCTATCTCTCCTTTTGTTAAGTTCGTCCATGTTTCAGAATTTGCTAGTATAGTTGGCATTATTATTGCCTCCATTATCAACAATCCTGTTTCAACTGAGTCTTTTCCTTGAATTATCATACTGCTATATTGAACCATAGTTTGTATCATATATTGTAGCTTTTCTCCTCTTTTTTTAATGTTCGTCATGTTACTTCCTCTCTCATCAAAAATATCTCCAAGATACTTATATTCATTGGTTTGTCCTATCTTTCCCTTCATCACTTTTTCTTCTATATTCCTTAACCCCTTTTTACTTCCAAATGTCATTATTAAATACTGGCTCTTGTCTGTGTTAAAAGTCATCTTTTTATTTTCTTCCATCATTCTACAATTTTCTATCACTTGTTTGATGTTCTCCCTGGATCCTATTCCGCAAATGTCATCCACATATGTAAGCGTCTTTATTTCTATGTTTGTTCCCATACTTTCAAACGATTGGCCTCCTATCTTGTTTATTTTATCTGTAGCAATGCTGCACAATATTGGTCCGTATATGGTGCCTTGGCGTACTGTTTCAGTTAAAACTATTTCTCTAGTTATCCCAAATGGTGTGTCCACTACTGCGTTTGATTCTTTATTTAGAAGATAAATCATATACACTTCATCTATTGGCATTCCTGTTCTCCACAAATCAATTACACAATCTTTTAGCCATAGTTTATCAAAACATTTTTCCATGTCCCCAAAGAATATGTATAAATGTTTCTTCATATATCTGTAGTAATCAATTACTGCTCTTAGCGTAAACAAGTGATCAACTGTCCCTCTATTCTTGATTCCTCCACACTGAAATTGAGATATTTTGTTCTGAACTATCTTTTCATTTCTCAATGCTATAACTTTTTCAAATAGCTTACTTATTATGTTAGTTAAGAAAATTCCTCTTCTATTTTTCATGCTTGTTCTCTCTCCTTTCTTTTTATAAATTGATTTTATTTTCATATTTTTCCAGCTTGTTGGTACTTCTTTGTTACTCATTACCCTGTTAAAAATCACCTTTATACTTTCTATGAAATCTTTACCAGCCCATTGAATCATTTCATTCCTTAATCCAGTTTTATCTCCTGTCTTTTTCTTTTTTAGCCCTTTAACTGCTCTCTTTACTTCCTCTATCTCGATCTCCCTATGTTGCACTTCTTTCCCTATTCCCTCCAATTGCCTAAACATAGTCTCAATTTCTTCCCCATTCTGTTTCTCCTGCAACAGTTGTCAATTCAATTAACATTGCATTAAAAGGAGGAAGAAGAGAGAAAGAGAGGAAGGAGGGATTGAACTACTAAAGGGAGAGGTAAGGAGGGGGCTAACGAATTATCAACACCTTTCGTCAGAGGTTAAATGTACCATGAGCGTACAAGATTTGAAAGTAGGCCAATCCCAATATTACCTCTGCTATTTTTATCTTGGATGACTTTAAATACTCTTGTAACTTGCATTCTTTCGCCATTTTCCTTGGTTGTCTTTATCTAAGCATCAGAGCATTGCAAAAGCTTTAATGGTCTTTATTTGAATGAAGACACCAACCAAGTATTTCTGTTGTGTTAAAATCAAGCAGGCACAAAATGAGTTCAAGCCGCCATTAGGCCCTCAATCACCATGTTTTTTTGCTTTCTGCAATTTGCAATAAATAACTTTATTTTTCTCTTGGGTGAGGTTTCCTTTTATTCCTTTAACCCAATGGGAAACAATTTCTTGCTTGCTGCAAATATGTATCTTTCTTTCTTGGGCGTTGGGTTCTCTTTTCAATAAAGTTCACTCCCCCAACGGAATAAATTTCTTGCAGCAAATGAAATATCTTCCTCTCATGAGCTTTCCTTTTCCTAATATCTCTTTATTTTCTTAAAATAAATTTTCTTCTTCTCTTGAGGTTTCCTTTTATTCTCTTGACCCAATGATATGGCAATGATTTCTTGTGATAAAGTTCTAAATTTATTCCTCTTTCTTGGAGTTCAAAATGCTTCTTGATTTCAATCCTCGAAAGGGTTTTGCAATTAATTTCTTCCTCTTGGGGTTTCCTCTTGGGATCAATATCTTTCACTTTTGCAAAACAAAGCAATAAAATAAAGAGATAATTGTAAATAAATTCTTAGGAGTGAATGTTTTTTTGCTTCCTGTCTTTTTTCAAACATTCCATAAATAATTTTTTAAAATGTCATTATTCTCCTGGTCAGGGTCATCAACAGGAATCCCCTTTCGAATGTCAATAAACCTTTCAGCTATTCTAAAAAATAATCTCAATCAATCGAACGATATTTTGCTACATTTTGTAGAATTTTCGAATGTGCATAATGGTGATAGAAGCTCTAACGTCACTCGATCGAATGTCGTTTATAAAAATGTATAGAAATAACGCTCGATCCAGGCTCTTTTGCTGAATAGCTGAAAGGTCAATTTATGGGTATCTCCATTAAAATAAAAGGAACCTGTAAGTAACCCACATTTATCCCCCGGGGCACTTGACTATGGAAGTGACGGGGGTGTGTGTGGAAAATCTCTCGACACCCTGTACCCTGTCGCATGAAAATGGCCCAAAAGTATACCCTTTGGCAAAAAATTCTGCCAAAACCCATTGTTTCTTGAGAACTCGAAAAAAATTCCTTCCAGGTGATACCCTGTCGCATAATTTTCTTATCAACTGACAGTTTGTGTATAGCTTTGATAAGTACAGTTCAAAGGCATTTATACTGCTCCAGAATGAACTATTCTATAAACTGAAGGAACAAGAGTGTTAGTTCAAATGATTTTGTAGTTTTTAGTGCCAGGTGCTGCGCTGGGATCACAATAGATTATCCGTCCGCGAGCTCTTGTCTTTGTTCTGGCTGCAAATTCAGAGGTCTACTGCACCCCAACACCTTCACGGATTCACGGGGGTAGTGTAAAACGAAGGGTGTACCACTCTTCCCAAAATGCGTAAGAGAATTTTTTAAAACGATGGGACTTTTAAAGATTTTTCTTGAAGAAAAGGATTTTGCCAAAGATCTGCGAGACATTTACAAAGTGATACGTCCCTCCGTTGAAATGGAAGGCAAAGAGTGGTCTCATTTGATTTTACAGGGGTAACATAAATGGGAAGTGGATCACATTACACTTTTGTGACAGGTCCAAAGTCAAGCCCTACCAACCGGCAAAATGTAAACGTGTTCTAAGTGAGCGGACAAGATCAATAGCGACATAACCTAAAAAAGTGCAAACGAACGACACGCTCCATTTATCTTTTTACTATTGTTTTCACTAATTGAGAATATCAAATAAAATAGGTCATATTAAGATGGACCCAGTCTCCGTCTAGCTAAGGTGCTTTTGCTACGATATGATTCAGTTTAATAGCGAGTTAGAAACAAAGTTTCCCTTGTTGCTTGGATATCTGCCGCCATTTTGAGTATGGATGGGCTGGGGTTTGGGCGAGCAGAACATACTTCATTTGGACTTTTCATGGCTGTAGAGGGCACAGAGAACTCTAAATCCTCAATTTTTAGATTATCCAAACTAGCATTTACGCGGCATTTCAATGCTCAAAATTTCCTAAGTGGTACTGAAATGTCCTTGTGCTCCTCCCTGTAACAGCTGCTTCCTTCGTTCACACAATCTGGAGATGGAAGTTCCAAAACTTTCAAGAAACTTTGCTACCAAAAGATTCTGATAAGTTTCTTACATTTTTAATACCTTAAAATAAGGACTCATCCAATTTTGTTTCAAGGGCCTCCAAATTACTTATGAACATCTTAAAATTACTTATGAACATCTTATGGCACCGAAACTATCAAATATAGAGGTCAGCGGCTTTGGCTGTCTCTCCCACAGCATATAAAGAATGCTCAGTCTGTTAATGAGTTTAAGAACAAGATCAAAAGTTGGAATGGCGCTGAATGCACATGCAGATTATGTAGGACGTTTTTACCGCAGCTTGGATTCATATGATACCATATTTTGACAACCACTCTCTCCCACAGATCGGGTTTCTCTCTAGCTATTACTACGTATTTAATTCTTTCGGAAAATTTTTATGCCATGTATTTTATAACTTATTTTGATCTTTTAACTATGTATATATTGTATTTGTATTGGTTTTAACAGTTGGCTTGGATTAGCTTGTATAGTTTTAGGCTTAACCTTTTATTGTACATAGCTATGTAACGCCAACTTTGAATAAATTGATTATTATTATTATTATATATAAAACAAACAAATCGCACTGTGATTTACAAATTACAAAAGTTTATTGTTGGCATTTTCAATCCAGGTAGCACGGTTTCTTAAGTTCTGAAAAATTGATCTTACTGAGAGGTTTCTCACAAAAAAGAGTCGTAATTTTATCTGACATAAGAGCAATACAATGAGTTTGTTGACATCAGTCCTGAAATTTCATGAAAACTCTTCACCTTGTGTGAACTCGTTCATAATGCTGGTTGATATTGAGACAGTGCATAGCGCGAAAGAAAAACTGAACAGAACCTTCATTAATATTTGCACATAAATATGGAAAAACATTGCAGTAATGCTTCTATAAAGTCTTCGTAATTATTCTAATACTACAACTGTAGAAGAGCTCAACACCCGTCCCTTGCCCGTCTTTGTAGTCGTAGGTTACTTAGCGTAGGTTTTTAGGCAGGGGCCTCATTCTGTGGCAGCACTCGTATGATCGAAACCTAAACTCCTACTCGGATAAAGTAACACCCTTACACAACAACCATCACTAAAAACACCACTAAAATGAAGTGCAATGAAATCATCTTTAACGAAAGTCCATTTTGCTATCTACTGCTTTTCTTTGCAGCTCAGGAAGTAATGTTTACTCTCACTGTTAAAGAGAAATTGTCACCCATAATCCTTTACGGGCATGCTGCAACTGCAGACTGTATGAAAATCAAAGTTGGCCGAAAAAGAGATATAAATCGATTGAAAAGTAGTTAAATTGGATGAAAAGCTCCATTTTAGGCCCTGTCCCTTCGTATATGGATATTTTTGAAAATGCATCTTTTTCATCCGTTTGGGTTCGAATTCACACGGAGGCAGCTTTTTCAGCCACCGAAAACAAAGCTTTTCGAAAACGCTCTTCGAATTGGATCTTTTTGAAATGTTGTTTTTCCTTTTCTCGTGTGGACCCGTCAAAACGGGCCTTTTCGAAATTGCTGACGCTACAGTGTTGATTTATAATCCATCAGAGCATGCACTCGGATCTTTGGAGATCATGCGATAGTATTTTGTTTATCTGTTTTCAGATATCGAATATCACAGCGTTTTCGTGTGGATGGGGGTAATTTTGAAAACGTTCTTCGTGTGCAAGCAGATATTTCTTTATACCTATGAAAAAAGATGCGTTTTCAAAAACATCCGGATACGTGTGGAGCTCAGTTGACTGTGGAAATGTATTCGACTATCAGATAGTCGGAAAAGCATGCTTGCAAAGAACCCTGGGTAATAATGGGTCTTTAAAAACCCCTGGCTCATGAACGTACAACTTTTAACTTTCCACGTGCAACCTTGCTTCTCCCATTTTTAGCCTTTACCCCTTCAGCGGACTCCCTTTTCCTTCCAGTGTCTCAGTTTTTTGCTTCAAAGGAAACATATTTCTCACGTCAACATTAAGAGAGTCAACAAAGACCACATTCGATGATCGCTTTTTTCTTCTCCACAAAACATCAGCTAAATTTATTCCAAAACTTGATCTTGTTCTGCAGCAATGTTTTGGCATCGGTCGAGCAGTCTTAATCTTTTTCAACCGTTTTCTGTATTTCCAAAATGCAGCTGCGCAGAGGAAGATCAAGATGAGTCCACCACAAATCCCAGCGACCCTCGAGGCTGTGAAAACTTCTGCTGAAATAGAAAAAATTGTTTTAGAATGGCTGCAAAGAACTTTGAATTGTAAAAGATTCTAAAGAAATGGGTAAAGACGATGTTGCAAGTGAAATCGAAAGACCAAAATACCACACGTTGGATTATCAAATAATGCCCATCCCAAAGGAGTTGACAGCTTTGGTTAGACGCAGCGCCGTAAATTTAGCCTCAATCAATAGCTAATGACTTTTAAAATGCTCCTCAAAAGTGAACTTGAACATAGGTACTGATATGTAAAGGGTATCCAAGGAAAAAGTGCATAGATTTGCTTGGCTCTAGTGTTATGAAATTACTTTTAATGAAAGGCTAACCACTCTCAAAATGTTCCTCGATAACAAGGCCAGATTTTGTAATACAATGGCAACAGTTGCTTTAATTGAAACCTCAATTCAAAGCGATTAGTGACCCATACAAAAAAATTCTCTAAACAAGTAAATCAAAAGAAACTCGGCCGCAAAAAATGCCCCAAAACCAGTAGGGCAAACTCCCCCGCCTTGTGCAAACCAAAGGTGATTTTTAAGAGAAGTTATGTGCTTATAACGATACAAGAAGGGTAAATCTCACGGATTTTGTTGATTTCACTCATGAGCTGTGTGGTAATTGTTTCATTTAAGCCCTAAATACCAGAGATTTATGATGCATTCTGCTCAGCTTCTGAAGCAAATAAATAAAATCTGCGAGACATAACTTTAGATTTACCATTCTTCTTTCGTTATGAGCACATAAATTCTCTTAAAAACCGCCCTCCGCTTGCACAAAGCGAGAGTTTGCTCTTCCGGTTTCAAAGCAACTTTAGCGGCCGTGTTTGCTTTGATTTACCGGTTGAGAGAGTTTCCTTTGTCTGTAGTCGCTAATAGCTTTGAATTGAGGTGTTAATTAAAGCAACCGTTGCTATTGTATTACAAAATCTGTCCTTGTTTTTCCTCGATAGTTGACTTCATTGTAAGTACCTCCATTAGCCCTGTCCACAAGTTGCTCGGCAACTTTCGGGCAACTTGCAGTCTTTCGGGCAACTTCTAGGAATTTCGGCAACTTTTGCAACATTGAGCAACTTTTTCTTATCTTAGCAATATCACAAGAATTTCAATGATATTGTGTTTATTCTTTGTAACAGTAATGAAAATTAGACACGTAAAGCATCTGTTTTCTGGTCAGGCTGGGATTCAACGCCTTGATTTGTGAAGAGCTGGTCTTTGAAATTAGCGATTTCTGACTATGAATAGTCTACGATGACGATGATGATGATGACGATGATGATGATGATGATCACGATGACGATGACGATGATGATGATGATAATGATTATGGTTCTGATGATTAATATTATTCGTCAATTATTATTATTGTTGTTGTTGTTGTTGTTTGTTCATGATCAACAATTGATTCTTGCTAAAATTCTGAGGATTTGTCAGATGGGCCCAATAATACGCCCTTTCAACAAAACGGTGCATGCTGGGTAATCAGGATCGATATCTCGCACGTGTTGTATTGTTTCTATTGTGTTCACCTATTCTCTCGCCCTTGGAAGTTGTTTCTCGAAGGGTTTTCGACTAGTTTACTCAACTAAACAAGGTAAGAAGCTTCTGCCGTATATTTTCCACACTTTTAGGTACTTGTTCTTGAATTTTTGGTGATGTTTCACTATGAAATATGATGTAGGACTTCGTTGATTGCAGGCATAGCGGACCTTAGGCCTTACTCCATGTATTTGCCAGTCGCAAACAGCATATCTTCGCTACAGGACTTCTTTCACACATTACTTTTTACATTGTCAAGATTCTTTAAAGCTTGCTAAGACATTGATTCAAGTAAGAAAAAGCGAAAATACTTCTCCCTTTTAATTCAGGCGTGAATAAAAATCAAAGGTTTGTAAAGTCAAATGGCATGGCAGTTGTTTGTTTACACGAGCAAGTGAACAGATTGTTTACATTCACGTCAGCCCGCACAAATTTATCACAACGCAAAGGTTGAAAGGAAGAGGCCTTTTCTTTTCTTTTTGCTTGAATTAATGTCTTAGTTTGTTAGGCACAGTAAGAGCTCTTCAAGAGTCTTGTCAGTTTATAAGGTAAAGTATGAAAGTAATAATGCCGCGACGATATGCTATTTACCACTTGAAAGTGCAGGGACTCTAGGCCTTTGGCCATCTGCGCATGTTATCAACGATGCCCTGTAGCATATATTTCAGAGTGAAACACTACCAAAAGGTCGAGAAAAAGTAGCAAAAATTGTGGAATGCATACGAGAGAAGTTTCTTACCTCGTTTGATTGAGTAAAATCGTCATACATCGCTCGAGAAACAACTTCCAAGGGCGAGAGAATCGGCGAACACAATAGAAACAATACAACTCGTGCGAGAGATCGATCCTGATTACCCAGCATGCACCGTTTTGTTGAAAGGGCGTATATTAGAGTGAAAGGCTCTAACTTCCAAGAAACTGCTGTAGTTGAAACAAAGAGCATCTTTGGTGTCGTTAATCTTATGCATAGATCTCAGTTATTCATAAATTCATAGCATATGACCTTAAAAAATGACAATAAATGAGCAACTTTTGGGCAACTTTTTGAAAAAGTGGCAACTTTTTGAGCAACTTTTCAGGAAATTTTGAGCAACTTTTCGAGAAATTTCGAGCAACTTGTGGACAGGGCTAACCTCCATCGTTAGTGCTTTGCGAGCAGAAATGTTGATTTTGAAACCTCAAAGTTTGAGTGCACCTCCAATCAGAGCTTTGTCACTTTGACCGTTGGGCCCAGCAAATTCTTGAAAGACTTTAGAATTAAAAACTAAAGTTAAGATATTGCCCATTGGGTGACTAGGGGTGTCGAGGGGCATTTCACTCCCAAAAAATCTCGTACACTTCTAACAAGAATCCTTTTGTTATGAAGAAAAATCCATCAGAAATCCCTTTGTTCTGAAAGAATCTCGTACGCATTTTCGATTGAGTGAAACGCCCCTCAAGGGGTGTGTCACAGCTGGATGCAAATTTGAGCATTCAAGGCCAACATCTCGTCTCTCGGAGCACCAGGACCAATAAACTGGGTAAGTATGTCCACGTCGTCCATCGAGAAACACTTTAAGAGTGATGAGCCGTTGATTAAAAGAAAATTCACACTACTGAAGCAAAGCAAATCTGCTTACTTTTGTCTGGAACATTCTCTTTAAATATATGATCCTTCACATTTAACTGAAGTTATTCACTTTAACTCGAAGCTAACCTACAACACTGAAATAGTGATATGATGATGTCATGATTGTGCAGTATTCTATCAAGGGGGCCACTCATTTACGCTGCAAGGAGTTTCAAAATTCAAGATACGGCTGCCCTTAGCAACTGATATATCAAGACTATTAGAATGAATAATTTAAGAATACATACCTTGTTTGTATGCGAGAGTTATAGAAGGTTCTGTTGGTTTCGCCTTTATTTCCGAGTCCATTGTAGTTGATGCAGTAATTGGCATTTCAGAGCCAGAATTTGTTGTTGTAAATGCGTTTGCTTTTTCTGCGAAATAAATTTTTGCCTGGTTAATCTGCATACAAGTAAGGTATCCTTATGCGCAAGAAAAAACTAAGAATTTGAACCGGTTTCTCAAAAATATCAGATTATAAGTAATCGGATGTGGGTGGTTCTAGCGATGTCAATTTAGCTTTATTTAATCGTTAACTACTCCCTAACTTCTCGATACTTACTTTGAACACAGACATCTCGTTGTTGGTATTGGTCGAGGGGGGGGGGGGAGGGTGAATACTGTGGGAGCTTGGTATACATATGCCTGTCCGTCTGATGGGTCAAATTGCGATATCTGCCCGGGTTATGGGTCGTGTTATGTGACTTTTGTCCTGGTTATGGGTCATGTTTTATATTTGGTTGTGTTTGATACCAACGAAAGTATGCTTGAACTCGGTAAATAGTTAACACTTAAAAGCAAAATCAGAAAAGAACAAGCAAACATTTTTGGACACACCATGAGAAGACAAGGGTTGGAAAACAAGATAACAACAGCATGAGCATTGGGAAAAAGATCTCAAGGACGACCATGAGAAAAGATTCTTCAAAAGATAGAAAGATTCTTGACGGCGTCAGAAAAGGAACAGTAGGAAAGCGAACGGTAGATCTTGTCACAAAGACGCAGGACAGAGAGCTGTGGAGAAACATGGCCTCCAACGCCTTTCGGCAAGGAACTTGATGATGACGATGATGATGATGATGATGATGATGATGATGATGATGATGATGATGATGATGATGATGATGATGATGATGATGATGATGATGATGATGATGATGATGATGATGATGATGCTGATGATGATGATGAGTCTGATTTATGGAAATTTGCCGTAGTTGTTGGTAAAACCTTCATGTTAATAAACGTATCAATTAAATCTTTATAAAATATGACTTTGTACATGAGAAATGACATCACACAACGTTGCGAGCATTACTCTTCATCAGGTGTGAAAGTAGACTGATGCCTTTTCGTCCCTTGTTTCCCTGCGTTCCTTGGTCAAGAGGGACTAATAACATTACTCTGAAATAGTGGGCCCACTTTAGGCCCGCGTAGGGTGGTTCCGTATTCACCAATCAGATCGCTAGAATTCAGTTTTTAACCAATCAGGGGCCGCTATTCAGAATGTTGTTGTTGTTGCTCTTAAAGAACGGTTGAAGAAGCCTGGAGTTCTCGCAGCTTCGATGGATCTATTTTGCTTCTACAGAGGAAGATTACTGTCTGAAAGGTAGGCATTTTGCGTTTTGTACGTAAAGGCAACATCATTCTTTGTACTAAAAGTTTCCTTTTCAATGTTCGAGCTCTTTAAACCAGATTATGAAGCGATTTTGTTGAGTGTACGAGAACTCCCACCTGTTTAGGCCATTTTGACCAAGTGGGCCCATTATATAAGCGTAATATTATGAGTCCCTATTTACCAAGTGATATCAGCAAATCAAAGAACGCAGGGAAACAAGGGATGAAAAGGCATAAGTCTAGTGTGAAAGTAGACTGATGACGAAGAGTCCCTTGTATCCCTGCGGTAAACCTTGCTCAAGAGGGACTCATCATGAAACAGTAATAAACCTGGCCCTATCTTAGGCATTCGATCGATCGAATTATGATCGAACGACTGTCGTAGCTCTGTTCAACGGTCACTCCTCGGAAAGAAAATGCGATAAAAACCACGTTAAGCAGACGGTTTAATCAAGGATACTTTGCGTAAATCTGAAGAAGAAAGTTCACTTTACCTGGTGAGTGCAAAATAGGTCTTTCAACGCTACATTTTCCATGTTTTTAGGACCAAAACAAACCAGAACAATTTACAACAACCTGCCGCAGCAACTTCCTTCAAACTCTAGTCAACTGCATCATTCGAATTGAAAATTCGACAGCATTGTTCTTTGCCAAATCTCGCAATCTGATTGGTGCTGAAGAAATTGCTCAGTTTGGGCCTAAATAGGGCCAGATTTTTCATAGTAATACTATGAGTCTCTCTTGACCGAAGCGCCATCATCAAGTCAAAGAGCACAGGGAAACAAGAGACTCATCGTCATAAGTCTAGTGTGAAAGTAAGTTAGAGGAGCGATAGATTAGAATAGCAAATTCGAATGATATAAGAAGGTTTAAGCGAACACCAACAGAATCTGACGTCAAGTGAGAAATGGAATGTGCCGTGATACGCATGGGAGAAGAGCACATATCACTAAAGGATCAAAAAATCACTCGAGAACGAATTCCGCTTTGTGTCCTCTTGTACTGGTTCATTTCGATTCTAAGATCAAGGACTTGTCCATCAGGGCCACCGCGAGCTTTTGGAGGCTCCAGGACAAAAGAGCGAAATGAGCCCCCCCCCCCCCTGTGAGCGAACCAAGCTGCAAATATTTTCGATCACGCCCTTTAGATTGGCTTTAAATGAATTTCAGAGCATTTCCTGCTGTCAAAATATCACAAACCTTCAATTATGAGGCCCCTTAGACTCTGGGTCAAATTACCCCTCCTAGCCCTTCTCGGTGACCCTGCTTGTCATTGGAGTACACAAAGTCATTCAATAAATCACAAGTTAAGAAAAATGCATCTTCTCTTTTTCTTCATTTCTCAGGTGATGGTCGTTTGAAGAACTTTATAAAAAGGAAGAACTCTTACCCTTACAAATCTTCCCATCTCCAGAAAAGCCTCGATTGCATTGACAAACAGTTGTCATAAATTGAATGATACATGATGCATTTTTATGACATTTTAACAATGGACACATTGCTTCTTCTCTTTTTCTTCTTTTCTCAGGTGATGGTCATTTGAAGAACTTTATAAAAAGGAAGAACTCTTACCCTCACAAATCTTCCCATCTCCAGAAAAGCCTTGATTGCATTGACAAACAGTTGTCATAAATTGAATGATACATGATGCATTTTTATGACATTTTAACAAGGGACACATTGCTTCTTCTCTTTTTCTTCTTTTCTCAGGTGATGGTCATTTGAAGAACTTTATAAAAAGGAAGAACTCTTACCCTCACAAATCTTCCCATCTCCAGAAAAGCCTTGATTGCATTGACAAACAGTTGTCATAAATTGAATGATACATGATGCATTTTTATGACATTTTAACAAGGGACACATTGCTTCTTCTCTTTTTCTTCTTTTCTCAGGTGATGGTCATTTGAAGAACTTTATAAAAAGGAAGAACTCTTACCCTCACAAATCTTCCCATCTCCAGAAAAGCCTTGATTGCATTGACAAACAGTTGTCATAAATTGAATGATACATGATGCATTTTTATGACATTTTAACAAGGGACACATTGCTTCTTCTCTTTTTCTTCTTTTCTCAGGTGATGGTCATTTGAAGAACTTTATAAAAAGGAAGAACTCTTACCCTTACAAATCTTCCCATCTCCAGAAAAGCCTCGATTGCATTGACAAACAGTTGTCATAAATTGAATGATACATGATGCATTTTTATGACATTTTAACAAGGGACACATTGCTTCTTCTCTTTTTCTTCTTTTCTCAGGTGATGGTCATTTGAAGAACTTTATAAAAAGGAAGAACTCTTACCCTCACAAATCTTCCCATCTCCAGAAAAGCCTTGATTGCATTGACAAACAGTTGTCATAAATTGAATGATACATGATGCATTTTTATGACATTTTAACAAGGGACACATTGCTTCTTCTCTTTTTCTTCTTTTCTCAGGTGATGGTCATTTGAAGAACTTTATAAAAAGGAAGAACTCTTACCCTTACAAATCTTCCCATCTCCAGAAAAGCCTCGATTGCATTGACAAACAGTTGTCATAAATTGAATGATACATGATGCATTTTTATGACATTTTAACAAGGGACATATTGCTTCTTCTGTAAAGAAATGATAATTAGAAACCCCTGTCAATAACCCATTTTTATGAACACGCTATGAGTACCCGCAATATGACGCCTCTTTGTGAGAAGGGCTTTGAATCGAGCGTTATGTTAGCACAGTTCTGTACGAAGGGTTCAACTGAGCAGTTCTAGAGCTCCTATCATTACTGTGAATAAAAGAGGCACCAGAAAAGAAGAAAATGTTGCCTGTTGTAGATCACTCTCAAAATGACGTCAATTCTTTCGAAATACTTCCAGGAACATCACTTGCCTTGATATCATGTGGATCAATCTCAAAAGCGTGCATTGCTCTTAAACAACGCATGAAATAGTTTTGTACGTGTCTTTGCAACGTAATGATATGATGTAGATTTCTTGCTGTAAAGGGAATCACATCTCTTACCTCAAATTGAACTTAATTGTGAAACTGGTCTACAGTGGAACCTCCATATAACGGACACCTATAGGACCAATTTTTTCGTCCGTTGTAGAGAGGTGTCCGCTGTATGGAGGTGTCACCTTTTGCCATAGTGTATTTTGGGACGAAAATATTTGTCCGCTGTTCGGAGGTGTCCGTTGTATAGAGGTGTCCGTTAATGGAGGTTTCACTGTATTCCAAACTTTTTAGCATAAGTACCACTAAAAAAGGCATGTCCCGTGGCCACCAACATACCCAAGAGATGGTCACATGTTAAGGAAGAACCAACCCCTAGAAACGGAAATTGGGTGCCAAACAAAGAAGGAAATAAAGAGAAAAATAAATAAACAGATACTAACTGTCAGTACAAAGGTTAATTTGACATGCCTCAAATCGTACTAATGATGAAGTAGTAAAACACCATGGGCCTATTTGTTTGTAGTCAGGATTTCTGCAATAATTTTCTTCAAGTCCTCTTCCAGGGTTGTTTTCAGGTGTGTAGGAATGACGATATGGTCTCTGGGAATCCCATCTTTGACAGGGAATCCCCGATTTGGAGATATTAACTTTTCCTCTGTATTCAATACCAAGAATTGTTTCTTTGCAATCTGGCACTGAAAGAAAAAATCACAAATTCGCTATTATTCAAATCAAAATATATTTCGTTATTTTTTTACTATGTTTAAAAAAGAAATCTAATGCATATAAAATTTAAACTGTTCAACAGATGATTATGCTCGTGCCCTAGGACCCATGCTCTGATGATAGATTAGGTTTGAAAGGCCTCAGTGAACCAAATACTGAGACTACTTTTTGGTTTTTTGCATCTGTCATTTTAATACCATATCTTATCGCACTATCGTTACTAAATATATGTCACTTACCATAGGGACATAATTCAATGGCACAATGTTCCCATCTGGTATCCGGTGACATTGTATAGCACCATGGCCCATACGATTCTCCGTCCGGGTTCCTGCAATAATTCCAGTCTAGACCGGCATTGGGTTGGGTTGTTGAGTTACGATCATGCTTATGGGGTATTTGTGAGTCCCATCTTTGGCACATTTTCCCTGACTTTGTCACATTTTGCTTTCCCCGGTAGGATTTACCAGTCCAAGAATCTTTACAATCTCCTAAAAGTGATAAATAGAGAATGATAAAACGCCGGTGCCATGAAAACACGGAAACACACATTCATTGTTTACAAAAATGCTTTGTTTACTACAGGGTGAGCCAGAAAAAAGTTCCCACTTTTGGAAATTCATAACAGCAAGAGTATTTCACAGATTTGAATCATTCAAATTCTAGTTAAAAGCCAAAAGGTTGAAGTAATTTTGTGATTTTTCTCGCTGTCCTACCAGCACTACAAATATAGGTTAATTCAACTTTACATAAGTTTCATGGTTGGAGAATGACTGAAAAATGGCCTAAAACATCGATCAAAGCATAAATGACTCCTCGCACAGAATAATGAAGGAAATGCAGCTTCTCATGGGTGAGAGACATTCTCTTCCGTATTTGTTTGATAATCGATGTCTGCTAACACTTGAGGGAGATGAAACGCTCATTGCCTATTGTTTGGTGTGAAAAGAATCGTTACGATTTGATCAATGTTTTAGGCCCTTTTTCAGTCATTTTGCAATCATGAAATTTTTATAAAGTTGAATTGACCAATACTTCTAGTGCTGGTAAGACAGCGAGAAAAATCACAAAAATACTTTGATCTTTCGGCAAATAACTTGTAGATTTGAATGATTCAAATCTGTGAAGTAGTCTTGGTGCTATGAATTTTCAAAAGTGGGAACTTTTTTCTGGCTCACCCGGTACATGAAAGGCAAGCACTGATTTGTAACAAAGTTACTAAGTGTTACCGTGTTCTATAGTAAATGTAAATGAATAGATTCCTTAAATGTAAAAACGGCGTTGAATCGCTATGCTACTAAATCTGCTTCACAGAAACAAGCGTTATGAATTCCTCTTCGCTTTCTAAATATTGTTTGTGAAAGACAGAATCGTTACGCTAGGAGACAGAATGGCGATGCGAGAAGACAGAACAACTACCATAGAAGACAGAATAACTACGCCGAATGAAAAGGATAAGAAAAATCTTTATCCATCTATAAACTGTTGAGTGACGACATAGGCCATGATAGTTGTGGGACTAAATTGCTAGCAAAATGTGATGAAGAATTTCACGCCAGTTTGAAGAATTTGAGATGAAGAATTATTACAAAATTGCTTGTTTTATGATAAACATCAGACCAATTTAAGGAAAAATAAATTTTGATATAACTTGAGATTTTAGCGACACCAGCCTCTTTAGTTTATTTCAATTTGACGAATTATTTAGGAGCCACAGGCTTTCAAAGATGTGAATTTCAGGCTTGTTTCTAACTCATCCTGTAATACTCTATTTCCACCGGGTGAGTAAAGAAAGGCCAAGCGTTGGACTTACCTAAGTCTCTCCCGTGTTTATTTCAACAACAACTGCCACTTAAAAGTTAATCGTGCGCAGGAGAGAATGGGAGCCTCTGCGAAGAAGAGAGGAAGATGAAAGCGGGAGAGACTTGTATTATGCCCTGCCTCATGAATAATTAATGAAGTAATCTGAATCCCAGGAAGCTATTATGATGATGGGGGTTTAGTTCTGGCCGAGAGACAATAGTAATAACAATAGTGATTGTTGTAAGTACTACCCAAAAATGCTAAAATCCCCGTTTTCAATTGTTCTTGCTATTTTCCGTCCGCCTCTTTAGTTTCTTTGGTTCAAGACTCAATGCCCTTGTGGTTTCTATACTAAATGAAAAAGTCTGTGAAGGTTTGTTTACACATTTAAAGTCAAGTCACATGACAATACTCAAGTAACGTTTCTTTATCAAAAACTGCATTTTGCATTCATGCACAAGTTTTCATTGCGCGCAAAAAGCTAGAAATTGCAAAAGAGGTTTTGTCAAGAGGTTTTATTATCTGACTTGAAGTTACACATCCCCCACCTAAAGAAAACGATAGCTTTGTTTCTAGCGAAATGCTCGACTGCTTTTGGTCACAGAAGGTGGGCAGAATTCTGCCCACCTCCATAGGCTTTACTACAGTGACCTCGTTCCCGGCTGGCAACAATACAAGTCTCTTCCGCTTTGTGCCTCTCCTTCGCAGAGGTCATCATTTTGTAAGCGTTTGAAAGGCTACAGCTCCCGAATACATAAGCAATGATATTTTGCAAGATCTGATGGAGAATCTAACGTGTTCAATTATTTCAATTATCATCCTGGTTGAGATCGGTTACTCCGTTCAGGTTTGACAAGAAAATTTTCTCGAGAAAGACCCTTCGAGAAACCTTGAAGGACTTCCTAAAATCCGACCAAAATTCTATCACAATATTGTTACCTCAAGGCCAAATTTCAGTCAGCAGAACTTTCCGAGCCGGCCAGGGGCGGCACCAGCCCAGGGAAAGTGGTGTGGAAAAGAGACAGAATTGATGGCCAGAAGGTATACCTAACAATTTTTATGTCGTTTTTGCTTAGGAATGAATACCGACCGGAGGAAAGTGGGGTGGACATGTCCACCCCAGTCCACCCCGTGGCACCACCCTTGGAGCGGGCAGAAATTTTTCTCATCATTTAAATTTGTTTTTGCAGATTTTCGATGGGGGCTGTCGGCGGAAAATTTCCAACATCGACTACAAGGAATGGCCGATTAAAGCCGAGTAAATTACTGAGCCTTATTTAGATGTATTGGCAATAAAACAAGAGAGTTTTAATATCATTGCTTTCAAATTGAAGGAGCAGCATTTTTTCAAGCGCCTGGCCTTTTTAATGACTAAGTCGGTACATACTTGGAGGGTTTGTAGCTTTCACATGGAGCATGTTCTCTTTCATGATAAAAAGGAAAATCAACAGCAGACTTGTTTTCTGGAGATAATAGTCCATAATTTCACGTCTTCTTGTATTGGTAAACTGTATTAAAATCTGCAAGATCAAAGCAGCAATGTTTAGTTAAAGAGCTACTGGCACCCATAATTCACTGCATTGTCACCCAGAATTCACTGCAGTGAGAAAGATCTATGAAGATAGGATGCAATTTAACTAAACTTGATACTATAAATGGCTGATATAATAGCTTCATTTTAATAGAAAAAAATTATATTTTCTGTTTCTATTTTCAATCATTTAGGCATGGTAGCCCCGTTGGTTCATTAGCATTGTTTTTGAGACCATCGTTGCCCCGTTGGTTCATTAGCATTGTTTTTGAGACCATCGTCGCCCCGTTGGTTCATTACCATTGTTTTTGAGACCATCGTCGCCCCGTTGGCTCATTAGCATTGTTTTTGAGACCATCGTCGCCCCGTTGGTTCATTACCATTGTTTTTGAGACCATCGTCGCCCCGTTGGCTCATTAGCATTGTTTTGAGACCATCGTCGCCCCGTTGGTAAATTAGCATTGTTTTTGAGACCATCATCGCCCCGTTGGTTCATTACCATTGTTTTTGAGACCATCGTCGCCCCGTTGGTTCATTAGCATTGTTTTTGAGACCATCGTCGCCCCGTTGGTTCATTAGCATTGTTTTTGAGACCATCGTCGCCCCGTTGGTAAATTAGCATTGTTTTTGAGACCATCGTCGCCCCGTTGGTTCATTAGCATTGTTTTTGAGACCATCGTCGCCCCGTTGGTTCATTACCATTGTTTTTGAGACCATCGTCGCCCCGTTGGTTCATTACCATTGTTTTTGAGACCATCGTCGCCCCGTTGGTTCATTAGCATTGTTTTTGAGACCATCGTCGCCCCGTTGGTTCATTACCATTGTTTTTGAGACCATCGTCGCCCCGTTGGTTCATTAGCATTGTGTTTGAGACCATCATCGCCCCGTTGGTTCATTACCATTGTTTTTGAGACCATCGTCGCCCCGTTGGTTCATTACCATTGTTTTTGAGACCATCGTCGCCCCGTTGGTTCATTAGCATTGTTTTTGAGACCATCGTCGCCCCGTTGGTTCATTACCATTGTTTTTGAGACCATCGTCGCCCCGTTGGTTCACTAGCATTGTTTTTGAGACCATCATCGCCCCGTTGGTTCATTAGCATTGTTTTTGAGACCATCGTCGCCCCGTTGGTTCATTACCATTGTTTTTGAGACCATCGTCGCCCCGTTGGTTCATTAGCATTGTTTTTGAGACCATCGTCGCCCCGTTGGTTCATTACTATTGTTTTTGAGACCATCGTCGCCCCGTTGGTTCATTACCATTGTTTTTGAGACCATCGTTGCCCCGTTGGTTCATTACCATTGTTTTTGAGACCATCGTCGCCCCGTTGGTTCATTAGCATTGTTTTTGAGACCATCATCGCCCCGTTGGTTCACTAGCATTGTTTTTGAGACCATCGTCGCCCCGTTGGTTCATTAGCATTGTTTTTGAGACCATCGTCGCCCCGTTGGTTCATTACCATTGTTTTTGAGACCATCGTCGCCCCGTTGGTTCACTAGCATTGTTTTTGAGACCATCGTCGCCCCGTTGGTTCATTACCATTGTTTTTGAGACCATCGTCGCCCCGTTGGTTCATTACCATTGTTTTTGAGACCATCGTCGCCCCGTTGGTTCATTAGCATTGTTTTTGAGACCATCATCGCCCCGTTGGTTCATTACCATTGTTTTTGAGACCATCGTCGCCCCGTTGGTTCACTAGCATTGTTTTTGAGACCATCGTCGCCCCGTTGGTTCATTACCATTGTTTTTGAGACCATCGTCGCCCCGTTGGTTCATTACCATTGTTTTTGAGACCATCGTCGCCCCGTTGGTTCATTACCATTGTTTTTGAGACCATCGTCGCCCCGTTGGTTTATTACCATTGTTTTTGAGACCATCGTCGCCCCGTTGGTTCATTAGCATTGTTTTTGAGACCATCGTCGCCCCGTTGGTTCATTAGCATTGTTTTTGAGACCATCGTCGCCCCGTTGGTTCATTACCATTGTTTTTGAGACCATCATCGCCAAGTTGGTTCATTAGCATTGTTTTTGAGACCATCGTCGCCCCGTTGGTTCATTAGCATTGTTTTTGAGACCATCATCGCCCCGTTGGTTCATTACCATTGTTTTTGAGACCATCATCGCCCCGTTGGTTCATTACCATTGTTTTTGAGACCATCATCGCCCCGTTGGTTCATTACCATTGTTTTTGAGACCATCGTCGCCCCGTTGGTTCATTAGCATTGTTTTTGAGACCATCATCGCCCCGTTGGTTCATTAGCATTGTTTTTGAGACCATCGTCGCCCTGTTGGTTCATTACCATTGTTTTTGAGACCATCGTCGCCCCGTTGGTTCATTACCATTGTTTTTGAGACCATCGTCGCCCCGTTGGTTCATTACCATTGTTTTTGAGACCATCGTCGCCCCGTTGGTTCATTACCATTGTTTTTGAGACCATCGTCGCCCCGTTGGTTCATTACCATTGTTTTTGAGACCATCGTCGCCCCGTTGGTTCATTAGCATTGTTTTTGAGACCATCGTCGCCCCGTTGGTTCATTACCATTGTTTTTGAGACCATCGTCGCCCCGTTGGTTCATTACCATTGTTTTTGAGACCATCGTCGCCCCGTTGGTTCATTACCATTGTTTTTGAGACCATCGTCGCCCCGTTGGTTCATTACCATTGTTTTTGAGACCATCGTCGCCCCGTTGGTTCATTACCATTGTTTTTGAGACCATCGTCGCCCCGTTGGTAAATTAGCATTGTTTTTGAGACCATCGTCGCCCCGTTGGTTCATTAGCATTGTTTTTGAGACCATCGTCGCCCCGTTGGTTCATTAGCATTGTTTTTGAGACCATCATCGCCCCGTTGGTTCATTACCATTGTTTTTGAGACCATCGTCGCCCCGTTGGTTCATTACCATTGTTTTTGAGACCATCGTCGCCCCGTTGGTTCATTACCATTGTTTTTGAGACCATCGTCGCCCCGTTGGTTCATTAGCATTGTTTTTGAGACCATCGTCGCCCCGTTGGTTCATTACCATTGTTTTTGAGACCATCGTCGCCCCGTTGGCTCATTAGCATTGTTTTTGAGACCATCGTCGTCCCGTTGGTTCACTAGCATTGTTTTTGAGACCATCGTCGCCCCGTTGGTTCATTACCATTGTTTTTGAGACCATCGTCGCCCCGGTGGTTCATTACCATTGTTTTTGAGACCATCGTCGCCCCGTTGGCTCATTAGCATTGTTTTTGAGACCATCGTCGCCCCGTTGGTTCATTAGCATTGTTTTTGAGACCATCGTCGCCCCGTTGGTTCATTACCATTGTTTTTGAGACCATCGTCGCCCCGTTGGCTCATTAGCATTGTTTTTGAGACCATCGTCGCCCCGTTGGCTCATTAGCATTGTTTTTGAGACCATCGTCGCCCCGTTGGTTCACTAGCATTGTTTTTGAGACCATCGTCGCCCCGTTGGTTCATTACCATTGTTTTTGAGACCATCGTCGCCCCGTTGGTTCATTACCATTGTTTTTGAGACCATCATCGCCCCGTTGGTTCATTACCATTGTTTTTGAGACCATCGTCGCCCCGTTGGTTCATTAGCATTGTTTTTGAGACCATCATCGCCCCGTTGGTTCATTACCATTGTTTTTGAGACCATCGTCGCCCCGTTGGTTCATTAGCATTGTTTTTGAGACCATCGTCGCCCCGTCGGTTCATTAGAACTGCCGTTGCAAAAGTAATATGTATCTACAAATATTAAAGGAATCGAGTCCATATAGATAGTTGAGCGTTAACGCTGTCCTGAATTTTTGCTGACAAACCACTGACGGCCCTTTGTTATCGCACAATAGTGCTAAAGTCATTAGCAGTGGAGACCAAAGACTTCTTAATCCTTCCATTATCCTCAGGAATTTCTTTGGCTTAATTTCAACAGGGATTAAATGACAACTTTTGTTTCATGATCGAAAGGAAGTTGATATTGGTCATGCAAGCGCTATTCATTCGGACTCAATGCATTTAAAAAAAGATGATAATAAAAGAATGAACATTGATCCTTTTCTTAAAGGTGGCAAAAGCTTCGGTCTACAAAAAGATATAGCGTGGCGTATAACACTATGCTAGTTTTCCGCATGGGTAGCAAAGGGATCAAATTTCAACATTTCGTGTCGAATATTTTTGACAAACGACTTGAAAAGGTACTCAGGTACAAGTTAATTTCTCGATTTGCACATAGCATAAACAGTTTCGCTTCTATATATCACTTATCACTGGCCAGTTTAAACTGCATATCAATACCTTTGAGGCCCCCAACGGGGGGGTCGCTGGAGCCCATCATTTTGAAAGCTTGGAGCCCTGGAGCCTAGAAAATTCCCATGGCAATTTTCACGAATTTTAAGAAATAGAGCTCCTGGAGCCAAGAAGAGCATGCAATGGAGCCCTGGAGCACAGCAATTTTGTCTTTGGGAGCCCGGAGCCCATTAAAAAACGCCCTGGAGACTCGGATCCCGAGATCCCTTACGGGGCCTCACCTTTGCAGGCGTATCAAATTTACTAGAGACGGGTAAGTGTGCAAGGGACAGGTAAATGTAGGCATTCAGTGATTCTTTTTACCACATAAAATACAGAACTACAACTAACTTATGCAAATTTTCTGTGGCTGCCATAGCTGGAAAGTTCCAACTACGAAAGCCACTTACAATAATTCAATAATTCAGTGATACCTTTTTTATTCTACAAAAAAGATTCAACAAAAACATAGAATTACTTACCAATACCGAGAGAATTTTATCTCATCTTGATGACATGCAGAAATGTCCATTCTTCTCAAGCAAATACATACTGACAAGTAAATGGGTCAAGCCATTTGTTGTCAAATTCCAGCCAATTAGATATCAGTATTTTCTATTGACATAAACCAGTTACCCAAATAAGGTTCGGTTCATGTCATGGCCTATTGTCTTTTGTCAAAATGTCTTTCTTTTGCCTTGGCCTATTGTCTTTTGACCTTTGTCTTTGCACAGCTACTTTTGTCCAATGGCTCGGCCTAATGAAGCATCCATGGAAAAACCAAACGTAATCTCAAAGAATAACTTTCAGTCGCTCAATAGAATCACATAAAATTGAAATAAATTGATTTTTCACTTATCATTGAAAACGGATATTGACATGCCGCGATAATTTCCCTTTCTGTTTTGACATAAATTCGAATACAAGCAATCTCAAGCAGGTGCAGAAAGCCTTTACTGTATTTTCTTCAACGAGGACAGAATTTTTATACGATAAAAAGCATCAGCAAATTTGATTGACACTGCAATTCAAAGCGATAAGTGATTGCAGATAAAGGAGATTCTCTAACTAGTAATTCAAAATAAACAAAATTTGTTCTGAAATAGTTGGTTAAAGTATCAGGATTTAAAACGAACGGAGAAGAATAAGTGTAAAGACCTTCTGAATAGTAATCAATATATTTAAGTCCTAATTATGCGACCATTGCAATGTCCTCGGCTCGGCTTCTGAATCAAATGACTTGAAACCACCATGCAGATCTTTTTATTTCTCTCTCATCTTTCGCTATAAGCCAATGACTTTCCTTAATACTAACCCTAAAACAAAATCCACCTTTTTGTATGTACAAGGCAACAGTTTGCCCTATTGGGTTGGCCACCCTTGTGGTCTTGTCCCTGCAGTGTTTCTATTGTTTGTATAGAAATCAGGAAATATTGTAGGGTGTAGAAGTGACATGTGCTGTAAAATTTTATATGAATTCAAAAAAGGAAAAAAAGATTAAAAGAAAAGAGGAATAACTGAATGAGAAGGATGTTTATTAGAGTAGGACAGTTAACCAACCTTAGCTTTATTTATTTTGCATTGGGAATCCAGTTTTCGCCAGAAAAATTAGTGTGGTATACGGTTGTCTCAGTGCTATGCGGTTGTGTTCAATCTCAACGCGGACATTGCCTTTAAAATATGAAATAGCACGAGATTCGCATCAAATATAGCTCTGCTGATATTTGTTGGATGTTTAAAAGGAAATCCTGACTTCATTTTGCATCGTTTCAAAAAAATCTGATCTCCATTTGCAGACGTCAAGACAAAAGTCAGCCGATATCTTTGGGGTTGTGAGGAAGCAAAGATGACATTTTGTGGGCTGTAACGAAATTAAAATCACATTTTGTTTTTACATGCGTGCATCTCCTACTGTTTCCGTTGAAGTGAAATTTTCCGTTGAATTGAATAAATTTTCTGGCGTCAGAAAATGAATTCAATTCAATGGGAAATTTCTTGTCATCGGAAACAGTTAGGGATGCACACAGTCTAACATTTTTAGGCTGTTTGAAGAATTGCCGGGCTACCTTCCCCCACCCCACCCCCCATACATGTATGCGCTGAGTGCATGTGCCGAGTGCCGAGTGCCCAAGGCATGACCTTCGATGGTTAAAAGATAAAAAATCTCTCATTATACGGTTCAAGCAATTTTTTGATAAACAGACAGGTTGCTTAGCTTAAATAGACGTTGAGACGATATTGATCTGGAAAATGATTATAACTTTAGCAACAAACTACCATACGGTGTTTTAGGCCGATTGACGAAAAATTTGCGCGCACTATATAACTTGTTTGTGACTTTAATAAAAATCAGTCATGTGCACTCTGGACAAAAATAGTATGGCCTTACATGTATAATATAACATATTTGTGAGCTGACTATCTTTCGTTATTCAAAAAGAATTATTGAGTTTGACAGGTACCTGAGAATTATTTGTGGTTTTGATAAAAATCTTTCAAGTCATTTGCATATCGAGGGGCTACCGTTTGGAATAGTCTAGATCACCAAATCAAACTGTCTCCCTCGCTATCAAACTTCAAATTTAAACTAAAGGAAGGATTATAAAGCAAACTTTACGTATTTCCTTCCATCAAGAACATATATTAATTTTTCCTCTCTGTTGCAATTTAATTTCCTTTTTTCGTTTGGATAGGAATAATTAAAATTAGGTTTTTTTTAGGGAATTTATCTGACAATGCATTAAGTGGTATTAGGAATTTTTGTTTTTCTTTTCTGTTTTAACAGGGCACATTGTAAAGCAGTTTTTTTCCCGTATGAACTGAATGTTTTTTACCCTGTATAAATAATTTAAAATGAAATGAAATGAAAATGAAGTTGTACGAAAATATGAGCGCCGAATTACCGAAGTTTTTCCGGACTGCAAATCCTAAAATTATATGCGTACGGAAATAAAAATTTCGGTAATTGAAACAAATCTTGAAAACAATAAAATGTAGGCATAATAATAATAATAATAATAAATTCTTTGTTTAAGGTTGGCGTAGGTGATAGCACTAGGCTAATTAATGCCAACCATAATTACAACAGCATGAAACTAGAATAAATTAATATAATAGATATTAAGGTGACTATGCCCACCGCCCCCGCGAAGCCGCAAGCCTCCGCCCAGCGAAAAGCCACCCCCAGGGACCATCCCGCCCCCGAGCCCCACCCAGCCCGCCGAAAAAGCAGCAGAGAGGCGGCCGCTCCGCACAGTCCTGACAATAGAAGAAACTTTGAAAGATTGAAAAAGATTGAAAATGAAAAAAATCATTCTAAGTTTAAATGGCGGGTAAAATGATGATAGTACAATCGATGCCTGTGATAAGAACCTGGACAATATTTCTCATAGGCTTGAAACTGACTGTAGTGTAGCCTTAGAATGGTTTGCCGACAACTTTATGAAATTGAATGCAGATAAATGCCATCTTTTGGTTCTTGGGCAGAGATGTGATGATCCTGTTACTGTTCGGATTGGACATGTTGATGTTGTAAATAGCTCTGAAGAGAAGCTACTTGGAGTTCAAATTGATAGCAGACTTTCCTTCGATAATCATGTTTCCAAACTGTGCCAAAAGGCGAGCAATAAACTGTATGCACTCGCTCGCATATCCCCATACATGGATCAGAGCAAACTGAGAAACCTCATGAGGGCATTCATTACCAGTCAGTTTCAATACTGTCCTTTAATTTGGATGTTTCACAGCAGACAGCTCAACCAAAAAATCAACAAAATACAGGAAAGAGCATTAAGAATTACCCACAAGGATACTGAATCTACTTCTAGTGCGCTATTACAGAAGGACAGTGCACTTACTATTCATACAAAGAACCTGCAAATACTGATGACTGAGATGTACAAAACCAGAAATGGTCTGAACCCTTCATTTATGCGGGAAATCTTCTGTGATAATACAACTTACTACAATTTGCGTAACGCTAACGAGTTTTTTCAACCAAGAGTGAGATCTGTCAATAACGGGACAGAAAGCGTCCGATTCAAAGGTCCACAGCTATGGCAAATGTTACCACCAACAATACGAAATTTACAGTCTCTTTGCCAGTTTAAAACAAAGATAAAAAGATGGAACGGAGAAACTTGTCCATGAAAGTTATGCCGTGTCTTTATTCTGAACTTGGGCTTTTTATGATACATATTTTTCGACATTGATTTTATGCTGTATAAATTTTGATGACTTTTAAATATTTTATCCACTATTTTTCTTATGTAATATTTGTATTTTGTATTTTTAACGTTGGAATTAATTAGCTTATTACTTTTAGCTAAATTTGTAATGTAATCCAACGATAAAGAAATTGATAATAATAATAATAATAATAAATAATCATGAACCAGAAAGAAGCGAGAAATCCTCGTTCACAAAACAAACTCCTTTCCAGCATTCACCTAATTACTACGTCTACATGATGAGTGACTTTACAAAACAAAGTTTTCTTAACTAAAGTAGGCATTGAGTGATAATTTACACCTTAGTTTTGAACATCAGTAACATAATTGTTATTCTACAACGTGCTAACCTTTCGGATTCGCTCTGCAGGTAACATGTGTCTACAGTCAATAAGGATCCAAAACCTACGCCCAGAAATCTGCTCGAAGTGTCAGAGAATTAAGAAATACCCTAATTAATCTTTCGCTACCGTCTAGAAAAACTAACAACGGGCAAAGGGTTATATCTTTTCGAAGACCTAAGCTTTGGAATAATCTTGAAGTTGATGTTAAACAGGTACCATCACACCGTTGTAATTTGTAAATGTTTTTACCACGGCCCCAGTAAAAGCAGTTCAAGTGGACTGATGGGGCTACCGTGCCTAGATAAATGGAATGAATGAATGAATGAATGAATGAATGAATGAATGAATGAATGAATGAACGAATGTATGAATGTATGAAAAAAAAGAAAGAACGAATACGGCCTAGAAGAGTCGGTTTTTGCATATATGGTTTAAAGAAACGTTATTTTAAGTACCAGTAGCAAGTTTCATTTTACAGAAGTTCTGGAAAACTACTATTTGTGACGTTTTTGGCTCGGCGATCCTGAGAAAAGAGTAGTAGATGATTTAGGCCCAATAGATTTGATCTGCGAACCGAATGATTTCTTGATACATCTTGTAGAATGTTCGAATGTACACAATAGTTGTAAGAACCGTACGCCACTCAATCAAGCCTTTTGTGGAAAAGACTACAGGTCTAAGTATGTGGAGCCCTCTCCAGTACTAAGCTAAAAGCAGTCTGCAAAGATATCAGGACAGAGCTTTCGATCTGATGGAATCCTCAAAGAGTAAAGATTTTACAAAAAGAACATCCTAAATGTAAATAGATTGATGGCATTTGACAGAGTGGTCATGTCCTTCAAAATTTTCAATCAGCTTTGTCTTGAAGGCCTACAAAACACATTTGAACTTATAACTGAAGGAATGTTGTGCCCAAATACAATAAAATGATAGGAATACCGTGTGAGCCAGAAAAAAGTTCCCACTTTTGAAAATTCATAACACCAAGATTACTTCACAGATTTGAATGATTCAAATTCTAGTTACAAGCCAAAAGATCAAAGTATTTTACTGTGATTTTTCTCGCTGTCTCACGAGCACTAGGAAGGTACGTAAATTCAACTTAACAAAAATTTCATGGTTTGAAAATGAATGAAAAATGGCCTAAAACATTGATCAAATCATAAAGGACTCCTCGCACAGATCAATGAAGAAAATGTAATTAAGCATGGGTGAGAAATATCCAATGGACATTTATTGACATGGGATTGAAAATCTTTAGTATTTTTTTGCAAATTCATGTCGTTTCACTAATGACAGAGGTGAAACACCCATTACGTACTGTTCTGTGTAAAGAGAATCCTTACAATTTGATCAATGTTTTTGGCCTTTCTTCAGCCATATTTGAAACATAAAATTTTATTGAGTTAAATTTACCGATACTTCGAGTACTGGTGAGACAGCGAGAAACATCACAAAAATATTTCAATCTTTCAGATTTTAATAGAAATTTGAATCATTCAAATCTATTCAATATTCTTGGTGCTATAAATTTTTAAAAATAGGAACTTCTTTCTGGCTCACCTGGCATTGTATAGACCACGTAGAATAAGTACGTAGTTGATTCGTTTCCACAAGTGTAGAGAAACGAATCGTAGGTGTAACGTTATCAACTTGGGCAAAAGCAAAAATACAATATGCATTGAGTTAAGGTAACTCGATTGTTTGTGATTTGCTAAATGCTGTCGAGTGATGGCAGCAAAGAGATCGGTGATCGAACAAAAATGTTTACACTCAAGGGCAACGCATTCTAGGTATCTGCATTTGTTTGGTATTTCAATATCAGGGGGTTTACCGGGTGACCCAAAAAAAACTGAACAAGTCTGATCACAACAAGTTGTCTGGAATGAACAGCCAATGATACATGCCAATTATCAGCGTTTAGATGAAGGGTTTGGCTGCCTCTTAAGATGCTATATGGCCACTGTTAGCCATGATTTCCGTCCAAAAACCAGATTGAAGGAGGATTCTGAATCCTAAATTTATCATTTGGAGTGAAATAATTGCCATTATTTTCTAATCAATATTTGTGAAAACTTTACCCAGAGCTGCATAGGAATTGGTCTATTTTAGTAAATTTGCGAATCTTTCCACACCTTCCAAAATATGGACTGGAAAAGGAAAGGAAAGTGTGAAATATGAACTAATTAACATATTTCTGAAACAAGTTTCGATGAATGGTTATAATTCAGACTGATTAAGCAATATCTCAAATGATATCTTACGCAGTTTCAAGGAGATCTCAAGAAAACTTGGAAAACCATCAACCAAGTTATTAACAAAAAGTCTAGCACTACAGTTGTACCTTGTCTTACTGTAGACGGCCAGACAGTCAGAGGTCACAAAGATATTGCGTCTTCAATGAACGAGTATTTCTGCAGCGTTGGGAATAAACTCAGTGAGAAAATCCCGAAAAAAGCTAATCCACTCTTGTCAGGTGAATACGCTATCGAAACTCCTCCTTTGAGTTTCTCTTTTTCGGCAATTATGACGGATAAATTATCTTCAACCTTGAATAAGATGAAGACATCGCATGGTTCTGGCCACGATGGCATTGCAAGCTTTTATTTAAAGATTGCTTTGCCAGTTGTGGGCGGGTTTTTGTGTGATCTCTTCAACAAATCATTGTTTGCAGGAAAATTTCCGGAGGACTGGAAAATAGCGCGTATTGCACCCATCTTCAAGAGTGGAGCCAAGGACGACAGGTCCAACTATCGCCCAATATCCGTTCTTCCATTCATATCTAGACTATTCGAGAAATTGATTTTTAATCAGTTTTATGAATACCTGGACGCAAATAAATCACTATACGAGCATCAGTCTGGTTTTAGACTCTTACACTCGGTCGCTACTGCCCTAATGGCTAGCACCAATGATTGGTACCTGAATATAGATAACGGAAAATACACTGGCCTAATTTTTATTGACTTGAAGAAGGCCTTCGACACGGTCGATCATGAAATCCTGTTAGAAAAACTTAAAATGTATGGAGTGACTGGCCTGGAACATGACTGGTTTACATCTTACTTGGATAATCGTAAACAATTTTGCAGGATAAATGGCTCTTCTTCTGATGTGAAGGGAATAAATTGTGGAGTTCCTCAAGGCTCTTGTCTTGGTCCACTGTTGTTCCTGATCTACATCAATGACCTGCCCTTTTCCCTGCAAAAGTCTCATGTCAGCATGTATGCTGACGATACGACCATTTCGCTCTCTTCAAAAAGCATTGGTGACCTGCAAAATGACTTAAATTTAGATCTTCTGAAGCTACAAGATTGGCTGCATGCAAACAAACTTTCTTTGAACGTTGTGAAAACGCAGTCGCTTATCATAGGTTCTGGACCAAACATCCGTAAGATAGAAAGCCAGCCTGATGCTCAACCATCTTTTTCAATAGGTGATCAGGAAATTGAAATGATTGCCAATGCAAAATACTTAGGTGTTCAAGTAGATAGTCAACTAAACTGGGACAAACATGTCGATACTATCAAGACCAAGGCTAATCGAGCCCTTGGACTTATTAAGTATTCTAAGAAATATCTTCCATCTGATGTGCTCAACAAAATGTACAGAGGGATTGTCGAGCCCCATTTGAGTTACTGTAGCTCTGTCTGGGGCTGCTGTAGTAATTCAAAAATTAACGTCCTGCAGAAAATTCAAAACAGGGCTGCAAGAATTGTAACAAATAGCCCATACGATGCCTCTGCTGCTCCACTAATTCAGAACCTTGGCTGGCCGACTATCAACAATCTTATAAGAAAAGAGACCGCCACGCTAACATATAAATCTTTGAATTCACTTGCCCCAGTCTACATGAGAAAACTATTTACAAAATATTCAGATGATAGAGAACGGTCTTTGCGCTCAACAGAAACTGATCTAAGGTTACCGTTACTAAAGACTGTCAATGGCCAAAAGGCTTTTTCATATCGCGGTGCAAAACTTTGGAACAGTTTGGAAAAAGAAGCAAAATTGGCACCCTCCCTGAAAACTTTCAAGGAACGACTATGAGAGCGGTGTAACTTTATTTTCTACTTCATTTTTATTATGTTTTATTGTAAATTAGGTATTATAGCATTGTATATTGTAAATTAGGCATATAAATTTCTTTTGTTCTTAGTTTAGCCTATTTTCCTTTATTTTATGTTATTTTTTAACAGGTCAGTTTGAAAAACATGTATAAATATATGAAACTTATACCTGTATAAATATTTTAAAATAAATGAATGAAAAATGAATGAATAGTTTCGTCCTTGAACTATATGCTCATGCCTCGTTTGCATTCATAACATTTGCTTTAAGAAATCTATGTGCGACCTCGCTCGCGAAGTTGTTTTTGACACAATGGTGTAATCTTGTGACTTTTAAGTCAAAACAGCCAGCCGGAGTGGGTTCGATACCCGGTGGGACCCATCCATTTGAGCGCCTTGACAATGGGTCGTAAACTCGATTAGCGCTTCGCTAATTCTGCGATCCCTGCGCTTGGCGCTGAAAAACGCAACTTCATCTTCACGTTCACCAAGCGAATTGACAAAACTTTGATAATTTTATTTTGCAAGTCAAAACATATTCTCATCCCTCGAAAATTCAATGTAATTATTTTGGCATGTACCCCCGTCTTACTTAAATAGTTGACCACATTACTAATTGCGACCAGTGCAATTGTTTATGATTAAGACACGGGGTCAACATGAAGAAACTTGAAAGCTATTCCTACAATTGTACCAACGTCTTTCTCACATTTCAACGAGGCGACTAAGGTTGGTAACTCTGGTATATCGACGATGGATAAGTTGAAAATTCTATCATTGCTTTTACTAGCAGTATGCATTTGGGGAAATCCCATGAAGGAACTTGGTAAGCTTTCTTCGATCATTCACATTAGATGTGACTAGGCTTCGTTCACACTGCTCCAATTTTGTTTTTATTCGTTTTTCATTAACGCTGTCTGTCCACAGTGCTCCGTTTTCCAATCAATTAATCTGTACGCCATGAATAAGATCGGCATTCATTTCGCTCCAGCAAAACGGTGCTGTCAATCCTCATTTCAAAACAACGTCTTTTTGTTAGTAACTGTCAGAAAGGGACCAATCGTGAGCTAGAATGGCATCGCAATCGACAGCTTGTAAAAAGGAATGTGAACCGTTTTAAAGTGTGTCTCTGTTTTTGTGTAAATATAAAACGGGTGAGTGAAGAAAGAAGTCTACACGTTCGGCAGGCTATGGAATGCAAAATATATTTATTTTCTATTCTCTATTTTCTAATATTTATACAGGGTAAAACATTCAGTTATACTGGTTTACAATGTGCCATGTTAGAAAACTTGCAAACGAAAAGAAAATATCTTAATTTACACGTAAAAATCTAAAATAAAACTATAATAAATGAGATTTATACAGCTATTAGCTAAGTATAAAAAAATAGTATATATGATCATGCATATGCTGGGTATGATATGAGCGAATTAGCTAAATGCAAGGTTTTCTATGCTTTTCTTGAAAGTTTTCAAACTCGGTGACAAGTCTGATTCTAAGCTGAGACAATTCCACATTGTCGCGCCTTTATATGAGAAGCATTTTTGGCCATTGGCACATTTTCGCATGGGAATTTCTAAGTCAGATCTAGTATTGCGTAATTCTCTCTTACATGTACCCGAGAGTCTTGAGAACTTTCTGTAAGGTAAGTAGGAGCCAGATCATTGATAGATTTGGATACCATACGCAAAGCTGCTTTTCAAGACTACGATGTTAATCTATCGGTCAAAGGCTAACTTAGATGAAAAAATTTTGTTTGGTAAATCACTCATCTTAAAGACCCAACAGTTAGATAAATGTCTGTAAGGGGTTTGTATCGGAATCGAGAATTCGATACTCCATCATGGTCTACCATTTACCGGGCAATTGAGATGTAAATTCAATAAAAATGTTAATTTCATCGATAGAATCTTAATTCATGGATCATAATGGAACGTGGGATTCTCGTTTCAATACAAATTTCTTTCAGGTGATTTGCTAATTTTTGGGTCTTACAGATGAGTGATTTCAACAAAAAATTTTTTCATCTAGGTTGACAATTGACAGATGAGCTTAACATTTCAGTTTTGAACATCACTGAAAAGCTTTTAATTCAGCAGCCAGCACACTTGTTAACTTATCTTTGAATCATCTGGTTGTAGGATGTAAGACTTACTGTAATATTTCATATGAATATATACCGGGTGAGTCAATAAAAGCACCCGCCATTTGAAAACATCCTGCTCCCTGAACATCAAAGCAATGATATTGAAAACTGTCTTGTTTTATCCCAATATGTGAAATTAGGTTCAGTCATTTACCCAGCTTCAATCGGTCATTCCTTCCTGGCGAAATATGAGATTTTCTGCAGAAAGCACCTTTCGGAAACCTGCAAAAACGAGCGAAAACACCAAGCAACATTACCCTTTGTTCTCCTCCCTAGCAATAATGACTCTGAATAAGCTCTTCACACTAAGGGGAAGACTTTTCAACCCACCAAAACAAAAGCACATGCTAAAGCGTGCTGAAAGTCATCGCTGTGAGGTAAACACATTGTGGAAATTTGCATGTAATTCTTAAGGTTTCTCAAAGGGATTCATTTTAGAAAATCACTTACAGAATCTGAACGGAGGGACCGATTTTAGCCAGAAAAATTTGTAAAAATAATTGAACATGTTCGCTATTCAATCAGATATTGCAAAATATCATTGCTTATATACTCAGGGAGCAGTAGCCTTTTAAATGCCGGGCGTTTTTTTTTACTCACCCGATAGGTATATATAAAGTTAGTTAGTAGCTAAAAGAAGTTAGTGTGTTTGGAGGGCTGTGGAATAAAAAGTTTGTGACCGATATTCAAAACTAAAATGCTAATTTATCACTGAAAGACTAACACAGACGAGAAAGTTTTGTTTTGTAAAATCACACGTCTTGAAGGCCAAAAAATTAAAAAAATGCCTGTAAAAGCTTTGGATGGGAATCGAGAACTCCGCATTCCATTCTGGTCCATGATTAACAATATCAGTTTAAGATGCAGAATTCGAATTTTAATAGCAAGTAAAATAGCAAGCAAGTAAGTAAATGTGGTATTTTTGTTCCCTAATGCGCCATTTACCATTATTTTCCGAACTTCTAGGTCTGTAAGATGACGGATACTACCAAACAAAATTTTCTCATCTAAGTTGACCTTTGACCGATAGATTAACACTTTAGTTTTGGATTTGGTCACATGATTTAGTTTTATTTGATAGCCCGCCACATGCGTAACCTTTTTTGATTCAGCCGGTATATATAAAGAATATTGCTATTCCAACAACTTCTATAATCAATTTTAGAAGGACAGTTCTTTTTAAGAAAATATCGTTTTAAGAAAATATCTTTTTAGGAAAATATCTTTTTACGAAAATATCTTTTTAAGAAAATATCTTTTTAAGAAAATATCTTTTTAGGAAAATATCTTTTTAAGAAAATATCTTTTTAAGAAAATATCTTTTTAAGAAAATATCTTTTTAAGAAAATATCTTTTTAAGAAAATATCTTTTTAAGAAAATATCTTTTTAAGAAAATATCTTTTTAAGAAAATATCTTTTTAAGAAAATATCTTTTTAAGAAAATATCTTTTTACGAAAATATCTTTTTAGGAAAATATCTTTTTAAGAAAATATCTTTTTACGAAAATATCTTTTTTAAGAAAATATCTCTTTAAGAAAATATCTTTTTACGAAAATATCTTTTTAGGAAAATATCTTTTTACGAAAGTATCTTTTTAAGAAAATATCTTTTTAAGAAAATATCTTTTTACGAAAATATCTTTTTAAGAAAATATCTTTTTAAGAAAATATCTTTTTAAGAAAATATCTTCATATGTTCTCTTGTCCATGACAACATTTGCGTTTGTAGAACCCATTGGGGAACAAAATGCAGAAACTGAGGTTGAAGAAAGCGATGGTTCAGGTGATGAAAAACAAGAACTTCAAAAAAGAGGTAACATTACGTCTTGATAATTTCAACTATTCCTTTGCTTGACAAAAGGAAATTTTTCATTCTGATTTTGTTAGTATATTTACCCGTTGATTAAAAAAACTTTCAATGTTTGGCAGTCTACGGAATAAAAAGTATGCGGTCAATATTCAAAACTAACATTTTTTCTGTCAGTCAAAGGCTCACTTAAATGCAATTTTTTTTGATAAAATCACTTGTCTTTTAGACCTAAAAATTAGCAAAATATCTCTAATGGGCATGTATGGGGACGCCAATTCCATATTCCATTCTGGTCCATGATTCATGAGGCATTCAGGCTTACATTAGCAAGTAAATTATGGAACAGAATAGAATGTGGAATCCTTATTCCCAAATTTGCCGTTTACCAGCGATTTCCTAATTTCTAGGTCTAAATCTACCAAACAAAATTTTCTCATCTAAGTTAGCGATTGACTGATAGGTTGATATTTCAGTTTGTAATATCAGCCACATACATTTTACATCACAACCTGCCAAAACGCATAAAATTTTTTGACTCACCCGTTATATCTTTTGTTTTTAGTGATAATCAATTTGTTCAACAAAGGAAAATAAATAATTACAACCATATCTATAATTAAAATATATAATATAATATATATAAACTCAGAAAAACACACATTCTTGTAAACGTTTCGGCCAAAGCCGTCATCAGCAATCAATAATGATATATATTTTAAATATATATATATCTCAGCCGGTATATCTAAAGTTAAAATATATATATATTTAAGATATATAATTACAACCATATTTATAATTAAAATATATAATATGATATCTACTACAATCATAACCATATTTATTTACGACAAATTACAGTACTATTTACATCGAACTCTTCATCTTGTTTTTAAAAGAAGATAAAGAGGGAGTTTGCTGGCCTCGCGGTTTAATTTAAGTAAAAATTATTCATTTAATTAATTACAGATGACGCCGCTGTGCTTCCAAATATTGGATACTTGTTCCAAGGATATAACATCATCAGAGGAAATCCTTTAGACCCAACAGGATCCGATCCGGGTTTTACAAGGTTCAATATCTTTGAAGCTGAACATACAGAGAATAGGAAGACGTATGATGGTCGATACAAAATGCCGGACCGCACCGATGGAACGAAACAAGAATCTTGCACTATGACGGCTAGCGCAGAGACTCTGAATACACAGACGCAGTATAAAGACACACTAAATGTGAAGGCGTCAGCATCTGTATCGGGAGGAACGGCAGTCTGGAAAGCTTCATTCTCAGCAAGCACAGAATATAATCGCGTATCGGAGCAATTGAAAACAAACGAAAAGTCAGTAATCAAAAGTGAATCTACCTGTACTGTTTATGGTGCAGCTATCCATAATAATCCACCTCCCAAATTCACCGATAATTTCTTCAACAATTTGAAAGATCTCGACAGTGATGATCCGGATTATGCAAGCTTTCTGGATAGATTTGGAACACATTTCGTCGAGAGAATAACAATGGGATCTAGGTAAGTAAAAAGAAATTCATTAAATATTAAAATGGCTGGCTTCGTCTTATTATCAACAAGTAACAAACCTTATATCTAATCTATAAGAGTCTGTATCGAGCGATGATTTTAAATACTTTTATACACAACACTCGAGCATTAATTTGATGGCGGATAAAGCCTAGATTTTTGCAACCCCTCTCTGTTTGTCCAGAAAGTTTTGGTGCCCCCTCTTTAGACTCATGAAATGTTCCCAGTTATCGCTACATTAACAACAACAGCAACAATGAAAACAAGAACAACATTTTCATTTTCGTTCAATCTAGGTCTTACGGACTTTCATATAAAATATTGAGACGGAAATGAACACATTTAGGTATGCCCTCTAAAACGAGGCTAGGGTGTAGTCTGAGAAGCGAGGCAAGCTACCCTTGACAGTTGGAAATTCTCATTGCTGCAATAAGAAAAAAGAAAGCAGTTGCATTGAGAATTACTTTAAGATGAACTGCCTAGTGTTAGAAGTAAACATACTTCTTGTTGAAATAGCATTTTAGGACTTCACAGGATTTATCTCCAACTTTTTCCATAGCCCTTTTAAAGAAGATTAGGAGCACGTGCACTCTCATTTTAGAGATGTAACAACCTATCATTCTTACCACATACTTATTACATTTGTTCAAGAGGGCGCGGTCCACGAGTCGTTTCTTCTTGTCAAAAGCGAATAACTGAAGTCAAAGTCTACAGGTGTTTTGGAAAATATCCATGATACAAATCATGGCTAGGCCCAATTGAAACCCCTAGTTTCGGGTGCACTGTAAATTTTGATTTTGCGAGCTTGCATCTCCGGTGTTCGGTGGAAGATTTTAAATGTAAAGTATGTGAATCTAAGTTGAAGATTGATCAATTTGGCTGTCCACTCAGAAAGTAATAATGCCTTATCATCTCGCTCCAATTTTCAGTCAAAATGGGGTACATATTTGAGACACACTGTATTTTGTCCCCTCTCTTAGCAGGTGAACTTTTTTATACCCCCTATTAGATGTCTTCCAACCCCTCTTCGGAAGAAATATATAAATTAAATTTTTTGTTAAAGATATTCAAAAATGCAAACGATTTCAAAAGAGAATGAAGAAAAACTACAACGGGAAGGAATTGACGTTGACGTCACAGCTTCAGCCTCGCTTATCGGAAAAGTCGATGTCGAAGTGAGCACTTCAGTTTCAAAGACCAAGGAAAATATTGAAAAATTTTCAAAGAGCGTCGAAGAGACTACCGAAGTCGCCTTTGGCTCAAAGCCACCTACTGACGGTAAAATGTTGCTTTCATTCTTAATCTATCGTAGTCATAAGTAATTGTTCTTCTGTTTCGCCACAGCAACTGCTTTAGGCCTGTGAGATTTACAGTAAACTCGAACAACATGACTCTAACAAAATGTGTTTGATAAAATGATGCGAGTCAAGATTAGAAGCTGTCGGGTAATAAAACTCATATTAACCGGTTTTGTCGTTGTACAGGAAAATATAAAGACCTCGGTCTAAATTAGAATAGTTAAATATAGATTGCAATGTCAGTCCATTTTCATCGGCCTCAGTTTATGCTTCAAAAGAACTCTGCTCCTTTTCCACCCTAGCAGGTTCCAGCAGGGGGAAACAAAATTCGCTGTAAAAACAGCTTATTGAGATCACACAATCAAAAACATAAAAGGAAAGTGCAACAAAGCCTTCTTAGTCTGAGTCTCATTTTGTGATATGTGTCTTTGTTTGAAGCCGTACAAGGAAAAGTTGTCATCGACCTGAAACGCCATGTTTTATTGGGGCATTTATTCGTTTTTACAAGTCCATCATTCGAATTCCTGCGTGGCAGGCAGTAGGGGCAGCAATTCTCGATTCTTGCACTGAGTTACATATTGTTCGTTTTGTGCTTTGAATAAATTGATTCACTGATATGCATTTTACATTTACAGGTAATCCTAAGACATGGATGGCTAGCGCTTTTGAAAATCCATATCCAGTTCACTACAACTTGAGAAGCATTCTTGATTTATTCAAACGAGAGTACTTCAGGAATACACCAGATGTCAGATACAAAAAGATTAAGAAGGGACTTAAAAAGTTTTTACAGGTATGTCTTTTGATTCAGTTAGCATAGGGCGGGAATCATTGCAAAAGTTTAACAATCAAGCGTGTTAACTGAATAGATTCAAGGGAACTTTACGTCGCTTGACATGATTCGGGAAAGAACATTTTCATCTAATTGTGACAGAGCATAATTTTGACCTGTTTTTTCCATCGAGTAATTAATTATATACGAAAAATTGTTTCCTTCTTACGATAAATCAATAACTATTAGTAACGGATATTCTGAGACTGGGTGTTCCAAAGGGACTGGGTGTCCCATAAAAAGTACCCGATGTCCAAAAAAGTACTCCCATATGAAAAATTGCCCAAAAATTTTTGGAAATGATGAAATGTTTGTTTTCGGTACTTAAAGAGTATGGACTAACGCATTGCATAACCTCATTCATTTCATTTTATGTAAATTTCTCAGCTAAAAGCTACGTATAAGACTACTATAATATGATGCTAAAATCACACAAATAGTGATAATCGCGTGGAATCCAAATATGTAATGCATCTAAAATCGATAAGGCTGAAGAGAACATATGAAAAGAACTCTGATGAAGCTTTCAAGCCATATGCCCTCAGTTTCCATCGATAAGGCTGAAGAGAACATATGAAAAGAACTCTGATGAAGCTTTCGAGCCATATGCCCTCAGTTTCCATCGATAAGGATGAAGAGAACATATGAAAAGAACTCTGATGAAGCTTTCAAGCCATATGCCCTCAGTTTCCATCGATAAGGCTGAAGAGAACATATGAAAAGAACTCTGATGAAGCTTTCAAGCCATATGCCCTCAGTTTCCATCGATAAGGATGAAAAGAACATATGAAAAGAACTCTGATGAAGCTTTCAAGATATATGCCCTCAGTTTCCATCGATAAGGATGAAGAGAACATATGAAAAGAACTCTGATGAAGCTTTCAAGCCATATGCCCTCAGTTTCCATCGATAAGGATGAAGAGGACATTAGAAAAGAACTCTGATGAAGCTTTCAAGCCATATGCCCTCAGTTTCCATCGATAAGGCTGAAGAGAACATATGAAAAGAACTCTGATGAAGCTTTCGAGCCATATGCCCTCAGTTTCCATCGATAAGGCTGAAGAGAACATATGAAAAGAACTCTGATGAAGCTTTCAAGCCATATGCCCTCAGTTTCCATCGATAAGGATGAAGAGAACATATGAAAAGAACTCTGATGAAGCTTTCAAGCCATATGCCCTCAGTTTCCATCGATAAGGATGAAGAGAACATATGAAAAGAACTCTGATGAAGCTTTCAAGCCATATGCCCTCAGTTTCCATCGATAAGGATGAAGAGAACATATGAAAAGAACTCTGATGAAGCTTTCAAGCCATATGCCCTCAGTTTCCATCGATAAGGATGAAGAGGACATATGAAAAGAACTCTGATGAAGCTTTCAAGCCATATGCCCTCAGTTTCCATCGATAAGGCTGAAGAGAACATATGAAAAGAACTCTGATGAAGCTTTCGAGCCATATGCCCTCAGTTTCCATCGATAAGGCTGAAGAGAACATATGAAAAGAACTCTGATGAAGCTTTCGAGCCATATGCCCTCAGTTGCCATCGATAAGGCTGAAGAGAACATATGAAAAGAACTCTGATGAAGCTTTCAAGCCATATGCCCTCAGTTTCCATCGATAAGGCTGAAGAGAACATATGAAAAGAACTCTGATGAAGCTTTCAAGCCATATGCCCTCAGTTTCCATCGATAAGGCTGAAGAGAACATATGAAAAGAACTCTGATGAAGCTTTCGAGCCATATGCCCTCAGTTTCCATCGATAAGGATGAAGAGAACATATGAAAAGAACTCTGATGAAGCTTTCAAGCCATATGCCCTCGGTTTCCATCGATAAGGCTGAAGAGAACATATGAAAAGAACTCTGATGAAGCTTTCAAGCCATATGCCCTCAGTTTCCATCGATAAGGATGAAAAGAACATATGAAAAGAACTCTGATGAAGCTTTCAAGCCATATGCCCTCAGTTTCCATCGATAAGGATGAAGAGAACATATGAAAAGAACTCTGATGAAGCTTTCAAGCCATATGCCCTCAGTTTCCATCGATAAGGATGAAGAGGACATTAGAAAAGAACTCTGATGAAGCTTTCAAGCCATATGCCCTCAGTTTCCATCGATAAGGCTGAAGAGAACATATGAAAAGAACTCTGATGAAGCTTTCGAGCCATATGCCCTCAGTTTCCATCGATAAGGCTGAAGAGAACATATGAAAAGAACTCTGATGAAGCTTTCAAGCCATATAGGAAAGGAAAGGGGCTGGAATTTTACAGCGGCAAATATGAAAGTTTCTGTTTGATAGGTGATTTCAATTGTGAGCCTAAAGATGGCATCATCAGTGACTTCATGGACACTTATGATTTATCTAACCTGGTCAAGAGCCCAACCTGTTTTAAGTCTGACAGCCCAAGATGTATTGATCTCATTCTGACGAACAGAAAAAGAAGTTTCCAGAATACAGTAACAGTGCATACAGGGCTGTCGGACTTCCATGCCATGATAGTTACGGTACTTAAAGGTGGATATAGGAAAAAAGGGCCCAAGATCATTACATATAGAAATTACACCAAATTCTGTGCTGAGGACTTTAGGAGGGATCTTTGTGATCAGATTTCGTCCGAACTGCAGGATAATGAAGATTATGGCTCTTTTGAAACTGTGGTTACTGATACACTTAATAGACATGCTCCTATTAAGACAAAATATTTGCGTGCAAATGATGGCCCCTTTATGACGAAGGCCCTGCGAAAAGCGATGATGCATCGCAAAAGACTACGCAATAAATACATTAAGAGTAGAACGGAAGAGAACCTTAAAGCGTTTAAAAAGCAAAGAAATTTTTGCGTGAAGCTCCTGCGCAGGACGAAATCTGATTACTATAGGAACCTTGACCTTGGAGACCTTACAGATAATCGTAAATTTTGGAAGACTGTCAAACCGGTTTTTTCAAATGAAGTACGAACAACTTCATCTATAACTCTGATAGAAGATGGAAACATGATAACTGAGGACTTAAAGATTGCAGAAATTTTTAATCATTACTTCACAAATATAACAGAGAATTTAGGAATTTCCGAAGACCAGACACTTCTGTCACCTACAAATGGTATAAATGATCCAGTAGAAAAAGCTATAAAAAAATATGAAAATCATCCCAGCATTAAAATGATCAAAGAACGCTGCGAACTGAACCAATTTGCATTCAAGCCAGTGACTGTTAATGAGATACTTTTACAGATTCAAAAACTGAACTCAAAGAAGGCATCTCCTTTAAACAGCATTCCTGCCAAGATCCTCAAACAAAATGCAGACATTTTTGCTGTCCTCATCCAACAACTTTTCAATTCTAATTTATCAGAGTGCTATTTTCCAAAGGAATTGAAAGCTGGTGAGATTTCGTCTCTTTTCAAAAGACTCGATGCTTTCCTCAAGAAAAATTATAGACCTATAACGGTTTTATCGTCTGTGTCCAAAATTTACGAGAGAGTTCTGGAGAGTCAAATAAAATCTCATGCCCTTAGCTTCCTGTCTCCTCTTCTTTGTGGATTCCGAGAGGGCTATGGAACCCAACATGCACTTGTACGACTCATAGAAACCTGCAAAAAGACCTTAGATAAAGGGGGTCTTGCTGGAGCACTACTCATGGATCTCTCGAAGGCTTTTGATTGCTTAAATCATGAGCTTTTGATTGCAAAATTAAGTGCTTACGGTTTCAGTATGAGTGCATTGCGGTTGATCCATAGCTATCTCAATGAGAGGAAGCAAAGGGTAAAGATAAATGGGTCATTCAGCACATGGAGAGAAACGACGATAGGTGTACCGCAGGGTTCGGTCTTGGGACCTCTTCTGTTTAACATATACCTCAATGATCTCTTCATGTTTGTGAAAGATGCTGAAATATGTAACTATGCAGATGACACAACTATATATGCTTGCGATAGTAATGTCGAAAGTGTCGTTAAAACATTAGAAAGTGATGCCCTTAAAATTGCAAGCTGGTTTCCAAACAACTGCATGAAGTTGAATGAGGACAAGTGCCACCTAATGGTATTTGGGGATAAAAGTAATGAAATTTCTTTAAATATCGGAAGGGTAACCATAAAAGAGAGCACGGAAGAAAAGTTGCTTGGAGTGATTTTTGACAAAAAATTATGCTTTAAACAGCAAGTAAGATCCATTTGCAAAAAGGCTGGTCAAAAGCTACATGCTCTCTCAAGAATTTCTCACTTTCTTGACACTGAACAACTAAAGCGAGTAATGAAAGCATTTATCTTGTCCCAGTTCAACTACTGTCCGCTTGTTTGGATGTTCTGCGATAGAACACTGAACAATAAAGTTAATCGTATTCACGAACGGGCATTGCGGATAACTTACAAAGATATGAGATCAGATTTTGATACAATGTTACTCAGAGACAATGCTGTCCCAATCCACATTAGGAATTTACAGTTGTTAATGACTGAAATTTATAAAACAAAATGGGAACTTAATCCTAGTTTCATGAAGGAGATCTTTGTCGAAAAACACAGTCCTTATGGTTTAAGAAGCTGCCATAATCTACTGCTGCCACAAGCACGTACTACGTGTTATGGCTTAGAGACGATATCGTTTCTGGGGTGTAGATTATGGCAGGCTCTTCCCAATGACATGAAGCAATCAGATACCCTCTCCAGCTTTAAAAGGAAAATAAAAACCTGGAAAGGAGAGGAATGCAACTGTAGACTGTGTAGACCATTCGTGGCTCAGGTTGGGTTCTTGAGTGGATAAATGTTGCATCGAAAATTTTAAAACATTGTAAATTCTGTAAAAACATTGTAAAAATCTGTACATATGTATATTCATAGCTATTTATTCTGAATTATAGATATTTTTTTTTTCTTTGCTTTTTAAAAAAAATTTTAGTTTGTAGTAGGCTTGAATTAGCTTTTCTATTGCTACTTATGTATATGCCTACTTTAAATAAATAGTTAATAATAATAATAATAATATGCCCTCAGTTTCCATCGATAAGGATGAAGAGAACATATGAAAAGAACTCTGATGAAGCTTTCAAGCCATATGCCCTCAGTTTCCATCGATAAGGCTGAAGAGAACATATGAAAAGAACTCTGATGAAGCTTTCAAGCCATATGCCCTCAGTTTCCATCGATAAGGATGAAGAGGACATATGAAAAGAACTCTGATGAAGCTTTCAAGCCATATGCCCTCAGTTTCCATCGATAAGGATGAAGAGAACATATGAAAAGAACTCTGATGAAGCTTTCAAGCCATATGCCCTCAGTTTCCATCGATAAGGATGAAGAGGACATATGAAAAGAACTCTGATGAAGCTTTCAAGCCATGTGCCCTCAGTTTCCATCGATAAGGCTGAAGAGAACATATGAAAAGAACTCTGATGAAGCTTTCGAGCCAACTCAGTTTCCATCGATAAGGCTGAAGAGAACATATGAAAAGAACTCTGATGAAGCTTTCGAGCCATATGCCCTCAGTTGCCATCGATAAGGCTGAAGAGAACATATGAAAAGAACTCTGATGAAGCTTTCAAGCCATATGCCCTCAGTTTCCATCGATAAGGCTGAAGAGAACATATGAAAAGAACTCTGATGAAGCTTTCAAGCCATATGCCCTCAGTTTCCATCGATAAGGCCGAAGAGAACATATGAAAAGAACTCTGATGAAGCTTTCGAGCCATATGCCCTCAGTTTCCATCGATAAGGATGAAGAGGACATATGAAAAGAACTCTGATGAAGCTTTCAAGCCATATGCCCTCAGTTTCCATCGATAAGGCTGAAGAGAACATATGAAAAGAACTCTGATGAAGCTTTCGAGCCATATGCCCTCAGTTTCCATCGATAAGGATGAAGAGAACATATGAAAAGAACTCTGATGAAGCTTTCAAGCCATATGCCCTCAGTTTCCATCGATAAGGCTGAAGAGAACATATGAAAAGAACTCTGATGAAGCTTTCAAGCCATATGCCCTCAGTTTCCATAGATAAGGATGAAAAGAACATATGAAAAGAACTCTGATGAAGCTTTCAAGCCATATGCCCTCAGTTTCCATCGATAAGGATGAAGAGAACATATGAAAAGAAGTCTGATGAAGCTTTCAAGCCATATGCCCTCAGTTTCCATCGATACGGATGAAGAGGACATATGAAAAGAACTCTGATGAAGCTTTCAAGCCATATGCCCTCAGTTTCCATCGATAAGGCTGAAGAGAACATATGAAAAGAACTCTGATGAAGCTTTCGAGCCATATGCCCTCAGTTTCCATCGATAAGGCTGAAGAGAACATATGAAAAGAACTCTGATGAAGCTTTCGAGCCATATGCCCTCAGTTGCCATCGATAAGGCTGAAGAGAACATATGAAAAGAACTCTGATGAAGCTTTCAAGCCATATGCCCTCAGTTTCCATCGATAAGGCTGAAGAGAACATATGAAAAGAACTCTGATGAAGCTTTCAAGCCATATGCCCTCAGTTTCCATCGATAAGGCTGAAGAGAACATATGAAAAGAACTCTGATGAAGCTTTCGAGCCATATGCCCTCAGTTTCCATCGATAAGGATGAAGAGGACATATGAAAAGAACTCTGATGAAGCTTTCAAGCCATATGCCCTCAGTTTCCATCGATAAGGCTGAAGAGAACATATGAAAAGAACTCTGATGAAGCTTTCAAGCCATATGCCCTCAGTTTCCATCGATAAGGCTGAAGAGAACATATGAAAAGAACTCTGATGAAGCTTTCGAGCCATATGCCCTCAGTTGCCATCGATAAGGCTGAAGAGAACATATGAAAAGAACTCTGATGAAGCTTTCAAGCCATATGCCCTCAGTTTCCATCGATAAGGCTGAAGAGAACATATGAAAAGAACTCTGATGAAGCTTTCAAGCCATATGCCCTCAGCTTCCATCGATAAGGCTGAAGAGAGCATATGAAAAGAACTCTGATGAAGCTTTCAAGCCATATGCCCTCAGTTTCCATCGATAAGGCTGAAGAGAACATATGAAAAGAGCTCTGATGAAGCTTTCGAGCCATATGCCCTCAGTTTCCATCGATAAGGCTGAAGAGAACATATGAAAAGAGCTCTGATGAAGCTTTCGATCCATATGCCCTCAGTTTCCATCGATAAGGCTGAAGAGAACATATGAAAAGAGCTCTGATGAAGCTTTCGAGCCATATGCCCTCAGTTTCCATCGATAAGGCTGAAGAGAACATATGAAAAGAACTCTGATGAAGCTTTCGAGCCATATGCCCTCAGCTTCCATCGATAAGGCTGAAGAGAAAATATGAAAAGAACTCTGATGAAGCTTTCAAGCCATATGCCCTCAGTTTCCATCGATAAGGCTGAAGAGAACATATGAAAAGAACTCTGATGAAGCTTTCAAGCCATATGCCCTCAGTTTCCATCGATAAGGCTGAAGAGGACATATGAAAAGAACTCTGATGAAGCTTTCAAGCCATATGCCCTCAGCTTCCATCGATAAGGATGAAAAGAACATATGAAAAGAACTCTGATGAAGCTTTCGAGCCATATGCCCTCAGTTTCCATCGATAAGGCTGAAGAGAACATATGAAAAGAGCTCTGATGATGCTTTCAAGCCATATGCCCTCAGTTTCCATCGATAAGGCTGAAGAGGACATATGAAAAGAACTCTGATGAAGCTTTCAAGCCATATGCCCTCAGCTTCCATCGATAAGGCTGAAGAGAACATATGAAAAGAGCTCTGATGAAGCTTTCGAGCCATATGCCCTCAGTTTCCATCGATAAGGCTGAAGAGAACATATGAAAAGAGCTCTGATGAAGCTTTCGAGCCATATGCCCTCAGTTTCCATCGATAAGGCTGAAGAGAACATATGAAAAGAACTCTGATGAAGCTTTCGAGCCATATGCCCTCAGCTTCCATCGATAAGGCTGAAGAGAAAATATGAAAAGAACTCTGATGAAGCTTTCAAGCCATATGCCCTCAGTTTCCATCGATAAGGCTGAAGAGAACATATGAAAAGAACTCTGATGAAGCTTTCAAGCCATATGCCCTCAGTTTCCATCGATAAGGCTGAAGAGGACATATGAAAAGAACTCTGATGAAGCTTTCAAGCCATATGCCCTCAGCTTCCATCGATAAGGATGAAAAGAACATATGAAAAGAACTCTGATGAAGCTTTCGAGCCATATGCCCTCAGTTTCCATCGATAAGGCTGAAGAGAACATATGAAAAGAGCTCTGATGATGCTTTCAAGCCATATGCCCTCAGTTTCCATCGATAAGGCTGAAGAGGACATATGAAAAGAACTCTGATGAAGCTTTCAAGCCATATGCCCTCAGCTTCCATCGATAAGGCTGAAGAGAACATATGAAAAGAGCTCTGATGAAGCTTTCGAGCCATATGCCCTCAGTTTCCATCGATAAGGCTGAAGAGAACATATGAAAAGAGCTCTGATGAAGCTTTCGAGCCATATGCCCTCAGTTTCCATCGATAAGGCTGAAGAGAACATATGAAAAGAACTCTGATGAAGCTTTCGAGCCATATGCCCTCAGCGTCCATCGATAAGGCTGAAGAGAACATATGAAAACAACTCTGATGAAGCTTTCAAGCCATATGCCCTCAGTTTCCATCGATAAGGCTGAAGAGAACATATGAAAAGAACTCTGATGATGCTTTCAAGCCATATGCCCTCAGTTTCCATCGATAAGGCTGAAGAGAACATATGAAAAGAACTCTGATGAAGCTTTCAAGCCATATGCCCTCAGTTTCCATCGATAAGGCTGAAGAGAACATATGAAAAGAACTCTGATGAAGCTTTCGAGCCATATGCCCTCAGTTTCCATCGATAAGGCTGAAGAGAACATATGAAAAGAACTCTGATGAAGCTTTCGAGCCATATGCCCTCAGTTTCGTTCTTTCCTGGATGATAACAAAATTATGGATGATAACATCAATCAGAATACTAGAAATTTGATTATGCTATTCAAAATTTATAACTAAGCATATAAAAAATGGGCAAAAGGAGGATGGACAGCGGAAGGAGAAATAATAAAGAAGGGTCAAACGAAGGTTTTTAAACCAATGGGTATTCAATTTTTAGTAAGTCTGAAGTAAAAGATTCTTGTACTGCTTTCCGAAAATCTTTTTTGTAGGAGAAGTCCAATATTTTTGGAATATAGTTCCATATTCTTACACCAAAATTTGTTATGAGTTCACTTTTGTAATTTGTTCTAGCTACTGGCAGGCGAAATTTTCCAGAAATTGTTTGTCTAGTCTTAATCTTGTGTTTTTTGCTAGTTAATTGGAAAAGATCGCTGAAAAATGTTTCACAGTTTCCTTTAGAGATGTCATACATGAATTTGGCACATTCTAGCTTTTAAGTGTCATGCAAGTTTAACGACTTTAGTGTCTTGAACAGTGGTTTGCTGTGTTCACTTCGTTGTTTGAACAAAATCATCCTAGCTGCTTTTTTAGGTTCTTGTGAGAGGATCTAATGAGTTTTGATACGCTCCTCCCCAGTTAATAATACCATAATTAATGTGTGGAGAAATGATGGCATTATAAATGTTTCGAAAGATATCATTTGGTACAAAGTGTCTCATTTTAGCTAAGATTCAAATACTTTTTGCAACTTTAGTGTTAACATGTTGAATATTTTGTTTCCACGTCAGATGACTGTCGATTAAAACTCCCAGATATTTTGCATAGTTTCTTTCATTTAGGTGCTCACCATTCTGAATCATACTGTTTGTGAAATATTTTTGATATTGTCTAAAACCATAAAATTGAGAATTTTTATTGTCTTTCAAGTATACAATAATAGTTAGCGTTTCTTTCTGACATTTATGATCAAACCAGAAACTTAACAGACAAACTATCTGTGAATAAAAACAATGAACGATTTTGCCTAATCAATTTTGAGTTTTCGCAAATCTCAAGGAACATACATTTGAGGCAGACCTCAGTTTTCAATTCCACTTTGAGCAGACAAATCTTTTAATTCCATCTTTTCATATCAATTCAATAGTTACATGCAAAATTATGCAAATGCCCTTAAAACATTGCATGAGAAATTATTTCTGTAAAATGCTACATTAGTAACAATAGCCATGAAATATTACAATAGCAGCAATATCCGTCAAACATTACAGTACCAACAATATTTTTGAATTGCTACGTTAGGAACAAGAACCATAAAATATTACATTAGTAGCACTACATGTGAAATATCACAGTAGTGACAATACCCATGAAATATCACAGTAGTGACAATACCCGTGAAATATCACGGTAATGACAATACCCATGAAATATCACAGTAGTGACAATACCCGTGAAATATCACGGTAGTGACAATACCCATGAAATATCACAGTAGTGACAATACCCGTGAAATATCACAGTAGTGACAATACCCGTGAAATATCACGGTAGTGACAATACCCATGAAATATCACAGTAGTGACAATACCCATGAAATATCACAGTAATGACAATACCCATGAAATATCACGGTAGTGACAATACCCGTGAAATATCACGGTAGTAATGATACCAATAAAATATCACATAAGTAACAGTACTCTTGGAATATTGCATGATGAAAATACCAGGGAAATATTAAATTGCAAATGATGACAGAGAACTATTGCATGATATTTCAGGGATACTGCAAAAATTTTGCAAATCGACATCCTAATCTGAATGCAGAATGCGAAGGACCAAGAACAGGCTGCGGAGGAGGCAGTATCTGTAGTGCAAACGCAATATGCGAAGAGCTGCCAGCAGGGAGAGCAAGTGATCATGCAGATCAACAATACACCTGTAAATGTAAGCCAGGATTCAAAGGAGATGGAACAAGATGTGATCGCAGTAAGTTTCTATGCATTGAAGTTTCAAACACAGTAAAGTCCCGCCTTTAAGAAACTGTACTATAAGAAACTCAGGCCTGATTTCGCTGAATAAGATACCTCTCTGCAAGAAACTACCAAGGCTGATTCATGTTCAGTTCCTTATAAAATAGTACATAGCAATATTATATGGCGCATATTTGAATTATATTTCTCCAAAAAGTCTCAACTCTCTATTAACAAGTTTTAAGCACAAATTGTTATAATTTCAAGAAACTTTCAGCACTGGTTCACACTATTAGGTCTTTGTACAACAGTGCATATTTCAAAAACGTTTTCTTAACAATTTTGACAGCTGTTTGGAGTATAAAAGTGTTTCTTATACCATGCTATACACACCCTATTGTGAAGAAGTACAGTATATTATAACAATCGGGCTGTCACAAGTTACGGATCTGAAACCATCAAATATAGAGGGCAGCGTCTGTGGCTATCTCTACCTCAGCACATAAGGAATGCTCAATCTATCAATGAGTTTAAGAAAGAAATTAAAAGCTAGAATGGCACTGACTGCACATGCAGATTATGTAGGACTTTTATACCACAACTTGGATTTTTGTGATATCATGGCAAACCAGAGCCAGAATTTCGGATTTTAAACTGCTAGGAGTTTTATAATACTACGTTTTTAATTCTGATTTGAAATTTTATACCATGTATTTTATATCTTCTTTATTTAATCATGTATATATATTCATTAGATGTATTAATTTTAGCAGTTGGCTTGGCCAAGGTATTGTACCCATTTGACTACTTCAAGCTCATTATCATGATTTCTCAAACCCAAGCCATACTGTACTTTCTTTTCTAGTTCCTAAATGGATTGCAAGAGGAACCATACATCATATCAATACCAGAGGAAAATGGGGATCATGGGGTGGAATGCAGTACTGCCCAAATGGTGTATTTGCAGACGGATTCTTACTGAAGGCGGAACAGCCAATAGACGGGGACGATACGGGAGCCAATTCAGTGTGCATTCTGTGTAAAGGTGAATATAAATGTTCAAAGGAAGGAAGTTGGGGAACATGGTCAGATGAATACAAATGTCCCGCAGGATCATATCTTTATGGCTGGAGACAAAACGTGGAAAGCCCAGGAGGGGATGATACAGCACTTGACAACGTTGAATACAAATGCAAAAGTGTGGATACGGGAGCAGTAACGAAGACAATGAAAGGGAATGGCCATGAATGGGGAAGCTGGAGCAGATTCCAAGGGTGCCCGGAAAATCAATATATTTGTGGTATAAATACAAGAGTAGAAGATCCGGATGGAGATGATACCGCATTGAATGATATTGAGCATCAATGCTGTGAGATAGATCTATCTAAAAAGAAAGCTAAGAAGTAAGTCACAATTAATATTGTAATACATGTCCTGAAAAGGGGTGATTAAGGTAGATTTAAACAGAGAAATCAATTTATTTGTGGTATTAATAGAAGAGTAGAAGATCCGGATGGAGATGATACCGCATTGAATGATATTGAGCATCAATGCTGTGAGATAGATCTATCTAAAAAGGAAGCTAAGAAGTAAGTCACAATTAATATTGTAATATCTGTCCTAAAAAGGGGAGATTAAGGTAGATTTAAACAGAGAAATCAATCTATTTGTGGTATTAATAGAAGAGTAGAAGATCCGGATGGAGATGATACCGCATTGAATGATATTGAGCATCAATGCTGTGAGATAGATCTATCTAAAAAGAAAGCTAAGAAGTAAGTCACAATTAATATTGTAATACATGTCCTGAAAAGGGGTGATTAAGGTAGATTTAAACAGAGAAATCAATTTATTTGTGGTATTAATAGAAGAGTAGAAGATCCGGATGGAGATGATACAGCATTGAATGATATTGAGCATCAATGCTGTGAGATAGATCTATCTAAAAAGGAAGCTAAGAAGTAAGTCACAATTAATATTGTAATGCATGTCCTAAAAAGGGGAGATTAAGGTAGATTTAAACAGAGAAATCAATTTATTTGTGGTATTAATAGAAGAGTAGAAGATCCGGATGGAGATGATACAGCATTGAATGATATTGAGCATCAATGCTGTGAGATAGATCTATCTAAAAAGAAAGCTAAGAAGTAAGTCACAATTAATATTGTAATATCTGTCCTAAAAAGGGGAGATTAAGGTAGATTTAAACAGCGAAATCAATTTATTTGTGGTATTAATAGAAGAGTAGAAGATCCGGATGGAGATGATACCGCATTGAATGATGTTGAGCATCAATGCTGTGAGATGGATCTATCTAAAAAGGAAGCTAAGAAGTAAGTCACAATTAATATTGTAATATCTGTCCTAAAAAGGGGAGATTAAGGTAGATTTAAACAGAGAAATCAATTTATTTCTGGTATCAATACAAGTGTAGAAGATCCGGATGGATATCTTCTATCTAAAAAGAAAGCTAAGAAGAGGCCACAATTAATATTGTAGCATATGTCCTAAAAAGGGGACGCTTAAAGGTAGATTCAAACCAAGAAATAAAGTAGAATGAAATGATTTGAATTGCAATTTTTTTTAGGAAGAAGACCCAAAAAGGAATGAAAAATGAGCAATAACAGAAAGGATTGCTTGCAAATCAAGAAGATTAAATAATGTGATGGAATTCAATGAATTATAGAATAGATTGCACTGATAAACATGTCTCTCTTTGCGTCATATTCTAGATCTTCTGCAGGTCAATTTCCTTCTCGCAATGTTGCACAAAGATTCACAGTTGATCATCAGGAGCTTTAAAGGCAGTGTGGGCATAGTTTCGTCAACTCGACATTACATTCCTATCTCTGTTCATCCCTCCTCCAATAAGATGTATTTAAAACCAACTGTATAAAGCATCAAAGAAGTTCGCTTGGTCGAAGCTTGCTTTGTCGCCATTCCGCCATTGCTCGAATGGTCTTGACAAGGAGGCTGTTACTTTCATGTGATCAGTTTAAAACAGCCAGCTCTTAACCAATCAAATCCTCGAATAGTTACATGTATGTCAGCATCGTGTCAGCAATTTCATGGTTCGTGCATATGCAACTTATTCATGTATGGACACACTGCCTTTAAAAGAAAAGTTTCAGGGCTGCTAATTTCAGAGAATTTGTTCAGAATCTTTTAAACGCTGGGATTTGAAACTATAAAGAGAGATTGATTTAAAAACATAATTATATATGAAATATGAAACATACATACAGGAGAATTTGAAACTATAAAGAGAGATTGATTTAAAAAACCATAATGATATATGAAATATAACACAGACATACAGGAGAATTTGAAACTATAAAGAGAGATTGATTTAAAAAACCATAATTATATATGAAATATAACACAGACATACAGGAGAATTTGAAACTATAAAGAGAGATTGATTTAAAAAACCATAATTATATATGAAATATAACACAGACATACAGGAGAATTTGAAACTATAAAGAGAAATTGATTTAAAAACCATAATTATATATGAAATATAACACAGACATACAGGAGAATTTGAAACTATAAAGAGAGATTGATTTAAAAACCATAATTATATATGAAATATAAAACATAATTACAGGATGACTGAAAACTGTGAAGAGAAATTTATTTAAAGACACAATTATGTATAAAATATGAAATATAGTGACACGATGATTTAAAACTATAAAGAGAAGTTTATTTAAAGACATTATTATATATAAAATATAAATACCGGGAGAGCCAGAAAAAAGTTCCCACTTTTGAAAATTCATGACACCAAGACTAATTCACAGATTTGAGTCATTCAAATTCTAGCTAAAAGCTGAAAGATCAAACTATTTTTGTGATTTTTCTCGCTGTCCTACCAGCACTACAAATATAGGTTAATTCAACTTTACAAAAATGTCATGGTTGCAAAATGACTGAAAAGTGGCCTGAAACATCGATCAATGCATAAATGACTTTTGGCACAGAATAATGAAGGAAATGCAACTTCTCATGGGTGAGAGATATCCTGTAGACATTAATTGCCATGGGATTGAAAATCTTCTGTATTTGTTTTAAAAACGATGTCTTATAACTCTTGAAGGAGGTGAAACGCCCATTGCCTATTGTTCGATGTGAATAGAGTCCTTACAATTTGATCAATGTTTTAGGCCCTTTTTCGTCATTATGCAACCATAAATTTTTTACAAAATTGAATTAACCTATATTTGTAGTGCTGGTAGGACAGCGAGAAAAATCACAAAAAATTCTTTGATCTTTCGGCTTTTAACTAGAATTAGAATGATTCAAATCTGTGGAGTAATCTTGGTGCTATGAATTTTCAAAAGTGAGAACTTGTTTCTGGCTCAACCGGTACACTATGATTCAAAAATACAAAGAGAGGATAATTTTGAAATAAAAAGAAAGGATTTGAAAATAAAAAGAGAAGATGATTTGTAAATGTAAAGTTGGATGAGTTTATAATGTCAAGAAAGAATGATTTAAAAGCATACAGTGAGGTTAATTTACAAATATAAAATAACTTAAGAAATTTCTGGAATTTCATATAGTCGAATCCTTCGGAGGCCTTAGCTATGAAACTCAAATCATTGAGGGCACCATTCCGATTTAATTATGAATCGTTTAGGCACGTGGGCCGTGCAAGTGCATACAAGAGAAAGGCAAACAAAATCAAATAACATTATACACGAAGCTACCTAATAAGCAAAAAGTACTGTTGAAAATAGCATGAAACATACTGCTGGCATTGGCGATAAGCTTTTTGAGTGTTTTGTAAGTTTTCGATGATTTGACTTCAACAGAAAGATCATTCCACAACTTAGAACCCCTTTACGAGAAACATTTATGTCCAAAAGCCGATTTGCGACGAGGAACAGCCAAATCTCTTTCGATTTTACGAAATTCTCTCTTACATAAATCGGACAGCCTCATGAACCTTTCTGTAAGGTAAGTGAGAGCATGGTCGTTTGACGCCGTGTTCAGGTCATCTTTGGCGGCCGAAAGGCTACCTGGACAGATTTCTCCTGCCTATTTACACGTATCTATGACTTGATCAACAAACTTGATCATGGTGTCTACACAGAATGAAAACAAATTTACAGCAATCTGAGGGTACTTAGTGAATATTTGTAATTTTGATAAAATCACTATTTACTGCTTGACATGCATCTTATAAGATGATTGTGAGTGTACCGAAACACTCGTTTTGTTGTTCAAGAAATCACTGAGCTGGACTAGTACCCAATGATTATATTGATAATTTACGAAAGCTGCCCAGTTGCACTAGGATAGAAACATGAAAGTTTTGAACGGCAAATGGCGGTTATTGTACTTCCTAAAAGTATCTAGAGTGGCATCTAGTATTATGGCAGGTAGGGTATTCTGGAACATTTTGCAGGAAATGAAGTCCAGAGGCCTGGAAATGAACCGAGTTGAAGTCACCTAACAACATTAATACATTCAAACATAAGGTGAAAGAAATTTTTTTCTGAAATTTACAAAAAGAGGAAGATGACACATATGTCTTTTACTAAGGACCGTTTTTTGGAATTTCTCATTTTTTGCACTCGAAAGCCTTTTTTCAGATCACATTTTTTTTATTATACCTCAGGAGGGACCATAATGGAAATAAGGTTGCATTGACCTTTTTAATGCTATCCCTGCCATTTTTAGCCTGCGGTATTTTTTAATTAATCATTTAGTTTTTTGCCTGTAAAATTTGGTATTCTTTGTAAATTGACTCGCTTTCGTTTTTTATCATTATAATTGTAAATTTTATTTGATGGCAAAAATATACATACATACAATATACATACATACATACATATATACGTACATATATACATAGCAAAAAGCTCATCAATTCACTTGATACTACATTTCAAAATCTATCGCCACATTTTTCAACGTTGGGTTGCAAAATTAGCATATTCACGCCCGACAACCCCTACTGACGTGTGACGTCACATTGAATCCTCGAAGCTGTGGAGGCAGGTGGAGGTCATGTGATTTTTGCGCGCCCTTTTCCTGATTTCATCACGCGTACACATCAAAAAACATTTCATTTTTGTAAGATCTGATATTGAGCGTGTTTAGTAATAAAAACTGTGCATAAATTGAAGATTTTGATGATTTGGAAGCAGAGAAACTAACGCTATGGATGCTAGCAGGTAAGCAGATCCTCGTCGATTTCACGAAAATCTCGTAGGCCCGGGATTGCAACTCAACATTAATCTTTGAACTTCTTATCCATCTGCTGTGATATTCCAAAGATGTTTGATTTTATTTGGAAGAACAGTCTTCACAAACTTAGTTTTCTTTTGTTTGGGATAATTTGGAAATGAAATTACCCATTTTCAGGAAGTGTTTAATCGTAAGACTCCCTTTAGATTTTTCTTTCGTTTCGTAAGACGAAAATTCATGATTTTTATTCAGGGTTGTTTTCTCGAGAAGTGACGAGTTTATTTGAAAAGCGAACTATCCTATACCATGCAAAATTCATTTTTCTTTCATTTGATATGGCACTTTGCATCTTTTTGGCTTCCTTTTCAGATCCTTTGAATTAGGCGCGGATCAACTTCGCTTTGCAATTCCATTATTTTTGTTAGGCCAACAAGTCTCCACCTAGACTTTTTGTCTCTTTCTCAATCATAAGTCCTCTATTTGATCGATAAGTTGGCATTTTCTGGAACGACATTCATACTTTCTTCCAAAAACCAATTAAATTGTGATTCTGTAGCTTTTTCTGAACTTAGAGTTGCATTCCACCTGCATGTTGAATTGCTGCAATTCCGCTCGTCGAATTTTACCAAAATTTCACTTTTTCATTCAAGGCCAATTTTCTTCCAAATGCTACGTCCTATGAGAAAGAAACCCTTCCTATACCATGCAAAATTCATTTCTCTTTCTTTTGAGCTAAAGTTTGGTATATCTTTTGTTGTTGTTATGAAACCTATAAAAAAGGCGTGGACTAACTATGAATTTTGTACTCATTATTTTTGTTAAGCCAACCAGTCTCCACCTCGACTTTTTGTCTCTTTCTCAGTCATAAGTTCTCTATTTGATCGATAAGTTGGCATTTTCAGGGAACAAAATTCATACTTTCTTCCAAAAACCAATTAAATTGTGATTCTGTAGCTTTTTCTGAACTTAGAGTTGCATTCCACCTGCATGTTGAATTGCTGCAATTCCGCTCGTCGAATTTTACCAAAATTTCACTTTTTCATTCAAGGCCAATTTTCTTCCAAATGCTACGTCCTATGAGAAAGAAACCCTTCCTATGCCATGCAAGATTCATTTCTCTTTCTTTTGAGCTAAAGTTTTATATATTTTTTGTTGTTGTTATGAAACCTATAAAAAAGGCGTGGACTAACTATGAATTTTGTACCCATTATTTTACTTAGGCCAGTCTGTCTCCATCTCCATTTTTCAACGTTTTTGCGGCTTTCTGCCGCCTTGGTATCCAATTTTTTTCGATTTTATCTCATTATATCCATATTTCCATGCAAAAATCACTTCTCCCAAGAAATTTTGGCTTTATCTTGTTTCTAGGGTTTCTTTCAACTTGCACGCCATTCATATGCTTATCGCTTCGTCAAATCTTACAGAAATTGATCTGATTCATTAGGAGTGTATTTTCTTGCAGAAATGACAAGTTATAGAATAAAGAAACGTCCTAAGCCACGTAAAAATTATCTGCCTTTTTCGTGATGTAAAATATAACTTGCTTATTATTGGAGTTTGTGAGCCTATCAACTAGGCGCTGGCCAGGTTCATGTCTTGTTCCCTTCATTTTGGTTAGGCCAGTCAGTCTCCGCTCCAACATTTTATGCTCTCTCACGGCTCAGAAGTGTTCTCTTAGTCTACCATTCATGTATATATCATCCATCATCTTACAGCTGAATATACAATATCAAACTCCTAGATTGTGTAAGTAGTAGTGTCATATTTTGTAAAATTCAGTCCCGTGACAAGAAATTTTTCTTCCCGAAGCGGCTCGTCGACCTGTTTGATGTTGGAAAAGTTGTGCCAAATAAGGGTGAACCAATACCATATATGGGGTTTACCAGAAGAATTTATGACCTGTCTTCAAAAACAATTGATACCCGGTCATTTAAACTTTTGGAATGAAAACAAATTTGGGGTGAACAAAATCTCTGATAAATTTGCTACAAGTTTTGCTCAGGTTGGTTGATACAGGTCATATATTTCTTTTGCAAAAATCAGGCCAAAGTTCGAGAAAAATTATGCTCCTATAGAAATACTATTATCATCAGAACGAGGCTACGGAAGTCGAATGATGGGTTGTCGGCCGTGATATTGTGTTTGTGGTTCGGCACTTTCGCTGATAACGAAGGACATCCGATGAATGTAATATCTGGTCGCTATCTTCTTTAGACGTTTCAAACAGAGGCCAGTAGACGAACAATAGAAATAGCTTGTTCCGAAATTCCCGAAATTCTTCCACAATGAGCTATTCAACCGGGCCTGAATTTTTTGTCTCGCTTATCAACAAGCAATGTTTGAGAAATAGAATGTAATGATGGAATATTAGAGCATGCTTAGGTTAAATAGTGATATCAAGCGTGTGGCCAAATTTTGCTTGAACTAAGCTGGATTTTCTCCATCAAGTGTGGAATTTGCGCATGGTAAAATACGCGTGGAATTTGCACATGGTAAAATGCAAGCATGAGAGAAATGGTTTGCAAATGAAAAATTCGTTTCATCTAATTAGATCTCAAGCACCTTATCAAGTCAGCAATGATCTTTTTTCTATTTTTGTATTAAATTTACAATATACTAACGAACAAATTACAATTGAAGACGATACTATCACAAATACACGAAAATAATCTAACAAAAGATACACAAAAGAAAAATGAACCGCTGCAGTGAGCGCTCCATACAACGAACCTTCCGAGGACACGTGAATGAATCAAGATCTCGCTAAACAACGGATATGTAGAACTGAGAATTAGTCTGCAAAGTCTGCAAGGGCTTGTGTCCGGGGAAAATTGATGCTTAAGAACGAGGGTCCATTGAACAGACAATTTGCTATTTGGAGAGCTCACTGTACGTTTATGTTGAAGAAAAAATGGCATGTGTTCAATCATAGCGTTGTGTTTCGTAGATAAACTTTATTGTAGCCTCAAGGATCATAGCATATGACACAAGCGACAGCCTTTCAACACCACAAAGAAACATGATAGAAGAATGACTGACGATACTTCTCCAAGGTTATAAGTCACAAAACATTTACAGTTATTCCAGACAGGACACAGTGTACCAACTTCAAAGCGATTCCGATTCGAATTCCGATGCGACTCGAGATTCGCAGCCGTGAATCCATCATAATTCCATTGATGACTGCAGAAAATAAGGTCAGTTTTCACCGCTTCATTATGAGTCCTTGTTGAACAAGGTTTACCGCTGGTTGACGAGGGAATCATTGTCACAAGTCCAACCACAAATGTCAACAAATACACTGATTGGTGGAAACAAAGTTCATACTTGCTCATCCACGTAAATCGCATTCCAATGCCAGCCATACGTGTTGACCTGTTTTAGATTCGCCCTGTAAGTAACCTGATTGAGTGAATTGCTAAAAAAACATATTTATAACCAAGTGCAACAACAACAACAACACATTGTTAGGTATTCAGATTCCAGGAGGTCCAATCTTACAATGATCTTTTCAGGTTATCTTTATAAGGCTTGAGAAGGGCGGAAGCTTGAATCTCGAAATCATAGCCCAGCCCATAAAGACTACCTAAATTCGGAATAACGATTGAACCAAAGCTACAGTTTCAAAATCATATTGAAGCCATTTTCAAAAACGTAAACGCGTATTAGAGAGCGCGTGGCCGAGTAGTTAAGGCGACTAACTCGTAACCAAAGGTCAGAACGGCTGAAGTTTGAATTCCGCGCTGGACAGGTTGGTCCCTGTCCGGAACTCTAGTCCGGGTCGACCAGAGCCAAGTGCGGGAAATCTGGTAGCTGCGGTGGGTTGATGGTAAAACATCCCTGGCCTCTGCTGGAAATAAGTCTCTCAGACTTTCGCAGGCTAGCCACGTTGAGTGTGATTACCTACCTACCTACCTTCCTACCTACCTAAACAAATTTAAAGGAATCCTCACGAATTGCTTTGTATAATCAAATTGCTGCCTGAATTTCTGTACAGGACGTCTCAAGTAAATTGTGCCCCGTTTATGGGGCTACTGTGGAGGAGCTGTAAATTCAATTATCTTGGTTCTTTCACAGTTGCATTGGTCAGACTTCAACTTCGAAGTTTAGACCTTGTTTGAGTCAATTTGACACATGGTTGCTGATTTATTGCAGAGAAAAAGCAAAATTAGTGGTTGCTTCAAAAACAGCACTTCTCCAGCAATGTCAGAATGAAGTAACTTTTCAAAGAAAGAAATAGAGAATTTACATCAACTGAATATTTTCTTCTCAGCCTCAATTATCCTTACTCCTCGAAAACTTAACACAATCACAATTGACATGATACCCCCCGTCTCGTTAAAATCGTCTCATTTAAAGCAGTTAACCCTATTCTCGACTATGACCTGAGCAATTGTTTATGAGCAAGACAACGGGTCAACGTGATGTAATTTTGATTTGAAATACATATTGCAGTAATATCTTTCACGTATTTCTCTGAGGCAACTGAGGTTGGTAACTCTGATATATCAATGATGGACAAGTTGAAATTTCTATCATTGCTTTTACTAGCAGTATGCATTTGGGGAAATCCAATGATGGAACTTGGTAAGCTTTCTTCGATCATTCACATTAGATGTGACAAGGCTACGGTCAAACTGCTCCATCGTCGTTTCACTTCGCTCCAGCAAACCGGTGCTGTCATTTCTCATTTCAAAGCAAAGTCTTTTTGTTAGCAGCTGTCAAGAAGGCACCAATTGCGAGCTTCAGTGGCATCGCAATCAGCAGCTTGTACAAAAGAACGTGAACAGTTTTAAAGTGTGTCTTCGTTTTTGTGTGAATATATCAAGTTCGCATGTAATTCATTCATTTTGCTAGTTAAGACTTTTATTTAATCGCTTTACCGGAAAAGAGAACCAATATTGTTAACAATTTTGTAATTTCATAAAAATATCTTTCACATGGCTCCTCATCAGTTTTTAGAACTTTGTCTCTATAGAACCTACATGGGGGCAGAATGCAGAAACTGTTTCGTTGGCGTGAAAGCATCGGCGACCTAATTTGTCCAAACAAGCAAGTTGCAATGCTGACCGAAACTCTTTTGAATATCTTTTCCAACTTTATACCTAACAAAGTAATCACAGTTAGACCTCGGCAGGCACCGTGGATTACACAGTCAATCAACAATTTTATCCAGAAAAAGAACAGGGCATATAAGAGTTTTGTTAGGAATGGCCGGCCCGATGATAAACAAGAGGCCATGAACGAAATGATATCTAAAGGGTCAAAATTAATTGAAGATGCCAAGGATAGGTATTTTAAGAAAATAGGTACAGCCCTCTCTAGTCCAGAGACTGGAATAAAAAGCTATTGGTCGTTGATCAACAGAATCCTGCTCTCCTAGAAAATGCAGAAACTGACGTTGAAGAAAGCGATGGTTCAGGTGATGAAACAGAAGAACTTCAAAAAAGAGGTAACCTAAGGTTTATTTCTTAGTTTGAAAAACAAGGATTACGTTAAAGATAATATTTCATTCCAATTTTGTTGTCACAACTACGTTGTGTCCGAAATGAAGTATCATCGTTTGCAGAGCTGTAAAATTATGAATTACGTGCCAATTTAAATTGAATATCCTCTCATTTTAAAGCCCAAATGCTAACTTAGATGTAGAAATTTATTTCACTAAAATTGGTCATATGGTTCTAGAGGCCTGGGTGATTTTACTTGGAAGCGATTTCTAATAAGTCGCAAGAAATGCTAAAAATTGTAAACAATTTTCATTCAGTTCTCTTCTTTGATAAGATAAAAATTGCATTGATCATGTTCTTAAAAAATTTAACTAAAAAGCCCAGGTTCATTGAAATGTAGGAAATATATATTGACCATCACGATAAATATGTTCATTTCCGTCTCAAATTTTCATATGAATGTCCGTAAGTCCCAGTTTGAGCAAAACTAAAAAATGTTGTTGTTGTTGTCATTGTTTTTACTGCTGTTACTGTTGTTGTTGTTGTTGTTGTTGCTGTGATATTTGGGACTATGTTGTTAGTCAATGTCTTGGTAAGGCTCCGATTATGAGAATGATTCATTTGATTACAGGAGAGGATGCATTGCTTCCAAATATTGGATACCTGTTCCAAGGGTACAACATCATCAAAGGAAATCCGCTTAGCCCACAGGGATACGATCCAGGATTTAGCAGACTACATATCTTTGACGCTGAGTATACGGAGAACAGGAAAACGCCGGACCGTCGATACAAAATTCCAGACCATACAGATGGAACGAAGCAAGTATCATGCAATATGAAAGCCAGCGCAGAAACTATGCACACACAGAAGCAATACAAAGACACATTAAATGTCAAAGCTTCAGCATCAGTTTCAGGAGGGACGGCAATTTGGCAAGCATCATTCTCAGCAAGTACGGAATACAATCGCGTATCCGAGCAATTAAAAACAAATGAAAAGTCAGTTATCAAAAGCGAAGCTTCGTGTACTGTGTATGGTGCAGCCATCCATACGAATCCACCTCCAAAATTCACCGATAATTTTTTAAATAATTTAAAAGCCCTTGGCGGCGATAATCCTGATTATGAAAGCTTTCTGGATAGCTTTGGAACACATTTCATCGCTAAAATGGTGATGGGATCAAGGTAAGTAATTATATATGGTGTTCAATTATTTTTATGGGAGTCTATTATGGGATGAGATAATTACAAATTTCAAAGTACTCAAGCGGTCTTTGCCGACAGGGTTACAGTGAATAAAAATGTAAAACGAAATGAGATGAAATGTGCATCAAAGCCGCAATGCATCCAAAATTTGCGCTCTTAACCGTCAACTGCGAGCAATTTTCTCTTATAATACTGTAAAAACCCGCGTATAAGGACCTACAATTTTGCAATTTAGCCTGATTAGGTTCTTACACATTGAGTATTTTGTGGGAAATTTGGCTGTTCAGGTTCTTAAATTGGTTCTTATTTCATTCAGGGCTTCCAGGTATTTCTGAAACTTCAAGCCCATTATTTACTGTCAGTTGAGAGGCACCAGAGTTCATGAGGCCTTATTCAAAACATCAGTTTGTTGAAGAATTAGAAATTCTACGGAATACAATGAAAAGCTTTAGAAGCATCTTTAGAGTTCTTTGCAATTTGCACATATGGTATTCTCAGTTTGTGTAGGTTCAATGACAAAGCAACTAGAATTTTGATCTAGTTTGATGATCTCCATTTTCAGCATGTAGGTTCTTAATCACCAGGTTCTTATATGCGGGGCTTTTACTTTAAATTGGATTTTGATATACATATTTTAAACTTTTATGAAAAGCTGCGATACAAATAAACTTCCTGAAAAGGTTAAGGTCATTTATTGGAAATGAGCAGAAAAAGGTACTTGTACAGAGCTTTGTTTACTCTAACTTCAATTATTGTCAATTTTTCTTCTATGAAGTCACTTCAGAAAATTGAAAAGTTACAAGAACGTGCACTAAGGTTTCTACGACACTAAGGTTTCCTTATAATAATCATAAGAGCTCATATAATGATTTGCTCCGAAAATCAGGAAGATATACTATGCAAGTCTCGCGTCATTGCATTGAAATTCATAAAACAATGAATAATCTAAATCCGCCATTTATGAAAAATTTCTTCAAACTCAGATCTTCGCATTATTCCTCCAAAAAGCCTTATGACTTAAAGCATATAAGACCAAATCAAGTAACTTTCGGTTCAAACAGTCTTGAATCCGTTGGACCTCGAATATGGAATGGTTTACCAACTAAAATGAAATCTCTGCAGATATTTTGAAAAACTTCAAACTTATGATAAAGGAATGGAATGGCCCAGAATGCAAATGTAATGCCTGCAATAGTTTACTTATATCGAAGAATAATTTTTTCTTTTTCTTTAAAAATTTTAATTTCATTTCATTTATATTAGTTAACTTTGTAGATATTTCATATATTGTTAGCAAAGTAAATGTCGAATTAAAACAAATTTAAAAACCTCAGGACTCATTAATTAAAAAAAAAACATTCTGTTTTGGAGTGTATTTATTGTGCAAGATAGAGCTCTATGTGGCATGTAAAACTTCTATCCAGAATAATGGACGGCAATGTGCTTATTCAAAACATCCTCGTTAAGTCTCCTTCGCATTGGACGGTAAAGTCTGCATTACCTCGTGCAAAGTCAATCCGCCTGGCATTGAATAAGTTAATTCAGCTGTATTAACGCTTAAAATAAGCGGAAAATAAAAGATAAATTTATGTAATATTGTGTTATTGTTAATAGTTTTGAATAGAATAATTAGACTAGTCCCGAGAGAACTTGTAACTCGTGCGTTGATAAGTTGCTTACAAGAAGTTTCCAGTTGCTCTGAGTTGAGTGTTTTGGAAGGCAGACGCGTTGTTTTTATGTCTCGTTTGGCTAGGCCATGTTTAGAAAAACTAGATAACAAAATTAACCATTTCCTTGAAATTAATTACATTTCTTCATTGAAAGATATTCAAAAATGCTGACGATTTCAAAGGAAAATGAGGAAAAATTGCAACGGGAAGGAATTGATGTTGACGTCACAGCTTCAGCCTCGCTCATCGGAAAAGTCGATGTCGAAGTGAGCACTTCAGTTTCAAAGACCAAGGAAAATATTGCAAAACTTTCAAAGAGCGTCGAAGAACGTACAGAAGTTGCATTTGGTTCCAAGCCCCCTGCGGACGGTAAAATGTTATCATTTTTGATTCATAGAAGCTATGATTCCTCCAAGATAAAAGATGCTTACAATAAGAACATTCTTAATGTAAATCAACTAATGACATTTGAGCGGTCATGACTCTCAAGATTGTCAATCAGCTTTGCCCTGAAAGCCTACAAAATAAGTTCATAGAGAGGTCTGCCTTATCAAAATATAACATAAGGAAAATGAAGGATCTCCATGTGCAAAAACTTAAATTAGAAATAGGAAAAAAGTGCTTTGTACACTGGTCCAAAAGCCTGGAGTAGTATCCCACAGCTCATCAGAGACACCGAATCCGTTGTACGATTAAAAAAAAGATCTGAAATCTCACATTTTGAGCTGATAGAAAATAGTTTTGCACGAATCCATGGAAGATCAGTACACGGGGGGAGGGAGCGGGTGAAACATATTTTGAGCTAATATTGTAAACATTTGATTGAAATTTATTTTCATTTGGTATTGCATTTAAGTGAATGGATGTTGTGCTTAAATAAGATTATATGAAAAATGAAATGAAAAAAATGAAAAATAAATGATAATTCTTCCATCGCAGGCCAAGTTCACTCGTATCCAGATACTTCGAAAACGCATCTCTTTTTAATCTGCATAAAAAATCTACATTCAAATGAAGAGCGTTTTTCTTATCCTTGTGAGAAACCATAATCGTAAGTTACGATTCGTATCAAATGGGAGGAGCTTGGAATGGAAAACAGGATCTGCAGGTGTTCCGCAAGGCTCGGTTCTTGCTCCTTCTTCTTTCTTATCTATATCAATGACCTCACTGAAATTGAAGGGGCGTTAAACTAGGGGTCCCATGCCTGGATGCACAGTGGGCCTAAATTAGCTCTCAGTAGCTAGAAATCCTGAGAAGCCCACTCAAAAAAAATTGAAAACAAACAAACAAACGAGATAGGCCAAGAGGTCTCCATTTAAAGTTCTTTTGTAAGACAATGAAAAAGATCTGAACAACATTTTCGCTGGAAAAATTAACCTAAAGACATAATGTCAAAACAACGTTGAAAAGTTTGTCCTCAGCTACAATCTCATTTGGTGGTTCTTAAAAATCGTTCACTTTACTCAGTCTTACCCTAGTAAATCCAAACTTTTACTTCAGCTATTTCGAAAAGCAACAACATGAAAATGGCGTTTTCAAAAAAGCCTACTTTGAAACGGTCTTCGAAAAAGCTTCGTTTTCGGCGACTGAAAATGCCGTGTACTTGTGCACCCTGACTCAAAACGGATAAACAAGACGAGTTTTTAAATATATCTGGATACGTGTGGACGGGGCCTAGACTTGTGACGATAAGTATCTTCTATCCCTGTGGTATACCTCGGTCAACAGAGACTCATAAAGTAACAGCGAAAAAGCTGACCCTGTTTTCTGCAATCATCATTGGAATTATGATAGAATCAAGGCTTCGAATCTCAATCCCGTGGGAATGTTTCCAATTCTTCCATCGAATCGAAAATTCCATCACATTTGCCGTAATCATTGTAATTCACAAGTCTCACAAACTCTTGCCTTGTGCAGGCAAACGGTGGTTTTACGGTGGAATTTATGTGCTTATAACGAAAGAGGAAGGGTAAATCTAAAGCCCTATCTCCCGGATTTTGTCTATTTGATACAAATTTTGTTCATTTTTAAATTCTTTAAACACAAAAATCCCTTAAGCTTACAAATCAATACGAAAAAAGAAATATGTACAGTAACTTATCCAATAGCAGCTGCTCTTCCAGGGAGTCGTGTTTTATTTTGTGCTTAGCAGCCGAGCTGAAGACACTAAAATTCTTGGGTATTTAGGGCGTAAATGATTCAATTACGATACAGGTCCTGAATCAACTATAGAAAATCCGCCGGACAGAACTTTGGGTTTACCCTTCTTCTTTCGTTCGAAGCACATAACTTCTCTTAAAAATCACCATTTGCTTGCAAAAGGCGAGAGTTTGCTTCACTGGTTTCGAAGCAACTTTTGCAGCCGTGTTTGTTTTCATTCAACGGTTGAGAGAATGTCCTTCGTCTGCAGTCACTAATTGCTTTCAGTTGAGGTGTCAATTAAAAAACTGTTGCCATTGTTTTACAAAATCTGTCTTTATTTCGAAAGCTAGCATTCTTGCCATTACACTTTCTAATCGTCTTCATAAACAAATTTCTTCATAACTTAGGGCTGTTCATTATTTACAGAAGGGTTGGTACTGAAGAAAAAAGTTTTTAGTTCAAAAAATCTCCTTACCTAACTAAATAGGTGACTGAAAAAGATCTACCCAACAATTTCACGTAAAAGATTTTACCCACCGCCACTATAAACATTATTTCAGTGTCAAAAATGTAAATTGTAGATGTCACATACTGTAAATATTGCAAATATTCATTACAAAGATGAAAGCAAAGTAGACATTAAATGTGAAATGGAAAAATGCTGATGATTTTGATGATGAAATTGACAACTTTAAAGATTTAGCATTAATTAGTGGGAAAATTCTGTTTACCAAACCTTGAAACTGCATGAAAGCAATTCACCCAACCTTTTTATGTCAGAAAATTTCTTTTTACCCAACCCATTTCTCTTCGGTATCAACCCCTCTGTGAATAATGAACGGTCCCTTATGATTCGGTATAAATGAATAGGCATTGGCAATAATTCATCTTTTTTGTAGCTAAGAAATTAAAGTTCATTACCTTGATATTACTGCTCAACCCATTTCTCTTCGGTATCAACCCCTCTGTGAATAATGAACGGTCCCTTATGATTCGGTATAAATGAATAGGCATTGGCAATAATTCATCTTTTTTGTAGCTAAGAAATTAAAGTTCATTACCTTGATATTACTGCTCACTTTGTTGCTATCTTTAGGCCGAGCCTTAACCAGTGCTAGGATTCAAATTCAAATGGCTCCTGCGCTTGTGAACAGCTAGTTCCTACATAGCGCTGATCCCCGTTTCAAATTTCCTCTTACAAGAGGCAGTTTGAAATGAGGATGAACGCTATGTAGGAGCCAACAGTTCAGACGTAGGGCCATTTAAATTTGATTTCTAGCACTGGTTAGGCTTGGGCCAAAGGGAAAACAACGAAGAAAATTATGGTAATATCGAGGTAACATCTTAAATTTCAAAGCTACAAAGACGGTGCATTATTGCCACTACATAAAGTAGAATTTTAAGAATATTACCTTCATGGCAGTCATTTTGAAGCATTTTATACAAACAGGTAAGGCTAGCACATGGATGGCCACTGCTGTTGAAAATCCATATCCTGTCCAATACACGTTGAAAAGCATTCTCGATCTATTGAAACCACAGTATTTCACGAATACACCAGAGGTGGACTACAACAAAATTAAAAATGGACTTCAAACTTTTTTACAGGTATGTATTTGGAGTCAGTTTTGATAATAACATGCATAATGCCGTGGTCTATTAAGCCCCCCTCCCCCGGGGGGGCTTATTTATCTTTGGACACTCAAGAAGGGGCTTCTCAGTGAGGGGGGACATATTCACAAAATCAACTGACGAGGATGTATGTGACAGCTCTTTACTTCTGTCATCCCATTCTTTAGATCATACTTTGCCCAATATTCTGCCCCACATCTCGCCCCATATTTCACCCCATATGTTGCGGACTCAACATACAATGCAACGAGTCAAATATATGAATTCGACACATTCTCACTTCTAAACACTACCACAAAAAAATGTAAGAACTTCTAGCGAAATATGTAAAATCGTTGGTAATCTCTGGAAGTATACCAGGTGAGCCAGAAAAAAGTTCCCACTTTTGAAAATTCATAACACCAAGGCTATTTCACAGATTTGAATCATTCAAATTCTAGTTAAAAGCCGAAAGATCGAAGAATTTTTGTGATTTTTCTCGCTGTTCTACCGGAACTTGAGGTATTGGTAAATTTAACTTTATAAAAATTTCATGGTTGCAAAATGACGGGCAAATGGCCTTAAACATTGATCAAATCGTAAGGACTCTATTCACACAGAACAATAGGCAATGTGCGTTTCACCTCCCTCAAGTGTTAAGACATCGATTTTCAAACAAATACGAAACAATTTCAATCTCATGGCAATTAATATCCAGAAGATATCTCTCACCCATGAGAAGTTGCATTTCCTTCATTATTCTTTGCGAGGAATCATTTATTCTTTGATCGATGTTTTACGCCAATTTTCAGCCATTTTGCAACCATGAAAGTTTTGTAAAGAAGAATTTACCCATATAGTGCTCGTGAGACAAGGAGAAAAATCACAAAAATACTTCAACCTTTTGGCTTTTATCTAGAATTAGAATCATTCAAATCTGTGAAATACTCTGGCTGTTATGAATTTTCAAAAGTGGGAACTTTTTTCTGGCTCACCCGGTATATAAACTAAGAGCTAATTCAAAATTTTGGCTCCAAGAGAAAGTATTTGATATCTCCAGGATTTTGGTAACGTAGAGAGAGGGAGAGAGGGGGAAAGAGAGAAAAATTCAAATAGTGACCCAAAGTCAGTATAAAATATTGGCCAATCAGCCACTCAGCACATTACTTAATTCTGTTGTGCACGGTATCATAAAGGTTTTTCCCTCCCTGCTGCCTAAAATCACATGACGAGACCTGATATGCTACATGAAGAAGTAAACCAAAAAATGACGTTTTTTCAACTCAGAAAAATACCAATATGAAATATGGTTCTACAATACTTCACAAAACAAACATTAAAAATCCAAAAAATTTAGTTCTCCCTTGTCTCTACAGTACTGAAGGAAATGTCTTTTCTGGCCCCTGTAAATCCCCCCCCCCCCCGCCTCAGGCAATGTTGTGATTCCAAGTAATGTTTTTGTTGCTGCGAATTTACGTGGAGTGGCAACACGATAACACCAAGCAACATTGACTGATGGGGGAGGGAGAGGGGCGCAATCTCACAAGTTTTGTGAAGGATTGAAGAATGGTGCATTACAGCTGAACCAAATGTTTGAATTTCGGGGGTTGGGGTACTATACTTTTTGGGCCATATGGGGGTGTGCGCTCCAAGAATTTCTGTTTCGAACCAATCCCAGAATTTTAGCGGGATTTTGACATCCAATCCTAGACTATACATGTGGTTTCTGACCAGTGGACACCCCAATCCCAGAATATTTCTTTAATATTACATTAGAAATGGTAACAAAGAAATGTCACATTGATATTTCAGGGATACTGCAGAAATTTTGCAAATCGTTACCCTAATCTGAATGCAGAATGTCAGGGACCAAAAATTGGCTGTGGAGGAGGCAGCACCTGCAGTGCAAACGCGATATGTGAAGAGAACCCATCAGGACCACGTGATGAGAAATTCAAATGTAAATGTAAGCCAGGATTCAAAGGAGATGGAAAAAGATGCGATCGTAGTAAGTATACAAATAAGGTTAAATCAATCGGAGGTTAAAACCCCCAGTCATCAGTTACATCTAAGTAATCTAAAGTCTGGTACGTACTCTCGAGTACCGAATAAACGGGGGGGGGGGGTAGTGAGAATGATTGGGGGCTTAGGATAATCGGGGGGTGCTTGGAGAAATAGAAAATAGTCGATTTCTTAAGGAAAAACACACATCTTTTTTATATTTATGTGGACAGTGATGTTACTGATACATTTACTTTTGAACTCTGGTTCTGTTGAATGCACTTTTGAGACTTTTTCTAGCGTTTCTTCGGAAATCACGTTTAGCATCATTTCATTTTTCCAAAAAACTAATAAAAGGGGGGTTACAATAAGAGCGGGGGGGGGGTTGGAAAATTTTTCAAAAGTAATAAGCGGGGGGATGATTAATCGGTACTCGAGAGTAAAATTAAGTCATTTCATTTTATGTTCATGGCATGCAGTGCTTATGCGCAGGGTGTTGGAAAGACCCCCACAAACTTTTTGAGCAAAGTTCTTCAAAATCCTGCAAAGAACGGAAATCTTTTCATCCTCTTCTGCACTGGGTCTAAAGAGTGGAATTGCAGAGACAGAATATTTAATCCAGGAAGATGCTTTGGTTCGAATATGATTAATCCAGCATTTACACATAGTTTTACTGTGAATTGAAGGTTAGCCTCAGTTCCCAGTCGTTTTGAAGATAACTATATTCGCGTTTTCTGCGGGTATGATTGCAACTTCGTCTTCAAGATTTATGGCAAAGAAGCCTGCGAGAAATAAGCTAAGCTCTAGGCCTAGGCCTACGCACAAATTCCCTCCGCCGTTATCGATTTTTAAAGGCAATGCCAATTCAACATGGCTTCAGAAGATGCGGTTTTGAGTACGTACCTTTCGCACATCAGTACTGTTTTCAGCACAAGAAATCTGACGACTTGTGAGAATTCCTTGAGAATTTTTTAGAAGACTTTCAGGCTAGAATTATTTATTAGAAATCTGATATCCTCTTTGTACCACTGAAGAATTCTGATGACGCAAAAACTGTTATATCAGAACCTTCTACAATGTCAGCCTCTGAGAGGTTCTTTTTTAGGGGTTTGAAATATCAAATGCCAGCCTCAGGGTTCTTATAAAAACATGTTCTTTTACGTGGGTCTCTGCTCTATGATAAATTTATGCTGCTTTCAAGGAGAGCATCTTTGTACTTCTTAAAGTTGGGTTTCTTGAATGTGAAGAAATGCAGAAATTAGCTATTCACCCTGAAAACATTAAGCTGGAATATTAATACCCTTGTCTGGTTTACAAATGATCATGAACACAATTGTTATTACGAGGATAGAAGAAAGAATTGAAATGAGATGAACTTAATTGTGATATGGGAAGGTATCAGGCATCAGCTATGGGAATGAAATAAGCTGAATGAATCTAACGCCATCTTTCCTTATCTTTCCTAGTTCCTAAATGGGTTGCAAAGGGAATAATACAGCATGTCAGTACAAAAGGAAAATGGGGATCATGGGGTGGGATGCAGTATTGCAAAAATGGAATATTTGCTGATGGATTCTTAATCAAGGCTGAACAACCTTCAAATTATGATGAGTCTGGAGCGAATGCTGTGTGTATTACCTGCAAAGGTGAATACAAATGTTCAAAGACGCAGAAATGGGGAACATGGTCAGAAATATACAAATGTCCACAAGGATCATTTCTTTATGGATGGAGACAGAACGTGGAGGGTGTCGTAAGAGACAATTCAGCACTTGATAACGTAGAATACAAATGCAAGGACCTGGAAACAGGGAAAGTAACAAAAACAATGAAAGGAAATGGTTATGAATGGGGAAAATGGAGTAGATTCCAAGGTTGTCCGGAAAATCAATTTATTTGTGGTATCAATACAAAAGTTGAGGATGAGAATAGTGACAACAGTGCATTGAATGATATTCAACATGAATGCTGTGAGATGGTTTTATCAAAAAAGAAAGCAAACAAGTAAGTCACAGATATTGATCCATTTGTTCCAAATCTTGGGGGGGGTACTTAGGTAGGTAGGTAGGTACTTAAATTTAACGTGGCTAGCCTGTGAAAGTCCGAGATACTTATTTCCAACAGGGGCCATGGATGTTTTACCATCTATCTGCCACAGCTACCCGCCACAGCTACCAGATTTCCCTCACATGGGTCTGGTCAACCCAGGCTAGAGTTACGGACAGTGACCAAACTGTCCAGCGCAGGATTTGAACCTACGGCCGTTCTGACCTTTGGCTTACGAGTCAGACACTTTAACCACTCAGCAACACACTCTACCTAAATTTGACCTAAATTTGTATGGAGATGTGCCCACGGAAACAATTTTTTTACCTGGCTCCAGAATTTTGCCTTCAAATGATACCCGATTCTAGAAAAATCCCTCCCCTACTAAGCACAATGAGAAAAGAAAACTTCCAAAGCTGTAAATACAAACTTAAAATAAATGGTGCTTTTTATGCCCTTCCCCAACTTTTAAGAGTTCCCCCCTTCCATTTGAGGCTTACAACAATGGCTTAAATTGTGATTTCTTTAGGAAGAAGCATCAAGAATACAAGGAGCAATAAGGAAGGATCATCGTTTGGAAATCAAGAAGATTTAATGATGTTATAATTCAATGAATTCTAAACTCATAAAATTAAAAGTAATGATATATGTGTCTCTTTTTGTGTCATATTCTAGAGCTTCTGTTGGATAATTTCCTCCATGAGCACAGTTTTGCGCCTGATCATCATGTATTTACTGCTGCGTAGGTACAGCAATGCGCAGGCGATGGCAAAGTTCATTTAGGCCCAAACATTTTTAAAGCACATGTGATAGAGCTCTTCAGTTCCAGGCAAGGAAGTATGGCTGAGAAAGGCTGCAAATGGCAAGGAAGAGAATTTTATGGCATTTCAAGGCATGAGGTAAGAAAAGAATTTTATATTAACATATTCCAAATAACTGGTGTCCTGACACTCATGGTTGTGCGGGCAAATTGGCAGTTGAGAAGGTTGAATATATTAAAACAATGGATCCTTTGTTTATTGTGAACTGCATGGCCAAGGTTGAAAACTGCTTCTTTGTACTGCGCGCAATGTTTTGTGTGCATGCAGCCTACAAAGTTTAGCTGGGACCTGGGTATTTGTTTGGTAACTGGCTGCCATCTGTCTGCCACATTATTAAGTCATTGAAACGGTAGTTATAGATAGTTGCAGAATCTGCTTTTAGGCTTCCATTTGCATCCTTGCGTTCATTGATGACATTTACTACATTTACCGTAGAGTTTTGATTGACATTTTCTTTCGTGCACCAAAGCTGACCTGAGCTTCCACGGTGCGCTGTTAGGCTAGGCCTACTGTTTTTAAGTGCAAGAATCTTCTTACCCTTTTCCGCGTCCACCATCATCATGGCTTTGTTACAGCCTTACTCCAGTTGAGAAGACCTGGCATCTTTCTTGAAAGTAAGTTAACTGCAAAGAATTTAACATTTTTCTTTCCTTTCTCTTCAAATTCACACCTTCCCGCCATGTGCTTTCAGCTCATCTGCTCTATTGTTGTTGTTGTTGTCAATGCTGTTGTTGTTGAAATGGTTGTTGTTGCTGAGAGTACAATTCCAGCGGCGCTCCCCTCCCTGATTCCAGCCTTTGATCACCCCTCCCCCTGGAACACCCTAGGCATTTGCATATAAAATTCCCGGCTCCGGGCATTTGAGTGTCAGTCATTCCCCAGACCCTGGGACATTTGACACAACTAAGTGTTTTTGCTTACGAAGTTACAGGGAATATGCCGTTTCCCAGTGCCCAGCCCTTGGGAGTTCGCCAAAAATTTTTTACCGCCCTCGGACATTTGTAGATGAAATTTATGTATATCAATTTCAGTTTCATTGATCTATCAATTAATCTTAAATTTAAAAATCAAAATAAAGTGAACTATACAAGATTATAATTAAGATTAATTGACTAAGGAGAACTCTCTTAGTAGATAGACTAATCGAGAGAGAGTCCCGCCCCCCAAAAAGAAACCAAAAGCCTTTTTTTAAGATAGCAAACAACCAGATGTACTTAAATGTATACATGTATACAGGACTTTTATAATGAATGAAAGAATGAACTAGCTACCTATGCGCCTTGTAACCTTGCCCAGCAGGGATGCTAAACAAAACAAGATGACCATCCTTAGGCCCATTCTGAGCTTTTGCCTTGCAGACACCAAATAATTCAAAAACTCCATTCGGCTTATACCAACCTCGTCCCCAGGGCCTTTAGTCATATTGGGACGGAGCAATGATATAGAAGGGACGGAGACGAAAAGGCCCTGGGGACGAGGTTGAGCTTTTACTTTTCAAACACGATCAGTCGAAGTTTGCATCATAGGCCTATTAAAATTCGACGAATCTCGTTAGCTGATTTTGTTGGGGAGAGGTGATATGCTTTGTCCGAGGAATGTGATGTGTCCCCCCGTGCAATGGGTTAAAGCGCATGCGCCCGTCCGAGCTTCAACTCCAAAATGCTACTACGCATGAGCTTTAACTTACAGCACGGGGGGACAGATTAGTTTCCTCGGACATATAGTTCCTTGTGTGTGACAGCCGAATTAGGGCCTGATTACATGCATTACATGGGCGAGTTGACCCGGCTGTAGCTCGTTTACGGCTCAGTGAGCTGCCCCGGTGCTTCAGTCAAATCCTTCATAAAACCATTTTGCGGTTACATGAGGCGAGCCAACCCGCACTGCCGGGTTGTCTCGTTTTTTGAAAGTGGGCCAACCCGGCCAGGCGAGCTGGCCTTTCCCATGTAATTGCAGCACCCGAGTCAATATCGAGTTGACTTGCTGTACGCGCATGCGTTTTGACCATCGCTAATCAAACAAAGCCTCGTCTTTGTTTTTTAGCCGGGTTGGCGCAGGGCCAGAGCCGAGCTAAAGTAGGTAAACCTCTCCATGTAATCGCGATTACTGGAGAGCCTGAGCCGAGCCAGATCCGAGTTGCAAGCGGGTCAACTCGCCGAGGTAATCAGGCCCTTAGAGTGAAGTATTTTAGAGTAATACTGTTAGCCGTTGTTTACCGCAACGAAATCTTCATGTCAAAAAGCACACAGGGAAACAGGGTTAATGCGCATAGTTAATAAGTCTATATCCGGCTAGAAAGAGAGAGAGTTTGAAATACCGGGAAAGCTCTGTCCTCTTGGGGGTTTATATAATTTTGGGGACTCAAGAGAGGGCTTAAAAAAGGAGAGGCATTTTTAGAGAGGGGGCTTATTCACAAAATCGAATGATAAGGATACATAATTGGTTCTTTTACCCCATATTTTGCAGATTCAACATACAATTTTACGAGTCAAATACATCAATTCGACACAGTCTTATCCCAAACTATGTTAAAACCAACATGCAATCCTGTTTAGCTAAATAAATACGAAGGTCCTTGGCAAACTCTGGAATTTCATACAAATGGGGGGGGGGGGGGCTTATTCAAAATTTTGGCTCAGAGTCTAGCGGTGAATTAAAGAGAGAGCATGATGTAGAGGAGGGCTAAAAGAGCTTTGACGGTATAATAGAAAATTTCTTCTAGCCAATTCAAAAAAATTTTGCTTTTCCAAAATTATGATCTCTTATTCGAAAAATCAGCTAAAAATTGATAAAGGTAAAGTTTTCAAAATGATTTGTTCTACTTTGGCAGGCTGGCCGGAATGATTTCGACTAATTACCTTCAGTCCATGAAATTTAAATACACTTTCTCTACGTAGCCTACTTAATTACAACAACTTTTCACACAAAATTTATATCAAGATAGGAATCCTGGTTTTCATTAAAGAAGAATTTTTGTAGTTGTTAGGGCTCACTGTCATTCAATATGAAGAAAACTACTATATAATAAAAAACCATTAAACACAGCAAGCGTTTGGTCTACTGCACGGGGGAGGGGGCTCTCAGCTAAATTTCAGGTAGGGTTGTGCCGCCCACAGTTTCAAAATGGGACCGTTGGCTAGAGCAATTTTTATGAAAATGATACCCTTGGCTAGGCTAATTTCTCCATTAAAAGTGCCCTGAAAGGGAGTTTTCTACACAAAACTTGCCAAATTTTTGCATTCTCAGGACAGAAATCCCTTTTCAAGTTTGGTATTTTTACAGAAATTACCGAGCTTTTATAGTTCTTTGACCAAAATTGCCAAAAAGCATATCCTTGCCTAGACTAAATTCGACTAAAATTGTCAAAAAGTATACCCTTGGTTAGATTAGAGGTCCTTAAAAGTATACCCTTGTGGGCGGCACATCCCCGGGTACCTTTACTATGGTCTACTGCAAGAAGAGGCAGGAAAAAATTTACATTTTTAGAAGATAACAAGTGCATGGCTGATATTTAAAAACGAAATAGTAATTTCATCGGTAAAAAGCAAACATAGATGTGGAAATTCTGTTTGATAATAGCATTCAGAAATTGGAAAATTCGTTTGCGACTTCTCAGAAATTAGATACTGGAAAGAGGTTAGCATGGAGACGAGAATTACGCATTCGATGAATTTCAAATTCAATGCGATTACTACTGTCAGAAATTGAACCAATAGTGTTGTTTATCATTCAACAAAACTTTTGTAGCAAAATGCAGAAATAGATCGAATACAATGCTTGAACCGTTCTTCGAAAAATCCCTTAAATCTAACATTGCTGGAGAAGAACAGAAGTGCTTTTTTTGAAGCAACTATTTATTTTGCCTTTCCTCTGCCATGGACCAGCAACAATTTGTCAGACTAACTCAAACAGAGTCTCAAATTCTAATTTGAAGCCTTACCTATGCAGCTGTGTCAAAAACCAAGAAAATCTAGCCATAGCTCCTCCACAACAGTCACACGAAGAGTGCACAGGTTTTGGGACACCCTGTACCAAAGAAGTGACAATTTAAGCTACAGCTCCTCCACTGCAGCAGCACAAACAGGGCACATTTTTTAATACACACTGTAGACCTTCTTGACTTCAGGGCAACCGAAATGTATGCTGGTTATTGGTTGCTTAAGACTACTCTACAAACAAACTAAACTAAAATCAAAATAATTCATGATGAAATGTTCAGGTAATATCGACGCATGCTCACAAGTCCAATAAATTAGATTCGATCAATCGTATGTCACGTGACATATCCATTGTTTTGAAAGCTCAGCTTTCGGTCATAATTTCTCTACGTGGCATCATTATTGCCATCCCCTGTGAAGGAGAAGAAAGAAATGATTTCAGAGTTTGTGGTGGGAAGGACCAAATAAAAATGTCGGTGGAGGCATATACAGCACGTAATCCTTCCCTCTATCAACAGGGGGCGTTTGTTTTCGTGTAAGAATTAGTTGGTGCAAGGCGTTAATCTTTGGCGACTGTTGATTGAGTTTAGCCAATGAGATCTGTTAGTATTATTAATTGATTCTTCGCAGGAACCGAGTTGATGAGGATGCGACGAAACAAGTTCTTGGTTTTACGTTGCTCTATATTCCAGGGGGTGGGGTACTCAGAACATACGCAGATGGGAGGGAGGGGGGGTCAGTCTGGCAACTCAAGAATATCAGTTCAGATTCAGCGAAACCGAAAAATGTTAGCTAATTTTGTACTTAAAAAGATGTAAACGAACATAAAAACCTTGCAACGACGCAAATTGAGGTCAGGATTGCCTCTATAGAGCCTAGAAATATTGGTTTGACAATGCTTTATGCCCAAAAATATCATTATTTTAATTTCAGTTAGTTTGGACTCCAAAATATCACTTTTGGCAAAATTTAGACTAAAAATATCGGATTTGCTTCCGTTACCTTTAATAAAGATATTTCTACTCACAAAACTACACAATTTATATCATTACAACAACCAACACGGCTGAAAACAGAGACAAACATATTCTAAAACATTGTTCAAACAAGCAAACATTGTTTTAGCACTTAGCCTTTTCTACTCCCCGTATGTGCATGTGCTGAGTGTCCCCCTTGGGCCTTTATTGTAGTTACTAACCAATTTCTTTCCTTTCTGGGGTGAAGACAGATTTGTATTCTCTTGCAGGTTTCAACACTTTCTCTCTAGTTACATGTTTGTTGTGGTTGCTGTTCTTTTGCAGGAGTTAAAGACCCACAGCTAACCATGGTCCTTTGTGGCGCCAAAGGCGACTATCGTGTTATCTGAAAGTCATTTTTGGCCTAACTTCCCTTTGTCTTGCTTTTCAATCGGCGCACAAAGGATCATGGTTATCAATGGGTCTTTAAACGTCTCCTTTATGCAGATAACGGCGTATTTGTTGCGTTTATGAATTTAGTATGATGGGTTTGTTATTCAAGCTTAATCTCAAAGTTGATAGAATAATGCAAAACATGTAAGTCAGTGCATAGGCAAGCCAGATTGACTTTTGATTTTGGTAAATTTTTTTTTTGGTAATTTATTCTATTTTGGTATTAATTTCGGTATTAATCGAAATGATATTTTGCACGATTACAGTAAAGTCTTGCCTTTAAGAAACCACTTTCTTAGAAACTCAGACCATGCAGGGCCGCCGAGAGGGGGAGCAGAGAGGATCATTTGCTCCAGGGCTTCGAGGTCTAGGGGGCCTCATCAAGTAAGATAATCTCTTGTCTTCTGCCTACTTTGCTCTTAGGGAGCCTCATTTCACAGTTTTGTCCCAGGGCCTAAAAATCCTCTCGGAAGCGCCCCTTAGACCCTGTATTTTCGTGAGAACAATGGGAAACAATAGAGTAGTTAAGGGAGAACAATGGGTGGGTTTCCTTAAAGACAATGGTCAATGGGTGGGTTTCTTTAAAGACAAGGCTTTACCGTAATATGAAAGTTTGCAAGGATTGAACCCATATACTGCAAATAACGCAGGACCAAGGTGAGCAATGACTTTTATGTATATAATGCAAAAGTCTACTTTGAGGCCACAAAGCATCACGGTTAGATGTGGGGTATTAAGGAGGGAAAAGGCAGGTCTTACCTCCCCGACCATTTTATTCTTTGCAAATTCTATTCTCATTCCACCAGCTTCGGAAGACCGAAGAATGTGTCTGTAAAATAAAAAAATCTAGCGTCTTTTTTGCACACGAATTCATAATAAAACCAACTCCAAGAATAACTACAAATTATTCTAGCTAGCAATGCTTCTGCTGTCTCTCTGCTCTAAGATCTTGGCTGGCTATCAATTAAAGATCTTATGAAGGTGAATTTGCGTTTTTCAGCGCCAAGCACTGGGATCGCTGAAACAAGGCAGGCCTACTCGAGTCCGTAACCCCTTGACGTGACGCTCTAGTGGTGGGGTCCTACCTGGTATCGAGCCCATTCCGCAGACTGTTCTGGCTACAAAGTCAGAGGATTACGCCACGGCGTCACAATACCTCCAAGAAGCAGCATCGCTGCCCAGGGGGGGGTACTCCATACCTTTCAATACGGGGAGGTCCATGCCAATATTTGGGGTCCGAAATTTTACGTTAAATCAATATTTGGGGTCTGTGAATTACAACATGGACAAAAATTCAATATTTTGGGTCCATAAATCTGAAAAGAGGAAGAATCGTGGAGTTTGGTGTGAGTCTCCAAGGTATTAGACTCAATATTTGGGGTCCCCAAAACATTAGGCTTAATATTTAGGGGTCAGCAACGAAATCGTGGCATGGACCCCCCCGTATTGAAAGTTAGAGAGTACCCCCCTGGGCATCGCTGACCTGAAAACCATTGAACTCACTTGTTCCTCGATATTTAGGAGAATTTTTCAGTGAATGCTCAGAGGGTAGTGATCGCTTTCTTCGCTCTTCTAAATAACTTTACAGATTCCTCTGTTGAGGAAAAGCACACGTCAAAAAGCATTGTCTGATCATCGAGTAAGGAAACTAAATTGGCACTGTCCCTGGCTAACCTTAACAAGTCCAAATGAGAGACACATTCTATTTTTCGGGTTGTTTTGTTATGCTCGATACTACAACTACCTCATGAGCCAGAAAAAAGTTCCCACTTTTGAAAACTCATAACGTCAAGAGTACTTCACAGATTTGAATAATTCGAATTTTGGTTACAAGGTATTTGTGATTTTTCTCGCTGTCTCAAGAGCACTACAAAGATAAACTGAAGTTTGCAAAAATTTCATGGTTGCAAAATGACTGAAAAAGGGCCTAAAACGTTGACCAAGTCATAAAGGATCCCTCGCAAAAGAAAATGTAATTGTTCATGGATGAGAGATATCTATTGCACATTACAACTTGATCAATGTTTTAGGCCATTTTCAGTCATTTTGTGACCATGAAATTTTTATCAAGTAAACTTTGCCGATACTTCTAGCGACAGCAAAAAAATCACAGATTTACTTCGATCTTTCGGCTTTTGACTGAAATTTGGATCATTCAGATTTTTTGAGTTCTCTTGTTGCTATGAATTTTTAAAAGTGGAAACTTTTTTCTGGCTCACCCGGTATATTATATGAGCTATTTGTAAGTAATGTACATAAAAATGTCATTTTCTTAATCTACGCTTTTCTACTTTGTGAAGATCAATTTGTAACACTGAAATTAGTTATTACTGAAATCCGCAACGTGTATCAATATTTAAAAGTGAAAGTGCAAACATGAAAAAACCGAGCTTAGTGGAGATAGTTCATAGATAGGACGAAGAAAATACCTAAAACGCATTTTTCTTCCAACAAAGCAGTATCCGAGCACGCTCGAAAATAATAAGATATAATTCGGCAAAACGTAACATTATCGAGACATCGAAGAATACTCACCCATTCAATAATTGCCTAGCTTGCATTGCCGTTACAACATCATAAAATTCGGCAAAAGGTAACAGTATCGAGACATCGAAGAATACTCACCCATTTAATAATTGCCTAGCTTGCATCGCCGTTACAACATCATAAAATTCGGCAAAACGTAACAGTATCGAGACATCGAAGAATACTCACCCATTTAATAATTGCCTAGCTTGCATCGCCGTTACAACACCATAAAATTCGGCAAAACGTAACAGTATCGAGACATCGAAGAATACTCACCCATTTAATAATTGCCTAGCTTGCATCGCCGTTACAACATCATAAAATTCGGCAAAACAAACAGGCGTTGTGTTTTTATTTCTTAGCACTTTCAGCCGACGAAATCCAGGCATTCTAAAAGAAAGAAAAAAAAAATCAGTTCGCTTCAAATGCTTCAGTTCTTTGAATATCTATTTACCAAGATGCATTGCGTACTTTAATCGAATTCCTGCAGATTAGTTAAAGGCATTGAGTCCATATAAATAGCGCCCTCATGACCAACATCAAGTTCTTTTCAATCATGAAAAAAAGTTGTCATTTAATCCCCATTGAAATTAAACCAAAGAAATTCCTGAGGATAATGCAAGGATTAAGAAGTCTTTGGTATCCACCGCTAATGACTTAAGCACTATTGCGCGATAACAAAGGGCCGTCAGCAGTTTGTCAGCAAAAATTCAGGACAGCGTTAACGCTCAAGTATTTATATTGGCTCAGTTCCTTTAAAGATTCTTATCAAGAAGAGTCCAAATAAACCGATATTCTTTTAGGCGAAAAATTCGAATGTCCATCACTGCTGCACAAATTCGAATATTCGTCAGAACTCTAGAAAACATAGTTCGAGCCAGGCTCTTAGGTAGATTACGTAAAAGCTAGAATGTTAAACAGAAGTGTACCCAAAATAGAGCCTTGTGGGAATAACAGATCTTAGATAGAATAGGCCAGAGGTTTACGATGGGTTCTTGTTTTAAATTCCTATGAGAATTTAGAATACGAATTTACTAGTTACACTACTTACATTTCATTTAAAAAAATTTCATTTAAAATTATTTATACACGAAAAAAACCCTTCAGCAATTAATATAAAAAACCTACTTACAAATTTAAATCTAGAAATCAAATTCCTAAAAAGCCTAAAATCCTACATTCCTAATCTGCTGTTGTTCCAGGGAGTCGTGTTTTAAAAATGAGTCTAACCCTTTAAATGCGTTTTTAGTCTTTGTTTAAAACGATTTAAAGTCGGTAGCTCACGAATCGTGGAAGGTGTATCATTCCAGACTTTCAGCGATGCATAGTGAAAACTCTTTTTGAAAAACTCTGTCCTGCATCTAGGGATTTGAAGATCCTGAGAATTTCTCGTATTGTATGAAGAAAAACATGATCTGGGCAAGTATTTATCAAAAAGGTTTTCAGGACATAATCTGTTTACGATCTTGTAGGTCACGCAATAGATAATATTTTCTACATTTAGCCAGGAACTAGACCAAAGATCTTTAATTTTTGCATTCTCTATTATTGACCATGCTCGGGATTGAAGACGTTGAAGAGCAGCTAATTTTGTTTTACACAAGCTACCCCAAATAACGTCGCCATAACGCAGATGACTCTCGACAAGAGCATAATACACACTGCAAAGCTTACCGACTAATACCGAATAAGCTTATAATAAGCTTACCGAATAATACACACAGAATACTTACCGACACTACGAAGACAATGCCACTGGGTGCAAACTACCCTAACTACTCCATGGCATCACAAAAAGCTAAGACGACTTACATATGAAAAGCAAAGATTACTACACTCTGTACCAAACTAGATATCAGGTAAGAATCCGGGGACGATGCATTCTTTTCTTTTCTCAGGGTAAGAAACCAAACAAAGGAAAACATCTGGGGACTCAGCGAACTGTTTAGACGTTTTTAAAGCATGATATTTTAAATTATTTATCAGATTCTTATGGACTGGCGTTTTTTAGGTAGCCAATACAGCGATCAGATAAAAAATTTAGTTAGTGAAATCACTTGAAATTTTCTCAAATTTTAAGCAGAAAAAGGAAAGGAATGGTTTTCTTCAAAGTCCACTCAATTGATAAATGAATGCGTCAATGAGGATCTTGGATACCTTAAATCCTGGCTTAATGCATTCTTATGGACTGGCGTTTTTTAGGTAGCCAATACAGCGATCAGATAAAAAATTTAGTTAGTGAAATCACTTGAAATTTTCTCAAATTTTAAGCAGAAAAAGGAAAGGAATGGTTTTCTTCAAAGTCCACTCAATTGATAAATGAATGCGTCAATGAGGATCTTGGATACCTTAAATCCTGGCTTAATGCAAACAAATTGTCCCTCAATGTGACCAAGACACAAAGTCTCGTGATAGGTGGTAGCAAGCGTTTGAACGACTTAGAAAAGGTAGGGGGTGTAAAGCCTCAATTTAATGTAGGGGAAGAAACAGTTTCTATCATAAGGAAGGCAAAATATCTGGGAGTTATGGTCGATCAACACTTGAACTGGAAAGAACAAATTACTACCATCAAGAAAAAAGTTTCTAGAGGAATAGGGATGTTGAAATACTCCAAAAAGTTTCTCCCTCTTCTCACAATACAAAGCATGTATAAAAGTCTTGTGGAACCATATCTTAGATATTGCTGCCCTGTATGGGGAAGCTGTGGCTCCACAGCAATAAACGAGCTACAAAAACTTCAAAATCGGGCTGCAAGAATAGTTACTAATAGTAGATATGATGCTTCTGCAAAGCCTATCATCAAGAAACTTGGATGGCACACTGTTAGTGAAATGATTCAAATGGAGGCTTTGAGTATGGTATACAAATCTATCAATGATCTGGCTCCCACTTACCTTACAGAAATGTTCTCCAGACTCTCGGATTCAAGTAAGAGAGAATTACGCAATACTAGATCTGATTTAGAAATTCCCATGCGAAAATCTGCAAATGGCCAAAAATGCTTCTCATATAAAGGTGCGACAATGTGGAATAGGCTAAGCCAAGAATCAAAATTGTCCCCGACATTGAAAACTTTCAAAAAAAGCATAGCAAACCATGCATTTAACTAATTCTCTCTTACATCATATCTACTAGATGCATGATCATACCTAAATTTTTATACACTTTGTTAATAGCTGTATAGATCTTATTTCTTTTTCGATTTACGTGTAAAATTATATATTTTCTTTTGTAAGTTATTTTAACAGGGTACATTGTAAAACAGTGTAACTGAATGTTTTACCCTGTATAAATATTATAAAATCAAATCAAATAAAATCAAATCAAATGCTACACTTACCCAGAGAAGACGAGTTTTAATTCTTCCTCCGTGGCCCGACTACCGAGATTTGCAACGAAAAGAGTTGTACAAGGTGGATTCAAATCTACATGATGGCCTAGTTGGCCGATTCCATTAGTGATGTAAGCGTTCGGTGCATGTGGAGAAACAGGCGAGTGTAAATGCTGCAAGAAAAAATCATCATCATCATCATCATCATCGTCATCATCATCATCATCATCATCATCATCATCATCATCATCATCATCATCATCATCATCATCATCATCATCATCATCATCATCATCATCATCATCATCATCATCATCATCATCATCATCATCATCATCATCATCATCATCATCATCATCAACGGTTAATTAAAATACGGGATAGTAGTTATCTAATAAACCATGGGAATAGATCTTGAAAAATGTGGGTGTACAATTCGAATATGATTGTCTTTAAATCAAATGCCTTGGAAGAAAAGTAGGGTATTGTATATTTGCGACGGAAATTTGTTGACACCTTGATGCTGGCATTTACTATCTATCTGGCTGTGACATCAGGAAATTTCCAAATTCTAAACTTGTTGGGGAGACGAAGTACTGACCGTTTTGTTTTGACACATTGTGCTTCAGTTATGTTGATACAACGCTGGGGCTCACACTGTCATGCGCATCGGTGCTATTGTTTAAAAGAAGCTCTTGTTCTGCACGGTCAAACTAATTTGCATGTAACGTCATTGAAGTAAATCGTTAGTGCACATGCGATTTGGAGCCCTTTTTGGGGATTCCTTGAAGCGCACAACTTAGCCTGTTAATTTCCCCAACAAAAGCTAGAAGAGCTACAGATTTCTGCTTGCCAACATAATGTAAAATTTTACAAAATATAGTTTCCTTGAAGATTTTATGAATTTTCTTCAATTGGTTTGCGATTTACAATGATTTTAATTTTTTTACAAAATTGTGCATGAATTCAGTAACAAGGAAATACGATGCCGCTATTTTAAAGAATAAGAAAGATTTCGAAAAAAATTCCATGGCAGATTCACAGCAAAATGGCCTCAGTTCCGTCAAAATTATTTTATTAAAAGAAGGTCGTGATAAAATTTTAATAGAATTCTAAAATCTTAATAGAATTTTACATCCACATTTTTGAAAAATTAAATGATTTGAGTCCAATGTTAAAGGCAACAATCTCATCGTTCATGTAAATGGCAACAACAATGATCAAGCATGCGATGCCATGTGCAAGGCATGCTGGGTAAAAAAAGTCAAGAATAAAATATATAAATGGTTCCATTGAGAATTTTTTATATAAAGATTGCTTCCAGAAGTGTATGAAGGATGCGCATGCGTGTTTCGTTTTGTGCGCATGTGCAGAAATCGTGCACCGTGCTGTGTACAACATAGGTTTCAGATCTTTAAAAGGACTGCAATAATCATTCGTCCAATCAAAATTTGATACCTATGTTGCGTTGTGCACAACTTTCGAAATGTTTTCACTTACTGCTGGAGGTAATGCAAGACTTATTGTTGATAATCGATCCAAAGGCGAAATGTGGGCCTAATTGGGTGAAAAATTTGAAACTGTAAACAGACATAAATATACGTTAAAATTTAGAATTTAGAGCACAATTCTATCCAAAGGCGAAATGTGGGCCTAACTGGGTGAAAAATTTGAAACTGTAAACAAACAAATATACGTTAAAATTTAGAATTTTAAAGAACAATTCTATCCAAATGACGAAACGTGGGCCTAATTTCGTAACAAATTTGAAACGGTAAAAAAATGCAGATACGAGTCAAAATTGAATTTGGAGCACAAATTCCATCCAAGAATGAAAATAATGATAGAATACATGAAATAACGCTACTTTGCAAACGTGTAGCTGCGCAGGAGAATGATTCTTAATCCTGTGCTGAAAAGTAAAGTAAGTCAAAGACTGGTTTATTTCATGTTTTACGGGTTTAACAGGTTTAGCTCGAAACGTTAGTTTATCTTTAACGCTGTTTTTGTCCAAATCATTATTTTTACTTTAAAATTTGCATTAGTTTCTCTAGAGGGTTTTAACATTGGATCTAGACATTATAATCTGGGTTTTATGTTATAAGTACTCTTATAGCTATATCAGCTAGTTCCATCCCCTTTTATCACAGACGGATTCATGACAGCAGTTTTTACTGGTTTTCATCTTGATCAGCAGTGGAAAAAAATCTTTAAATAAATCGACAATTTGTTCGTGCATCTTTGTTCCAATTGATGGCCTGAATTGAATTGCGGTACTTCGTTCTATAGTAGAGACCCACATAAAAGAACCTGTCTTTAAAAGAACCTTTAGGTTAAATTCAATATTTTAAACCCCCAAAATAAGAACCCTACAGAGGCTCAAACCGGGAGAGGTTCTTATATGAGAGGTTCGTGTATTCAGAATTCCTAAGCATTCTTAACATTCTGACCAGAGTTCTTCAGCGGTAAAAAAGACTGCATGATTTTAAACAAGAAGTCCAACCTAAAACTGTTCTCATGATGTCAAAAGAATTTCTCAGAATTCTCGTGCTGAAAAAAAGCATTAAATGTATGCAAGGTGTGTACTGTATATAAGACCATTTTAAGAACCTTGCGGGCTGGAATTTAGAATAACAACCATTTAATTAAGAACCTATTCAGGCTGCCCAATGAAAATCTTCTTCTTTTATGCGGATTTCTACTGTATATGCCCACTGGCAATTTTGATCATTTTCACAATAATTGCGTTTTTCTAAAAATTACAGAATTCATGTAAAACTTTGAAAAAATTAATATCATTTTGAATCCTGAATTAAGGACAGAAAAATATTTCAATCATAGCTTATGAAGCTCTATAGAAAAGTGGTAATGCTCTCCTCCACATGCTTTCTTCTTTGTTTTTCATTATTAGTTCCGTAGTTCAGTGCACCATGGTTCCGTCTTTTGTTTGTTTGTTTGTTTGTTTTCAATTTGTTTTGAGTGGGTTCGTAAGGATTTCTAGCTAATGAAAGCTAATTTAAGCCAAATGTCCATGCCGCATCCAGGCATGGGACCCCTAATTTAACGTCCCTTCCGAAGGACGAGGAGGTGGGTTGTGAGGGCAGGCCTCCGATGTCAACCATCGGAGCTTGATCTCACTCGACCGAGCTTAACTTCAGTCGAGGAATCACTATGGAAACGAGGGACCATTATGTATACAAAGTCGCACTAACCTTTGAATGCAATCCCTGCCATTTCAAACTGGGGGTTTCTAAAATAAATTCTTACCGTTTTGCCAATAAATAAATTTATACTTGTAAATATTGCATTTAGACCTTTTCTTTTCTTAGATTTTGTAAAATTTAATTTCAATGGCAAAATATCAAATACACACACATGAAGTCTCCTGACGAAGACGTATCAGTCGCTCGGCCACTCACTCCGTGGCTGGCCCGTAATTACCCCGCGGAGGAGAGCATGGCGGTAGGCAGGAATATTTAGCTTTTGTGGTTTACGATTCAGCAATTTGATGATGTCAAACCGAGAAATTTTTTTAAATAACCGAGAAAATTTTAAAAATAATAAAAAATCAAAGATTGCCAATGAACAAATACCTGAACAAAGACAAAAACAAATTTCTGAGGTTCCTTTCAAACCATAGGGTGTCTGAAAAAATTGTGTTCCATTTGTGTGGCTTCTGTGGAGGCGCTGTAGATTGAATCATCTCAGTTCTTAAACAGTTGCATAGGTCAGGCTTCAGCTTAGAGTGTGAGCTCTTGTGTGAGTCAATCTGACACGTGGTTGCTGATTCACGGTGGGGAAAGGCAAAATGAAAGAACAGCACTTCTATTGTTTTCCAGTAATGCCAAAATAAAGAAAGAGTTCTAGCGTCGTATTCAAGTTTTTCCTAAACATTTGAAAGGGCTAGCAGTGTTGTCTTTTCATAAGAGACCACCTTCTACCTTTTAAACACTGTAGTGAAAATCTTAATACCATGCACCAACCCATTTCTTCAAGACTTACTTTATTTTGAAATTCCTGGGGGAACAATAGAAGTACTATTTTGAAGCAACCACTTATTTTGCCTTTTCTCTGCCATAAATCAGCAACCACGTGTCAGATTGACTCAAACAAGGTCTAAAACTCTACGTTGAAGCTTGATCTATGCAGCTGTGCAAAAACCAAGATAATTGAATCTACAGCTCCTTCACAGTAGCCACACAAACGGGACACAATTTTTGGGGAGATCCTGTTTAAAAGTGAAAGAATTATTCGTATATCTTTTAACTCCTAAGCCTTTATGCAGTAGGTATTTTATTTTAATTTAGAGTAAACGGAAGTTTAGATTTAATGAAATTTAAGAATTTATTTACCAAGTAATGGGCTGGAGGCGGTGGATACTCAAACTGAAATGCAAAAAGAGGAATACACTTTTAATTTCATATTTAACGACAAATTTATCATTTATCGACATTTACAATCTTACCTTTAAGTTGCATTTCACGACATTTTTTAATCTTAAAACCTACAGTACTATAGTGTGACCTCCATATAACGGACAACTGTTGGACCACTTCTGTAATTGGAGAGATCTCCATTGTATAGAGGTGTGATCATCTGTTATAACGTAGTTTGGGACAAAAATAACTGTCCGTTGTTCGGACGTATCCTTTGCATGGGGGTGTCCGTTAATTTGAGGTTTCACTGTGAATAGATTGGAATATAGCAAAACATTTATAATTGTGAATAACCGAAGTATTGTTATAATATTTCTCATGTTTTTAAGTATATAGGTAAATTTGACTTTATGCAGATCCTTTGTTTATAAAGTGCCTGTAAAACGTTTCGAGGCACTCAGTCAAATCATAGTGAAATTTCATACGCAAAAAGCAACCCGTTTATGTCGTCTGTACATCTATTGCTATGGGAACGAACACTCTGGTATTTATCAAGAGATTTCTCTCCAAGAAGCTTTAAAAGAGATCAGCTTAAGACTGCGTTCACACGATGCTGGCAAATTTTGAAAACGGTGAAAAAATGTGACGGATAGGCCTCCCATTCACACGAAAACGGCACATTTTTTGCCAACACATTTTGAACACGGTAGATTTTAAAAACTGAACTCTAACCGGCACATTTTGGAAACTGCCTCGTGTAAACACTTGAAAATGATGAAGATAGAACATTTGTCGACGCTTTTAGAACAAGACTGATCGACACTTAAGGTGTAGGTACCTTTTCATGGCATCAAGGTCTTGCAAAGAGTTTCTTACTGTCAAATCTCGTACCGTTTTCAAATTGTTCCGGCATCGTGTGAACGCTAGCTCAAATTCTGCTGCCGTCACATTTTCACCGTTTTCAAAATGTGCAGGCATCGTGTGAACGCAGTCTAAGATTGATAAAGACAATCTTCACCTTTTCAGTGGAAAAAGTCTTGAATCTTTTCATTTAGTTAGAAACAGGGAAGAGGAAAAGTGTAATTCTCGACTGTATTTCGGTAGTGAGATCGAGAGATAGGGAAGTCACTTTTTTTCAAACACCTTATGCCAAGGATTGTCGGACACAAATAGTAAGTCCGTATTGCCATGACTAGGATAAAAAATCTTTGTTCACTGTAAATTGGATTTCAAATTACGTTAAAATCACGGCGTTGAATAGAGATGTGAAATTTCGTTGAAGTACTTAGGAATTCACTTTTTATACGGCGACAAATAAGTTTTTAAGAAATTTATTTTATCATAAATAATTTATCCATGAAATCATAAAGCATATAGAAAACTTAGAATTAAAGATTTATGCGAGATTAGAGATATTTATAAAAATTTGAATCATCATCAAAATTGAGCAGTGCCTTTCAATTTGAGAGTGGACTCTTAAATGTGACCTGAAGCGAAAATTGTTATTGGTTGAAACGAACGTTTTCGAAATATAAAGGATCATATTTCAATTTCTTCTCTGATATCTCAGTTTGCTTCCCAGTTATCCACTGATTCTAATTACTAGCTGATGACATCATACTGATGACGTCAGGTTGTTTCCAAATTACAAGGGTAGACGTATTTTCTTTTATAAGAAACTGATGGTAACTATAACTTAAGAAACTGTGTGCTTCGATCAAGGAAATCTGGGTTTTTTCATTTGTTTCCTGCATCATATTACTTGGAAGGTACATGAGTAACGAAGGTACTCGGAAAGGCTTGAATAAACCATGTTTTGAGATGCTTCAACCTCGTCCCCAGGGCCTCTTGTCATATTGGGATGGAGAAGTCAATGATTTACCACAGTCAGCATGAGTAGTAACATTCTAGATTGATTTACTTACTAATGTGAACGGGAGTTAAGTATTATTTACCATGGTAAAAGATAGTAACCATCATTTACCAAAGTAAGTATGAGCAGTAACCATTTAGTATGAGTATTTTACTGATATAAACGGGCATTAAGTATCATTTACCATGGTAAAAGATAGTAACCATCATTTACCAAAGTAAGTATGAGCAGTAACCATTTAGTATGAGTATTTTACTGATATAAACGGGCATTAAGTATCATTTACCATGGTAAAAAATAGTAACCATCATTTACCAAAGTAAGTATGAGTAGTAACCATTTAGTATGAGTATTTTACTGATATGAACGGGCATTAAGTATCATTTACCATGGTAAAAAATAGTAACCATCATTTACCAAAGTAAGTATGAGTAGTAACCATTTAGTATGAGTATTTTACTGATATAAACGGGCATTAAGTATCATTTACCATGGTAAAAGATAGTAACCATCATTTACCAAAGTAAGTATGAGCAGTAACCATTTAGTATGAGTATTTTACTGATATAAACGGGCATTAAGTATCATTTACGATGGTAACAAATAGTAACCATCATTTACCAAAGTAAGTATGAGCAGTAACCATTTAGTATGAGTATTTTACTGATATAAACGGGCATTAAGTATCATTTACCATGGTAAAAAATAGTAACCATCATTTACCAAAGTAAGTATGAGCAGTAACCATTTAGTATGAGTATTTTACTGATATAAACGGGCATTAAGTATCATTTACCATGGTAAAAAATAGTAACCATCATTTACCAAAGTAAGTATGAGCAGTAACCATTTAGTATGAGTATTTTACTGATATAAACGGGCATTAAGTATCATTTACCATGGTAAAAAATAGTAACCATCATTTACCAAAGTAAGTATGAGCAGTAACCATTTAGTATGAGTATTTTACTGATATAAACGGGCATTAAGTATCATTTACCATGGTAAAAAATAGTAACCATCATTTACCAAAGTAAGTATGAGTAGTAACCATTTAGTATGAGTATTTTACTGATATAAACGGGCATTAAGTATCATTTACCATGGTAAAAGATAGTAACCATCATTTACCAAAGTAAGTATGAGCAGTAACCATTTAGTATGAGTATTTTACTGATATAAACGGGCATTAAGTATCATTTACCATGGTAAAAAATAGTAACCATCATTTACCAAAGTAAGTATGAGCAGTAACCATTTAGTATGAGTATTTTACTGATATAAACGGGCATTAAGTATCATTTACCATGGTAAAAAATAGTAACCATCATTTACCAAAGTAAGTATGAGTAGTAACCATTTAGTATGAGTATTTTACTGATATAAACGGGCATTAAGTATCATTTACCATGGTAAAAGATAGTAACCATCATTTACCAAAGTAAGTATGAGCAGTAACCATTTAGTATGAGTATTTTACTGATATAAACGGGCATTAAGTATCATTTACCATGGTAAAAAATAGTAACCATCATTTACCAAAGTAAGTATGAGCAGTAACCATTTAGTATGAGTATTTTACTGATATAAACGGGCATTAAGTATCATTTACCATGGTAAAAAATAGTAACAATCAGTTACCAAAGTCAGTATGAGTAGTAACCATTTAGTATGAGTATTTTACTGATATAAACGGGCATTAAGTATCATTTACCATGGTAAAAAATAGTAACCATCATTTACCAAAGTAAGTATGAGCAGTAACCATTTAGTATGAGTATTTTACTGATATAAACGGGCATTAAGTATCATTTATGATGGTAACAAATAGTAACCATCATTTACCAAAGTAAGTATGAGCAGTAACCATTTAGTATGAGTATTTTACTGATATAAACGGGCATTAAGTATCATTTACCATGGTAAAAAATAGTAACCATCATTTACCAAAGTAAGTATGAGCAGTAACCATTTAGTATGAGTATTTTACTGATATAAACGGGCATTAAGTATCATTTACCATGGTAAAAAATAGTAACCATCATTTACCAAAGTAAGTATGAGCAGTAACCATTTAGTATGAGTATTTTACTGATATAAACGGGCATTAAGTATCATTTACCATGGTAAAAAATAGTAACCATCATTTACCAAAGTAAGTATGAGCAGTAACCATTTAGTATGAGTATTTTACTGATATAAACGGGCATTAAGTATCATTTACCATGGTAAAAAATAGTAACCATCATTTACCAAAGTAAGTATGAGCAGTAACCATTTAGTATGAGTATTTTACTGATATAAACGGGCATTAAGTATCATTTACCATGGTAAAAAATAGTAACCATCATTTAACAAAGTAAGTATGAGTAGTAACCATTTAGTATGAGTATTTTACTGATATAAACGGGCATTAAGTATCATTTACCATGGTAAAAAATAGTAACCATCATTTACCAAAGTAAGTATGAGCAGTAACCATTTAGTATGAGTATTTTACTGATATAAACGGGCATTAAGTATCATTTACCATGGTAAAAAATAGTAACCATCATTTACCAAAGTAAGTATGAGCAGTAACCATTTAGTATGAGTATTTTACTGATATAAACGGGCATTAAGTATCATTTACCATGGTAAAAAATAGTAACCATCATTTACCAAAGTAAGTATGAGCAGTAACCATTTAGTATGAGTATTTTACTGATATAAACGGGCATTAAGTATCATTTACCATGGTAAAAAATAGTAACCATCATTTACCAAAGTAAGTATGAGCAGTAACCATTTAGTATGAGTATTTTACTGATATAAACGGGCATTAAGTATCATTTACCATGGTAAAAAATAGTAACCATCATTTAACAAAGTAAGTATGAGTAGTAACCATTTAGTATGAGTATTTTACTGATATAAACGGGCATTAAGTATCATTTACCATGGTAAAAAATAGTAACCATCATTTACCAAAGTAAGTATGAGCAGTAACCATTTAGTATGAGTATTTTACTGATATAAACGGGCATTAAGTATCATTTACCATGGTAAAAAATAGTAACCATCATTTACCAAAGTAAGCATGAGTAGTAACCATTTAGTATGAGTATTTTACTGATATAAACGGGCATTAAGTATCATTTACCATGGTAAAAAATAGTAACCATCATTTACCAAAGTAAGCATGAGTAGTAACCATTTAGTATGAGTATTTTACTGATATAAACGGGCATTAAGTATCATTTACCATGGTAAAAAATAGTAACCATCATTTACCAAAGTAAGTATGAGTAGTAACCATTTAGTATGAGTATTTTACTGATATAAACGGGCATTAAGTATCATTTACCATGGTAAAAAATAGTAACCATCATTTACCAAAGTAAGTATGAGTAGTAACCATTTAGTATGAGTATTTTACTGATATAAACGGGCATTAAGTATCATTTACGATGGTAACTTTCCAAGTTAAAGTTGAGTAGCCATTACTTACCGTAGTAAGTCCTTGTGGAGTGAATGGAAGGTGCGTTGCAGGGTTTCCGTTAATGTCCATAGAAAATATGTGACTGAAAGAATAATGGTAATTTAGCGAGTGTAACTGATGAAGGCAAAAACAACAAGAAAAGCAAAAGGTTGGAACAAACTTTAAACCAACTAAACGTAAAGCTATCTTCCCAGTAATAGAGATTCATAATTTCATGCGCTATGAGAGTTTAGTTCCTTAAAAGTAATTTTTTTGTAAAAGATAGATGTATATAGATTAGGGCATTTGGTCTGGGGGGTAAGGGTAAACTTTGTAAGGATCCATAGAAAATAGATTTCACAGAAAAGTCAAGCTTCCCTCCGGATATCAGTTTCGTTGATTAAACTTACTTCTACTAAAGAACTCAATAACTCAAAGAACTCGAGAAAATACTCAGATATTTTGAGCCTCCTTCGTTGTTTGTAACCCTGAAAATCATAAACCTAGTTACGAAGGACGTAGGAAGCATCTCAAAATTGGAGGGGGCACGACACTGGGAGGGCACATTTTCCTTGAGAAAAAAGGCACATTTTCTAACAATAAAAGGACCATTTTTTGTTTATTGCACAATCTTGGGGGAATGTGCTCTCAGTGTCCCCCCGGTTCCTATGTCCATGCCAGTTAACGCTGCCAAAAAAAGATAAAATTCTCCTAAGCTTTCGTAACAAAATCATTGAACCTTGTTTGAATATCAGGCAAAGCCATTCTCCAGCTCAAAGGGTCTTGCAACAGGAATTGCTAATTTATTAATCATAGTAATCTAGTAGTGCTTTCAGACAGTATGCTTCAAAACCAGGCTGCCAGAAGGAAGACTAAATCTGCTTATTCTAAAACAGACCTTTTAGCTACTCTACAAAAGAGTCTGGATCGAGCGTTATTTTTATACAAATTTATAAGCGAGATTCGATTGAATGGCGTTAGAGCTTTTATCACTATTGTACACATTCGAAAATTCTACAAAATGTACCAAAATATCGTTCGATTGGGATTTTATTCAGAATAGCTAAAAGGTCTATTAAAGTTTGACAATCGAGTTTTAATCGAATTCAAAATTAAAGTACTTTTTGGGACACCAGGAAAACTTATTTTGTACTCACGTTGGTTGGTGGCCCCATGGTGATTCGGGTGTTTGATGAAATATTGTAGGATTCATTTCATCTGAAAAACAATTTGAAAAGATTTGATGATGCTTCTGGGGCCTGAAATCAGCAAAAATAGGTACTTGGTTGATTAAGCTCCGCATTTGACTTAGATGTTCGATCAAACTCTTAGATTAGTGTTGCCCTTCGTTGGAAACCAAATGATAAGTTCTGGACAAATTAGCTACGGTAATCATTCTTCTGAAAATTGCAGCAGAGAACATCAACTTGATTATTGATAATAGATTTTAAGATTACCCATGAAAAAGTCAAGTAATGGGCGAAAATGCTTTTCCTATCGAGGAGCAAAAATTTGGAATGAACTTCCTGCCGATACCAAACAGGCATCTTCCCTTAATAGTTTTAAAAAATCTACTTAGGAATTTTTCCTTTTCCCTTTCTCTCTCTTTTATGTTAGATTTTGTAAATATTGCATTAAGCTTTTAAAATAGGATTTTTATATTGTAATTTTTCTTTTTCATTATGTAATTGTATCGTAATGTTTTTAGTGGAGGGCCACTTGTAAACAACTCTGGTTGAAGGGCTACCCTCCTTAATAAAATGAAAAAAAATGAAATGAAAAAAATAACGACGAATCGAAGAAAATAAACGAAGGCCAGCATTGCCTCCTGAGTTGCACCTTTGCACGTTGAAAAGAATGAATAGCATTGCAATGCCTTCTGCAATGTTTGCACCAAACTTTTGTAACCTGCTGCTTTTCGTCGCTAGTTTTAACTTCATGGCCAATCACGATACCATTTCCTCAAGATTTGAGCGTTGCTAATTCTGACATAGAGTCAGCATTGGCAGGGTTTGTAGCCAGCTTTATTCCTTCAAAATATGCGCAAATCACAGTGGTATTCAAGATGGAAGTGAGGCAGTTTGAAAACTGCGAAAACCATCTGAAGGCTATGTGGGAAGCGCACAAAAACTTCATATTTGCAACCGAAAGAAAGAAAGACAACATATTGCTGTTTTACAGAGATAAAATTACGATCAGGGCTTAATTTTTTCATGCCAAACACATTCATAAATCGTAATTACTGATCAATAAAAGGGAACATCTTTTCAGTTTGGTTCATGGAAGATAAATGACAAGACCGGGCTGCTTTATACTGAGCACAACAAACACAAACATCACGTGAGCATCACACCATGGCCACTGATTGGCTAATATAAAACAAATGAAAACAACTACAACAACAAAAACTCACAAGGGTCTCTAAAAGTCATCGAGGGTGATGGAATTCCAGGTGTAATTTGTTTTCCTCCAAGAACCAAAGGTTTTAGTGCCACTGGTTTTGCAACTTTTGTATTTGCTTTTGCAAATTCTATTCTTAAAGTTGTTGGTAGCTCAGGGTCGAACCTAACTCCCTAGAAAAGAAAACAAAAAAATATATATATATCATTAAATACATTGAAGGATTAAATCGTGAAACAGGAAACTTCGGGGCAATCAAAATGTCCAAAAACTAGGCCGTGTCCCGCAAAAAATCAAACAGATTTGGTTGGGCAAAGTTATGAAACTTCAGCTCTAATCATCAGTTACGTTTTGTTTACACCCATTTCAAGTCATGTGATCAATCTCTTGATAAAACACCTTTCGCTTTCTCTGATTTATTTCGTGCCATGCAAAGTTGCAACAAGCAGCAGGTGCAAAAAGCAGCAAAATACTACAAATTCCCAAGGGTATGGTCATATGACTTGATTTGCAGGGTGTCTCAAAACAATTGATCAATTTATCAATCGATTAATTTCTAACGTAGTAACGATACGCTGAATGGACACTTGGTCAAATGACCCTTTACATGAGATTTTCAATTTACTTTGACACAAGAATCTTGCAAATCCGCTAAAGATTCATGAAGTTACAAGTCTCTGAAGTTCAAGTTTGTGTAAAAACTGAAACCAAGGGTGTTAGGACACGAATGTTTTGATTGATTATTTGTTTACCTTGTTTTGATCCCTGTGTCTTGTTTTCTTGTCTTGTTTTCTGTTTTGTTTCGTTTTCAACTGAGCGTGCTTAGGCCCAACCGCTCTCCAAGTTGTTCGAATACAGCTCCCATGTATTTCTGTGTATTAGTGCGCCTTCGCACAAGATAGGTTTTTTCGGCTTTAAAACCTATCTTGTGCGAAGGCGCACTAAGACACAAAAATACAAGGGAGCTGTATTCGAACAACTTGGAGAGCGGTTGGGCCTAAGCACGCTCAGTTGAAAACGAAACAAAACAGAAAACAAGACAACAAAACAAGACACAGGGATCAAAACAAGGTAAACAAATAATCAATCAAAACATTCGTGTCCTAACACCCTTGCTGAAACCATCGTTTCTGTTATTTCTCAATTTTCTCGGGGCGAACCACGTTGGATTTGAACAGGTTTTCGATAACCCAACTGTCAAGCATATGGATGCTTTGAGGAAACAGATTCATTCTCTCGTCGATTATGTTTTGAGCCTTTGTTTTTGGACATATGCAATGTAAAGCAAATTTTGACAATGATCACAAGGATTAGATTACTTTGGATTTCCTATTTGGTTTGCTCTGATATCAACGAGAGGTATGACATTAGACAAGCCTCTTTTACCTCGGTCTTCAAGGCTTTTTGCCTTAGAAGTAATCTGAGGGTCTCTGGTTTCTGGTCTCTGGCTCGCAACGCAGTGAATTTTCAACCGATTTGCAAGATTCTGGTCTCTAAAATTATGTCACAATCTTAGGGACAGGGTTATCTTCTCATCTTATCGTTATTTTTCAATATTTAATCAAAACGTCGAACAATTTTTTTAGACACCCTATAGGTAAAACAAACCTTAGACGATTCAGTTTGTTAGCAACTAATCACTTTCAAAATGTCCATCAATAGCTTACTTGAATATGAAATGCCTGCCAAAGGTCCTTAGAACACTTAGGCCGAATGACTGCCTAAAGTCCTTGCAACAGTTAGGGCATTTCTTGATAATCGGCATTTCTTTCCATCGCAATTTGTTCAAGCATCCCCTCACTCCAAAAACAATGCTGACTTGCGAAGACTCAAAGGACAGCAACGGCTGCAGGTTTCCAGTAGAGTCACATTTTATGGTAACAGAGCAACATTGTCCAGAAGGGGAGAGGGTGAAATCGTAAACAAAGACAAATTAGAAATTTGGCAGGCAGGCATTGTAGATACCCCCTTCGTTAAAGGTGATGGGTCACGTAATGCGAACAAACTTCTTCCGAAAGACAATTCTGCAGGAATTTTGATGGGCCATATCACAGAGATGTTACACTGCTTTTCTTGAAATGAAGGTAATATTTTGAAAATGGACTCTTGGCATATTTCACTTACATGTAAAGTGTCTTTGGCTGTTTCTCCTTGTGCTCTCGTGTCAAATGTTACAAATGCAACAGGCTACAATTGAAATAAGTTGTATCAGTTAATCTCCTTGAGGGGGGAGGGGGGAAGGGGTACCGTACAGTGATACCGTACAGTAGACTGATTACACAAATCTCTGTTTTTGCATTCAACAATGGGAGGATGATTTTGGCTTCAGACTGAGACTCATGACAAAACATCTTCAAATCGGTGGACTAAATTAGGTCAAGTCCGCCGTGATTACAGTGCGACCGATGACATCGCTGCTTTGTTAAATGATTAACACACGTGGCTGTTCTTAGCATTTTTATTGGCTTATTAGTTCGAACTTCGAATTTTCAAAGCGACGTTCGACTTTTCATTCGATGTTCAAAGGATAGAAGACGTTCGATGCTTCTTCCGATTTTTCATAAGATTTTAGTCCCGGTTTAGAATCTATTTGGTTGCGAGTCCTTGTATGAGTGAAAATTAAGACACAAGATTAAAAACATTGAACGAATGTAGGGAATCACGGCGTCAGTCCAACAATATAGCAAAATTTCACTCTCATAAACAGTGATTTTCATTGCAAATTCTTACATAGACATTAGACTTATGACGATGAGTCCCTTGCATCCCTGCGGTAAACCTTGCTCAACTGGGACTCATAATGAAACAGTGAAAAACTTGACCCTTTTTTCTTCAATCATCAATGGAATTATGATGGAATCACGGCTTCGAATCTCAATCCCGTGGGAGTGTTCTCAATTCTTTAATCGAATCGAAAATTCTATCAAATTTACACAGTAACAATAGTAATTCACAAATATCGCAATCTGATTGGTAGTCAAGGAATTGTAGAGTTTGGGCCTAAATAGAGCCAGGTTTTCAGAGTAATATTATGAGTCGCTGTTGACCAAGCACCATCATCAAGTCAAAGGGCACAGGGAAACAAGAGACTCATGATCATAAGTCTACATGGACATTTACAAAAGGATCACATTACACAGTATTGAGGTCAAATGTTTCCAATTTTAAAAAAGTGTGTGCAAGAATGTGTCGCATTTTTCCATGAATTGAATGAAACGAAAGGAACTTTGGGTAATTTGCTGTAAATCTGCCGTGGCAATTTTTGATATCTTGGTGATTCTCAAAACAGCTCCAGTTTGATTCTTTTCCTAAACATTCATCGAAAATTTTGAACAAATTAAACTCATCATAAATCTTATATTAACTGAGGAAAATCGATACAATATTCAAGAAGAGCATACATTACGAAGGTTATGGTTAGGGTATGAAATATATTATATACTATATCATATAATATAAGATACATAATTATCATCATATATCATATATATTAATATTATAATATTAATGTATATGATATATGATAATAATTATGTACTATATATTAATATATTATATGATATATCATATAATATATTAGGGTACATTACGAAAGTCTACAATACGATGGCTAGCTGAAATCTGTGGCTCTTCTCGAAAACAGCCTTAAAATTGATAAATACCGCCATTTTGAAACAAATCAAGACATCAAAAAATTACCTCGTCAGATTTACAGCAAATTACCCAAAGTTCCTTTTAAGCACTTTAAAGAGTCACTGCTAACCATGATCCTTTGTGGCACCAAATTTGACTCTCGCATTATCTGAAAGTCGGTTTTGGCCTGAATTCTCTTTGTGTTGCTTTTCATTCAGCGAATAAAGGAATATTTTTGACAATGGATCTTAAGCAAAGGCAAGAGTATGGAGTCCAAATTTTGATATATCTTTCTCCAATTTCAAAGGAGACCAAAGTAACGAACATGCATCCAATACCTCGCACGTGTCGTCTCCAGTTGTTTGCTTGCCCATGACAAAGAATAGGCACAAAGCATGATGGTTAGCAGAGGGTCTTTAATAAAAAAATATGTATGACTTACCGATGTTTTCTTTCCCTGCAAGTGGAGAAAATAAAATACAGATTAAAATATATTTATCAAACAGGCGCACTGTATCAAGACTGCCAGATATTCTGAAAAACTTGAAGATTTTGAGAAAATCTTGGTATTTTTAGCATAGAAGACAAATATGAATTACTTGCAATGTACAGAAAGGCAAATTTACTGCTGCCTCAAAAATATTTTCAAGGTTATTCTACAGTGGGGCAAAAATGTATTAAAAAGCCCGTGTCAAGAAGCTGTATAATCGTTTTATCTCAATGGATACCTTTCACCAATTGAGAAAAATAAATCAGAGAGCCTACAGCTCCCTGAATATCATGGCCATGATCAGATCAGATCAGATCAGATCAGATCAGACCAGATCAGTTTGCCTTGCATAGCTAATGTCTCTGTGGCGCACTTTAAATTTCAGCCACGCTGCAATCCCCGAAATTTCCGTGTAACAACAAAGAAGAAATAGATGTAATATTTAATGAAACAAATCCAGCCTCGCAAGCTCTTTGCATGAGGGAGAGATCTCTTGCGCATTCTGCAAACTTTCCAATTTGGTATGATGCATCAAATCGCCAGATATGTTAATTTTACAGTGGACAATATTAAATATGTGTTGACATTTACATGAATGAAATCGCGACTCCGCTCTGAAAATATGAACGGCCTTCTCATACAACGTTTGTTATATAAACATGTGTTTACTAATTTTAAATTTCATTAACCGTTAACGAGAAAGCTGCAATTTCTAACTAACCTCTTTCCCAGTTATTTTCAAGAGTGAGCCTTGGTAACCCTGTAAAAGACAACAACAACAACAACTTGTTATTCTATGAAATTAATGACCTATGATTTTGAAATATCCGATTCCAAATGTCGCTGCTTAGTGGCAGCACCACAGGGGGGGAGTAGGGGAGGGGACTTTTTCCAAAGCTGGCGCCGCAATCGTCGCTGGTTATGAATTTCGACGGGATGTCGGCAAGACTGGTGCCAACAAACGTCAAAGAAGGCTGCTACAGCTGTAACATGGGAAAAAATTTTTACAAAGGCAGTTGTACTGCTTCCGTTTGCCAAATTCACTCCGAAAAATGACCCACAATCAACTTCGACAGATGTGCTGTAACCAACTCCCCTAGCTATTCTCTCGATCGTTCACGAAATGAATAGAGACCAGTATCCCAGTGTCATTAAGATCTTGAAATTCAAATACTCCCTCGTCTCTATTGCAGAAAAACGATTTTTTATTTCCCTTGTAAAGTCTCATCCTCTTTTATTTAATTTTGCCATTCTGAGCAATCTTTCCAAAAAATTATAAATCAGTTTTTGTTGAAGGAAATGCTCTTGATTTGAAAACAGTTCACTTGAACTATCGTGCCCTCTTCCCTTTAATTTCAAGAGTTTTCCTTCAGCTCATTACTTTCACATATTATATTTCATTCGATCTCATTTCATTCCTTATCTATTATGATAACATTTTATTTCATTTCATTCTATTTCAAAGGAAGCTTCTTAGCTACTTAAAAGCTACTTTAAGCCTAAAACAATCTTATTTTAAGCGTGTTGCACGATATAGTTTTTGACATGAACATATAAGAATAAAATAAATCGTACCTTGAGCAGAGTTGTTTTCACTTGATAACGGACTCAGCTCGAAACGTCGTGTTGAAAACAACTCTGCTCAAGGTGCGATTTATTTTATTCTTATATGTTAATGTAATTTAAGCCTATTTTGTATGCGAGATCGATGTATGGGGCCCCTAGCATAGGTTCCATATCTTTCCCCTTCGTTTCATTTCATTGTTTTTTTTATTTTAACTTTTCCATCCATGGTAATCCACTCGGTTAAACTGTTTTATAGGGAGCCATGCAAAAACAACACCTAACTAAGTATATAACCCTATTTACAATAATCTAAGCTAAAAAAGGACAGGTAAACGAGTTGAGTCAAATTTTGGCTTTATAATTCCTTCGAAAGGAGCTGAATGATGAGGACGCTTTGACAACACTATCTAGATCACTCTCGACCTTAGCCCCTCTGTAAGTAAACGGCTTCTGATAAGTTGATGTTCTCAGTAGTGGTAATCTTTCAATCGGTGCAAAAAGGCGGGTGTAAAATTCTATGACCTATTTTTTTAAACTGAATGGCTTGAAAGAGACTTTAGCCACTATTCTATAATTCTACCGTTGGACTTGTCAGAAATTTTGAATACTTGTCGAAATTACAGCCTATTTTATATTTCAGCTCATTACATGATGTGACGTCATCAAATTTCCAAATCATAAACCAGAAGAGTGAAAGAGTTTTGCTTGATACAACATTATAGGCATTCATAAACTATGGTTTTCTTGAATATTATTTGATGTTCTGTCAAAAGTTTTTTTTCGAACATTTTCTTGAATTCTTAAAAAAGAAGAAAACACTGTTATTCTGAACATATTGAAGATTTCAGAAAAGTCCAACGGTAGATTTACTGTAGACAGTGCACAGAAATTTTCAAAAATTCAAGTGCCGATGGGGGGGCTCAGTGAATTTTCGGGGGGGCTCCTGCCCCCACAAGCACCCCCGGTCGCGCCATCCCTGGAATTTTACACCCGCCATTTTGAAGATTTGAAACCTATTCTTGCTGAAGGACGGCGTAATGAGTTCCTTGGCAAGGCACACGGAAAAGGAATTCTTATTCTGTGGCAAGACATCTGGAAGGTAACCGTCGGGATTTGACCTCACAGGACCAAGCCTAAGTTCAGTCACGTAACGGATACGCTGCTCGGCCACTCACCCACATATCGCAAGCAACAAAGTTGTTTTACATTCCATTAAAAAGTTTTAAGACATATTACTGACTACACTACCTCATGATACAATACCCTGTTACTAAGAGCATACCATTAGGAGCGAAAAACTGTCTACCTATAAGGCAAATAACATAAAACATAAAACAGAAGAACGAAAAGAACATAAAGATACACAAAACTACAAAAAAAGTTTTCAATGTTAGATTGAAAGGCCTAATTTCTGTGTGAATGCTCACGACGCTAGCAGATAGGCCATTTCTTCATTGACAACGTTAGGTTTCTCACGTAAACAATTAACTTTGACAATGAGAAGATAAGAAAGACCTCCATCAGTGACAAAAATGAAAAGGTTTTTGAAATCGAAAATGTAAACTTTGCCACAACCCATGCAAATATTTCGATGAAAATTAAACAGATCAAACCGTCAGTCAATTGCAATCCATTTTAAAAACACTAACTATTTTCAAAATCATCCATCCATCCCCCACAAAAGCGCCTTATCTAACCATCTTCCCACGACCTCCCTTTCATTTGATCTGACATCATTGTCAAAGTTGCTAACAGCAACGATTCCTGTTATGAAAATAGGCCTAACTCAGGACAATGTCCGGTTGTTTGTTTCTGTTTATTTTTAACAAAGAGATATTGTAAGATAAAATTAGAAACATGGAAATAACAATTTGAACGGGCATTAAAATACCTCTTTAACATCTTTAGTACCAGTTGAGAAAAAAGCACTCCTGTCTGGAGACTATCTAGGCAATAATATTCTAATTACATTATTCAATAATAGACATGTGCAACTAAATTTTGAAATTTACCTGACTAAGATCTTCCATTCCGTTCTCAAATTATAAGGTATTTTGTCGAGAAAGCCTCTTCAAGGAGCCTTCATGAGAAGTCACTTTCCACTCACTGTTTATTTTCAGAGAACGGTACTCGCCCCCCCCCCCGCCCCCTTTAAATGATAAGTCCAACCATAGTGGATTTTATTCATTAGATATTGTTTACAACATTCGTCTGTACATAAATATAAATGTGAAAGAAATTTTGTAATGAATGATTTAAGAACAATTTTCCTGTTGGTCTGAAAAAATTCTTCCATCGCAATCCCCTGCATTGGGGACAATAGCGGCGCCACGGGGGGACTGGAGGGGATTTGCCCTACCAAATCCCAAAGTCGGCACAATTGTCAAAGGAAAATAGCATAAAATTTGTTGGGTATAATACCTATAGATTGAAAAATTACGTCCAATTCCCCCCCTTCCCCATCCCAATTTCTTTCGGACCTTTTGGAGCTGGCGCCGCCACTGATTGGATATAACAGCATCCTAAGCCAAACGACCGGATAAGCACAAGACTGAAATCAGATTTTCCTCCACAACATAAATATTCACACTTAGCAATGTCTTGTTACGTGCTAACCAACAAAACCATCTTCATTTCTTCCAATCTAAAATTAATTTGTATCCTAAGGGGCGATTTGAATAGGCCCAAAACTTTCTGAGATCACCAATAGAAAAACGTAGCATGAACTCATAAAAAATTCATCGATAAACTGCGTATATGGAATAACTTATTCGTGGCTTATCCATCTGTTTCAAAATGTTTTGTTGGCAGGAACTACCTTGAAGGTTTTCTGTATTTTCTTTACCGTGAGTCGAAAACAAGTTAAAATTTCTTGCACGGTGTGGGATGAAAGTACACGTCTTTTTTATATAAGAAACTTGGATCAGGCCATAGTACTAAAAGTTTCTCAATTTGACATGAAATTTTGTCCATTTTAGTACTAAAAGTTTCTTAATTGGTTTCTTATTTTTTGAATGCAGAATTATCAAACATTACTGAAGATATGTTTCTTGATATTTAAATACGTCATATAGAAATAAACAGTGTTCTGTAATGTTGAAAAAAATGGTTAGTTAATATTGCTCAAGAATAAAGTTTCAACGATATATTTACTATAATATCCATACTTTCAACCTCTAAAAGTTTCTTAATGCTTCTCAGACATAGTACTAGGGTTTCTTAGATTTTAGCCATCTTAGTACTGGTTTGTTATGAACCAGTTTCTTATACAAAAAACGTGTATGCTGCCGATTTTCAAAACTGAAAAGTTAATCTATCAGTCAAAGGATAATATCTTAGGCCGAGGCTATCTTCAATAATGGACAAATTTGAATGATACACCTCTCATGTTGTAGCAGAAAGCCTAACTTAGATGAAGACATTCATTTCACAAAAATCGGCTGTACCAAACTAGAGTTATTGGTTACTTTACTTGAGACTTGTTTTGGAAGATACCTTTAAGGAGAATTTGAAATCTCTACGACGTTTCTTCCGAGTTTCAGCTTCGAAAAATGAATGCCAGTATGCTAATCTTCCAAGGAGTAAAACATGATGGTGAATATATATTTCTTACACTTCGATGAACATGGGCTTTTTAGTTAAGTATTTTAAAAATATGATCAATGCAATTTTTATCTAATCAAAGAAGAGAACTGAATGAAATTTGTTTACCATTTTTAGCGTTTCTTGCGACTTATCAAACATAGCTTCCAAGGAAAATTGCTCAGGCCTCTAGAACCATATGACCGATTTTAGTCAACTAAATTTCTACATCTAAGTTAGCATTTGGGCTTTTAAATAAGAGGATATTCAATTCAAATCGGCACATAATTCATAATTTTACAGCTCTGCAAACGATGATACTTCATTCTGGGACATCCATTAGATGAGAAGGTGAAAGTGAAGTTGCGTTTTTCAGCGCCAAGTGCTGGAATTGCAGAAATAGAGCAGATCTAATCGAGTCCGCGACTTCTTGTCATGGCGCTTATGTGTTAGGGTCTTACCGGGTATCGAACCCATTCCGCTTGATTGTTCTGGCGGCAAAGTCTGAGGATTACACCACGGCTACACACCACGGCGACACAACACCTTCGAAATACCACACACATGCGAAAATTTCGTTTGATAAAAGTATCCTTTGACCCAGAAATTAGGAAATGAAGGGGTTTGCACAAAAAAAATTCCATGTTCGATTCTGGTCCATGGTTTACTTGCGATTGTTGAATTTCGAATCCAATTTCTGAAGCAGACAATGGTATTTAATTCATAATTCAAGGGTAAGCTAAATCATGGACCAGAATCGGACCTTGGATTCTCGTTCCAATACCAATCCTTAACTTGAATTCAAGATTTCTTACAAAAGAAGAACAATTCTCGAATTCTAACGATATTGAAGATTTCAGCAAATTCCAAGGGTAGACTTATAGTAAAATAACTAAAGTTTCCTTGCAGCCGTTCAGTTAAAAGAAATAGTTCACAGAATTATCAACCAACGTTGGTAAAGATTCAGAATTTATGCTTCAAAAACGAACACAGGTTTCCCGAACGCCACCCTTATTTGCAAACTGTCAAGAAAACTTTTCAGTTGAGCTTTGAATGCCTTCGAATTTGTAATCAGGGCATATTTTTATCTGGTGTTGTGTATTTCAGTTCTATGGCATTTCAAACATGTTATTTAGGCCTACTGCGATATTGTATTTTGTGGTATGTTAATATCCCGTCTTAGGCCTGCTGTGATACTTAAAGTTTGAATGGTAACCCTTAGGCTAGTGTTTTGCAGAATTTCCTGTTTTCTCACACTAAATCCAGACAGAGAGCTACTGACTGTCTGATACCGGTAGAAATTCATCCTTTTTCAGAGGAAGGCCAGAATTACGATTTTGTCTTAATTATGGCTGCTACTACCTTCTCAATCCCTCTCCCCCTCCAGCGTCGCTCAAAGTAGGACACATTATTATAAACGTATCCCAGAAATATTGTTCCCGTTTTGTGGCTGCTGCGGGGGAGTTATGGCCTTCATTTCCTCGGCATTTATGCTTTCTTTGATATAATTCAATCTGTTCATCAACATGGTACACGGCAAGCCTCAAAAAATGATATTTTTCTAACTCAGAAAAATACTTCTCAATATGGTCTTCGATCAGTTCGTTACTTTGGAGCTAAGTGCTGGAATGACATTCCTATGGATATAAGAAAATCGTCCTCTTCAATCAGTTTTCGTCGTAAACTCAAAGCTTTCCTCTTTGAAAATGATTATCACAGTTGATCTTAGAATAGTAGGCACAAAAAGGTCACCATCCACCCTGGTCATTTAATTTCCATGAAAGTCATCAAATATATCTGAAATACTACTAAAGCAGGGGGTGCTCTCTCCTCGATTAGTCTGACTACTGAGAGAGCTCCTCCTTTAAGTAATTCCCTCCATACAATTTATCTTTTCTCTATGTTTGTTTGAATGATGTATTAATCTTTTGTATCTTGTATTCATGTAGTTTAGTTATTTGTCTGTTTAGTTATTTCATAAATTGTATGTAGAGAGAATTTAAAATATTAAACTGAAACGGAAACGGAAACAGAAAACGTTGCCTAGGCCAAGATTCATCTTAAATTTTGAGACCTCATTTGTGTTTATCTGACGATTGGCTGCTGGTTTATGGCACAGGAAAGCCAAATAAGTGGTTGCTTCGAAAAAAGCACTTCTGTTGTTCTCCAGCTATGTCGAAATAATGTAATGTTGAAAGAACGGGATTCCCTACATTCGTAAAATGGTTAATAGTGTCATCCATGGACCTTTCTTGCTCTGACGACAAAATATAAATATAATGCTTGCACCCTTCTTTTGAAAATTTGCTTGATTTGGACATTGCAGGAGAGAAGCAGAAGTGCCGTCCTCGAAACAACCACTTTTCTTTCTCTCCTTTGCCATAAATCAGCAAGCATTTGTCAGGCTGATTCAAAGTTGGTCTGAAACTCAAAGCTGCCGCTTGGCCTATGCAACTATGTAAAGTCCAGAACATAACAACCGAGTCTACAGCTCCTCCACAGCAACAAACCAAACAGGGCAAATTTCCTGGGACACCCCGTGCCTACATAAGGCTGGACTAACATCAAGTTAAGCTTTGGCATTCTCTTGAAACAATCACTGTACAGTATTTAAATGAATAACTGTGAAATAGTCCCATCATATGACTATGCGAATGACAAAGGAGTATTTCCACTATTAGGCCAAGGGAAAATAAAAAATCTTTCTGTAGAAACAACTAAAGGTGTTGCGGCGCCGTGGTGTAATCCTCTGACATTGCAGCCAGAGCATAGTCCGGCGGAGTGGGTTCGAATCCCAGTAGGGCCCCACTACTTGAGCGTCATGACAGGGGATCGCGGACTCGATTAGGTCTGCTCTATTTCTGCGACTTCACCTTTACCATCACCTTCAACTTTTGCATCATATGAAAACAAACTTGTGGCGCGCAAAGGCTCTTTGCTAGCAATGACTTTTAACTGATTGATATTCAAAAGCTGATTAAAAATCAAAGCACATACCATATGTATCTAAAAACCATAAGTCATGTTAATCCACTTCTTAAAACTGCTTGCAATTAGCAGCATTGTTGATATTGAAAACTGTTTAGAGATTGCTTGTAAGCAGCATCTGGTTTTGAGTTAAAAGGCCACTGTCATCCAGTCTTCTTCGCAGGCATGCTGAAACTGCAGCCAGTGACGGGAGAGGGGGGGGGGGTCGTTACAATATATTCCAGTGCAGGGTGTGCTACTTTTTCGGGTGCCTTTTTCAGGCAGAAAATAAATTTTGGGGTGTCATTTTTGGTAGAATCACAAATAGACATAAATGTTGGCGTGTCATTTTTGGAAAAACAACTTTTAAGGATATTAAGTTTGATCAAATTTCACATACTTGGTTAAAATTTCGGGTTGTTGTTACAATTTTAGGGTATACAGCTGAGTGGCTTGTAAATTTTGAGATATCGTTTTCGCAAAAATTGTTTAATTTTAGGGTGTGAGTTCAGACGTCAAAATTGCCGCCCCCTTCTTCGTCACCCGCCTATTGACGTTATCCTTCCCCCCGGGGACAGTGAAAATAAAATGCGGTTTGAGTCGCTAATTTTTCTTGCTTTTGCCGGTATTCTATAATAATAATAATCAATTTCTTTAAAGTTGGCTAGTACATAGCTAAGTATAGTAAAAATACTAAAATTGCTAATTAAGGCCAACTACCTAAAAATATACAATTTATAAAATAGTATGATAAAATGGTTTGATGCAAGAAATGACATAAAATGTAGATAATAAAAAGTCCAATGATAAAAATTCATAAAAATCCGACGTTTGGAATAGAAGGTCGACATAGTCTGCAAGAGCATTCTTCACCGTGCCACTTTTTTATCTTTGATTTAAACAATGAGAGGGATTCAGTATTCCTTATATCTTGAGGGAGGGAAAACCAAAGTTGGGGCCCTCTGTATCTGATTGACTCAGATCCAAAATGATTGCCCCCCCCCCCCACTGAGAAGCGCTAAAGGTTTACTTCAATACGAACGAAAAGAACAGTCCGACTTTTACCATGATACATTCCGACTTTTAGCATACTAAAGCGGATTTTGCGATAAGATACGAAAACAATGTTAGAATAGCGATCTTATCAAATTCGCGGTTTCTATTCCACCTGTACGCATTTCAATAGAAATATCAAATATTCGGCTAATTATTAATTTCGTGGTTTTGATACGCCGCTATTCGTGAAACCGCATACCCGTTGCTTTCTAGTGGTTTCTCCGCGCTGTTGCGACGACATTTAAAAACAACTTCACATCAGAATTTGAAAATAACTATTCAGCATTTTTCGACGAAGCAAATAAATTGTTAGGTGTCTGGGCAAAGGGGGACGGCATCATTCTCCTAAGCTCACCTGACATCCAAATGTGAAATAGATTCTTCCTCGCCTCTGTTTTGATGTATTTTTGTTAATGGCCACTAGTGACCGCGCCAGCTCTGAAAAATCCGAAAGAAGTAGGGGGGGGGGATGGGTGGGTTTGACGTAAGTTTTCAATCTAAAGACATACCCAACTAATTTCATGACATTTTTCTTTGAAAATTTTTGCCGACTTTTGGGATGGGGGGGGGGGGGGGAAGTCCCCATCAGTCCCCCAGTGGCGTTGCCACTGATGGCCATAGGGTAGTCATTGTCCTTTACTCCTTGTGGTCCTGTCCCAATATTGTTTTAACAAGTAAATGTAGCATTTATATCAAAATTTGTTAAATGAATATAAGGAAGGAGGATGGGGCACAGCCAAGCGGTGGTCCAAATACCCTGGGTGCTTGTTTCCAAGATGGATACTTGTAATGGGGAGCGAATTTAATAAAACAAAACAAGTTTGATCAACTCAAAGCGATCCGACAGCCTCAAAATAATGGATTTCACACTTTTTTACACAGCTGATCATAATGTTTTACTTTCTCCGTCTTATTTTGATAGACCACTTTAATGAACAGCCTCGTTTTGGAAATTATTCAAAATTCTTTCATATGAAATTTTAGACACTAAATTCGGATTTAGCACCCAAACTTTAGTCTAACCAAAAGTTTTCATGTTGCTAGCGGTTGTAGTCTTAATTTTATGGCAATGTAAAGTTTAAAAATCTATAAGGGATTTGACCGTGAAAATGACTTGGGGTGTAAAGTTTCACCCCGAACGACTTTTCACGGTCAAGTCCCTTATAAATCTCTGAACTTTACATCGTCATAAAATCAACATCACAATTGTCAGCAGTTGAAAAACACGTAACTAGACTAAAGTTTGGGTGCTAAATCCGAATCTGGGCTCGAAATTTTCATATTAACAATAGGAAGAGATTTTGACAAATTTCCAAAACGAGGCTGCTTAATTAAAGTGGTGTATTCGATTGAGTGCAGTGAGAGGTGCATCCTGGGAACCAGAGCCACAAAATGCTTCCTTAACTTTCACTTTAATTTTGAAGCTCTCGTACCTAGGGTATCAGAGGTGTGAAATCTATTCTTCAGGAAAACAAATTTCTTTGTCTTCCAGGAAACCTGAATGCTTTGTTTCATAAATTATTCTTCGAAACTGTGTAAAATGAAGACAACTGAATTCATAGCCTCTCCATAGCAAGTCCGCTTGCCTCTGTTGAGAAAGGTTTGCCGCAGGGCTACAGCCGACCAATGTAGCTGATCTAGTTAACTGTTACAAAAACATATATTTGATATAAATCTAAAGGAGGAGATTGAGGGATGCAAGCAATAACAAATAACAGAGGAGATTAATTCACATGTAAACATCCAGGACCTCACAGTTTCCATGCGCATCACATGATGGGCCAAAACAAAAGTTACTAAACACGCCATTCTAGTTACGGATTTTTCAACAAGTTTCATATTATTTACAAATCCAAATTTGTGATCCTCTTAGATCCTGAAATGGCAAATATGACTGAGGGATATTTCGATTTAATCTAGAATTTCAGATTCCAGCTGAGGGACTGTGAAGTTTTCAAAACATACAACTATGCGTTAGGACTAAGACCTACAAAGACGTTCTATATTAGATCCTTTTCTTTGTTAGATATATCTTCGAGTTTAAAGCAAACCTTGCTACGCGGTGAGCTTTGCAAGCTTACATTGGAAACATGGGTTTACATCTCAAGTTGAACAAATTTGAGAAAACTGGACATTAATTTCCTTACTTTTCTCGTATTCTACAACCGAAAATGGTGTTCAAAATTAGATTTTTTTCTCTGTTAGATGTATACTTGAGTTTAAAGCACATATGTCATGAACCTGATTGGTTCACACGATACAATTTTCTCTATTGTTTATTACAAAGAACAGGATCGAGGCTGAATTTTCATTGCAATGAAAATTCGGGAAGCAGAAATGAAAGGTCACAAAACAATGGAATTGTATTTCACACTTCTTTGTTGCATTAACCAATTTGCTAATGTGACATGAAAGGTCACACACGGGAAGCAGAAATGAAAGGTCACAAAACAATGGAATTGCATTTCACACTTCTTTGTTGCATTAACCAATTTGCTAATGTGACATATGTCCTTTAAAAGATGCCTTGCACTGGGTCGAACTTTCGTCAACTATTTAGCAAATACGGTTTGGGTTTCAAATTTAACAAATACGAGAAAAATGTACCTCACTATTCGTACGTTTCTCGTGGCCTAAAACCGATAAAGGTGTTCAAAACAAGATTTTTTTCTCCATTACATATATCTTTGAGTTTATTTAAAAGATGCCTTGCACTGAGTCGAACTTTCACCAACTATTTAGGATTTACGCGTCTGGGTTTCAAATCTAACACATTTGAGAAAAATGGACCTCACTTTTCGTACGTTTCTCGTGGCCTAAAACTGATGAAGGTGTTCAAAACAAGATTTTTTTCTCTATTACATATATCTTTGAGTTTATTCAAAACTTGCCTTGCACTGGGTTAAAATTATACCATTTGCTTAGGAATTACGGGTTTCAGTTTCAAATTTAACACATTCGAGAAAAACTGGCCCTCACTTTTCGTACGTTTTCTCGTGGCTTAAGAGCGATAAAGGTGTTCAAAATTAGATTCCATTCTCTGCTACATATATCTTTGAGTTTAAAATATGCCTTGCACTGAGACGAACCTTCGCCACCTATTTAGGAAATACGGGTTCGAGTTTCAAATTTAACAACGTTCGAGCAAAATATGCATTACTTTCCGTACATATCTAATGGCCTAAATAAACGAAGATATTCAAAATCAGATTCCTTTTTTTCCTTTTTACATTATCTTTTCCCTATGTAGGAAATTTCGCTCCAAAACATTTAGCACTAAATTTTGATTTCCCGCAAATAACACGTGTGCGAGTTCTCTTACCGCGAGCATTTAAAAGCAAGTAAGGCATAAAAACATCGACCAATTTAGATTGATCCAGCCTTGGTTGTTTACAGAACTTGAATAGAAAAACAAACAACGGTAAAACTTATAAAACAAAGAGAACTTGAAAAATAAACAAATGCTGACAGAAGCAGGTTACGTGTAAACATTCGAACAATTTTGATTCTTTTGCAAGACAAAAACAAAGCGGCCGCCACCGGCCTACGATGAAATGACTCAAAATCCTGCAATGGGTTACCTAACTCTTTAAAATTTGCAAAAACATTATGAAATTATCTGTTAAAAAACCATCACAAATTTTAATAGAAATTGCTTCATAAAAAACTACTATAAAGTGAGGTGTTTCAGCAAATCTGGTGCAGCAAATCTGGTGAAAATTTCCGCGAATAACAATTAATGAATTGCTCTACATTACCACTTTCACGCTGTCGCAAATCTGGTGAAATGCTCGCGAATATAACAACCAAGGTGCTCTCAATAAGTAATTGTGCGTAATCGCAAAATTTCATACCTCAAATCCTCGAAACAGCAAGTAAATTTCTCTTGGCTTCACGTCCATTGGCAATCCACTGACAAATAGTGTGCGAACCTGAAATTAAAAAGAAATGAAAAATTAGAGACAGGATGAAATTTTTTGAGGTTAAAAGCAGTTCTGTTGACAGCATTTCTTGTGAGTAAAATAAGTTAACAAGTTTTGGCGCACCGTGGAATCAAAATTAGCTACATTGCCGACACTCAAAACTGAAATGTCAATCTACCAGTGAACGACAACACGGAAAGATTTTGTAATTCAGTCGCTTTGGTTCACACCTCAATTCAAATCGATTAGCGAATGCAGACAAAAGAAACTCTCTAAACCGGTAATTCAAAACAAACATAGTCGCAAAGTTGCCTAGAAACCAGTACAGCAAACTCACGCTTGGTGCGAGTGAAGGGACGTTTTAAGGACATGTGCTTATAACGAAAGAAGAAGGGTAATTCGATAGTTCGATTTGGCGGATTTTGTCAATTTGAATCAGGAACTGAGGAGTAACTGTTTACATTTGAGCAATAAATATGTAACAATTGTAATCCCCTCTGCACCGCTCCTGAATCACGTAGACAAAATCAGCCAAACAGAATTTTCGATTCACCCCATCTTCTTTCGTTTGAAGCTCATAACTTCTCGGAGAAACATCCCTTCACCTGCAACGAGTGAGAGTTTGCTGCACTTTGCGGCTATGCTTGTTATGAGTTACTGGTTAAGAGAATTTCTTTTGTTTGCATTCGCTAATCACTTTGAATTGAGGTATGAACCAAAGCAACTCATGCTATTGTATTACAAAATTTGCCATTTTTGGACGGGATGCAAAATTTTCACATCTAGGTTTGTCTTCTACTGAAAGACTGACACTACAGTTTTAGATATAGGCCGCATGAGAAATTTTGAACCCAGGTTCCTTGAAAGTTTCTCTAAATTCAACTCTATTTTATCATTATCAATATTCGTTTATTTATTGTTGGATTCTAAAAGATAGCTAAAATAGATAGCTAATTAATTCCAGCTCTAAAACTTTAAAATACAAGGTAAGCCTTTAAAATACAAATACTATATATATACTCAATAAAAACGTGGATCTAAACTTGTGAAACCAGTAAAATTGTGAAGAAATCTAAAATTGTTTATCATAGAAAGCCCAAATTCTACATACCGTAAAGGCTCTCGGGGGGGGGGGGATTATCCAATTTCAGATTATTCAATCCCTCGGGGAGGGATTATCCAATTTCGGGCCCTTTTCACACTGCTCCGTCCGTTTTTGTACATCCGTTTTGGTGAAAGTGTTCACATTGCGCTGATCCCGCACAAAAACGCCACAAAAACGGAGGCTTTTGACAACGCTCTAGATCAATGTGAGCGCACAAAAAAGGAGGTTTTTTCGCTGCGTTTTTGTTGTCGGGCAGATCAGTGTGAACACACAAAAACGGAAGTTTTCTCTCCGTTTTTTGTACAGAAACGGAGCAGTGTAAGTAAAACGGAAATACTTTGTTGTCGTAGGACTTTGTTCTAAGTGGGGGGAGGCGTAGCAGCGGGTGTGCTTGGCTAATAGTTTTGCTCAGAAGTAGAGGGTAATCAAGGAGTGCTTAATTGAGCGGGGTGCTCAACAGATAGGGGCATAAGCAGATATTTTACATACCCGCCAGTAACGACCCCGTAGAGACGCTGTCCCGCCAAGGCATGGGATGACCCGCCAGGAAAATGTATTTCCCCGCCAAGTTTGACTTTCCCCGCCTTGTCTCTGTTGCATTCCCGTTGAAATTTTTGTTTCTCTGTCAAAAATGATACAAGTTCCATCACCGATAATAGCCGCAAAGTTTTATTTCCCCGTTACGATGTTTTCAAACCTCGCTGAAAATGTGTGATTTCATAATTTCCCTGCTGTTTTCATGTCTGGCAGGGTCGTTACTGAAGGGGGCTGAAGGGGGTTGGGCTGTTTTTACGGTAAGGCTTCTTAGAAGCGGCTTCTCAACATAAAATGAACTTGCAGGCAAGATAAAGAACAGAAATGTAAACAAGACTACCTACTTAAAGAGTTAAATCCTAGTCAAATAAAATACTAAGTTAAAAGAAAACAAACTTTAGCGCGCAGGATTAGGCCGAAAGCCGACGAACTTGTCTGTTATTATGAACAAAAACTTGAAGCAGAATAAAAGAGATAAAAGTAACGCCATGGTTTAAAAGGTCAGGTTAGGCGAAATAAAATTCGCAAAAATCGAATCACGAGATAAAATCTTTAATTCTTATAAGAAGCGGTTGAGCGATATCAGTTTATGATATTTCTAGTTTTGCTGCAAATAGGACTTGTAAGGAACAATAACGTTGAACTGTCTAAAGGTTCTGTAGTGAAAAATTAAAAACTGTTTCAGGGCAAATACTGGAGGCTTCATAAATATACGTGACAACCGAGGCAAATTTTTTTCAAATCTTTTCGTCAGACGTAGATCACAGCAATAGAGACTCTGATAGAAGTTAAAGGCCCTCACATTTGGGAAAAGGAAGGGGGGGGGGGTTAAAATTGCCCTGATTCCAGTTTGTTCACTATGAGGCAGACAAGCAAAGTTGATTGAATAGTTTCCTAGAAATACATCTTACCCCAAAGTTTTTAGTTTTTTCAGCTTAAAAATTCCGAGTAGCCCTTTCCTTAAAACTACATGGTGGGGCTTCTTTAACGACATAGCTATCCATGATCCTTTGCGGCACAGATCTGACTACAGAATGACATAAAACTAAGTTACTGGCCTAGTCTCTGCTTGTTTTGTTTTTATAAGGATCAGGGCTTGCAGAAAGCGTTTTAAAAGTCAGTTTCTAGCCTCCAGCAATAACTATTTTTACCTCCAAGCGTTTCGATATCTACATCCGTCTGCATCAGAAATGATTTCCTACCTATTTTGACATTGCAGAAAACATTTTCTAGGACATTAATGAGACTGGCATTCTGTTATAAGCGTAGTTACGCCCGAGGCCTTAACTTCATTCAAATGTCTTGAAAAACCGGGAAATATCAATGAAAGAATAGGCAAAAGATACTAGAACCAAGTGATATGAGATCAGTTTAAAAGGCTGTTGTCATCCAGCATCCTTTGCGGGCTTGCTGGAATTGCTGAGAGTCTGAGAATCAAATTTGGCCTAGATGGGAAACACTGATGCACTGAAACACTGATGCAGTTAGTTGAACTGATGTAAAAATCTTAGTTCAGTTGAACCGTTCCAAGGATTTATTGTTCTACTATGATGTATAAATCTTTAAACGATCTTGCACCACAGTACCTTTGTGACCTATTCGTTAGACTATCAGATTTCCGCACACGAGAGCTAAGAAACACTAAAAATGATCTTGCAGTACCGTTAATGCGAACAGTAAGTGGCCAAAAGGCATTCTCTTACCGTAGTACCAAAGTGTGGAACAAGTTTAACAATGATATCAAAGAGGCCCCCTCGGTATACTCTTTTAAATCAAGGTTGAGACAGTTGGGGTATGAAAATCTTTAATTTGTAGATAGCTTATTGTCGCCAGATGTATATATTTTTATCTAATTTATTTGTAAATAGTTTATTAGAAACTTTAATTTGTAAAACAATTTGTATAAATATGTTTAAAATATGAAATACATATGAAATATGAAATATAAGAACAAATTTGATTTTCTGGCAGTCGGAAATTGTATCATGCCCGCAGAGGACCATTGGTGGCAATGGCTGTATCCTGAACAATCAAAGGTAAGTAGACTTTATGGCTGCAAAGGATCACGGTTAGCCAAGGTCTGTTAAATAGGCTTAAGCTCTAAACTAGCGTTTTTCTTCTCCGCAAGGTCTCTTTAGTGCTTTTTTTATTAGTTCCGCGGTTCCGTGGTCCGCGGTACCGTCGTCCGTACCAGCGTAGTGGGCAGATCATACGGGTTCCCTATGTATAATGAATTGTGTTTCTACTGTTTTCATCCCTGAAGCCGACGATAGGAAAGCCTGTATCGTAATGAGGATAAAATCTGCAAAAATTTTTAATTCTCTAGGATTGTGGTAAACTTTTCTAAAGGATAACAAATGATATTACAAAAGGGATTATGACCAGAAAACAACTATAGGTGACGTGGAGATTAAAAATGGTCAGAGACAGTGGAAAATTAACAACGACTAAATTCTATTTTTGTTATTAGCATATTAACCAAAGAAAGGGTACAGCAATACTCTTTTTAGACTTATGACCGAGGGGCAAATCACTTCTCAAAATAGCGTACGTGATTTTTGTGATTTTGAAATCACATGATTTTTCTTCTGTGATTTCTGTGATTTTAGTGATTTCTAGTGATTTTTTCGTGTGATTTTTCAGTAATTTTTCAGTCATTTGTGATTTTTTGGTGCTTTCTGTTTGTGATTTTTCTTGTGATTTTGTGATTTTCCTGTGATTTTGTATGTGATTTTTTGTGATTTCAAGGGAGGTGTACGAAAAAAAAATCAGTGAATTGCCCCTCGCTTATGACGATGACTTCCTTGTATCCCCGTGGCAAACCTTGCTAAAAAGGGACTCAGATGAAACAGTGAAAGCTGACCCTACTTTCTGCAATCATCAATGGAATCATTAGGGAATCATGTCCTCGAATCTTGAGTCACAACCTCGGATCTCGAATCCCGTCCTAATGTTATCAGTTGTTCGATCGAATGGAAAGTTCTATCACATTTGCCATCACCATAGCAACGCAGAAATGTTGCAATCTGATTGGTACTCTAGGAAGCTCAGAATTTGGGCCTAAATAGGGTCAGGTTTTTTGCATTAACGATATGAGTCTGGCAAAGAGCATCTAGAAAAGAGGGACTCCATGTTATAGGTCGATACCTTTTTACAATAAAAAAGAAAATCCAAACATCTTTTCTTTGATTTAATAGTTAGAAAGGAGCTTCAGGTATTCGTTTATAAGTGTTCATTGACAGTCTCTGTTATCTCGATGATTTTCAGACAGGGGCTTGTTAAGCATTCATACAATGTTGTTCATTGTTATTGTTGTTGTTGTTGTTGTTGTTGTTGTTGTTGTTGCTGCTGGTGTTATCTTTATGCAATTTCATTGCTTGTTAGCTACTGTTGTTGTCATTGTGGCCTGGAGCAGTGAAAAATTTACTACGATTGAATACATAACTATGAGGGGACTCAAAGCATATGGGCAGGCACTTGTTTACTGCATCCCCTCCCCACTGCCATCAGTAATAGCGAGCCAAAGTTGACCTTATCGACCTTACGCTCGTGAGACCAGACCTCTTTGTTTCCAAGCTTTTTTTTGTAAAAGATTTGTTTAGAACTGAAGCTCACATACAAGAATATAGATAAAATATGTCTTGTAACGGTACAAACAATATTTATGCAACCAAAATTTCAAATTCACATCGTATTGTGGTTTTAGCTAATATGAATGCATGATAGACATTGAAAGCTAAAAGATTCATTGAGATTCAATAATCTTTTTACGAGCGTTTTGATTCGCAAAAACTTAACGATTTTTGATCACATTTACTAGTGAAAGCTGAGTTTGTTTTGAGGGTTCAAGGAGCCAATATCATCCAGAATCCTTATGGGACAAGCTACTATTACGCTGTATGCAAACGGAGCATATGGATCCAAGATCATGGAATAAGTCTGACTTTAGCTGACTTCATGTGACTTCATTTCAACCACAGCTTGTTTTTATAAGAAACTGGTTCATAAGAAACTTGTACTAAGATGGCCACAATTTTAAGAAACTCTAGTACTACGTCTGAGAAGCATTAAGAAACTTTAAAAGTCAGAAGCATGGATATCACAGCAAATATATTGTTGAACCTTTATTTTTGAGCAACATTAAGTAACCATTTGTGTTTTCAGCATAATAGAACACTGTTTCTTCCAAAAGGATGTTTTAAATATCAAGAAACATATCTGCAGCAGTGCTAATGACCACATCGATAATTCATGCATTCAAAAAATAAGAAACCAATTAAGAAACTTTAAGTACTAAAATGGACAAAATTTCATGTCAGAGTAAGAAACTTTTAGTACTGTCCCAGTTTCTTATGAAAAACGTGCAGTGTAGTGAAAACTCTTAGTATGTAGTCGAATTTTTTCGACAGGAGGGCTAGAACTTTCGATAGAGCAGATAACGATGGCCAAAATCATTTGGCCACAGTCCCTCTGTAAAAACCCAAGAATTCTTCAAACAGAGGGTTAATGCTGCCGATGGAGCCATACCATGCCGCAATCTCTCCCACGTATAGTTATTCAATCGTTGTTAATTTTTCACTGCTCATAATCTACGTATTGTTGCCATTCAGGGCTTTCTACATGAAATGCAGAAAAAACAACCAGGGTTGTCAGAAATAAAGAGAGCTTTTAAATTTGTTTGGGTTCATAGGAGATAGAAGGACTTGTCGACAGGTTTTGCTTGGAGGAGGGAGGGTTCCTCTGTAGACAAGAAAAATTGTAAATTCGTATTAGGGAAACGGGGAAGGGTGTTGTAAGTTGGAAGGTACAGAAAGTTGTCTTTCACAAGGCATGGCATAATTGGATTCTATTTGATGCTTTTAGAAATAGGAGGATTCTTATGTTTAGGTTCGCATAAGAAACGTCAGCAAATAAGCTTTTGCAATTGATTTGCAAGACACAGCAGTGATTAGTCGGTATCTTATTGAGGAGGCAGAGACCAGGAAGGATTGTCAGTTGCTTGAAGGGTGGGGGAGGGCGTTGCCCCTAGAAAGGATTAAATGAATTGTGATGGTATTTCTATTGAGAAAAAGAGAATCTACGTATGAAGCGGCAGATTTTCAGGAGATTTTGAGGGATCTGGGACCGCTTCAATGCCGGGGCAAAGAGCAAGGAAATACATATCAATATTTCTTGCACAAGGAAGTCTTGTAAAAAGATGTTGGATATTTGAGAAAAAAGTGCTGTGACTTGTCACTCATTATTTGATTATTTCTTAAGTGATTAGGCCCTCTTCAACGCTACGCCATGCATTTGTTTACTTGTTAGATCCAGAAAGTTTTGGAAATGGCTTTAGAGAAGATACGAGAAACACACAGAAACAGTAAAGCATATTACGTTGAAAAGGAATTGTCTTAAATTATTTTTAAACTTCTTACAAAACATAAGATTATCGATGAGAAAAGATTGCGGGTTATAGAGGATCTCTGTTGACATTTTAGGCCATTTTATGATAAGGAATCATTGCACGAGAGGTTTTTGATTGATCAGCAAATTTCTTAATTTACAATGGCAAATATGTTCGTCTAAAATTTAAAAGACAATGACAGCACATGACGCATATTCTAAGCGTTGACTGTTTTTAATTGTACAATGGGGTAATTTGCTGAGTATATAGATCTAGTATTTGGCTTAGAAATTATTATGATGTCAAAAATAGAACGAGGAAGAAATTTTACTGAAGTTTCTCGTGGACAATATACTGAGAAACTTTCAGAGTCAGTTTCGTGGAGAGGGATAATTGGTTTCATGATAAATGCTTCGCTGCATGTAAATAAAGAGAGATTTTGTGTTGACATTTCCTACAAACCATATTACGGTACAAAATGTAATTAGGTCGTCGCAACTCCTCGTGCAAGTTTGAACAATGAAAAGGTGTTTAAAACAAAGGCTACAATGTAGTGACTTTGAGAAAACTGCATTAATGTTCCTTGTAAAATATTGTATGCTCTCCTCCATGAGAATGTTTGCTAAGTAATAATAACCGAAATTACAACGAAGTTAAAAAAATAAACTGATAATTTCTTTCAGCCATTTAGGAAGTTTTTGAGTAAAATTTGATGACGAAATCGCAGAATGAGTCATTTGCACGATAGTTCTTTCTATTGAAATTGAGGAATTTTATGTGTGGCGTTGTTTTGGGAAGCGTTGATACATAAATTTGTAGGATAGAATTTAAAAAGATTGGAAGCAGACATTTCGTTTAGCAATGAGGCGATTTTTAAGAGCAAATTTTATGGTGAACTTCACTAAGTCGATGGTCTATATTGCATCGCTGGAAACAGAAATAGGTGCCAATAATTAGCACTTAGAATATGCACTCAAACATATTACAACGAAGGAAGTTTCTGATGCAAAGAGTAAATTTGATAAAAACATTGCTAAATAAATCGTTATCTGCTGCCAAAAGAATAGAATTTAATAACGAGATTTCTGCTCGAAATACCGCGCTTATAAATACCGATATTTATCAAGTATAAACAAACAATTTTGCATAAAATCTATAGGTTGTAAGACAATATTTCTTCTACCACAATAAACAGGATTCTTAGAGGAACATTTGATTACGAACAGGGAAAGAAATGTGCGACAATGCTTGGTAGAGCGTGCTTATGGTCATAAATGCCGATGATTGCAAAGTATAAACAAACAATTTTGCAAAAAAATCAAAATGTGTAGAGATGAAATCTCTTCGTCCAGCACAAAAACATTTTTAATAGTGTAAACTTCGATTATAAAAGAAAAGTAGCTAAAAGACTTGTTTTTACTCCTGTGTTTCTCAATTTCTTGGAACAATTGATGCAGATATTCACACAGTAACGATACAGCTTTAGGCTGAAATGCAGGGGTAGTAGAAACGTGACATTTCTTGTGCCAAAATAAACACAATTTCAAGAATAAACTTTGATAAATCAACGAACTTTCCTAAGTGACTGGTTTTTACTACAGAATTTTCAATGCTTGAAATAATTCTTGGTGATGCCAGTAAGTATTCAGGAAATAAACATGCAGATTATGATGGAATCAAAGGATGCAAAACTAACATTTCTTGCACCAAAATAAATACGATTTTAAGAATAAAATTTGACAACGAACCTCACTCAGTGATTCATCCGTGCTACTTTCATTACTTGAGACGGAATGGTTATCTGATGCCATAGTTACGGGATGTTTAAGAAAACAGATGTGTGTCGTTGGTTGGTGAAATTTCTTGCGCGGCGATGAAATTCTTTCCTTGCTTGCAGTGGCAAATAATTCTTCTTGTGTGTTGTGTGCTAGCTCTAGATGGTGAACTGTGCTTTACATCGGTGCATTAAACATAACATATTGTTGTTTTTATTCTGCTAAATGTTAATAACGGCTTTCTACAGTGCTGTAGTGCTGTGCAATTACTAAAGGCCGAGGAAACCCTTGTGCGGTCGATTCAAACCTTTGATGTGCTGTTTGAAACCCTTGCTATGCTGTTTGAAACCCTTGCTATGTCAGCGATTCGAATGAAAACAAAAAAGCATAATAACACGGCTCAAAACGTTTTGTATTCTCCCAAGTCGAATTTGCACAGGTTTTTCTAAAGGTTTTGTGTATTGAACATACAAAAAAACAATGCCAAACCAACTCGGGATTTGAATTTGTATAAGTTATTCAAAAGCTTGATGTCCGCTATGAATTGAACTGAATAACAGTACCGGCAATACATTCAACATTATCAATAGGCAACCTATTGGGACCTTTGAAAATAAAAACCTGTAGAAAACGCTGACAAACTATTTCCCAACTGTCATAGCAATATGCTGAGAAAGTCAATTAATTCGCGGAGTATTTCGCGAGTCAATTAAACCAGTTTGATTGTTGATTTTTCGAGGATTTCAAGGGATTTTGTACTCTCTAATTATTCATAACCTCACTCCGTTTTTTAAAATATATTTTTGTAAATAAATGATGATCTTACAACGAAAGTGACGTATCAGAGAAGGGGGGGCGTCGTTTTCTTCATAGTCACTTATGTATTCTTTTAATCCAAGGGGGATTTGATCAGATTTGGGTTGGGAGCTTGCAACCCAAGCATTGAAAACAAACCTGCTTCTTTAGGGAGGTGTGACACCGCACCCCCTCACACCCCCTATTAACTATGCTCCTGCTCAGGGGTGGCGCCAGAAATTTTCCGATAGAGGGCTGGAGCTTCCGACAGGGGGGCTAAAATGACTGAAAAATGGTGTTTCCGTGCGTTATTTTGCCAAATTTCCTCCGACGAGAATCCAAAATTTCCTCAGACGGGGAGGCTAGATGCCTCCGACAGGGGGCTGTAGCCCCCCTAGCCCTCCCCTGGCGCCACCCCTGCTCCTGCTTATGCAGATACAAGCAAAAAGATGCTCTATATCAAAAGCATTGGGCCCTTGCCCCTGTATACTTTGATACCAATGTTAGGGTTTGGAATTAGGGAGGGGGTAGCTGTACTTCTGCTCTGTAAACGGCCCTGAAACATGTCACAACCCATTTCTCTCTGCCCCCGCGTTGCGGAGAAGGCCCACACAAGGACCAAACAAACCAAAACAAATCGCAAAGAATGAAAGGACTGTGGCATTGCGGCAAGGAAAAGTTTCAAAGACATGGTTTCCATGGGAACGTATCTTTCAGGAATGTTGACGAACAATGTTGTCAGCCATGTGATTTAATTTTCTATTTCATTTACGTTTGTTAATAAAAGATTGAAACCTGTCGTGGGGATTGAAATCACTCGAAAGCTCCTCATCTAAGAAATCAAAATCTTATCAGAAATAAATTAAAAGTCCAGAATTGGGGAAGTTTTTAGAAAGCATAGAAACTTCTGTGTTGGTTTGGTTTGACTTCTTAGCCTTTTACGGCAAATACTGTGTGTATGAAAATGGAGCAAGTCACTCACTGGTTCAAAAATACGGGATTCAAGCCCTATTGGGTGGAGTGGCAAATGTGGTGCCCGAGGAGGGCTTGGGTGCTACAGCCCCCCTACAGCCCCCTGTGGGAATCGTCTAAATCCCCCGTCCGTCGGATAGCCTGTGTTCCAGACCACCATCTTTCACTTCAAGTGGTGTGGACTGGAACACTGGCTACCGTCAGGACATGTTAGATTCTTGTCGGAGCAAATTTGACATATCGACATACGAAAATTGCATTTTAAGCCATTTCAGCCCCCATTGTCGGAAGCTCCTGCCCCCTGTTAGATGATTTAGGCGCCGCCCCCTCTGTAGTGGGGGTCCCTGTCTGGGTGAGGTACTCTCTGTCACCATAGTCACAAATATCTTCTGACAGTTATGTGCCCCTCATAAGACAGCTTTGTATGAGAAAATTCCTCAATACTAGGACTTCTCTTTATAAAAAGGACCCCTGCAAAACAAGGATTTCTGGTACTATTGAGCAGTTTAACCCTATTTTGGTTGGGGGGGGGGGGTAGTAGATTTCTTAAAATAACTCTACCAGGATGAACTTTATAGCCATGAAACTTCTTGACTTTTTGCAACTACCTATTGTGCAACTTCTCGAGAAGTTTCATCGAAATATTTTTAAAAATGAGGGGTAAGGGACAATTTTCTGAGACTGATCCTGGAAAAATCGCAAATTCTCGAATCTCAATTATCTCGAAAAAAGGAGCAGAAGTTGAATATTTTGCAAATTTCTTTTGTATTCTGCTGTTATTTGATGCATTCTATCACAGTTATCATGTCTCGATGGAAAATGTGCTCCAAATTTAATTTTATCGCGATTTTCTAGATTTTTGCCAATTTTGTCGCTTTTCTTGACCACACAAAGGAAAATGCTGACGTGTGCAATAATGATGGCTATCTTAGCTTAATTTTCATATTTACAGAAAGTACATGCCTGAGGCTATTAGCACACCAAATTTGATTATGCTCTACCTATTACCAGTCAAGAGTTAGGTAGGGGGGTTGCCCCCAACCAAAATAGGACTATCAAATGGCGCAACCATTATGAGGTTAAGGATTTTCCACTAGTGGGGCAAACAATCAAACGGGCCCAAAATTTTTACGATGTGACTTTACCACAAAGAAGAGCGTGAATTGCTTACCAGTGACAAAGTTAGATCCCTGTTTTCAAAGCTGTATCAGTAGAAAAAAAATGTTTTGATGGATGCATAAAGGTATAAAGCTATATCAAAGCAAACTTTTACCTGGAAACACACAATTTATTATCTTGGTATGTGAATATAACCAGATGGATGATATTCAACATAGTAACTGTATTTGAAGGAAAGATTTCATTTTAGCTAGCAACATTAAAAACATTGTTTTGTTTTGCGAGGAAAAAGTATATTAAAAAGGGCCCCATTTTTACTCGGCAACTGGGGCAAACGTACTGACTTTTTCTTCACCACCGGGGCAAGCAAAAGGGCCCACTGGGGCAAATGTCCCACAAGTCAGTACGTTAAATATATCTCTACTTTAAAAAAGGCCTGTTCACAGGCTACCTGCAATTGAGAAGGCTCTTCGTCATCATATGAAGGCAGGACAGTCGAGAAGGGGGGTAGCCAGAGTAGTTACCAGGGGCCCGGAAAGACATACATTTTTCATTTTTCTTTGTTTTTAGTTTTCGTCAAGGAACGTCTCTTTGCCAGCCGGCCCACTGGCCTCCTCAGCTTGGTCTTTACACAGAGATCAAAAAAGATTTTCCATCAAAAAATATGTTTCCAACAGTGTATAAGAGGGCATGTTCACCTAAAAGCAGTGTTTTACCAGTGAATTTGGGGTCGTGGTCAAAGAGAAAAATGGCGTGGCAAAAAATTTTTCTGTGCCTTTAGCGCTGGAGGGCCCCTTTCGCTTCCAACCCTGGGGCCAGGCCCGGCTCTCGACGGCCCTGTATGAAGGTGGGCCAATGAACCGTTATGTCATCATGGAAAATGTTGGTCATTGAAAGCAAGGAGGCAGTCCCTGTAGTAACGATGATTTGCAGGGTTCCTGCTTTTTCATTTTTTCCGATCAGTAAATGATGTTTAAATCCAATCAGCGTTTCAGAATAAGATATGCCTAGTTAACAATTTTCTGAGCAATGAGGTGATTAACGACTAAGAGCTGACCATGATTTGCATTAAAAAAAATTTACTATGAAAATAAATAAAAAACCCAGTTTGTTTCCAAAATAGTTTTCTTGAAACTGTAGGGTGAGTAAAAAACGCCCGGCGTTTGAAAGGCTACTGCTTCCTGAGCATTTAAGCAATGATATTTTGCAATACCTGATTGAAGAGTTAACATGTTCAATAATTTTTAGAATTTTTCCTGGCTAATATCGTTCACTCCGTTCAGATTCTGTAGGCAATTTTCTAAAATGAATCCCTTTGAGAAACCTTAAAAAACGTGCTAAAATTACAAGCATGAATCCCTAATGTTTACCTCACAGCGATGACTTTCAGCACACTTTAGCACGTGCTTTCCTTTGACGGGTTGAAAAGTCTCCCCCCTGGTGTGAATAACTTTTTGGGGGGATTCCATTCTCCCATGAGGAGAAATACATGAACGCATCCAAGAGTCATTATTTCTAGGAAGGAGAACAAAGGGAAATCTTGCTTGTTGTTTTCGCTCATTTTTGCAGGTTTTCGAAAGGGGCTTTTTACAGAAGATTTCATATTTCGCCAGGAAGGAATCACCGATTGAATCCGGGTAAATTACTCAACCTAATTTCACATATCGGGTATGAAACAAGACAGTTTTCAATATCATTGCTTCGGTTGCCATCATTGTATTCAGTGACTCACCGGTATATAGAGAGGATGCTAGCCTGATTCACTGTGAATCAGGCTAAGAGGATGCCTGCTTTGAGGCCTTTTTCATAGTTTTACACCTAGATAGGAGAAATATCTCTTGGCCATTCTCTGACATTTTCTTGGGTGACCTAAGGTGAGTTCCTGTATCACTAAGGCTGTAAATATGAACATTGCAAATATCGGCCAAAGGGGTCACGTTGGTATTGTGTATTTAAAGAAGACAAAGGGGATTTAGGCTAAAAAGGACTTTCAGATAACACGAAAGTCGCCTTTGGCGCAACAAAGGATCATGGTTAGCAATGGGTCTTTGAGGACTTGAAGACCAAGGGCGGCGCCACAGGGTGAACTGCCCACTTTTCCTGATGATCGATTATCTGATTCGTCAAAATTTGACGAAAAAAGATGATGAGGGGGTCAGTTTTCCTTCTCAGAGATCGTTACTCGTTTCCCCTCATTTAAACGATAAGTCCAACCATATGGGATTTTATTTCTTGGGTCTTTAGAATATTCATCAATATACGTGTAAAGGGAGCTTTTCTTTAAAATGTAACTATTTTTGTTTTCTTGTTCATAATTGAAGTGAATTAGGGCTTACAAATTATGTATAACACGTTGAATCAAACTTTGTCCAATGTCCTAGAGGCGTTTTCCGATGTCCTAGAGGGCATGGTCCTAAAACTTAATCTGGGGAAGCCCCCGGACTCCCATTTTCCCCTTACTCCGCTACCTGTCCACCCCAGCATTTGGAGGCTGGCGCCGTCCCTGTAGAAGACTACTAATGTCACAGTCCAAGTTGCTTCAAGTTCGTCAATAGTCTTTAATAAGGGGCCTGTTCTGCACATGCGTTGATCGGAAATGATCATGTAAATCAACAAGCAAAAAGAAAGGGAGGCGGAGCATTGATAATCATCTGAGATCACCTTTAATCAGGCCACCGACGAATTTCATTGCTTTCACACTGTGATATAGAATTACATCGCAGTTTTAAAACGTTGATTTTTTTGCAAGAGAAATTTTTAATTTTCCTCCTTGATGACATCCATTTTTGCCATCTGCCAACTGAAATATTACACCTCACAATTGCAAACGATAATTTCAAATCACACCACTAAAGTATTTCATTAACCTCTTAATAATTTGTGGTATGGAACTGCACTACAGTTTTACCGAAGGTTTTTCAAGCAAAATTAATTTTTCAAGCAAATCGTTGTAACAAGAAACATTTGATATATAAAAATATCAATAAACTTTACTTTACTCTTTTAGAAATATTTTAGAAATAATTTTTCCGGTATTCAGTTGGAAATTTTCGTCCATTGTACTACTCTCGAGTACCGAATAATCATCCCCCTAGCTTATTAATTTTTTACAAAATTTTCCAACCCCTCCCCACTCTTATTCCAACCCCCTATCTTATTAATTTTTGGAAAAATGAAATGATGGTAAGCGCGATTTCTGAAAAAACGCAAGAAAAATTTCCAAGAAATGCATTCAACAGAACCAGAGTTCGTAAATGAATGTATCAGTAACATCACTGTTCACATAAATATATAAAAAGATGTGTGTTTAGCTAAGAAAACGACTATTTTCAATCTCTCCAAACACCTCCCCTCCCCCGATTGTTCCAACTCCCTCGATTATTGTTATATCGAGCCATTTCCAACCCCTCATTATTCTCGGCCCCCCGCCCCGTTTATTCGGCGCTCACAATTAGTTAATGTTCGTGCAGATACCCTTTAGTCTAAACATTTTCTTCAAATCTTTCTCTCATTGTATGGAAACGGTGTATAAAAAATTTCAGCTTGTTTCGAGGTCAACGGAAAGTTTCTTCTCGTGCAGTAAAATGAACGATGTATACACATTTAGTATACACAGGCAGTTCCCATTACAGTTAGAGAAAGATTTGAAGCAAGAATTGAAAATACGGAGGTCAAAGAAAATATTTGCATCTCATGCGGCTTATGCACGGAATATCTGCATTTACTTAAACATTTTCCTTTTATAAGAAACTGGCTTATAGAAACTAGTACTATGACAGCCAAAAATTTAAGAAACTCTAGTACCAAATATCCATGAAAATTTTGCGTTCTGAGCCCAAAAGAACTGCCTTTTTGGTAAAAACTGTGCTGTTTTTCAAAAAAATATGTTGCAGTGGCGGAAAATTTCATGCATCCAAATATAAGTAACTAATTAAGAAACATTTAGGACCAAAAAGTTGACATTTTCATTTAAGATTCAGACACCTTTAGTACTAAAGGCTTATCCAAGTTTCTTATAAAAGGAAAAACGTGTAGTTGAAGCTAAGATGTTTTACTCAAATCTGTAATCAATAATTTGCAGCTGCAAGGAATGAGACATCCTTCCAATCACTAAAACAGGTAAAATTCACTTCTGTAAAGCATAAGATTAGGTGGGGAATTTAGGCATGTTTTTGAAGAATGTTTGTTGGAGTTGCTGTCTTGAGAAAATTCCTCATGATTTCACAACGGAGTGGCTAATTTCAGTTAGGTAAATTCCCGGGGGGGGGGGGGAGGGGTTACTTCAATAAGTGGATGACGGGGGTGTGCAATTTGACGTCTGAAATGACAAACAAAATTCATAAATGTTCACGATAAAGATACCCCAAAATTTAAAGACCATTGAAAATATATACCCTAAAATTGCGAGAAAGATCCAAAATTTTAACCAAGTAAGTGAAATTTGATCAAATTGATTTTCTAAACTGACCATCCAAAATTTATGACTACTTGAAATTTACCAAAAGTAATACCTCAAAATTTATTTCTGCTCGAAAAAGGCACCCCAAAAAAGGCATGTCCTTTACCAGCATGTATGGTAGTTACCCCCCCCCCCCTCCTCCCGGGGGTAAATTTAAATTGATTTGATCAATCATGTCCAACATTTTATTACACACTTGATTCGATATCTTTCCAAACATCCTGGGATTTCTTTTTTATTCACGCAGTCCTGGAACTTGAAAGTTTCCGTGCAGTTTAAGAAAATGTTATTCAGGGTGACTAAAATTTCTTATGAAAAAATGCATTGTTGAAAGAACACGGCATTTTTACAGTGATTAATAAATCTTGTGTTATGTTTTGATATGCCGAGCAGTAAATTTTTCCGTAATTCATGAGACTTAAATCTAAGATACAAAACATTAATTAAAATTGTGAGTAAAAGGATCTGAATTCAAAACCATTCATTTTAAATTTTCATGAGCTAAATACAAAACATTGATTACAATTTAGAGTAGAAAACATCTTCACTTAAAAACACTGGTTTAGAAATTTGAAATTTTAAATATAAAACCATTGAGTGAAAGATCTAAACTTAAAGCCATTGATTGAAATTGTTAAGCAAAATTTTAAAACCATTAATTAGGAATTTGACTATAAACATCTAATTTGTAGATCAAATGCTGCTTCTAACGCAAAGGCTTATACAAATAACAACGCGCAACAGAGTGAGAAGCAAAACAAGAGGCCTAAAACTGATCCTTGCGGCACACCATCTAATAACAATACAATTGAATACGGAGAACAATATTGATTTGTGTCACACACCACTTGCTGATGAATTAAAACGTCAAAACGCGTTTTTCGCGGTTACCATCGCACCTGTGAAGTGAAATTGGAATGATGTGTGATGAAAGCCGGACTGCATCGCGATGAAAGCCGGACTGCAACTATGGCATGCGAAAGTCACAACAATTAGATAAAGCCGGTTTATCATAAGCGCATCATCACTGTAAAAATCCAGTTTATCTCAGATAAACCTACTTCATTACAAAATCCCACTTTATCTGCTGATAAATGTAGTTGATCTGAAAGAGATCCATTTCATATGGGATAAATCCAGTTTATCTAACATAAACCGAGTTTATCTGAGATAAACTGGGTTTATCACCAGATAAACTGAGTTTATCACCAGATAAACTGAGTTTATCACCAGATTAACTGAGTTTATCACCAGATAAACTGAGTTTATCACCAGATAAACTGAGTTTATCACCAGATAAACTGAGTTTATCACCAGATAAACTAAAGGGTGTCTCAAAAAATTGTTCGATGTTTGATTAAATATTGAAAAATAACGATAGGATGAAATTGCTCATGGAATGGTAACCACATACCTAAGATTTTCAAATAATTTTAGAGATCAGAATCTTGAAAATTCGTTAAAAATTCATTGCGTCGCGAGCTCTCAAAAATCAAAAGTATTTCTTTATTCAATGAAAACATTACAACAAATCCTACATTCTACTATACGGTTCTAATTAGTATACAACACTACAGGGACGATACCATGGGGAGCGAAAGACAATGACTACCCCAGAAATACCATAAATAATATGAAACAGCTGAAACCAGAACCCCCGGATTACTTGTAGCGCAAAATGCTTGAAGATCAAGGTGAAATAAGATTATCCAATGTCCTATCTCTCATTGATACCAGAGGCACGGGGGGGGGGGGGTTCTCGACTAAATTTCGGGTAGGGGGTGCCGCTCACAGTTTCAAAATGTAACCGTTGGCTAGACCAACTTTTGTTAACATGATACCCTTGGCTAGACTAATTTTCCTTCAAAAGTGCTCTGAATTGGCATTTTCTAGGCAAAACTTGCCAAATTTTCGCATTTTCTGGAACAAAATTTAAAAAAAAGTTGGGTTTTTTACAAAAATTACCGAACTTTTACAGTTCTTTGACCAAAATTTCCAAAAAGCATACCCTTGCCTAGACTTACTCGACTAAAATTGCCAAAAAGTACACCCTTGGCTAGACCAGAAGTCCGAAAAAGTATACCCTTGGGGGCGGCACATCGCCAGGTACCTTAAATATGGAAGAACCCCCCCCCCCCATGACCAGATCAAAGAAAATGAAAATTCTAAAGTAATTTAATCCTTACGATCATCGTGAAAATTTGCTTAAGTTAAAACAGTAGTTTAAAGAATAATCGCAGACACACTGAATCTTTTCCTCAAAGCTGTCATTTTTGCACGAATCCATGGAAGATCAGTACACGGGGGGAGGGTGTATGAAAATATTGAGGGAGGGTGTAACATGGTTTGAGCTTATATTGTAAACTTTTAATTGTAATTTATTCTATTTTCTTTTGGTATCGTATTTAACTGAATGGATTTCGTGCTTAAATAAGATTAAATAAATGAAATGAAATAGGCTTGAAAGTTAGGTTACCGATCCTATTTGCTTTGCCATGTAGAAACTGAAAAACGACAGAAATGATGGACCATGGTACTGTTACCAAAAATGCCATTTACATGCTTCTGGTTTCAGTTTTCGCACAAACTTGAACTTCAAAGGCTCGATGATTTTTTTGCGGATTTGCAAGATTCTGGTGTCAAAAGTTAATCTAAAATCTCAGTTGATGGGTAACTTAGCCAAGTGCCCATTAAGCATATCGTTATTATTTAGCATTTGATCAAACGTCGAACAATTTTCTTTAGATACCGTGCAGGTTTATCTAAGATAAACTCGGTTCATCTGAATAAGTAGTTACACTTTCAGATAAACTAGGTTTATTTGGTGATAAGCCAGGTAATTACGGTCACTTTCGTGGGCCATAAACAACATTCGCCTGGATGTAATGAGTTTTCTACGGACCAGATAGTGCACACGCTTGTAAAATTTCATTTTAATGCATCGTATATCCTAAGATGACGTATCGGCATTTACTATGCTGCAGCTGCCTCTGTTGCTCCGATAATTGAGAGCCTTGGTTGGCCAACTATCAGTGATCTTATAAGAAAGGAGACAGCCACGCTAACTTACAAGTCTTTAAATTCTCTTGCACCAAATTATTTGAGTAAATTATTCGCAAAATGTTCGGATGGAAGACAGCGGTTTCTGCGCTCATCAGAAACTGATCTCAAGATACCGTTCCTAAAAACGACCAATGGTCAAAGGGCTTTTTCTTATCGCGGTGCAAAACTGTGGAACAGCCTAGAAAGAACTGCTAAATTGGCCCCCTCCCCTTCAAAGAACAGCTATAGTCGGGGATAACTTTTATTTCATTCTTACGTTCTCTTTTATTGCCTTGGTTATGTATGTTATTTTAAATTAGGTTAGGTCAGTAATTCTTTTGTTTTGATACGTATTTTAATCTTTTTAACAGGTCAGGTTGAAAAACATACATAGTTATGAACCTTTTTAAACCTGTATAAATATTTTAAAAACGAAATGAAATGAAATGCTATGTGCAAACCCTGGAAATCAGGCATTTAGTATGCTGACGTCCCGGGGGGGGGGGTACTCCCATAATTGACCTGACGGGATGTGCCGCTTATTTTCTACCGTAAAAATCACGCAACAGGGTGTCCTTTCTCGATAAAACTTATGCGACAGGGTATTAAAATCAATAAGAAAATTATGCGACAGGGTATCATGAGGAAGGATGCCTTTTAGAGTCCTCTTGAAACAATGGATTTTGGCAAAATTTTTATGCGACAGGGTATACTTTTGGGCCATTTTTTATGCGACAGGGTAGAGGGTCTGGAGAGATTTGCCACACACCCCGTCACTTCCCTAGTCACTAGATGCTGGAGCTATCAGGAATTCCTAATAATTGGCACACGCCTGGAATCTTTGCTGAACAGTACAATTAAGTATGTAAAATATTATGACCTAATTCGCTCAATTCGATCAATCGAAGGGAACTTTAGGTCGTGGCTTTGTAAACTTTCGAGATCTATGCTCGTTGTGTTACGAGCGAGTAGGTCTACCACGCTCATAGAAAAAGGCCCCAACAGGACCCTAACCTAACCGGTGTAAACCTGCTGGCGGCATCAAAAGGTAATTGCCCTGTATGGTCGGATCTTCACATCATTCTCATTCGAACATTCATCCGTTATTCGGAGTTGTCCGCTGTACAGGGGTGTCCGTTGATGGACGCCCCACCGAAAGTTATCTCTTCTGCAGCAAAAAGGAATAAAAATATTTCTGATCCGCCCGAGGTTCAAATCCTTTGAGATTTCCGAAAAATATGACTTCATGAACAATGATTTTAATAAATGAAGAATTGAAACGACTAGGTCAAATTAAAATTTTTATTTTAATCTTTGAAAGTGTAAATGAAAAGTTATAAAGAATTTATGCAACAGGATAAACGCTAGGTCATCGGATAAATTAAGCTTATCAATGGAATATTCTTGCCGAGAATTTTCGACTGATAATAGCTATTTGGACAAAATAATTTCAGTGCATAATTAGAACTAAATTTTTAAAGGAAGTGATTGAGATAAAACAAAAAGTTCTTCGTTTTGTACACCTGTAGATGGTTAAAACTTAGATCTGAGTATTTGCTTCAATTCTGCATCCGTGCGCATTGATTTTCTATAACTATTTTCCTGAAGAAACGGAATACCTGAAATGCTCAAGAAAATGCTGAAAACGGTTTATCAATAAAATCGTTAAAACCCCACTACAAAATGTATGGAAATTCTACCTTTTAACCGGAGGTTAAACTCCATAAAGGGTGCGAAGAAAAATCATATTTGTCTGTTTGGTCCGTTAAAAAGGACGATATTGCTTGATCTTCGCAGAAAAAGTATGCTATGCGAGACAAGGCCCTATGGTCCGCACTTTAGCGTATTACAGAGCTTGAATACTAATTTGTGAGATTGATTGCTAGTTCTATGATGTCACACCTGTGATATAAATTATGGAAGGGGTGGAGCATATCCCCATCGCTAGACTTTTCACCTGGTTCCTCCAGCATCAAATTTTCGGTAAATTCATATTTTGGAGATCTTTGATGAGCAAAGAAAATTGAGAATTACTATATGAATCCAAGTTAGCCTTTAAAAATTACACTGTTGTGATTGGTGTGCAGTACCCTTTTTCAAGTTTTCCTATCTATTTATCTGCGAAACTTCATATTTCAATCACCGAAAAGCGCGAAATGGCATTATTTTTGTATGACATCACTTCACGATGACCTGAAGGAGGCTGCCAAATGTGTTGATATGTCAGTACTCACATTGCTAGCCTCCTTATCGCGCATTCGCACAAAATACAAAATGAGACAATATTTGGCCTAACTTATGAAAATTGGAGTGGGAGAATAATGAAAGATGGATACGGCACATTGCTTGGAAAGAGCTCACGATTGGTGTTCAGCAGTTGGTAAGGTTTCTTTTAGACAATAATGTTATCAACCCAGGACTAGTCCTTTAAGCGATCTCTTTGAAGAAGCGTTATTATAAACTCGCTTATAATTTGGGAACGATGCTAATGATCTCGACAAAATAGAGCTTTTTATCTTTGTTGATGTCTGACAAAACTCGAATTCGTGTCTGTAATCAGAGAAAAAAGTATTTTTAACTGAAATGAAGACTGATGATTACTTATACAATAATACTTGGATACTTTCACGCAATAATTAACGATCTAAGACTGCGTTCACACGATACCGGCACATTTTGAAAATGATGAAACATGTGACGGCTGCAAAATTTGCTCTAGCGTTCACACGATGCCGGAACAATTTAAAAACGGTAGGAAATTAGAAGGCAAAAGCTCGTTGCAAGACTTTGATGCCACAGAAGTGTGCCTACATCCTAAGAATCGATCTGTATCGCTCCAAATGCTGCTAAAAATGTTTTCCTTTCGTCATTTTCAACTGTTTACACGATGCCGTTTCCACAATGTGCCGGTTAGAATTCCGTTTTCAAAATCTACCATTTTCAAAATCTGCCGGCAAAAAATGTGCCGTTTTCGTGTGAACGGAAGGCCTACCGGTCGAATTCAAAATCCTTTACCGTTTTCAAAATGTGCCGGCATCGTGTGAACGCAGTCTAAGAGCTGCAAGAAGCATGCAATTTAATATACCAGCAGGCTCGAAATATATTCATACACAATATAAATTTAATACCCCATAAGCGTAGCCATTTTGAATAAGACTCGCTTTGGATCACACTGATCGGAACAAGGCTAAATGATTTGTCTTCAAAATAACTTGTTCATTTTGAGAAAACAAAGATAAAGTCTGTGTGTGTGATAATGCTCCCTTCAGAAAACTGAAAACCAACTGCTTCTACAAAAATTTGGAATAAGCTGGGTGAAGTCATCAAACGAACTACAGAAAACGATTCACACGTGCCTAAATCCATGGTGCTTACAGATTTTGATGATCATTATAGATCATAAAGGAGGACATAGATTCTCGAACGTCCTACATCACTCTTGAGATAGAAAACAGTCGCATATTCGAAGACATATTCGAAATGTTACGTTCAAAAACTATAACTGCATGACTAAATGAAGAATCAGTGAATCGTTATTTGTTACAGAATACAATGCTGCTATGAACACACAACACAAATTATACCCATTGAAATTGTTTGAGTAGCCATGAACTGCAATTTAAAGTTTTATATTTTTGAACTTTGACTGATCTTCGCCCTGAGGGGGGACACTGAACACATACGCATACGGGGGGGTCAGTCCAAGAAATTTTCAGGCAACCCAAAAATATCAGCTCATTATCTGCTTTAAAACCTGTGCATGAACATAAAATATCCGAAACAATGCAAATAGAAGTCAGGATTGCATCTAGCGAACTCAGAAATATCAGCCCAATGACGTTTGATGTCAAAAAATAACATGAAGATAGTTTTAGTTTTATTCAACCACGTCCCCAGGGCATTTTGTCATATGGGGATTACAAAAGGCCCTTGGGACGAGGTTGAGTTTAATTTGGATCCAAAGACCTTTTGGCAATATTCTGACCCAAAAAATATCGGACTAACCTCCCTATATGTGCATGTGCTGAGTGCCCCCCCTGGGGATCTTTGTAAACCTTTAGGGAGTTATATTTCTCAATTTGTTTGTAATATAAATCTTAGATGTTTACACTTTTATTCATTCACCTGATGATGCTGTATGGAAGTACAGCGAAATATTATTAGAATCTTTCATCCATGGATTTTGAAAAATGAAACTTCTCGTCATTCTCTTTCTAATTAAACTTTACGCCTACTGCAACATTCTCAATTTTTACAAATTTGTGTTTAGTTGGGAGAAGATGTTCCTTTTACGTTCCACCAGAGGGATGGCGAAGCGAGTTACTTGGTGAAGCATCTGGAAGGTCACGATATGGAACGCTTGCGAACTGAACTTCAGTTACCAAACGGAGTCTGTAAAACCCGCTCGGCCACTCAACCCACAAACCCCTTGAACGAATATAGGAGAATGCTCTAAAGCTTTGTCATTTCTTCTAAAAAATCTATCTAGCGAGCTACTATTTTCTACTTTTGAAATATTATAATTTTTCTAAGAAATCGTCTCGATTATACACACACGATAGACATCATTGATCAAGTTGCCAAGCGTACAAATGTCTCCAAAACATTTTACATACAACAGCAAGTCGATAGAAGTTCCTGCTTCATTTTAAACATAAATGCCAAACCACGAAAAGTTGACCAGAAACCGGTCATCACTGATTAGGTAAAGTATATTGATACATTATTACGGATGGACGTGCAATTGGCTCTCCGTCTCTAACCTTATCAAATACGACAAGGCTGTTATGGCATATAAGATAATGAATAATTTATGTCCGAACAGCCTTCAAGGAAAATTCACCATGAGATCTCAAATATCTGCTTACGTAACGAGAAACTGCCGAGATATTGATATCCCAAAACGCAACCTAGAATTTTCAAAAAAGAGTTTTCTTTACTCTGGTGCTAAACTGTGGAATGATATACCTCTTGATATAAGGAATAGCCCCACAGTTCTCACATTTAAAAAGAAACTGAAGGACTACTTGCTACACTAGCATTTAACCCAAAGCACGATCCCTAGGTTAGAGCAGCACTTACCGCGGTTACATTCCATATTATTCTTTGTAGATATAATATAGTACGTTGTTCTTTTTTTTTATTTTTCTTTTTACTATTGTTATTTTTCAAACTATTATCTTGTTGTTGTATAAGCTGATAGGGATTTGTGGATAAATATGATTAAATGAAATGAAATGAAATGAAAATACACCAAATTTTGGTTATTGATATCATTGGCCGACTTGACTACGAAACACAGCAAAGTTTGACCAGCAACCAGTTAATAATGCTCAAGGGAGCTATAAAGATTAACCTAATTTTGGTAATGGACTGCATTAGTTGACTTGAAGGCAACCAGAAGAGGGGTCAACCGGAAACCGGTGAATAATGATCAAAGAAACTATAAAGATATACCTAATTTTGGTAATGGACTGCATTAGTTGACTTGAAGGCAACCAGAAGAGGGGTCAACCGGAAACCGGTGAATAATGATCAAAGAAACTATAAAGATATACCTAATTTTGGTAATGGACTGCATTAGTTGACTTGAAGGCAACCAGAAGAGGGGTCAACCGGAAACCGGTAAATAATGATCAAAGAAACTATAAAGATATACCTAATTTTGGTAATGGACCGCATTAGTTGACTTGAAGGCAACCAGAAGAGGGGTCAACCGGAAACCGGTAAATAATGATCAAAGAAACTATAAAGATATACCTAATTTTGGTAATGGACCGCATTAGTTGACTTGAAGGCAACCAGAAGAGGGGTCGACCGGAAACCGGTAAATAATGATCAAAGAAACTATAAAGATATACCTAATTTTGGTAATGGACTGCATTAGTTGACTTGAAGGCAACCAGAAGAGGGGTCAACCGGAAACCGGTAAATAATGATCAAAGAAACTATAAAGATATACCTAATTTTGGTAATGGACCGCATTAGTTGACTTGAAGGCAACCAGAAGAGGGGTCAACCGGAAACCGGTAAATAATGATCAAAGAAACTATAAAGATATACCTAATTTTGGTGACTGGTTGAACCAGGTAGTAACAACGGTCGTGTCTCTCCTTGTTTAGGATCAGCATCTGTTTTATTGTCACTTTCAACATGCGTTAATTCTGGGCAACTTTCTCTTCGTTCAGTTTTCTATAATGAAAAACGAAAACACTTAAAGGGGCAGGGTCACGTAAGCGTAAACAAACCTGTTATCTCTAGGATCTTTATTGTTGCCCACACATGGCTATTGTGCTCTGCACAGATTTTGGTTGATGGGATGAATCCACACTAAAGTTACTTCTAAAAATCCACCAATATCTCTGCCATCGTACAACATATAAGAATTTCGTTTGTTTCTCTGCAAGGTACAAGGGTCCATCTTCAAAGCAACACTTTCATTTTGAGAAAAGAAGTGGAAAATCACTGTGCTATGGCCTATCAAAAATACTGCAAAATAGTCGTTTCGAAAGAAGTTCGTTTGCATGATGTGACCCTGCCCCTTTAAGGAAAACTTGCCAGCTATGATTATTTGCGCAGCAGATGAAATAAATTAATAGGGACCTCGGCCTGAAATGACTTTCACATGATACGAAAGTCGAGTTTAAAGGCCAAACAGGATTATATCTAGCAATAGCTCTTGACAGGGAATAGATCTTGACAGGGAATACACATATCTTGTGCCTGCTTTGATTACAGGGTGTCCAAAAATAATTGTGCAACATTTGTGTGATTGTTGTGAAAGGGCAGTAGATTCAATAATCTCTGTTTTACACAGTTCCTTAGGTCAGGCTTCAACTAAGAGTTTGAGACCTCGTATGAGTAAATCTGAAAAGTGGTTGCTGATAGATAAACATTTCAATTTTGAATATCTGCCGTGTAACATTTTGCCACAGCTCGCCAAACCTCTGAAACGCTTTTTTTGACCCAGTACAGCATGGAAAGGTGAAGGTGAAGTTGCGGTTTTCAGCGCCAAGCGCTGGGATCGCAGAAATAGCTAAGCTCTAATCGTGTCTGCGACGCCTTGTCATGACGCTCAAAGGTTCTGGTGGGATTTGAGCCCCATCCGCCTGACTGTTCTGGCTGCAAAGTCAGTGGATTTACAACACGGCGCCAGAACACCTTCAAGATAACAGAAAGAAACCATACTTACGATTCTGCCATACCAAAGATTTTTAAACTGTCCTTTCAGCAATGCGACAATTGTAACAGGAAACAAAACACTTGGTACCAAATACAGCAAAGCTGGTTGGCCAGACTTCATAAAAACTAAAGCTACAAATGTGATAAACATGCCAATTCCATAACCTGAAAATTAAATAAAATACAAGGTGAGCCAGAAGAAAGTTCCACTTTCAAAACTTCACAGATTTGAACTACTTATAATATACCACTTTAATGAACAGCCTCGATTTGGAAATTATTCAAAATTCTTCCATATGAAATTTTAGACGCCAAATTCGGATTTAGCACCAAAACTTTAGTCTAACCCTAAGTTTTCATGTTGCTAGCGGTTGTAGTGTTAATTTTATGGCAATGTAAAGTTTGAAAATCTATAAGGGATTTGACCGTGAAAATGACTTGGGGTGTAAAGTTTCACCCCGAACGACTTTTCACGGTCAAATCCCTTATAAATCTCTGAACTTTACATCGTCATAAAATCAACATCACAATTGTCAGCAGTTTAAAAACATGTAACCAGACTAAAGTTTGGGTGCTAAATCCGAATCTGGGCTCGAAATTTTCATATTAACAATAGGAAGAGATTTTGACAAATTTCCAAAACGAGGCTGCTTAATTAAAGTGGTGTATTCCTTTGGTACCTTATGGTGCCTCAACGAATGTAGAATGAGTGAATCACCAGGTTATTAGAAATTCAGATTTTGAAAGACCCATGTGTACACAATATCATCTTCGTAGATCCCTTTTGCAAGAAAGGTGTTTGTCTTTTGGCTTTTCCAAGCAAATTTCTACCCGTTTTATGTTAAACTTTCGTAAAATTTTTTATTTTGTAAATTCATGTAACGTATGTTGTGGCGTTCTTTTGTGTTTCTTCAGAAATAAGGAACCAAGTAGGCCAATATTTAAAGTAAAATAAAGCAGGAAAGAAACTTGCTTGCAGTGCCAAGTAGAATACCTTGTTGGCTGGTGGGACATTTGTTGTGTAGTACTTCAGTACTTCACAGATTTGAATGATTCAAACTCTAGGCAAAATCCAAAAGATTGAAGTATTTTTTGTGATTTTTTCTCGCTGTCTCACGAGCACTACAAATTAGGTAAATCTAACTTTCCAAAGATTTCATGGTTGCAAAATGACTGACAAAGGGCCTAAAACATCGATCAAGTCATAAAGGACTTCTCACAAAGATCGATAAAGAAAATGTAATTCTTCACAAGTGAGAGGTATCAACTGCCCTTATATTGCTCTGGGACTGAAAGTCAATAGCAGTTTTGTTGGGGAGACGACATATGCTTTGTTCGAGGAAATCAAGGTGTCCCCTGTGCAGTAAGTTAAAGCTCCTGCGCAGCAGCGTTTTGGGGTTGAAGCTCCGACAGGCGCATGAGCTTTAACCTACTGCACGGGTTGAGGGACACATTAGTTTCCTTGGACAAAGAGCGTATCTCGTCTCCCGAAACAGTTTTTTCAAAATCAATGTCTTATAACTCTCGAGAGAGGTGAAAGGCCCATCGCGCATTGTTCTGCATAATGAGAGCCCTTATAATTTGATCAATTTTTTAGTCCTTTTTCAGTCATTTTGCAACCATGAAATTTTCATAATGTAAAACTTAACGATGCTTCTAGTGCTGGTAAGACAGCTAGAAAAACCCCCAAAATACTTCAGTCTCTCGGCTCTTAACTGGAATTTGGCTCATTCCAATCTGTGAAGTACTCATGGTGCTATGAAATTTTTAAAAGTGGGAACTTTTTTCTGGCTCACCAGCGACAGTATGGGTAGAAAGAAAACGCATAAGGTTGAGAAATACTGCCCCCTAATTGTCGAAGCAATAATATTGGAAACAGTATTGCTTCATTACCGAAATTTTCAAATAGATTCAGTGATTTACCCGGCTGTCATCGGTTATTCATTTCTGCAGATATTCCTGGGGGAATGGATGTCCTGGAGATTGGGAGAATGTCATGGGGGAATTTCTGTAGATAGCGCCTTTCAAAAATTTGGCACAAAATTCTCCTCATAAAAAAAGGTTATATTTATGAGATTATGTTAATGAAAACAAAGCCACCATCAAATTAAACAGAAAACGATAAAGAAAAAGAAAGACTGTTTAAAAACAAACGTTTTGATCATAAAATCTTCCAGGACAGCCAAGACTTGTTACACTTCCAGGACAGCCAAGCATTTACAGACTAAGTCCCTAGATTACGACATTGGAATGGAAGCTCTTCGTATAAACAGTCCCAAGCAGAAGGAAAGGCACGGCTCCCGACGACCCTCCTGCGATTTGCTTAAATTGCTAAATCCCTAGATAGCAAGACAGGGAATTCCACCCTGACACCACGATTATGTTAAATATTATATTAAATATTATAATAAGTATAGAAGAAAAAAACTAACATACCAATTAAAGATACTAAGAAATAGAGACTTTTCGGAACTTCTGCAACAATGTCAAAATTCCTGCAAAATCCAACGAATAAACCTGAAAAAAAGGAATAAATAAATTAGTCACGAGGCTAGGACTTGCAGAACATATTTTTTATCAGTTATGAGTCTAAGATTTAGATTTCTAATCATGTCAAACGCCTTGATTTTTAATTTTCCAAACAATGAATTCTCCCCTAGTCCAAAAACAAAAAATGTATTTCACATTAAATTTGTACTTAGTGTCAGGAATAGTTACACTCGAACTTATCCAGATTTGGATGCCGGTTTAACCGAGAGCCGATTTAATTAAACTGCACTCAAACGATACCGGCACATCTTGAAACCAGGAAAAATGAGATGGCTAGGCCTTTAGTTTACACGAAAACCAAATAGCGAGATAATTTACAGGGCCGACAAAAATTGCAAAAAATTACTCATAACTTAGGCTAACGTTCGAAGCATTTCGATCAGCCTCTTACTTATTTTTCTATAAAAGATTGCGTCGGGTCACTTTTTTTTAGGTCGCCCGGTAGGAGGAAATAAAGCATAACAAAGGTAAAAAAAAAGTCTTCCAAAAATTGCTCGCTATTTGATTGAAATGAATAAGAAAATTATGACACAATAAAAGGATCTTTTTCCATTGATCTAAAAAAATTAAAAACTAGACAAGATATAATTCTATGTACTAGCCATAGCAGGTTTGTGTGAAAATTGAAACAAAATGCTTGTTATTAGCAGTTCTACTGACTGTAGCATTGATCAGTCACTTATTTTCTTCATCATTTATTGCACATCAAAATGGAATTTTGAAAGGATTTTCAATCTGCTGACAATCTCTAACATTAATTCAAGCGTATGGATGCTCTGAGGAACTCTGCTCTGTCGAGGAAATATTGACAGAGATTAAGTTCTCAATGCGTTCTTCGTTAAATTTTGACAATAATTACAAGGATTCAACTACTATTGAAATCCTTCTTGTATCGCTCAGATGTCAAGGAGAGATATGATATTGAATCATATTTTAACTCGAATTTACTCCATTAATTCAGTGAATAAGGGGTCTCTGGTTCAGCTTTTGTACAATCAAACTCAACCTTAAAAAGCTCCCAACAAAAGCTCGTTTTCCTGTCAATGTTTCATGTTTATTGTTTCAAGGCACAGGGCTGCAATGTATTCTCATCACCCTTGTGACATCGTCTTGTAGCTATGCTCTGTTATTGCAAAATTTTAGGTTGATATATAAAGGGTGTTTCAAAAAAAAACGAAACCCACTTCCATTCAAGATTCTTCAGGAAATAATGAACTTTGAATCAATTTGAGGCATACCATCTGAGAGTACAGTCTAGCTTCTTTCCAATGATATCCAGGTTGGGTGGATTAATTGAATTTTTCATTCCTTGATTGAAGTTTTCGTAAGTATGGCCTATTTTAGATGCTGGAAAGTGATACGAGACGATAATCCACCTTTATGAGAGCAAATTTTATCATTATCTACAAATGCATCTCATGAGGATGAAATTGTCGTTTTTCCTCCTCAAGGCATCACCTTAATTGCTTCTAGGTCTGAAATATTTTGACACAACTTTTTCATAATTTTTGATCGGAAACAGGGGTTGATTTTGCTGTTGCAGCATGCTGCATTTGAAAATGGCCATGCTTAAGAAAGTATCAATTTAATGATAAATAATTCCATTAATGTATCCAAACTGCATATCATTAGAAAGAAGAAAGATTTTACTTTCAGATGTTAGGCATTTAGAGGGCTGTGGAATAAAAGGTTTGTGACCGATATTCAAAACTGAAATGTTCATCTATCAGTCAAAGGTCAACTTAGATGAGAAAATTTTGTTTGGTAGTATCCCTCATCTTACAGACCCAGAAATTAAGAAAATGCTAGTAAAGGGCATGTCTTGGAACAAAAAGTCCATATTCCATTCTGATCCATAATTTACCTTCTATCGAAATTGGAATTCAGCATGTCAATCTGGCAATGTAAACTTCAATGCCACATAAATCATGGACCAGAATGGAATGTGGAATTCTCGATTCCCATCCAAACCCCTTACAAGCATTTTGATTGTTGTTGGGTCTTAAAGATGTTTGATTTTACCAAACAAAATTTTGTCATCTAAGTTAGCGTTTGAGTGATAGATTAAACTTTTACGTTTGAATATCGGTCAGATACTTTTTATTCCACAACCTTCCAAACGCCTAAACGTTTTTTGACTCACCCGGTACTCAAATTTTGTCAATTTTTAAAGAGATTTAAATTATTGTTGGGCTTCACTTTTTTCTGAGACATCCTTTATAACAAAGATTTGTCGTTGTTCTTCAATATTTAATCAAGCATGGGAACAAACTTTTTGGGACACCCCGTACAAATAGAGGAAGGAGAATGTAAAAACACGGGCGATAGGACAAGTAACTGTTTTTTTGCGAAAATTCCAACATTAGAACGTAGTTTGTACTTGTCTCATGTGATCAACATGTCTTTTCCTTGTTTTCTGTCTCCTTTACAAACTGCAGAATACAATCAGCGATTTAATGTCGACAAGTGCAGTCCACAATATCGCCTTCTGGCCATTTTGAACAATTCTAACGAACATGGTCATCAAAATTAATCATTATCATCATTATCAAGTCAAATGACTCTATTTATTCACTTCATAAATTTTCATTTTTACTAATTTAGGCATGGTAGCCCCGTCAGTCGATGAGAACTGCTTTTCAGGGGGCGGTGGCAAAAACATTTACAAATAGGAAGATAGATACTACGAAAAAGGAATGGTCATCATAGTTAGTTTTTGATTCTTCTCTTAAAGGTGGCAACGGAAGGTGCCTGTTTGGCATCGAGTTCAAGTTGATTCCAAAGCTTAGGTCCACAAAAAGAAATAGCCCTCTGCCTATTGTTTGTTTTTCGTAATGGTAGCGAAAGATCAGTATCGGTATTTCTCAGTTTTCTAAAATTTCGAGTCGAATTTCTCTTCGAACAGGTTGAAAAGGCGAATTCAAACTGTGAATTAGTGGCTCGAATGTCGTATTAAACAAAGCTCTGTTCGTAGCGAAATCGTCAACTACAGTTTGGTCCAGCTCGATCCGCCGTGGCCCCCTTCACGAATTTCATCCAATTGTCCCTACTTCTCGCCATCTACACTGCCCAAATACACCTATTCAATTAACCGCCCCGACTTGAAAATTTATGAAAATTTCTTCATACGAAATTTCTGATCACAAATTTGGATTCAGCACCCCAAATTTAGTACTAGTAAATGACAAACTTTCATACTCCTAGAGTTTGTGCGATTTCAATTTCATGGCGATAATAAATTTGAATATTTATCAGGGATTTGACCGTGAAAGTCATTCAGGGTGTAACTTTACACCCTCAGCCACAACTAACGGTCAAATCCCTTATATAAATTTATATATTCACAAATATTCCGATAAAAAGTTACAATATATGTTTCAAGCTACGTTACTCTACTTACAGAAATACTCTATAATATGGGCTACACAAAACTACTTACAGAAATACTCTATAATATGGGCTACACAAAACTACTTACAGAAATGACTCTACAATATGGGCTACACAAAACTACTTACAGAAATGACTCTACAATATGGGCTACACAAAACTACTTGCAGAAATGACTCTACAATACTACTACAACAATGCCCCGAGGAGCAAAAGATAATGTCTACCTCGAGGCCATTAAATATATATATGTTTATATATAAAGGATTAAAATACAAGACAAGGGAATTACGTGAACACAGAGAACAATTAGAACTACATACAATCTACTATAAATTTCTAATAAACGAGAAGAAGATGGTGGCATGTAACGAGGTTTGCAATTATCTCAATCAAATCGACCAATCTTATGGATATACTGCAAGGTTAATCATGATATATCTCTATTAACGTCATTGGAAAGATCCATACAATAAAAGCTCGGTAAGAAACTTAAACTTCAAACCCAAACTGCTTATCCTCATAAAGCTAAAATCGCTAGCACTGAGATTATGAAAATTTGCAGTTAGACAAAAGTTTGGGTGCTAAATGTGAAACTGCGGTCAGACATTTCACAACAGGCAAGCTAAAGAAATTTCGAAAAATTCCAAAACAAGGCCGCTTAGTTGAAGAGGTGAATTAGATTAGAAATATTTTATGTTTATTGAATTAAGCAGTTTGAAAAAGAGACAGAAAATAAGGCAGAGAGATGTTGATAACATAAGGCAGGTATATACTATATACTAAATTCTAATAAATACACGTAGTATACACTATATAAACTAAGTATATAGACACTATATTCTAACACACACTTAGTATACATTATATATACTAAGTATATACACAGTATATACAGTATGACTATACATACTAAGTTTATATACACTATATTATAATATACACTAAGTATACAATATAAATACTACGTATATACACACTTTATTCTAATATTCAAAGTTACACAAAAACAGTTACCTTCCTATCACGTGCCTGTGGTAAAAGTACACATACCTGGAAGCAGGATATCTCCAAACCCTAATAATGAGTAAGGTCGCTCACATAATGATAATGCTGATTTTATTAATTTTGGCACTCTAATTACCATCGGCAATTGCTCTTTACTGCCTTTTCCTGCAAAGAGAAAAGATTTGTTTATATTCATCTTAAAAATTAAGTCAATATTTGAAATTTTAAATACAACTAATGTATCATCCATAGCAAAAAAAGACACAAGGTCACCGAGTTCTGCCTATGAATGGTACTTACAATTTTCAACTTGTTGCACATCTAACGAGAAAGAAACAAAAATAAATAAAGAAGTAAACTAAACAAAAGGGTCAACAAATGTATGTCAGGATAAATGCCAGGAGTTTCTACGGAACTAGGGATAAAATAATTGAAAGATTTATGGTCAAAAATAATTCCTGCAGACTTCTCCAGCATTAATCCTGAGACAGACATCTAAGAAAGAAATGTAAAAAGAAAAGTAAAAGCTGCTGGTGTTTAGGATAATCTATCCCTAATCAAACCGGCTCGTATCTTTGACGTAGGATATTGCAGACTCGAGAATAATGCTATTTTCTGTCACGCTACAACGGGGGCTTCCATATAGAAGAAGATTACACTGGGATCTATCATCGAGGCGAGTGAGATCGATTCCTGAGATGTCAGAGAGCTGGCAAAGAGATCCGAACGAATAAAAGATTCACCCTGTTATACAAAAACGCAACCCAACAATAATTCAAAATAAAAAAAAGACAAAACTTGAGGAGATATAATGTATACCATCTGAAAGTGCAATCTTTCTTCTGTCTTATGATGCACAGTGGGCCCAGAATGCTGACTTTTGGAAATTTCATGAAATTTTGCAGAAGAAAATAAACAAATTTTCCACATACATGGTTTGAAGGATATTGTAAGTTGGATGTAGAGACCCAAAAAAAGTTGATTTTGAATGACAATTGTAGGCCTGGAACAAAATTAGAGCAAATGTACCATATTTGGGCATTTTGCACAGAAATGTGAATATCGAATATAGTTTAAGCACGAAAAAAAATCCGAAGCTGGTCTAGAGCTCATTTGAAGCGCATTTTTAAGGTGAATCCAGAAACGTGCAAAATTTGCAGTTTGATAAATTTTAAAGGGGTTGGGGCCAACAGACTTGACTAATGATTTCTAACGGTAAAATTCAATTGAACTTCATTTCAAAAATATGAACGGACTAATAATAAACCAGCTAGCACCTTACCGCAGGTGATCTTAATTTTCAGAAAAGTATATGGTTTACAATTAATCCGTTCATGGTTTTTTATATATCTTAAATTTAAGGCGAAAAAATGACCACAAAAATGTTTAAAAATCGGCCATTTTGCGACTATTTTCATGATTTTGGAGGAAACTCTTAATGATTATGAACAGCAGACCACATTTTAAGATACTGTAGTTGATATTCTCCAGACTTTAATACATTGCAAGCAAATTTTAGTTTGGATTAGAGCATTTTCCGCATGTTTGAGAAATTACACTTATTTTCCAATATTTGCCTTTCATGACAAATTTGTTCATTGTCAAACTAATGTAGATTTTTGTTGAAAGCAGATAAACAGAAAATGTAAAAAGTTTTGAATAGCCCAGAATTTCAGCTTTCGTTACATATATAATATTTAATGTTTGAAAAAAATTCGTTTCCGCCAAATTTCCACCTGTGGGCCCACTGTGTGATGTGAAGTTTGGATACATTACAGGAATTATTCACAATTAATTTGATACTTATTTAAACATGGTCAATGTAAAATGTAGCACGCTGCAAAGCAAAATTAGTCCCTTTTCCGATCAAAAATTATGAAAAAGTTGTGTCAAAATATTTCAGGCTTAGTAGCACTTGAGGTGATGCCTTGAGGAGGAAAAAAGACAATTTCATCCTCATGAGATGCATTTGTAGATAATAATAAAATTTGCTCTCATAAAGGTGGATTATCGTCTCGTATCACTTTCCAGCATCTAAAATAGGCCATACTTACGAAAACGTCAATCAAGGAATGAAAAATTCAATTAATCCACCCAACCTGGATATCATTGGAAAGAAGATAGGTCGCACTCTCAGATGGTATGCCTCAAATTAATTCAAATCTTAGCACTGTACAGTACTGCCAGGGTCTGCGATATGGGATACAATAGGCCGTATATCATACACCAAATACGCTACAGAGGGCGTAAACAACAATAAATCCCAGCTTGAAACGACACTGCTCCCTGGATATCAATGTAATAACTTTAGCAAGTGTATCGTTTACTGTGGGCACGTTCAAATATGCGGTAATAAATTAAAGATTTAACTACCAAATGTAGCGTAGATGTTAAAAATACGACGTTTCGAGCATATTGTCTGTCTTGACAACGAGTATATGCTCGAAACGTCGTGTTTTTAACATCTACGCTACATTTGGTACTTAAATCTTTCATTTATTACCGTTTATTTTGCATACTAGTACCACACGCAACATACAGGTTTTTATTGAATTACGTTCAAATATATACTAAATTCACCCCATTGACATCGTTACATCCGTTCTGAAATTACGAATGATTTTCCAAAGAGTGGCTTTCTATAAATCTTCATGACATCATCCAAATCAAAGTTAGCCTGGTCAAAGGTCAAAAGGTCAAAGGCCAAATCAAAGGCGCTTCTAGCATAAAAACCGTGTGTAATCACCAGAAAAGTTATCAACGAATTCAATAATGCAGTCATCAATGCTATGACATCAATCTCGTCCCCAAAGTGAGTTCGCTGCTCTACCTCTACTCTGGGATACAAGAGGCCGATCTGCAATCTGATTAGCTGTTCGCCATTTTGAGCGGCAACTCCGTTTTGCGCGGGTACAAATGGCCGCGGCATGTCAAAATTCGACGTAAAACCATGTTCTTTACCTAACCCGACCATCATTTGCAATCTATTTCCGAAATTCGAAGAATAACGAGCCGTTTCATTTTGGAAGCTGCGGTGAAAGTTTCTTTAATTTTCAACTTAGGCCCATTTTCGCTCCAAACAAATCGTGCTTATTTTTTGACATTAAACACACTTGCTAACCCAAGATTATTGTTCGAATACCTTGAAAAAGGTTGAAATAAGGTCTTGAAAGTGTTCGTCCTTAGTATTTCCGGAAATATTAGCAGCTTTATAAAGTATTGTTAGGGGTGTCACAGTTCTAATAACGAAAACATTGAGCGTAGAACAGGGCCACCAAGAAAGAGAAATGGTCTAAAAATAGCGTTTTTAAACATAGTCTCCCTCAGGAAACATAGACATGAGCTAGAAATCGTGCTAAATGACCATGACATAGATATCATTGGCCTCAGTGAGACGCGGCTTGACAAGACAATAAGTGACTCTGAAGTCAGTATCAGTGGTTATAACATCTTCAGAAATGATCGCAATTTAAATGGTGGAGGTGTTGCAATTTATGTCAAAGCAAGTTTACCTGAACCAACAGTAAGGATAAAAAGTGAAAATTTGGAATTGATCTCACTTGAAATTGCACCTAAGCATGCGAAATCTTTTCTCGTTGTTTGTTGGTATAGACCTCCAACAGCAGATGAGGCCGCATTCGATAATCTTAGGGAAGTTTTGAAAAACCTAGATCAAGATGGTAAAGAAACTATCTTTGTCGGGGATACAAACTGCGATTTCAAAAATAACCAAAGCGCAAACACAAAAAAGCTGAAAGCTATTTACGAGGAGTATCAGCTGGAACAACTAATTAAAAGCTATACTCGAATAGCCACAACAACCAATGAACGTAACGAGCGAAATATCAGTAAAACGCTAATAGACCATTTCTCCACAACGAGCCCAAAATATATACTAAAAGCAGAAGTGCTAGAGTTAGGGATGGTTGACCACTTTTTGGTTTACGGAATAAGAAAAGTAAATGCTTGGCGAGTCAAAGATAAGAAACCAAAACTTTTGGAGACTCGTAGTCTTAGCAAGTATGATAGGGCATTGTTTCGTAACGATCTGCAGCAGATTGATTGGGAAACCATCCTTAGCTCTTACGCTGATAATCCTGATAATATGGCTACCACTTTTCAGGAGATCTTTGAGTCGGTTTTAGATATCCATGCACCCCTGAAGAAAAGAAGAGTAGGTAGCACCTCTACTCCCTGGATAACCCCAGAAATTAGGAAATTAATGAGGGAAAGGGATGCAGCTAAGAAAGCGACGAAAACATATCCTGAAAAGTGGAACACATACAAGCATCTCCGTAACAAGGTAACACAAAAAATACGAGATGCAATACAATCACACTATCATGGATTAATCGAAGAAAATAAAGGAGATCCAAAAAGAATGTGGAAGGTTATTAACAAGGTACTAGACAAGGCAACACCCTCAACAGAAGTTTCGACCTTAGATGTTGAGGGGAGAACAATTACAAAAGAAAAAGATATAGCTGAAGCACTTAATCATCACTTTACCACCATAGGACCCAAACTTGCTAGCAAGTTAGAGTCCAGGTCTGATGATGATTCTCTCAAACATATCAATGCTCAGCAAAACAAAATGATGTTTGTACCTGTCGATGAAACGTATGTGCTAAATGCCATTAAGCAACTAAAAAATGGCAAAGCACCAGGACCAGATAAGATCTCCACTAAGCTAATTAAAGATGCAGCTGACTTCATTTGGAAGCCACTAACCATGGTTTTCAACTCATCATTGAAGTATGGCGTCTTCCCAGATATCTGGAAATTAGCAAGAGTCACACCAATTTTTAAGACAGGCTCAAAAAAAGATGCAAATAATTATAGACCCATCTCTGTCATTTCAGTCTTTTCAAGGATGTTGGAAAAGATAGTTCACGATCAGCTTATTGAATATCTCGTAACTAACAAATTATTGACGCCAAATCAATCTGCTTTTCGAAAATTATATTCCACCGTAACATCCCTGATAAATGGTACTGACTACTGGTATGACAACATGGATAAAAAGCAACTCAACTTAGCCATATTTCTTGATCTGAAGAAGGCATTTGATACCGTGGATCATAGAATATTGATAAAAAAGTTAGGTGCATACGGTATCAGGGGAATCTCGGGAGCATGGTTCTCAACTTTCTTAAGTAATAGAAAACAATTTTGTTCAGTTAATGGACAAAAGTCAGGGGCTAGATTGGTAACATGTGGCATACCGCAAGGGTCGTGCTTGGGACCACTCCTATTTATCATCTATCTAAATGACTTCGAAAAATGTTTAGAGTTCTCTAGGGCTAGTATGTATGCAGATGACACGCATGTCACTTTAACATCTAACAACGTTGATGATTTGATTACAAATGCCCACAGAGAATTAAGAAACATCTCGGAATGGATGAGAGTAAACAAGCTAAGTGCCAACCCTAAAAAAACCGAATACATGATTATTGGCCATCCACGGAGAATCAATGACGTTGAAGTCTCGGAACCACTGAATCTTAATGATTCAGAAATAAAGCGTGTCGCAAAGACAAAATCACTAGGGGTTGTTGTGGATGAAGGATTAAATTTGGATAACCAACTCAGCAAAGTGAAGGGGAAGATGAGTGGTGGTCTAAGGTCACTAAGAAAACTGAAATACCTTATTCCACAATCTCAGCTTGACCATGTATACCGCGCCCTTGTTGAAAGTCATCTGCGATATGCTAATGTTATTTGGGGGAGTCTTTCAAAATCAAAAATAAATACCCTCCAACGTCTGCAGGATAGAGCACGTTCGATCATTGATAACGCCAGACAAAAGGATGGCTGGTCTCATAACTGGTTGACCGTTGAACAACTGATAAAATTCGATCGATCAGTTATGACATACAAAATAATCAACAGGCAATGTCCCGAGAGCCTTTGGGATAAATACCATCCAAGGACCCAGCTCTCCAACCACATAACAAGGAATTGCAGGGACCTTCAAATCCCAAGAAACAATCTTGAATACGTCAAGAAAGGCTTTCATTATTCGGCACTGAACGCTTGGAACGACATTCCCATTGGCATCAGAGAACTCCCTACACTTAGTAGGTTCAAAAAGCAACTAAAATGTTATTTCAAGAGCTGAAAGAATACGAAAACACGACTCCCTGGAAGAGCAGCTGCTTCATAATAGGTTTTAGATAGATACACTGTAAATATGTATATATTATAATGTATTATTGTAATTAGGCTTTTTTCTTTTGTTACTTTGTATTGCTGAAGGGATTTTGTGTTTAAATAATTTAAAATGAAAATGAAATGAATGAATTTCGATTTAGCTATTGCAGAAATGGCGCTAGAGCAACGGGCATTATCCGTCTCTTGGCGTTGCCTAGCAAACCGTGAAATCCAAAATAGCTCCTAATGCACCCAGATTCTTGGTGCATTTGATCGAAGTCTACCGGGGTCTTCATTCGGCTTCATATTCAGCGTATGACGTAAGAACACCCTGGGAACGAGGTTTTTATGAAATAGGAAGATATCAAGAGTAAACAAAAGATTCCTCACCTGTAGCTACCTCTACCATAACAGATTTGCCTCTTGCTGAGAACAATGGTGTAATGAAAACAAAGAATATATCGTAAACAAGTAACGACATCAGAAGTAGTGCACTGACTTTTAAGTTTGGCAATTTGATTAGCTTAATGAGACTACAGCAGAAACATACACCAAGGAAGTCTTGTAAGATCCATGAGTATCTGAAAAAGAATTTTATTCTTGCCAATTAAAAGCCTTCTTTATAATCCTTTGCAAATGAAGATGATTTTGGTTCAGAAATCTCGAGGCTGTGTTCAATAAACGCTCTATTAAAAGCCCCATTAAGTCCCACAGGGGGGGGGGCTTTATAATTTGGACACTCCAGACGAGGGCCTTAAAAGAAGAGGAGGCGTATAAGAGAGGCGGGGTTTCAAATGAGAAGGACCCATGTGACAGCGGTTCAGTTCACAGTTCTAATTTGGACACTCCAGACGAGGGCATTAAAAGAAGAGGAGGCGTATTAGAGAGGCGGGGTTGTCAAATGAGAAGGATCCACATGGCAGCGGTTCAGTTCACAGTTCTAATTACCCCATATTGCAGAATCAACAAACAATTTTACAAGTCAATTTTTAAATTCGATGAAATGTTATCCAAAAACAAATCCGAATTAAAATGCAAACTTGTTTAGCTAAATCAAATGAGCATCTTAGGTAGCTTCTGCAGTTTGACATAAGTAGAGGGGGATGCACGGGGAGGAGTATCTTAATTTTGGCTCAGAGGATATCGACTTATGAGGGAGGGAGACTTAATAGAGAGTGGGAGGCTTAATAGAACTTTTATGGTATTGACATAAATATGACATCCGGCAATTTAAAGCAATTTAATATACACAAACATGGATGTAAGAAATAAAAAATTTTCCCATCTACGGAAATGATAAAAATGGGGTGATAAAACTTTCCAAAACGAAGTTGTCGTATCACGGAGAAAGTTTTCCTCTTCTTAAGAACAGAACTCTAACTGTACATCGTCCTGCAAGGTGCTTAAAACAGACAAGGCGAAAATGAGCAAGGATACAATATAATACAATATAATACAACATAATACAATATAATACATGACGATGCTCCAGTCACATACATCCATTAGCAGATGGCAGCTGACTGTTTGTTTGTTTGTCAATTTATTTTACATCGATTTATGTACATAAAAGCTACATACAAATGTACGAAGTAAACTAATCTAAATCGACGAGTTAGATTAAAGTTAATGGGCCAGTGTACTTTGCGAGAGATGGGGTAGTTTCAGTGATCAAAGTACTTACGAGGCATGTCTTTTAATGATCCACAATATAACTAGTCCCATGCAGAAGAAAAATAACACAACCATTCTATATTCTAATTGAGACTTGATCACAGGCAGTGTCGGCGTCTTGCATGTACCTGCGGAGGAAAATTAAAACTATGAATCGCCCAACGGAACAGGTTAGTAACAGGTGGAGTAGGGAAACGAAGTAATATTCACGTGTGATGTAAGGATATGGCATCATTATTCGGTATTTTACTGTGATAAATTTCTTTATCATTGGATTATACTAGGTGAGTAGATCCCGCTCCAAGTAAAACGCCCGGCGCTCGAAAAAATCCCGCTCCTTGAATATCAAAGCAATGATATTGAAAACTGTCTTACTCTATCCCCGATATGTCAAATTAGGTTCAGTAATTTACCCGACTTTAATCGGTCATTCCTTCCCGTCCAAATGGGATATTTTCTGCAGAACGCCCCTTTCGAAAACCTGCAAAACTGAGCGAAAGCAATCAACCATCCCCTCAACAATCAATCAGCGCTCGGCCTGTAGATAACCTCGCAAGCTCTTTGCTGTACTTTGGGTTGATATGTTCTGGCATTTCCCTCCGAAACAGTTATTACACGGCGAAGAAGTAAACCTATTTATGTGGTATGTCATTGTCTTTCGCTCCCCATGGTGTCGTCCCTGTAGTGTTGTAAAGTAATTAGGGAGCGGTCAGTTTTAATCCTGGATACCAGGGCGGAGGACTTTTGGCAGGGGTATGAAACTTTTTTCCATTGTTTTTTAGGGATACGAACATTTTAAGAGCAATTCTTATGGGGTACAAACCATGTTTCTTGAAAAAATTTTTGGTTAAGTGATCGATCAAAGATTGAAAGAAAAGTTAACAGACATCTGGAAATGATGAATCACTTAAACAGTATGAAAATCGCCTGAGCCAACTTGGTATCTGTCAACATATCTATGTTTTATGAACAAAGACTTCTGGATGGGGTACTAAACAACTTTGCTGAAAGATTATGGGGCACGAAAACTTTTTCTGTGTTCAAAGATCGGGTATGAAATTTTCTCTAATTGTGCGAAATTATCCTCCGCCCTAGTACCCAGGATTAAAAGTGACAGCTCCCTTAGGGAAGTTTTGTAGAATGTCAGATATGTTTTTTATACATTCCATCTAAAAACTTAGTAGGTCTAAAAATTTTATAACTAAAATTATAATTTTAATTTTAGTGTAATTTTTAATTTTAATTTTTAATGTAAAATTTTTATATGAATAAAAAAAAGTAAACCTACATACCGCATTTGATGTGATTCAAAATGGCCTTCAGACAATCAAACGTTCCATTGCACGCTGCGATGGCGAACAAACCAATCACCACATATATAAGATATTTGTAGAAGAAATACAGCAACAGAAGAATCGTGCAAATCACTCCAATGAAAACTATGATCGTGATTGGCGTGATTTTCAGGGAATCTTCTTCATCTTCATCTACCAGGGAATCACCCTCTTTTGACATTCTAAGGAAAATTAAAGGCAGAAGTCGCTTTCAGAACATTTCCATATTGTCAGCTCTCTTACTTAGACTAATTACTTGAGTTGCTTCGACTGACTACATGACAAACCGGCTTCAAAACGATAACTAATTTAGGCCAAGTCAGCCGCGTTCACGGGACAGCCAATCAGATGGCTATCAGTTTAATATGGTCAGTCCACGTGCCTATTCTTAGTGTTTCATTGGCTGATTAGCTCAAAGCTTGAGGGGAAAAATGTCGTCATAGTTTTCAATGTGTATGTCAATGAGTCGTAACTTGAGCGTCCATCAGTCTATGAATAGCGGAGTATGCAATTAGTCTACTCTGTGTCTGTATATCTGTAGATTAATGCAAAATGTCTTTGCCTGTTAAGCGAGTAGACATTTCCTCTGTATATTAGAATTGGGAAAGGGGCATGGGATGTTTTCGGAACTATGTTAAGTCAAAATTTGCAGTTAGAAGTGTTCCATTATTCTTTAGTTATCCTAATTACCGTAAAAGCTCTATGAAGCCCCCCACTCTATTAAGCCCCCACTATATCAAGCCCCTCCCCTCTGTTCCAAAATTTCAAATAAGCCCCCTCTCTATAAAGCCCCCCCCCCAACTGATATCAAACTCCAGAAATGAGCCACGACATTACATAGGTTTCGTTAGACAAGCTTGCATGTCAGTTTTGATATGGTTAGGGATGGAGATGTGGCAAATTTACGTGTTTCATTCGTTAAAGGTAATGTGTCCGTGTAAGTACAGCAGCTTTGCGGGGGGGGGGGCATGCCAATTTCACATCCAACTTCATGACATCACTGAAGCAAATACAGATTTTGCGAGCAGCCTGATGATTTACTTGTGGTTGCACTTTCCGAGCTGAACCACAGCAAGCAGCCTCGTTATGAAATTCAACCCTTGTTTTGCATGTGATCAGCTAAATTCACAGAGCGCAGATTGGGGCTCTTCATCAGCATCTTGTCAGCAGATTTTGACAAAGTGTATAGCCACCTGTACTTACATGGACACATTACATTTAAATTTTATGTTGAATCCGCAAAATATGGCGTAAAAGAACTGAAAAGGTATCATTTATATCCCTGATATTTGATTTTGTGAATAAGCTCCTCTTTCTAAAAAGCCACCCTCTGGAGTGTTTAAAATTAAATAAGCCCCCGGGGGCTTAGTATAGCTTTTACAATAGATTAGTTTCTTTTTGTTTTGTTATTAGAAACTAGTATTAATTGCTTTGAATTAAAATAAGGTCTCAAAAACGCATCATTTATTGATTTGCGCTCTCTTTCCTAGAGTTAAGATAATTTACTGTTGAATATCAAGTGTCATACATAGGCTGTAACTAAAAGCGATATTGGGGAATATTGCTGGGGAATCGTGGGGAATGCCAGGGAATCAATGGAAATCGGGAAAGGCGACTAAATATGCAGCATACTGCATTATCTAATGACGTGAAATGAGGCGAAACTGACTTCTTTTTATGCTACTAATAAACTGTGCGTCGAAGTAATGTATCGTAAATAAACTGTCGAAAGCTTTTTTGTACCTCTGTGGTGTCGGCTTGTCAATATGTCGTATCAGACCCCAATGCGTCACGTCAAATATGTCAGAACCAAAGTCGTGTTGCCTGATAATGAAAAGTTCGTCAGATGTAAGGAGAAAATGTGGGAGAGAGGACGAAGAATTACTGCGTTTTCTAATAATCAAAAGGTTCGTCGTATGTCAGGGAAAATTATATCAGTCGAGTAGGGAAAGGGAGTCAGTGTTAACCCAAGTTGCGCTCTCTAATGATGAAAAGGCTTGCCCGATATAAAGGGGAAAACAATTAGAAATGGGGGAATTAACCCTCATTTATGCTCTCTAATGATCAAAAGGTTTGTCAGATGTTAGGGAGGAAATTTACCAGGCGAGTTGGAACGGATAAGTATCAGCCAATTTCTTCTTATTTTTCCTCGCGAAATTTTAAGTGGAATTTTTAGAGCCATAAAGTGGAACAATTTGCAGAGCTTTAGCAATATACCTGTCTTTTGTTGTCACTCCACTCCAATAAGATCCAACTGCGACACAAAAACATGCCAAGATCCAAATTATCAACAAATTCGGATCAAAGAGTGGGTCATGCGGGTGCCAGAATTGCACAATTAATGGTTTTCCAAGGCTCTGTAAAAGAAGAGATATATAATGTAATAAAGTTCAATAAAACGAATGCGACGAATACCGTTTTGAGACTAGAACAGTAGAGATGATAATTTTACCCTAGCTGCATCAAATTTAGGGCATCACATATCTCGTTCAGTTATTTCGATGTTTTGTAACAGGTTTCCTTTTCCTCAGTAAAATACAAGCCTTTCAAAACAGCATAGCCTACGTGCAGACCCGTTATTCAAAAGTAGAACGGGTCTACGAAACAATGAGCAAAAGCTTGCTACAGCGAGTTCCCGACTTGTAGAACTCATGTCACGTTTACACTTATCCGTTTTCATAAACAGAATCGGCTAAGGTTTGTTTACACCCATTTCAAGTCATGTGATCAATCTCTTGATAAAACTCCTTTTCATTTCTCTAACATATTTCGTGCCATGCAAAGTTGTGCCATGAATGCAAAGAGTAGAATAATACTAAAACTGCCCAAGAGTATGGTCACATGACTTGAAATGGGTAAAACAAATCTTAGGTCTATTTAGATCTGTTTTTAGGAGTAAAATCGGAGCTATTTTTCCTCCCTGTTCACACTGCTGCGTTTCATATACAAACGGAGATCTTTCAACTTGTTCTCAAAAACGCACCTGATTGTCTCTATTTGAAAACAAGACTAGCAAGGCTTGTTGTTATTAGCGTATTCAAATTCCTCCGTTTTTAGTTTTCACATTACAGATACGCGTTTCTGTTCAGCGCCGTTTTCATTCAGCTCCGTCTTTGTCAGCGTATTCATTTAGCTCTGTTTCTGGGGTGGATTAATGTGAACGCAAAGCCAAAACGGTGCTAAACATATCCGTTTTTCATGCAAAAATGGATTAGTGTGAACCGGGCCTTAACTTATGCGGCCTTTTTTGAGACGCGTTTTACACATTAGTTGAATAGCGGATCGAAATAAATCACGGTAATTACTCGAGCGGACGAAGCAAACTTTCAATCTTTGTTTTGTAGATCCTTCTTCTTTTGAATAACGGGTCTACTCCTACGCTAAGACAGCAATGTTAGCCGCATAACTGGGTATCGCAACAGCTATTCTTTGTCCATTGCCGGCGGTTTCCTTTCATTATTTGGTTTCTAGGACCAAACAGACTATCAATGAAGCTGAATCATCCCTTTTGTTTCCAGTTGCCTCAAATGGATTCGATTAAATCTCACCGTGTGCAGGGCTCAAAAAACGAAGTCAGCTGAACAAAGCTGAAATGCTCAAATTTCCCAGGAAGGTAGGGGGAAAAAGGGGAAAAGAAACGGAAGGAAAGGGGGGAATGAAGGGACAGAATTAAGGAAGGGAAGGGAAGGAAGGAAAGGGAATATAGGAGGAGAGAAAGGGAAAGTGATATTATGGAGCAGTATCTAGGGAAATGAACAGAATGTATGTAAGAAGAAACGAAAGTGCTTAGCTTGCTACCAGGAAGGAAAAATATTTTAGAGCCCTGGCCGTGTGAGAGCTTGTATTCGATATGTAGTTAAATGATTTGATTTAGGAAATTTGACAAAATCTAACCATGTAGGACTGGCCTTACATTGCCTTGTCATGACTAAGATTAATTATCAATGATCAATGATTAATGATTAACGATTAATGATCGATAAACTAATACCTGCATAGTATCCCATGATGATTGCAATACCATACCAACTGGGATATGAATGTAATTAAATTGGTCTTTTGTGCCAGAAGGATAATCCTGTGACAAATAAGATATTTTCACATATAATATACGGGGTGAGCCAGAAAAAAGTTCCCATTTTTGAAAATTCATGACTCCAAGAGTATTTCACAGATTTCAATGATTCAAGTTCTAGTTAAAAGCCGAAAGATCAAAGTATTTTTGTGATTTTTTCGAAGTCTAACCAGCACTAGAAATATCGGCAAATTTAACTTAACAAAAATTTCATGGTTGCAAAATGACTTCAAAATGGCCTAAAACATTGAACAAATTAAAAGAACTCCTCCCACCTATCAGTGATAAAATGAAATTGTTCATGGGTGACAGATATCCACTGCACATTTATCGCTATGAGACAGAAGGTTTTGGTATTTTTTTGAAAACTGATGTGGTATAACCCTTGAGAGAAGTGAAACGCCCATAGCGTATTGTTCTGTGTAAGGAGAGTCCTTACAGTTTGATCAATGTTTCATGTCATTTTTCAGTCATTTTGCAGCCATAAAAGTTATATATATATATATAAATATAATATATCGTATCTTATATAAAAAATATAAAACATATGATATATAAAAAATATACTAATACCAGGTGAGTAAATAAAAACGGCCGGCGTTTGAAAAAATCCTGCTCCCTGAATATCAAAGCAATGATGTTGAAACCTGCCTTGTTTTATCCTCGATATGTCAAATTAGGTTCAGTAATCTATCCGGCTTTAATCGGTCATTCCATCCCGTCGAAATAGGAGATTTTCTGCAGAAAGCCCCTTTCGAGAACCTGCAAAAACGAACGAAAACAGCAAGCAGAATTTCCCTTTGTTCTCATTCCTAGCAATAATGACTCTTGGATGTGTTCATGTATTTTTCCTCATGGGAGAATGGAATCCTCCTGAATAAGTTATTCACACTAGGGGGAGACTTTTCAGACCGTCAAAAGGAAAGCACATGCTAAAGCGTGCTTAAAGTCATCGCTGTGAGATTAACACATTAGGGATTCTTGCTTGTAATTTTAGCATGTTTTTTAAGGTTTCTCAAAGGGATTCATTTTAGAAAATTGCTTACAGAATCTGAATGGAGTGACCAATTTTAGCCAGGAAAATTTCTAAAAATAATTGAACATGTTAGCTATTCAATCAGATATTGCAAAATATCATATAATACATACTCAGAGAGCAGTAGCCTTTCAAACTTTTTCAGCCATTAAATCTAAAGAGTTTGGTTTGTTTTCACTGTCAAGTATTGCGTTGTAGTATTGCTGGTTGACATGAAGCATACTGGTAGACAATGGGTCTTTGAAAAAACAGCATATTAGGTATTGCAGTTGATCTACAGAAACTTCTAAAGCGAATAAATTAGCTATATAAATAAAGTCAACAAGTAAACAAATACTCACATCTCCCTTCTTGCTAACAATGATAACTTGTTTAGCTCCTGCTTGTTGGGCCTTTGTTAGTTTTTGATAGTTACTGCAATTCTTTGCATAAACAAAAGAGGTTGCATTCCAAAATCTCATAATTTCTCTGTAATCTGAACATCCATCATGTCTGTATGGTGTTTGCGCTTCATATGCTGGCTGTAATAAGAAATAACATCTAAACTCCAGGGTGTCCCAAAATAATTGTGCCCAATTTGTGTGGCCATTGTGGAGGAGCTGTATATCAACTTGCCTTTGTTCGTACACAGTTGCATAGCATAGGCCTCGAATCATTGTGAAACTTTGAAATCAAATGTGTATAAAAGTTAATGCCCCATTCTTTCAGCTGAATGGATAGAAAGGAGCTTTAGGTTGCTCGCCATATAATACCAGAAAGGACATGGTTTAATATCGCCATTATTTTCAGAGTTATAGCATTTTCAAATTTTCTGCTGGCTTTGAAGTTGTGACTTCATCAAATTGCTAAATCGTAAACCATAAAAGCTACAGAATTCTATTTGCCACAATCTTGTAGATCTTCAAAAACTGAGTATTTCTTGTATCGGTATTATCGATTTCCCTCAATTGGCTTACAATTTGTGGTGCTTTTAATAATTTTTCAAAGCTTCCAATACATCCTCTAGTATATCCTTTGAAAAAGCTTAAAAACTACTGCCATCGTCATGGTGCCATCAGTTTCGATGTGATGATACAAATCTAATGTTAGACCTACGATGTAAGGGCTAGACACATAGCATGTTTTGAGTTTGGTGTGGAACTGCCAGTCTCTTTCTCTCCTTTAATTTTTGCTTGGTATACCTAGTTTCTTTTCCTGTTCCCAGTAGTTTTCTTTATTTTTGAAGTTATATTTGAAAATTGTAAGTGCCGTTCCTGGTGTAGGCCAGATGACCTTGTGTCTTCTTACACCAAGGACGGCACAGTATTAATGTATTTCAGTTTAATTTTAGTTTTTATGAATAGAAAAAAAAAGCTAAAAGGGGCAGGGTCACGTAACGTAAACAAACTTTTTTGCGAAACGATGATTTTTCACGATTTGTGATAGTTCATATCACAGAGATTTTCCATTACTTTTCTCAAAATATAGGTGTTATTTTGAAGATGGACTCTTGAATTTTCTAGAGAAATAAACCAAACACCCATATTGATGGATTTTTACAAGTAACTTTATTGTGGATTCACCCCATCCACCAAAATCTGAGCGGAACACAATGGCCACGTGTGGGTAATAATATATCGGGTGAGCCAGAAAAAAGTTCCCACTTGTGAAAATTCATAACACCAACGCTACTTCACAGATTTGAATCATTCAAATTCTAGTTAGAAGCCGAAAGATCAAAGTATTTTTGTGATTTTTCTCGCTGTCCTACCAGCACTACAAATATAGGTAAATTCAACTTTACAAAAATTTCATGGTTGATTGATTACTGAAAAATGGCCAAAAACATCGATCAATTCATAAACGACCTCTCGCATAGAATAATGAAGGAAATGCAACTTCTCATGGGTGAGAGATATCCTCTAGGCGTTAATTTCCTTGGCATTGAAAATCTTTCGTATTTGTTTGAAAATTGATGTCTTATAACTCTTGAGGGAGGTAAAACGCCCATGGCCTATTGTTCGATTTGAATAGAATCCTTAAGATTTGATCAATGTTTTAGGCCCTTTTTCCGTGATTTTGCAACCATGAAATTTTTATAAAGTTGAATTTACCAATATTTGTAGTGCAGGTAGGATAGCGAAAAAAATCACAAAAATACTTTGATCTTTCGGATTTTAACTATAATTTGAATAATTCAAATCCGTGTAGTAGTCTTGGTGTTATGAATTTTCAAAAGTGGGAACTTTTTTCTGGCTCACCCGGTAGATCATAGAGATAACAGGTTTGTTTACGGTTACGTGACTCTGCGCCTTTAAGCTATATTTCCATATATTATATATATTATATATATTATATATATTACATATTCCTGCACTTCCAAAAACAATGACGTTGCCAAATATGCTCTTTCGGGAATTATAACAAACAACCTATGGTTCCCTTCCCTTTGATCAAATCAGTTGAAAGAATAGGGCAATGAAATTTTACACATTTAATTGTAAAGGCTTTGCAAAGATTCAAGCCCTATGGTCAGTAGCATAGGTCTGGCTTCAACTTAGAATTTGAGACCTCGTATGAGTCAATCTGACATGTGGTTGCTGATTTATGGCAGTGGAAATGCAAAATTTGTGGTTGCTTCAAAAACAGCACTTCTCTTGTTCTCCAGCGACATCAAAATAAAATTAGTTTTCAAAGAAAGGGTTCTCGCATGATATTAAGACCTTCACTGCATTTTTCAAAAGGTAGAAAGTGGTCTCCTACGAATGGACAACTAACTCTTTGAAACCTTAGCAAAGATTTTTTTTCTGTATTCAATATAAGATTTAACAAACTGAACTACTTAAGACACTACGTACGTGCTACTCTACTAAACCACGAGGACGATACCACGGAGTGCAGGAGACCATGACAACTGCGCAGTCATTAACATAGAGAACATGTAACTAAACTAAAATTGAATATACGGCTATGAAAAATACACATGAACTTTACTGATAATTTCTAAGGTTCGTTTCGCTTTGCATGTCGGGTTAACTTTGGGCAAGCAGGTCGTTCAAAAAATCGCTAAACAGGAGATTCGATCGCGGATTTGGAAAATGGATTTGCGCCCAATGAGCCTAACATCCAATGCGAAACAAACTTACAAGCAAAAGAACTATGGGTAAGGAGACTTGGTGAGTATAAAGTGTAAAGCAAAGGTTTAGAAGTCCCTTAGTCAAACCGACCAGTTTGGTGAATGAAATTTAAAGTCAGTTCGAGAACATGTTTATTAACGTCACTGGAAAGGTCTTTATCACCATACAACAAAAGTTGTATCAGAACGTTGTTCGAGAGGGTGTTGATTTGAAGAAAAGGTTGCAATACTTCTGACACGCCAGCGAGAAGATCTCGTCGCTGGATTGTAGCAAAAATTTTAATACAATGCTAGAAGCCTTTCGTTAAAAATTCATTTTATTTTTTGCTGGAAAGCAACAGAAGTGCTGTTTTGAGGCCACCTTTTATTTAGCTTTCCCCCACCATGAATTGCCAACCATTTGTCAGATTGACTCACACAACGTCTCACACTCTAAGTTGAATCGTGACCTATGCAACTTTGTAAACCTATGCAACTGTGTAAAAACTGAGGTAATTCAATCTACAGCTCCTCCACAGTAGCCACACAATTAAGGCATGATATTTTGGGACATTCTGTATACATCAGATAAACAAGAAAAGTTCCCAGTTTGAAAGTTCATAGCACCACTTGTATATGGATTATAATCAAATCTGCTTGATTGAATTATTTCTGTAACTTTTCTGGTATTATCCTGCACGGTGGAAATGCATGTAAACATTCCTTTACAAAGATTCATTTGAACAAATTGTACAGAACATATTTATGACAAATTAGTATATTTTAGCCACTTATGACAATTTGAATGTGTAAACAATTCATGTATTCTGGAGTTCTCATTTGAATCATTCCTTGCCTCATTCTCCACTCAACAATCAAATTGCGCTTTCCACCAAATTGTCAAATACTTCATTGTTCCAAAATACCCAAAAGCCAAGTCAATCATACCGGGTGAGTCAATAAAAACGCCCGGCGTTTGGAAAAATCCTGCTCCCTGAATATCAAAACAATAATGTTCAAAACCATCTTGTTTTATCCCCGATATGTCAAGTTAGGTTCAGTAATTTACCCGGCTTGAATCGGTCATTCCTTCTCGTCGAAAAAAGAGATTTTCTCCATAAAGGCCCTTTTGGAAACCTGCAGAAACGAGTGAGAACGCCAAGCAAGATTTCCCTTTCATCTCCTTCTTAGCAATAATGATTCTTGGATGTGTTCATGTATTTTGTCCTCATGGGAAAATGGAATCCCCCTGAATAAGTCATTCACACTAGGGCGAAGACTTTTCAACCCACAAAAACAAACGCACGTGCTAAAGCGTGCTGAATGTTATTGCTGTGAGGTAAACACTTTGGGGAATTTTGCTTGTAATTTTAGCATGTTTTTCAAAGTTTCTTAAAGGGACTCATTTTAGAAAATTGCCTACAGAATCTGAACGGAGTGACTGATTTTAGCCAGGAAAATTTATAAAAATAATTGAACATGTTAGCTATTTAATCAAATATTGCAAAATATCATTGCTCATATAGTCAGGGAGCAGTAGCCTTTCAAACGCCGGGCGTTTTTTTTTACTCACCCGGTAGAGGAACCCATCACAAAGAAAGATAAAGAAAGTACTTTTTGTCATGGGTGAGAGGTATACACTTTGTATCTTCATTTTCGGTTTGTATTTCATAATTCTTCTTTTCTGTAATAGTTATATGTAGTTTTATGTAGCTTTTAATTACTTTTAGAATGGCTACAGGGTTGAAATAGTATTTCAGTCCCTGTGGCATCACCTTTATCTTTGTAGTATTGTAACATAGTTTGTAGGTAGTGTAATTAGTAATATGTTTGTCAAATTTTTAATTGAGCATAGAAAAAAAGATATATCGTCACAGGCAATGACATTTATTGCCATGGGACTGGAAAACTTCAGGATCTGTTTGAAAATGGATTTCTTAAGGCCCATTTCCACTTCATTCGCAACTCGCAAATCGCATGCGATCCTTTGTTTAAAATTCGCATGCGAACGTTCGCAAATCGCATGCGAACGTTCGCAATGCGATTTTGACCTGCTCGCAATGTCTGATTTCTTGTGAATGTTCACATGCGAACCACTGTCTCGGATTGAAAGCAGCCAATCAGAAAACAACTTTACGAAACAAAGAGACAAAGGCGACATGCGCTATCAAAAGGAGACAGATTTCATTGGTTGAATAAACAATCGAGATTCGTGCGAATTAGTTTGAAATGTGTATTGAATTCGTAGGCTTTTTGAATTCTGAATTCGCAAATCGCATCCGTTTTGCAAATCGCGATTGAAGTGGAAATGGGCCTTTATACAGATCTCCTGTTACAGTTTTTGCTAAAAATTCAAGATATTTTGGTGCCTTTATTTCAGTTCTCTCCCAATAGAATAAACAAAAATATTATGACTGGTAACATGGCATGTAATGAAATTCTGTTGATTTTACGACATAGAAATTTAATGTTTCATTGGCAGAGGCACCAGAAAGAACACAGAGCGCTGGGGGCAGGCCATCAAAAAAGGCACTGCAAAACAGGGGCTGCCAAATGACACACTCTTGTTAGAAATGCTACTTGTCACAGGCAGTAGAAGGGTGGAAAAGAGTACCTTTATGAACTTAGGGTTACGGTTAGGGTTAGGGTTGAGAGAAAATAATTGACAAGGAAGGCAGTGGCATGGCAATAGACAGGTGGAATGCTAAGAGGAGGGAGTCTCGGGGCAAACCCTAAGGAACATTTTTGAGGACACATCAGTTTCAGTTTCAGTTTCAGTTTTCATTGACAAATATAACTAAATACATGATACAAATATCTACAATTTAATTACCTAAATTAACTAAAACTATCAAAATACAAGACAATCAACTATATAGACAACTACAAAATACAACCACACCAGACACAGAAGATGAAAATAAAAAAAAAAGGCACGATACTGAACAGAACATAGAATGAGCATAGGTTTCGGAAGCAACCAGCAAGGCCACATCCGAAACCCATGCTCATATGTATTTAGGTATATTTGTCTAAGGAGGAGCTCTCTAATAGTTAAACTAATCGAGAGAGAGCCCCCCCATCTAAAAACTAAAAACAAAGAAAAATTTATTCAAAATTGAACACAAGACCAGAAGATGTCTCCAAAGAGTGAGATAATTACAGAACATGTCATCAATTAGATGTGGAATTAAAGACCATAACCATTCACAAGGAATTCTTTCAATTTTGACTTGAAAATGTTAAACGAAACTGACATTTTAATAAAAGTGGGTATGCCATTCCAAAGTTTAGCACCAAAATACTTGATAGACCTGAGACCATAGAAAAATGTATTTCTTATAGATTGAAAAATGTCACCTCTAGCTGCCTGACGAGTTTCATGACTGTGAACAGTGTTACTAAGCTGAAAATAGTTGTGAAAGTGAGAGGGGGAGAGACCATTGAGACACATCCTCAACTTTGTCTTAGAACACTGCTCCAGATACAATATTTACCCTTAAGCTAAATTACTGTATATGCTTTGACCATTGATAACATCATATCTTAAAAATTTTGAGTGCCAGGAAAATTTCAGCGTCAAATATTTGTTTTCTTTGGGTTAGAATGCCTACCTTAACCCTATTCATGTTGAGGGGGGGGGGTAACTTTGCACCCCCCCCCCCCTGGACAGGAAGAATTCTGCCAGGAAGAAATTTATAGCCATGAAACTTCTTGAATTTTTGCAACTACCTATTGTGCAACTTCTCAAAAAGTTTCCTTGCAATATTTTTAAAAATGAGGGGGCGGGAGACAATTTTCTGGGACTGATCCAGGAAAAATCGCAAATTCTCAAATCCCAATTATCGCGAAAAAAGGAGCAGAAGTGGAATATTTTGCAAATGTTTTTTGTATTGTAGTGTTATTTGATGCATTCTATCACAAGTATCATGTTCAGATGGAAAATGTGCTCCAAATTTAATTTTATCACAATTTTCCTGATTTTGGGAAATTTTGCCGCTTTTCTTGACCACACAAAGGAAAATGCTGAAGTGAGCAAAAATGATGGCCATTTTTAGGGTAATTTTCATATTTACAAAGAGTACATGCCTGAGGCTTTTAGCACACCAAATTTGGTCGCTCTACCTATTACCAGTCAGGAGTTAGGTAGGGGGGCTTTTTTGCCCCCCCCAACCAAAATAGTACTATCAAATAGCCCAACCACTAAAGGGTTAATTCCATTTTCACCAAAGCCAAAATTGGATCATTTGGTACTTCGGTATCAAATCAATCAATCATCTATCAATCATAGATTTGGAACTGAAGATACGCGAAAATGAGCTCAAGGTAGTTCAAAAGACAAAGTACCTCGGAGTGCAGATTGACTGCAATTTAGATTGGAAAGAGCAAATCAAGACTGTTTCTACCAAGGTCTCCAGGGCGATCGGCTTTTTAAGACCTGCTAAATCCTTTCTGCCTATGGCAAGTTTGAAAACTCTTTACACAGGTATTGTCGAGCCCCACTTTCGATATTGTTGTTCTGTCTGGGGTTGTGCTGGGTCTACAGACATCAACCAGTTGCAAAAACTTCAAAATCGTGCTGCTAGGATCATAACAAACAGCAGCTTTGATACCCCAAGCAGACCACTTATTACGGAGTTGGGCTGGAAGACCGTTGAAGAACTCATTGGAAATGAGTCTAAAACAATGGTCTTCAAGTCACTCAATGATTTGGCTCCTCAATACTTGTGAAAACTCTTTATCAAAAACTCAGCATGTTCCTCCCGCAGTCTCCGGAACACTGAGACTGATTTGAGGTTGCCAAAGAAAAGATCAGCAAATGGACAAAAATGCTTTTCTTTCCGGGGAGCTAAACTATGGAATAGCCTTCCTGCTGAGTCTAAGACGGCCTCCTCCCTGAATGGTTTCAAAAAATCAATACAGGGTTGATTATTTCCCTTTTATTGTAAATATCATACAGTTGTAAATAGGTTTTTAATATTATGGGTTCTTATTTTTTGGAATTTTAATTGTATATTGTAATTAGTTTTCTTTTTTTCTTTTATTGGAGGGCCCCTTGAAAAACAACTTCGGTTGAAGGGCAACCCTCCCTAAACAAATGAAATATGAAATATATGATATATATAGCTTTCTATTTGCACAAACACCTTTGACATCCATCTTTTAGACTGCTTCTTACAGTGCAGCTTTTTGAAAAGGGCAATAGATTCCCCCATACTGTTGCCATACCACCAGGGCATTGGGGGCAAATGCCCCAACTGGCCCTAGACCTCCGGCGCTCTTGTTTCATTAGGTAATCTGGTACAAATACTTACTGTATTGGCTAATTTCTGTGGCAATGATCCAAAATGTGGATTATACAAGGCACACGCATCAACAACACCAAGTGGTCCTGCAGCATGAATGATTGCCAGCTCTCCGTTTACCTACAAAAGAGGTATTTGATACAAATGGTTTAAACAAGGTCCATTACATGAGTTTGCAGATAAGGGCAATTTTGCACTTGAAATTTCAAAAGGCTATTCAAAAAAGGCCATGGAGAGCAAAAGGAATGTCTCTTCTCTTGTATTTACCAGGTGAGTCAATAGAAACACCCAAGGCTTGAAAAATCCTGCTCCCTGAATATCAAAGCAATGATATTGAAAACTGTCTTATTTTATCCATGATATGTCAGATTAGGTTCAGTAGTTTACCCGACTTTAATCAGTCATTCCTTACCATGATAATAGGAGCTCATTTTCTGAAGAAAGGCCCTTTTGGAAACCTGCAGAAACGAGTGAAAATGCCAAGCAAGATTTCCCTTTCTTCTCCTTCTTAGCAATAATGACTCTTGGATGTGTTCATGTATTTTGTCCTCATGGGAGAATGGAATCCCCCTGAATAAGTCATTCACACTAGGGGGGGGGAACTTTTCAACCCATCAAAAGGAAAGCATGTGCTAAAGCGTGCTGAAAGTCATCGCTGTGAGGTTAACACATAAGGGGTTCTTGCTTGTAATTCTAGCATATTTTTAAGGTCTCTCAAGGAGATTCATCTTAGAAAATTGCTTACAGAATCTGGACGGAGTGGCCGATTTTAGCCAGGAAAATTTCTAAAAATAATTAGACATGTTAGCTATATATTCAATCAGGTATTGCAAAATATCATTGATTATATACTCAGGGAGCAGTAGCCTTTCAAACTCTGGGTGTTTTTCTTGACTCACCCGGTATATGCAGGGTGTCCCAGAAAAATTGTGCCCATTTGCCTGAAGATTGCGACAAAACAGCAAAAAATTCTCATTAGCCTCTTCAATGATGTTGCTCTTCAGATGTTCAATTAAAGTTTGCCACCGTCCCAATAAAAATCCGTTGAAAAATGACAGAGCTATGACTTTCAGAAGAGCAAATTTGCCTATTGCCTGAAACAAGCAATCGGCCATTTTATCTTACCATTTTATCTTACAATCTTACTACTTTTTACTTATAAACAGCTTCATGGATGAACTGAAATAGCAGCCTCTGGCTCTCATGAAAATTCCAATAATCATCAGAGAGTTCAACTATTTTGTAACCCACAATCTTTGATAGAAAGCTAAAATGAAGATAAGAATTCCCAAAATAAAAAATCTTATTCAACAAAAATGTACTTCACATTTAATTTGTTGCCTTCCCTACATAGATCTCTTCCTTCATTTGTTACAAGCAATCGTTGATTTACTACCAAAGACAATGAACTAAAAGAAACAGGATGGGCAAAAGGCTTTTGGAGGAATTTTCTCATTTTGAACCGATCAATAAATTAAATAATTCGTTCACTCATCACACCTGCAAACAAAATGTGACTATATGTTGGTCATTACTGTTTGATTGTTTATTATCTTGGGAACCTTGTCTTCCTTTGATATTCAATGAATGATCGTGGGGTAAGAAACATTGAACTCTCTGATGATTATTGAAACTTTCAAAAGAACTATGAAAATGGAGGTTACTGTTTCAGGTCATCCATGAAGCTGTTTTATTGTTGCAAAATAGTTATGCAAAATAGCCGACCACTGGTTTCAGTCATCATGTAAATTTGGTCCTCTGAATATCATAGCTCCATCATTTCTCAGCGGATTTTTACTGGGATGGTAGTAAACTTTAGTTGAAAATCTGAAGAGCAACATCATGTAACAAAATAGTGCGGACTTTTTGTCACTTTGTCGCAAACGGGGCACACAATTTCTGAGACACACTGCACATGATTTAAACAAAGTCAATGATATTAAAGTGACTGCATTATCCCTAGTGCTGGCATCAGTGCATGCTGTACGCCACAGATTTACACCTCTTTTGGTCTATTTTTATTTCTATTGTTTAGAAGGAGTCTGTGAGCATGCACCAAGTCAAGCCGAGCACGTTATCTCGGAAATTGGATAATGCAAAGATGAAGCCCTTGTGATGAAGCCCTTGTCCTTAGCATAGAGCACCAAATATCTTTGACGTGGAGCACCATAAAAACAAAAGAAGAACAACAAGTCCATTGTCGTTAGAAAATGGGCATGGTCTAAACCTTTTTCGTTCTACCCAGATTGGAAAACATGCGTGATTTGGCCTACGCAAAGTAACAAAAAAAAAGTTGCAGGTGCAAGCTGGGAGTAGACTTTAAAAAGCTGTGAGAGACCAGGGTGCATTTCATGCACTTAGGCCCGAAGATCTTTGGCGTAGACCTGACTTTTTTGTCGACGTAGCAGCATCATTTCTTCAATAAAATCGGTTCTTAGTGTGGCAGCATTTGAAAATCTGCCTACCTTGGCTTGAATGTGAAACTGTCCTTGATATTTTAGCAGTTTCTTTTGATAATACACGTGTTTCTCTCCTAAGAAACTATTTGGGCCAGTACTGAAAGTTTCCTAAAATCATCAGATTTTGAGCACTCAGATTTTTTAGCAGCTGGTGTACGAAAGCTTAGAGCTTGGCATACCTTTGGCGTAGGTTTTACATGGAATGCACCCTGGGTGAGGGAAGCAAAATGAACAATCTGGTCTTTGTTCTCGCATGTGAGAACCTTTTATTTTACTTGCACGCGAGGTGAGTTTGACACAATTTCATGATTGAGAGTGAATGCAAGTTTTCTAACCTGGGGCATAACAAAAAAAAGGTTTAACGAAGCCGTAATTCAATTTTTAGTAACATATATTTGGGTGGAGAGAAGACAGGAGAAAAATAGAATTTCTTGGTTTCAAACAAAACATTACATCGTCATAAAAATTAAGCCAAAAATGCTGTATTTCATTTCATTATCACTTTTTTCCTGATAGGCCACACAGACCAGCACAGACTTCCAGCCTAAAATTTCACGTTCGTTGGTTATTGCTGGGCCTAAATTAAATGGCCCAAAACAAAACAAATTCCCTCCTCTCCCAAATGAGCTTTGTTCCTCTTTACAAACGGCTAAAAATCCTAGCTAAACGCGTCAGAAAGATAACTAAACCATTTTAAAGTAAATTTAGATTAAAATGTTGCTTACCTGAGCAAGGAAGGCTGCAAAAATAAGCAAATTCTTGAGGCTACCAGGAAAGATAAGTGAAATCCCGGCGGCCATCTTGGAAATGAGCCGGTTATGAAAGTGGTCAGCGGTATTAGACGCGATTGCGCATTTTACGACAATGTGTCATTTCTGCATAGGAATTGGTCACCCGTTGGGAATTGGAGAAAGGAGGGGTAAAAAGGGGGGTGAACAGAGGGGTAACGGAGGGGGTAGGGATATAAGGTACGCATATGCAAATTATCAGCGGCAGCCATCCAATGCTGCATAAGAACTAAACGTATCGGGCCGTGCCCTGATTTAATTCTGTGATATAGTTCGTCTGGGGACATTTAAAAAAATTTTAGAAAAAGTCACCTTTGGTTCAAATAGCCTTCAATCTTTGGGACCTCAAATCTGGAATGGACTGCCAAATGAAATAAAATCGACAGAAAATCTAAATAGCTTTAAAAACATGATAAAAAAGTGGGATGGCCAAAACTGTAAATGTAGTGCTTGTAAATATATGTCTCCAAATTAATTCTATTTTATTTAGTTAGTTTGTTAAAAGATTGTAAAAATATTTATGTTAATATATTCATCGATTTAGATTAGTTTACTTTGTACATTTGTAAATAGTAAGCTAGCTTTTATGGACATAAATCGATGTAAAATAAATTGACAAACAAAGCCAACGTTAACTTTGGTGTAGAGACCCTTCCTGTCACAACTTTCCCCTTGATTTAAAAGAACCCTGATGAATATATTTGACAAAAGGGAGAAATTTCCCATCTCCTCACTTGGCAACTCCGCTGGTCAAAGCTTTTGTTGCCGGAAAAGTGCATAAATCTGCGAAAAAGTGACGCATCCATTTTCGACTACAATTAAGAGTTAATCAACACGATTTCCATTCATCATTTAGAGTGAGAAATCATGCAGGCATTGGGCCCCTTGGTCATTTCATCATAGCTACAATATCAGCTTGCCACTAAAATAACAAAGGAATCTTTGTTGCTGGGGGCCCCTTTGGGGTCCTTAGAGGTCGGGGGCCCTTAGTTATTGAACTAACGGTAACGGTAAATTTGTTTAGTCAAAAAGAAAGAAATGACATTCAGGTTGCAAGCAAACTGATCATTATAACAACAACAAATATACAGAACGTTTTAAAAGACTAAAAAACTGCAAAAGTCTCTAACAATAATTTCACAAACTTCTTATCATAATCAGTCATAATCACACAATTTCGCATCATAATTTCACAAAAACCGCAACTGTTCACGAAGCTGTTTTACTCCTAAACTCTTTATTAGGCGACTGCGACAAAGATGGCAAGTGAGAATTTGTTATTGTGTTGCTATGCGTGACATTGAAATTCAATCAATTTGATTGGCTAATTTCTTGAATACCGCAAAGGATCTTGGTAAAAAATTAATCGACGTCAGCTTTAGCGCAATTGTTTATTGTCTCCATTCCTTGAGCCTATTTTCAACATTTGAATTACAGCGGAGTTGTTATTACCACTCTAAATAAACAAGAAAGCTTTCACCCCTCAAGCGATCTATACTCCGTTTTCGCCCCTATTGACTATAACTGTAAAACACGCTCTTTGAAAAAAGGTAGATCTTGCAACAATGCCATGCGTTGCCTGGGGGGGGGGGTGCGGGGGAATGCAGCCTTATTTTGAATGCGGAATACGGTTGCTGCAAGAAAATCAGTGCGGTATACGGTTTTGTATTGTTACGCGGTTGCGGGAAATTGCGATTTAAACGAACAGTTTACGCTTTTTCGCTTACTTCGTAGAACCTTCTACAAGATAACTGTTATTATCTATCAGGCCTTCGCATAACTGTAATAGTACGGTCATCGCAAATTGTAGATTCAGACAAATTACCTTAGGATTCCTGCTTCATTTACATGAAATAGCTTAGTCTGCACGCAGGCTAGAAATAGCTAACCTCAAAAGAGTATCTATCGTACTGAAGAAGACTGACGGTTGCGACTAGGGAGTTTACGAAACCACGACGGTAACGGCGACTCCAACGCAAAATTGCTTTTGTTTCAGAACTTTAGATTCAAAAGACTCCTTGTTTTTTGTTCGAATGGGTTACCATGCATAAGGGAGCAGTCATAAAGTATCTGGTATATGGGGGTGGAAGATTTTCCAAAAATCTGCGAAAAAACATAATGGCCCATCCCAGATTTCTATCATATTCTTTTTAGCCCAATAGCAATAACTAAGAATTTTTTCATAAGCTCATTTTTGTTTTCGTTTTTCAATTTGTTTTTGAGTGGGCTTGTCAGGATTTCTAGCTAATGAAAGCTAATTTAGGCCAAATGTGCATGCCGCATCCAGGCATGGGACCCCCAGTTTAGCGTCCTTTCCGAAGGACGACGAGGTGAGTTGTGAGGTCAGGCCTCCGAGGTCACCCATCCTGAGTTTGACCTTATTCGACCGCGCTTAACTTCAATTAACTGACGAAAACTGTTTAAGCCACTCAGCCACTCACCCCGTCATGTTCATTTAGCTTGTAGGACACATTGTGAGTCAGCACCACAAACCAACTTTTGTCAGTATGTAAAAATCTGCGGAGGCTCCCTTCAAAGACGTGAAGATCTCATTCACAAAAGAAGGGTCATAAAGTCTAGAAGGCAGCCGAAGAAGTTTGATGAAAGCGTTAAGGATCTTCTCACAACAAATGATACAAATGTGCAGATTTTCATGTTTTCTCATGCAGCATACGACTGGAATCTTTGGAAAACTTTGAAATTAAATGTGCTAAATGTTATTGCCGAATTCTATCAACTGAATCGATCGAAAGGAACTTGAGGTCGTTCGCTATAATTCAACAAATAGTATTTTTGATATGATCATTATATTTTGAATCATAGCATTTTCAAGTTTTATGAATGGTTGTACAAGAGGAGGTGTCTGCAGATTTGACAAACAGTAAAAGCCGCATAAAATCTAAACTGATTGAGGAAAGTCAAAATGACCATTACAAGAAATATTCAATGTTTGAAAATCTACAAAATGGTATCAAGCAGAAGTGTAGATATTTTATTGTTTACAATTTAGCGATTTGATGACGTCAGAGCTTAAAAACAAGCAAAAACATCAAAATGCTGTGAAGCTTAGGATATTGGTGATATCAAAAATGATCTTTCTGGAATTATTTCGAACAACCTGACGTTCTCTTCAATCTATTCAGTTGAAAGAAATAGGTAATGACATTTTACACATTTGATTTCAAACTTCTTCAAAGATTCAACCCCTATACTATATGATGCCCTCTACACAGATGTATTCTTATGGGGGGGGGGGACTACATACCCTTACATCTTGATTTATAAGAAAGATTTCTTAAAATTAGGGTCAGCGTCTTTCACCATCTTCAGCCATTTTTTGACAAATGAATTTTCACAACTTCGTCCCTATTTGTTTTCTTTGTTCATAAAAATATGAGAAAAATAAGAAATAGATATCTGTTTTCCTGGCTATGAAGTAAAATTGGACGGAGTCAAGTCTCTCTTGAACTCTTGGTATTACCATCTTTCAAATGTCTAAACTTTTATTGTGCACTTGATACGAACTTAAATGAACCAACTACAAATACTATATACCTATATCCATATACACTATACCGAATACTAAATTACCGAGTATATAATGCACCATCGTTGTTAAATTGATGCAGAATCGAGGATAAATTTGCAAAATTACATATATCGAACATCAAAATTAATATAAAACCCCATTGCCGGATACCAATGAGATGCAACATTTTATCGCTATACATTCTTGAATTAAACATCCTATCGAATGAACGAACGCCTATGAACCTATTCTGAATGAGCGAAGGCCAATCGATGATCTTCGAAGAGAAGTGAATTAGCCTAAATTGCACTCAGAGTTTTCTTTAAAGCTTTATTGCAAATTCTAAGTGAGGTTAAAAGGAGAGGGGAGCAGGGCCGCCGAGAGCTTTTGGAGGCCCATGGGCAAAACTGGGAAATGAGGCCCCCTGCGAGAGAAACGATCAAAAAATGTTTTCATTCATGGTCTTTAGATTGGCTTAAGATGCACCTCAGAGCAATTTCGAACGTTATGAATTCTTGAAACCAACTTGCTACCGAAAGGAAAGATGTCCATCCTGAATGAGGGAATTAAAAGGCCAATCGATCTTCAAAGACAAATGAATTTGGCTAAATTGTAACGTATTTATTATGAGTGAAGTTGGTGAATCTATCTTGAGACTAAGGTATCAGGTCTCCATATTGAATTAGTGGGGATATGCAAGTGGCAAGCCAACAAATTTTGATCTAATGGAAAAAGAGATTTACGGTTTCTGTAGCAGATTTAGGCCATGTAAAGGTCAGTTTGGGAAACAGTTTGGTGCAAATCGATCGAACTACAAGGGAATTTAACATTATTTCATGATTTCACCAAATGTTTACCTCTATTGATTATGAAACCAATCATCTTTTAGCTATAACAATGAATTCAATTCAACCGTGGTTATTTTCTATATCAATCTACGAAATTTCCAGTTTCTGTAGCAGACATCTAGGCCATGTTCAAATCAGTTTCAGTACCGTGCAAGTGGGGAAGATTGCAAGGGAATTTTGCAACTTCATCAAATTATTATATTAATTGTTTGGAAACCAATTATTCTTAAGTTTTAACAATGCAATTCAAATCAACTGTTGTTTTCTTTGTATATATTCTTCGGTAAAGTGAATTGGGCTGGATAACTTATTTTGATTATCATTGTCAAACAATGTCGATTTTTTGAATAGCAATAATGTTTTGCTGTTTCGACTCTTACGTAAATTACGATTGTCTTGTTATTATCAAAAACACAATGAATCAATGAAAACTATTAATAAGGACGTTCTAGATCTACTTGGCTAACTACAATAAAGGAAACCCGCATATTAGGAAACCATCATCAACTTAACAAACGTTATTCATTCTTAGGCCATTGTATATTAAAGTCAACGCACCATGGACTGGCCTATTTTTGGAAACTTTATGGAGATTCTCTTTCATACGAATCTTTTGACAACGGATTTGGACTCAACAAACAAAGTTTCGCCTAAATTAAAAACTTTGCAATCCAAGTATTCGTGATTTGATTTTCTGTTTCTGACGATAAAAATTTGAAAATTTGTAAAGGATTTCACGGTGAAAATCAACCAGGGTGTAATATGACAACGTCCATAATTATTAATTGTCAAATCTCATATAAATTTTCAAATTTATGATCATTATAGAATAAAATCTGCGGACGATAGGATCATGACAATACGCAAGTAAACTGCAGTTTGGATGCATCTCAGTTTAAAACTGTCATATGAAGCAATTGAAAGAAATTTAGTAAAATTCCAAAACAAGACCGCTTAGTTGAAAAGATGCATTACTGGAGCTTGATGGGAAGAATCTCTGCTCAATAGGCAATCTATCGGTTGGACATATTACTGAAGTCATCAAATTTAATAGGCCATTTTTAGGCCTAGATATGGAGCTCTTCAGAGAGTTATCGATCTCCATCAATCAAATTTAAGATCTCAAACCATGGAAGTTGATTTAGAATTTGCTGTTCAAAAGTCATTCAAATTACATGCCATGCGCATATGGCAAATAAGCAAAGACAGAAACTATCCAATTCCAGAACGCCATGAGAAATCATACACTGGACTGATTTTGAAACTTTATGACTTAAATCATAGTGAAAAAGCTGAACAAAATTCTACGATGTTTTCATATTTTTTTTCCTTCGCTTTCAGGATTATGAGAGAATATCTTAAATTTCTTTTTCCTGAGTCACTGCCGTGTATGAATTATAATCTACATTCAGAAACGTACGCTACTTAATGTATAGCTGAATTTAATACAAGCTTGTAAATTTGTGTTGCAAGTTTTAGTTTGTTCTTCAAATAAACCATCACGTTCGTTTGATATGGTTCGAGAACATTCTTATTCGTATTACTATAAACCTATTTGTTGTGAGAAAAAATACTGAACGTTTGCTAAAACTTGCGACAGTGCTGCATAGATTAGTGAAATCTTTAGAAAGTCATTTTTAGTAAGCATGCATCTAAACTTTAGAGATTTTGAGAGTCACAACTGACTTCAGCTGACTTTCCTTCGTTTGAACTTGCTTCTAACCTAAATCTAACCTTGCTTAGTTGTTCAGTATATGTGCTGTATTTCACTAAAGATTTCACTAATCTATGCAGCACTGTCGCAAGTTTTAGCAAACGTTCAGTATTTTTTCTCACAACAAATAGGTTCATAGTAATACGAATAAGAATGTTCTCGAACCATATCAAACGAACGTGATGGTTTATTTGAAGAACAAACTAAAACTTGCAACACAAATTTACAAGCTTGTATTAAATTCAGCTATACATTAAGTAGCATACGTTTCTGAATGTAGATTATAATTCATACACGGCAGTGATTCAGGAAACAGAAATTTAAGATATTCTCTCATAATCTAGAAACATCTAGAAAAAGGGGGTATTTCTCTTTAGAAAATATCATAAAAATAGTTAAATGCTACTGCACTCGAGACCCTATAATAGAGACAATTTCATATGAAGAAAGTTGATATCCTTAGTTTCATGAGCTGTTTTCAATTTAAGAGGTAGGTATCAATGAAGTGAGTCGTCCTAACGTACAACAGTCCCGACACTTTTTCTCAGAACTGGTAACTTGCACGGTAAAGATCACTTTAAGGTTTAGTAATACTCCTTTTAAAAGGAAATAACCTTCGAAAATTTCCCGTGATAAGGGGTCTTTCCGCCAACTGAAAAATCAGAGAAAAGGGTATTCTATCAAATAGTATGGACGATGATGGTGTACCTTTAACTACTGAATTGCATCCGCCGGGCAAGATTCAAGATTCCTATATGCGGGATATTAATGTATTACTAACGAAATAATAGTGGGTGCACCAGAAAAAAGTTCGCATTGTTAACAATGCATAGTTCCAAGAGTGCTTCATAGATTTGAACGATCGAACTGCTAGTTAGAAATCGAAAGATTGAAATACCTTTGTGATTTTTCTTGCTGTCTTACCAGCACTAGAAGTATTGTTAAATTCAACTTTATAAAAATCTTATCGTTGCAAAATGACAGAAAAAGGGCCTAATACACACATTGAATTGTACGAACTCTCCTTACACAGAACAATATGCAATGGGCGTTTCATCTCTCTTAAGAGTTATAAGACATCAGTTTTCAAACAAATGCCCAAAGGTTTTCAGTCCCATGGCAGTTCAGTGTGCAGTGGATATCTCTCACCCATGAACACTTGCATTTTCTTTATTGTTCTGTGCAAGGAATCTCTTATAATTTGAACACTGTTTTAGGCCTTTTTTCAATCATTTTACAAACATGAAATTTTTGTTAAATTGAGCTTAAGTATATTTCTATTGCTCGTAAGACACCAAGAAAGAAAACAAAAATAGTTCAGTCGTTCATCTTTTAACAAGAATTTAAATCATTCAAATCTGTGCAGTACTCTCGATGCTATGAATTTTCAAAAGTGGGAACCGTTTTCTGGCTCACCTGGTATAATATTGCATCGAGAAGGAAGTAGCTACCTTTTATGACATTCTTAAATGTGCCCCCAGATATTCTAGGCCCATGTATATATGAAGAGTGCGATGAAAGGAACTGTTTTTGTTTAGATGAGCAACTAATTTTTGTTAAGTTTCACAATTTGATAACAATGAATAGATCTTCAGGATGGTAGCTTAGATGAAACAAGATTAGATATTTCATTGCTAGAGAAAAGACACTCTGTATCTAAATTGATATATTGCTAACAAACTTTGTGGGGGTGATGTTTGCTCATTTGAAAACGGTATAGTGTAAACGGGGCCTTACATCAAACTAGATTAGATATTTCATTGCTGGAGAAAAGACACTCTGTATCCAAACTGATACATTACTAACAAACTTCATGGGGCGATGTTTGCTCATTTGAAAACGGTATAGTGTAAACGGGGCGTTAGATCGAACTAGATTAGATATTTCATTGCTGGAGAAAAGACACTCTGTATCCAAATTGATATATTGCTAACAAACTTCATGGGGTGATGTTAGCTCATTTGAAAACGGTATAGTGTAAACGGGGCCTTAGATGAAAGTAGATTAGATACTTCATTGCTGGAGAAAAGACACTCTGTATCCAAACTGATACATTGCTAACAAACTTTGTGGGGGTGATGTTAGCTCATTTGAAAACGGTATAGTGTAAACGGGGCCTTAGATGAAAGTAGATTAGATACTTCATTGCTGGAGAAAAGACACTCTGTATCCAAACTGATACATTGCTAACAAACTTCATGGGGTGATGGTTGCTCATTTGAAAACGGTATAGTGTAAACGGGGCGTTAGATCAAACTAGATTAGATATTTCATTGCTGCAGAGAAGATACTCTGTATACAGTGGCGTAACGGAGCTACTAGGGGCCCTTAGCAATTTAGCTTCGCAGGGGCCCCCTGAGGCGGCAGATAGATCAACAAAGTTCGCCAAATTTCCAACATCAAAACGGTGTTTTTATCGGCAAAATCAACCTGAGCACAGCACATCAAAACCTTCATAACCGGCGTTTATGGAAGTATTTTGATGAAGGCACGTTTGCACAAGAAACATGTTGCGGACAGTGGCTGAAACTGAATGATTGCGAAGCGAGCTACATTTGAGGTAGCCCATCGGGAAAATTTTTTGAACCATGCTCTTTAGAATATCAGAAAACGCATCTTTCGTTGAGTTTTCATCATCGAATTCAGAAAAAAGGATAGTAGTCGACGACATGCTTCCCAAGGAAACATTCAAAAGTTAAGTTCAGGCATGAAACAAATTTTGGTAAAGTCATCATCTAAAACGTTCATATTCGCTCAAGGCATTTTTGAAAAATTTGCAATTTACACCACTTATACCAAACTAAACATGCATTTCAATTCACTGCACTGCAGTGTTCAATTCACTAGAAGTGTTTGGGTCTCTTTGGAGGGGCGCTAAAGAATTCAGTGCGAATCAACACGACATGCTGTTTCGTCAAAGCTACATCAGTACAATACCGAAAATCGTAAGGGGCCCCTTGGGGGCCCCTAAAGCTCGGGGGCCCTTAGGAGTTGCTCTAACCCCAACCACCGTGCGTTACGCCACTGTCTGTATCCAAACTGATAAATTGCTAACAAACTTAATGGGGTGACGTTAGCTCGCACGCCGTTGGGTAACTTCAAAGTGGGGCAAAATTGGCAAGTCTGCATTTCAATAGATTTATGCAATATTTACAATAGATTATGCGATTTTTTTTTAAGTTCTATAGGAATTTAAGATATTAATCGTAAAATGTCAGCCCAGTTTCTCATTGTAGCCTAAACAAGCGAGAGTTCTCGTACGCTACACAAGATAGCTTCAAAGACTGGTCTAAAGAGTTGGACTTTGAAAAGTAAGCTTTTTGTGCAAAGAGTGATCGTGCGGGTCGTAGGAAAGTGTCAGACACCGCAAAACCGACCAAAAAAAATTAGAACAAACAGTACAACAGCCTCAATTTTGAGGTAAAACCGTAATAACATAGAGCCAAGTTTTGCATATCTCATCTCGATTCTGTGTCACAGACGACAGCCTCTTTATTATTGCAACCCAACCCAAGTGAAAACTGAGTCCAGTGCCTCAAATGCGCTGGTTAAAGTGAAAACTGGTGGAATTTCCCCAAAATTTGTATCGCATTAGGCAACTGTTCGTAGCTTTAGCTTCAGCTTTTAAATAATTTTACTTCTTAATACAGAAATCCGCAAACCGCTGAAAAAGAAAGAAACCGGGAATCCATCATTTTACCATTGTGACCAAAAACAGCCAAAATCTGTTCTCTAAGGGAGCTACTTCCATCTCAAATCAATTCTTACTAAAATGATAGGCCGATGAAAATAATGTCAGTTACCGCTGAAGTCCGCTGATGATCCAGTTCTCTCGAGATTTAGCGATGTTTTTGTACATAAACACCAGTTCTTTTGATCTGTTAGAAAAGAAAATGCAATCGTTGAGATCCAAATAAAAAGTCGAAATCGATATACGAAATAACTAATTGAACGATGGGCGTACTTTTCATAAGATGCTGCTTAAATAAAGTCCAATACGGAACACAACCGAAAAAACTACATGCGTGCCTACTTTTAAATGTAGACTAAAATGTAAATAGCTTTTAATTTTTAATTTATTCTAATTTAACTTTGTAAATATTCATTTTTTAAAATTCATTTTAGTAGCATTGTAATTAGGTTTTTTCCCACGGCCCCCTGAAAAGCTGCCACTCTTGGTTGATGGTGCCACCGTGATTAAAAAATTTAAAAGGAAAATGAAAAAAATGTGTTGATAACGAAAGCCTTTGCATTTCAGCAAGGTTTCCAAGGTACTCTGAAGGAACTTGAGTAATGGCTAACACTGAATAAAACTGGTTTTAAAAATGCTATGGAGCCTTTAAGTTACCGAACCGTAATAAAATGTTATGGAGGCCGTAATAAAAGTATGGAAGTCGCTTCCTTGCCTCAAACAAAGACCAAATAGGTTCAGATGAATTTCTCTGTGTACAAAAAGGAATGCGAAAAAAGATTTAAGACATTCTTGATATCTTGTAAACAGTTGCGTGTATTGATCCTTTTAGAATACAAAGCTCGAATAAATAAATAGCCAAGTTTCATAAAATGGGTCATCTGCAAGCAAAATGCAATAACGCTGACTTTGTAAAAGCACAAACAGATGTGATCAGTGTAAGCCGAAGAATATTCTGCAAATCTTTCAACAATTTGACCTATTTTCTTTAAAATTTATCTAATGAGGTTTTTGGTGACAGAGCGTTCGAATGAGCCGTAATTACTATCAGCAATTATTATCGGAGGGAGGATAAAAAATTACAGTGAGAAGCAATACGTTCATTTTCATAAGAAACAGCTCCGGGGCTGGTAGACAGGGCTGGCAGATTTCAGAAAACTGAAGCTACCAAACGTTTCAATTAGCTTTTCATCTCTTAACTGCCAAACCTGCAGAGTTACGCTATTCTGGTTAGAGTGCTTCAAAATTACTTTGTAAGATTCCAAAACAAGTATCAACATAATTCGCAGCCAAAACAGCGTAAAAACAAATGCTATTTTTGTGCAATGTAAAACAGTTTTGAATCACCTGGACTATCAATTACAACAGTTTCTTAGCTTTTTAAATTCAGTCAGGGTAGTGTCTAAGGTAACAATGTTCTAAATACGTTCTGCCTTTAAAAAACTGCAAAAGATGACTTGATAACAAGGGGCAAAGGAAAGACCGAGGCCAAGGGGCAAATCAACACCTTTTTGTACATTTTCCTATAAATCAAAGAAAAGATCGCACACAAATCTGATCCAATGATAAAGATAAATCACTAACATGACAGAAAAACAAGAAAAATCACCAAATAATCACAAAAAATCACTAAGATATCCGGAAAAATCGTGTCATTGCAAAATCACAAAATACACGTACGCCATTTTGAGAAGTGATTTGCCCCTCGGGTGAGAGTGAGTAGCCAAAAATCCACGTGGTGGTCGATGGCAGTGGCGGAGCCACGGGGGGGATGGGGGGGGGGGACTAGTCCCCCCCTACTTTTTCCCGAGGATGGTCCTTGAGATTCGTGCAAATTTGATGAGAAAATCTCGGGGGGGGGGGTGCATTTTCTAAACGGTCAGAAGCAGATTATGTGTGCAGTTGTTTAGATTTACCGACCCGACCTTCACAGTCAGGCGTGCCATCAACACATTACTTACTGTACTGTGTACTGTGCTACCACATGAAAAGAATGCAATAATCTACCAATCCTTCGAAAGCAATTTCCTCTCAAACCGAGGAGCAAAGCTTGTAATTATTTAAGAGAACAACGCCATCGATTTTGAACGTTGTTTTCTGGATTGTAAGAAATGCTGACAATTTAGAACTTGAACAGCTCCTTGTGTTAGGTTTACGATAAAGTGTCCCTTTGACAGTTTTCTGTGGTGTTACTTGTCATCTGATCTTTTGTATGACGGAAAACTTCATAAATTCCAACTTCAAGTGGTAGACATCAAACTGCACTGTTCTGATAACGTTTTTAATAGATGGTATATTAAAGAGTGTTATCTGGAATAAAAAGGGCGTTACCTAAGAGAAAAAGGGCGTTTCCTAGGAGGAAAGGGAGTGGCCCCAAAAAATTTTTCCTGGGGCTCCGCCCCCGGACCCCCCTTCGCTTCAGTCCCCCCACTTTTTGGCGGCTGGCGCCGCCACTGGTCGATGGTGATCAAAGCAAAACAAGGTTTTTCTTCTTCTCGACATCTTTAACTCTTTTCCTCTTACTTTATCCCAAAAATGCGACTGAAAGGCCCCTCTCCCCCCCCCGTTTCTTGGGTATTGGAGGATTTGGAATTTTGGTTATTGGAAGCCATAATCAGAAGACATGGAATTTTCAATATATTCTTGTCCATGAAAGTAGAAGGGTGAAAATATTGTCTAATTTCATAAAACAGTTATTCAAGAATTAAAACTTTAGCAAAATGCACCCATTCTTGACACTAGTGTCCAGACCTCTATTCATAATTTTCGCGCCATTTTCATGGAACAAATTGACGCAATCTTATTCGAATGGCGTCATTCATGGAGAATGAAATTTTGAAGAATTATTTTGGTTTTTATTACTTGAAATAATTGAGAAAAGAATCAAAAATATCATTAAAAATGTTATCAAATATATTATGGATTATGTTACAATCAATGAGGATATTGGATATTCAATATTTGGAATGAAATAGCAACTGATGTATTTCTAAATTGTATTCAGTTGAAAATGGATTTGAACATTGAGGAATATTTTATATTCAATGTTATGTGGCTGGAAAATAACTGCATTTATTTCAAGTTGATATAATTGTGGATATCAATTTAATGAAGGAAAAGAAATTGCAGGTGGATTTGAATTATTGTGGAATGATTTTTTATTGACATTATTGCCAACTTGTTGGTTAAAATATTATAGTGGAGAACTTCATTCATGAATAATGAAATATAATGGAATAAAGGGAATTGTTTAAAAGATGCTGAAAATGTAAGTGATTCAATTTTCATTTATTTCATATTTTAGTATTATTTATGATATTTCATAATCCTCCATATTTCTCCATTTTCTTAAAACCCTTTCAAATATATTTGTTTTCCTTCATGCTTCATTTTCATTTAATAAGTTTCATGAATTTAATCATCTGTAAAATCACTTCACATCATTAGAATAAAAATCTAATTAATCTTAACAATCTAAAATTAAATTCTAAAACACATCAAAACTGGAATACATTAAGAACCTACAAAAATAGAAATCATTTTATATGAAACCTCAGTCAGGCTGATTTTTTTGAGAAAGGGTGCCATCCTCATATAAGAAACTTCTCAGCCTGATTTTAGGAAGGTTTCTTATAGGAGGATCCCAAATATATTTAACATACTTCATCATGGCTGAATAATTTGTGATGAGATCATTTTCAAATGTATAAATTCATACAAAAGCTTGTATCAGCATACAAATTTTGTCATATTTTTGATAATTTTAAATAATTTTAAATCAGCACTTTATTTACAATATACTCATGTATGTATTTAAATATATTTAAGTTGAAATCATTGAAGGTTTCTTAATCATATTATAAGAAACCTTTCAGGCTTTTTCCTTGATAAATGCCGTTTTACGTAATAAGAAACTGAAAAGGCTGCTTTGATAAAACTGGTTTCTATTTTGCGGGTTCTCACTTTATTATAATAATTAAACAGTAGAAATTAAAATGCTGAAATGAAGAAATATTGATTAAAGTTCATCATAAAAGTATAAATAATTGTATCTTCTTACCCTTTCAACAAACTGATCCCCAATATTGCATTTCCGTAAATTCAACACATCCAACTGTATGGCTCCTTGTCCCCGTCTTTGTTCCATAAAATTGGCGAACCTCTCCCATTCCTCTTCCTCCATCTCCAACATCTCCAGTTGAACCATTTTCATGTTTGCAACGATTTCGATGATATTCAACAAGTTCTTCTCATCGAATTGACAATTTATTATATTAAGCCACTCCATCTTCCTGTCATCATCATCTCTAAGTTGATTGATTAACAAATCTAATTTCAAATCCCCTATTAATTTACAATTACATAATTCTACAATATAACAATATTTACAATGATTAAACAATAAATTTAAATTATCTACGGATTCTACACTAGTTACATTAACCCTAACTCTACCAAAATGTTTAAAATATTTACATAAACCAAAGTTAACTAAACTAAGATCAACAAAAACCCAACGTAATTCGTCCAATAAATAATGATTCTCCATTATTTCAATCAGTTTTATCACGTTTGATTGAGTGATTGATGAAGTACCCATTCCAAACGAATGAAGAAATCCTTGGGGATGATAATAATCGATCGGCATAAAGCGTATGAATTCTTGAAACATTGAATCGATAAATTCTTGATCATATTTCAGTTGATTATCGAAATATTCACAAAGAAATGGAAGTAGTCGCACGAACCGAATGTAAGCTCCTTCTACCTCATCCTTCAATGCGTTTAGTACATCCAAAATGAATTTTTGTCCTTCCTTCTCTCCATTCCGTTCATTCCTTTCAAAAAGTTCGTTAGCAAATATATTTATCATCGATTCTTCCATTTGACCTTGTGTCTCCAGCGTGCCACCATAAAAACCACACATAAAAGTGATAATTTCGAAACAATTATTTTTCATGAGTATCTTAGGTTCAATTTTTTCAATTATGCAATAAAGGCTTGCAAAATATTCTTGCAAGGTTAAATGCTTAAACTGCATTTTTCGGACCCCTCGAATTCCGCCAACGTCAATGCAAAAAACGTTAAAAATATCCGCTATATTTTGATCGTTATTCAATTCCTCTAACTCTTCCATGAAATCATTCCGATTGAACACGATGGTTTTCTTCAAAAGGAGTTGGTACGAGATCTTGCCAAATATTTTGATGAAATTGAAGTAATTAGAGAATATATCGGATACATATGGGACATCCTCGATATGCGATTGAAAAAAAATAAACAGCAACCAGCAATAAAGTTCCGTGGTGTTTAAGATTGCCTTTCCTTCAGTGAGAATTGATACACAGCAGAGCGTATTTAAATATTGTGGGATCGACATCAATCCACGAATATTTGGGGATAATTCCACGGTCTTCTGGATTGCCATCTTCTTCTCTGGTTCTTTCTCCGTAAATAAATCGATATATTCGTTAATTGACTTTTCTGATAATCCCACTGCTTCATAAATTTTCATGTTGCCAATTAGATCAACACCTTGTCTACTTTTGAGTGCAGTTTGGACGTGTGGCCTGCCTGTCAATATCACCTTTGATCCAACGAAGCGATCCGACTTCTTGTCAAGTAGCTGGTAGATAATCGAATTTTTGTTTTTAAGTTTTGTTTCTAAATCAACGACCTCATCAATACCGTCGATAATAAATAGGATTTTGCTTCCTTCTGGGACAGATTCTGCAAAGAACTCCCGTTTTAACAAATCGTTGAGACTCGTTTCATTATTCAGTTTTCTGCACTCAAAGACGTAAAGATGGGTGAAGTTGTACAAAATTGTGTGATTTGCCCATTTGAGGGCAATTTGCTTGGCAAGCACTGTTTTACCAATTCCTGCTAAACCCCTGATGAAAGAAACTCTTTCTTCGCTTTCACTGTCCACAACTTCATTCAATTCCACACTACGCTGAGATCTGATAACATGCATTTTATCAATGAACTGACTGCGTTCATTCGGCAATTCTGCGATTTCATCTTGTCCCACAACAGTTACATCAACGGAAAACTTTTCCAAATCTACGTCCTTTACGTCCAATCCTTTACTTTCAACGCAGGTAATAGTATGCTTTTTGAAGTGCCTCTTGTATTTTTCCTCCAACATTTTTGACGAAAATTGCAGAGCATCTAAACAAAGAAATATGTCTTGAAAAGAAACCTTCATCAAAAGTAAAATATAACACAAAAATACAAAAGCATAGGGAGGCTTAGCAATGCAATGACAATAATCGCATGGAGTGTTCAAAACCACCAAAGAAAGAGAAGCATTTTTCTATGAGAAACTGCCTGTAAGAAACTCAAATCTCAGATTTCCAATGTTAATTCCTGTGCCCGAAAATTGCAGTAAATTAATTTCTGAGGGCTTTTTTGACTTGCAAAAGCATCTTCAATGATCTGTTTCGTGCTTACGAGAGGCATGACACGTTTTATTTAGCAAAATTTGCTTTGTTTCTCAAGGAATCGGTAACAATTACGTATGTACACTTTACTTTTCAAATTTCAAGGTATTGTTGAAATCGTGTTCAAAAATGTTTTGTGTGATTTGTTGCATTTACTTCAGTCAAACTTGCGCTCATAAGAAACAATAGTGGTATATTAGACTTTAAGCGACGAGTCTCTTGTTTCCCTGTGCTCTTTGACTTGATGATGGCGCTACGATCATGAGAGAGTCAGAATATTTCTCTCCAAAACGTGGCCCTAGTTAGGCCCAAACTTCGCAATATCTGGAGTACCAATCAGCTTGCGATATTTGTCAATTACTATTCTGTCAATGTGATAGAATATTCGATTCGACTGAAGAATTGAAAACAATGCCACGGGACTGAGATTCGAAGCCGTGATTCCATTATAAAATACGATTGATAATTGCAAAAAATAGGGCCACTTCTTCACTGTTTCATTATGAGTCCCTGTTTGAGCAAGGTTTACCGCAGGCTGCCGAGGGACTCATCGTCATATGGTGATATATTTGAGAAAATTAATGCCTCTATGAAGATATTAGGGGTCAATTCGAGGTTGAGAAGCTTTGTCAATATGCTTGCTGACGAGTTGCAAATTGGTTCGGGCATAAAGCATATTATCAGTTCATATAATACAAAAGGGAATAATTTTGTTCTTGCGATTTCATGATATTACTTTTCCTACAAAACCTACATTAGCAGCCCTTTGCGAATTATGGTAAATTCTAAAATTCGCTCCAATGAAGATTAAGAAACTCTTCTGTCAATCCTTCATTTTGCAAAGCCGTGCGAAATATCGCAGTGTTCTAGCTACAACTGATTCAAATTAGAAGTTTTTTACTAAACTCGCTACTCGCATTCCATACCAACTTGCACATTTCCATCTCGTTTTCAAGTTCTACCAACATCTTTTAAACGGGAGCTCATTTTCCAAGTTGGCATTAAATTCTGCCGTTTTCAAATTCTACTGGAATCACGACAACCGGAGGCCAAAACGGTACAGTTTCATGCTGTTTTCAAGTTCCATCAGTATTGTGTAAAGGGCAGCTCATTTTCCAAGTTGGCATAAAATTATGCCGTTTTCACAGAATCATGAAAACCGGCTATAAAAGAAGTTTTTGTTTCTTAAGTGAAAGGTAGAAACTAGATCTTTCTCAATTTATTTTTTTGCTTAAATATGTTATGACTGATTAATGTTGCCTACCTGCTTTTGCTGACGCATCAAACTCCCTGTGTCTGCGAAATTTCTAAGGAGAAAAAATGATCCATTTAATGAAATTGTCATGTGGAGAGAAGATCTGCAAAATCTACCGGGTGTCCCAAAAAAAAGTATCCGGATTTGGTCGACCCTAGCGATAAGAATATAGCGTGAATCAAACCGAAATGATTTCCAAAACATACCTCAATAGCCAACTTGAACATAGATACCTCGTTTGTTGAATTCGGTGCACTGAGAGTGAAGATATCAATCTTCAAAGGACAAATTTGCCTCTACCTCCAAACCAGAGCTTTGGCGCTTTGGCCTAAGCGAATTCTTGAAGCTCTGTAAATAAAATCAACAAAATCTGAGGACGACACAACAGATGGGTTTTACAAAAATACAGTTTATATGAGACCTATTGTCAAGGGAGCTCCGAAATCAGCTTCATTCATCTCAATATCGACGATTTATTTTATAAATACTATTCACCGGTGATTGAGCATCAATACACTTTTGAAATCGTCGAATCATTCCTTGAAAAGAATTGTTTATTAGATCTCACGGGGGCCACGACAGGAGGAAGGTCTGGAGATCTTTTGGGGGCCAAAAGATATCTCCTCTTTTGATGATGACCCACCCGGGAAATCAGCTTCGAAGATACGCGATGATCAACCTGATCTCGAGAGGTCTGATAACAAATTCTTTTCAAGGAATGATTCGACGATGTCAAAAGTGTGTTGATGCTCAAGGGAGTACTTCACTGGTAAATAGTAAGTGTTAAATAAATTGTCGATATTAAAGCTTTATCATCGCTACATAAACCACGCCTGAATTATTGGCAGCCAATAATTCAGTTGCCAGCCTCGCATGTATCGTTCGGTCATGAGGATTAGCGCGGTTTCCTTTTGATGCTCTTTGAAGATCAACAAGGTGTAACTTTCCATAGCAAGGAAGACAAAAGGATCTGACGACCGTCTCTCATGGCGTTAGAAGACAACTGATAAAGCGAGGCTAGGAACGTAATTATAGTGATAGTAAAGCATTAAGATGAATGAAGCTGATTTCGGGGCTCCCTTGACGATAGGTCTCACATGAACTGTATTATGGAAAACACATCTGTTGTGCCGTCTTTAAATTTTGTTGATTTCATTCACAGAGCTTCAAGAATTTGCTTAGGCCAAAGCGCCAAAGCTCTGGTTTGGAGGTGGAGGCAAATTTGTCCTTTGAAGATTGATATCTTCACTCTCAGTGCACCGATATCAACGAACGAGGTATCTATGTTCAAGTTGGCTATCAAGGTATGTTTTGAAAATCATTTCGGATTGATTCACGCTATATTCTTATCGCTAGGGTCGACCAAATCCGGATACTTTTTTTTTGGGACACCCGGTATGTCTATGTATTAACCAGAAAAGAATTGGATTACTTGCAAAAATTAAAGTATATACATTAGCCAGAAAAGACGTAAAGAAAAGAAGTGTTTGCCAATCACAACAATAGATGCTTAAAGGACAAGTCCGGGGATGATAATTATTGTTAAAAAAGCAACCTTACCAACTGCTGAAAACCAATCGTGGGTTCTTTCCTAGTTTTAATGCGTACAGCTTTCATAAATTGGCTAATGAATCGTGGTAAATTAGGCCAAATATCATCGCCATTTTGTATTTTTACGAGTGTGCGAAGGCGTTATAAAGAGGCTAGCACTGTGAGTGGTATAATATCAACATATTTGGCAGCTTCGATCGTATAAAATGACGTCATTTCGCACTTCTTAGCAGAATGAAATATGTAGTTTCGCGGATTAAAAGAGACAAAAATTGGAAAGAAGGACAACGCACCATTCACAACAGTGTAATTTCTTGAATAATCAATAATTATAACAACACTGGACTTGTCCTTAATCTTAAAATGTTGGACAGAAACTTTTGATAAAAAAATTGCAATCCAATTACATACGTATGTTTTGCAGTTATTTAGTAAGTGGATGAAAGAACTACATTCGTGCTACAATCTTTGCCAAAACTCTTGAAAAAAATTGCATACTTTTCCTCTTCTCTCCCCCTCCCCCCATACAATGTTGGTTTCCTGTGCGATTACGCAGTGCATTAGGACACAACCTAGCAGCCGAATTGCTTTCCTTCAAGTCTGGAAATCATATTTTCGGACCAACATTGTTCAGGGGGGCAGGGGGCAGGGGGCACGGAAAAAGGCGCGAGGTGCGGTTTCCAGCGATATATTGTGTATGGTTGATCAGATAAAAAAGCAGCAAAATGAAGTTTTTTCCAAGTTGTTTTGGCAAGGATTGTTGTCTCTCTTTAGATCGCACAATGCCTACTTCCAGGGGCTCCTGTAAACCGTGGAACGACATAACGACTAATAACGACATAACGACTAATAACGAGCTATCAAATTACAGTATCGAGTTATCTGTCCAAATGGGTGTATCAACCAGACCACCATGAGTACGGAATGGACTGATCAGTGGATCTAGGGGATAGCGGACCTCGCAAATTTTCTGTTTCTTTGGAAAGCAAAATAAGATACAAGCTATCTCATCAATTTTTTCCCCTGTATCCTTTGTTTCGTGTAAATGTGTAAGTAGAAGATGGAAAGAATGGTTCCCTGTTTCCAAATCCTTTTTCCTAAAGTTTTTCTAATTTGTAGTTTTCCTCTCCTAGGCCACTTTAAACAGTTTTAATCTGAACCTTTGGATTGTGTAATCTATAGACTTGCCCAAGTCTATTTCGTCAATCAAAGAAATTGGGAAAAGGAAAGGCGGGAAAGGGACCTTTCAGATAGACTTACTACAGATGACAGAACTCTTTTCTGAACACCCAGTATTAGTTATGTTATGTTGCCAAATACTCTATTGGTTATGGTAACTATTATCGAGCCATTAAACTGTTATGTTATTTTGCCAAGAACTCTCTCTCTTATGGTAAAATTATTATTGGGAAGACAAGGAATGTTGCCTATACCTGTCTGTACCTGCAAAAGTCGTTGTTGTTGTGTCAGGAAAAAATTGTAAGGAGGCAGAGAACCATTCTTTACATCTTCTACTTACACACTTACACAAAACAAGGGATACAGAGGAAAAAAATTGATGAGCTTGCAGAGGAATAATCAACCTATCACATTCGCAATTTGCTTAATCTATCAACAATCATCTACCGAATTGTGTCAGCGTTTAAAACATGCATAAGGACCAATTTACTCTGATCGTTCAAATATAAAACATCCATATTTTCAGAGAGAAAAAGATTGCCTAACTGGTAAAGGAAATGAGTGACCATTTGTGCAAACTGATCATGAATTATACATTCCCTAGATCTACGACCATCAATTCGCCTCCTTTTTTGAAGTTATTAGAAATATCATTCACAATTTTAGATTGAAAGATGCTGACTTAAGATTATTAATTTTGCAAAATTCACATACCTCGAGGATCATTGTACCATAAAAAAGGCAAAATCATGAAATCAATTTTCAAAATTAGGTTATTATGTCATTCATTGATGCCTGCCAAATTGCAAACTTTTCTCTCATGCAGCTGGTACTACACAAAGCTTGAATATACAAAGAATTTAAACAAATATGTATGATCTAAAGATCATCGGGGTCAAAATGCTACTATACCATTCTATGTAAACAAAATTAAAAATCGCTACAAACCACTTGCTGGCTAAGATCTGCTATGGCTTCAGAGTGTTGTCTGCTCTCATCTTGTAGCGTAGAAACAGACTTGGCTTGCTGTGACAAAGCTTCAGAATGTTGTCTGCTCTCATCTTGCAGCGTAGAAACAGACTGGGCTTGCTGTGACAAAGCTTCAGAGTGTTGTCTGCTCTCATCTTGCAGCGTAAACACAGACTCAGCTTGCTGTGACAAAGCTTCAGAATGTTGTCTGCTCTCATCTTCAATGTCATCGACCTGTCGAAAAATGTTAAGGATATAACTTTAAGCTAACAGCAGTCACCATCAGATAACGTGGAAGATTGCAACAAAAAACAACAAATTTCATGAAAATGCTTGCCCGCTAACATAAAAAAAATTTAAGTAAATAACACTGCTAGCCCTATTTTAGTAAACGTTTTTGTCGGTAGCTTAAAGATTTCTTTGTTATTTTGTATTAGAAAAAGGTGAGCAAAATTTGGTTGGCTACTGGCATTGTTGTAATCTTATCCATACTATTTGATACAACAAGGGCAGATTTTGTAATATGATAGCACCAGTCGCTATGGTTCACACCTCAATTCAAAGCGATTAACGAATGGAAACAAAAGAAATTCTCTCAAGCAGAAATCCAATACAAACAAAGCCGCAAAGTTGCCCTGAAACGAGTACGGCAAACTCTCGTTTGGTGCGAGCGAAGGGAGGTTTTTGAGAGAGGTATCTACTTATAGCGAAAGAAGAAGGGTAAATCTAAAGTTCTGCCTTGTGGATTTTGTTTACTTGATTCAGAAACCGAGCAGGGGGCATTACAATTTTTGCATATCTATTGCTCAGATGTACGCAGTCACTCCTCAGCTCCTGAATCAAATAAGCAAAATCGGAGAGACAGAACTTTAGATTTACCCATCTTCATTCGTTATAAGCACATATCTTCTCTCAAAGGCCTCCCTTCACCCGCACCAAACGAGAGTTGGTCGTCGTACTGTTTTCAGGGCAACTTTGCGCCTTCGTTTGTTTTGGATTTCTGCTTGAGAGAATTTTTTTGTCTGCATTCGTTTATCGCTTTGAATTGAGGTGTGAACCACAGCGACTGATGCTATTGTATTACAAAATCTGCCATTGTTATTTGATACACACATTAAATGCGTTTCTATTTGAATGCCTTTTCATTTGTATAAGCACCTTTGGAGCTGCACTTGTGTCCCGAGGGGCTGTTTTTATCATCCTCAGGTGCAGGAGATTATATTGCTTGTACGTAAAGACAATGGAGACGTAAATGCCCCATATGTCTTGACCAGCACCTTTTGAAGTTTCTAAGTATCAGCTAATCGTTGCATTGTTTCTGAACTAAAACAAACAACACAACAACACACAAATTCATGTGATCAATACAGAACTGGCCAATCAAGATCCTCATTTTCAAATGCGTTGCCAGCAGATTTGGACAGATAGGGTATACCTTCGCTACTTATGCTGATTCATTTCCTTTAAAGTAACTTTGCATTTTTCATCAAGATAGAACTAACACTCATGCATAACTATGTGATTAATTAACATTCAGTTGTGGCGCCAAGTGGAGGCTAGGAGGATATAGCCCTCCCGTTGGAAACACCCTGCCCATTGTCGGAGGAGATTCAGGTTTTGGCAAAATGATATACAGAAATGTTTTTTTAGCCCTCCCCCCTCCCCCGTCAGAAGTTGTGGCCCCTGTCGGAAGATTTCTGGAACCACCTCTGACCTAAATTCCAAATCTACAAGGAGAAGTTCTCTCTTCATCCATTTATGCGGAGATTTTATTCCATCATTAAAAATCCGCATACAAGATCACACAATGTTGCAGGCCAGCCATCAGGAGTTCTATCACCTGTCGGAAGATTTCTGGCACCACCTCTGTTCTAGATTCCAAATCTACAAGGAGGAGTTCTCTTTTCATCCATTCATCCGTAGATTTTACTCCATCATTAAAAATCCGCATACAAGATCACACAATGTTGCAAGCCAGCCGTCAGAAGTGCTATCACCTGTTGGAAGATTTCTGGCGCCACCTCTGTTCTAGATTCCAAATCTACAAGGAGGAGTTCTCTCTTCATCCATTCAAGCGGAGATTTTATTCCATCATTAAAAATCCTCATACAAGATCACACAATGTTGCAAGCCAGCCATCAGGAGTGCTATCACCTGTCGGAAGATTTCTGGCGCCACCTCTGTTCTAGATTCCAAATCTACAAGGAGGAGTTCTCTCTTCATCCATTCAAGCGGAGATTTTATTCCGTCATTAAAGATTCGTATACAGGATCACACAATGTTGCAAGCCAGCCTGTGTTCTGAAACAATGAAGCCAATGGACAGGTTCTTATAGCCAAATTGGACAATTCTTTAGAATGTAGTTTTTTGCGTGGCCACGGAAGGACTGGGCTGTTGGCCCCTACTTTACCCAATGATCGTTCTTCAGATTATGTTAAGCTGATAAAGAAACGATGGGGGCATACCTTAATTTCATTATGGCCAATGTGAAGGATGACCATTCTATGCCAAAATCAAAGATGCGGCCTTAAAAACTTTACTCGCACTCTTACTTAAAGAATAACAGTCATAAAACAATCAAACCTTCCCTATCGATAATGTCAACGGCTGGTATGAATTGCATCACGTAGGTTGCAGGTTATGTGATATGGGCAAGGACTGTATTGGTGCACCAAGGGGCTGTAACCCGCAAAGGGCTATTGTGTCAGGGGGACTGCAATGCTAGTGCAACGCTTTGGCATGAAAAAACCAATGTTCCTTTGAAGAAATATTCTACTGGATAAGAAAATCAATAACATGACAAAATCGCTTCCTTGCAAATGATTAACTGCCTCTGACTTAGATTTTGATAACCCCAGAAGCATTGCTATTAAATCAATAGAGAATGAATGAAGTAAAATCATTCTGTTCTTCTTCAATGCAAGCTACTTTGAAATATGATGCAATGGTAGACGAGAAAACGCTATGTGGCAATGATTTTGCGGATTGTCATAGATCATGTTATTTGCTCCAAGTAGAGAAGGAGTTATTTGGGAATATTCTGCTAACAAAAGAAACGTTGATTTCCACGTTTTTCTTCCCCAATTTTCATTGCTCTCTAATCGAAAGTGCAGAAAATAAAATGTGGAAATTCTTTGTCTAAAAGTTGTTTGCCAGGTTCATCCATTATTCAGAAAAATAGAAGACATATTTGCCTATTAATCCCTTTTCATCTCGTTTTGAGTGAAGATCATATTTTCTGCCATTTGCAAGGTTTCCGTGCTTTCAACATGGCCAATTAAACTTACCCTTCTCTCCAGAAGACCGAGTCTCCCATGGAATTCATCATTGCGCTCTTTTTCTGCCTTAAGCTGTTCTTTTAAACTCTTAAAATCCACAGTTTCCAACGTTTTAGTTGCAGAATCAGTGATGTCATTTGTGTTGAAAGCAAGTGCTGTAAAGATCTGCCTCAGATCTCTAATAATATCGTCAAATTTTTGCTTAGGCAACTGCGATGATGTCACATGACCAAAATACTTATTTCGCACGATACGTATATCGTCCACATGAGTTTTCTTTCCAGCATCAATGATGGGAACATTTGAGTACAAGAGTGCAAAGAAAAGTGTTGTGCAGTCCCAGTCGTTTGTGTCTCCATTTTTAATCTTTATCTTTACTTGTTGGTCTTTCATTTGCGTTTTCTTCTTTTGTATCTCTGTCATAAAATTTTGGCCACTCGCTGCATCTTCAGTCCAGGGAATGTGTGGAAACTTTTTATTCCATCCATCTTTGAACAGTTGTCGTAAATTCCTTGGGATAATATCGGTTATCAATAAAGCTATGCGAATGAAATTCTCTGTTTCAACTGCAATGTCCATTTTACATCAATCTAAAGAAACAAGAGAATTAGCTGTTAATGTCAATATTTTGTGGAAAGAAGTCCCGATCTTGATCATTGTTATATTGTGCAAAGTTTGAAAACACAGTATTCTGCATAATAAAAAAGTCAAGATCAAGTAGTTGTTGCTTATATTTCGTATTTCATACATTAAACATATTGATACAGGGTACAAAATTAATAAGTTATTGTCTTACATTTTGGCCCTGTTAAAATCAAAGTATCTACTAAACTATTTACGAATAATTTACATACATAAAATATATACATCTGACGACAATAAGCTATCTACAAAATTAAATATTTTTGTACCCCAACAACTGTCTCAACCTTGATTTAAAAGAGTATACCGGTGGGGCCTCTTTGATATTGTCATTAAACTTGATCCACACTGTTGTACCACAGGAAGAGAATGCCTTTTGCTGAGTTACTGTTCGCATTAGCGGCAATGCAAGATCATTTTTATGTGTTCCTTAGTCCTCGTGTGTGGAAATCTGATAGTCTAAGGAATAGGTCAGTGAGGTACTGTGGTGCTAGATCGTTGCTGTGATTTTGTATTGTGATACAATCCAACAAGGGCAAATAATCTTTCAATAGAGCCGAACCGGATGTTTACATTTGCACGTTAGCCAATCAGATATGACCATGACGTCACACAAACAAAAGAATCGACGTGAGAAAGTACCCCTCACATATAGGGGGTCGTGCACGCGACTATTAGGTAAATTCAGGAGAAAATTATATTTTTCAACTCTGTACTAATATGTTTGAATTTTCCTCGCAGGTTTTTTTAAAAGAACGCGTAAATCCAGAGAAAGCGGCTTTTGAGTAAGGCCTATCATTTAGGGTGTTGATCCTTAACAAATAAGCCCTTCAAAAACAACATAAATTCATATCAATGTCTTCCTATTTTCTAAATATCACTGAACATACATTAGCAAGCAACAGCAGTTGTCTTTCAACAGTACCGAGCTTCTATCACGTAGGCAGTGGCACCTCAAAACTTCGCATTTTTCATACACGAACAGCATTGCATATCCTAAATCTGTGTGAAATAGTATGAAAAACGATAGATTTTCGTTTGGCTCTTAGAACCTTTGCATCTGAAGTATCTTCAAAATTTTGATCTTTACTTCTTGCTGTTATCATCCTCAAAATATCCAATCAACCTTCAAGTTTTCAAAATTATGCCGTTGGTTAAGTCAAAAGTTATGTAAAAGCTCTATGCGTCCACTACCAATTGCAAACCCGCTATCGATCTCTGAAACGCTGTATTTGAACGTATGAATATATGTTGCCAAAGGTATATGTATATTTGTTGCTTCGCTTGTTTCCTTTCTACTGAGAGTTGATGTTTCAGCATTTAAGAGCAAAAGATATCACGTTTCAGTTTATTACACCAAAATGAAAAGTAAGGGGCAAGATTGTCAACTTCGAGAGTACAGTCCTTTTAACAGATCTACCTAGGGGTGCAATAAAGCCGTGGAAACCCACCAATGCCCCCTTTAAAAACTGTAGCTTTTAGCTAAATGTTGTCTCCTGTTGATTAAAAGTGTTTTCAATTTCTGAATTTGGCTTCCTGCGATATTTTGGACTCTACACTTATCGTTCTTCTTGGAAGCTGCTTGTAAGAAACTTGGGCTTACTAAAAACAAATGAATGTAGTCTACTTAGCCTATCTAGTTTCCTCAAAAGCAGAAGATAGAGGGAAATATGACTTTCAACATATACCTGGTTATTTCCTTGCAACCTCATTGACAGAATGGTGTTTGTTGGTCCAGTATGATACCTCAAGCAATTTGCTAGCCAAATATCTGACTTGGATAAGCCTTTCTGCCGAGTATGCAAAGCAATGCAGATCAAGCAAATCTCTACTCGGGAAGCAACAGAATGCTTCACCGAGTCCATACGGGTCTGGTACACTTGTGGCACTATCTTTGGTAAGGTGAGTCTCTTCAGTGGCTATTTTCAGCATTTCTTCTGAATCTTGGATGCTTTAGTAGACGTTTTAGGAATAACCAACTGCAGAGCAATCCTAATTTACTCAACGATCTCAGCTCACGTCAGGTCAAGAGTTTTCCCGCCACTCCAGATTTTGACCAATGACAGAAGAGGGCTGAGGTCAAGCTCAATAATTGATGAAAAAAATTGGAAATTGACGACCATGTTTATAAATCAAAGTTTATTTTTAAATCCAATGAAATCGACAAAGTGAATCATTAAAGTTCAGCAAAGAAAATTCAGATGTGGTGAACAAGGACAGATTTCGTTTTGAGCCAATCAGTGAGTTTGTTTACATCTGCAAGATTGACCAATCACACTACGTAATCTAACATCACGTGATACACTGTCATTTTGTGGGAAATCAGAAGCTGTGGGGATGAATACAAAAATACCCTCCCCCAAAAACCAACGACGTGCAAGTGGATTTTTGACCAACCATAAATATTTTTACATTTTCTGTTAGACTATGAGCTTGCCGAAAATTCTACCGCCTCGGATTTTGATATTCAACTTGGATCGAGAGAAATCTCTGTTCAAATAACGCCTTAAAATCAGGTTAGCGCCCAACGTTTCAGGTTCAACAGAAAGATATTTCTTCACTGACTACTTCCATCTTTTGCACAATGGCTACAAACATTGATTCGAAGACAACATGAAACTTATCTCCATGAAATTTTCGGTGCTGCACAGCTTTCAATAGGGGCAGTTTCTTCTACGCCATCGAGAGCGGTATCGTTTTCTGAAGCACTACAATCACAGTCTAAAGGGCCAAGTTCTGAGGCAATTTCAACAAGAAACTCTCTTAACAATGTTACAAACAAAGAGTAAGTCACAAGGTACTCACCAATTCTCCTTTTTCTATGATGAACCAACATTGGCTGAGTCCAAGAAACCATAGGTTGCATGCGAACAAACGAACTAAGACAGAAAATTGTTTTTTTCCTTATGTTTGAGCACCACAGTCTTCACTGCGCTACGGTGTTGATGAAAAGCCTACTCCTCTCAAATTCTGAGCTAAAATGGAGCAAGACTTATCATGTCTCAAAAAGTAGCATTAGTTTGCATAAACAAGTCGATTTCAGATCTTTAGATAATTATTTCGCAGTTTTACGAGATAACAGTTTGGGAAATAGACAACAGTACAGGAGAATACATGAGTTGTACATTTCATTTGACCTGACCCCTTCATCAGAATCTATCCTGATCCCGTTGTCTATTTCCCAACTTTTCCCTCGATAAACCGACAAATAATTATCTAAGGATAATAAATCGACTTGTTTATGCGAACTAACGCTACTTTTTGAGACGTTCATCAACGCTGCAGTGCAGTGAGGACTGTGCTTCTCAATTTAGTGGAACTAATCAATTATTTCTGGCTTAGTTCGTTTGTTCACATGCAACCTCTGGATCTTTCGACTTAACCAGCCTTTGTTTATCATAGAAATGAAGAATTGGTGAGTACCTTGAACTTGCATTTTGTTTTGGACATTATTGGTAGTTTCTTGTTGAGATGCGTCAGGACTTAGCCCTTAAGAATGTGATTGTAGTGCTACGGAATTTGATATTGCGCTCGGTATCATAGCAGATAGTGCCCCCTATTGAAAGCTATGCAACACCGAAAATTTCATGGAGATAAGTTTCATGTTGTCTACGAATCAATATTTGTTGCCTTTGTGCAAAAGATGGAAGTAGTCGGTGAAAAAATACCTTTCTGTTGAACCTAAAACGTTGGGTGCTAACCTGATTTTAAGGCGTTATTTGAACAGAGATTTCTCTCGATCTAAGTTGAATATCAAAATCCGAGGTGGTAGAATTTTCGGCAAGCTTGTTTTCTAACAGAAAATGTAAAAACATTTATGGTTGGTCAAAAATCCAATTGCACATCGTCGGTTTTTGGGGAGGGTATTTTTGTATTCATCCCCACAGCTTCTGATTTCCCACATAATGACAGTGTATCACGTGATGTTAGATTCAGTAGTGTGATTGGTCAATCTTGCAGATGTAAACAAACTCACTGATTGGCTCAAAACGAAATCTGTCCTTGTTGATGTGGTGTTAATTTGAATTGATCCCCTAGGAACGCAACGATGAGGGAGGAGCTGCGGTTGGTATCACATGCTACCCTTTCTGTCGCCACTGCCTCGGTAATGAAAGTTCAGTACCCTTTAAAACCTGTCTGTTGCCTTGTTAATGTATTTTCGATGATATTTAGAAAATAGGCAGATATTGATATGAATTTACGTCGTTTTTGAAGGGCTTAATTGCTAGGGATCAAGACACCAAATGATAGGCCTTACTCAAAAGCCGTTTTCTCTGGATTTCCGCGTTCTTTTAAAAAAACCCGCGAGGAAAATTTAAAAATATTAGTACAGAGTTGAAAAATATAATGTTTTCCTGAATTTACCTAATAGTCGCGTGCACGACCCCCTATTTGTGAGGGGCACTTTCTCACGTCGATTCTTTTGTTTGTGTGACGTCATGGTCACATCTGATTGGCTAACGTGCAAATGTAAACATCCGGTTCGGCTCTATTGAAAGATTATTTGCCCTTGTTATACAATCCGATTTTGTAATTTCATGCTCTTGCACTTTGGTTTCCTGGAAAATTTCCTTTGGCTTCCTTGGATTCTATGGAAATATCTTTGGTTACCATGGAAGCTAGCTTCAACAATACTCCAGTAAGATGATATTTGTTTATACAACAACAACAACCACTTTCAATACAAGGTCGGCTGTGTGGTCAACGAATGCAGTCGCATTCACCTACAATGCAGCTCAACACAAGAGCCAACATGACAAGGGAACCATCCTCAGCTGATCTGATCAAACATTACTTCCTCGGTCGTCTGAAAGTTGCTGGGATTGAAGGTGTCGTGGCGCAGTGGTGTAATCCTCTGACATTGCAGCCAGAACAGTCAGGCGGAGTGGGTTCAAGTCCCGGTAGAGCCCCACCACTTGAGCGTCATGACAAGGGGTCGCGGACTCGATTAGGTCTGCTCTATTTCTGCGATCCCAGCGCTTGGCGCTGAAAAACGCAACTTCACCTTCACGAGTTCCTAAATATCGAAATTCAAGGAAAACCAAAGCAGAAATGATCAAAACTAAGAAGTGAATGAAAATATGCCATGTGTTGGTCGTGGAAAGAACGAAAACCTGGCAAGGAAGACAAAGCCAGTCATTGACTAAATTGTAGGCTATCACGCTAAAGCTGAGAACAGGAATCCCAAGAGAACCCATAGTCTCTGCCAGTACAACAATGATGAAGTTCTCTTGGAGTGATTTGAACATTGAAATTGAGAAAGTAAGTGTCCAAACAACTAGGATATTGACTGCTACCTTACAGTTTAGAAGTCGTCACTGGTGAAACTGTTTGTAAAGATTGCATATGCCCTCATTGTGGTTTGCAGCTAGAATTTGCTTCAAACTGGGTACAGATCAAATTAAACCTAAGACCTAATCAAGTCCATGACACCTCGTCATGATGCTCCTGTGGTGAAGCTCTGGAGTAGAACCCTGTCCACTTGACTGTTCTAGCTGCAAAGTGTGAGGAATGCACCACAAGACCTTTCCAACAATAAACATTATATTCATTACACAAATACCTATAAAACTTGCTTTTGTTGAAGTAAATATAATACTTGAAGTAGGTTACTTATCTTGAATTTTCATTAACCTAACTTTGTTTCTACAAAAGAAACCAAAAGTCGTTGTTTTAGGTAAGATATTTTCTGCAAAACATATTGATGATTTCAAACTTGGTTTCCTGAAAAACAGAATTTTTGCACTTTTACGCTTCTTGGTGGGCACCCCATTTGCGCAACTGAAGGTGCTTTGAGACAAACTACCCCTCATTTTGATCCTTAGTAGCTGTACAATGGGATAATCTTTTAGTCAATTTGTCCTTCCTTGGCAATGGAAATAGATCTACCTTTGCAAAGTTTTAATTTTTTTTTCGAGATTCAACTTTTTGTAAATTTCTCTCCATAAAATGAATTTAAAAAAATTGTGTGAACAACAATTCTAAAGAGTTTATCCCATTCTTCACTCACTTGGATCAGTTTGACATATAGTTTGCTTAAATCGAAAGTTTCATCTTGAAATGGGGCAGTTCCCAACATGGCCAGATCAATTTCTTTTGTTTGCGAGTTTCCATGGAAACAAAATGTCACACCCGATAATCAACTCAAAATCTAAAACAAGCGGTGAATGTTTCCCCTGTATGCCCATTTGCTGGTGGTTATTACCAATAATGAAGGAAATGGATATTTTTTCGATTGGTATACCCCCTTGGTTAAGTTTGCTTTCAATCTTGTACATTAGTTCCGGAAACAGAGGCACCCAAGAGGAGAGAGACTACAGCCTTGGGGATCAGCAGGAAGCAAAGTGAAATTAGAGAGCTTTGAGGAAAAAATTTAGGGGAAAACCCTTTCTTTATGAATTTACAACAGAGGAAAACAACGAAGTTTTGACGAAGCTTGATTCTTGGCTGCGGAAGTGGTTTCAACGAATTGTTTGATGATGTCTACAACAAATTTCTCCTCGCCTGTAATCGCTGCAAACACTCGGTTTTCACAAACGCATGATTTCTGTTTGTCAGTTTGTCTGGTTCCATCATTTGGATAAGTGCAAAAGGTTATTTTGTAATTTGCTTGCCAGCCACTAGATTTATCTCGATTATTTTGCAAGGTGCGGAAAGTTGACAAAATGGATCCTTGTCGGCCAGGTCTATAACGCGGACCTCACGGACCACGCGGACCCCGCGGACCTTCTTGAAAAATGTGACTTTCAGGTCCGCGAAATGTGGTCCGCGTTTTAGAATTTTCTTATAGAGCTAAATTCTAAAACGCGGACCTTAATTTCGCGGACTTCTTCCAACGTCCGCGAGATTTTGTCCGCGTTATAGAATTTCGCTATAGGGTGAAATTCTAAAACGCGGACCTTCATCTCGTGGACTTTCTTGTAGGTCCGCGATATTTGGTCCTCGTTTTAGAAATTTGCTATAGGGTGAAATTCTGAAGCACGGACCTAATTTCGCGGACTTTGTAGTACATTTTGAAACTTAGCATTTCGAAATAAAATCTCATTTAAAATCGAACCATTAGAAGTAACAAGAAATAGAATCCGGAGAAACATTAACGTAGAGAAAACTTACGTAAGTATCTCGTTCCATGAAGTTTATACTGCTGTTTTAGCAATTTTTAGCAACTTTCTGTAAAACGTTAACTGTCCTTGTCTTGTCTGGTCTCGTCCTCTTTACAAAGTTATTGCACGACAACTTGTCAGTCCGCACTATGCAAGGAGACGAATTCTCCGTGTCAAATTGATGTCATTATACCTGAACTTGAAATCACGAAATTATTGGTCACGTCATCTTACGTCGTCCTGTTCGGATCAAGAGACAGCAGCAACTGCTCTGTGTAGAATGCTTCCAACACAGGAAATCCTTTTCGTGAAGGACTCTGATATGAAAGCATTCATTTCCCAAGTATCGGTAGGTAAGATCCAATCCCTACTTTTTCATAGACATAGGAACCGGGAGTTCACTGGGGGCACGTGCTCCCCAAGATTTTGCAACAAACAAAGACGCATCATATATTTTATATGTTCATATATTTTCATATTTGATTTGTTTAGGGAGGGTTGCCCCTCAACCGAAATTGTTTATCAAGGGGCCCTTTCAAGTGCCCTTTTTATTTTCAGAAAATGTCGCATGGCTTCAAGGACAGGAGCAAAGCTTTTTACCGGTGTGATAGAATTCCTTGTCAGACTTTTTCGCACACTTTAATGGCATGATCTCTGATTGTACATTGTTAGTCTAAATTCACAAACAGAAGCCAGACTAGTCATAAAGAAAAAAAAAGGTTGTCCTTGCACAAGGAACAGGTTATTAAAAACTCCCGGAAAAGTATAACTCGAGAAACTGTCTACTTTACTAAAAGAAATTAATGACTTTATTTTCAATTTTCTGCTTCATGATATTTCTCGGAAGGTACTTGAATAATGCCTAAACACCGGAAAGGCTTCAAAATTTTGTTTTGAAGTGTTGAGGACGGCATGGGTAGGGAAAAAGAAGGTAGGAATGGAACGTGCAAGAAACTGCAAGAAACTCAGAATGCCGACAGTCTGATACATCCAAGAAATTTTCAGTCCCAGCTCAGCTTTTACGTGCGTGGGAAAGCCTACATTCGGTTCCAGACCGATCAAAGAAAACGACATTCCCTTCGATTATGGGTCTTGTACCCCTATCGAAACCCAATGGGCCCATAAAATTGGACGGGCGTTGATCGACTAAGGATGACAGATTTTGTAGAAATCGTGGTGGAAACCGTCTAAAACATGCAGCAGAAAAGCTCTGAATGAGTCCGCGAAATTAGGTCCGTGCTTTAGAATTTCGCCCTATAGCAAAATTCTAAAACGAGGACCAAATATCGCGGACCTACAAGAAAGTCCACGAGATGAAGATCCGCGTTTTAGAATTTCACCCTATAGCGAAATTCTATAACGCGGACAAAATCTCGTGGACATTGGAAGAAGTCCGCGAAATTAAGGTCCGCGTTTTAGAATTTAGCTCTATAGGCAAATTCTAAAACGCGGACCACATTTCGCGGACCCTAAAGTCATGTTTGTCGAGAAGGTCCGCGGGGTCCGCGGGGTCCGCGTGGTCCGCGAGGTCCGCGTTATAGACCTGGCCGATCCTTGTCAACAACTTGTGTTGTGGAAGGATTTTCAAAAATTTGATTTAAGTTTGTACGATGGTGGATCACTGCAAGGGGAAGGCAGTTAGACTTTCGTCCTTCTAACAGGATTCCTTGCAAAAAATAGGCAAGAATGACACTTTATCGTATTGTATGAACGACCGTGGTTTGCCTTTTCCTACTACTGTATTTTTGTATTGACTGGGAAGAGGACAGGAAGGAATAAACACTGTCAATTAAACTTACACAGACAGCTTGATGGCTGGAGGATCAGAAACAGCTTTTTCTTTTTGTTGACTGCTGTCAGAGTAGGTTTCTTGTGTTCTTTACATGGTCCAGCACTTGGAATGCATTGACAGGAAAGAACGTTGGCTTGCAACCCTACCTTCTTATGTAACTTTGAACTGAGACAATAAAATGTCAATAATTGTTTAAGCCTTGCTGATTTCCAGTCAGTGGAATTTTCCGAGCGGGCGGAAATTCTATTGTTCGAGGGAGAAAATGTCGCTCTGAAATTGAATAGATTGTTACGGCTGACCAACTTTTTATTGTCTAAAACTCCGCCCGCTCGGAAAATTGAGGATATGGATGAAGGCCCTTATCCAACCAATCATTTCAGGAACATCCCTTTGATGTGTCACGTGTTGGGCTAATCTAGTAATCTGATTGGTCTATGAGTGTCCGAATCTTGCTCGAACTTGTCCAGACTTTCAACTAAATCAATCAGTTTGTGGACTTTGATATCACGTGACTGTTTTGTGGGGGAGCCATGAAAAGGTGAATTTGACTTCCGCATTGTTTTAACCGAATCACGTTTTCATGCGGCGTATCAGTGCTTTTGTCCACTTCAAGGTTCTAATGTTACAAGCAAATTTGCATATTACATAAGTGATATCAAATCGCTTTCTGGCTCTTGTTGTGTGTTTGATTGGTACCAAGTCTGAAAACTATAGACCATGGTTAATAGATTTAGAAGACTCGGAATTTGTGTTTTATTGACTCCCCAATTCCAAAAACTTCAGGCTCAGAAGATTTGGCAGGCATGCTGAACCTTGCTCCAGAAGGCAGGTTTGGCAGATGTTAGAGAGATTCTCGACTTCAAGTTGATGCTGTTTTGGCTGTAAATCAAATAGGTATTTGTTTTACGCCCAAAGCAGGGGCGGATCTAGGGGGTGGCGAAGGTCGCTCAAGCCACGGTCAGAATTTCAAGACATATTTTTTTCGGACAACCTATCAAAGAAGATATCTGCGTTTACATATTTAACGTAAGTATCTGATGTTATCCAAATCACCACCACAATGTGATATGGTAAAGTGCGAGTTGCGAGTTGCAAATGCGAGTTGCGAGTTGCTTATATTTTGCGAGTTACGAGTTACGAGTTGCACTTATTGTGCGAGTTACGAGTTGCGAGTTGCACTTATTATGCGAGTTGCGAGTTGCGAGTTGAACGAAAGGTGCGAGTTGGAAACTCACAAGTGCGAGTTGAAACCAAAAGTGCGAGTTGCCTGTTTTCTTTTGTAGAAAGACCTTTTTCGTCAAATAAAAAAGGTATTCTAAAGTCGCATTTCAATTTGCAACTTTTTTTGGGTTTTCGTCAATGAAAAGCATTTTTATGCCATCGTAACTTTCCTTATCAGAAGCCATCTATAAAATACTAAGGCCTATTCTTCAAACGTTAAGAAACTTCTACAATTTGCAGCCTTTACTCCCCCTGTCGTTCAAAGACATTACTGTAATACTGTAAACTGGGAACTTGCTTAAAAGGTGTCTTGAAAGAAAATCAAAGGGGAATTCGTTATCGTTCAAGACGACTTGGCAAGTCCATGTTAATTGTTGAGCTCAAAACTTGCAGTGAATTATGTATGACCCTTTCGCTTCCCAAATTTTGAGGTATTGTTACCATCCTGTCCGAAGTAGTTTCTTCAGCCTGACTTGTTGCATTTACCTCAGTCAAAGAATTGCGCTCTGGCCTTGGTTATGTGTTGCAGATTGTTTTTAACATAAAGCATGTAACTAGCTCATAGCTCATATGATATCAAAGAAAATAATTTGCTTATGTGATTTCATCCCTTTGGGAATTATGCTAAAATCTGAAGTTCGATAATGAACATTAAGAAACTTTTCTGTAAATCTCTGATTTTATAAAGGCTGTCCAAAAAATCGCAGTTTTTTAGCTGCAAAAGATGAAAATTTGAATTTTTTTAAGGAACTCGCAACTCGCGTTTTAAATGTACCAACTCGCACTTTTCACTACTAACTCGCAACTCGCAACTCGCAAAACAGGAGCAACTCGCAACTCGTAACTCGCAACTCGTAACTCGCAACTCGCAACTCGCAACTCGCACTTTACCAATCCACAGCACAATTGTCCTCAGTGGGCTCAAACCTCAAAGGCGATGATTTGTCTCATTCAACTCAATGAACAAGCTTCACGAACTTCAAACTTGTAACCAATCCTACGGCAGCTGCAAAATCTTTTATTATTATTATTAATTCTTTCATTTAAAGTTGGCTAAATGTTATAGCTAAATTGCTAATTAAGGCCAACTATTTACAAAAACAAAGAAAACAAAAAAAATACATGTAAGATTAAAGTGAAGATATAATTTACAATAAAAAGCCTAAATTTGGATAAAACACTTTGCATAATCTGCAGTTGCAGGCATGGCATTTATGGGCTTTGATAACCCTTTTGAAAACTTGAAGAGAATCCGAGTTTTTCAGCTCTGCTGGTAGTGTCTCCCATACCTTTTTCCCCATAAATCTGACTGTATCGATTCCAAGGCAGGTTGTTTTCGCCTTTGGTAGTCGCAGTTTATCAGAACACCTTAAGTTGTAAGGCATTTCTTTTTCCTCAAAAATTTGCTTCATAAAGCTGGGATTTAGATTATATTTTGTTTTGTAGATCTCTACCATGAGCAACTGCAGGTTCCTCTGATGAACGGTTACCGAATTATCCATTTCTAACAGTTTTTCAAAAGTAGAAACATTGTCCTTGTATGCGATTCTTAAGGCCCTTTCATGTATCCTATTTATCTTATTATTCAAATTTCTATCGTGAAACATCCATATCAGCGAGCAATAGCTAAACTGGGACATGACGAATGTTTTCATCAACAGTTTTAGTTTCTCGGGCTCCATGTAGATTGAAATGCGCGCAAGAGCATGAAGCTTTTGACTAGCTTTTTTACATAGCGTTTTGACATGGTTTTTAAAACTTAATTTCTTATCAAGAGTAATGCCCAATAACTTCTCTTCGCCGCTTTCTTCAATCTGGGCTTCTCCAACGTGAATATTAGCTCTTTCGTTACTAGCCCCAAAAAGAATGAAGTGACATTTATCTTCATTTAATTTCATATAGTTTTCTGGAAACCATGCTGTTAGTCGGTTTGCATCTTGCTCTAGTCTTGTTATCACATTTCTAACCTCAAAAATGTAGAGCAATTCGTTAATTGTTATTCGCGGAAATTTTCACCAGATTTGCTGCACCAGATTTGCTGAAACACCTCACTTTATAGTAGTTTTTTATGAAGCGATTTCTATTAAAATTTGTGATGGTTTTTTAACAGATAATTTCATAATGTTTTTGCAAATTTTAAAGAGTTAGGTAACCCATTGCAGGATTTTGAGTCATTTCATCGTAGGCCGGTGGCGGCCGCTTTGTTTTTGTCTTGCAAAAGAATCAAAATTGTTCGAATGTTTACACGTAACCTGCTTCTGTCAGCATTTGTTTATTTTTCAAGTTTTCTTTAAGTTTTATAAGTTTTACCGTTGTTTGTTTTTCTATTCAAGTTCTGTAAACAACCAAGGCTGGATCAATCTAAATTGGTCGATGTTTTTATGCCTTACTTGCTTTTAAATGCCCGCGGTAAGAGAACTCGCACACGTGTTATTTGCGGGAAATTAAAATTTAGTGCTAAATGTTTTGAAGCGAAATTTCCTACATAGGGAAAAGATAATGTAAAAAGCAAAAAAAGGAATCTGATTTCGAATATCTTCGTTTATTTAGGCCATTAGATATGTACGGAAAGTAATGCTCATTTTGGTCGAACGTTGTTAAATTTGAAACTCGAACCCGTATTTCCTAAATAGCTAGGTGGCGAAGGTTCGTCTCAGTGCAAGGCATATTTTAAACTCAAAGATATATGTAGCAGAGAATGGAATCTAATTTTGAACACCTTTATCGCTCTTAAGCCACGAGAAAACGTACGAAAAGTGAGGGCCAGTTTTTCTCGAATGTGTTAAATTTGAAACTGAAACCCGTAATTCCTAAGCAAATGGTAAAATTTTAACCCAGTGCAAGGCAAGTTTTGAGTAAACTCAAAGATATATGTAATAGAGAAAAAGATCTTGTTTTGAACACCTTCATCAGTTTTAGGCCACGAGAAACGTACGAAAAGTGAGGTCCATTTTTCTCAAATGTGTTAGATTTGAAACCCAGACGCGTAAATCCTAAATAGTTGGTGAAAGTTCGACTCAGTGCAAGGCATCTTTTAAATAAACTCAAAGATATATGTAATTGAGAAAAAAATCTTGTTTTGAACACCTTTATCGGTTTTAGGCCACGAGAAACGTACGAATAGTGAGGTACATTTTTCTCGTATTTGTTAAATTTGAAACCCAAACCGTATTTGCTAAATAGTTGACGAAAGTTCGACCCAGTGCAAGGCATCTTTTAAAGGACATATGTCACATTAGCAAATTGGTTAATGCAACAAAGAAGTGTGAAATGCAATTCCATTGTTTTGTGACCTTTCATTTCTGCTTCCCGAATTTTCATTGCAATGAAAATTCAGCCTCGATCCTGTTCTTTGTAATAAACAATAGAGAAAATTGTATCGTGTGAACCAATCAGGTTCATGACATATGTGCTATAAACTCAAGTATACATATCTAACAGAGAAAAAAATCTAATTTTGAACACCATTTTCGGTTGTAGAATACGAGAAAAGTAAGGAAATTAATGTCCAGTTTTCTCAAATTTGTTCAACTTGAGATGTAAACCCATGTTTCCAATGTAAGCTTGCAAAGCTCACCGCGTAGCAAGGTTTGCTTTAAACTCGAAGATATATCTAACAAAGAAAAGGATCTAATATAGAACGTCTTTGTAGGTCTTAGTCCTAACGCATAGTTGTATGTTTTGAAAACTTCACAGTCCCTCAGCTGGAATCTGAGATTCTAGATTAAATCGAAATATCCCTCAGTCATATTTGCCATTTCAGGATCTAAGAGGATCACAAATTTGGATTTGTAAATAATATGAAACTTGTTGAAAAATCCGTAACTAGAATGGCGTGTTTAGTAACTTTTGTTTAGGCCCATCATGTGATGCGCATGGAAACTGTGAGGTCCTGGATGTTTACATGTGAATTAATCTGCTCTGTTATTTGTTATTGCTTGCATCCCTCAATCTCCTCCTTTAGATTTATATCAAATATATGTTTTCGTAACAGTTAACTAGACCAGCTACATTGGTCGGCTGTAGCCCTGCGGCAAACCTTTCTCAACAGAGGCAAGCGGACTTGCTATGGAGAGGCTATGAATTCAGTTGTCTTCATTTTACACAGTTTCGAAGAATAATTTATGAAACAAAGCATTCAGGTTTCCTGGAAGACAAAGAAATTTGTTTTCCTGAAGAATAGATTTCACACCTCTGATACCCTAGGTACGAGAGCTTCAAGATTAAAGTGAAAGTTAAGGAAGCATTTTGTGGCTCTGGTTCCCAGGATGCACCTCTCACTGCACTCAATCGAATCAAAATAAGACGGAGAGAGTAAAACATCATGATCAGCTGTGTAAAAAAGTGTGAAATTCATTATTTTGAGGCTGTCGGATCGCTTTGAGTTGATCAAACTTGTTTGTTTTATTAAATTCGCTCCCCATTACAAGTATCCATCTTGGAAACAAGCACCCAGGGTATTTGGACCACCGCCTGGCTGTGCCCCATCCTCCTTCCTTATATTCATTTAACAAATTTTGATATAAATGCTACATTTGCTTGTTAAAACAATATTGGGACAGGACCACAGGGAGTAAAGGACAATGACTACCCTATGGCCATCAGTGGCAACGCCACTGGGGGACTGATGGGGACTTACCCCATCCCAAAAGTCGGCAAAAATTTTCAAAGAAAAATGTCATGAAATTAGTTGGGTATGTCTTTAGATTGAAAACTTACGTCAAACCCACCCATCCCCCCCCCTACTTCTTTCGGATTTTTCAGAGCTGGCGCGGTCACTAGTGGCCATTAACAAAAATACATCAAAACAGAGGCGAGGAAGAATCTGTTTCACATTTGGATGTCAGGTGAGCTTAGGAGAATAATGCCGTCCCCCTTTGCCCAGACACCTGACAATTTATTTGCTTCGTCAAAAATGCTGAATAGTTATTTTCAAATTCTGATGCGTTATTCACGTTGTTTTTAAATTTTTCGCAACAGCGCGGACAAACCACTAGAAAGCAACGGGTATGCGGTTTCACGAATAGCGGCGTATCGAAACCGCGAAATTAATAATTAGCCGAATATTTGATATTTCTATTGAAATGCGTACAGGTGGAATAGAAACCGCGAATTTGATAAGATCGCTATTCTAACATTGTTTTCGTATCTTATCGCAAAATCCGCTTTAGTATGCTAAAAGTCGGAATGTATTATGGTAAAAGTCGGACTGTTCTTTTCGTTCGTAGTGAAGTAAACCTTTAGCGCTTCTCAGGGGGGCGGGGGGGGGCAATCATTTTGAATCTGAGTCAATCAGATACAGAGGGCCCCAACTTTGGTTTTCCCTCCCTCAAGATATAAGGAATACTGAATCTCTCTCATTGTTTAAATCAAAGATAAAAAAGTGGCACGGTGAAGAATGCTCTTGCAGACTATGTCGACCTTTTATTCCAAACGTCGGATTTTTATGAATTTTTATCATTGGACTTTTTATTATCTACATTTTATGTCATTTCTTGCATCAAACCATTTTATCTGCTATTTTATAAATTGTATATTTTTAGGTAGTTGGCCTTAATTAGCAATTTTAGTATTTTTACTATACTTAGCTATGTACTAGCCAACTTTAACGTCAATAGGCGGGTGACGAAGGGGGGCAATTTTGACGTCTGAACTCAAACCCTAAAATTTATCAATTTTTGCGAAAACGATATCTCAAAATTTACAAGCCACTCAGCTGTATACCCTAAAATTGTAACAACAACCCGAAATTTTAACCAAGTATGTGAAATTTGATCAAGCTCAATATCCTTAAGAGTTGTTTTTCCAAAAATGACACGCCAACATTTATGTCTATTTGTGATTCTACCATAAATGACACCCCAAAATTTATTTTCTGCCTGAAAATAAATGCCTAAAAATTTTCTACCCCCCTCCCCCCTCCCTCCCCTCGGTCACTGGCTGCAGTTTCAGCATGCCTGCAGAGAAGACTGGATGACAGTGGCCTTTTAACTCAAAACCAGATGCTGCTTACAAGCAATCTCTAAGCAGTTTTCAATATTTTTAATCAGCTTTTGAATAGCAATCAGTTAAAAAGTCATTGCTAGCAAAGAGCGTTTGCGCTCCACAAGTTTGTTTTCATATGATGCAAAAGTTGAAGGTGATGGTAAAGGTGAAGATGCGTTTTTCAGCGCCAAGCGCAAGGGATCGCAGAAATAGAGCGGACCTAATCGAGTCCGCGATTCCCTGTCAAGTAGTGGGGCCCTACTGGGATTCGAACCCACTCCGCCTGACTATGTTCTGGCTGCAATGTCAGAGGATTACACCACGGCGCCGCAACACCTTCAGTTGTTTCTACAGAAAGATTTTTTATTTTCCCTTGGCCTAATAGTGGAAATACTCCTTTGTCATTCGCATAGTCATATGATGGGACTATTTCACAGTTATTCATTTAAATACTGTACAGTGATTGTTTCAAGAGAAAGCCAAAGCTTATCTTGATGTTAGTCCAGCCTTATGTAGGCACGGGGTGTCCCAGGAAATTTGCCCTGTTTGGTTTGTTGCTGTGGAGGAGCTGTAGACTCGGTTGTTCTGGACTTTACATAGTTGCATAGGCCAGGCGTCAGCTTTGAGTTTCAGACCATATTTGAATCAGCCTGACAAATGCTTGCTGATTTATGGCAAAGGAGAGGAAGAAAAGTGGTTGTTTCGTGGACGGCACTACTGCTTCTCTTTTGCAATGTCAAAATCAAGCAAATTTTCAAAAGAAGGGTGCAAGCATTATATTTATATTTTGTCGTCAGAGCAAGAAAGGTCCATGGATGACACTATTAACCATTTTACGAATGTAGGGAATCCCGTTCTTTCAACATTACATTATTTCGACATAGCTGGAGAACAACAGAAGTGCTTTTTTCGAAGCAACCACTTATTTGGCTTTCCTGTGCCATAAACCAGCAGCCAATCGTCAGATAAACGCAAATGAGGTCTCAAAATTTAAGATGAATCTTCTTGGCCTAGGCAACGTTTTCAGTTTCCGTTTCCGTTTCCGTTTCAGTTTAATATTTTAAATTCTCTCTACATACAATTTATGAAATAACTAAACAGACAAATAACTAAATTACATGAATACAACATACAAAAAATTAATACATCAGTAAGCGAAAGTAATACAATATACATTGAGCAAAACAAAGACAAAATATAGATTGTATGGAGGGAATTACTTAAAGGAGGAGCTCTCTCAGTAGTCAGACTAATCGAGGAGAGAGCACCCCCTGTTTTAGTAGTATTTCAGATATATTTGATGACTTTCATGGAAATTAAATGACAAGGCGGATGGAGACCTATTTGTGCCTACTATTCTAAGATCAACTGTGATAATTATTTTCAAAGAGGAAAGCTTTGAGTTTACGACGAAAACTGATTGAAGAGGACGATTTTCTTATATCCATAGGAATGTCATTCCAGCACTTAGCTCCAAAGTAACGAACTGATCGAAGACCATATTGAGAAGTATTTTTCTGACTTAGAAAAATATCATTTTTTGAGGCTTGCCGTGTACCATGTTGATGAACAGATTGAATTATATCAAAAAAAGCATAAATGCCGAGGAAATTAAGGCCATAACTCCCCCGCAGCAGCCACAAAACGGGAACAATATTTCTGGGATACGTTTATAATAATGTGTCCTACTTTGAGCGACGCTGGAAGGGGAGAGGGATTAAGAAGGTAGTAGCAGCCATAATTAAGACAAAGTCGTAATTCTGGCCTTCCTCTGAAAAAGGATAAATTTCTACCGGTATCAGACAGTCAGTAACTCTCTGTCTGAATTTAGTGTGAGAAAACAGGAAATTCTGCAAAACACAAGCCCAAGGGTTACCATTCAAACTTTAAGTATCACAGCAGGCCTAAGACGGGATATTAACATACCACAAAATACAATGTCGCAGTAGGCCTAAATAACATGTTTGAAATGCCATAGAACTGAAATACACAACACCAGATAAAAATATGCCCTGATTACAAATTCGAAGGCATTCAAAGCTCAACTGAAAAGTTTTCTTGACAGTTTGCAAATAAGGGTGGCGTTCGGGAAACCTGTGTTCGTTTTTGAAGCATAAATTCTGAATCTTTACCAACGTTGGTTGATAATTCTGTGAACTATTTCTTTTAACTGAACGGCTGCAAGGAAACTTTAGTTATTTTACTATAAGTCTACCCTTGGAATTTGCTGAAATCTTCAATATCGTTAGAATTCGAGAATTGTTCTTCTTTTCTAAGAAATCTTGAATTCAAGTTAAGGATTGGTATTGGAACGAGAATCCAAGGTCCGATTCTGGTCCATGATTTAGCTTACCCTTGAATTATGAATTAAATACCATTGTCTGCTTCAGAAATTGGATTCGAAATTCAACAATCGCAAGTAAACCATGGTCCAGAATCGAACATGGAATTTTTTTGTGCAAACCCCTTCATTTCCTAATTTCTGGGTCAAAGGATACTTTTATCAAACGAAATTTTCGCATGTGTGTGGTATTTCGAAGGTGTTGTGTCGCCGTGGTGTGTAGCCGTGGTGTAATCCTCAGACTTTGCCGCCAGAACAATCAAGCGGAATGGGTTCGATACCCGGTAAGACCCTTACACATGAGCGCCATGACAAGGAGTCGCGGACTCGATTAGAGCTGCTCTATTTCTGCGATTCCAGCGCTTGGCGCTGAAAAACGCAACTTCACTTTCACCTTCTCATCTAATTTATCATTATTATCAATTTCTTTACCGTTGGACAATAGTAAAAATAGCTAAAAGTAGTTAGCTAATTAATTCCAACCTAAAAATATTATAATACAAACATTACATAAAACTGGTGGATAAAATATTTACAAATTGTCCATATCAAACAGTATAAAAACAGATATCTAAAAATGTGCATTACAAAAAGCCCAGGTTGGGAACAAATGTGCGGCATAACCTGCATGAACAATTTTCTCCGTACCAATTCTTTATCTTTGTTTTAAACTGATAAAGGGATTCTGAATTGCGTATCGTTGGTGGTAACGTTTGCCATAGCTGCGGACCTTTAAATCTGACGCTTTCAGAGCCGTTGTTGACTGATCTCACTCTTGGTTGAATAAATTCGTTATTGTTACGCAAGTTGTAGTGAGTAATATTTTCACAGAAAATTTCCTGCATAAATGAGGGATTTAGGTCATTTCTAGTTTTGTACATTTCAGTCATAAGTATTTGCAAGTTCTTTGTATGAATAGTGACTGCACAGTCCCGCTGTAATAGGTCACTAAAAGTCGATTCGGTGTTCTTATATGTTATTCTCAATGCCCTTTCCTGTATTTTGTTGATTTTTTGGTTCAGCTGCCTGTTGTGGAACATCCAAACTAAAGGGCAGTATTGAAATTGACTGGTAATAAATGCCCTCATCAAGATTCTTAGTTTGTTATGATCCATATACGGGGATATGCGGGCAAGTGCATAAAGTTTATTACTGGCTCTTTGGCAAAGTTTCGAGACGTGATGGTCAAAGGAGAGCTTACTATCAATATGAACTCCAAGTAATTTCTCTTCAGAGCAATTAACGATTTCGGTGCTTCCAATTTTAACAGCAACTGGATCATCACATCTCTTCCCAATGACCAAAAGATGACATTTATCTGCATTTGATTTCATAAAGCTATTGGCAAACCATTCTAATGCTACATTGCAGTCATTTTCAAGCTTATGAGTTATGTTTTCCAGGTTCTTGTCGCAAGCATAGATTGTGGTATCATCTGCATAATTACAGATATCTGAGCTTTGAATGAAAAATAAGAGATCATTGATGTATATGTTAAACAACAGTGGGCCTAAGACTGACCCCTGAGGGACACTTCGTGTTAGTTCTTTCCAAGAACTGAAGGAACCATTTACCTTGACTCTCTGTTGTCATCTTTTGCAGACGATACTTCATAATGGATGTCCCAGAATGAAGTATCATCGTTTGCAGAGCTGTAAAATTATGAATTATGTGCCGATTTAAATTGAATATCCTCTTATTTAAAAGCCCAAATGCTAACTTAGATGTAGAAATTCAGTTGACTAAAATCGGTCATATGGTTCTAGAGGCCTCAGCAATTTTTCTCGGAAGCTATGTTTGATGAGTCGCAAGAAACACTAAAAATGGTAAACAAATTTCATTCAGTTCTCTTCTTTGATTAGATAAAAATTGCATTGATCATATTTTTAAAATACTTAACTAAAAAGTCCATGTTCATCGAAGTGTAAGAAATATATATTCACCATCATGTTTTACTCCTTGGAAGATTAGCATACTGGCATTCAAAATTCAAATTGGCAATCAAAATTTAAATGTCTCATTGTTCTAGATTTGATCACATGACCACAATAGCACCATATTTGGAGAGTAGTTGACAAAAAACGGCTTTGAACATCCATAAGTTCTTTGTTTCTCGTCCGAATTACTTGCAACATGTATCATTCGATTGCTCTTAATGAGAGCTTTCATTTGATATATAATGTTTGCTAATTTGCTGACATCAGCAAAATTTAATATCTATGACGTCATTTATGTTTATGACGTCATTTTTCAAATAAATTAATGTATTAATTAAGATTTTTGTTTCAATTTAGCTTAATCTTGTTTGTTTCATGCATATTAAGTCGATCTATGTCAGAAATAGCAAGAAAACTACGGAAAACTGCAGTGACAGTAAGTAGAAAGGAACAAAGAGCTAATTAAGCGCTAATTGGTCTATAATTAGACACTTCAAATTGCTTCAAAGTACATATTTTAATTGTACAATGTATTTCCTATCATTTAAGACTACTCTCATTAAAATCGGTTGAGTATTCAATTAAATAGAATTTTTCTTGTGAAGCAGCTATAAATTGGCCAGTTTTCCTTTGTTTTTTGGTTGCCTAGCAACACATCACGTGATTAATTAATTACCATTGTTATATTTGGAAAGCTTATTGTCTAAAGAACAATGGAGGAAAGTTTCCTTTTTATATCTTTCGTAGTTTCAGAGAAAAAGAGGGGGGCGAAAAACGCCCCCCCCATGCCAAATATTGAAAAAATACCCCATGTGAAATAGGGTTAAAGCTTTATTGCAACATTTAAGTGAGGTTAAAAGGGGAGGGGAGCAGGGCCGCCGAGAGCTTTTGGAGGCCCAGGGACAAAACTGGGAAATGAGGCCCCCTGAGAGCGAAGCGAGCAGAAAATCTTTTCAATCATGGTCTTTAGATTGGCTTAAAATGGACTCCAGAGCACTTTCTACGGTAAAAATGTTAAACATCTTCAATTATGAGGCCCCTTAGACCCTGAGGCCCAGGAAGAAATTGCCCACCTGCCCCCCTCTCGGCGGCCATGGAGGGGAGTGGGCTTGGATCAATCTTGCAGGTCTCCTTCTTGATTTAGTGGGGATATGCGGTTGGCAAACCATACAAATTTCGATCAAAAATGAGAATGAGGTCAACAGTTTCTGTAACAGATTTAGGCCATGTTTAGGTCTGTTTCGAAAACAATAGGGTGCAATCGGTCGAAATGCAACAAAATTCTAACTCATTTGTTGAAATGATGGATTCTTTATTTTCATTGTTCAGGAAACCTATCATTTTTTACATTTAATAGAGCAATGCAATTCAGCTTCTGCTTTCATCGCAGATTGTCTGCAGTGAAGTGAAAGTAAAATGTATCTGATAAATCACAGAGGCAGTTTCCATACTCCTTCGACCGACTAAATACCATGGTGTCTTGTTCTGTGCGGGAGATTGCTTGTACCAGTTTCAAGTTTTCTTGAATCCCTATTTATCCATGTTTTCTTTCCTCATAAAATGAGTGAAAAATCGCAAAAGATAGTTTTTTTCTGTTATGGAGCAAAATTCGTCTCGGTTAAATCTCTCCTGCGCAGTACTGTTAGTATCACGATTTTTCAAGTGTCTAAATTTGTTTAATGTGCACTTTATGTATACTCAAATCAACAAATTACCAAATACTATAAAACTAGATGCATATATACACTATACCAAATACCAAGTTACATTCTACTAGGCCAATCAAAAACAAGTGTTTGACTTTACTTGCTCTAAGCCCCGCTCTTGATCAACAAACACACGGCGGGGGGGGGGGGGGAGGAAGAAGAAAGAGGATGGGGAAAGGGGAACAAGAGCGAGACTTGTCAATAACGCATTCCAAAACGAGGCCAGTAATGATTTTGACCGGCGGCTTTCTTTCATGTTAGTGGGAGAGCCAATCAAAATTGAGTTGATGAATTCCGAACCTCCTTTTTGGAAAACGTAGAACACAATTCTTGCTCTCCTCCCCTTCTCCCTTCCCTTTTCTTCTTCCACTCCCCCCCCCGTTTGTCTTTATCAGGAGCGAGACTCGGAGCCAGTTCAGTGTTTGGCGAACTATGGAATAAAAAGTATTTCACCGATATTCAAAACTAACGTATTCATCTATCACTAAAAGGCGAACTTAGATGAGGAAGGTTTGTTTGTTAAAATCACATATCTTCAAAGGGATTTGTATCGGAATTGGGAATTACATATTCAATTCCTGGTCCATGATTTATACAGCAAAGAAGTTTAATTCAATGAAATTGTCAAATTTGGAAATAGATGTCTGGTTTTCATAGCAAGAAAATCATCGACCAAAATGGAAGATAGAATTCTCCATTCCAATAGAAGCCCCATTCACATATTTTTCTGATTGTTGGATGTAAATGATGTATGATCGAACCAAACAAAGCTTCCTCATCTAAATTAGCCTTTCGCTGACAAATTAACATTATATTTTGGAATATAGGCTGCATAAATTTTGCTCTATAGCCTGCTAAACGCATAAATTCTTTCTGGCGCACTCATTAACAAACATTTACAACTAAAGCTAAATTAATGTAATATTGAGAGTAAATTCTCGATATCAATATTTACTGAATATCAAACTTACTAGAAAACAAACTTGCCTGAATACTAACTAAATTGATAGCAATTTCGAATGTTATAAATTCTTGAAATCAACATGCTACCGAAGGAAAGATGCCCATCAATAATCCTGAATGAGGGAAGTAAAAGGCCAATCGATCTTCAAAGACAAATGAATTCGTCTAAATTGTAACTATTATGAGTGAAGTTGGTGGATCTATCTTGAGATGGAGGTGTCAGGTCTCCTTATTGGATTAGTGGGGATATGCAAGTGGCAAAGCAGACAAATTTTGATCTAAAGGGCAAAGAGATTTACGGTTTCTGTAGCAGATTTAGGCCATGTTAAGGTCAGTTTGGAAAACTGCAAATCGATCGAACTACAAGGGAATTTAACATTATTTCATGATTTCACCAAATGTTTATCGTTATTGTTTATGAAACCAATCATTCTTTAGCTATAACAATGAATTCAATTTAACCGTGGTTATTTTGCATATCATTCTACGAAATTTCCAGTTTCTGTAGCAGACATCTAGGCCATGTTCAAATCAGTTTCAGTACGTACGGTTCGGGTGGGGAGGAATGGAAGGGAATTTTGAACTTTTATCAAATTGTGATCTTAATTGCTTGGAAACCAATTATTCTTAAGTTTTAACAATGCAATTCAATTGAACTGTTGTTTTCTTTGTATATTTTCATCGGTAAAGTAAATTGGGCTGGATAACTTATTTTGATTATCATTGTCAAACAATGTTGATTTTTTGAATAGCAATAATGTTTTGTTGTTTCGAATCTTATGTAAATTACGATTGTCTTGTTATTGTCAAAAACACAATGAATCAATGAAAACTATTAATAAGGACGTTCTAGATCTACTTGGCTAACTACAATAAAGGAAACCCGCATATAAGAACCTTCATCAACTGGATAACTTATTTTGATTATCATTGTCAAACAATGTTGATTTTTTGAATAGCAATAATGTTTTGCTGTTTCGAATCTTATGTAAATTACGATTGTCTTGTTATTGTCAAAAACACAATGAATCAATGAAAACTATTAATAAGGACGTTCTAGATCTACTTGGCTAACTACAATAAAGGAAACCCGCATATAAGAACCTTCATCAACTGGATAACTTATTTTGATTATCATTGTCAAACAATGTTGATTTTTTGGATAGCAATAATGTTTTGCTGTTTCGATTCCTATGTAAATTACGATTGTCTTGTTATTGTCAAAAACACAATGAATCAATGAAAACTATTAATAAGGACGTTCTAGATCTACTTGGCTAACTACAATAAAGGAAACCCGCATATAAGAACCTTCATCAACTGGATAACTTATTTTGATTATCATTGTCAAACAATGTTGATTTTTTGAATAGCAATAATGTTTTGCTGTTTCGAATCTTACGTAAATTACGATGGTTTTGTTATTATCAAAAACACAATGAATCAATGAAAACTATCAATAAGGACGTTCTAGATCTACTTGGCTGACTACAATTAAGAAACCCGCATATAAGAACCTTCATCAACTTGACAAACGTTATTCATTCTTAGGCCATTGTAGATTAAAGTGAACGCACCATGGACTGGCCTATTTTCGGAAACTTTAGAAAATCTCTTTCATACGAATCTTTTGACAACGGACATGGACTCATCATCCAAAGTTTAGCCTTGTTAGAATAGAATAAAATCTGCGGACGATAGGATTATGAAAATACGCAAGTAAACTGCAGTTTGGATGCATCTCAGTTTAAAATTGTCATATGAAGCAATTGAAAGAAATTTAGTAAAATTCCAAAACAAGACCGCTTAGTTGAAAAGATGCATTACTGGAGCTTGATGGGAAGAATCTCTGTTCAATAGGCAATCGATCAGTTGGACATATTACTGAAGTCATCAAATTTAATAGGCCATTTTTAGGCCTATATATGGAGCTCTTCAGAGAGTTATCGACCTCCATCAATCAAATTTAAGATCTCAAACCATGTACGTTGATTTAGAATTTGCTGTTCAAAAGTCATTCAAATTACATATCATGCGCATATGGCAAATAAGCAAAGACAGAAACTATCCAATTCCAGAACGACATGAGAAATCATACACTGGACTGATTTTGAAACTTTATGACTTAAATCATAGTGAAAAAGCTGAACAAAATTCTAGGATGTTTTCATATTTTCTTTCCTTCGCTTTCAGGATTATGAGAGAATATCTTAAATTTCTTTTTCCTGAGTCACTGCCGTGTATGAATTATAATCTACATTCAGAAACGTATGCTACTTAATGTATAGCTGAATTTAATACAAGCTTGTAAATTTGTGTTGCAAGTTTTAGTTTGTTCTTCAAATAAACCATCACGTTCGTTTGATATTGTTCGAGAACATTCTTATTCGTATTACTATAAACCTATTTGTTGTGAGAAAAAATATTGAACGTTTGCTAAAACTTGCGACAGTGCTGCATAGATTAGCGAAATCTTTAGAAAGTCATTTTTAGTAAGCATGCATCTAAACTTTAGAGATTTTGAGAGTCACAACTGACTTCAGCTGACTTTCCTTCGTTTGAACTTGCTTCTAACCTAAATCTAACCTTGCTTAGTTGTTCAGTATATGTGCTGTATTTCACTAAAGATTTCACTAATCTATGCAGCACTGTCGCAAGTTTTAGCAAACGTTCAGTATTTTTTCTCACAACAAATAGGTTTATAGTAATACGAATAAGAATGTTCTCGAACCATATCAAACGAACTTGATGGTTTATTTGAAGAACAAACTAAAACTTGCAACACAAATTTACAAGCTTGTATTAAATTCAGCTATACATTAAGTAGCATACGTTTCTGAATGTAGATTATAATTCATACACGGCAGTGATTCAGGAAACAGAAATTTAAGATATTCTCTTCATAATCTAGAAAAATCTAGAAAAAGGGGGTATTTCTCTTTAGAAAATATCATAAAAATAGTTAAATGCTACTGCACTCGAGACCCTATAATAGAGACAATTTCATTTGGAGAAAGTTGATATCCTTAGTTTCATGAGATTCTGCTGTTTTCAATTTAAGAGGTAGGTATCAGTGAAGTGAGTCGTCCTAACGTACAACGGTCCCGACACTTTTTCTCAGAACTGGTAACTTGCACGGTAAAGATCACTTCAAGGTTTAGTAATACTCCTTTTAAAAGGAAATAACCTTCGAAAATTTCCCGTGATAAGGGGTCTTTCCGCCAACTGAAAAATCAGAGAAAAGGGTATTCTATCAAATAGTATGGACGATGATGGTGTACCTTTAACTACTGAATTGCATCCGCCGGGCAAGATTCAAGATTCCTATATGCGGGATATTAATGTATTACTAACGAAATAATAGTGGGTGCACCAGAAAAAAGTTCCCATTGTTAACAATGCATAGTTCCAAGAGTGCTTCATAGATTTGAACGATCGCACTGCTAGTTAGAAATCGAAAGATTGAAATACCTTTGTGATTTTTCTTGCTGTCTTACCAGCTCTAGAAGTATTGTTAAATCCAACTTTATAAAAATCTTATCGTTGCAAAATGACAGAAAAAGGGCCTAATACACACATTGAATTGTACGAACTCTCCTTACACAGAACAATATGCAAATGGGCGTTTCATGTCTCTTAAGAGTTATAAGACATCAGTTTTCAAACAAATGCCCAAAGGTTTTCAGTTCCATGGCATTAAGTGTGCAGTGGATATCTCTCACCTTTGAACAATTGCATTTTCTTTATTGTTCTGTGCAAGGAGTTTCTTATAATTTGAACAGTGTTTTAGGCCTTTTTTCAATCATTTTACAAACATGAAATTTTTGTTAAGTTGAGCTTAAGTATATTTCTATTGCTCGTAAGACACCAAGAAAGAAAACAAAAATAGTTCAGTCGTTCATCTTTTAACAAGAATTTAAATCATTCAAATCTGTGCAGTACTCTCGATGCTATGAATTTTCAACAGTGGGAACCGTTTTCTGGCTCACCTGGTATAATATTGCATCGAGAAGGAAGTAGCTACCTTTTATGACATTCTTAAATGTGCCCCCAGATATTCTAGGCCCATGTATATATGAAGAGTGCGATGAAAGGAACTGTTTTTGTTTAGATGAGCAACTAATTTTTGTTAAGTTTCACAATTTGATAACAATGAATAGATCTTCAGGATGGTAGCTTAGATGAAACAAGATTAGATATTTCATTGCTAGAGAAAAGACACTCTGTATCTAAATTGATATATTGCTAACAAACTTTGTGGGGGTGATGTTTGCTCATTTGAAAACGGTATAGTGTAAACGGGGCCTTACATCAAACTAGATTAGATATTTCATTGCTGGAGAAAAGACACTCTGTATCCAAATTGATACATTACTAACAAACTTCATGGGGTGATGTTTGCTCATTTGAAAACGGTATAGTGTAAACGGGCCGTTAGATCGAACTAGATTAGATATTTCATTGCTGGAGAAAAGACACTCTGTATCCAAACTGATACATTACTAACAAACTTCATGGGGCGATGTTTGCTCATTTGAAAACGGTATAGTGTAAACGGGGCGTTAGATCGAACTAGATTAGATATTTCATTGCTGGAGAAAAGACACTCTGTATCCAAATTGATATATTGCTAACAAACTTCATGGGGTGATATTAGCTCATTTGAAAACGGTATAGTGTAAACGGGGCCTTAGATGAAAGTAGATTAGATACTTCATTGCTGGAGAAAAGACACTCTGTATCCAAACTGATACATTGCTAACAAACTTTGTGGGGGTGATGTTAGCTCATTTGAAAACGGTATAGTGTAAACGGGGCCTTAGATGAAAGTAGATTAGATACTTCATTGCTGGAGAAAAGACACTCTGTATCCAAACTGATACATTGCTAACAAACTTCATGGGGTGATGGTTGCTCATTTGAAAACGGTATAGTGTAAACGGGGCGTTAGATCAAACTAGATTAGATATTTCATTGCTGCAGAGAAGATACTCTGCATCCAGTGGCGTAACGGAGCTACTAGGGGCCCTTAGCAATTTAGCTTCGAAGAACAAGGGCAGATTTTGTAATACAATAGCATCAGTTGCTTTGGTTCACACCTCAATTCAAAGCGATTAGTGAATGCAGACAAAAGAAATTCTCTCAAGCAGAAATTGAAAATAAACGAAGACGCAAAGTTGCCCTGAAACCAGTACGGCGAACTCTCGTTTGGTGCGGGCGAAGGGAGATTTTTAAGAGATGTAATGTGCTCATAATGAAAGAAGAAGGGTAAATCTAAAGTTCTGTCTTGGGCATTTTGTTTACTTGATTCAGGAGCTGAGCAGTGACTGCGTATATCTGAGCAATAAATGTGCTAAAATTGTAATGCCCTCTGCTCGGTTTTTGAGCCTAATAAACAAAATGCCCCAGACAGAACTTTAGATTTACCCTTCTTCTTTCATTATGAGCACATTACATCTCTTAAAAACCTCCCTTCGCCCGCACCAAACGAGAGTTCACCGTACTGGTTTCAGGGCAACTTTGCGTCTTCGTTTGTTTTCAATTTCTGCTTGAGAGAATTTCTTTTGTCTGCATTCGCTAATCGCTTTGAATTGAGGTGTGAACCAAAGCGACTGATGCTATTGTATTACAAAATCTGCCCTTGCTGCTTCGCAGGGGCCCCCTGAGGCGGCAGATAGATCAACAAAGTTCGCCAAATTTCCAACATCAAAACGGTGTTTTTATCGGCAAAATCAACCTGAGCACAGCACATCAAAACCTTCATAACCGGCGTTTATAGAAGTATTTTGATGAAGGCACGTTTGCACAAGAAACATGTTGCGGACAGTGGCTGAAACTGAATGATTGCGAAGCGAGCTACATTTGAGGTAGCCCATCGGGAAAATTTTTTGAACCATGCTCTTTAGAATATCAGAAAACGCATCTTTCGTTGAGTTTTCATCATCGAATTCAGAAAAAAGGATAGTAGTCGACGACATGCTTCCCAAGGAAACATTCAAAAGTTAAGTTCAGGTATGAAACAAATTTTGGTAAAGTCATCCTCTAAAACGTTCATATTCGCTCAAGGCATTTTTGAAAAATTTGCAATTTACACCACTTATACCAAACTAAACTTGCATTTCAATTCACTGCACTGCAGTGTTCAATTCACTAGAAGTGCTTGGGTCTCTTTGGAGGGGCGCTAAAGAATTCAGTGCGAATCAACACGACATGCTGTTTCGCCAAAGCTACATCAGTACATTACCGAAAATCGTAAGGGGCCCCTTGGGGGCCCCTAAAGCTCGGGGGCCCTTAGGAGTTGCTCTAACCCCAACCACCGTGCGTTACGCCACTGTCTGTATCCAAACTGATAAATTGCTAACAAACTTAATGGGGTGATGTTAGCTCGCACGCCGTTGGGTAACTTCAAAGTGGGGCAAAATTGGCAAGTCTGCATTTCAATAGATTTATGCAATATTTACAATAGATTATGCGATTTTTTTTTAAGTTCTATAGGAATTTAAGATATTAATCGTAAAATGTCAGCCCAGTTTCTCATTGTAGCCTAAACAAGCGAGAGTTCTCGTACGCTACACAAGATAGCTTCAAAGACTGGTCTAAAGAGTTGGACTTTGAAAAGTAAGCTTTTTGTGCAAAGAGTGATCGTGCGGGTCGTAGGAAAGTGTCAGACACCGCAAAACCGACCAAAAAAAATTAGAACAAATAGTACAACAGCCTCAATTTTGAGGTAAAACCGTCATAACATAGAGCCAAGTTTTGCATATCTCATCTCGATTCTGTGTCACAGACGACAGCCTCTTTATTATTGCAACCCAACCCAAGTGAAAACTGAGTCCAGTGCCTCAAATGCGCTGGTTAAAGTGAAAACTGGTGGAATTTCCCCAAAATTTGAATCGCATTAGGCAACTGTTCGTAGCTTTAGCTTCAGCTTTTAAATAATTTTACTTCTTAATACAGAAATCCGCAAACCGCTGAGAAAGAAAGAAACCGGGAATCCATCATTTTACCATTGTGACCAAAAACGGCCAAAATCTGTTCTCTAAGGGAGCTACTTCCATCTCAAATCAATTCTTACTAAAATGATAGGCCGATGAAAATAATGTCAGTTACCGCTGAAGTCCGCTGATGATCCAGTTATCTCGAGATTTAGCGATGTTATGTCTACGTCAACACCAGTTCTTTTGATCTGTTAGAAAAGAAAATGCAATCGTTGAGATCCAAATAAAAAGTCGAAATCGATATACGAAATAGGTTTTTGATGATTTTTAACAAAACACTAATTGAACGATGGGCGTACTTTTCATAAGATGCTGCTTCAAGAAAGTCCAATACTGAATACAACGGAAGAAACTACATGCGTGTCTACTTTTAAATGTAGACTAAAATGTAAATAGCTTTTAATTTTTAATTTATTCTAATTTAACTTTGTAAATATTTACTTTTTAAAATTCATTTTAGTAGCATTGTAATTAGGTTTTTTCCCACGGCCCCCTGAAAAGCAGCCAAATTAAAAAATTTAAAATGAAAATGAAAAAAAATGTGTTGATGACGAAAGCCTTTGCATTTCAGCAAGGTTTCCAAGGTACTCTGAAGGAACTTGAGTAATGGTTAACACTGAATAAAACTGGTTTTAAAAATGCTATGGAACCTTTAAGTTACCGAACCGTAATAAAATGTTATGGAGGCCTAATAAAAGTATGGAAATCGCTTTCTTGCCTCAAACAAAGACCAAATAGGTTAAGATGAATTTCTCTGTGTACAAAATAGAAAAAGAGATTTCTTCAGAGGAATGCGAAAAAAGATTTAAGACTTTCTTGATATCTTGTAAAAAATTATGTGCATGGATCCTTTTAGAATACGAGTCTGTTAAATTGAGCGTGATGTTCTGGAGGCTTTAAACCGACACTTCGTTTCGGTGGGTTCAAACTTGGCCAAGAAAATTGTTTCTAGACCAGGTGATGACTGTCTCCATAACATCAAGCCAGAACAAAAAGTAATGAAATTAAAACTGTAGACAGCAGTTTTATATTGAATGCAATCAAACAGCTAAAAAACGGAAAGGCAGCTGGTCCAGATAAAGTACCAACAACAATTGTCAAAGACGTTGGTGACCTTGTATCAAAGCCATTATCGATGATATTTAACTCATCGTTAGAAAAAGGAGTATTCCCAGATATTTGGAAACTTGCAAGAGTAACCCCTATATTTAAATCAGGTGCCAAAAAAGATGTAAACAATTATAGACCCATTTCGGTTATTTCGATCTTTTCTAGGATTCTGGAGCGGATAGTACACGATCAGATATTTGACTTTCTTCTTGAAAATAATGTAATTACCAAGAATCAGTCTGCATTTCGTAAACTATACTCCACGATAACGTCTTTGATATGCAGTACCGATCACTGGTATGAAAACATTGACAACAAAAAATTGAACCTAACCATATTTCTTGACCTTAAGAAAGCATTTGATACGGTCGATCACAAAATCCTAGTGGAAAAATTGCGCAGATACGGTATGAGGGACACCGCTGGGAACTGGTTTCAGTCCTATTTAGATCAGAGGACGCAATTTTGTGCCGCAAATGGACAGAAATCAATGGCAAGGGAGGTAACATGCGGTATACCTCAAGGTTCGTGCTTAGGACCTCTCCTATTCATCATATACCTGAACGACTTAGAGGACTGTTTGAAATTTTCCCAAGCTAGTATCTATGCTGATGATACCAATGTAACGATCGCATCGGACGACATAGAAAAACTGGTCTTCGAGGCGCAACAGGAATTGCTCAACCTTTCTGAGTGGATGAGAATAAACAAACTAAGTCCTAACCCCGCAAAGACAGAATACATGATTATAGGCCATTCTCGTAAAGTAAACATGTTGAATATTTCGAATGCCCTCATGTTAAACGACTCAGTTATCAAACGTGTCACAAAGACGAAATCGCTAGGTGTAACTGTCGACGAGAACCTAAAGTGGGATGAGCATTTCAATACTGTTAAGGGTAAAATATGTGGTGGACTTGCATCGTTAAAGAAATTAAAAAATATAATTCCCCAAAGCAAGCTGTGTAGTGTCTATTACGCTATCGTTGAGAGCCATCTACGTTATGCCAATGAAATTTGGGGCAGTCTTCCAAAAACGAAGCTTGATACTCTCCAACGCTTACAGGACAGGGCCCGATCAATAGTTGAAAACGCCAGATATAAGGATAACTGGTCATGTGACTGGCTGAGCGTTGAAAATATAATTCGATTTGATAGGTCGGTCATGACATATAAGATAAGGAACAAATTAAGCCCTGAAAGCTTCTGGGACAAATTTCAGCAAAGATCCTTGCAGTCAAACTATGCAACAAGGAACTGTAGAGATCTTCAGATTCCCAGATTAAACACAGAACATGCGAAAAAGAGTTATCGATATTCTGCTATTAAAATCTGGAACGATATTCCAGTTGCTATTAGAGAACTCCCGACGATAATTCGCTTTAAGAAAGAACTAAAGGAGTACTTGAAGAGCTGACAGAAAACACCAGTCTAATTAAAAAACACGACCCCCTGGAAGAACAGCATCATAGGCTAGTTCTAATGTAGATTATTTCCTTATTTAATTAAGCTGAAGGGATTTGTTTCGTGTATAAATAATGATATATGATATGATGATATGATATGACTCTTCGGCTTACACTGATCACATCATTTTGTGCTTTTACAAAGTCAGCGTTGAGGCATTTTGCTTGCACATGACCCATCTTATGAAATTTTGTTCTTTATTTATTCGAGCTTAGTATTCTAAGAGTCTGTTAAATGGCGTGCCCTACGTGCCCTACGTGCCCTCGTGCCTTCCATGTTGGCGTGCCCTCGTGCTCTCGTGCCTGCGTGCCCAAATTTTCGGCGTGCCCTCGTGCCTTCAATGTTGGCGTGCCCTCGTGCCCTCGTGCCCAAATTTTCGGCGTGCCCTTGTGCCTGTGTTGCTTTAAAACGATGGATAACATCTGACATGAACTTGACGACTTTTCACTTATTTTGACGACTGCACCACATACCCTGCATTTTAAGTGCTCGCAATTTTCAATTTTTTTCTGTGATGATTAGGGTAAGACGGGATAAAGTGAACTACGGGGGTACTTTCAAGGCTTGACCTTCATTTACAAATGCAGTTACAGATCCAAGAATTCTGTTTGATTTGATGAAACAAGGATATCTATCGATACAGGAAAGATAGATGGTCATAACCATGAGCTTGATAACTGCGTAAGATTTTTTTTGTAGTTTTGGTTTTACCTCAGGGAGAAGTTTCGGGGTAAAGTGAACTACCTCGAAAAAAGTGTTTCTCTCCGTGGTGATATGGTATCTATATGCAATATAACATTTTCTTCAGTGTATTCCAATGATTATCGATCGATTTGTATTCAGTATGTGACTCAAATTTGTACCCAAAAATAGTTTTTGGTAAATATATTGATTCTGCAAAGATTCTTCTCAACATAGGCCACCATTTCACTTTTTAATTTTATTCGATTTTTTGGTTTTGACATGCAAAGGACTGCTTAGAGTCGCAAAGTGAATAACGATTCCAGGTTCCCCTGGTATTTGATTGGTTTTATTGAAAAGTTTGCTCAGTAGTTCACTGTACCCCGTGTCGGGGTAAAATGAACTAAGCGAAGTGGTCTCCAGAGAAACCTCTTTTGTAAGACAGTGGAAAAAGATTTCAAAAACATTTTTGCTGGATAAACTTACCCAAGGACATAATTTCAAAACAAAGTTGAAAAGTTTGCCCTCAGCTGCAGTCTCTTCTGCGTATCCTTAAAAAACTTCCAAAATAGTCCACTTTACCACGTGTTATCCTAAATTATCTCCTTTAGTTGGTGCAGCCTGGCCGTTAATGTCCGTATCATTAATTAGATACCGTCACGTGTGCTTGTTGTTAAGTTCCGTAGATGTTTGTCTCTACAAAACTTTATCCATGTTTTAAATTTTTCACTTCAAATTCTCTGCTCAGGTTTCTCGGATGAAATTTAGAAAAAAAGGATCACTAAGTTTCAAACTTTCAAGAAACATTTCAATGGTCACATCCCTCAAGAGTGTCCTGAACATCAACATCGAAGGCACGAGGGCACGCCGGAAATTTAGGCGCGAGGGCACGCCAGCATCGAAGGCACGAGGGCACGCCAAGAATTTGGGCATGCGGGCACGAGGGCACGCCAACGTCGATGGCACGAGGGCACGCTGAAAAGTTGGGCACGCGGGCACGAGGGCACGCCAACATGGAAGGCACGAGGGCACGCCGAAAATGTGGGCACGCGGGCACGAGGGCACGCCAACATAGAAGGCACGAGGGCACGCTGAAAATTTGGGCACGCGGGCACGCCAACATGGAAGGCACGAGGGCACGCCGAAAATTTGGGCACGCGGGCACGAGGGCACGCCAACATCGAAGGCACGAGGGCACGTAGGGCACGTAGGGCACGCCATTTAACAGACTCTTAGAATACTAAGCTCGAATAAATAAAGAACAAAATTTCATAAGATGGGTCATGTGCAAGCAAAATGCCTCAACGCTGACTTTGTAAAAGCACAAAATGATGTGATCAGTGTAAGCCGAAGAGTCATATCATATCATCATATCATATATCATTATTTATACACGAAACAAATCCCTTCAGCTTAATTAAATAAGGAAATAATCTACATTAGAACTAGCCTATGATGCTGTTCTTCCAGGGGGTCGTGTTTTTTAATTAGACTGGTGTTTTCTGTCAGCTCTTCAAGTACTCCTTTAGTTCTTTCTTAAAGCGAATTATCGTCGGGAGTTCTCTAATAGCAACTGGAATATCGTTCCAGATTTTAATAGCAGAATATCGATAACTCTTTTTCGCATGTTCTGTGTTTAATCTGGGAATCTGAAGATCTCTACGGTTCCTTGTTGCATAGTTTGACTGCAAGGATCTTTGCTGAAATTTGTCCCAGAAGCTTTCAGGGCTTAATTTGTTCCTTATCTTATATGTCATGACCGACCTATCAAATCGAATTATATTTTCAACGCTCAGCCAGTCACATGACCAGTTATCCTTATATCTGGCGTTTTCAACTATTGATCGGGCCCTGTCCTGTAAGCGTTGGAGAGTATCAAGCTTCGTTTTTGGAAGACTGCCCCAAATTTCATTGGCATAACGTAGATGGCTCTCAACGATAGCGCAAAAGACACTACACAGCTTGCTTTGGGGAATTATATTTTTTTTAATTTCTTTAGCGATGCAAGTCCACCACATATTTTACCCTTAACAGTATTGAAATGCTCATCCCACTTTAGGTTCTCGTCGACAGTTACACCTAGCGATTTCGTCTTTGTGACACGTTTGATAACTGAGTCGTTTAACATGGAGGGCATTCGAAATATTCAACATGTTTACTTTAAGAGAATGGCCTATAATCATGTATTCTGTCTTTGCGGGGTTAGGACTTAGTTTGTTTATTCTCATCCACTCAGAAAGGTTGAGCAATTCCTGTTGCGCCTCGAAGACCAGTTTTTCTATGTCGTCCGATGCGATCGTTACATTGGTATCATCAGCATAGATACTAGCTTGGGAAAATTTCAAACAGTGCTCTAAGTCGTTCAGGTATATGATGAATAGGAGAGGTCCTAAGCAGGAACCTTGAGGTATACCGCATGTATTCTGCAAATCTTTCAATTATTGTACCTAATTTCTTTGGAATCTATCTAGTGAGGTTTCTGCTGAAAGGGCGTTCAAGTGAGCCATAATTTCTATCTGCAATTATTATTGGAGGGAGGATAAAAAAATACAGTGAGAAGCAATACGTTCATGTTAATACGAAACATCTCCGGGGCTGGTAGACAGGGCTTGTCGATTTTAAACCAAACGTTTCAATTAGCTTTTCATCTCTTAATCTCGGGTGCCTAATACTAGGGGGGTCTTGATAAACGGGAGGGTGAGAACCCCTCAAAGAGACTAATAAACAGGAGGGGTCTAAATAAACGGGGTGGGGGTCAGAAATTCGCAAAAAAACCGGTTTTTACGTTATCTACTGGAGACAAGTGCATTTTATATGCTTAGAACTCTTAAAATCTTAGTAAGCTCTGGACATTGTTTTGCCAAAATCAATAAACGGGGGGGGGGGGTCTTGATAAGGGCCAGGGGGTGGATAAAATTTTTGAAAATTAATAAGCGTCCCCCCTTGTATTAGGCACCCGAGAGTAAGTGAAAAACGTGCAGAGTTAAGCAATTCGTGTTAGAGTGCTTCACAATTCCTTTGTAAAATTCCAAAACAAGTATCAACAGAATTCGCAGTCAAAACAGCGTAAAAACAAATGCTATTTTTGTGCAATGTAAAACAGCTTCGAATCACCTGGACTATCAAATACAACAGTTTCTAAGCGTTTTAACTTCAGTTAGGGTAGTTTCCAAGATAACAATGTTCTAAATACGTTCTGCCTTTGAAAAACTGCAGATGTTGACTTGATAACAAGGGGCAAAGGCCAAGGCCGAGGGGCAAATCAACATCGTTTTGTACATTTTTCTTGAAATTAAATGAAAAATGTAACAATGATAAAACACTGCAGGAAAACCTGATATCTGAAAGTATCGTGTTATTTCAATATCAAAAACTCCACGTACGCTATTTCGGGGAATGATTTGCCCCGCGGGTGAGGGTGAGTATCCAATATTCTACGAGAAATACGAGAACTGGTCGATGGCGATCAAAGCAAAATAGGGTTTTTTTCTTCTCAGCACCTTTGATCGTTGTCCTATTTCATCCCAATAATGTGACTGAAAGCCCCCTCCCACCCGTCCCTTGGGGAACATTTTGGTGTCGGAAGCCATAACTTTGAATCTTTATCACAAGACATGGAATTTCAATATATTCTTGTCCATGAAAGTAGAAAGGTGAAAATATTGTCTAATTTCATAAAACAGTTATTCAACAATTGAAAACTAAGCAAAATGCACCCATTCTAGACTCTAGTGTCCAGACCTCTATTCATTATTTTCGCGCCACTTTCATCGAACAAATTGACGCAATTTTGTTCGAATGGCGTCATTCATGGAGAATGAAATTTTGAAGAATTATTTTGGTTTTTATTACTTGAAATAATTGAGAAAAGAATAAGAAATATCATTAAAAATGTTATCAAATATATTATGGATTATGTTACAATAAATGAGGATATTGGATATTCAATATTTGGAATGAAATAGCAACTGATGTATTTCTAAATTGTATTCAATTGAAAATGGATTTGAATATTGAGGAATATTTTATATTCAATGTTATGTTGCTGGAAAATAATTGCATTTATTTCAAGTTGACATAATAGTGGATATCAATTTAATGAAGGAAAAGAAATTGCAGGTGGATTTGAATTATTGTGGAATAATTTTTTATTGACATTACTGCAATTTGTTGGTTAAAATATTATAGTGGAGAACTTTATGAATGAATAACGAAATATTATGGAATAAAGGGAATTGTTGAAAAGATGCTGAAAATGTAAGTGATTCAATTTTCATTTATTTCATATTTTTAGTATTTATGATATTTCATAATCCTCCATATTTCTCCATTTTCTTAAAACCCTTTCAAATATATTTGTTTTCGTTCATGCTTCATTTTCATTTAATAAGTTTCATGAATTTCATCATCTGTAAAATCATTTCACATCATTAGAATAAAAATCTAATTAATCTTAACAATTTAAAATTAAATTCTAAAACACATTAAAACTGGAATACATTAAGAACCCACAAAAATAGAAACCATTTTATAAGAAACCTCAGTCAGGCTGATGATTTTGAGAAAGGGTGCCATCCTCATATAAGAAACTTCTCAGCCTGATTTTAGGAAGGTTTCTTATACGAGGATCCCAAATATATTTAAGATACTTCATCATGGCTGAATAATTTGTGATGAGATCATTTTCAAATGTATAAATTCATACAAAAGCTTGTATCAGCACTGTATTTACAATATACTCATGTATCTATTTAAATATATTTAAGTTGAAATCATTATTGAAGGTTTCTTAATCATATTATAAGAAACCTTTGAGCCTCTTTCCTTAATAAATTCCCTTTTAATAAGAAACTAAAAAGGCTGTTTTTGATAAAACTGGTTTCTATTTTGCGGGTTCTCACTTTATTATAATAATCAAACAGTAGAAATTAAAATGCTGAAATGAAGATATATTTATTAAAATTCATCATAAAACCATAAATAATTAAATCTTCTTACCCTTTCAACCAAATGATCACTAATGTTGCAATCCCAGAACTTCAACTTCTCCAACTTTATTGCTTCTCGTCTTTGTTCCATGACATCAATGAACCTCTCCCATTCCTCTTCCTCCATCATCTCCATCGTCAGATCAACTCTTTCAATGTTTACAATGATTTGGATCATATTCATCCAGTTGATTTCATCGAATTCACAATTTCTTATCAATAGCATCTCCATCCGCGTGTCATCATCTTTAAGTTGCTTAATTAATAAATCTAATTCTAAATCTCCTATTAATTTACAATTAACTAATCGTACATCATTACAATATTTACAATGACTAAACAATAAATTTAACTTATCTACAGATTCTACACTATGTACAGTAACCCTAACTCTACCAAAATGTTTAAAATATTTACATAAATTAAAGTTCAAGAATCTAAGAGTAAGATAAACATCTATGGAGGCCCGTTCTGGTCAAAATTACCATAATTATTAATGTAGTATAAAAAAATTATTTTATGTAGTATAGATTAATGTATTATTAATGTAGTTAAATTAATGTAGTATAAAAAAATTATTTTAGTCACAGACAATAAATTTATTCTTGTTTTCATTTCTTTAGTTACTTATTGAATTAATTTTCTGGTAGTGACATTGAATTAAATATTTTGTAGTGACATTGAATTAATTCTTGTCATGGCGTTCTATTTATTTTTGTAGTAACATTGAATTAATTTTTTGTAGTGACTTTGAATTAATTTGCAAATCCCATAATGCATCGGGAATTTTTAACCACATCCCACAATGCAATTTTTCGCGGGAAAATAGTTTGCCTCAAAGCACACTCCACACTTTCACAGTATCAAGCATGCCAAGGGGACGGAGACACCAATTCAGGGAGAGAAACCTGCGAGGTTTCTCCATCTTCTTGCAGCATTTGAAGGGAGTTTGCATACTAGTGTTGTTCGATGGGCCGCAAACTCTGCCTGCAGTTGCTTGAAGGCTAAACACTTCTTGTTCAAGGTTATTGTTTCCAATGAGACCAACAGTTCATTGATCCGCTCAATGGCAATCCTTGCAACAGATTGTATTTGTGCTGATCGTGATGAGTCGCCCATTTTCGAAGTGTGGAGTGTGCTTTGAGGCAAACTATTTTCCCGCGAAAAATTGCATTGTGGGATGTGGTTAAAAATTCCCGGTGCATTATGGGATTTGCAAATTAATTCAAAGTCACTACAAAAAATTAATTCAATGTCACTACAAAAATAAATAGAACGCCATGACAAAAATTAATTCAATGTCACTACAAAATATTTAATTCAATGTCACTACCAGAAAATTAATTCAATAAGTAACTAAAGAAATGAAAACAAGAATAAATTTATTGTCTGTGACTAAAATAATTTTTTTATACTACATTAATTTAACTACATTAATAATACATTAATCTATACTACATAAAATAATTTTTTTATACTACATTAATAATTATGGTAATTTTGACCAGAACGGGCCTCCATAAACATCACTTAATTTGTGCAATAAATTATGATTCTTAATTATGTCAATGAGTTTTAAGAGGTTCGATTGAGCGACTGATGAATAAATTGAAAACCAATGAACACGTTCTTCGCCATAATAATAGTTGTCCATCGGCATAATTTGAATGAGTTTTTGAAAGATTAAATCGATGAATCTTTGATCATATTTCAATTGATTATCCAAATACTCGCACAGAAATGCAAGTGCTCGCTCTAACGGAATTCTATCTCCTCCTACTCCATCCTTCAATGCGTTTAGTACATCCGATATGAATTTTTGTCCTTCCTCCTCTCCATTCCGTTTATTCCTGTTAAAAAGTTCGTTACTAAATATATTTATCATTGATTCTTCCACTTGACTTTGAGTCTCCAGCTTGCCACCGTAAAAACCACACATAAATGTGATAATTTCGAAACAATTATTTTCCAGGAGTATCTTAGGTTCAATTTTTTCAATGATGCAATAAAGGCTTGAAAAGTATTCTTGAAGTGTTAAATGTTTGAATTGCATTTTAGGTGCCCCTCGAATTCCGCCAATGTCAATGCAAAAAACGTTAAAAATATCCGCAATCTTTTTATCTTTATTCAATTCCTTTAACTCTTCCATGAAATCATTCCGATTGAAAACGATGGTTTTCTTCAAAAGGAGTTCGTACGAAATCTTGCCAAATATTTTGATGAAATTGAAGTAATTAGAAAATATATCGGATACAGATGGGACATCCTTGATATGCGATTGAAAAAAAATAAACAGCAACCAGCAATAAAGTTCGGTGGTATTCAAGATTGCCTTTCCGTTGGTGAGAATTGATACACAGCATAGCGTATTTAAATATTGTGGGATCGACATCAATCCACGAATATTTGGGGATAATTCCACGGTCTTCTGGATTGCCTTCTTCTTCTCTGGTTCTTTATCCGTAAATAAATCGATATATTCGTTTACTGAATTTTCTGATAATCCAACTGCTTCATAAATTTTCATGTTGCCAATTAGATCAACACTTTGTCTACTTTTGAGTGCAGTTTGGACGTGAGGCCTGCCTGTCAATATCACCTTTGATCCAACGAAGCGATCCGACTTCTTGTCAAGTAGCTGGTAGATAATCGAATTTTTGTCTTTAAGTTTTGTTTCTAAATCAACGACCTCATCAATACCGTCGATGATAAATAGGATTTTGCTTCCTTCTGGGACAGAATCTGCAAAGTACTCCCGTTTGAGTAAATCGTCGAGACTCGTTTCATTATTCAGATTTCTGCACTCAAGGACGTACAGATGGGTGAAATTGTACAAAATTGTGTGATTTGCCCATCGAAGGGCAATTTGCTTGGCAAGCACTGTTTTACCGATTCCTGCTAGACCCCTGATGAAAGAAACTCTTTCTTCTCTTTCACTGTCCACAAGTTCATTCAATTCCACACTACGCTGAGATCTGATATGATGCATTTTATCAATGAACTGACTACGTTCATTCGGCAATTCTGCGATTTCATCTTGTCCCACAACAGTCACATCAACGGAAAACTTTTCCAAATCTACATTCTTTAAGTCCAATTCTTTATTTTCAACGGAAGTAATGGTATGCTTTTTGAAGTGCGTCTTGTATTTTTCCTCCAACTTTTTTGACGAAGATCGTAGAGCATCTAAGCAAAGAAATATGTCTTGAAAAGTAACCTTCATCCAAAGAAAATGAAACAAAAAATACAAAAGCATAAGGGAGCTTAGGGTTTTACCAATCGATGGCCCTAGCACTATGGCACTATGGCACTATGGAACTATGGTACTATTGTATTATTGCCTCGTGCCTGTTTATCACGAATACCTGACTATGAGTTTGATGCATGCGACAAGGATTCAATAAACCTAAATTCAAACACAAATTTCTCATTCAGCGAGCGAGAATTTTTTCAATGTCCCTCAAAAACAGAGTACTTGATTATAGGCCACCCTCGGAAAACAAAAGATGTAAATATACCGAATGGGTTAAAGTTGAATGACTCTGAAATCAAACGAGTTTCCAAAACCAAATCGTTAGGAGTAATGGTTGATGAAAATCTGAAATGGGACGAGCAATTTAAAACTGTTAAGAACAAGATTTGTGGGGGACTTGCTTCACTGAAGAAACTGAAAAATATCCTCCCTCAGTCGAAGCTATGTAGTGTATATTACGCTATTGTTGAAAGTCACCTACGCTACGCAGATGTAATCTGGGGCAGTCTTCCAACGAGAAAACTCGAAACTCTCCAACGATTACAAAATAGAGCCCAGTCGATAATCGAAAATGCCAGATTAAAAGACAACTGGTCCTGTGATTGACTGAATGTCAATAATCTTATTTCCTTTGATCGGTCAGTTATGACCTATAAGATTATGAATAAACTAAGCCCTGAAAGCCTTTGGGACAAATTTGAGCAAAGATCAATGCACTCAAGCTATGTAACAAGAAACTGCCATGATCTTCAGATCCCAAGGCTAAATACAGAACATGCAAAAAAGGGCTTTAAATATTCGGCTCTAAAAATGTGGAATGACACGCCTGTTGATATACGAGAGGCCCCAACTCTCGGTTGCTTTAAAAAACAATTGAAAGCACACCTACTGGCTGATCAAAAACCTTAACTTCAAAACACGACCCCCGGGAAGAACAGCAATATTAACATTTGGAAATTTTTCGTTAGTTTTAAGATTGTATATAAGTATTATTAGATGCTGAAGGGTTTAATTTTCGTGTATAAATATTTATTCATATCATATCATATCATAATGTGACACGGGCATTCCCTTAAATATTTGATTTAAGAGGACGATGACCAAAGCTTTCAGGAAAATTCTTTCAAAAGCAAAATAGAATGAGACATAAGGGTACTAAAGGAACTACAAGGAATTGTGCTAGTACTGACAGTCTCTTAAAATTATTAAATTTTGAGTAAAAGTAGTCTTTTCTGAGTTTCATATTTCTTCCATACGTATTCCCTTCCATAACTATCGTTATGTTTACTTCTACTTCTCTCGTGAACATTTCAAATGTAGGTTTTTTACAGGAAGCACGCGAAGATAGAGGAAGAATATGCCAAGGGTTTCCTTGATTAAAATGAATAGTTTCTTAAGCTGATTCTTTCCAGTAGCGGAGTTTCTAATTTTTTAGCGATCTGGGGAGAATTAAGTTCCTTGTAATACCTTTCTCGTTGAGACCTTAGCCCCGTTGCTGTGAGTTGGAAAATTGAAAGATTTATCAGTCCCTTCCTCTACTTTACCACGCAACTTCAGCGTTCCAAATTTGTTTTGTTTCCTGAAGAAAGAAAAGTTACAGCTGGTGATTGCTTGCATCACCTCGAGAAAATTCTCACTAGCTGAACCATAACTTTGTGCATGCATATGGCACATATGAAAATCAAATTTGGCCTAAGTAGGGGGAAATATGTATCCACCTTGCAGTAGATGAACTGATGGAAAAGTCATCTCAAGTCAAATTTTCATCATCAGTTCAACTACAACAGTGGAGACTCGTATTTTGTACTAGGCCAAATTTGGTTTTCAGACTTTCTGAAGATGCAGCCTGTACACAAAGGACTCCAGGTGACAATGGCTCGTTAGCAAATCATACTTAGCACAGAACAATCAAAGGATGTCTCAGTTTAGAGAAAAATGGCAGGGACCAACTTTAACATTTGAGTGGATTTCAAAACGTGGCCAGGGATGAAGGGCAAAATTGTATCATTAATCATTCTGAAGCTAAGACAAGCGAGGGAACTCTGAAGCATCTGCTACTGGATTCGTGTGTTGAAAACATAACACTTTTGTCAAGGTTTATGTGAGGCTTATTTGGGGGTACAGGGATGTTATAGAAAGGGGCATGTCCGAGTTTCTCCTCATTTTCTGGCGTTATGAATGATCATAACTGCTATGATTTCAAGCAGGGTTGGTAACTTGGGTTTTTTAAGCAAAATTTTGGAAATTTGGCTCCTCCTTTTTTTATTTTTGAATTCATAAATTAAGTTTGGCTTTTGGCTTTTGGCCACAGGGCCATAGGGCAAGGGCCATTGATTGGTAAAACCCGGGGCTTTGCAGTCAATGACAATAATCGCATTAAGTGTTCAAAACAACCAAACAAATAGGTTTTACCAATCAATTTGCCCTGGCCCTATGGCCCAACAGCCTTGAGTACTTCGTTGGAAGCAAGTCATGAGTTTGATGATGTATTCTATTAGAATTCGTTTGAAAATTGCAAGCAAACATACCCAAATTCATGGTCAAAATTCTCGTTCAGCTACTGCGAATTTTTGCGACATGATGCAGGGAATCACCCACTGCAAATTTCCTTGTTTTATCAGGCAACAAGGCAAAGGGGGATGATGAAGTTGCATGATACGTAGAGGAAGGAACTTGCAAATCTTTACAATTCTATAACTAACAGCAACGGGGCTAAGGTCTCCATGAGAGAAGTCTTACCAAGAAACTCAATTCTCTAGAGATCGCTAAAAAATTAGAAACGTCATTACTCGGAAAATCGGCTTAAGAAACTTTATTCCAGTCAAGGAGATCTTTGGCATGTTCTTCCTGTAAAAAAACCTAAATTTGAAATGTTCACGGAAGAAGAGGAAGTAAAAATAACGATAGTTATGGAAGGGAATACTTATGGAAGACGTGCGAAACTCGGAAGAGACTCCACCTACAGACAATTTGATGATTTTAAGAAACTTTCAGTATTGACACAAGTTCTTTATATGGTTTGTTCTGTTGCTTTTGAAAGATGTTTTTGAAGGCTTTGGTCGGGTTTTGGTCATCGTCCTCTTAAATTAAATCAATTGAAGCGGAATTCCCAATATTAGAATTTGGTCTTGTTTGATGCAATATTTATACAAATCCTAGTCAAACACTGTCTACGTCATACTCAGGTATTCGTGACTAACAGGCACGAGACGATAGAACCATAGTACCATGGTGCCATTGGGTCATAGGGCCATTGATTGGTAAAACCCCAGAGAGAGAGAGAGCTTGTAAGCATTTTTCTACGAGAAACTGCCTATAGGAAACTCAAGTATCAGATTTGCAATGTTAATTCCTGAGCTCAGAAATTGCAGTAAATTGATTTCTGTAGGTGTCTCTTGACTTGCAAAAGCATCTTCAACCAAAGAAATGCATCTTTAACCCTGTTTTGGTTGGGGGGGCCAAATTTGCCCCCTCCCCCAAGTAGATTTTTTTAAATCACTCTGCCAAGAGGAATTTTATAGCCGTGAAAGTTCTTGACTTTTTGCAACTACTTATTGTGCAACTTCTCAAAAACTTTCATTGAAATATTTTGAAAAATGAGGGAATGGGGGACAATTTCTTGGGATTGAACAAGGAAAAATCACAAATTCTAAAATCTCAATTATCGCAAAAAAAAGGAGCAGAAGTGGGATATTTTGCAAGTTCATTTGTAATGTAATGTTATTTGATGCATTCTATCACAAGTATCATGATTGGATGGAAAATGTGCTCCAAAATTAATTTTATCGCGATATTTCTGATTTTGGCCAATTTTGCCGTTTTTATTGACAACACAAAGGAAAATGCTGACGTGAGCAAAAATAATGGTTATTTTTAGGTTAATTTTCATATTTACAGAAAGTAAATGCCTGAGGCTATTAGCACACCAAATTTGATCGCTCTACCTATTACCAGTCAAGAGTTAGGTAGGGGGGGGGCTTTTTTGCCCCCAACCAAAATAGGACTATCAAATAGCCCAACCACTATAGGGTTTAGAAAGAACCTTGAATGATCCGTTTCTTGTTTACGAGAGGCATAACATGTTTTATTCAGCAAAATTTGCTTTTTTTTGAAGGAATAGACCTAATCGGCTAAGGTTTGTTTCACCCATTACAAGTCATGTGATCATTATCTTGGGGAAGTTTCAGTATTATTCTACTTCTTGTATTCATGGCACAACTTTGCATGGTACGAAACATGTCAGAGAAATCAAAAGAAGTTTTATCAAGATATTCATCACATTACTTGAAATGGGTGTAAACCAACATTAGCAGATTCTGTCTATTGGTAACAATTACGTACGTACGCTTTGCTTTTCAAATTTCAAGGTATTATTGAAATTGTGTTCGAAGTTGTTTTGTGTGATTTGCTGCATTTACTTCAGTCAAATTTGCGCTCGTAAGAAACTGTAGTGGTAAATTAGACTTATGGCGATGAGTCTCTTGTTTCCCTGTACTCTTTGACTTGATGATGGCGCTACGATCAACAGAGACTCGTAATATTACTCTGAAAAACCTGGCCCTATTTAGGCCCAAACTTGGCGATTCCTGGAGTACGAATCAGATTGCGATATTTGTGACCGTGTAAAAGTGATAGAATATTCGATTCGACTGAAGAATTGAAAACACTGCCACGGGATTGAGATTGGAAGCAGTGATTCCATTATAAAATATGATTGATAATTGCAAAAAATAGGGCCACCTTTTCTGTTTCATTATGAGTCCCTGTTTGAGCAAGGTTTACCGCAGGCTGACGAGGGACTCATCGTCAAGAGTCTAGTGATATATTTCAGAAAATTATACCTCTATGAAGAGATTATGGGTCAATTCGAGGTTGAGAAGCTTTGTCAATATGCTTGCTGATGAGTTGCAAATTGGTTCGGGCATAAAGCATATTATCAGTTCATATAATACAAAAGGGAATAATTTTGTTCTTGCGATTTCATGATATTACTTTTTCCTACAAAACCTACATTAGCAGCCCTTTGCGAATTATGGTAAATTCTGAACGCTGCGATGAAGATTAAGAAACTCTTCTGTCAATCCTTCATTTTGCAAAGCCGTGCGAAATATCGCAGTGTTCTAGCTACAACTGATTGAAATTAGAAGTTTTTTACTGAACTCGCTACTCGCATTTCAAATGTAACAACTTGCACTTTGCAATGTACCAAATATACCAAGTCGTGGAATTTGTGAACTACTAGAAAAGTAAAGGGAGGGGCTGATTCAGAAACAATGTTTGCCCTCAGCTGCAGTCTCTTTGGGGTTTCTTAAAAAACTACCAAAATTGTTCACTTTATCCCTATCCTAATATACGAAGTTTATTTCGTGGGCCGTGCAAAATTCATTGTAAGAAACATCCCAAGCTTATTGCGTATGACGAACAAAGTTATATTTGGTGTAGAAAGTCTATTGCAAGGAACGTGTACAGCATGCCCAATTCGTTGGACTTGAAGACATCAAGACCCCCAGAATCCCAGAGTCCAGGACCTATAATATAAATAATAATACTAATAACTTTATTTAAAGTTGGTGAACAAATATAAATAGTTTCTCTAAAGAGAAGAAAAACTAATCAAATCCAACTATTTAATGGTATATACATATGGTGTCATTGCATTTTCGCCCATTCCACGTTTTGCTGATTATCTTGAACGAAGCTATGCTCTGGTTGTTCCTTATCATATCAGGATGCTCCCTCCTGAACAGTATTGAGTTAATCCCATAAGAGGTTGTTAGATCGTGCTTGGTAGTTGTAAACGACACATCCCAATCCACCATATATATGGCAGCTACCCCGTCCCCCCCTGGGAAAAATGGCAAAGGTGGCAATATTAATACTCAAAGTAAGAGTCATAAAAATATTTATCAATTATAAGATTATATGTAAATCCTCAAACCTTGCAAACTCTGCTGTGGTGTTGCATGGGCGCCTATTAAGAAAAGAAAGGATACAGAGTAAATTAACACTTTCTGGTATCGATCGCTGATACAATCACCATATGACAGAGAAGCCAAGTGACAGAAATCATTCAAATTAGCAAACACATGCAAAATAAAAGCAACAAAATGCTATGGGCAAAATTTTTCTCACACAGCCACAGCAAAGTCATCTATATAAGAATTCTTGCATGCTTTATGTATCAAGGAAAAGTACCCCTCCCCCCATTTTGATTTGAAATAGGAACAAATGGTAAAATGTCATTACTCTCCAAATGCACAGTTAAATGCATTAAACTTCAACTTAGACACACATTATTATTGATTTCTTTATAGTAAGAGTTAAGGATAGCTACTATAGCTAGTTGATGCCTATCAAACATAAACTAAAATGCAGCTAATTGATGCAATGAAACAAAAAGTACGATAAAATAATTACATATTTACAGGTGAGTTTTCAAAGAGGATAAAACTAAAAACTCCTACCTTGCATTTCAAAATCGTTCATCAAACACTGGAGATAAAAGCTTGCAGAGTCAACATTTAGAGTTCAACCGAAACCAGGGGCTTTCAAAGATGGTTTCGCAATGATTTGTATCATGGAAAATTTCCAATGGACCTGTACAATAAACTTAATTTTCAGTTTCTCGTTTTTGAGAAGAATATAAGACTCGTGGATGTCATCCTGAATAGAAAAAACAGAATGAAAATATTGTGGGGGTGACATGGTCAAACTACATCCCTAAAATTAAGGGTGCATTACACTTGGAATGGAATGTAATGCAAGAAATGATTACTCAAAAGAAAGTCATTTCAAGAGTAGTTGAAGCATTTCAAGATATAATTTTTTCAAAGGTAAAACCGGAGGTCAAATTCAAAAACTCTTTTTCAAATGCCTGTGATATCAACTATGGTTAGGCCCTTTCGTAAAGCCTCTGCTTTCAAGTGGACTCCAAACGTGGACTTTGCGGACTTGCCTCGAGTATTTCATGGACGATTTTGAAATATTTTGGAGATCAACAAATGTAGATAGGAATCCAGGAGGTCCCGATATCACATTGCTTTGTTCTCTTGTTTATTACTTTTTGAAACACAAGGGGAGATTAAAAAGCATTGATACATGAACTTTTTAGATCATTCTTTTACTCTAATATAATGGTATGCCAGGGGAAAAGTTTAATGGCTGTGATAAACATAAATTTGATACCAACGGTGCACTATCTTGAAAGATGGGAAAGATGGGATAGAAAGCAATGACAAGGAGAGTTATTGTCACTATTGTTCTCTTGGAGGGAGATTTTGTTGAAATTTCATCAAACTTATCGGACATCAAATTTATAAAAGGTTCATGATCTTAGGCTTCCATTGGTATTGTCCTTGTAGTGCTATCAAATAGTTTGCATGCTTTCCTCAAGTTGTTAAAAGTTCAAATCAACATCACAAATGCCAGCAGTTTAAAAACAATTAACTAGATTAAAGTTTGGCTGCTAAATCACAATCTGGGCTCGAAATTTCAATAAGAACAATAGCAAGGAATTTTGACAAATTTCCAAAACGAGGCTACTTAAAGGAGCTGGATAAGAAACTGTCGGGGAAATGTTTGATTTGGCTATAATCTGCTGAGTTAATTTATTGCGACTGTTCTACGAAAATTCAAAATAAATTTCTCATCCTAGAGATTAGCCTTTGCACTTTCTTCTGACACAAATTAAACCTCCATATGTTTTGGGATGGGTGCGATATAAATGGATTTCCAACAAGCACTTTCGTTGATCTTTCACCCAAAGATCAGCCTGTATCTTGATAAGGATCTTTCCTTTTGAATTTAGCCAATTACAAAGGAATTTCCATTTTTCAAAATGCGATATTTGATGCACAAAACGGGAACTTGTTTACATATTTCTTATCCAGCTCCTTTAATTGAAGTGGTGCACAAATAATAAAATTCATTTAGTCTACAATAGGAGATTCCACAAAATATTCAAAGATGATAAATTTACCTTGGATAGATTTGTGAGCATCCTCAACTGCCTCCACTCTTTTTCTTACATCTGATTTCATAAAAAGATATAAGAAACCAATATTGATTGATATAAACTGAACATCATCTTCAAAGAATTAACACTAATCTTCCATTGGTAACTGAATTAAATATCATCTAAAATAAATTAAAACTAGAAGGATGACCTAGAAGCTACCAAAATGAATAAAAAGATACTTAGTGGAGCAGAAGTTGAATTTAGCCCAAATAATAAAGTGGTATCTTTGTTCATTCTATATTAAAGTTCTTGAATTACAACTTTTGTCCAACACATCACCTAAAACATTGGAGGTTAAGAACATTGATGACTTGGTCCCATTCTTGGTCTAGCCCCTTTGCCTTTCCCTGACAAGAATTCACTGTCAATGTTACGCCTTTCATAAAACAGTGCATGCTGGGTAATTAGGATCGATCTCTCGCACTCGTTGTTTTGTTTCTATTGTGTTCGCATATTCTCTTGCCCTCAGAAGTCAGTTCTTGACCGGTTTTGACGAGTTTACTCAACTAAACGGGATAACAAACTCCTAGGTCGCCTAGGTCGCCCTCTTCCTCCTTTTCATTCTACTTTTCCGGTTAACAATGCTTTTTGTATTTTATCTGCTCTAATTATGTGCCCAAAGTATCTTATTTTCCTCTGTTTTATTTCCAGCTACAGGGATCTATTTGTCTTGGCTAATTCCAATACTCTTTTATTTGTCATGTGTGCTGTATATGGTATCCTTAATATTTTTCTTTAAATCCACATTTCAAATGTTTCGATTTAGGTCCATGCTTGGTTTACAATCTCAATGAAGTGAGGCTTGGGATGTAATTATAGTGATAGTAAAGCTTTAAAAACCGTGAGGCCTTCACCCAGCCCTCACCATCGTGTAATAAACGTTGGATATATTTTTTAGTATTTTCAGCAGCTGTTTCAATCTGTTCTGTTACATCTAATGTCAGAAAAAGACATTCATATAAAAATTAATAATAATAACCAGAAATTGAAATTATCTGAGAAAACCGTGATTCTTTGATCTGCCCTGACCACCTGGTAATAAACTATACAATTACTGTTTTCTTTTAGTGATTCTGAAAATACTATGCGACTTGTGACAGCCTCTGTAAAAGCTACTTTAGCATAGGCTTGACTAACTGCTTTGAGATTATGCTTACTGGAGATGGCCCCAAGAAACAGTCAGGCAAAATAATGCAAAATAGCAAACTTACCTTGGATAGATTTCTGGGTATTTTCCGCAGTTGCATCCATCCTTTTTCTTACATCTAATGTCAGAAAAAGACATTTATAGAAAAATTAATAACAATAACCAGAAATTGAAATTATCTGAGAAAACTGAAACATTGGTTGGAAAGCGCAGCTTTATTATAAATTGTAACATTAGGACCCAACGAACATCATTTTGAGAGTCATTTCAGAAAAGACAAACGTAGTTAAATCGACATTTCCAGTTGGTTAAGACGACATTTCCAGTTGGTTAAGACAAATCCATTAGCAAAAAATTAATTAATTAAGACATGTTCAGGACGTTTCGAGACGAGCTTGTCTCATCTTCAGCTAAATCAAAGTTACACCTGTGAGGTTTTATCGTGATAATTATTCTAGAGAAAATGCATAATAAATTATCAATCATACGATATCTAAATAAGGAAAGTCTATTGAAATTGAACTAAAAGGAAAGTCCAGGGAGATTAAAAAAGATACAACGGTATAGAAGAGTTCTGTTGATTGAGTGTTGGGCGGTCCCTCAAGATTAGAAGTCTCTCGTGTATCAGCAAATCAAAATTGTTGTTGGCTTTGTCCAAAATACAAAAATCATCAAAAGACACGGCATGACCAGTTTCATTAATATGGTCCCTAATGGATGAAGGAGCACCTTTTATACGTATTCCTTTCTTGTTTATTCCTAAATGTTCCCTACAACGAACAACAAAATGGCGTGATGTTTTGCCATAATAAGTAGCCTGGCAGCTACTACACGTAAACTTGTAAACAACAGAAGAACAAATGTTCGTAGGGATGCGATCTTTGAAAGGGAAAATGTTTTCAATGCGTTTAGCTGATTGAAAAACAACGCGAAAATCGACATGGGGGTACGCGTTACCTAAAAATTTACATAGTTTCTTTTTCACCCTGAGACTGTATTGGCCTAAATAAGGTAAACAAAAAATTACCGGGAGTTTCGATACAGTGGCCGGTCTTATTTTAGGTATGTATTGCCCATCCAAAAATTTTTTAATGAGTTTGTCGATAAGATGTTTGGGGAAGCAGTTTTGCTGTAGAAATCGTTTGATGTTACACAGTTGGTCGTGAAAATGCGCATAAGAGGAACAAATATGAAACGCGCGATAAACCAGGACTGTGACAAGATTAACCTTATATTTATCTGAGAAAACCATGAGGCTTTTTATCTGCCCTGGCTATCTGGTAATAAACTATACAATTACTGTTTTCTTTTAGTGATTCTGAAAGTACTATGCGACTTGTGACAGCCTCTGCAAAAGCTACGTACGTTGTGACAGACTATGGAAGAAAAGGTTTGTACTAAAGGCTTTAGCATTATGCTTTCTTGTGATGGCCCCCAGAAACAGTTCTTTCATGCAAAAAATGCAAAATAGCAAATTTGCCTTGGATAGATTTTTGCGCATTTTCAGCAGCTGCATCCATCTGTTTTGTTACATCTAATGTCAAAAAACGACATTTATATAACAAAAACCATAGATTGATATGATCTGACAAAACCCTAAGACCTTGCCCTTCCCTGACCATTAGGTAATAAACAATATACGTAATTAATATTTTCTTTTAGTGACAATGAAAGTACTATCAGACACTTAAAACTTGTTCCCTTCCATCTAAAAAACAACTAGCAATATCTTTTTGGAGTTGTGATGTTTTGTAAACAAATCATAGAAACAAAAGTTTTCATAAATTGAATTAATGTCTAGCCCAATAAGACAATTTTTTAGTAACACCTTTTAGCAGCAGAGCCTCCATCATCTCCAAAATTTATTTGGATTTGGTCATCAAGTCATAGAGAAACAAGGCAAAGTTAAAAGAACAAAATCAAAATTCTGAATTAAAATGGAAAGTTGACCAAAACACACTCCAAGAGTGGACTTGCTCCAAGTCTCGCTCTAGATCAATAAAAAAACGGGAGGGGAGAAGAAAGAAAAGGGCAGGGAGAAGGGAAGGAGAGCGAGACTTGTGGACTACGCGTTTCAAAAACGAGACTGGTCATGATCTTGACAGGCGGCTTTCTTTGATGTTGGCGGAAGAGCCAATCAAACTTGAGCAGGTGAATGCCAAGCTTCGCTTTCGGAACGCGTAGTCCACAAGTCTCACTCTCCTCCCCTTTCCCTTCCCTTTTCTTCCTCTTCTTCCTTCCCATTTGTTTATTGATCAAGAGCGAGACTTCGAGCAAGTCCACTCCAAGAGAGTCGAAATAGGCGGAGCAGAAGAGATCAAAATTGTTCAACAAAGGAACATGTTTGGCAAAGATGTGGTCTCATGTTTTTGGCCATGACTGGAAATGCAATTGTCCTCATGGAAAAACTTCCATCCAAACAACTTAAATTTGTCCCTTCCCTTTGGTCATCTACAGTAGGCAATCCAGGAGTGAACTTAAATCTCATTTCAGCACTTACAGTGCATGTCAATTTGATGTATAATACAATAATAATATAACAAAGTTTGATTTTCAATGTAAAAGCTAACCATGAAATTTTTGCTCATTTTCTCTCAATACACCTTCCATATCATCCTGCCTGATTCCCATTTCTAAAACAGAATTACAAGCAGATACTTAGTACAGAAAAAAAAAACTTCAATAATGCATCTTTGCGATGGCCGATTCAATTAGATATAAGAAAATTTAGATGTACGTCAATGAATACGTCAAGTATGAATTGCATGTGTGAATGATGCATCTTCTTGAAATGCTTCAAAATTTGCTTTATTGCTAAAGGACTGCCCTTACACATCATGAGTTTTTTTTGCAAATTCTTACCATGGTAAATCGCTTGACTAAGGGCCAATTCATACGTTGTGCCTAACTTGCACTGAATCAATTTACAAAGTTTCAATATTTTCAAAGTGTCAATTAAGTTTGAGATAAGCTCAACGTCTAAATTCAATTTGGAATTACATTAAAGACCCATTGCTAACCATGATCCTTTGTGGCACTAAAGAGGACTTTTGTCTTATCTGAAAGTCCTTTTTGGCCTAAATCCCCTTTGTCTTGCTGTTCAATCGGTGCACAAAGGATCATGGTTAGCACTGGGTCTTTAAGTGCAAAAATTTTCTGTGCGACAAACTTTCGGACAAAGACTTGTCCAAAAATTTATTTGTACGAAACATGGTGCTGTCCGAGAATTTGTTAAGCCAAAAATCTTTTAACCAATATGTAGCATGAATTCAATGACAACAACAGGAACGGAGACAAGAAATATGAAAGCGAATCTCAATTATGGCATGATGGATTATCGTAAACATGCAAAGTTTTGAGAAGAACTTATGTTTCAAATCCTGCATTATTGTTATTAGTCAAAAACATAACAAAAATGTCCTCACCATCCACTTTCAAATTGACCAAATACGAATACAGACAAGGAAACTAGTGAACTTTGCTGTTCTATTTTAGAAAATTTGACATGAGTAGGAACTTTGGGACATGATAGGAGGCTAATTAGAACTTTATAAAAGTGTTTGGTTTCAGCAAATCATAAACATGATGCAATTTTTGCATTAATGGTTTAAAAGCTTGTCAAAATTTTGTCCGAAAATTGATTTGTCCAAAATATAAAAAATGTGTCCGAAGATATTTTTGCCAAAGTATATTGTCCGGAATTTTATCTGCCAAAAATTTTTGCACTTAATGTAAGCTCAAATCAAATGGAAAGGACAACGTAAGCTCTTCGTTGCCAGTCGCATTATGCGACCAAAGCGCGACTTGGATTTAAAAATCGCACTTCTGATGAATCAAACAGAGTTGATCTGTCTCCAGTCCAACAAAGCCTCATATCCGAGTGGGTGCCAAAAAGAAGTAGCTTTCGGAATTGCCAAAATGAACTGGTGCGGCAAAAGTGCGAATTTTAAATCTAATCAAATTTTTATGACACGCTTAACTTGTGCTTTTGTCAATCTGAATCCTAATTGATTCAATGCGAGTTAAGTGCTACACAGTGAGCAAGAAATGCAATCTTACTTTTTGTGCAAGTCCTTGTTTTTTTGATGATTGAAAATAATGTAATATGGTTGTAATGTAAGTGATTCACCAAACACTATGCTATCTCATTTCAGCACTTACTGTGCATGTCAGTTTGATGTATAATACAATATTAATATAACAAAGTTTGATTTTTAATGTAAAAATTCACCATGAAATTTCTGCTCATTTTCTCTCAATACACCTTCCATATCATCCTGCCTGATTCCCATTTCTAAAACAGAATTACAAGCAGATACTTAGTACAGAAAAAACACACTTCAATAATGCATCTTTGCGATGGCCGATTCAATTAGATATAAGAAAATTTAGATGTACGTCAATGAATATGTCAAGTATGAATTGCATGTGTGAATGATGCATCTTCTTGAAATGCTTCACAATTTGCTTTATTGCTAAAGGACTGCCCTTACACATCATGAGTTTTTTTTGCAATTTCTTTAACATGGTAAATCCCTTGAATAAGGGCCAAGTTATATATCGTGCTTAACTCGCACCAAGTCATTTTACAAAGTTTCAATATTTTCAAAGTGTCAATTATGTTCGAGATAAGCTTGACGTCTAAATTGAATTTGGAATTACATTAAGTGCAAAAATTTTCTGTGCGACAAACTTTCGGACAAAGACTTGTCCAAAAATCTATTTGTATGAAACATGGTGCTGTCCGAAAATTTGTCAAATTTGTAAAATGAAAATATGTTGAAAATTTTGTCTTTGGCAAGATACAGTACTTATTGTTATAAAGATGCTGACTCACTGTTATTGTAAAGATAAGCAATTTTACAAGATCTGATGTGATTTGGTAATGGGCGTGGTAGCTGTTTGTAAAATATGGGCGTTTCCTGGCGATGAGAGGGCGTGATACCAAAAAATTTTACCAATTTGATTATCTACTTTTCCCTCCTCCAAGCCGCCCCTGGGAACAATCTACCATCAGAACTATTTTGCTGAGAACATCAATAGTTTCAAACAAAAGATCAAAGAAGAATTCCTTAATTAAAGATCCCCAAAGACAAGATGATAGCCTCTACATATTATATTGAAAACCAAAATCAGCTGATGGAAAGGCTTTGCCTAACAATTTTCAGAATGAATCTATTCCAAGTTATTGTTTGACGCAAAATCCTTTTTCCCAGAACATTTTTTCATATTGATAACACCTCTGGAAGAACCAAATGGAAACAATGTTGTTTTTACCCTTTTGATGCTATCCCTGCCATTTTTAAACCGCAGTGTTTTCAGACTAAATCTTCAACTTTTACATGTAAATTTTGCATCCCTGTGATGAGATATATGACTTTATTTCCTTAATTTTATACTGTAATTAAATTCATAGCAAAATTATACACATAGAGAAATATAGTAATATAAAACTCTTCACATATCTTTTCCTTAATAGACCAATGGCATGAAGTTACATCCATTGATTGAATGTAATAAATTAAAGTGCTTGGAGCAAAGGAGAACGGAAGAAGTAAGAGCAAACGAGAAGATGTCTAACAACACAATATGGTAAATACACATGTGAAAATACCTTCAACGTTTTCCTCTATTGTATTTAGTTGCCCTGTGAGATAATTGGTGTAATAATCATTGAGCTGCCTCTCTTGATCAAGCTGGCTTTGAAGTTGCAAACTCAACTGTGTTGTGATTGGTGCATTTTGTATCGCTACGATTTCTGCAAGTCCCATTTGTAAGTTTAATACTTGAAATGCATTTTGAATGTCGGTGATCTTTGTCAATAAGTCCTGGGGTATAATGGATGCACTCTTTGAATGAAAACATTTATTCCGAATGCCTCGCAGCTTCTCCAATTCACTTTTTTCAATCTGGTTAACAATGCCTGTGTTAGTGAGGGCAAAGAATAGAGCAGTAGGGTCCCAATTATTACTATCACCAGCAATTAGTGTTGGTCTTAAGTAACTGAAACGTGACAAGATTCTCTGTGGGATCTGCCTAATCAGAAATTGACCATTGTTAGCACTGTCTTGCCATGGATTCTGTGGAAACTTTGAGTTCCATTGCATCTTGAAGTAAATCCGTAGGTTCTTTGGGATTATATTCAAGACAATTTGGCACATGATCCAAAAATTTTCTTCATCCTTTGTGAGTACCATTTTGATCGATCAAACTAGAAAGGAGAACAGAGATTTAACATACTGCAATACTTCTAAACTGCAGTCTCCATGACATACAGTTTTAAGTTTGGTTCAGCTTTCATTTTAAAAATTTGTCTGCATACAAAAATCATTATAACAAATTTACAAATATTGCAAATAACAAGTTACAGGAGATGACAAATTACAACAAGACTAACATAGGACATCAGAAATTTCTATGGAGAAGAATTTTCTTACAGGAGGCACTCTCTCAGTAGATAAACTAATCGAGGAGAGAGCACCCCCTTAGTTAAAAATCTATTATTCTATTTGAAATATCTTAAACATTTTGGGATTGATTTATGCAAAAAAACAGCTAAAAAATCTAAACTTGATAATTTGTGGAGAACAGGTGTAATTTGAGTTGACGGCGAAAACTCAACATATCCATAAACTCTCTTCTGTATGCATTGGAAAGTAAATTTGCCCAGTAATCTACCGGGTGAGTCAAAAAAAGTTTTGGCGTTTGGAGGGCTGTGGAATAAAAAGTATGTGACCGATATTCAAAACTAAAATGTTAATCTATCACTCAAAGGCTAACTTAGATTAGAAAATTTTGTTAGGGATACTGACACGATGTTACAGTATCCCTGTACCTTACTGCAAGTTATCCCTCTACGTAACTGAACAACACTAGAATATCTGATGTTATCCCCCTATCGACACGATGTTATCCAAGCAAAATACTGAACAACCCCTCATATACTGATGTTATCCCTCTATCGACATGAAATTATCCCTCAATCGCACTGTTTGTTACCCCCCTCAGATACTGAATAGCCCCTCTCTTACTGATGTCAGCCCTCCAACGACCCAGGTTGGAAAACTTGCATTCACTCGCAGCTATGATATTGTTTCAAACTCGCTACTCGCGGCTAAAATCGACGGTTCTCACATAAGATAACAAAAGATCTATTGTTAATCTTTGCCTCTCTCGCATCTTTTTAAAGTCTACTCGCAGCTCGCAGTTACAAATTTATTTCACTCGCTACTACGCGTAGGCCAAATCATGCATGTTTTCCAACCCGGCCAACGACACGATGTTATCCTTCTACCTTACTGAATAACCCCAAATCTACTGGGGCCATCCCTCCCACGACATGATGTTGCCCTCTTACTTACTGTATGATATCCCTCTAAATTCATATAATTTTACAATAGGTTTAAAAAGGTTCATAACTATGCATGTTTTTCAACCTGACCTGTTAAAAAGATTAAAATATGTATCAAAACAAAAGAATTACTGACCTAACCTAATTTACAATATCATACATAACTAAGGCAATAAAAGAGAACGTAAAAATAAAATAAAAGTTATCCCCGACTATAGCTGTTCTTTGAAGGTTTTCAGGGAGGGGGCCAATTTAGCAGCTCTTTCTAGGCGGTTCCACAGTTTTGCACCGTGATAAGAAAAAGCCCTTTCTTTGGCCACTGGTCGTTTTTAACTGAACTGCCTCAAATCTAACTGCATGTTATCCCTCCAACGACATCATGTTATCCCTCTATCGCACTGAACAGCCCCAATTTTGCTGAGCAACCCCTACACTACTGCACAGACGTTATCCAGGGTGGCACCAGCAGCCAGCCATTGTCTATTTCCTTTCTGTTTCCTTGTTTGACGAACCCATACTTCAGGCCTTTCCAAACCTCCACCTTCTCGCTTGTGATCGCAATAAAACTCACAATGACATCTTTACTTCGAGGGAAATAAACCTTTATAATAACAGGAGATATGAATGAATGAAATGAAGATATAACTCACTTTTATCCCTCATTAGTTATCTCAGCACTTCCTTGTTGGTCCTCCGTGGTTTGCTTCATCCAGGAAAGAACGAAAGTTGCCGCCACCCTACACTAACTACCTCAGTCCAAACTTCCATCTTTATTGAATTGGATTACCGCACTCCTCCGCAGCCACTAACGATAGGGCAAAACTTTTTCGAAGTAGGAGGCGCAAAAGTGGAAGTATTTTGTTGTTAGAGTTTTGCATTTTGAGTCGAAAGTCTGGACTTGCCCCAGTCTCCCATGTGTCTATTTCCACAAAAACTTCCACTTGAGAGTTCTCCATGCCCACTAGATAATGGGAAGCCTCTGCCAAGAAGAGAGACTTGTATTATTCATTATTCCCTACCTCATGAAAAATTAACAACAATGATAATAACTAATGTTTTGCCAGGTTAACTTTTTCAGGCGTAAAACTAACTGATGTCATTCAAGGACCTGAACAAGAGATATATGTGGTCAACCTTCAGATTTGCGCAAAAATGTGATTGTATAATATGACTGCCGATGTACTTGTGTGTGGCAGCCACTCATCATACCCGGGGGGGGGGGGGCATTCCCAAACTTGACTTGACAGAATGTGCTGCTCAACGGGGTATCCTTTTATGGTAAAAATGGCAAGCCCGTGCGAAGAAGATATGGGAAGCCCCTGCGAAGAAGAGAGACAAACGAAGACAGAAAATACTTGTATTATTCACTGCCTCATCAACAATTAATGAGCAAGTCTGAATTCTAGGAATCTCTTATGATCACGTGACAGTTCAATTCAATTTTATTCACAGAAATACAGCTATTGATGGAAGGTGTGCTCTGCACGGCCGGCAATCTTTAAAAGGCGGAATGGAATGATGGAATGATGGAAGGATGAACCGATGGACCAATGGAATAATAAAAGTGAAATAGAGTAAAAAATATGTAAAGGCTTTCCTTTGTCAAGGTAAATAGTTTCTTAAGTTACATTTCCCCACTACTGGAGTTTCTTAAAGTTTTGGCGATCTGAGAGATGAGTTTCTTATGAGCTCTTTCCAATAACAAAGCACATGTACAGAATTATTTTGAGTAGGGGGGGGGGGGGCGAAAATCTGTGTTATTTCAAACATGGTAAAATTGCCAAATGATTTGTGCTTTTGATGGTAATAGTTTTCTATATGAGGAAATGTACACACCCTATAGGAAGGCACAGTGATCCAGAAAGTGCAAATTTTGGAAAGAATTACAGAATGTCAGAAAACATCAATGGTGATAAATGGTCTTAAAGAGGATACCTTAAGGATCAAAATGAAGCAAAAAGTAGACTTTTCTGACTTTTGGGATGTAAATAGTTGACAAAACTAAAAATGACATCGCAAATAAAGTTGAAAAATAATAGTCAGTTAAACTTCTGTTCATCAGTGGCGTAACGCACGGTGGTTGGTGTTAGAGCAACTCCTAAGGGACTCTGAGCTGCAGGGGCCTGATAGGGGCCCCTTGCGATCTTCATTAAAGTACTAATTTAGTATTGGAAAAACAGCGTATCAATTTGCCATGTCAGTGTTTTTTTTCAACTTGGCAAAAAGTGTCCATTGGAAAAATCTGAAAATCAGCTTTTTTGTCCTAAAAAGATCAATTTTGACTTTAACGGACTATATCTCTCGACAAAGACAGGTTTTGAGGCACTTTGGAATGTTACGTCATTGGGAGGAGCGTAATTGGATTCTATATTCCAAAATACCTTAGTTTACAAAATTTCAATTTTGGACCTCCCAAAATTGTTTTCACAAGTTTTTATCTTTTTATCTTTCCCAGAGCTCGATTTTCTAATTTCTCGAAATCCGTTGAAAAAACTTTGGGGAGGGGGTTGATTTTCACTCACTCCGAACATTCATTTCCTTCTCTCAGAACATTCATTCATCCATTTCATTCATTCATTCTCTGATTTATTCGAAGTTTTCAGGATCATTGCCACATACCGGCAACAGTAGCATCTTGCCAAGGGCACACAGTAAAGTTAAGATAATAAATACAAACCTGCGTGCTTCAATGTCAGACCAACGCTCGGAACATCTCATTGAAGTAAGCATTGACAGAGATATTGCCAATAAAATTGAATTGGACAGCCTATTTGAACTATTTGAAACCAGTGGAAGTTGGAAACTTGCTTTGTAAATTAAAGTAAATTACTTCGACACAGAGAAGTAAGTGAAAATTTGATAAGTCAGTGATAACTTCAGTGAGTGATAAACTGATACTGATAGCAATGTTTCTTATTTACGCAGATCTGATGGTAGTAAACCTACATTAACTGTGATTGTTCCCACTGTTAGCCTTTTTTGAGAACTGATTTCGATTTCAATTCATATCTCTTCCTTCCTTGTAGATAGTTACATGCATTATATGGTGTTGTGCTGCACTATTCGATCTTTTTATGCATAAATGCCCACTGTTACGAAAAATGCTGCTTGACAAAGCTGCTTCTCCAAAATTTTCTAAATAGTTCTGAAATGCTTAAGAGGGCGTTTCCCGCGTTTTCCGAGAGTCTGAAGGGCGTGGTCACGAAAAATTTTTCTGGGGGCTTCGCCCCCAGACCCTCTCCTTTTTCCAGCCCCTTTTTCCAGCCCCATTTCCAGACCCTCTTCCAGCCCCATTAAAAGAGATTCGCATAAGAAACAACACTGAAGAATGGATGGATGAAGAAGTTCTGGAAGGGATCAGGATTCGAGACAAGCTGTTGTCCAAATTTAAGAGGACAAAAAGTCATATAGACCATGTCAACTTCAAAAAATCTCGAAATAATGTTTTGTCTCTCATAAGGAAGAAAAAGAAAACTTGTGTTGTTGGAAAACTAAATGAAAATGTTGGCAAGCCTAAAGAACTATGGAAAAGCCTAAAATCACTGGGACTCCCTTCCAAACAAGACAAACCGTCAAAGATCTGCCTAAAAAAAGATGGTGAGCATTGTTTCGATGACAAAATCAATTCGAACATCTTTAAAGATTTCTTTTCAAATTTGGCTAAAGAATTAGTAAATAAGTTACCAAATCCGCCCTGTAAATTTGGAGCAGAAAGTATCAAAAGATATTACAAGCACTTCAACCTTGGAAAGCAGAAATTTACACTACACCATGCAACTGAGGAAAGTGTTCTCAAACTTTTGGAGGGAATAAATCCCACAAAAGCAGCGGGGCTTGACAATCTAGCAGGCAAGTTCCTTAAGGACGGTGCACAAATACTTGCCAAACCAGTTTCAGAGCTATGCAATCTTTTCATCTCCCTATCACTTTTTCCAGAGGATTGCAAGCAAGCTAAATTGAAGCCACTCTTTAAAAAGGGTAGCAGAGATGAACCAAAAAATTATAGGCCAATCTCACTCTTGCCGCAGATTTCCAAGGTAATTGAAAAAATTGTCCATGAGCAGGTCCTAGAATACCTCGATACAAACAAAATTCTTTATCGATATCAGTCTGGCTTTCGCCCTCACCACTCAACGGACACATGTTTATCATACCTAAGTGACAAAATCACACAGGCGTTCGAAAAAGGGATGTTTACTGGCATGATTTTAATTGATCTTCAGAAAGCGTTTGACACCATCGACCATGAAATTTTCCTTGAGAAATTAAAACACCTTGCCTTTTCCGATCCAGCCATATATTGGTTTAGGTCTTATCTAACAAGCCGAACTTTCTTTGTAAACATAGGAAAAGAGACCTCATCACCTGGGGAATTATCATGTGGAGTTCCGCAAGGCTCTATTCTTGGCCCACTCATTTTTCTCCTTTATGTCAATGATATGCCTCAGGCAGTTGACTGTGATCTACTTTTATATGCAGATGACTCCTGTCTTGTTTTCGGAGATAATAACATCAATGAGATAGAAAAGCAACTAAATAAAAATTTTAACTCCCTTTGTGACTGGTTTGTTGATAACAAATTAAGCATTCACTTCGGAGAGGACAAGACAAAGTCTATACTCTTTGGCAGGAAAAATAAACGATCTGGCAGCAAGGAACTGGATATCAGAAGAGGTGACATCAAGATTAAACAATACACCTCAGTGACGTATCTGGGCTGTGTTCTTGATGAGAACCTGTCTGGTGAGTCGATGGCAGCCAGGACCCTGAGTAAAATCAATGGCAGACTAAGGTTCCTCTACAGAAAGCAAAACTTTCTTGACTTCTCTCTCCGTAGGTTACTTGCAAATGCACTGATTCAGCCACACTTTGACTATGCATGCAGTGCTTGGTTTCCAATGCTTACTAAAAGATTAACCAAAAAGATTCAAACAGCGCAAAATAAATGTATCAGGTTCTGCTTGAATCTGAATAATAGAGCACACGTAGGAATCAAAGAATTCAAAGATATAAATTGGCTCCCCACAAAAGAGAGATTTGAGCAATGCACTGCTACAAATGTTTTCAAGTTTTTTAATAATTCAGCCCCTTCCTATATGTCGGAGATGTTCTCACCAGTTGGCCAGGGCAGGATCACTCGCAGATCTAAAAACAAACTAAATCTACCATTCCGAAAGACTAACATGGGGCAAAATGGTCTCTCTTATATAGGACCCAAAATTTGGAACAGCCTACAGTCGGACCTCAAATCTTCAAACAATGTCAACAGCTTCAAGCATAAGATCAAGGACGAATTCTTTAATGATCTTCAGAAGCGAGAAAATAGTCCTTATATATATTATTGAATTCCTAAAAGCTGTAACAGAAATTATCCTTCAACAATAACAAAAATGTTTTTCTTTCATTTTCCTTTTGAATAGCACTCCTGGAGGGACCATTATGGAAACAAGGTTGCATTGACCTTTTAATGCTATCCCTGCCATCTTTTACCATGGGGTGTTTTTAAATTAGGTTATTAATAAGATATGTAATTTTTGCCTGTAATTATTTCAAATTGTAGATATTGTAATTAGATTTCTTTTCTTTTATAAATAGTTATATATTTACTTTGATGGCAAAATTATACATACATACATACATACATACATACATACATCCACCCCAGTTTTTTCGGGCTGCCGACGCCCCTGTCCTAATTCAACGTTAAAGCTTTAGAAGAAAACTGGAATAACGCATCCTATAAGGCTCCAGAAGAGCTGATTCTTTTGGCAATTTGTTCCCAATTCATGCTATTATTGTTTTGAATTCTTTCAACGACTCATTTTGGTATTCAAACGAAGGAATACGATTTTAGATGAAAACGATCGTTTCTTATGTGTTATTTTTGATTGGAATTACGGAATCCTTGATGGCTCTAAAGGGAATAAGTCAGTATTTTTCTGCTCTGATACGTCTTACTAAAACAAAATTTGCCACTATTGTGACTTCCAATACAGATGAATCTCATGAGCTGGGTGATTTTGGTATATTTAAATATGATGCGTTAAGTGGAATTAGTCTTCCTTGTGTGCTCCAATCCAAAATTACTTTGCGTCAAAATGTGGGCAACTACTTCACACACAAGTATACCAAATTTCATGAAAAGAGCACCACATGATGAAAATTAGATCATATGGAATATTTCAATCATACCACCAGTGGAATCTTTCCATCCTTTGGGGCTCCTAACTTCAAACCTCATAACTTACGATCAGAAACTGCTTTTGGAATCGGGGAAAAAAGCATGGAATATTTGATCTTTCGTTAATATGATGGAACTTGGGTTTTATATGGCAAGTACTTGCTTTGCCACTCAAATCGCGTCCAAAAATTTGTTGAATAAAAGGACCCTTTTTGCCAAGTTGAAAAAAAAACACTTACCTATATATCAATAATTTATTGCCCCCATCGAAGATACCCCGACACTCCTAGTGAATCTTATGTTGCTGTGAATGGAATGGAACCGCAAACTTAGCAAATTAAGAAATGTTGTAACTTGCAAACTTGGCAAAAAAGAACATGAACGCATTTTGTAAATTAGTTACTTGACGAATATTCAGTCTCTGTACGATGCTGCTTCATTTTCAAAAATTTCCTGAGGATGACTGTCGCCAATCACAATCTTTTTCTTCACTCGGCAGCGGATATTCTTTGAGAGATGCACCTTCCGACAATTTTAAGAAAAGAGCACTGCTTGAACAATCTTTCCGAGCTTACTTCTCTCGCATTCAGTATCAGCCATCCTTCCCATTATGTTTCTTATACGATTGTATCTTCATAGGTAAACCTCTATAAACTCCAGTTATGGAGGTTTTGATGTGCTTGGCTTCCCTTTAAGATGATTTTGCCGAAAAAAACACGATCTTGATTTTGGAAATTTGGAAAACTTTCATTGGTGTATCTGCCGCCCTCAGGGTCCCAGCATAGCCAAATTTCTAAGGGCCCCGAGCTCCTCCGTTACGCCACTGCTCTTCATGCTTCATTTAGTATAAATACGCAAGGATTTAGTTCCCTTAAACTTTTTACAAGGAATGAAAAACTTTGTTTAAATGTCGATGCTTTCAAAAAGTGGGCCTAGGAATTGCAACAATGCCTAGCTGACAGACAGAGCTGAAACGATGCGCGCCTTCGCACTAAGAGTTTCCAAAATCGAAAGATGGAAGACAACAACTCAGGCCGTCGAAAGTGTGATCAAGGAACAAAGATTAAATGTTTTCGATCGTAAAATGCTTACTTACGGCAATTCATACACGGAAAATATTGATAACATGGTACACATCTTGTTCAGTTTTCTTTCGTCTTTCTTTTAACAGCAAAACATTCATGTAAATAAAATTTCTAAGTACAAAAAAGCGTCATCTAAGCTTGGCCTCTTGCGCAAGTTGAAGCCGTTAATAACCATTAACCCTATTAGTACTGGGGGGCGTTTTTCGCCCCCTCCCACCGCACTTTTCTACATTGCACTAAAACGGCCTGTAATTTAACCACCAAACTTTGTGACTTTTATTGAAATATAATTGGCAATTAAATTTTTAACATTTCATTGTTCTAACTCTGATCACCTGACCACAGCAATACCATGTTTGGAGGGTAGTCAACAAAAACGTTCTTAAAACCTCAATAGATTTTGTTTCGCTCGTTCGATTGATCTCAAACATGTACCATTCGATTGCATTTGATGAGTAGTTTCATTTGATATATATATATATTGTTCATATTTGCTGACGTCAGCAAAATTTAATATCTATGACGTCATTGACATTTATGTCGTCATTGCTCTAATGAATAAAAGTAAGACATGAAAAATTGTTGTCTTTTTTGCTTCAACTTATTTATTTGATTACTTCTGAGTCCATATTTTCTAGATAAAAGGACAAGACTGAGAAATAACTGCAGAGAAAATCTGTACATGGAGCAAAAAGCTAATTAAGAGCTAATTGTCCTAAAAATAGAAATTTGAAATATCTCAAAAGTATGTATTTTAAATATGCAACATGTTTCCTACAATGTGAGACAGATTTGGAGAAAATTGGATGAGAAGTAAACTAAATATAGTTTTTCTTGCTAAGGAGGCAAAAAATTGCCAATTTTCCTTTGTTTCTTGGATGCCTAGCATCGAAACACGTGACTAATTAATTGTTATTGTTATATTTTAGTAGCCAATTGTCTAAAGAACAATGGGAGTAAGTCTTATTGCTATATCTCTTGTAGTTTCGGAGAAAAAGAGGGGGGGGGGGCGAGAAACGTTATGTCGATAAAACTTGTCGATAAAAATTTTTAGAGTTTCACTTGTTTCCTGTATCATATTACTTACGAGGCACTTGAGTAATGTCTAAACATTGGAAAAGCTTCAAAAAATATTGTTTCGAAATGTTCACGTAGGAACAGGAGGTAAACACGAAGAATGTTCTGGAACTCGTAAGAAACTCCGAGTACTCAAAATCTGAGAATTTAAAAAAAAAACTTTCAGTACTGGCTCAAATTCTTATTCCCTTGTCAAAAGATACGTGTACACTTATTCTTTGTGAATAAGAAGCCATCCATATGAATGCTCGGTTTTTCGAAAAGTCAAAAACTTTTGCAATTAAAAGCCTCCTAAACAAGAGAATTTCAAAAGTAAGGCTGATATTTGAAGAACTTAGCCTTGAATGAATCAAGACATTACTCAATTACCTTGTAAGTAATATGCTACAGGAAACAAGTGAGAATAAAGTGAAACTATGCTAACAACTTTTATCGACATAAACAGTTTCTTCAGTTATATTTTCCAAATACTGGACCTTCTTAATTTTTTGGCGATCTGAGAGTTGACTTTCTTATAAGCAGTTCCTTATAAAGAAATAAGTTTAGGCCTGATTTTATCATTTCGTCATCAAGTTCCTTACAATTAACTGAAAGTGACTGCTGTTGGAATACTGGCATGGGCAATGGAATTGGCATTGGCATTGGAAGTGACATTGAAATTGCGCCTGTGCGAAATAACAGGTAAAATTGAGTTTTCACCAATTAACTTTCTTCCGGGTAGACAGCCAAGCTCAAAACTAAGAGATTTTTCAACAAATTTTCTTTATTTATCAATTAAAAACAACAGTTGTAATTGAAACTACAAACCACAGTAACATTAAATTGTGAAATTCATGGCGAGGAAAGACACGAGGTCATCGAGCCCTCACCATAGACTTGACTGCACATTTGACAAATTCAGAAAGTCAGTCCATTGGGACAAACCGAGCTGGAATGGCGAGGACAGATGAAAATAACTAGCGGCCTGATTTGTAAAAAATGAATGGAAAGCTTTTCGAATACGGAAGCATAATTTTATACAAATTGTTCAAAGCAAATCTTTTTATCCAGTGAAAGATTTCAATATGAATTTACAACCTATACTATTTTACTACATTACTATACGATACAGCTATGCAATACCAAAGCTACTGCCCCCCCCCCCTGAGTATATAAGCAATGATATTTTGCAATATTTTATCAAATAGCTAACATGTTCAATTACGTTTCGAAATTTTTTTGGCTAAAATCGGTCATTTCGTTCAGATTCTGTAGGCAATTTTTCAAAATGAGTCCCTTTGAGAAACCTTAAAAAACGTGCTAAAATTACAAGCAAAATTCCATAATGTCTTTACCTCACAGCAATGACTTTCAACACACTTTAGCACGTGCTATCATTTTGGGTGGTTGAAAGTCTTCCCCCTAGTATGAATAACTTATTCAGGGGGATTCCATTCTCCCATGAGGACAAAATACATGAGCACACCCTAGAGTCATTATTGCAAGGAAGGCGAACAAAGGGAAATTTTGCTTGCTGTTTTAGCTCGTTTTTGCAGGTTTTCGAAAGGGACTTTCTGCATTAAGTCTCCTATTTCAACGGGAAGGAATGACCAATTAAAGCTGGGTAAATTACTGGACCTAATTTGACATATCAGGGATAGAACAAAACAGTTTTCAACATCATTGCTGTGATATTCAGAGATCAGGATTTTTTCAAACGACGGGCGTTTTTATTGACTCACCCGGTACTACTGGAAACGATACTCCGAGGAGCAAAAGCTATGACTACCCCGAGGCCAATTGAACATAGAGAATTTAAAATTGAACATAAAAGAGGCCAATTTAACATAAACAACTGCATGTACTCAGAAGTCCCATTGGGTCTTATCAAGGATTGGATGCACCTATGCTTTTTGACAATGCTATTTTGGTGCTGGGACTCGTAAGTCCCGTCGGTTGGAAAAGGGTTAAAACTACCGTCTGTCTCAAATTACAATAATTGCTACAAGTAATCACAATTTACGATGGTCTTTTGACGACGGAACAACCTTTAAAGCAGCTTATGTTTTATACCGCAATTGTGTTTGGTCACTTTTTCTGGGTCAACCCGTATATATTCTCCTGTGGGTCAGAAAAGGGTTCATAACATCAAGCACTTCACGGATTTGAATGATTCAAGTTCCAGTGGAAAGCCAAAAGATTTAGGTATTTCTGCGATTCGTTTCGCTATCTTATCAGAACTAGAAACATACAGGGTGTATCAAAAAAATTGTTCGACGTTTGATTAAATATTGAAAAATGAGGACAACATGAACAGGCTCATGGAAAAATAAACCTGTTCCTAAGATTATGAAATAATTTTAGAGACTATGATCGTGCAAATCGGTCGCAAATTCACTGAGTTACGAGCTCTCGAAGGTGGGAAATATGCGATAGCTGAAACCAGAGACCCCCCAGATTACTTGTATTGCAAAAAGCTCGAAGACAGAGGTAAGAGAAGCTTATCCAATGTCATACCTCTCGTTGATATCAGAGCAAACCAACTAGGACTTCTAAAGTAAATTATTTGTTGCGATCATCCTGAAAATTTCCTAATATTGCGTAAGTCCAAAAAATAAGGTTCAAAACATAATCGGCGAGAGTCTGAATCTGTTTCCTCAAAGCATCCATATGCTTGACAGTTAGGTTATCAAAAACCTATTTGAATGCCATTTGGTTCGCTCTGAAACAATTGAGAAATAACAGAAACGATGGCCTATGGGACTTTTACCAAAAATGCCATTTTGAGGCCTCTGGTTTCAGCTTTCGCACAAACTTGAACTTAAAAAGCTTGTAACCCCATTAATTTCTAGCGGATTTGCAAGATTCTTGTGTCAAAAATTAATTAAAAATCTCAGGAAAAGGGTGACTTGAACAAGGATCCATTCAGCGTATCGTTATTTCTTAGTATTTAATCAAAAGTCGAACAATTTTATTGAGACACCCTGTAGGTAAATTTAACTTGATAGAACTTACATGGTTGTAGAGTGACTGGAAAAAGACCTAAAGTATTGATCAGATCGTAAAGAATCTCCTTACACAAAACAATACGTAATGGACATTTCACTTCTCGCAAGAGTTATAAGACATAGATTTTCAAACGAATGCTAAAGGCTTTCAATCCCATGGCAATAAATGTGCAGAGGATATCCCTCGCCCAAGGGAAATTGCACTTTCTTTAATGTTATTTGTGAGGGAATCCTTTATGATTTGATCACTGTTTTATGCCATGTCTCAGTCATTTTGAAACCATGAAATTTTTGTGACGTTAATTTGACATGTATTTCTAGTGCTCGAAAGACGGTGAGGAAAACGACAAAAATGCTTCAATGTTTTTGCTTTTAAATAAACTTTGAAGCATTCAGATCTGTGAAGTATTGTTGATGCTATTTATTATGAAAAGCGGGAACTTTTCTCTGGTTCACCGTGTAGTTGAACAAATTAGATACAACGTCTTTTTGCTTATTTTGCTCAGGAATAAATCGCTTGTCCTACTGGGAAATGAGGGCGCATAGTTCATCTATGGTGTTTAGACCAAATACTGGAATGTTGTTCTTTATGTAATAGTTCACCAAATTGGCTGCAATTTCATAATGTTTCTTTTGTTCCGTAATGCAGCGGTTGTCCCAGAACCAGTCATCATATTCGAATGAATAAAGGTTCCAATGAACTCTGGTGACATCCCATCTTCTGCATTGAGCAGGACAATATTTGAAACCGGCTGAATAGCATAACCCTTCTTTAATAAAATTATTCACAATCTCAAGAGGTGGCACTTTCTCGTAAAGCCTTGTTCCATTCCTTAATGTGAAACGCAAATGAATCGAGGAACGCGGCATTGGAATTCTCTCCTCTGGTTTCACTTCTGTATAAAAATACTCAACTGGTACTTGACTTGGACGCAATTTGATGCCAGATAAATTGCCATTTGGTACCACCTGTAAATGCCAAGAGTATTCATTTCTATGGTAATACCAAACATAATTGCACATCATGCTAAACTGGCAGATACAATAAGCAGTGAAACCTGTTGATGTAAAAGAAAGTTTTTTGAGTTAGGAACATAAAAACTAAATGCCAGTACGATTAGGGCAGGATGGGGGTAATGTCGGTCTAAATTGATAACATATCAAAATAAGTTGCTAGTAAAACAACAAAACTGAGCAAGCACTTTCAAATTTTTCGTTTTATTGACATTCGATGATTCTTGTTTCCAGCCAAAAAGTCTCAGCTCTGATAAAAGCAGTTAAACATTTGTTAAAAAATTTCTAATTTCATCTCTGAAATAGGCCCACTTTTCCCGCTTGATTGAATGATATGAAAAAATATGAGGATAAATAAATAAAAAGAGAAATGGAGATACATGTTTCAACTATTTTCTACATTTTCCTACTACATTTTCTAGAGGTACTTTTTCCAATTATTAAAGGTTTTGTGGCGCCGTGTTGTAATCCACTGACTTTGCAGCCGGAACTGTCAGGCGGACGGGGTTCAAACCGGTAAATTACTAGATAGGGTTGATTGTATGCTGATGATACAAGCATTTCTTATGCCTCTAAACATATCGGAGAACTTAATACCGTTATAAATAGGGATCTTGATTGTCTAAATAAATGGCTACAGGGTAACAAACTGTCATTAAATGTTGTAAAGACTCAGGCGATGGCTGTAGGATCACAACCAAACTTGAAGAGAGTTCCCGATTAGAAAGTAGACACGCCATCCTTTCTATTGGAGAATCTGCCATTGATATCGTTAAAAATGTGAAATACTTAGGAGTTCAACTTGATAGTAACCTTGATTGGAAGTTTTATGCAGCAAGGTATTTCTTGATATTTGATATTTGATTTTATTAAGGAGGGTTGCCCTTCAACAGAGTTGTTTTACAAGGGGCCCTCCAAACCAGAGTTGCTTTACAGGTATCTCATGTTATAGGCTTTTTGAAATATGCAAAGAAATTCGTACCAAAAGAAACTCTCATACAAATGTACAAAGGCATTGTCGAGCCACATTTTCGTTACTGTTGTTCAGTATGGGGAAGCTGTAATGAAACAAAATTGAGGGCGTTGCAAAAATTGCAAAAAACTCTGGCTGCAAGGATTGTCTCCAATAGCAGTTACGATACATCTGCTACCCTTTTGATAAAGAACCTTAAATGGCCTACTGTTACCGACATGATTAACCCTATTTTAACCAAGTGAAAAAAAGCAATTTTCTACCGGGGGGGGGGGCGTTCTTCGCCCCCTAATAATCTTCACTACTATGATAGCTATGACAATGAAACTTGCACTGTGTCATAATTAAACAAAGAAGAATCCAAAAATAGCATCAATTAATTTTTAATCACGTGATTGGTTGCTAGGCAACCAAAATAGGACAAATTTTGACGAAATTGAGCGATTTGGAGAAAAAGGTAGATTTATGTTAAATGATTGGCTAAAATAGGTTAAAAACTATCCAGATATTTACTTGATAGCCTTAGATTGAGATTTAATTAAGTTTTATAGGAGATATTATTTTACACCTTCATTCTCTTTAACCCAGAAGGAGTGGCAGAGAATGAAGGTGTAAAATTGTTGTGGGATATGAATATACAATGCGACAATGTGATAGAAGCAAGGAGGCCAGACATTGTTATAATTGATAAGAAGGAAAAAAGTTGTATAATCGTTGATATTGCAGTGCCCGCCGATGGAAGAGTACATGAAAAGGAAAGAGAAAAGGTGGAGAAATACCAGGACTTACGGAGGGAAATCGGAAGGCTGTGGCAACTGAGGAAGGTGCAGGTTGTTCCAGTGGTTGTAGGTGCCCTTGGAAGTGTGACAAAAGAATTTGATAGGTGGATTGAAAAATTGGGAGTACCAGTTGATATCGGAGCTGTACAAAAGACTGCCTTGTTAGGAACAGCAAGGATCCTGAGGAAGGTGTTAGAGATGTAAAAGAGAGATTTCCTGTTAGCCCTTGGACATTTGTCATGACTCGCCTAACAGGAGCAATGACGGCAATTCCAACAGCCAGAGCATAAGCTGAAACAATGATGATAATAATAATAATAATAATAATAATAATAATAATAATAATAATAATAATAATAATAATAATAATAATAATAATAATTATTATTATTATTATTATTATTATTATTATTATTATTATTATTATAATAATAGCAATGAATTCGAGGAGACTATCGACCATATTTTAGCCGGCTGTCCAGTACTCGCAAACACGGAATATATACAGCGACATGACAAGGCAGCAGGATACCTACATTGGAGAATATGCAAACATTACCATTTTCCAACTGCAGATAAGTGGTATGAGCACAACCCCGAGAAAGTCACTGAAAATGAAGCTGCCACTGTATTATGGGACATGCCTGTAAATACGGACAAAGAGATAAAAGCTAACAGACCAGACATGATTATCAAAGACAAGATAGAAAAGAAATGCATTATGATTGACATGAGTATACCATCTGAAAGAAATGTATCGATTAAAGAAGTAGAGAAGCTGTCCAAGTACAAAGATCTTGAAATCGAAGTAACAAAAATGTGGGAAATGAAGACATCGACAGTTCCAATTGTAGTGGGAGCACTTGGACTCATCAAGAGAGGCCTTGAGAAGTACGTTAGTCAAATTCCTGGCCACATACGGATTGAAGAATTGCAGAAGATTGCTCTTCTCGGAAGCGCCCACATCCTGAGAAAAACGTTGTCCATCAAGTGAACACTGCTGTTGCCTTAGGGACATGGACTGACCTCGGCACAGTGGCGAGAAATGTACTGCATTAAAAGCAAAGAACAAATAATAATAATAACAATGATAGTAAATAATAACGAATTCCGCTCTTACTGTACCCTGTGTTGTACGCTAGAGCATCTTGAAAGCTATCATAGATTGAAAGAAAATACCTGACACTGAATTCATGAAAATGGTATCAAAATCTTTGCCCTGCTCTCTTGCTAATACTTCTCTCATCTCTTTCAAGTGTGCAGTTTTGATCATAACAGGAAAGTTTGACATGCATTGCATTACTTCTTTCTTGCGAAGGAATGTAGCTGTTGTATCTGACCAACACGAGTATGCAGAAACACCTATCTTCGCCACTATCACTGGTTTGCCATTTTCAAATAGCAAATTTGGCGTCATGAGTGTGTCGAAAAATGTCTCTGTATCGATGAAGCCAACATATGGTAGATTTGTGCAGTAGTCTGGGTACATCATATCCCAAAACATCCTAGCTTTTTGCAAGTGTCGATACACTTTAGGATCGCCTGCTTGTCTGTAGCAAATATCCGGATACGGCCACTTCTTCGATAATCTTTCACCCATCTCATGGTCGACCAGCTTTTCATCGTCCAGGACTGCCAATAATTTCAATTTATTTTGTGGTAAAAACATTTTCATGGTTCGTAATACAACATTGTGATATTCACCCTCCCAACGCTTTGATGACGTAAAACGCAGGTAAATGGCAACTTCAGGTATGTCGTCCCAAGGGTCAGCTGACATGTCTTGTCCATTTGTTATTGATGGAAGCACTTCTTGACGGCACTGTTTGAATCCTTTCCAATAAAGTTGCACGTAAAAGAATGCAATTGCCACTAAACTGATCAGCAGGAGCACTGGCCTCGCTGCTGCTTTTTTCATTATCTTTTAACAGCAAGCTACCTAAGAGAGAAGGCAATGCAGTGAATACTGCCTACACCAAATAACAATATATGACCAGGAATGTACCGAATGAGTCAAAATAGTGGGGGAGATTTTACAATAATCGTGCAAAATGTGATACCAGCATAAAGTGTTGCGCATTGGACGAAAAGGCTTTGCGAGAGTTTTGCGGTGGTTACCCTCCCATAAGATTTTCCTGTGGCTTTTCGGTTTTAAAACCTATCTTGTGCGAAGGCGCTTTAAGACACAGAGTTACAAGGAAGCTCTTTTCGAACAACTTGAGAGTGGTTGGGCATAACCACGCTCAGTTGAAAACGAAACAGAACAGAAAACAAGACAACAAAACAAGACACAGTGATCAAAACAAGTTAAACAAATAATTAACCAAAACATCCGTGTCCTGACACCCTTGGATCCATTTGAATCGACATGGCGATCAGATTTTGGAAAACAATTTGTTCATGGGATACAGAAAGCACAGTGATTGACTCAAAGAACTGTCAGATGTAAAATCTATCTTAGATTATGATGACAGGTTTCCTTCGATGTTGATGGTACTCCTCACCCTAATGTACCCGGTAACAGTTGCCCTCCACCTGGCGTGAAATTAGGGTTTCGTAAAGGAATTGTCATTGCATCACTTAATATCAACAGCCTTCCTGCTCATAAGGATGAAGTGGAAACTCTTTTCAAAGATCAGGGTATTCATATCTTAGCCCTTAACGAAACTAAGATAGATGATAACTATGCTAGTGACCTCCTTCAAATTGACGGCTGCATATTTGTCCGGCATGATCATAATCGAGATGGCGGCGGAGTAGGCTTCTACATTAGCAATACTATTGTTGCTGATGTACGTGATGAAACCCTTCTTTCTCCCCAGAAGTTCGATGCATCGAGGTTAAGCCTGTTAAAGGCAAATCTTTTTCGTTATGACGTGGTACAGACCTCCATCTGATCATGTTGATACTTTCGATCGTTTGGACCAGTTCTTTAGAGTCTTGGATGCAGAGGATAAGGAAATCATCATGTTGCCTGACACTAACTGTAATGTTGGAGCTCCTAAAGATGACCATGTTATTCCACCTTGCAAAAAACGTATCATGGAATTTTATGATTCTTTCGGTCTTCAACAACTTATTTCTGAGCCCACACGTGAGACTGCTAGTTCGTCTACGGTTATAGACCATATTGCGACGAATGATTCTCGCAATGTTGTCGAATCGGGTGTACTACAGACTTGCATTAGTGACCACTATGTGGTATACGTAGCTCGTAAATATTTTGGTTCGCTAAAACCTCAGCATAAAATGATAACGACACGACATATGAAAACGTTTGATAAAGAGCTTTTCCTCAATGACCTTGCCTCGATAGACTGGCAGGCTATTGTGAATAACCGAGGGAGTTTGCACGATGCTGTTGGTCGATGGTCTGATAGGTAGGTAGGTAGGTATTATATTTAACGTGGCTAGCCTGCGAAAGTCTGAAAGACTTATTTCCAGCAGGGGCCACGGATGTTTTACCATCAGTCCGCCGCAGCTACCCGCCACAGCTACCAGATTTCCCTCACATGGCACTGGTCGACCCGGGCTAGAGTTACGGACAGCGACCAAACTGTCCAGCGCGGGATTTGAACCTACGGCCGCCCTGACCTTTGGCTTACGAGTCAGACGCCTTAACCACTCGGCCACGCGCTCTCTCGATACGCTGTCTCACATCATCGACAAACATGCACCCCTCCGAGAAAAGCCAGTCTCTGAACGGTTCTGTTCCTGGATAACTCCCGAACTACAAAAGATCTGCAGGACTAGAGACAAACTGAAGATCGCTGCAGTGAAATCTAACTCCGAGCTTTTAATGAGTGCTTACAAGCATATGAGATGCAAAGCAAATAATTTAAACCAATCGTTGAAAACGCAATATTTCACAAATAAGATTCGTTCCTGTGAAGGCAACATCAAAGAAACCTGGAAAACTATGAACCAAGTAATAAATAAGGGATCAAAAACCACGAAAATTAAGGCTCTCAAAGAAGGTGATGAAACCACCAATGAAGATAAATCCATTGCCGATACCATGAACAGTTTCTTTTGCAACGTAGGGAAAATCTTAGCTGAAAAGATCGCTCCCAAACCAGAGACATTCGGCCTTGAACTGTGCTCAAGCAGTTCTGAATTATTCCAACATAACAGTGTATCATGGATGTATGCATTGTATAATAATTTGAATGCTGATAATGTCATGTATCATTCATTTGAACTAGAGACCAGCAATCGATTCAGTGTTCTAAGCAACATGTTAATCATATCATCTATTGACTCATATTTTAGTCCTACAACATTCAGTAGTCCTCGAAAGCGTATATTGCTATCATCTTCATCATCGTCAGCATGACAATCATCTCGGCAAGAGGCTGCACAGTTACAAAATAAGAAACCAAAGCAAAATCTAAGAATCCATGTTTCCAACTGTTAAATTATATCTAACAAACGCGCACAGTTTGTTGAGGCAGTAGATTGCTTCAGGGACGTAGGAAGCATCTCAAACTTCGGGGGGGGGGGCACGATGTTTCGAAGGCACTTTTTCCTTGAGGAAAAAGGGGCAATTTCTAAGGATGAAAAAGGCACTTCTTTGTTTATTGCAAAATCTTGGGGGGGCACGTGCCCCCAGCGCCCCCGGTTCCTTTGTCTATGGATTGCTTAAATCCAGATGTAGTTCGTGGCACAGAGTCAAGGTTATCACAGGACATAAAAAGTTCAGAAATTTTTCCGTGCAATTTTCAAAAGAATGTCCACTAAAGAGATCGAAATAGAAACGGTGGGAGTGTGTTTGTTACATGCAAAGACCACTTTGAATCATGGTCACTGGAAGACAGTGATGTAAACTGCGAAATAATTTGGACTGAAATCCAAACAGGGACAAATAACATAATTGTGGGGACACATTACCGTCCACCGAGTGCAAGTATAAACTCTCTTGAACAATTAAATTAGTCAATTTACAAAGTTAAGGAGAAATGTAAAGATAAATTCACCATGCTAGGTGGTTTTTTTATATATCATCAATTAAAAGATTTACAAATACAAGATACTCACTACACTACTTACAAATACTCTGCGATACTACAAATACAATACCACGAGGAGCAAGATATCATGTCTACCCCGTGGCTTTAGGAAGAAGAAAAAAAGGGAAAAGGCAAGACTACATAGAACAATATTTAAGAAGAAATTTCACTAAAAAAGGGGCTTGGCGGCTGATCGACGGGTGATATGGTAAAGTGCGAGTTGCGAGTTGCAAATGCGAGTTGCGTGTTGCTTATATTATGCGAGTTACGAGTTACGAGTTGCACTTATTATGCGAGTTGCGAGTTGCGAGTTGAACGAAAGGTGCGAGTTGGAAACTCAAAAGTGCGAGTTGAAACCAAAAGTGCGAGTTGCCTGTTTTCCTTTGTAGAAAGGCCTTTTTCGTCAAATAAAAAAGGTATTCTAAAGTCTCATTTCAATTTGCAACTTTTTTGGGTTTTCGTCAATGAAAAGCATTTTTGACGAACGGAAGTTCTGTCTATGGGAGAGGGAGCATTTTCCTGTGACCTTTCCCTTTTTTGTCATGGAGTGTAAGGAGTGGTTAAGCCAATAAGAAGCCTTACAGGGAAACGAGGTCAAAACTTGTTGTTCATAATACATCTGGAGATGTATGACAATTTGGAGGTTAGCGCTGCAGCGGTTTGAACAGGAGCGGGTGCTGCGGAAAATTTTATCGCAATGCCCGCGCGATAAACTTTATCGGATAAAATAGGTTCATGTGAAGAATTGTTGAATTTTTTAGATGAGAGTGATCGCTGCGGCCGATCTTTGGGCACCTTAAGAGCAGAAACTAGTTGAACTTCCATCGCAGGGACTCTTGAGATCGCTTCCCAAAGAATACTCACAATATCCATATCTCAAATTCTTTCTCTTTTCATGAGGTGCAACATCATGAGGTCTTGGCTCTACTAAGATCCTTGGACGGAAAAAAATCAACCGGTGAAGATCAAATTCCGCCTAAACTAGTACATTTGGCTGCAGATGAGCTTACTGCCCCCCTAACCTTTTCCATAAATAGCTGTTTACAAAACCATAGGTTTCCAGATAGAGGAAAGCGTGCAGCAATTTGCCCTTTGGACAAGGCTGAGGTAAATCGAACAGTTGAGAAAAATTTTCGCCCAGTCAGTGTTTTAAATACATTCTCTAAAATATTTGAAAAGATTATGAACAGCAATTAGTCGTCCACCTTGATACTACGCTCTCGGTTTTTTATAGGTGCGTACAGAAGAGCATACGGTACGCAACATGTTTTTATAAGACTCCTTGAAGATTGGAAGACCAAACTTGACAATAATTATATTGTGGGTGCTGTATTAATGGACTTGTCAAAAGCATTTGATTGCATCCCACACGATCTGCTGATTGCGAAATTAAATGCGCATGGTATCGATGAAAATGCCTTGGTACTAATCTATTCATATCTTAAGCGGCGTGAGCAATCTGTTAGAATAAACAATACATACAGCTCCTTTCAAACAATCTTATCTGGTGTCCCCCAAGGTTCGGTGCTAGGCCCTATTCTTTTTAATTAATGTATTAATGATATTTTTTTGTTTATTAAACAGGCAGCAATATATAATTATGCGGATGATAACACACTTGCTTGTTTCTCTAGGACACTACCAAATCTGGTGGGAGCCCTAGAGGAAGAAGCAGGTGTTGCACTTGATTGGTTGAAAGAAAACCATATGATTGCGAATCCATCAAAGTTTCATGCACTGTTAATTAAAAAAGACCAGACGAATACCAGTGGCGAGAAACTAAGCATCCAAGGAAAGACTATTGAGTCAGAAGATTCAGTCAAGCTTCTCGGAATTCAGCTAGACTATGAATTAAATTTTGATCCACACATTTCAGAGCTTTGTAGAAAAGCTGCAACACAATTAAATGTTCTGAAGAGGCTTCGATCTTATATTGGTTTCGAAGAGAGAAAAGTCTTTGTTCAGAGCTTTGTTTATTCAAATTTCAATTACTTTCCTTTAGTGTGGCATTTCTGTTCAGCAAAATCCACTAATAAGATCGAAAAGATACAAGAACGAGCACTTAGATTTGTTCATAATGATCATGTCAGTTCTTATAATGATCTGCTACTGAAGTCGCAGCGATATACCATGCATGTTTCCCGACTTAGATCTCTTTCTTTGGAAATTTTTTAAAACTTTGAATGATCTGAATTCATCCTTCATGAAAGATATTTTTCAAATTAGAACCTCTAACTATTCATTGCGAAATCCTAATAATCTTACTCATTTTAGGCCAAATCAGGTTACTTTCGGCACAAACAGTCTCAGGTTCTTAGGACCACAGATTTGGAACTGCTTACTAGAGGAGCTAAAATCGGTGGATAACCTTAACACTTTTAAACGATTGATAACTCAATGGGATGGTCCCACGTGCAAATGCAATGCCTGTCGATTTACTGTAAATATTGTATTAAAAAAATTGATTATTCATTTCATTTCAATTCATTAATTAGATATATTCATCGATTTTGATTAGTTTTCTTCTACAGTAAGTTGTATATAGTAGGCTAGTTTATAACATCGATGTAAAATAAATATGCAACAACAACGGTGAATTGAGGGCTGAAACATTGATTTAGCCCTCAATTTAAATTGATAACAAACTTTTCTTTTGACAATCATGTCTCGAAATTGTGCCAAAAGGCTAGCAATAAACTTTACGCACTTGCTCGCATATCGCCATATATGGATCAGAGCAAACTAAGAACCCTCATGAGAGCTTTTATCACTAGTCAATTTCAACATTGCCCTTTAATCTGGATGTTTCATAGCAGGCAGCTCAACAAAAAGATTAACAAAATACAGGGAAGGGCTCTGAGAATTACTTATAAGGATGCCGAATCTACTTATAGTGAACTATTAGAGAAGGACTGTGCCGTTACTATTCACACAAAGAACTTGCAATTACTTATGACAGAGATATATAAAACTAAAAGCGGGCTTAACCCTTCATTTATGCAGGAAAAATTCGGTGAAAATGTAACTCACTACAATTTACGTAATAATAACGAATTTGTACAACCCACAGTCATGCAAATATCTTATCCACATTTTTATTGTAGTAATATTTGTATTTTAAAGGCTTATTTTGCATTTTAAAGTTTCAGAGTTGGAATTTATTAGTTACCTAGTGTAGCTATCTTTTTACAATCCAACGATAAAAAAGTAAATTAAGAAAAGGACGGAAGGCTTCAATTCAATTTTCCACGGACTACTTTGTTGGTGAAGATCCAGCTCCGGCAAGTGCTCCCGCCAAGCTCCGGCCACTGGCCGGAGTATCAGCAACCTCCAGATATTCCACAGGATCCTTGCTGAAACGTGCACGGATGACATCCCCCCTGAAATCACAATTTCTTTCATTTTGGAAATCTTATTGCTTAGAACAGCCGTGGCATGAATCCTTATACTTTCTATTTTAATGAATTTTTTCAGATAAAAGGAGCTTTCAGAGAGCAATCGCACGATGAACAATCTGGGTTGTGCACAGATCATGTAATAACTACAAATGTTTGACACTGCAACTCGCATCTTACCATATCATCACAACTACGCCTCATCCTAGAAAGTTCTGTACGAATCGCTCTATGGGACAAATGGTAGCGGCAAGCTTGCATGTAATTCAAGCAGATTATGACTTATCTAATGCTTGAATACTCCATTGGTCATGCCTCACTAGCAGTCTTCAAGTTGTGGTATGTTTTAGTCGATTGGTTTAATCATCAATCAATGAAAAAGTCCTAGGAGAGGGTACCTTAGTACTTTTCATGGTATGGGGATGTGCCATTTTTAGGGGTACTTTTTTAAACTGTTACGGACTCATGAGTATCGATTTTGTAGACATTTAACAGAATTACAGGTGTCCGATTTTTCATAATTTCCAGAACTATGGCCTAGATTTTTACTTGCTTTGCGGAATTACGGCCCTAAAATCCCACAGAATTTACGGAATTATGGGTACCAAGTATTGAAGCAAAATGACACATCCCTGAAAGATGCTAGGTTGAGATACTCCCCGAGGAAGAAGCATGATTTTCAATGACAATAATAAATGTTCACTAATCTAAGTAATTGCTTTGTAGCTCACAAAATACCAATGATTGGACTGAAACCTGCTTTGATTGGGAAGATTAATGGAGGTAAGGTGTTAAGGAGTAGTGTCATTGCCAAAATTCTCTACAGACAGATGCAATTTTTTGCAAAAGCTCTCCAGCGAATGAGTTTCTCTTCGCTAAGATTTTGAAACATTCACATGAAGTACAAAGCTTTCAAATGATGTTTTTCATAACAATGGATTTCATGGGAGACTTCAGGCATTAGAAGAAGACACCTTCCTGAAAAATAAGAGGCGGATTTCTGTAGTATTCAAGTCACAAACCTACCCAAATCACTGCTTGTTTAATATACAAGTCACCTACTCATTGATCTGTGGATAATGTAGAAATGAAACTCTCAAAGGCATGATACAAAATTCTAAATGATACCCTCTTTGTCATTTCATTCATTGTTATAGGGGACCGTTGGAACCGACCAGTCTTTTGATAGAATCCTCCTTCGTAATTGTGGTATTGGAGACCAGAGCAGTTTTGGTGGAGATGATCCAGGGGAGGATATAGAGCAAAGCAAAAATCCCTCCTGCAATGATGACTTGGTGACATTAGAAAACATAGCAAGATCCATAAAACATGACCTTGAACAATGCATTCACAGCGAGATTAAAATCTTTTCAAATGTTAAATGTAAAGAATTTTGATATAGCTCATGGTTATCTGCAGTAATTGTAAAAGCTGAATATGCGGTCCCTGTTTATCTTTAAAGAAATCGTCAGTTGGTTAAAAGTTTACAATTGAAGCATTTAAGTTTCTAAAGTTGGGAAGCCACAATGCAGTTTTGACAACTTGTCCATGAATTAAATGATATGTAAAACTGTCAATTGGCTTTGATGCTATTTTGTTCATATCCCCATAAAAATTTGCTAATTACGTTACAGTAAGTTTGAAGTTGTTTTTAGTTGATCACGAATTTGTGCAATGTTTTCAAACGCAATTAAAGGCAAAAGAATTAAGAATCACCTTAAAAGCAGTTTCGATCCCCGTGCGAATCAACCCCTATGCAGAATCATGTGCATGAAAATGTGATTGGTTAAGGTAGAAGACCCCTTTTTGTGACCCAAAAATTCAAAAATTTTTATTATGGATTCTGATAGAACAATCATGCAACTGGCAAAGCTGTTTTGTAGGTACAAAACTGCAAACATTAAGAGAAAATAGTGCTTGGTAGCATTTTTATGCATAGCAACGCCCTTAGCAACGATAAAAACTTGGAAATGTTTAAAATCAAGGCCCACCCACCCCTTGCATTGGGTCGATTTGCTTCTTAAGTTGGTTATCTGTGATTAGCCTCGTTTGGAGACCATTTGCCTCTAAATGGACTTATGCCGACAAAAATCTTCGAGCTTCGAGAACAGTAAGGCATTCCAAGTTCAATTTTTAGACACAGATTTTGTTCAAGGATGAAAAGGAGCTATGTTATCAAGAAAACCAGTCTTCAAAATACCTTTGCTTCAAGAAAAAGAGGGTTTCAACCTATATTGGCACGGCATGTAGATGCCTGTGATATTCTGATATAGTAACGATGGAGAGGTTAACTTGGACGTGTACATAATTTCAATTTCATTATGTTCGGGAATATGCCAAGGGGCATTTCACTCGCAAAAGTTTTCGTTGACCTTCGGAAAAGGACTCTTTTTTGGAGAAAAATCCATCAAAAACATGTTTGTTAAGACAAATGTCGTTAGCTTTTCGAAAAAATGAAATGCCTCCCATGATACCAAGACTAATACGAGTAAATAAGTAACTAGGGATTGTTGGCCAAAACTTTAATTAAGGCTTTCACTTCGGAGAACAATAGCTAGTTTAGAAACTTCACGATTTTTTCTGCATGATCAGTAAGCCTTTATCAGTTTTGGCAATCTTTGCCGTCTTTGAAAATGCTGACTTTGTGGCAAAAAAGTAAAAGGAAAGGCACATTCATCAAGCATGGCACATTTTCACCAAAACGTTAGGCAATCGATGAAGCACATGTAACCGAGATCTCTTCGTTCCAAACTACCCCCCTAAGTGAGCGACAGAAAAGTGAGCGACAAAAAAGAAAGAAATGGCGTTCAGGTTGAAAGCAAACTGATCTTTATAAAAACAACAAATGTACAGAACGTATTTAAAAGACTAAAAAGCTGCAAATGTCACTAACAATGATTTCACAAATTTCGTATCATAAACCCACAACGGTCCAGGAACAGGACGCTGTTTTACTCCCAACCTCTTAATTAGACGATTGCGATAAAGATGGCAAATGAGAATTTTTCATCGTGTTGATATACGGCACATTGAATTTCGATCAATTTGATTGGCTAATTTCTTCAATACCGCAAAGGATCTTGATAAAAATTCATCGACGTCATCTGTAGCGCAATACACCACTTTAATGAACAGCCTCGATTTGGAAATTATTCAAAATTCTTTCATATGAAATTTTGGAGGCCAAATTCAGATTTAGCACCCAAACTTTAGTCCAACTACGAGTTTTCATGTTGCTATCGGTCATAGTGATAATTTTATGGCAATGTAAAGTTTGAAAATCTATAAGGGATTTGACCGTGAAAATGACTTGGGGTGTAAAGTTTCACCCCACACGACTTTTCATGGTCAAATGCCTTACAAATCTCTGAACTTTACTTTGTCATTAAATCAACATCACAATAGTTAGCAGTTTAAAAACATGTAACCAGACTAAATTTTGGGTGTCAATTCCGAATCTGGGCTCGAAATTTTCATACCAACTACCAACAATAGGAAAAGATTTTGACAAATTTTCAAAACGAGGCTGCTTAATTAAAGTGGTGTATTGTTTATTGTCTCCATTCCTTGAGCCTATTTTCAACATTTGAATTACGACGGAGTTGTTATTACCACTCTAAAAAACAAGAAAGCTTTCACCTCTCAAGCAATCTATAATACATTTTCGTCCCTATTAACTGTAAAATGCGCTCTTTGAAAAAGGGTAGATCTTGCAACAATGCCATGTGTTGCCTTTACTGGGGGGGGGGGGGGGGGTGCAGGAGGATGCAACATTATTTTGAATGCGGAATACGGTTGCTGCAAGAAAATCAGTGCGGTATACGGTTTTGTATTGCTACGCTGTTGCGGGAAATTTGGATTTAAATAAACGGTTTAAGGTTTTTCGCTTACTTTGTAAAACCTTCTACTAGATAACTGTTATTATCTATCAGGCCTTCGCATAACTGTAACAGTACGGTCATCACAAATTGTAGATTCAGACAAATTACCTTAGGATTCCTGCTTCATTTACATGAAATAGCTATCCTCAAAAGAATATCTATCGTACTGAGGAAGACTGACGGTTGCGACGAGGGAGTTTACGAAACCACGACGGCAACGCCGACTCCAACGCAAAATTGCTTTTGTTTCAGAACTTTAGATTGAAAAGACTCTTTTGTTTTTTGTTCGAATTTGCTTCCCATGAGAGACTCTGAAGTCGTCCTCTTCAATTTCACAACTTGGAAATCGCATTTCTGGCGTTCTGTACTGCAGGTCTAGGCCTGCGAAGTAAAACTCCGTCGTTTTAAATGTTTCTCTTCAAATTAAGAATATCGTTTTCTGGCATCTCTGAGTTACAGGTGGCCTTATTTTGGCCTTCTGGATGATATATGAAATGCAGCGTACGGAAACAAGATTTGCTTTGCAGAATTCCAATGACGTTCTGGCTGGCGTTGCCACCCTGATTTCGTAATCTTTCTAATGGCTTCCGGTTGACGGGTTGGAGCGCAAATTTTGGCCAAATTACGGCTTTGCGGCACCCAATAATAGACCCCTGTATTGGTATCAATGGAGTACGAGATCTCTACACCTAACTGCAGTTAAAACTGGCATATAAGAACCTCCTTGAAACAACAGCATACAGCCTGAAATCTCTTAACAGAAGATTTTGTCTCAAATATCTCAATGTTCAAAAATTACAAAAATATGTTTACACGAATGCTGATTAATTAAAACGAGCAAAAATCTTGTCAAAAATTAATGAAACTCGCTGCAACGATATTGTCTCAAATATCTAAATGTTCAAAAATTACAAAGATATGTTTACTCGAATGTTGATTAATCAAAATGCAATTCAACATATCAAATATAATCCAATCACATGTCGGGAAGGAAGGATATAATCTAATCCGTTGTCCATAAGTTGACGTGGCTTTGATATGCATCATAATACGGAATCATTGGCCCTTATTGACCAAAAACTAACTTTAAAATCATTTCGACGAATGGGGAAATTTCTCTGTAACAACAAACCATTCTGATTGCCGAATCAAAATTGTTGATCACGACTTTCTATCAACCGAATCGACAATATCGCGAGGATAAGTGCGGTCTCATTCTTCTCAAACTAACAAATTCAACAACCTTACTAAGAAAACATTTTGCTTCATTCAAGGGCACCTCATTAACAATTTTCATTCGCTATCGACAAGGTAATAGATGCTATCTCCCCACAGTATCAACACTTCTGCAATACTTTATAAATGCTCTTTCAACTTTGGTGTCTTTCATAGAATTGTAGCACACAATTTTGCTTTTGCAAATGGTTTAGATCTTAACATATGGTAATATTTGTTAGTTAGATTTTGATAAACAAATGAAAGCAATTCAAACAGTTGAGTCGTTGTTCGTGAATTCGAGTGTGATTTAAATCGAATGAAATTTATTTTGACATTCTCGATCAAGTTTCAATTGCAGTTGAAGAAACGACAATAGAGTCATGAAAATTTACTTTCAAGTACTTCGCATGTGCTTTCGAGATTTGATAAAACATTGCGAGCAGTTTCATTGCAGCATACACCCAAAGGATGAAGCACTGAACATTAGCATATTACATAAACATTCCTAAATCAACACACTATCGAATAACAACAAGTGCGGTTAAGATAAATTCAAACGTTCGAAATATCATGATTCCGAGAGAGTGGATAAATTTAAGTGAATGGTACTTTGCTTGATACAAGGAAGGCAAAAGCATTTTGTTCACTTTGGCTAAGGGATTACCGCGTATAATGAATGTTAAATGGACGAAAATGAAGGTGAATGGTTGTAATAGAGGAGGTGTCTGCAGATTTGACAAGCAGTAAAAGCCCCATAAAATCTAAACTGATTGAGGAAAGTCAAAATGACCAATACAAGAAATATTCAGTTTTTGAAGATCTGCAAAATGGTAGCAAGCAGAAGTCTAGATCTTTTATTGTTTACAATTTAGCAATTTGATGACGTCAAAACTTAAAAACCAGCAAAAACATTCAAAATATTAATGATATCGAAAATTCTCTTTCTGGAATAATGGTGAACAACCTGACGTTCTCTTCAATCTATCTAGTTGAAAGAATTAGGTAATGACATTTTACACATGTGACTTCAATGTTTACCAAAGATTCAAGCCCTAGGTTAAATGATGCCCTCTACACATATGTATTCTCATGGGGGGGGGGGGGGGGGGTTCATGTGGTCTACAATCGGTCGTTGTTGCTTATGACATGATTTCCTACAACTCTCTCGAGAGACTACATCCCCTTACGTCTTAAGTTATATGACAAACTTCTTAAAATTCGAGTAAGCGTCTTTCACCCATCTTCAGCGATTTTTTTGACAAATGAATTTTCAGAAATTCGTCTCTTTCTGTTTTCTCTATTCATACGAATATGAGAAAAATAAGAAATACCTGGTGAGCCAGAAAAAAGTTCCCACTTTTCAAAATTCATAACTGCAAAAGTATTTCATAGATTTGAATGACTCCAATTTTAGTTAAAAGCCAAGAGATTGAAGTATTTTTGTAATTTTTCCCCTTGTCTTGCGAGCGCTAAAAACATGGGTAAATTCAACTTTACAAAAAATTGATGGTTGCAAAATGACTGAAAAATGGCCTTCGATCAAAATATAAATGACTCCTAGCTCGGAATAATAAAGTAAATGCAACTTCTCATGGGTGAGAGATATCCTTGGGATATTAATTGCCATGGGATTGAAAATCTTCCGTATTTGTTTGAAAATGGATGTTCATTGCCTATTGTTTAGTGTGAAAAGAATCGTTACGATTTGATCGATGTTTTTGGCCCTTTTCCCGTCATTTTGCAACCATTAAATTTTTATAAAGTTAGATTTACCAATACTTCTAGTGCTGGTAGGAAAGCGAAAAAATCACAAAAAGTATTTTGATCTTTCGGCATTTAACTACAATTTGAATGAATCAAATCTGTGAAGTAGTCTTGGTGTCATGAATTTTCCAATGTGGGAACTCTTTTCTGGCTCACCCGGTATATTTCTGTTTTCCTGGGTATGAAGTAACATTGGACGGAGTCAAGTCTCTCTTGTACTCTTGGTATTACAACCTTTCAAATGTCTACACTTTTATTGCGCACTTTTATTGCGCACTATTATATGTACTTAAATGAACCAACTACAAGATACTATATACCTATATACATAAACACTATACCGAATACTAAATTACCGAGTATATAATGCACCTTCGAAGTTAAACTGATGCATTATCCAGGATAAATTTGCAAGATTACATATATCGAATATCAAAATTAATAAAAAACCCCCTTTGCCGGATACCAATGAGATGCAACATTTTATCGCTATACATTCTTGAATTAAACATCCTACCGAAAGAATGAACGAATATGAACCTGGATGAGCAAAGTAAAAGGCCAATCGATGATCTTCGAATTTGCACTCAAGAGTTTTCTTTAAAACTTTATTGCAAATTTTAAGTGAGGTTAAAAGGGGAGGGGAGCAGGGCCGCCGAGAGCTTTTGGAGGCCCAGGGACAAAACTGGGAAATGAGGCCCCCTGCGAGCGAACCGAGCAGAAAATGTTTTCAATCATGGTCATTAGATTGGCTTAAAATGCACTTCAGAGCACTTTCTACAGTAAAAATGTTAAGCATCTTCAATTATGAGGCCCCTTAGACCCTGAGGCCCGGGGACAAACTGCCCCCCGGCCCCCCCTCGCGGCAGCCCTTGAAGGGAATGGGATTGGATCAATCTTGCAGGTCTCCTTCTTGATTTAGTGGGGATATGCGGTTGGCAAACCATACAAATTTCGATCAAAAAGGAGAATGAGGTTAACAGTTTCTGTAACATAAGTAGGCCATGTTTAGGTCTGTTTTGAAAACAATAGGATGCAATCGGTCGAAATGCAACAAAATTCTAAATCATTTGTTGAAATGATGGATTTTTTATTTTCATTGTTCAGGAAACCTATCATTTTTTAACTTTAATAGAGCAATGCAATTCAGCTTCTGCTTTCATCGCATATTGTCTGCAGTGAAGTGAAAGTAAAATGTATCTGATAAATCACAGAGGGGTCATTCCAAATAAGCACAACAGATGCATGTCAGGTGACGTTCTCAAAAGTCCTTCTAATTTTAACCACAGGAACCCATGCATCTGAGAACCCCAGAAAAAAATTTTCAGCAAGATATCTCATTTGGTTCAGGTTTTATGCTTGATTGAATATTTTGCCAATTGATGCAAAAATGTGTTTTTTCATGAGATGGATAATTCAAGTTTAAATATATGAAAAACAAAATTTCCTATCCCACCTCAATCTTCATTTACTTATAGTACACTATGAACGATTGTAGAAATTTAAAGTTTTGCGTAATTGAAGACCAACGTATTTGTAGAATATTGCTTCAAACTTTGAACCAAATTTGATTTTGGACCCAAATTGTGTCTGGGGAAGAGATTTTGGTGTTGGCTTTCTGATCGATGAATGCCATGATGCTTTTCAATTTTACGGAATAGAATACTGATCCACCCCAGATGCTATATTTCAATCAACCGAATGCTTTTCGCAAAATTCCTTTGTCCAGGGGGGTAGCAAAATCTTTCAATTTTTGCCGCAAAGTCTTTTTTCTATACTTTCAGACGGTATCTTGTAAAAATCCTGCAACACTCAAGATAGCTATTTATATCATCCAAATGTGCACATGCAGAAGTTCTGAAAAAGTGCCAAAACCAAGGAAATTTTGTTCTGATATGAGAACAATAGCTCTGTCAAAATGGATGCACGCTCAAAATGGTCAAATTTGGCCAACTTCAATGGGGTAGAAATCTTGTGTCCCAAGGAGGTACATTCCTGCAATTTTATACATGGACTCCTACACCCTATAATTAATTTTCCTGCAAATATGGAAGCGAAACGGAGTCTGGAAGGGTGTCAAATAGCAACACTTGCCAACACGGGGGGTAACATGATAACTAAAGGGTTTTTTGGACAGATTGTTTGGTGGTGCAATTTATTTACGCTTTTCATCCCCAAGAAATCATTTTAGAACAGTTTACAATGAAATGGATTTATCCATTTTATGGTTGTGCCGTATTTGTTCAAAACGGGGGGTATCCTCATATCTGTCCAAGACGAAAATGGGATCTAATGGCATAGAATTTTTCCAAGGACAGAATGTCACGCAAAATGACATAATAGGGAAAAATGATTTACTGTAGCTTCAATGGATTGATTCATCTAAGAAGCCTCCGAAAATTTATGTCCACCTCGTCCAGTTCAGATATTTTGAGTATCTGTTACCTATGGATTACATCCAAAAATATCTAATAACTCAATTAAAGTCAGCAGAGATCCTCTTTCATACGAATCTTTTGACAACGGATTTGCACTCAGCAAACAAAGTTTCGCCTAAATTAAAAACTTTGCAATCCAAGTATTCGTGATTTGATTTTCTGTTTCTGACGATAAAAATTTGAAAATTTGTAAAGGATTTCACGGTGAAAATCAAACAGGGTGTAAATTTACATCGTCCATAATTATTAATTGTCAAATCTCATATAAATTTTCAAATTTATGATCATTATAGAATAAAATCTGCGGACGATAGGATAATGAAAATACGCAAGTAAACTGCAGTTTGGATGCATCTGAGTTTAAAACTGTCATATGAAGAAATTGAAAGAAATTTTGAAAAATTCCAAAACAAGGCCGATTAGTTGAAAAGATGCATTACCGGAGTTTGATGGGAAGAATCTCTGTTCAATAGGCAATCTATCGGTTGGACATATTACTGAAGTCAACAAGACCGCTTAGTTGAAAAGATGCATTACCTGAGCTTGATGGGAAGAATCTCTGTTCAATAGGCAATCGATCGGTTGGACATATTACTGAAGTCAACAAGACCGCTTAGTTGAAAAGATGCATTACCTGAGCTTGATGGGAAGAATCTCTGTTCAATAGGCAATCTATCGGTTGGACATATTACTAAGTCAACAAGACCGCTTAGTTGAAAAGATGCATTACCTGAGCTTGATGGGAAGAATCTCTGTTCAATAGGCAATCTATCGGTTGGACATATTACTGAAGTCAACAAGACCGCTTAGTTGAAAAGATGCATTACCTGAGCTTGATGGGAAGAATCTCTGTTCAATAGGCAATCTATCGGCTGGACATATTACTGAAGTCAACAAGACCGCTTAGTTGAAAAGATGCATTACAGGAGTTTGATGGGAAGAATCTCTGTTCAATAGGCAATCTATCGGTTGGACATATTACTGAAGTCAACAAGACCGCTTAGTTGAAAAGATGCATTACCTGAGCTTGATGGGAAGAATCTCTGTTCAATAGGCAATCTATCGGTTGGACATATTACTGAAGTCAACAAGACCGCTTAGTTGAAAAGATGCATTACCTGAGCTTGATGGGAAGAATCTCTGTTCAATAGGCAATCTATCGGTTGGACATATTACTGAAGTCAACAAGACCGCTTAGTTGAAAAGATGCATTACCGGAGTTTGATGGGAAGAATCTCTGTTCAATAGGCAATCTATCGGTTGGACATATTACTAAGTCAACAAGACCGCTTAGTTGAAAAGATGCATTACCTGAGCTTGATGGGAAGAATCTCTGTTCAATAGGCAATCTATCGGTTGGACATATTACTGAAGTCAACAAGACCGCTTAGTTGAAAAGATGCATTACCTGAGCTTGATGGGAAGAATCTCTGTTCAATAGGCAATCTATCGGTTGGACATATTACTGAAGTCAACAAGACCGCTTAGTTGAAAAGATGCATTACCTGAGCTTGATGGGAAGAATCTCTGTTCAATAGGCAATCTATCGGTTGGACATATTACTGAAGTCAACAAGACCGCTTAGTTGAAAAGATGCATTACCTGGGCTTGATGGGAAGAATCTCTGTTCAATAGGCAATCTATCAGTTGGACATATTACTGAAGTCAACAAGACCGCTTAGTTGAAAAGATGCATTACCTGAGCTTGATGGGAAGAATCTCTGTTCAATAGGCAATCTATCGGTTGGACATATTACTGAAGTCAACAAGACCGCTTAGTTGAAAAGATGCATTACCTGAGCTTGATGGGAAGAATCTCTGTTCAATAGGCAATCGATCGGTTGGACATATTACTGAAGTCCACAAGACCGCTTAGTTAAAAAGATGCATTACCTGAGCTTGATGGGAAGAATCTCTGTTCAATAGGCAATCGATCGGTTGGACATATTACTGAAGTCAACAAGACCGCTTAGTTAAAAAGATGCATTACCTGAGCTTGATGGGAAGAATCTCTGTTCAATAGGCAACCTATCGGTTGGACATATTACTGAAGTCAACAAGACCGCTTAGTTGAAAAGATGCATTAACGGAGTTTGATGGGAAGAATCTCTGTTCAATAGGCAATCTATCAGTTGGACATATTACTGAAGTCATCAAATTTAATAGGCCATTTTTAGGCCTAGATATGGAGCTCTTCAGAGAGTTATCGATCTCCATCAATCAAATTTAAGATCTCAAACCATGGAAGTTGATTTAGAATTTGCTGTTCAAATGTCATGCAAATCACATGCCATGCGTATATGGCAAGTAGGCAAAGACAGACAGTATCTAATTCCAAAACGCCATTAGCAATAATACACTGGACTGATTTTTAAAATTTATGGCTTAAATTTTAGTGAAAAAGATGAATTAAATTCTAGGATGTTCTTCATATTTTTTGTTCGTCGCTTTCAGCATTATAAGAAGGTTTCTTAAAATTTCCGTTTTCTAAATCACCGCAGCCCTAGCAAAACGTCGATCATATTTTCTAAAACTCGACATGAACTGAAAAAGAGAAAAAACATTCGGGACGCGAGATTTAGAAATCAGTTAATTGAATCCTGTCGGATATATTTCCTTGTGTGTTTTATCTAATTCAGGTCTTAGGGCAGGCTTCGTCGATTGGTCCAGAAAACAAATAGGGAAGTATCATCCAACAAAGACACTATTCCGTTGAATCTGTGATATGGTGAATTACTTGGTACAGCATTTTATAGCAACAAATTGAAATTTGCAAAAAACAAGGTTTGAACCAACGCAACCAGTGCGCGGAAAAATATATCGGTTGATTTTTGGATTCATTAATTTCCATGAAAATACAGTTTCTTTGTTTTGTCGAATCAAGTCTTTAGAAAATGTGATCCAAAGATTTTTGGGTCATTTCCAATGTAATGGACAGCCAACATCTTGAAAAACACGCTTTTAGGTCCAAAGCATTCGCAATAAATCGTGGAAAATCGTATATTCGTCTCAATATGCTAAAGATCGAAGCATAAATCTTTAGAATCACTCCAGTGTATGGTTGATTGTTTTCTTTCAACAGTGGATAGTTTCTTAGGGCACATCAGATGGCACTGTGAACCATCCTTCCTTTCCAATTCAACTAAATGTTTACAAATTCAGAAGATTTTGCCCACAAGATTCAAGGTTCCTATATGCGGGATATTAATGTACTACTAACGAAATAATAGCGGGTGCGACAGAAAAAATTTTTCCCACTGTTAAAAATGCATTGTTCCAAGAGTGCTTCACATATTTGAACGATTTAACTGCTAGTTAGAAATAGAAAGATTGAACTACCTTTGTGATTTTTCATGCTGTCTTGCCAGCACTATTGCCAGCGCTAGAAGTATTGTTAAACTGAACTTTATAAAAATTTCATGGTTACAAAACGACAGGAAAAGGGCCTAATACACACATCGAATTGTACGAACTCTCCTTACACAGAACAATATGCAATGGGCGTTTCATGTCTCTTAAGAGTTATAAGACATCAGTTTTCAAACAAATACCCAAGGTTTTCAGTCCGATGGCAGTTCAGTGTTCAGTGGATATCTCTTACCCATGAACACTTGCATTTTCTTTATTGTTCTGTGCAAGGAGTTTCTTATAATTTGAACAGTGTTTTAGGCCTTTTTTCAATCATTCTACAAACATGAAATTATTGTTAAGTTGAGTTTACCTATATTTCTATTGCTCGTAAGACAGCAAGAGAGAGGACAAAAATACTTCATTCTTTCGGCTTTTAACAAGAATTTAAATCATTAAAATCTGTGCAATACTCTCGATGCTATGAATTTTCAAATGTGGGAACTGTTTTCTAGCTCACCCGTTATAATATTGCATCGAGAAGGAAGTAGCTAACCTCTTAGATGACATTATTAAATGTGCCCCCAGATATTCTAGGCCATTGTATACATGAAGAGTGCGTTGAAGGAACTGTTTTTGTTTTGATGAGCAACTAACTTTTGAATTGTAACTGTAAACAAACTTCTTTCGAAACGACGATTTTGCAGTAGTATTGACAGGCCATATCACAGTGATTTTCCATTACTTTTCTCAAAATGAAAGTGTTATTGTGAAGATTGACTCTCGTACTTCGAAGAGAAACAAACGAAACTCTCTTACGTTGTACGATTGCAGAGATATCGGTGGATTTTTAGAAGCAAATTAAGGTTGGATTCACCCCATCCACAATGATCTGTGCAGAACACAATGGCCACGTGTGGGCAACAATATAGATTCTAGAGATAACAGGTTTGTTTACGGTTACGTGACCCTGCCCCTTTAAAAAGATCCATTTAAATTTTGGAAACAAAATATTTGCATTTGTAATAACAAAATGTCAACAAATTTACTGCACACATATTTTCAAGATCATGAAAGCTCTATGAAACACAGGGAGCTGGAGGTGGGTCGTTCAATCGCGGGGGGGGGGGCTCATTCCAGCGGGGGATCGTTCGATCTTGGGGATTCCAGAGGGAGAATTAAAAGAGAGCAGGCGTATTCACAAAGTCAAACAAAATCTATATTGGTGACAGATCGATATCTTGTAGAATCAAGATACCATTTTCAAATTCAAATGCACAAAATCAACACAGTTTTCATCCAAGACAAGATCAAAATGTTTAATGTTAGAACATGTGATGCCTTTGGCAGCCTCTGTATTAACTGGGAGACTGTTAACGAAGGGGACTCTCTACGGGAAAGGGGCTTAACCGAGCTCGTATACTAAGAGTACACTTAAAAATTAAAATGAAATTCTAGAAAGTTTTTTTCTCGACATTGGGAGAGTGCACATCTGTGCCATCTGTTCTCTAAGGGAGCTACTTCCATCTCGATTGGATTCTTACTACAATAATAGGTCGATGAAAATAATGTCAGTTACCGCTGAAGTCCGCTGATGATCCACTTCTCTCGAGACCTTGATCAAGTTCTACACGAACACCAGTTCTCTCGATCTGTTAGAAAAGAAAATGCAATTGTTGAGCTTTTTTAATGTTTTTTAACAAAACAGCAATTGAGCGATGCGCGTACTTTGATAAGATGCTGCTTAAAGAAAATCCGGTACTGAATACAACCGTAGAAGCTACATCTGTTGTTCCACAAGGTTTCCAAGCTACTCGGAAGAAACATGAGTAAAGGCTAACACTGAATAAAACTCGTTTTAAAATGCAATGGAGCCTTTAAGTTATGGAGCCTAAAATGTTATTCGATGGAGCCGTAATAAAATGTTATGGAGCTATGAAAGATGTTATGGAGCCCCAATAAAAGTATGTAAGTCGGTTTCTTGCCTCAAACAAAGATGAAATATGTTAAGATGAATTTCTCTGCTACAAAATAGAAAAAAAGATTTATTTAGAGGAATGCGAAGATGTAAGACTTTCTTGATATCTTGTAAAAAATTACGTGTGTTGATCCTTTTAGAATACAAATCTCGAATAAATAAATAACTAAATTTCATATAATACGGCGTTTAAAATTCAGTTAGGGTAGTTCTAAGGTAGCAATGTGCTTAATACATTCAGCATTAAAAACTACAAATGATGACTTGACAACAACGGGCAACGGAAACGCCAAGGACCAGGGGCAAATCGACACCTTTTTGTACCCCGAGGGGGGGGGGACATGACTTGCGGATGGACGTGGGCCTGCCGCCCGGTTTTCAGAAAGGCACCCTCTTCTAATTACCGAAAGTTGCCGTCGTACCCACTTTTAAGATGAATTTTTGCGGAAAAAGATCCATTTTTTTCTATTTTCAACAATTTGTGGATAACCCACCCTTGTTTATGGAAAATCTGCCAAAAAAGGGAACCTGGAGAATTTGGGGCCCAAAATCCCACCCATATGGGCGGCACATACCCGTACCCTCAACATGTTATGTACCTCCCCGGGTTTCGTACATCTTCCATACAACAATCAAATCCAATGATAAAAATAAATAATTAACATCACAGAAAAACCACAAAATTACCAAATATTCTCTAGAAATCACTAAGATATCCAGAAAAATCGTGTCATTTTAAAATCGCAAAGTCCACGTACGCTATTTCGGGGAGTGATTTGCCCTCGGGTGAGAGTGGGTATCCAATAATCCACGAGAAATACGAGAACTGGTCGATAGAGATCAAAGCAATGCCAGGTTTTTTTCTTCTCAATATCTTTAAATCTTTGTCTTTTTTTTGTTCCAAAAATGTGACTGAAAGCCCCGAGGAAAGCCCACCCCCCCCCCCCCCACTCGTTCCATGGGGAAGATTTTGGGTGTTGGAAACCATAACTTTGCAATGAATCCTTTATCATCTGACATGGAATTTTCAATATACTTTTTATATTTTCAATTCACTATTTTCGCGCCATTTTCATCGAACAAATTGACGCAATTTTGTTCGAATGGCGTCATTCATGGAGAATGAAATTTTGAAGGATTATTTTGGTTTTTATTACTTGAAATAATTGAGAAAAGAATCAGAAATATCATTATTGTTGGGGAGACGTGTTATGATTTGTCCGAGGAAACTTGTGTGTCCCCCCGTGCAGTAGGTTATAGCTGATGCGCAGTAGCGTTTTGGGGTTGAAGCTCTGACAGGCGCATGAGCTTTAACCCACTACACGGGGGACACATTAGTTTCCTCGGACAAAGCGTATCTCGTCTCCCCAACAAATTAAAAATGTTATCAAATATATTATGGATAATGTTACAATAAATGAGGATATTGGATATTCAATATTTGGAATGAAATAGCAACTGATGTATTTCTAAATTGTATTCAATTGAAAATGGATTTGAATATTGAGGAATATTTTATATTCAATGTTATGTTACTGGAAAATAATTGCATTTATTTCATGTTGATATAATTGTGGATATCAATTTAATGAAGGAAAAGAAATTGCAGGTGGATTTGAATTATTGTGGAATGATTTTTTATTGACATTACTGCAATTTGTTGGTTAAAATATTATAGTGGAGAACTTCATGAATGAATAACGAAATATTATGGAATAAAGGGAATTGTTGAAAAGATGCTGAAAATGTAAGTGATTCAATTTTCATTTATTTTATGTTTCTTGTATTTATGATATTTCATAATCCTCCATATTTTTCCATTTTCTTGAAACCCTTTCAAATACATTTCTTTTCCTCCATGCTTCATTTTCATTTAATAAGTTTCATGAATTTAATCATCTGTAAAATCACTTCACATGACTAGAATAAAAATCTAATTAATCTTAACAATCTAAAATTAAATTCTAAAACACATCAAAACTGGAATACATTAAGAACCCACAAAAATAGAAATCATTTTATAAGAAACCTCAGTCAGGCTGATTATTTTGAGAAATGGTGCCATCCTCATCTAAGAAACTTATCAGGCTGATTTTAGGAAGGTTTCTTATACGAGGATCCCAAATATATTTAACATACTTCATCATGGCTGAATAATTTGTGATGAGATCATTTTCAAATGCATAAATTCATACAAAAGCTTGTATCAGCATACAAATTTTGTCATATTTTTGATAATTTTAAATAATTTAAAATCAGCACTGTATTATTTATAATATACTCATGTATCTATTTAAATATATTTAAGTTGAAATCATTGAAGGTTTCTTAATCATATTACAAGAAACCTTTCAGCCTCTTTTCTTGATAAATGCATTTTAATAAGAAACTAAACAAGCTGTTTTGATAAAACTGGTTTCTATTTTGCCGGTTCTTACTTTATTATAATAATCAAACAGTAGAAATTGAAATGCTGAAATGAAAAAATATTTATTAAAATTCATCATAAAACCATAAATATTTAAATCTTCTTACCCTTTCAACCAACTGATCACCAATGTTGCAATCCCAGAACCCCAACTCCTCCAACTTTATTGCTCTTTGTCTTTGTTCAATGACAGCAACGAACCTCCTCCATTCCTCTTCCTCCATCTCCATACTATTCAGGTCAACTGTTTCAATGTTTACAATGATTTGGATCATATTTATCCAGTTGATTTTATCGAATTCACAATCGGTTATCGATAGCATCTCCATCCGCGTGTCATCATCTTTAAATTGCTTAATTAACAAATCTAATTCTAAATTCCCTATTAATTTACAATGAAATAATCCTACAGAATTACAATATTTACAATGACTAAACAATAAATTTAACTCATCTACCTCATGTACAGATTCTACACTATGTACATTAACCCAAACACTACTAAAATGTTTAAAATATTTACATAAATTAAAGTTAACTAAATCAAGAGTAAGATTGACATGACGAAATTTGTCCAATAAATTATGATTCTCTATTATTTGAATTAGTTTTACGAAGTTTGATTGCGCGATTGATGAATCAATTGGAAACCATTCCTTGTCCATTCGAATGAATTCTTGAAAGATTACATCGATAAATTTTTCGTCATATTGAAGCTGATTCCCGAAATACTCACATAGAAAAGTAAGTGCTCGCTCTAACCGAATTTCCCTATCTTCTACTCCATCCTTCAATGCGTTCAGTACATCAAATATGAATTTTTGTCCTTCCTCCTCTCCATTCCATTTATTCCTTTTAAAAAGTTCGTTAGCAAATATATTTATCATCGATTCTTCCATTTGACCTTGTGCCTCCAGCGTGCCACCATACAAACCACACATAAATGTGACAATTTCGAAACAATTATTTTTCATGAGTATCGTAGGTTCAGTTTTTTCAATTATGCAATAAAGGCTTCCGAAATATTCTTGAAGGGTTAAATGTTTGAATTGCCATTTTGGTGCCCCTCGAATTCCGCCAACATCAATGCAAAAAACTTTAAAAATATCCGCAATCTTTTTATCTTTACTCAATTCCTTTAACTCTTTCATGAAATCATTCTGATTGAACACGATGGTTTTCTTCAAAAGGAGTTGGTACGAAATCTTGCCAAATATTTTGATGAAATTGAAGTAATTAGAGAATATATCGGATACAGATGGGACATCCTTGATATGCGATTGAAAAAAAATAAACAGCAACCAGCAATAAAGTTCAGTGGTGTTTAAGATTGCCTTTCCTTCAGTGAGAATTGATACACAGCATAGAGTATTTAAATATTGTGGGATCGACATTAATCCACGGATATTTTGGGATAATTCCATGGTCTTCCGGATTGCCTTTTTCTTCTCTGGTTCTTTCTCCGTAAATAAATCTACATATTCGTTAACTGACTTTTCTGATAACCCAACAGCTTCATAGATGTTCATGTTGCCAATTAGATCAATACCTTGTCTACTTTTGAGTGCAGTTTGGACGTGAGGCCTGCCTGTCAATATGACCTTTGATCCAACGAAGCGATCCGAATTCTTGTCAAGTAGCTGGTAGATAATCGAATTTTTGTCTTTAAGTTTTGATTCTAAATCAACGACCTCATCAATACCGTCGATAATAAATAGGATTTTGCTTCCTTCTTGGACAAATTCTGCAAAGAATTCCCGCTTTAGTAAATCGTCGAGACTCGTTTCATTATTCAGATTTCTGCACTCAAGGACGTAAAGAAAAGTGAAAGCATTCAAGATTTTATGATTTGCCCATTGGAGGGCAATTTGCTTGGCAAGCACTGTTTTACCGATTCCTGCTAGACCCCTGATGAAAGAAACTCTTTCTTCTCCTTCACTGTCCACAAGTTCATTCAATTCCACACTACGCTGAGATCTGATATGATGCATTTTATCAATGAACTGACTACGTTCATTCGGCAATTCTGCGATTTCATCTTGTCCCACTACAGTTACATCAACGGAAAACTTTTCCAAATCTACGTTCTTTACACCCAATCCTGTATTTTCAACGCAAGTAATAGTATGCTTTTTGAAGTGCCTCTTGTATTTGTCCTCCAACTTTTTTGACGAAGACTGTAGAGCATCTAAGAAAAGAAATATGTTTTGATTAGAAACCTTCATCAAAAATGAAATACAACACACAAATACAAAAGCATAGGGAGGTTTAGCAATGCAATGATAATATTAATTTAAGTGTTAAAAACGACCAAAGAAAGAGACCTTATAAGTATTTTTCTACGAGAAACTGCCCAAAGAAACTCAAATCTTTGATTGCCAAAAACAATAAGAAACTCCAACACTGGGAAATGTAACTTCAGAAACTATTCAATTTTACAAAGATCCTTGACAATTTTTTCTTCAATTTCACTTTTTTCTAGGGGCGAAAATTGTGGGGAGTGGGTGTGGGAGTGTGACACCCGCCAATCACAAATATAGTGGCTCTCGCAGAGCAATCGAAGATTTTGCAGGGCACCAAGGAGAATTTTATCGCAGCGCTCCAACCGCTTAAGAAGTGTTGCTATCATGCTAAGCTGTCTTAAAATTTGTTGTTTCAAATGCAAATTTCTCCCAGGCAAATGCCGCCCATATGAGGGGCACATAACTACAATGCCGCTTTATCGTAAGTCTTTTCGAAAATGCTTTGAGCAGTACCCACTTAATTATGTTAACCGCTAGTAATAAGAATGGAGTTGGCGGCTGTTCACTCAAACGCCACCTCTGAAGGAGACTGCTAGATCGACAGGGTGGCGAGGGTCGAGAGTGTGGCGAGTGAGCCGAGGGTAGCGAGGGTCGAGAGGGTAGGGAGGGTCGAGAGGGTGGCGAGGGTCGAGAATGTGGCAAGGGTCGAGAATGTGGCGAGGGTCGAGAGTGTAGGGGGCATATAGAGAGGAGGTACAGTAGCACATATCCATTGATACACGTAATTTTATACGAAACCGCTTATAAGAAGGTCATACTCTTAAGGCTGAACAAAATTAAGAATTCCAACATGTTTTTTCTATTCTCACTTGTTTCCTATTCCACATTTCTCGGAAAGGCTGCAAAACAACTTATTTTGAAATGTTCAGGAGGACAGATCTGACAAATTTAAGAAACTTCCTGTAACGGCCCAAATATTTAGTTCTTATAAAATGATACTCGTAGATCTAAGCCATTGAAAATATAGATATCATTGTTGCATTCTGTAAACTCATGGAGCTACACAAGCATTTTTTGAGATATATACTAAAACTTTGAAAGCTTCGCGAAATTCTCATTATTATCATCTGAGTAGAGAGAGTATCGTCAGGGTTACTCAGGGGCGGATCCAGGTCGGTTTTCTGACCGGTTTACTAAACACGAGGGGGTCTGGGGACGAAGCCCCCAGAAAAATTTTCCGTGACCACGCCCTTTAAACTCTCGGAAAACACGGGTAACGCCCTTTTCAATAAATGAAGGTTGCTCCAGTTGAGTGTCCACAATAACGTTTTCAAGGTGAAATCAACAAAGATTTTACAAAAAATGTAAAAATTGCGAAATTCATTAGATACTTTTGCAAGCCCACTTCTTAGGCTGTTGATGTTTCCAGAACTCCCTTCAGGGCTCCCTAAAAATTTTCTTTCATTTTATCGTATTTCAAACACATTCGTACTCTTCTTTATCTTCTTTGCCTCTCCCTCAACCTCATCTGCAACAGTCTGCAATGGCAGTGTGTGCAAGCTGCGGAGATCTTCCTCTTCTGGATCATTGCTGTCAACTTCCTCTACAAGCATGGTTTACTTCCTTCAGAAACGGTTTATTTCCTAATCGAAACAGGTTCACTGATTTTAAACAATTTCGTACCGGTTCACGGAAATCATTCCACAGGTTCACTCAACCCTTATTGGCTCATCAGATTACAAAAGTTTTTATATCAAAACAATGTAAACTGTCATGACCATTCAAAGGAAACCACATGCGGAATTCCTTGCGCAAATTTCGAATAACGTGTCTCAATGAGGACCATGGCAAATAAAGCATAATCAATGTAGCCATCATGACGTTTCTTATCGTTTTGGGGCGAATTACGAGGAGCCACAGTGTGTCATGCTTTTAAAGACATATCACTGTTGGACTTCACTGGCCTGAAGATCGCAAAAAAGGGCGACGCTTTTTGATTTTTCTGAAAATTTTGGTAAATAACGTCATTCTTTCTTTGGTTTGGAAACCTGACCGATGCACGGAAACCGGTGAAACCGGTCTGAATCCGCCCCTGTTTCTCATAAGTTCTTTCAGGGCAAAAGAGGTGAAATCTTAACAATCTTTCGTTACTCAGATAAAAACAAGAATTTTGAGAAGCTATCGGCCTATCGATACCAGATCATAGTTTTAGTATCTCAAAAAATGCATGTGTACTTCTATGAGCTTACAAAATGTAACACTGATATATATGTTTGCTTTGATGCTGCTTTGTTGTTTGACTGCCAAGGGGCGATTTCCTATTACGTACTAGAGGACTAATGATATCTTCTATGATACCCACACAAAATGCGAAATTGATTTTGAGGGGCTTTGAAAATAGTCTGTAAAACGTTAAATGGTTTTTCGTGTTGAAAAGAAATTGTACATTTCTTCCGCTTGCTGCTATTTGTAGGAAGATTAAACACAGCTTCATTTCATTTCTATTTCACGTACCTGCTACACTGAAAGACGACACTGCCTTCTCTTGTGCCCTTAATCAAGAAGTATGGGTAATGAAAATATATTCGACATTTTGGTTGATATTGTCGGCTTCCACTCCTGAAGACTTGCAATTATTGCAGGGGTTGGGAGAGAGATTGGGGCACTGTCTATCATTATGAATAAATATTAAAGACTGTATTTCTATTTATGCAGAAAATATATTCTCGTATTTCGTAATGTTCACAAGAAATTTCACAAATGGAAAACTGTTTTAAGTTCGCTTCCAAGGGTGCAACAAAAGTTTTTATTAGTCATTATTGTAAGCCCCTTCACTGCGTCTGCCAAATCATTCTGGTCCTTCCTTTTGCTCCATCGATGAAACGAAATAGCGAGTTTGCGATTGACGACGCGGCTAAGGACGAAACAGCAGAGGAGTCCAAAACGAGTACGGTTAAATTTTTAATTTCTAATCAAGCACACAACAGACACGATAAATTCTTTTTCAGCTCTCATTTCAATATGTATCCCATTCCAATGTAAAAATTGAGCAAATAAGTAAAAATGTAAGAACGGAGATGCAAATCAGATAAACAAGTGCAAATGATGCCAATACAAGTCGTGTCAATCTGTGTAATCTGTTAAAAAGAAGTTGTAAACAGCAAAAGCCACCTTTAAATTTTCCTATCTACTTTACAAAGGTGATCATGTAACATTTCAATTCAACCACAGACCTTCAGGAATACCAGGGTTCCCAACATGAAGACGAAGTCTGAAAGTCAAAGGGATGGGGTATCATCGAACATTTTCTATTTCCTTGCAAACTTCTAGGCGTTTCCAAGTCTTCCCTATGCAAACTGTGGTTCTGAAGACTTTGGGTTAGACAGAGCAGTAAATGTGTACTCAATTAGAAACTTTGAGCAGTACTAACTTAACCATAATAACAGCTAGTTTGGATTTACTTGAACAAATGAAGCCTTTTATCGAGTGATGAAAATTCCAGAAATTCCATTCACTGAGGATGCTTTCAAATGTAAACAACAAACAGGGCTGGGCCTAAATACGCATGCCTTACCCTTGCAATAAAATCACTAGAAGATTTCCACGTTTTCGAATGTGGCCTATGTCTACTCGAAAACGCGGAACTCTAGGATTTCTCGGGAGTCTAGGAACGAGTAGTTTTTATGCAAAAAGCACATAAGCATTTCGTATGATATTCATTTTACATCGAAACCATGATCAAGGAGCATTCAGTGAACACTACTGTGAGGGGCATTTCAGTTGCGCTCCAGGAAATATCGTACACCTTTGCCAACAATCCTTTCGTTACAAGAAAAATCCATCTAAAATCTATCATATGCAAAAGGCACATATGCTGTTGGAATCTGAGTCTGGAAGCTGAGTCTGGAATTAGCTTCCAGTTGGTGGGAATTTCCTCTTTTAGAAGCTACCTCCTTTGAAGTATGCTCCGCAATCACAAGAAATGATCATCAAATTCAGTCTTTGTCCTTTAATGTCACTTATCTTTGTTCCACATGTTCATAAAAGGTTTTCAATGCAGCAATCTTGCTGCGTCTCGCTCAAGAGAATAAGATGTGTAGCGAGGTATTGATGGATTGGGGGCAAATCAGTGATGAATATCGTAGGGGGCTTTGCAAAATTAGAGTTGCAATGGTTTATAAGCGGGTTTTTGAGAACCATAATTTGCTTAAGGACAAATATGAATGTTAGGCTTTGTCATTCAGATCTTTTGCATGTAAGCTTTTATTCACATTGCTGTTTTTAAAGAGAAAAATGAAGTGAAAAACGATAGCTAAGGCAATTTAAAAGTGTTTCAATGAAAATCTTACCAAGAGGTTGCTCTTCATCTTCCTCCATCTCCTCTTTCATCGCAATCGAAAATATAAAAAACTTTGCAAATTCTTTACATTTTGGACAAATTTCGTTTACTCTGCTTTCTGAATTCAGATTCTTCCACTTAATGAAAAGCCATATAAACTCAGCCATCGTTAATAGTAAAAACATACTATCCACTATGAATTGTCCAATATTCAGTGCGGCTTTGGCACTTGCTTTTGAATCAGTACATTCTAATGTTTTGGTGGCATTGGGAAACTTGCAACTGAAGCTTGAGACAAGGTTTATTTTTTCCTGAAGCATACCAAATGTCACAATCATTCCAAGATAGAAAAGAAATCTAATCGCAAGAAATATAAAATGAACTGTATATAAGTGAATTGCTCCTGTTTTCCGTGTCTTCAGGTGTTTCTTTGCGACGACATTGAGCAAAATAATCGACACTGCCAAAATGAGAAACGCTAATGTAAAGTGTATTACAGGTAACAGTGCATTGGCCTGCAGTTGATTTGGTCCTCTGTTGTATTGATCAAGACATTCTTGCTGATGAAGGTGATTACTATCGCATTTGAATGTGAATCTTTCATTCTTGAATATTTTTAAACTTGTATCCATCAGCGTTATGCCACTCACTAAGAACAAGCATGTGTATACAGCAGTTGGAATAGTCTGTGCAACTCCCAGGGGAATCAATGTTGCTAACGTTGTAAAGCATTCTGCCATACCTTACACCAAAATCTAGGAAGAATAAATTGAAATTCATCACACAACTTTCATTAAAAAGAATGACCTGAGATATATAGCGCTTGTCTAAAAAAAGGAAAAAGAAGCGCCTAATCCCTGCAATGTTTTCTTTCGCTTTGCTTCCTTTCGCCACGAGCTGGATTACCAAACAAAATAGGCTATTTATAAACTTATGTGATCTCATCTTTTAGCTCAGGTTATCCACTTCAACTCCTGACATTGAGCAACAGTTGTAGCGTAAGTTTAAATATATATACCAGGTGAATCAAAAAAGTTTAGGCGTTTGGAGGGCTGTAGAATAAAAAGTATGTATGTATGTATGTACCTATGTGATCTCATCTTTTAGCTCAGGTTATCCACTTTAACTCCTGACACTGAGCAACAGTTGTAGCGTAAGTTTAAACATATATACCGTATACCAGGTGAGTCAAAAAAGTTTAGGCGTTGAGGGATGTAGAATTAAAATATGTGACCGATATTCAAAACTGAAATGTTCATCTATCAGTCAAAGGTCAATTTAGACGAGAAAATATTGTTTGGTACTATCCCTCATCTTACAGACCAAGGAATTAGGAAACCACTGGTAAAGGGCATGTTTGGGAACGAAAATTCCACATTCCATTCTGGTCAATGATTTACCTTCTATCAAAATTGGAACTCAGCATCTCAAACTAGCAATGTAAACTTGGATGCCACATAAATCATGGACCAGAATGGAACGTGGAATTCTTGATTCCTATACAAACCCCTTACAAGCATTTTGATTGTTTTTAGGTCTTAAAGATGTCTGATTTTACCAAATAAAATTTTGTCATCTAAGCCTTTGAGTGATAGATTAAAATTTTACTTTTGAATATCGGTCACATACATTTTATTCCACACTCCTCCAAACACATAAACTTTTTTGATTCACTCAGTATGTTATAAACTTATATATACTAAACTTACCGGGTGTCCCAAAAAAACGCAACAGATTTGATCAATCTTAGCGATAAAGAGGCTCACTAAATTCATTTGAAGTATGCTTTAAGACTTTCCCCAATAGTTCAAGAGTGGTTGTGAAGCTTAGTAGCTTGGTCGTCGAGAATTCTATGTCGAAAGTCCAAATTTGTTATCAGCCCTAAACCAGAGCTTTGGAAGAAAACGGCCTAAGGTAGCCCACTCAGCAGGGGAATCACCCAAATCAAAGTGATTCTAACATAGGTAGTGGGCTGTAAGGTAAGGCTGATTTCCACTCAGTCGAATTTTCCGAACAGACTGAAAATCTTTTGTTTACGTGAAAAAATGTCGCTCCATGGTCGCTCTGAGTTTGAATAGAATTTTACGCGTGATAAACTTTTATTGTGTAAAATCCTGTCCACTCGGAAAATTCTACTGAGTGGAAACCAGCCTTCAGGGTTAACTTGTTTCTCAAAATAAATTGTAGCGTGCCTTTTTCAATTAGATCAAGAAACTGTTCTTTTAAAAAAACCAATTGCCAAGAGACACACCAATAGAGTGCTATGACTGATTGGTCCCAGAGGAATTAATAAATTTCTGACAACCGGCTTTTCATGCCCATGAGAGCGGGAGGCAGAGTTACCTCAAGAATGGATACATTTGAAAGAACGTTCTTGGCATGCTATTATCTATCCCTTGTGCATTGTATTATCATTGTGATTGTGATGTTGCTAACAACCACTTCGTGAAGTTTTCTAATTTCGTATTCTGTTCAATATAAGCACGAGCGAGACTGTTGTTTTCTTTTTCTACTTGGAGAAGAGTGGACAATGATCCCTAAATATTTTTTCCATATCTGTGGAAAAAGATTTTTGTGCAGACAAAAATGCAGTCTAGGCCAGGCAGGAATTGGAGATTGTGCTTTGGGTGATTCCCTTTCTGAGTGTCCACCTTAGGCCGTTTTCTTGCAAAGCTCTGGTTTAGGGCTGATAACAAATTTGGACTTTCGGCAAAGAATTCTTGACAACCAAGCTACTAAGCTTCACAACCAAGGTATCAATGTTCTTTTGAACTATAGAGGATTGTCATAAAGCATACTTCAAATGAATTTAGTGAACCTCTTCAACGCTAAGATTGATCAAATCTGTTGCTTTTTTTGGGACACCCGGTATAAACTTATAAACTTACATATATATAAAGCTTAAGACGCTTGCACGCAAAGCAGAAGATTCGTGGTTTGAGTTCAAGCTGGGGCAGGTTTTGATTTTCTCTAATTTCTCTGAAAATTTAAAAAAATGTCTCCGTTTGCACCAAACAAGGAGAAATCATGGTTGCTTGCTAGCTTTTAAAATACGCTGCTTGAAAAAGACAACAGTCAAAAGCAACCCATAAGGTGCTAAAGTATCAAGAGAATTAAGACGTGCCACATTAGTTTAAGGTTAAGATGCTTACCCGGGGGAGATAAATCATTACATTTTGATGCTTAAGTATTTCTAAAATGTAAGTGGAAGTTTGCTGCCAGCCAATGACCTGTTGTGCAAGGGTTCTATTACTTTGCAGAGAAGGCAAACGGCATGGTCAATTCAAAACCAATCATAACTTTTCCAAGATCTGCCCTTAACCTTACATTTTTGCTGCTGTGTTTGAAGTGTTTGCTGCATCAGAGCACTTACTGTCAAAACAACTCGTGCGTTACGCTTAATTACCAAATCACGGAATGAATTGTGAATTTCAAATAGAAATCCGTTTTAAATCTCTATATATATTTACAAAGCGGGTTTAATTCCCTCCTTCAAAGCAGAAGCATTGAATTTCTAAGATGACAGTAGTGCCATGATGATTATGTTCTACCTTCGACCTTCGACCTGACACTTAATCTTCATAACACATATACTTGCCAACGAATGGTACACAGTCACAATTTGGTGATGGAGTTTCTGATAGGGCTTCACGCCATTGACAAAATAAAAAATCCAGCTCTCATCATTTGAGACGAGAAATTGTTTGGAGAAAGCTTGCAAGACCTGAGAAAGGACATCTTACTGTATATGAAGAACAAGAGTTGCTGAAGCGATCTGGCTTCATTCGAAACGGTGTACCAGTAAGTAAACTCCAAGAATCCCCCTTAAAAGGGTCTGACATAGCAGAGAAAAGACCCCAAAAAGAATACGAGTATAGCTTGCCCAGGGTAATAAGACCTTCCTACTAGATTCAAGCTGGGTTCGACCATGATACATCTATCAACAAATTTTAGTGGTCATCCTAAGTTAACTTTGCTAAATCCTTATTTGACTGTAGTCAATGAAAATGATAAGAGAAAGAAGAGAAAGAAGAAGACTAACATGGATAATAAGAATAAGAGAAAGAATAACAAGAGAAAGAAGACTAACATGGCTAGGACATCTCATGCGCTTGCATCCAGAAACACCCGCAAGGAAGGCCCTTAAAGAATATCTCAGGAAAGTGAAACGGCCACAAGGAAGACCAAAGACGACCTGGATGCAGACAGTCAGGCAAGATTTGACAAGCATTGGAATTAAACTAGACCTATCAAAAGAAGCACAAACATTGAAAAGACTTTCTGATCTGACACATAATAGAAAGAACTGGCGTGGCATTGTGAGACGCGTTGTGCAGTATCAACTGCGTGTGACGTCTTAGTAGTAGTAGTAATGAAAATGAAGAAAAGTAAATGAAACCACAAAGAGCTAGCAGATTTAGATTACAAGTGCCATTTTGTGATCACGGGGGCCACAAGTAACGCATGAGTTGTTTTAACAGTAACGTGCTTCAGAAGCTCCAAAATCATGCAGCTACAATGAACAGCCACTATCTCCATCAAGCACTTGGGATCTTAATAATTGTTTTTTTTTGCGTAGTGGTCCACTGCTCAGTTTCAATTCCTTTTTGATATAATTTCCGTTTATTTATTTATAAATTAACATTATCAGGACTGGAAGGGAGGGCTCATTCAGACCCCCACCTACTTAATGGAGCATTGCTCCAAATTGGTACACTGAACCAGCCTGTTGATTTTGCTTCATGCAAAGTGTGACTTTGTAAGAAATCTTGAAAAAAAATTTAATAGGGGTGTATGGGGTGCCAACGCAGCCACAACTGAACTGAACTGAACTGGAACTGAACTGCTATATGGAATTACCCTTAAGAATTCTGACCCATTCAACACAATATGGTGACCTCCTAAGAATCTTTGATTGCCAGGCACGACCTCAGATGACTGTTACAATCTAGACGACTGTTACAAGCTTGAGTGCGCTAAGTTCATGTACAATGTATCAAAAGGAAAGGTAGAGGCACATTTTCAAAAGCTTTTCCAATTAGTTAATTCAAGGCATAACATTCAAACGAGACAGGCAACTGCAGGCCACTTATCTCAGACTCTAGTCAGAACAAACTACAAACAAAATTTTATCTCAAATTATGGAGTAAAGGTATGGAATGAAATTCCGAGAGAACTACGAGATACTAAGAGTAAGAAAGTTTTTACTAAAAGAGATAAAACAGCTACTAGATATGCTACTAGATAACTACAACTGAAAATTAACTTCTCCCATGATTCTTCCATATGTAACACCTGAAACTGACTAAACTCCAATATGACCATGCCAGCAAACAATTAGCAAACGGTTTTTCCCTTTTTTTCTGTTTTTCTTCCCTTCATTTTTTTTAGAATTCTTTTTAGTGTTAATGTTAAAAAATCTTTTTCATATTCATTAATATTGTTAAATGTTAGCTTGTAAGAGGCAACGGGCACCTCGCTCGAAAGCTCATTAGAGTTCTTTCTAGGTGTCCTAAGCTACAAACTTGTTGCTAATTTTCGGTAGACAGTAGCTTTATAAGCTTGTATCTTAAATAGTGTTCACATCCATATAGCTGCTGTAGATAATTCGTAGATTAGTTGATAGCTTGAATTTTGATGAAAATGAAATGAAATGAAATGGCACCACTGAGGAAATTTGAAGGTATTCAACAACTAAGCTCACCACAAGGAATGTATAAAAGGAATGTCTTAAACCAAAAATTAAATTTTTCCACTCACTTGACACAACATTTTGCCTCAAAATCTGTGAAATCTGCGGACTTCATTTCCACCTAATGTCAAATGAATTCAGCAGATATTGCCTTTGACAAACCCCCCGCAAAATCCTGAAGTCTGCGAATTCCACCGAAACAACTTGGCCAATTTATTTCTATGACTCCTAGTCTTTTGAACCCCATTTTGACAACCTTCCTACTATCATGATGTTGTGCTTTTGGTATAAAATGAAACGATCAATCAAAAATGCTGGCATTGTAAAAAGCTTGAGTTTGACGAACCCATTGTTTTCTAGGCCTTTCCTTCTGGCCTCCCCCTTGTCGCTTGTTATCGCAATAAAATACACAATAACATCTTCACTTCGAAGGAAATTAACCTTTATAAGAACAGGAGATATGAATGAATGAAATGAAGATATAACTCACTTTTATCCTTCGTTAGTTATTTCGTCCCTTCTTTGAGGTGATCCTCCGTTTGCTTCATGCAGGAAAGAACGAAAGTTACCCCACCCTACACTAACTACCTCAGTCCAAAATTCCATCTTTATTGAATTGGATTAACTCACTCCTCCACAGCCACTAACGATAGGGCAAAACCATTTCGAGGAAGGAGAAGCAAAAGCGGAACTATTTTGTTCTTGGAGTATTATAAAACTGTGCTTTCATATATTTCAAGAAACGCATTTTCATATTACAAAATATTGTTTATCTATCATGATTCTCTTTGTCATACTATAAAATACCGATCGCATTGCAAAATCTTCTTCGTATTGCAAAATCTATGTTTTCGTATGATCTTCCCTTTTGGCTCGCCATAATTATGTCCTTCACTAAACTTCTCCACTTTCTTCTATCTTCAGCAAGTCCCTCAAGTGTTGCAATTGTTTCATCTGGTGTTGTTTTGTTTAAATTTAGTTCAATATCCACCAATGAGAGATCCTTTTCTATAATCTCTATCCAAGTTGAACATGGTCTGCCTCTCTTTCTTTGCACCGGTTTCAGTGATTCATATAAGGCTAGTCTCACTGGTGTTACTCCTCATCAACAATTATTGACAACATTTATGTTAATAATGCAACTGAAAGTAACATTTTGCAGGCAACATTCGGTCTCTAATTTCTGACCACCTTCCATAATTTGCTATATTGAGTGAGAATGCGCCTGACTTCAAAAACTTCATCTTATTTTTCATATGACTACAAGGCCTTTGATGAAGCTAAATTTCTTGCAGATTATAAAGAAATGGATACCTCCTTTCTTGATGATGGAAGTCAGGACCTAAATGGAAAATTTGACACCTTTCTTCTTAATCTTCATAATCTTGTAAACAAACATTGTCCTCAGAAAAAGAAAAAGAAAAACCTTGGATTAATTTTCAAATTCAAAGAATGATGACAATCAGAGATAGTTTATTTTAGCAATTTAAATCAACGAAATCCCCAAATGATCTTAAGGCATATAAACAGTTTCGAAATCGCATTGTCAATGAAATAAGAGAAAGCAAAAAGAGCTATTTTCACCAGTACTTTGATGAACATAAAGATAATATGAAAATGCTTTGGAAAGGTATAAAGAACATAATAAGCATTAGACCTGGAAATTTTGATAGTGTTAGGTTCTTAAAGGAAGAAAATGGTTCTAAAATCTCAGACCCAATGAAAATAGTAAATGAGTTTAATAACTATTTCATTAATGTTGCTGATAACATCACAAAGAGGATTCCAAGAACACCAAAATCTCCTTTAGACAATTTATCCAATCCTAATTTGGACTCATTCTTTTGCTCATTCATTTGCAAATGAAACAATTTGCAACTTTTTGATGCATGTCTCGTCAGATCACCTTTCTCACTAGTCTTATAATCTAACTGTTGATTGAGATGAAAGATTGCGACAACTTTTTGTCGCAAAATTATTATTATCATTACAGCAATGCTGCAATTTGATTGGCTAAGAGCGTGCTTTTTACTGTTGAAGCTGCAGAGTGAGCCCCCGTCTTTTGCGTTTGATTTTATGGAGGAATGGCGGTTCAAATCTTCGCAAAGCTGTGGCAGATCGACGTCGTGTCAAAGTAAAAGTTTCAAAGCGCTATTTGTTGAAATTTTGTGCGAGGAGAGGAAAGATTTGTATGTGCAACAACTGGGTGTAGCCTATGAAACTAGAATTACGTTCTACATTCTGCTTCGCTTTCCTTCGGGAACATTTTGAACTCAAAGAAGCTTCGAACAGCAACTGCAAAATGGCATCGTAAATGTCCTATTGCCTGTTTGCCTCGTAACAAAACAAAAGGTTTTCTCTCCAACCGAGACCTCAAATCAAACTGGTTTGGCGGGAAAATATTCGTCATTTCTTTGTCTGATCACCAGAATCCAAAGTTGAGTTGATATGTCAATATTTTTGTGACTTTACGAGATGAAAACTTCGAAATAGTGGACTTATTTTGAAGGGAGCAAAATTGATGACATCGCTGGCAGAGATCAGGATGGGATAATGTTTTGACTGGCAGAAATATCGGCTAAATGGTGTAATTTGATGCACTTTGTGCAGGGACTTTTTACCTTTGAAAGAAGATTCGAAGGATAATGTACAAATTTGAATAAATTGGCCAGGAAACCCAAGTTGCTGAGAAATGGGAGCATGTAAGTCCTTGAAAATTTTCAATTTTGACTTGTTTTCTTTTTTGCTGCATGATATTCTTCAGCAGAGGAAGATCTTAGCACTTTGTCTAATAAAAATCAACATTCAACAGTCCCTAAAAGAATAAACTGTGAATTGCTTTAATTTTCTGAGATTGAGACACCAATTTATCAGGTGAAAGTAGTTTTTGAGTTTTCCTGGCTGATTTATCAGAATTTGTACCTTCGAATCTTCTTTCAAAATTAAAAAGTAAAACTCAAATTGTATAAAATAACAATACCATTCAATCAATATTTCCTCCAGCAGTGTGGCCAAACAAAAATTAGTGGGAGGGTAAAACTACAAAATTTTCAGACCGGGGAGGGGGCAAAAAGGTATACCCAGTCATTTTTGTTGCATTTTTCAGTTACAATCTTCCCCAATTTTTGAAAAGTGGGAGGGCAATTGCCCCTCATACCCTCCCCTGGCCACGCCACTAATTTCCTCCGTTCAAAATTTAAGTCTCATTGTTTCTACCTTTTATTTCAAAATGAAGGATCAAATTCATTAATAAACTACATTACCTTACCTAAGATTGCTGCTTCTGTAAATATTGACAATATTTACATGTTGTTACAAAGAATAAAATAATGAAATGTATGATAGAAATTCTACAGTGACAAATGTGGAATTGCACATGATCGTTTCCTCTCAATTTTTCGGTGTTTGACGAAATTTCATCCAGAAAATTTTTATCCCTGCAAAAACATAGGACTATGAAATAATGGCTGACCATGGTTGTACATGGTTTGAGCATAGGTCAGTGGTGATTCAAAATTTTGCTTGACAGTGGTAACAGACCATCCAATTGCTAAAGCCCAGCCCCATTGCCGGAGGGTTAATAGTATTGTGTTGAGGTTTTATGAAATAACTCTTAAAATCGTGTTGAGTGGTACATTGCTCCAAATAAGTGATTTTCATTCTTTCACATGAATTTTCTTCAAACACATGAGCAAGTGTAATTATTTCATCTTTCTTTTTGACATAACTCATACATGTATCCCAGTAGTCTTTGCTTATGATATGGAAAATATAATGTAAATTCATCTATTAACTTTTAAAACTTTTAAAAGCCAAATCAAGGAAAATTGTTGGAAATTATTTTCGGAGCCTTTGTTTTTGAGTTAAATTTTAAAAAATCACAATTCAAAAGCCCATACTGCAGTCCATCCCTGACAGCACAAGCTAACTACTTGAAAACAATATTTTTGTACTCTTGTCAAGTTCAAGTTAAATCTTCTTACAAATCGTTTTGAATGTCCCCTCATTCCTGCTTCATGAAGTCCTTGCAAAATAATTTGTGAAACTTGCCAGTGGTTGATTTTGAAGAGCAATAAGACCTCAAGCGAAAGTTGAGAGCGTTCTGCAGCCTCAAAAGAAGTTGAAAGGCAATTAGATTTCCGAGGTTGAAAGGCCGAGTATTTCTTATCAATGTTCAACTCGTGATAATCAATACACGTACCACGTACTCCTTTCTTATGCATAAGAAACCGCTTATCAGAAAATCAACTCTCAGATCACCAAAAAATTAAGACACTCCAGTAGTGGGAAAAGATAACTTAAGAACTATTCATTTTTAACAATTTTACTCTATTTTCACTTCTTTCCCATGTAATAATTACTTGGAAGGTAACTTGAATAGAGTCTAAACATTGGCATGGCTTCAAAAACCTTTGTTTCGGAAAATTCAGGCGGGAAGATAGAGAATGTTATGGAACCTTTAAGGAACTCGTAAGCAACTGTAAGTAAGTACTGAAAATCTGATAATCTTAAGAAACTTTCGGTACTGGCGCAAATTCTTGGTTTTTCAAAAATTGTATGGATTTAAATTCGTTCAAGTCAATGAATGAAAAACTGATTTCTTTTGAGACGTGTTATGGTCGTGCAACGGAAAGAGACCATTGTAGTGCCAGAAACCGATGTTTCAAATTGATACAAAGGCGATACATCTAAGGATAAACATCTGAACAACTGAGGATTTTCCGCAAGTTTTCAAGAACTTTTCAATATCACAGTCTCCTTCCTTGTGAAATCACAGTCTCTCTCCTTTGGTTGGGCTGTCGCTGCTTCGAGCTGCCATCTTTGAATGATCTTCCCATCTGCTTTGTATCCTGGTAACCATTGCACAAATTTTTCAGGGGGTAATGTTGTTTAAGGATAGTGACCTCGATATGAAAATGAGGCTTTCTAAATGCAATCGTTTCAATACACAGTTAGATCATGAGTCGTAGTTGTAGCGGTATATCAGTTAGGCAAATAGCGAAACTACGACTCAGGATAAGTCTACTTTCTCACTATGCTCGGGCCATCGAACGGTCCCAGAGCGATCGAATTTCGAATGTTTTCGTCAGCTAACCTCGCTTAGCTTTACACAGAATGTACACAGGGATCCCCCGGTCCATCTGTTGATCGATTAAAACCGAAACTGCGCTCTATGGCATGCCAGGGGGTTCCTGTGTACATTCTGTGTAAAGCTAAGCGAGGTTAGCTGACGAAAACATTCGAAATTCGATCGCTCTGGGACCGTTCGATGGCCCGAGCATAGTGAGAAACGTGATCTGACGAGACATGCATCAAAAAGTTGCAAATTGTTGCATTTCAAACGTTGCAGATGAAGAAACAAAGTATCGGAAAGTATTCTTCGATGACTGAGGAATATTTTGATATGTGCGTTGCGAATTTGGAGCATGGATGCCGGATTACGAGCGAGGACAAAACAGTTTATTGAATTTGGCTTGAAGATTAGTTTCACTCCTTGTTTCTACCTATTGGAATACCAGCAAGTTATTTTGTATCGAACTCTCGCATTCGAACAATTATGCAGTGCAATGCAGAAGTCAATGAAACACAACACAGCTTGATGAATAAATTCAGGAAAACTTGGGGTGAACCGTACTGCGAGTAAGTCTCGCCGAGAAATTCCATAATTTACAGTACGAACGCACGCGCTTCCTACCCACAAGCTTCCATCCACGAATTACACGCATGAAATTATGTAAATCGCATCAAATGTATAAAAATCAATTCTTACACGAAATTCGTATTACACGTCATTCAAAAATCATATGAGTCCAGTTCCTCTCACATCTGTCCTGATGCGAGTATTCGACTCTCATTCAACTCTCTTTCCACCGATTCAGTATTCAAAACTTCCAGACTAAGTGATTCCACTCCAACTAAACCATAGTCATTGATTTCAATGCACCTCGGTCACGTGATTTCCGAGGATCAACATGTCGTCATAAAAAGTCTGTTCAAATCACATCATCCTCCCCCCTGATTGAGGGGACTCAATCATCAATGTTCAATGTTCATCACAAGCGACAAAAAAACTATTTACATGTATCTACAATTATGTTAGGAACGTCACTATCGGTTACACAACGAATCTCAATGTCTGAATCTGTCGAGTTCTTTCGCTGCATATTCACCTCCTCAACTGTACTACAGTCTCTTTCCTCTCTAATCTCTAGCGGATACAAATGTACAATAGATCTCTTTAAAACAATGTCTCTTCCCGCTGCATCTAAAGTCTTCACATCGGCGGCTCTTACAATACCGTCCTTTCCAGGGTACAACGTAATAACTCTACCCATTCTCCATTTCTGACGTGGAACTCTATCACTCTGAATGATAACAATGTCTCCCAAACCAATCAAACGATTGTTTTGAGTCGAAGCATTTCGATGAAACTCACGGAGTCGCGGTAAATACTCTCGAAGAAATCTTGTCCAAAAATGCTTCAATAATAACTTTAAGTAACTTTCCCTTGTCGATAACGAAGTCTTCGATGAATCTAATGACAAATTAGGATCAAACGACGTTTTAGTTAATAGTCTACGACCAGATACCAAAGACGATGGTGTCAACGGCTCATCTAACGAATCGGCATCAACATACGTCAAAGGACGCGAATTAATAATTCCTTCTATTTCAATCAAAATCGTGTCGAGCTCCTCGAAAGTCAAATGTGCGTTAGCAACGATCTTCTTCAAACATCTCTTAACAAGCTTGACCATAATTTCAAAGAAACCTCCCCAAAAACTTGCTCTTGGAACGTTGAATTTCCAAATTATGCTGTTTTCAAGCGCGTAACGCTGAACTTTCTTGTCTTTAAATGTTTTCCCATTGTCTGAAACCGTTAGAGAAGGTATTCCCCGTCTACCTTGAAATCTTTTCAAACTTCGAACAAATGCGGGTGCTGATAAATCAGGGCAAAGCTCTAAATGAATTGCACGGGTAGTTGCACAAGTGTACAAAGCAATATACGATTTATACATTGTTTTATCCGAGCCAAATATATTTCTGACGTAAATTGGACCCGCAAAATAATTGATTGATTTGATTTTATTGATTGATTTTATATTTTTTACCCATGGTAGCCCCTCAGTTAGAATAACTGATTTACAGGGGGCCATGCTAAAAACTTACAATAATTATTAATTTACAATAAAAACCAGTATTTCGAACTAAATTAAAATTACAATTGTTCAAAAATCAACAAAAAAAAAAACGAAAAGGTTTAAGTGTTCATTTTTCCACCTCTCTCTTGAAGGCTCTCAGGGTTGAAGAGTTCTTAGCGTCGGTACCAAGACTGTTCCAAAGCTTAGCGCCTCGGTACGAGAAGCATTTCTGCCCCCCTGCTGATTTTAACAATGGCAACCTGAGGTCGACTTCAGCATTCCTAAGAGAACGAGCAGTGGAATTGTTGACTCTCGTGAACATGTCTTTCATGTAGGAAGGCGCGTCTCCTTTAAGGGATCTGAAAACTATTTTCTGAGATTCAAAATCAATAAGTTCCCTAACAGTGGGCCATTGAAGCGCACGAATAACTGGTAAAGCGGTCGCATCAAATGGACTGTTGGTAACGAGTTTTGCAGCACGATTTTGGAGTTTCTGCAATTTTTCAATGACAAAATCAACTCCAATATTTGAAAACGCAAAATCTGCATTCACTCTAAAGTTAGGCAATGGTGCATTTGACGGGGAATTGTATGCTAATCCCTCTAAACGCTTACAAATGACACACTTCGAAATCAAAGATCGAACAATTTGACGTCCACGAACGATCCAAAATGTACAACGCAATTCTGTCAATGTTTCTCTCAAACCGTTATGACCGACTTTAGCGTGGGCTTCGTAAACTAACAATTTGGTCACGTGATGGTCTCTTGGCAACCAAATAGGAAATTTAGTAACGAAAGGCAAGTTAGCATTTTCGATTCGACCCTCGCAACGAATTAGGCCATTTTCATCATCAAAAGCTTTCAAAAGAACATAATTTTTCTGATAATCCTTTTCCGATTTCAATGAACTTTGCATTTGGCGAAACCACAAATTTTTCGCATCAAGAAACTCTTCAAGACTCAATTCTCCAACTACGCAATCCTCTCCTTTCACACGTCTCTTCAAATTTTGTACAAAGCGAATTACATATGCTGTAACGCGAAATAAATGTTTTGCACTGCTATAGTTTTCACACGAGATAACGCTTTCGATATTCAAGTCCAAACTAGTAACTGTGTTTACAAACACATCCGAAAAGTCTTTTCGCGGATTCAACTTAACTGCTTTGTTTACCTCCGCTGCGATTTCATCAGACGGAGTTTGAGCCGATCTAAAATTCAAAATGTTAGGCCAAAATTCAGGCGATTTCTTCAAAAAGTCAGGACCAGTCCACCAAAGTTGATTGTCTGATAATTCGGTAGCTTTCGAACCTGGAGACGCAATGTCTGCGGGATTTATATCGGTCGGACAGTAATTCCATTTATCTGGGGTAACAAGTTTTCGAATTTCGATTACACGGTTTTGTACCAATTGCTGAAATTCTTTGTTCACACCAAAAAGCCACCATAGAACGATTTGCGAATCCAGCCAGCAAAAAGATTCGATCAATTTGGATAATACTTTTCAATGCCTCAACGGTCGAACTCACTAAACGTGACAAAAGAAGCGCAGCCATTAACTCTAGTCTCGGAATGGTTTCTCCTTTGAGAGGAGCAAGCCTCGTTTTGGCAGTCACTAATTGGACGGAAGATTCGCCCGATTTTCTCACGGTTCGCAGATAGACTGCCGCTCCATAAGCAAATTTACTTGCATCACCAAAACCATGAATTTCAAATGTTTCAATGTTATCGCAATCAAGATTATTTACACAACGATTGACAGTAATTGGGCCCTTTTCCTTGATACTGGACGCTAACGCATTCCAGTTTCCCAAAATATCTTCGGACAAATGATCATCCCACTCAACTTTCTCTCTACACAAATCTTGAAACAACGCCTTGAAAGGTATTGAGATGGGCGAAACTAATCCAATTGGATCGTACATTTGCGCTGTCAAACTCAATATATCGCGTTTTGAAATCGATTTCCACTCCTCACTGCCAAAAATTCCACTAAAATCATACCTCAATGAATCAGATTGTTTGTCCCATTCTAAACCCAAAATTTTCGCTCCTTGGGTTGCCGAAGCGTTTTTGAGCGTAGATTTAGTGAAACTTTCGTCCTCCTCCGCAGTTACGTCGCAATCAATTTCACACTTTTCTGCTTCAAAAACTGGTTTTTCATTCGAATTTTCGAGAACAGATTTCAGCGGATGCTCGGTACGAGCTGATTCCTCCTTTTCAATTTCGTCTAACAAACTTTCCGAATTTGAATCCCATTTCCTCATGTTAAAACCTCCAGCATGAAAAACTGATTTTAGTTTTCGATAAAATTCAAGTGCCTCCTCATCGGATTTAAATGAAGAAACATAATCATCGACGTAAAGAGATTCAAGCACGTTTTTCACGAAAGATTCATCTTGGTCGGCATATTTTGCAAGATGAGATCGTATTGTCCCATTTAAAAGGAACGGCGAACAGACTAGGTCAAAGACCAAAGTGCGGAATTTATACACAACAATTTCAGGACACTCCTTGTTGATGTCATCGAACCATAAAAATCGTAAATAATCCCGCTCATTCTCTTTGACACTGACATTCAAAAATGCTTTTTCAATATCTGCAATCAAAACAACTTTTTCAGCCCGAAACCGAAGCAAAATATCGAAGATTAACGGTGTCAATGGTGGTCCTGCATACAAATTGTCATTCAAACTGCGTTCACCAGGAGCATGGGAACTAGCATCATACACAACTCTAACTTTCGTTGTAGATTTATCCAGCCTAATAACCGGCCTATGAGGTAAATAATGTACCTTGCCAACTTCAGATTCATCAACATTCTCGACTCTTTCAATAATTCCGAATTTAAGTTGCTCTGTAATAATTTTGTCATATTCACTAAAAACTTCTGGTTGATTTTTCAATTTGTTCAACAAAGAAGATAGGCGTTTTTCACTGAGAGAATAATTATCCGAAACTGATATTTCATCATCTTTAAAAGGAAGGTTGACTTCATAACGTCCCTCTCTCAATTCAACTTGATCGACAAAAGTATCATACACAGACGGCTCATTTTCTTTGACTCCTAATGCTTCATAGTCCCAAAGTTTTTTGACATCACTCGTAAAAGATTCTTCAACGGCTGTCAGAGTCTCAACCTTCATCAAATGAGTGGTGTTTACGCTAGAATTGGTTGCCCTACCTCGGTTCGGAACGTCCACAGGTCCGTTTAAAACATAACCGAGTCGGGTTTTCACAGCTGTTGGGCCTCGATTTGACTCCCCCCTTACGGGCTGGCCAATGACAAGAGACCAGTAATAATCAGATCCCAGAAGAATGTCCACCTCTAAGGGCTCATCCCCATTTGCAAAATCTGCTAAGGGTAACTTACGCAAATGTGGGTAATAACTTTGGGCAAACCCAATATGTTGGCTTGTTAAGGGGCTGCAAATAACTGGTACAGAGTACCCATTCAAAAACATTTTCAAGCCATCCGGACACTCTAAACAAACTTGGACAACGTCACACTCTTGTAATGTAGATTCAGTATTACCAAAAGTCTTTATTTGGATCTTTTCCTTTCCAACAACGGGAAGGTGCAACCTGTCACAGACTCTTTGACTAATATACGTTTTCTGAGAGCCACTATCAAGCAAAACTCTCACGTTTGCAGAATGATCTGCTTTTCCAGGAGTCGAAATTTTGGCCCTTGCTGTCTGCAACAGAATGCACCTAACCCCTTGCTCAACAAAATGACTTGAAGTAGTGCTAACTGAGGACTGCGCATTCGCAGGAGCCTCTCTACTCTCTACAGATGACTTTCCTGTAGACTGGTTGTCCAAACCAGTATTCCTCTTTCTTCCACACACAGCAACATGATGTTTTGCACCACAATTAAAGCATTTCACATTAGAATCACATGCAGCAGCAACATGTCCACCCTTAAAGCAAGCAAAGCATTTTCCAGTGTCCATCAAAATTCTTCGTCGGGCTGCATTGTTGGTCACAGTTTGACAACGACTTGACGGGTGTCTTCCCTTGCAAAACACACAAACAGGGCCACTATTAGCAGCACTTTCAGAGGAATATAACGCTGAAGTTGTAGAAGGCTGTTCCCTTCTTCCAACCCATTCAGTTTTCTTCGTAAAGTTCTTCTTAGAATCAGTACTCGGCATCAACTTGCAGCTTTCTCTCACCAACAATTCTTCCTTAAAAATCTCCAACATTCGACTTAAATCCCAGGATTTCACACCCAACTTCCGACTGAACATTATTCTCAACTCCTCAGGCAACTTCTCCATCAAAACTGTCGTCAAAAATATTCCATAATTGTCTGTCGTTATACCAATGCTGTCCAAACTACGAACGATCAATTCAGTCTTGTCATAAATTGCACGCAAATTCGCGAGATCAGAGCATGACTGAACAGCAGATAATTTCACCAATGATTGAACATGTGTTGATATGATAGGTTGTTGTTGGCCAAATCTTTCTTGCAAAACTTCAACAGCATTTTGATAATTTGCATTGGTAACCTTCAAACCAGCAATCGAACTCAGAGCTGGTCCTTTAAGCAAGGATTGCAAATACTGAAACTTCGTAACGTCAGGCAAACTTGGATCATTGTGCACTGCAGACTCAAAAATATCCCAGAACGATACCCAGTCTTCAACTTTGCCATTAAATGTTGGCAGAGTAAGCTTCTGCAGTTTAGCATGTCGCTGAAAATTAGACGGGCTTGAGCTTCTGCTTGGTTGACTGGAAGTCGACACATTCTCAGGCTGCTTAAACGCGAGAACAGAATCCAACACACTTATCGCTTCGTCTATTTCCGATTCAAAGTCAAGATTCTCTGTAATTTCCTTTTCGATCGCATTCTCATCTAATAATTCGACTATCTCTTTGTCCAGATTATGCAGTTCAGAAGCTTGCTTCTTCAAATTTCTACAATGTTTCTCAATTCTTTTTCGTCCTTCATCAGTCAATTCAGTTCCGCTTTCTGGCAAGTCCGCTTTGTAATCTCTCAAAATGTTTCTGATAAATAAACGGTAGCCATTACGACTTTTCAACTTCCTCTTCACTTCAGCCATCCTTTAAACTAGCAACGTTCCCGGGTCACGGCACCATGATGAATAAATTCAGGAAAACTTGGGGTGAACCGTACTGCGAGTAAGTCTCGCCGAGAAATTCCATAATTTACAGTACGAACGCACGCGCTTCCTACCCACAAGCTTCCATCCACGAATTACACGCATGAAATTATGTAAATCGCATCAAATGTATAAAAATCAATTCTTACACGAAATTCGTATTACACGTCATTCAAAAATCATATGAGTCCAGTTCCTCTCACATCTGTCCTGATGCGAGTATTCGACTCTCATTCAACTCTCTTTCCACCGATTCAGTATTCAAAACTTCCAGACTAAGTGATTCCACTCCAACTAAACCATAGTCATTGATTTCAATGCACCTCGGTCACGTGATTTCCGAGGATCAACATGTCGTCATAAAAAGTCTGTTCAAATCACATCACAGCTGTGGAGAGGTGCAACAAATAACACACAAAGGTATTATACAATTAACGATTTTAAGATTGTAAACTTATCATTGTTCAGTTACCTAACTGCCTGGGCTTCCTGTTGTCTACTCCTACAGCTTTCCCGGGAATTTTGCTAATTTCCAGCCTCCCCGGCTTTCCCGAGAATTTCCCGGGCATTCACAATTCCCAGTTTTCCCAGCTTTCCGTGGAATTCCCGGGTTCCTATGAGTCCCAGCTTTCCCCGTGCAAACATTTTCAATGCAATTGAATCCCAGCTTTTCCCAGGAATTTTGCTCGTTTCCCTGGCTTTTGAATTTAGAAAAATTCCGGGAATTTCCCCGGAATGCCCCAGCTTTTTTCGTACGGGTAGCATTTTCAAGAGATTTGAAAAGATCACCTCTAGTAACAAGTCCCAATCCTAAGAATAGCAGCATTATGCTAAAATTGTAGTCATGAAAGTAGCCATGAGATAGTTTATTGATATATTTTTAAACAAAATAAGATAGTATTTAGGTTCAAGTTTCAAGTTTCAAGTTTCATTCATTGTCAATAAATCCTAAATACAATTCATACACAAAACTCTACAACTAAGATACATTACAACAATAAGAACTAAAACTAACACTACTGAAAAACAAAAGAAGAAAAATTACTTTACACAATTGTATTTAAGATTTACTGACTAAGGAGGAGCTCTCTAAGTAGGTAAACTAATCGAGAGAGAGCCCCCCCCCCCCCCCTCATAAACACAAAGAAACCAAAAATTATTTTAAAAACCAAAGACAGATAATAACCAAGAACCAGATGAACCTCAACGGGATAGGACTTGTGTGTTAAACTAAGAGTTATTTTATGAATATGAATCTTTTTAGTTTTGAACGAAAAACCACAGTAGAGCTAGCAACACGTATGAACAGTGGAAGGGTGTTCCAAAGTTTTGAGCCAAAGTACTGAATTGTTTGCAGACCATACAGAGTTGTATTTTTAATAGACTTAAAAAGATCACCTCTTGTAGCCTGGCGAGTCCCAGTTCTATGAACAGATGAATTTGGCTGAAAATAATCATGAAAGCAGGAAGGAGATAGCTTATTAATAGATTTATAAACAAAGGTTAAGATGTTCAGGTGCAGAACATCCACAATTTTTAAAGTCTTTAATGACTGAAAAATTGGTGTGCTATGAGAAAGGAAGGGTTCAAATTTAATACAGCGAAGAATTTTCTTCTGAAGAATAAAGAGTGGGTTTAGGTAGGATTCATACGTCATTCCCCAGTCTGAAATACCATAGTTGAGGAAGGACAAGAAAAGTGAGTTGTAGAGAGAGACAAGAGTACGCAAGGGGGCATGATGCCGCACTTTGAAGAAAATGCCAACAGTTTTAGAAAGTTTTTTTACAAAGTTCAGTTGTATGGTACTTCCAAGTCAGATGTTCATCCATGAGAACTCCTAAAAACTTTACATACTTAGTTCTTTGAATAAACTGCTTACCAACTTTGAGGTTTGTGAATTCTGACAATTTCCTCCTTAGGGAATGAAAGAGTACAAACTTTGTCTTCTCAATGTTTAGTGCAAGCTTATTTGAATCAAGCCAAAGCTTAACATTCTTTAATTCTCTCTTGATTTTTTTGGTTAGAAGTTGAAGGTTATCAGAGTCACAATAAATGTTGGTATCATCAGCAAAAAGGAAAAAAGATAGAAACTGTGATGAATTCGGTAGGTCGTTGATGTAGATTAAAAATAGCAGTGGCCCAAGAACTGATCCTTGGGGGACACCACAAGCTATGTTAGTGAGGGAAGAAGAATGGCCATTAATTGAAACAAACTGTTTGCGGTTACTGAGGTAAGATTGGAACCAGCTTAAAGCGGTGCCCCTGATACCATAATGTTCTAACTTTTTTAGAAGTATATCATGGTTAACTGTATCAAAAGCCTTTTGAAGGTCAATGAAGATACCACAGCCAAATCTGTTTTTGTCCAAAGAAGATTTTATAGTTTCAGCTAAACTAATAAGGGCATGATCAGTTGAGTGACCTGTGCGGAAACCAAATTGCATGCAGAACAATACCTCACAGACTTCAAGAAATTGGGACAGGCGCTTGTGCATTAATTTTTCAAAAATTTTGCTAAAGACAGATAGGAGTGAAATTGGCCTATAATTTGATTTACTGGTGGCAAGTCCCTTTATAAAGATTGGAATAACCTTAGCTATTTTCAGTTTTTCAGGAAAGGTTCCTGTCAAAAAGGATTCATTTATCAAAACAGCAAGATCTTTTGAGATAGGCAGATCAAGAATTTTTAGTAGCTTGACTGGAATACTATTTGGCCCACTGGATTTACCATTTTTCAGAGATTGAATACGGGAGGATATTTCTTCTGCTGTGCACGGGGATATGAAGAATGAGTCCAAATTAGGATTGGATAAATTGTCTAAAGGAGATTTTGGTGTTCTTGGAATCCTCTTTGTGATGTTATCAGCAACATTAGTGAAATAGTTATTAAACTCATTTGCTATTTTCATTGGGTCTGAGATTTTAGAACCATTTTCTTCCTTTAAGAACCTAACACTATCAAAATTTCCAGGTCTAATGCTTATTATGTTCTTTATACCTTTCCAAAGCATTTTCATATTATCTTTATGTTCATCAAAGTACTGGTGAAAATAGCTCTTTTTGCTTTCTCTTATTTCATTGACAATGCGATTTCGAAACTGTTTATATGCCTTAAGATCATTTGGGGATTTTGTTGATTTAAATTGCTGAAATAAACTATCTCTGATTGTCATCATTCTTTGAATTTGAAAATTAATCCAAGGTTTTTCTTTTTCTTTTTCTGAGGACAATGTTTGTTTACAAGATTATGAAGATTAAGAAGAAAGGTGTCAAATTTTCCATTTAGGTCCTGACTTCCATCATCAAGAAAGGAGGTATCCATTTCTTTATAATCTGCAAGAAATTTAGCTTCATCAAAGGCCTTGTAGTCATATGAAAAATAAGATGAAGTTTTTGAAGTCAGGCGCATTCTCACTCAATATAGCAAATTATGGAAGGTGGTCAGAAATTAGAGACCGAATGTTGCCTGCAAAATGTTACTTTCAGTTGCATTATTAACATAAATGTTGTCAATAATTGTTGATGAGGAGTAACACCAGTGAGACTAGCCTTATATGAATCACTGAAACCGGTGCAAAGAAAGAGAGGCAGACCATGTTCAACTTGGATAAAGATTATAGAAAAGGATCTCTCATTGGTGGATATTGAACTAAATTTAAACAAAACAACACCAGATGAAACAATTGCAACACTTGAGGGACTTGCTGAAGATAGAAGAAAGTGGAGAAGTTTAGTGAAGGACATAATTATGGCGAGCCAAAAGGGAAGATAATACGAAAACATAGATTTTGCAATACGAAGAAGATTTTGCAATGCGATCGGTATTTTATAGTATGACAAAGAGAATCATGATAGATAAACAATATTTTGTAATATGAAAATGCGTTTCTTGAAATATATGAAAGCACAGTTTTATAATACTCCAAGAACAAAATAGTTCCGCTTTTGCTTCTCCTTCCTCGAAATGGTTTTGCCCTATCGTTAGTGGCTGTGGAGGAGTGACTTAATCCAATTCAATAAAGATGGAATTTTGGACTGAGGTAGTTAGTGTAGGGTGCGGTAACTTTCGTTCTTTCCTGCATGAAGCAAACGGAGGATCACCTCAAAGAAGGGACGAAATAACTAACGAAGGATAAAAGTGAGTTATATCTTCATTTCATTCATTTATATCTCCTGTTCTTATAAAGGTTAATTTCCTTCGAAGTGAAGCTGTTATTGTGTATTTTATTGCGATAACAAGCGACAAGGGGGAGGCCAGAAGGAAAGGCCTAGAAAACAATGGGTTCGTCAAACTCAAGCTTTTTACAATGCCAGCATTTTTGATTGATCGTTTCATTTTATACCAAAATCGACAGCTATTTTTTTACCTTCATACAGCAAACTGATGGAAATCACAGGTAAAACAGTGGTGAAATAGGCTGTGAAATAGGCTGTGAAATTGGCTGTGAAAGTTGCCACAAAATAGAAAGTGGTCAGCTAATTGCTACACTAGTGAAATTGGCCAATTTATCTTGAAATTCATCTTGGGTGACAAGTGGTCAGCTAATTTCACATGCCAGCAATTGTACAGCAATGAAGTGAAATGGGCTGTGAAATTGGCTGTGAGATAAGCCACTACCTAAGTTGTGAAATTGGTCAGATAATTTCACTAGGAAGAAATTGTCCATGAAATAGACCATTCATATCAATATCCTGGTGAAAATTCCTTTTGGATTCTATTGAGATCCTTATAGGATCTTGCGTCAAGATCCTGATTCATTCAGACCGTGATCAGAGTCTTTAAAAAGAACTTAAAGGATCCTAACATATCTTGTAGGATATCTTGTAGGATCTTAAGATCTAAAAAGGATCCTTTTACAGTAGATCCTGCACAGGATCTTCCAATCTTTTTCAACATCTTATCAAACACTGATGAATTTTCAACAGATTGAATAAGCCTGACACAGCACAACCTTTGCTGCCAAGACAATGATATTCACAAACTTCTTTTCATTCAGAAATCCACATTGAGATAGAAGTGGGCAACCTTCATTGATCTATTTTTGTAAGATGATTCTTGACCCTGACATCGAGGCAATCAGTCTCTCAGTTTAGCCTCATTCTTGCACAATCACTGTTGCTCATGATGTCATATTAGTTTAAAAACAATCCTATCAAACTTCAATCAGGCCATCATCACCATTACATCATCAGCACGTAAGCTTTTCAAAGCAGCACATATACAGTATCTACTACTTCAAATCTATCATTTCAATGTTATCAGTGCTGGTGCTTTTTTATCAAAGTTTAAACAACACTCTCCAGATAATCTGATGTGATAATTGAATTATGGCACACATTGTTTGTTATCAGATCAGCAATGGTAAACCGTCTTTTCTCCTTCATCTATTGTAACTGCTTGTTAATAGGGCTTTACGGCAACATATTCTACCAAGAACAGTGCATCTTTTTCACTCAGCTTCTTGCTTTAGGCCCATCCATCAACCATACTCCATTTCCCATCACAACATGTCTCTTCCATCCTCTCTGATTCCAAAAATTCACTTGATTGGTTCTACCAACCTCAACAGCTTATCTAATGGTACATGCTTCTAGTCCATGTGAAATTTCATTGTTACTTTCTTCATGAAACAGCCTTCAGAACTTCATTTCTCATTGCTTGTAGGACTCTCTCTAATAATTTAGGCCACCATCATGAAAAATTTGAAAATTTCAAATTGATCAACTGACATCCATTCAAATACTTCTTCCTGGCAATTATCCAATCAGAATGCACCATTTGAATCTCTATTGTATAGGCTACAATACCCTATTGTTATTTCAACCAGTAAGACAAAAGAACATGTTTTAAAACTGTTTGGGTGAAAGATGATGACCAATTTCACTTGCTAGTAATTGTGTGCACACTTTACTTAATATGTGAAATTGCTCTGTGTAGTTTCAAGCAGTGTGAAATAATTGACTAATTTCACACATGGGATCATATGGCCAATTTCAAATAGAACAATTTAGTGACTCTGAGTGACCAATTTCTCTTAAAGCAAAGCAGACAAGCAATTTGTTGTATGAGGAATATGTCACAGCCAATTTCTATCACTGTGAAAGCAGACACTGTTGTCCTATTTCATAGCCACTTTCACATGCTTGGCCAATTTCACACATAGCCAATTTCACCAGTGTTTTACCTGTGAATAAATAATGCTTTTCAACACACACCTTATGCTATGCACAACATCATGATAGTAGGAAGGTTGTCAAAATGGGGTTCAAAAGACTAGGAGTCATAGAAATAAATTGGCCAAGTTGTTTCGTTGGAATTCGCAGACTTCAGGATTTTGCGGGGGGTTTGTCAAAGGCAATATCTGCTGAATTCATTTGACATTAGGTGAAAATGAAGTCCGCGGATTTCACAGATTTTGAGGTAAAATGTTTTGTCAAGTGAGTGGAAAAATTTAATTTTTGGTTTAAGACATTCCTTTTATACATTCCTTGTGGTGAGCTTAGTTGTTGAATACCTTCAAATTTCCTCAGTGGTGCCATTTCATTTCATTTCATTTCATTTCATTTTCATCAAAATTCAAGCTATCAACTAATCTACGAATCATCTACAGCAGCTACGGATGTGAACACGATTTAAGATACAAGCTTATATAATGCTACTGTCTACCGAAAATTAGTAACAAGTTTGTAGCTGATGACACCTAGAAAGAACTCTAATGAGCTTTCAAGCGAGGTGCCCGTTGCCTCTTACAAGCTAACATTTAACAATATTAATGAATATGAAAAAGATTTTTTAACATTAACACTAAAAAGAACTCTAAAAAAAATGAAGGGAAGAAAAACAGAAAAAAAGGGAAAAACCGTTTGCTAATTGTTTGCTGGCATGGTCATATTGGAGTTTAGTCAGTTTCAGGTGTTACATATGGAAGAATCATGGGAGAAGTTAATTTTCAGTTGTAGTTATCTAGTAGCATATCTAGTAGCTGTTTTATCTCTTTTAGTAAAAACTTTCTTACTCTTAGTATCTCGTAGTTCTCTCGGAATTTCATTCCATACCTTTACTCCATAATTTGAGATAAAATTTTGTTTGTAGTTTGTTCTGACTAGAGTCTGAGATAAGTGGCCTGCAGTTGCCTGTCTCGTTTGAATGTTATGCCTTGAATTAACTAATTGGAAAAGCTTTTGAAAATGTGCCTCTACCTTTCCTTTTGATACATTGTACATGAACTTAGCGCACTCAAGCTTGTAACAGTCGTCTAGATTGTAACAGTCATCTGAGGTCGTGCCTGGCAATCAAAGATTCTTAGGAGGTCACCATATTGTGTTGAATGGGTCAGAATTCTTAAGGGTAATTCCATATAGCAGTTCAGTTCCAGTTCAGTTCAGTTCAGTTGTGGCTGCGTTGGCACCCCATACACCCCTATTAAATTTTTTTTCAAGATTTCTTACAAAGTCACACTTTGCATGAAGCAAAATCAACAGGCTGGTTCAGTGTACCAATTTGGAGCAATGCTCCATTAAGTAGGTGGGAGTCTGAATGAGCCCTCCCTTCCAGTCCTGATAGTGTTAATTTATAAATAAATAAACGGAAATTATATAGTAGCAAAAAGGAATTGAGACTGAGCAGTGGACCACTACGCAAAAAAAAAACAATTATTAAGATCCCAAGTGCTTGATGGAGATAGTGGCTGTTCATTGTAGCTGCATGATTTTGGAGCTTCTGAAGCACATTACTGTTAAAACAACTCATGCGTTACTTGTGGCCCCCGTGATCACAAAATGGCACTTGTAATCTAAATCTGCTAGCTCTTTGTGGTTTCATTTACTTTTCTTCATTTTCATTGACTACAGTCAAATAAGGATTTAGCAAAGTTAACTTGGGATGACCACTAAAATTTTGTTGATAGATGTATCATGGTCGAACCCAGCTTGAATCTAGTAGGAAGGTCTTATTACCCTGGGCAAGCTATACTCGTATTCTTTTTGGGGTCTTTTCTCTGCTATGTCAGACACTTTTAAGGGGGATTCTTGGATTTTACTTACTGGTACACCGTTTCGAATGAAGCCAGATCGCTTCAGCAACTCTTGTTCTTCATATACAGTAAGATGTCCTTTCTCAGGTCTTGCAAGCTTTCTCCAAACAATTTCTCATCTCAAATGATGAGAGCTAGATTTTTTATTTTGTCAATGGTGTGAAGCCCTATCAGAAACTCCATCACCAAATTGTGACTGTGTACCATTCGTTGGCAAGTATATGTGTTATGAAGATTAAGTGTCAGGTCGAAGGTCGAAGGTAGAACATAATCATCATGGCACAACTGTCATCTTAGAAATTCAATGCTTCTGCTTTGAAGGAGGGAATTAAACCCACAATGTAAATATAGAGATTTAAAACGGATTTCTATTTGAAATTCACAATTCATTCCGTGATTTGGTAATCAAGCGTAACGCACGAGTTTTTTTTGACAGTAAGTGCTCTGATGCAGCAAACACTCCAAACACAGCAGCAAAAATGTAAGGTTAAGGGCAGATCTTGGAAAAGTTATGATTGGTTTTGAATTGACCATGCCGTTTGCCTTCTCTGCAAAGTAATAGAACCCTTGGTCATTGGCTGGCAGCAAACTTCCACTTACATTTTAGAAATACTTAAGCATCAAAATGTAATGATTTATCTCCCCCGGGCAAGCATCTTAACCTTAAACTAATGTGGCACGTCTTAATTCTCTTGATACTTTAGCACCTTATGGGTTGCTTTTGACTGTTGTCTTTTTTCAAGCAGCGTATTTTAAAAGCTAGCAAGCAACCATGATTTCTCCTTGTTTGGTGCTAACGGAGACATTTTTTTAAATTTTCAGAAAAATTAGAGAAAATCAAAACCTGCCACAGCTTGAACTCAAACCACGAATCTTCTGCTTTGCGGGCAAGCGTCTTAAGCTTTAGATATATATGATATATATTAGTTTATTTTATTATTGCAGCGCAGCAGCGCGAAGCGCCTGCGTAGCGGCAATGTAAACTCAACAAATAGAAAACCATGGGCGATCTGGCTGGCTGGTTGGCTGGCTGGCTATGTGGCTGGCACATTGATTTCAATTCAATTGAGTTCAATCGAGTTCAATCACAGATCAGTGAATTCCACCATTGGTCCAGAGGGAGAATGAGGTGTATTACCACCGGACGAGAGATTTTATGGGATATGGTTTTCCTAGGGTATTTTTGGGCGTAGATTGCAAATCCGGATGTTGAACAGTCGAGGGAGGGGGCGTTTCCAAGATACTGGGGGGAATAGGCTGAAATTGTGTAAAATGAGGTGACACTCATTTTCGCCATTTAGCACTTGCTCATTCTAGGTAGACTAGTATCTAATATTCAGAAGGAAAGGAACCATCTACTGAAAAATGAAAATTGGGAGCCTTGGAAGGGGGGCGGGCCAAAATCTTAGGGGACATGATCTTATACTAAGATGTGCAAGAAAGTACCTACTTAAGTAAATCTGAATTGGAATATTTTTTTCAGGATGCATCCTTTTTTCCTCATCTTGATCAGATGAACCTAAAGAAAGCTGATCACTGTCTCCTCCCATCACATCAACATCTTTCGTGACAAGCAGTTCAACAATATCATTGGGATATACTTCAGAAATGCAGTCAATTTCCATCTCTTGGCTCCATCCATGACTCTTTTGGTCGTCAGTATCCATCAATGGACCATATGCTTTGCGCCAAATTCTAGCCACATATTTAGCAGCCCGGTTTAATGTGCCTTTAGAGACTTACGATACAAGGTGGTCTCAATGACAGGTCTGCCATTTCGCTGTCGCTAGAAAAGTTTCGCCTAAAAATTTTCCTGCAAGCTACATGACCTAAGTTTGTACGCTTCTCGCCATAATGTTGGCATACATACTGCTTAAGACTTGCAGTTGTTTGCTCCGATGATACTTGCGTCGTTGTACCCTGATTACCGAAAGCCGTTAAAACCCCTTTCTCACTTTGCACAAGTTTCACCATTTTCTGAAATGCGTTCTTTCCCTTCCGTAGAAACGATGATACATAATCATTCCCGGTGAAAGCTTATACAGAAAACAGTGCTTGCCTCTGCTGATTACTGACATCACACGCAAATAAATCTAGCAGTCTCCTGCTTTTACCTGCTCCATTATCGATGAAGATTCTTAGATTTTCTTGGCTCCCATTAGATTAGTTAACAAAGTTATTGGAACGTCAATGTTCCCTGAGGAAGAACACAGCAAACATTTGCTTTCCTGAGCGGTGTTGCCGCGCGACGCGTGATTAAGAAAGAAGGTTGATAGCATTAGATGAATTGCTGTGTTCATATTAAAGAGGAAAGGAAATGCATTCCATGTTCCAAAAGCATTTGAAGATAAGCATAGAGGTCTCTTTGATCCAACAAAGAGATGTCAGGGGGATGCCAGGTGACCGCAAAGAGCAAGTAGAAAGATGTAGCAGCCCAAAGTGATATTTTGGGTTTACTAGTTGTTACATTATCCAGCATTATCCTATAGGGAGCAATCAATATTAGTGGACATAGACAGACAAGGCACTTGGCACTACTACCACTCGCATTGCTAATTTGCGATAGTAACAGCCAAAAGTTGCTAGATCTGCAAGATGGGGCACTTTCATCCATTGTGACAGAACTTGATTCGCCACAAATAAGTGTTTTTGATGTGATCGCTACAGTGCGTCTGTAGTTTCTGATACCTTCCGGGATCTTGCGAAGAAGTTGCTCCGTGATATTCCAGGTCAATTTACGTCAATCTACGCTGGTTGGTTAAATGTATGATACATGAAGCTGCGGCACCAACTGATAAACGAATGGAAAGGGAAATAAAAGATAGGTGTGAGTTATTCGCCAACTTGGCAACGCTCCAAGGCAGTCCAAGCAAGCCCTTGTGATGTAGCTTTGTTTTAATGATGTGAAATGTGACTAGTCACCAACAAAGCATCGCAAGGATGATCACCCATGTAAGTAGTCTAGAGTGTGTCATTTAAAATGCTGGTCCGCAGTTTGTCGGCTTGATGACTGGTACGCCTCCGGACTGACAGTTTAGGTTAAATTAGTATACTCTAAACTCCTTACATGGGTGATCATCCTTGCGGCGCTGGGTTGGTGACTAGTCACATTTCATGTTAATAGACAATGCTACATCACAAGGACACCAAGATTGCTTGCAATTGCGCGCGGCAACATCTCTCAGGAAAGCAACTGTTTGTTGTGTTCTTCCTCAGGGAACACTGACATTACAATAACTTTGTTAACCAATCTAATGGGAGCCAAGAAAATCTAAGAATCTTCATCGATAATGGAGCAGGTAAAAGCAGGAGACTGCTAGATTTATTTGCGTGTGATGTCAGTAATCAGCAGAGGCAAGCACTGTTTTCTGTATAAGCTTTCACCGGGAATGATTATGTATCATCGTTTCTACGAAAGGGAAAGAACTCATTTTGGAAAATGGTGAAACTTGTGCAAAGTGAAAAAAGGGGTTTTAACGGCTTTCAGTAAACAGGATACAACGAAGCAAGTATCATCGGAGCAAAAAACTGCAAGTCTTAGGCAGTATGTATGCCAACATTATGGCGAGAAGCGTACAAACTTAGGTCATGTAGCTTGCAGGAAAGTTTTTAGGCGAAACTTTTCTAGCGACAGCGAAATGGCAGACCTGTCATTGAGACCACCTTGTATTGTAAGTCTCTAAAGGCACATTAAACCGGGCTGCTAAATATGTGGCTAGAATTTGGCGCAAAGCATATGGTCCAATGATGGATACTGACAACCAAAAAAGTCATGGATGGAACCAAGAGATGGAAATTGACTGCATTTCTGAAGTATATCCCAATGATATTGTTGAACTGCTTGTCACGAAAGATGATGATGTGATGGGAGGAGACAGTGATCAGCTTTCTTTAGGTTCATCTGATCAAGATGAGGAAAAAAGGATGCATCCTGAAAAAAATATTCCAATTCAGATTTACTTAAGTAGGTACTTTCTTGCACATCTTAGTATAAATCATGTCCCCTAAGATTTTGGCCCGCCCCCCTTCCAAGGCTCCCAATTTTCATTTTTCAGTAGATGGTTCCTTTCCTTCTGAATATTAGATACTAATCTACCTAGAATGAGCAAGTGCTAAATGGCGAAAATGAGTGTCACCTCATTTTACACCATTTCAGCCTATTCCCCCCTGTATCTTGGAAACGCCCCCTCCCCCGAATGTTCAACATCCGGATTTGCAATCTACGCTCAAAAATACCTTAGGAAAGTCATATCCCATAAAATCTCTCGTCCGGTGGTAATACACCTTATTCTCCCTCTGGACTACATGATTCAACCCACCGCCACTGATGCCAGGGAAGCCCTCTGGAGAAACTGGCAAAACTTTCAAGGCAAGAAGAAACTTCGTTCACTCGGGTAATTATCGCATCAGTTGTTTTGTTTACGTGCAATTATGAGAGGATTTCTTTTTATCCTCTCAGTTGGTTTGTTTCTGGGACAGAGGAAAGGAAGCAGGCCTAAGCTAGAACTTCATATTTACTTATTTGCCGCATGCCAAGGGCAATGGATCCTGTTACAATGTTCAAATGTTAGACGGCAAATTGTGTGGACTATTTCCTGTCGTTCATTGTGTTCCTTACGGTTAAAACATGGCAAAAAACGACATTTAGATCACAACAGAAAAGATGAGGCCATGTTTGCCTTTCAGATGACTGTATTTCAAATTAACATAACAAAACAGACGGTATGAATGAATAAAAGGAATTATACAGCTGTGGTCATATTTCAGTGATGATGCAATGCAACTCAAAGAACGATAATAAATGTAAACAAAACATTGTTCAGTTCAGTGACTTCATTATTCGGCACAATGGCAAGAAACTCATGGCACTTTGGATTAATATCTGGTTTCAAAACAAGATCCCCTTGCACCAGAGATGACAAAGGTAACCTACTTTGCATCTGACAGAACAGAATCTTAATTGATTTTCATCAATGGATTTGTCTTAACATGCAAAAGATCTTGCTGTTAGAAATATTCCTGATGCCATGTTGATGCCAGATTTGGCATAATTGTCCTTAGTCAGTTATTGGTTTGGTTACAAAGAGTGTCAAGATGTTTTGACATGCTGATCCATGACACTGTCTAGAATACCTCATACATATGATTTTTTAAGTGAAAGTTGGTCAAATTTTTCTTCTGTTTCAGGGCTGAAAAGCAGCATTGGATTGAGCGTGACATTCAGTATTGATTTTCGCCAAAAAAGAGCCTATCATGTGAGGCACCTCCCAGAGCAGTATAAAGCTGTAAAGCCCAAAGGAACTTTGAACATGAATGACAATTGACTGTTTATGACTGAAATTTGCAAATTTGATGCTTCGGTTGACAGCAATATTTGATTGAGTATGATAATTGTTCTGTTCATGCTAAGCCATCTTGTAGTCATCAAGAAGTTGTCTTTTTCTCCATGTTTCCAACTCTGGATTGGTTTCACAAGGGATTTGCAGTCAATCACTTTGCAAAAACTCTGAGCTGCACTCACTTTAACTTTGTTAACAGCTAGTATATAATATATCATATGTTTTAGTATATATAAGTTTATAATATACCGAGTGAGTCAAAAAAAGTTTATGTGTTTGGAAGGCTATGAAATGAGACGTATGTGATGGATATTCAAAAGTAAAATTTTAATCTATCACTCAAAGGCTAACTTAGATGACAAAATTTTGTTTGGTAAAGTCAAACATCTTTAAGACCCAACAACAATCAACATTAGAATTCCACATTCCATTCTGGTCCATGATTTATGTGGCATCCAAGTTTACAATGCCAGTTTGAGATGCTGAGTTCCAATTTCGATAGAAGGTAAATCATGGACCAGAATGGAATGTGGAATTTTTGTTTCCAAACATGCCCTTTACAAGCGTTTTCCTAATTTCTTGGTCTGTAAGATGAGGGATACTACGAAACAATATTTTCTCATCTAAATTGACCCTTGACTGCAAGATGAACATTTCAGTTTTGATATCGGTCACATATTTTTTATTCCACAGCCCTCCAAACGCCTAAAATTTTTGACTCACCTGGTATGTATATATTTAAACTTACGCTACAACTGTTGCTTAATTTCAGGAGTTAAATTGAATAACCTGAGCTAAAAGATGAGATCGCATAGGCTTATAAATAGCTTATTTTGTTTGGTAATCCAGCTCGTGGCGAAAGAAAGCAAGGCGAAAGAAAGCAATGCAGGGATTAGGCGCTTCTTTTTCCTTTTTTAGACAAGCGCTCAGGTCATTCACTTTAATGAAAGATAACAATTTGATAAAACAAGGCAGATTTAAATTATGTCAAATTTGATACCAGAAAAGGGATGAATTTGATCGGTAGAACTCTTTGGAGGTCATGTTGTGTGATGAATTTCAATTTATTCTTCCTAGATTTTGGTGTAAGATATGGCAGAATGCTTTACAACGTTAGCAACATTGATTCCCCTGGGAGTTGCACAGACTATTCCAACTGCTGTTTACACATGCTTGTTCTTAGTGAGTGGCATAACGCTGATGGATACAAGTTTAAAAATATTCAAGAATGAAAGATTCACATTCAAATGTGATAGTAATCATCTTCATCAGCAAGAATGTCTTAATCAATACAACAGGGGACCAAATCAACTGCAGGCCAATGCATTGTTACCAGTAATACATTTTACATTAGCATTTCTCATTTTGGCAGTTTCAATTATTGTGCTCAATGTCGTCGCAAAGAAACACCTGAAGAGACGAAAAACTGGAGCAATTCACTTATATACAGTTCATTTTATATTTCTTGCGATTAGATTTCTTTTCTATCTTGGAATGATTGTGACATTTTGTATGCTTCAGGAAAAAATAAACCTTGTCTCAAGCTTCAGTTGCAAGTTTCCCAACTCCACCAAAACGTTAGAATGTACTGATTCAAAGGCAAGTGCCAAAACCGCCATGAATATTGGACAATTTGTTGTGGATATTATGTTTTTGTTATTAACGATTGCTGAGTTTATGTGGCTTTTCATTAAGTGGAAGAAATTGAATTCAGAAAGCAGAGTAAACGAAATTTGTCCAAAATGTAAAGAATTTGCAAAGTTTTTTATATTTTCGATTGCGATGAAAGAGGAGGTGGAAGAAGGCGGAGATGAAGATCAACTTCTTGGTAAGATTTTCATTGAAACCATTTTAAATTGCCTTAGCTATCGTTTTTCACTTCATATTTCTCATTAAAAACAGCAATGTGAATAAAAGCTTACATGCAAAAGATCTGAATGACAAAGCCTAACATTCATATTTGTCCTTAAGCAAATTATGGTTCTCAAAAACCCACTTCTAAACCATTGCAACTCTAATTTTGCAAAGCCCCCTACGATATTCATCACTGATTTGCCCCCAATCCATCAATACCTCGCTACACATCTTATTCTCTTGAGCGAGACGCAGCAAGATTGCTGCATTGAAAACCTTTTATGAACATGTGGAACAAAGATAAGTGGCATTAAAGGACAAAGACTGAATTTGATGATCATTTCTTGTGATTGCGGAGCATACTTCAAAGGAGGTAGCTTCTAAAAGAGGAAATTCCCACCAACTGGAAGCTAATTCCAGACTCAGCTTCCAGACTCAGATTCCAACAGCATATGTGCCTTTTGCATATGATAGATTTTAGATGGATTTTTCTTGTAACGAAAGGATTGTTGGCAAAGGTGTACGATATTTCCTGGAGCGCAACTGAAATGCCCCTCACAGTAGTGTTCACTGAATGCTCCTTGATCATGGTTTCGATGTAAAATGAATATCATACGAAATGCTTATGTGCTTTTTGCATAAAAACTACTCGTTCCTAGACTCCCGAGAAATCCTAGAGTTCCGCGTTTTCGAGTAGACATAGGCCACGTATTCGAAAACGTGGAAATCTTCTAGTGATTTTATTGCAAGGGTAAGGCATGCGTATTTAGGCCCAGCCCTGTTTGTTGTTTACATTTGAAAGCATCCTCAGTGAATGGAATTTCTGGAATTTTCATCACTCGATAAAAGGCTTCATTTGTTCAAGTAAATCCAAACTAGCTGTTATTATGGTTAAGTTAGTACTGCTCAAAGTTTCTAATTGAGTACACATTTACTGCTCTGTCTAACCCAAAGTCTTCAGAACCACAGTTTGCATAGGGAAGACTTGGAAACGCCTAGAAGTTTGCAAGGAAATAGAAAATGTTCGATGATACCCCATCCCTTTGACTTTCAGACTTCGTCTTCATGTTGGGAAACCCTGGTATTCCTGAAGGTCTGTGGTTGAATTGAAATGTTACATGATCACCTTTGTAAAGTAGATAGGAAAATTTAAAGGTGGCTTTTGCTGTTTACAACTTCTTTTTAACAGATTACACAGATTGACACGACTTGTATTGGCATCATTTGCACTTGTTTATCTGATTTGCATCTCCGTTCTTACATTTTTACTTATTTGCTCAATTTTTACATTGGAATGGGATACATATTGAAATGAGAGCTGAAAAAGAATTTATCGTGTCTGTTGTGTGCTTGATTAGAAATTAAAAATTTAACCGTACTCGTTTTGGACTCCTCTGCTGTTTCGTCCTTAGCCGCGTCGTCAATCACAAACTCGCTATTTCGTTTCATCGATGGAGCAAAAGGAAGGACCAGAATGATTTGGCAGACGCAGTGAAGGGGCTTACAATAATGACTAATAAAAACTTTTGTTGCACCCTTGGAAGCGAACTTAAAACAGTTTTCCATTTGTGAAATTTCTTGTGAACATTACGAAATACGAGAATATATTTTCTGCATAAATAGAAATACAGTCTTTAATATTTATTCATAATGATAGACAGTGCCCCAATCTCTCTCCCAACCCCTGCAATAATTGCAAGTCTTCAGGAGTGGAAGCCGACAATATCAACCAAAATGTCGAATATATTTTCATTACCCATACTTCTTGATTAAGGGCACAAGAGAAGGCAGTGTCGTCTTTCAGTGTAGCAGGTACGTGAAATAGAAATGAAATGAAGCTGTGTTTAATCTTCCTACAAATAGCAGCAAGCGGAAGAAATGTACATTTTGTTTTCATCACGAAAAACCATTTAACGTTTTGCAGACTATTTTCAAAGCCCCTCAAAATCAATTTCGCATTTTGTGTGGGTATCATAGAAGATATCATTAGTCCTCTAGTACGTAATAGGAAATCGCCCCTTCGCAGTCATTTCATTTCATTTTTAACTTTTTTATCCATGGTAATCCACTCAATAATAAATACTGCTTTACAGGGAGCCATGCAAAAACAAAATCTAATAATAACTAAAATATATAATATACCCTATTTACAATAATCTCTGATAAAAAAAAAAAAAAAAGGAAAGAAAAATGAGATGAGTCATAGTTTTGCTTTATAGTTTCTTCGAAAAGAGCAGAGCGACGACGAAGCTTTGACAACACTATCTAGGTCACTCCAGACCTTAGCCCCTCTGTACGCAAACGATTTCTGACCAGTTGATGTTCTCAGTAATGGTAATCTAAGGTCAGTGTTAGAGTTCCTCAGCTGACGGTTAGTAGCTTCAGATACCTTTTGAAATATGTTTCGCAAGTAATCTGGGGCAAGAGCATTCAGAGATTTATAGACCATCTTGCTCGTCTCGAAATCAATCAGTTCTCTAATGGTAAGCCAGCCGAGACTCTTTATCAAAGGCAAAGCGGACGTGTCATAGGGGCTATTCGTGACTATCCTAGCGGCTCGATTTTGAAGTTTTTGCAACAAAGCAAGCATCAATGAAGTCGAACAACAAAGCAGCATCAAAGCAAACATATATATCAGTGTTACATTTTGTAAGCTCATAGAAGTACACATGCATTTTTTGAGATACTAAAACTATGATCTGGTATCGATAGGCCGATAGCTTCTCAAAATTCTTGTTTTTATCTGAGTAACGAAAGATTGTTAAGATTTCACCTCTTTTGCCCTGAAAGAACTTATGAGAAACAGGGGCGGATTCAGACCGGTTTCACCGGTTTCCGTGCATCGGTCAGGTTTCCAAACCAAAGAAAGAATGACGTTATTTACCAAAATTTTCAGAAAAATCAAAAAGCGTCGCCCTTTTTTGCGATCTTCAGGCCAGTGAAGTCCAACAGTGAGATGTCTTTAAAAGCATGACACACTGTGGCTCCTCGTAATTCGCCCCAAAACGATAAGAAACGTCATGATGGCTACACTGATTATGCTTTATTTGCCATGGTCCTCTTTGAGACACGTTATTCGAAATTTGCGCAAGGAATTCCGCATGTGGTTTCCTTTGAATGGTCATGACAGTTTACATTGTTTTGATATAAAAACTTTTGTAATCTGATGAGCCAATAAGGGTTGAGTGAACCTGTGGAATGATTTCCGTGAACCGGTACGAAATTGTTTAAAATCAGTGAACCTGTTTCGATTAGGAAGTAAACCGTTTCTGAAGGAAGTAAACCATGCTTGTAGAGGAAGTTGACAGCAATGATCCAGAAGAGGAAGATCTCCGCAGCTTGCACACACTGCCATTGCAGACTGTTGCAGATGAGGTTGAGGGAGAGGCAAAGAAGATAAAGAAGAGTACGAATGTGTTTGAAATACGATAAAATGAAAGAAAATTTTTAGGGAGCCCTGAAGGGAGTTCTAGAAACATCAACAGCCAAAGAAGTTGGCTTGCAAAAGTATCTGATGAATTTCGCAATTTTTACATTTTTTGTAAAATCTTTGTTGATTTCACCTTGAAAACGTTATTGTGGATACTCAACTGGAACAACCTTCATTTATTGAAAAGGGCGTTACCCGTGTTTTCCGAGAGTCTAAAGGGCGTGGTCACGGAAAATTTTTCTGGGGGCTTCGCCCCCAGACCCCCTCATGCTTAGTAAACCGGTCAGAAAACCGACCTGGATCCGCCCCTGAGAAACCCTGACGATACTCTCTCTACTCAGATGATAATAATAAGAATTTTGCGAAGCTTTCAAAGTTTTAGTATATATCTCAAAAAATGCTTGTGTATCTCCATGAGTTTACAGAATGCAACAATGATATCTATATTTTCAATGGCTTAGATCTACGAGTATCATTTTATAAGAACTAAATATTTGGGCCGTTACAGGAAGTTTCTTAAATTTGTCAGATCTGTCCTCCTGAACATTTCAAAATAAGTTGTTTTGCAGCCTTTCCGAGAAATGTGGAATAGGAAACAAGTGAGAATAGAAAAAACATGTTGGAATTCTTAATTTTGTTCAGCCTTAAGAGTATGACCTTCTTATAAGCGGTTTCGTATAAAAATACGTGTATCAATGGATATGTGCTACTGTACCTCCTCTCTATATTCCCCCTACACTCTTGACCCTCGCCACACTCTCGACCCTTGCCACATTCTCGACCCTCGCCACCCTCTCGACCCTCCCTACCCTCTCGACCCTCGCTACCCTCGGCTCACTCGCCACACTCTCGACCCTCGCCACCCTCTCGATCTAGCTGTCTCCTTCAGAGGTGGCGTTTGAGTGAACAGCCGCCAACTCCATTCTTATTACTAGCGGTTAACATAATTAAGTGGGTGCTGCTCAAAGCATTTTCGAAAAGACTTACGATAAAGCGGCATTGTAGTTATGTGCCCCTCATATGGGCGGCATTTGCCTGGGAGAAATTTGCATTTGAAACAACAAATTTTAAGACAGCTTAGCATGATAGCAACACTTCTTAAGCGGTTGGAGCGCTGCGATAAAATTCTCCTTGGTGCCCTGCAAAATCTTCGATTGCTCTGCGAGAGCCACTATATTTGTGATTGGCGGGTGTCACACTCCCACACCCACTCCCCACGATTTTCGCCCCTGGAAAAAAGTGAAATTGAAGAAAAAATTGTCAAGGATCTTTGTAAAATTGAATAGTTTCTGAAGTTACATTTCCCAGTGTTGGAGTTTCTTATTGTTTTTGGCAATCAAAGATTTGAGTTTCTTTGGGCAGTTTCTCGTAGAAAAATACTTATAAGGTCTCTTTCTTTGGTCGTTTTTAACACTTAAATTAATATTATCATTGCATTGCTAAACCTCCCTATGCTTTTGTATTTTTGTGTTGTATTTCATTTTTGATGAAGGTTTCTAATCAAAACATATTTCTTTTCTTAGATGCTCTACAGTCTTCGTCAAAAAAGTTGGAGGACAAATACAAGAGGCACTTCAAAAAGCATACTATTACTTGCGTTGAAAATACAGGATTGGGTGTAAAGAACGTAGATTTGGAAAAGTTTTCCGTTGATGTAACTGTTGTGGGACAAGATGAAATCGCAGAATTGCCGAATGAACGTAGTCAGTTCATTGATAAAATGCATGATATCAGATCTCAGCGTAGTGTAGAATTGAATGAACTTGTGGACAGTGAAAGCGAAGAAAGAGTTTCTTTCATCAGGGGTCTAGCAGGAATTGGTAAAACAGTGCTTGCTAAGCAAATTGCCCTCCGATGGGCAAATCACAAAATTTTGTATAATTTCACCCATCTGTACGTCCTTGAGTGCAGAAATCTGAATAATGAAAGGAGTCTCGACGATTTACTAAAACGAGAGTTCTTTGCAGATTCTGTCCCAGAAGGAAGCAAAATCCTATTTATTATCGACGGTATTGATGAGGTCGTTGATTTAGAATCAAAACTTAAAGACAAAAATTCGATTATCTACCAGCTACTTGACAAGAATTCGGATCGCTTCGTTGGATCAAAGGTCATATTGACCGGAAGGCCACACGTCCAAACTGCACTCAAAAGTAGACAAGGTGTTGATCTAATTGGCAACATGAACATCTATGAAGCTGTTGGGTTATCAGAAAAGTCAGTTAACGAATATGTAGATTTATTTACGGAGAAAGAACCAGAGAAGAAGATGGCAATCCAGCTGATGGTGTTACAAAAAGAATACCTAGGTCACCAAAATCCCCCTTAGATTACCTTGATGGTGAAAATCCCAACTCATTTTTTATAACTCCTGCAGCCCCTTATGAAATATCAGATATAATTGATGTGTTAAAAACTGGTAAATCACTAGGTCCCAATAGTATTCCCATAAAATTGTTAAAAATTCTTTCTCCACATATTTCTTCTCCTCTGTCCCAAATTATCAATGAGTCTTTCCTTTCTGGTATTTTCCCTGAAAAAATGCAGCATGCAAAAGTCATACCCTTATTTAAAAAGGGCTGTCCTGTGACAGTTTCTAACTATAGACCAATCTCTCTCTTGTCTGTTTTCAGTAAAATTTCAGAGAAACTGATGTACAAGCGCCTATACAATTTCTTGGAAGTTCACAAAATCCTGTACAATCTTCAGTTTGGTTTCCGTGCTTCTCACTCAACAAATCATGCTTTGATTAGCTTAACAGAATCTATTAAAGATACTCTAGACAACAAACGCTTTGGGTGTGGAATTTTTATTGACCTACAAAAAGCTTTTGATACAGTCAATCACCAGATTCTCCTCAATAAACTCAAACATTATGGTGTACGAGGTACTGCTCTAGCATGGTTTAGCTCCTATCTTAGCAATAGATGTCAGCATGTATCTGTAAATGGTCACAATTCTAGTAATCTTAATGTTACTTGTGGTGTTCCCCAGGGCTCTGTCCTTGGTCCACTTCTTTTCCTCATCTATATAAATGACCTTCCAAGCTCATCTAGCAAGTTATCCTTTTATCTTTTTGCTGATGACACAAACATTTACTTTGAATCTGACAATCTTAGCAAACTAGAAAAAGTAGTAAACAAAGAACTTAAGAAAGTTAAAAGATGGCTTGATGCTAATAAACTTGCATTAAATATTGAGAAAACAAACTTTGTTATTTTCCATTCCCCTCAAAATTCTTTGGATAAAACTGTCAAGATTAAAATTGGCAAGGAACAAGTTAATCAGGCTAAATATGTCAAGTTTCTTGGTCTCCTGTTGGATGAAAACTTGAATTGGAAGTACCACTTGAGTGAACTTTCAAAAAAGTTGGCACGAACTAGTGGTATATTCTTTAAAATAAGGCATTTCCTACCTACTAGTGTTCTAGTTTCCTTGTATTACTCTCTATTTGCTTCCTTTCTTCAGTATGGAATTATTGTATGGGGTCTTACCTATGACATCCATACTAAACCAATATACCTACTACAAAAGAAAGTTGTTAGAGCTATTGCTTTCAAGAATTTTACATCTCCATCTACACCAATCTTCTCTGAATTAAAAATTCTTAAGTTATATGATTTATTTCATTTCAAGCTGCTTATTTTTGTGTATGAATCTGTTCACTTGATTTCTCCTGTCTTCTTCCACAATTTTTTTGAAACCTTGTCATCTGTTCATCAGTATGATACCAGGCAGGCTCGCAAGGGAGATATTTTTATGACACGTAAGAACACTTTGCAATATGGCTTACGATCAATTAGATTTGCAGGCGCTAAATCCTGGAACAATATTCCGTCCAGTATCAAACAGTCCACGACAACAATGACTTTCCGTCGTGATCTTAAGTTACATCTTTTCTCAACGTACCAGTCTTGAATACCTCGATAAGATAACTTTTCCGCGTATTAATCATTCAAAACACTCAAAAGATTTCATAATTTGAATGATAAGTTTTTAGCATAGGGGGTGCTCTCTCCTCGATTAGTTTACCTACTGAGAGAGCTCCTCCTTAAGAAATTCCCCTCCATACAAAATTCTATGTACCCTTATGTAAAATTTGTCATCTATTTTTTGTCCCTGTTGTAATTTGTCATTTAGTTTATTGCATTGTATTTTTAAAAGTTTTTTTGTATGTAGTGGAATTTTAAAATGAAACTGAACTGAACTGAACTGAACTGAACAGACCATTGATTTATCCGGAAACATCCGTGGATTGATGTCGATCCCACAATATTTAAATACGCTATGTTGTGTATCAATTCTCACTGAAGGAAAGGCAATCTTAAACACCACGGAACTTTATTGCTGGTTGCTGTTTATTTTTTTTCAATCGCATATCAAGGATGTCCCATCTGTATCCGATATATTCTCTAATTACTTCAATTTCATCAAAATATTTGGCAAGATTTCGTACGAACTCCTTTTGAAGAAAACCATCGTTTTCAATCGGAATGATTTCATGGAAGAGTTAAAGGAATTGAATAAAGATAAAAAGATGGCGGATATTTTTAAGGTTTTTTGCATTGATGTTGGCGGAATTCGAGGGGCACCTAAAATGCAATTCAGACACTTAACATTTCAAGAATACTTTTCAAGCCTTTATTGCATAATTGAAAAAATTGAACCTAAGATACTCCTGGAAAATAATTGTTTCGAAATTATCACATTTATGTGTGGTTTTTATGGTGGCAAGCTGGAGGCACAAGGTCAAATGGAAGAATCGATGATAAATATATTTGCTAACGAACTTTTTAAAAGGAATGAACGGAATGGAGAGAAGGAAGGACAAAAATTCATATTGGATGTACTAAACGCATTGAAGGATGGAGTAGGAGGAGATAGAATTCGTTCAGAGCGAGGATTTCTGTGCGAGTATTTGGATAATCAATTGAAATATGATCAAAGATTTATCGATTTAATCTTTCAAAAACTCATTCAAATTATGCCTAGCAACGATTATTTTGGCGAAGGACGTCTTCATCGGTTTCCAATTTATTCATCGGTCGCTCAATCGAACCTCTTAAAACTCATTGACATAATTAAGAATCATAATTTATTGTACAAATTAAGTGATGTTTATCTTGATCTTTCTTTCTTCATCTTTCTCTTGAACTTTAATTTATGTAAATATTTTAAACATTTTGGTAGTGTTTGGGTTAATGTAAATAGTGTAGAATCTGTAGATAAGTTAAATTTATTGTTTAGTCATTGTAAATATTGTAATTCTGTAGGATTAAGTGATTGTAAATTAATAGGGAATTGTAAATTAGATATATTAATAGAGCAACTTAAAGAAGATGATGATAACACCCGGATGGAGAAGCTGTGGATAGCTGAGTGTGAATTCGATAAAATCAGCTGGATGAATATGATCCAAATCATTGTAAACATGAAAATAGTTGAACTGTTTGAGATGGAGATGGAGGAAGAGGAATTGGAGAGGTTCATTGATGTAATGGAACAAAGACGAGGAGCAATGAAGTTGGAGGTGTTGGAGTTAACTTATTGCAACATTGGTGATCAGTTGGTTGAAAGGGTAAGAAGATTTAATTATTTATGATTTGATGATGAATTTTAATAAATATTTCTTCATTTCAGCATTTTAATTTCTACTGTTTGATTATTATAATAAAGAAAGAACCCACGAAATAGAAACCAGTTTTATCAAAACAGCTTGTTTAGTTTCTTATTACGTAAAACGGCATTTATCAATGAAAGAGGCTGAAAGGTTTCTTATAATATGATTAAGAAACCTTCAATGATTTCAACTTAAATATATTTAAATATATACATGAGTATATTGTAAATACAGTGCTGATTTTAAATTATTTTAAATTATCAAAAATATGACAAAATTTGTATGCTGATGCGAACTTCTGAATGAATTTATGCATTTGAAAATAATCTCATCACAAATTATTCAGCCATGATGAAGTATGTTAAATATATTTGGGATCCTCCTTTACGAAACCTTCCTAAAATCAGGCTGAGAAGTTTCTTATATGAGGATGGCACCCTTTCTCAAAATAATCAGCCTGACTGAGGTTTCTTATAAAATGATTTCTATTTTTGTGGGTTCTTACTGTATTCCAGTTTTGATGTGTTTTAGAATTTAATTTTAGATTGTTAAGATTAATTAGATTTTTATTCTGATGATGTGAAATGATTTTACAGATGATTAAATTCATGAAACTTATTAAATGAATATGAAGCATGAAGGAAAAGAAATATATTTGAAAGGGTTTCAAGAGAATGGAAAAATATGGAGGATTATGAGATATCATAAATACTAAAAATATGAAATAAATGAAAATTGAATCACTTACATTTTCAGCAACTTTTCAACAATTCCCTGTATTCCATTAACTATATTTCATTATTCATGAATGAAGTTCTCTATTATAATCAATAATTCAAATCCACCTGCAATTTCTTTTCCTTCATTAAATTGATATCCACAATTATATCAACTTGAAATAAATGCAATTATTTTCCAGCAACATAACATTGAATATAAAATATTCCTCAATGTTCAAATCCATTTTCAATTGAATACAATTTAGGAATAGAGTAATATCGCCCCTATCAGACCACCATCGATTCCGTGTTATGCAACGGCCTTGAATAAAATGTTAAAATTAAAAGGGAGCTTGGGCCTAGCTAATCCAAAAAGCGCGCGAAAGTTGTTTGCTGATGTCATCTCTTTGATATTTCTTCATTTTCGCTGTTTTGTTTTGCTCAGAAGACTTGCAATAAAGTTTTGAAGTTGACCTACCTGCAACGAAGGTGTAAGTACAATTCACATTTCCTTTGATGTTTCCACACACCATGTCTATTTTATGTCGCTTCTCGATATCTCTTTGAGTTAACATAGAATAGTCTTCATGAATGTTTCCTCCAACTCTTCTCGTTTCATATCCAAAGAAATTTCGAGAATCGCACACAAATTGCCAGACCTAAGGCTCCTTTTGGAAGAGCACTGCAACTGACATTATGTCCACAGGTGCGTCCACCGCGTGAAATCCTTTAGATTTGTAGACTATTGACACATCGCGTGGTTAGAGTTGACTGAGGTCAAGGATAAGAAAGTTAAAAGTGGGAGTGAAATTAACAATATTTTGAAATCATTTTCAATCAAATTAGAATTGGTCATGTAACTTTCTGGGTTTCTGGGAAAGTAAAAAATACTTTGTTGAACTGTCAACGGCCTTGAAAACTTTTTGATGTGCTAAATCCATCGTTCTTCTACGGTGGTCTGATAGGAGCGATACGGCCTAATTTATGCGTTTCAAACCTGTCCGTATTTGTGTGGTTCCAGCACGACAACAAAGAAACGGATGGTACAGATCTCACTTTGAGGTTTGTAGCAAGAGTTGAGAAGCCTATTAAAGGTGAGTTCCCCTCCAGAACTTCTTTGACCTCTCCGAAAATCTTAGTTTTCTGAAAAGTGGTCTGATAAGGGCGATAGTTCTCTACATCAGTTGCTATTTCATTCCAAATATTGAATATCCAATATCCTCATTTCTTGTAACATAATCCATAATATATTTGATAACATTCTTAATGATATTTCTCATTCTTTTCTCAATTATTTCAAGTAATAAAAACCAAAATAATTCTTCAAAATTTCATTCTCCATGAATGACGCCATTCGAACAAAATTGCGTCAATTTTTTCGATGAAAATGGCGCGAAAATGATAAATAGAGGTCTGGACACTAGAGTCAAGAATGGGTGCATTTTGCTAAATTTTTAATTGTTGAATAACTGTTTTATGAAATTGGACAATATTCTGCCCCATCTACTTTCACAGACAAGAATATATTGAAATTCCATCTCTTGTGATAAAGATTCAAAGTTATGGCTTCCAACACCAAAATGTTCCCCAAGGGACGGGTGGGAGGGGGCTTTCAGTCACATTATTGGAATGAAATAGGACAACGATCAAAGGTGTTGAGAAGAAAAAAACCTATTTTGCTTTGATCGCCATCGACCAGTTCTCGTATTTCTCGTGGATTATTGGATACTCACCCTCACCCGCAGAGCAAATCACTCCCCGAAATAGCGTACGTGGATTTTTTTATATTGAAATAACACGATTCTTTCGGATATTTTAGTGATTTTTTGTGATCATTTGGTGATTTTTTCTGGTTTTTTTGTGACATCAGTCATTTTATTTTTAGCATTGGATCTGATTTTGGCGTGATATATTTTTTTTAATTCCAAGGAAAATGTACAAAAAGGTGTTGATTTGCCACGGCCTTTCCTTTGCCCCTTGTCAACATTTGCAGTTTTTTAACGGCAGAGCTTATTTAGAACATTGTTACCTTAGAAACTACCCTGTATGAATTTAAAAAGCTTAGAAACTGTTGTAATTCATACTCTTAGCTTTCCAAGGTCATTCAAAACTGTTCTTACATTGCACAAAAATAGCATTTGTTTTTACTGTGTTTTGACTGCGAATTATGTTGATACTTATTTTGGAATCTTACAAAGGAATTTTGAAGCACTCTAACAGGAATTGCTTAACTCTGCACGTTTGGCATTTAAAAGATTAAAAGCTAATTGAAACGTTTGGTAGCTTCGGTTTTCTAAAATCTGCCTGCCCTGTCTACCAGCCCGGAGCTGTTTCTTATGAAAATGAAAATATTCCTTCTCACTGTAATTTTTTATCCTCCCTTCGATAAAAATTTCAGATAGTAATTACGGCTCATTCGAACGCTCTTTCTCCAAATACCTCATTAGATAAATTCTAAAGAAAATGTGTCAAATTGTTGAAAGATTTGCAGAATATTCTTCGGCTTACACTGATCACATCTTATTGTGCTTTTACAAAGGATCTAATCTAAAACACCACACAAGTGGAACACAAGTGAACACAAGTGGAACACAAATGAACACAGATGAACACAGTGGAACACAAATGAACACAAGTGGAACAAAATTGAGCACAAGTGGAACACAAATGAATGCAATTAAAACACAAACGTTGGTGTAAAAAACGGGGAAATTTCTTCAAATTTTCAAGAATTTAAACCAAAATTGCTACCTTTCTCCAAAAAGAATTCTAAGAGGAATATTTTCTCAGCAGAAAAGGCATGGAAGTACGAGGGGCATATTATCATTCAATAAAGCGTGCGACTCTTTCTGTACTGGATTTCTACAATTTTTCATGATCTAATCTAAAACACCACACAAGTGGAACACAAGTGAACACAAATGAACACAAGTGGAACACAAGTGAACACAAATGAACACAAGTGGAACACAAGTGAACACAAATGAACACAAGTGAACACTAATGAACACAAGTGGAACACAAGTGAACACAAATGAACACAAGTGGAACACAAGTGAACACAAATGAACACAAATGAACACAAGTGGAACACAAGTGAACACAAGTGGAACACAAATGAACACAAGTGGAATACAAACGAACACAAATGAACACAATCGAACCCAAGTAGAACACAAATGTTGGTTTAAAAAACGGGAAAATTTCTTCAAATTTCAAGAATTCATACCAAAATTGCTACGTTTCTCCAAAAAGAATTGTAAGAGGAAAATTTTCTCAGCAGAAAAGGCAGGGAAGTACGAGGGGCATCTTACTCAATAAATATCGGTTAAATCTCTATTTAAGCGGGGTTAATACCCGAAGAAAGAGTGCGGGTTTCCGGCGTTTTTGCCGAAACAGTAGTAGACCTCGTTCCCAATATGAGGTATTTTGGGTGGGTGTTGTGGCTTGCCTCATGCCTTGCTGAGTCACTCTTGCTTGCTGGCCTAGCCATCTGAAGTCGTTTATTTGCTGCTAAAGTTTTGTTCAAAAAGGACTCATTACGGAGATTTATACTTTGTTTCCATATCGATACCATCGCTTTATTGGCTGCCCATTTGCTGCTGAAGTTTTTGTTTGAAGAAGAACTCACGAAGGAGATTTTGACTCTGGTTTTTCACCTCGATACCTTCGCTTATTTGCTGCGGAAGTTTTGTTGGGAAAAGAACTCACCACAAAATTTTATGCTCTGGTTATTTACTTCGATACCTTCGGTTATTTTGCTGCTGAAGTTTTTGTTTGGAGGATTAACGCACTGACAAGTTTTTATACTCTGGCTTTCGTATCGATACCTGGTCTTGGTTGTCTCCTGTGTTGCTGTATTTCGCAAGAAAGCCCATCGACTTTGAAAACTTTTGGCGGTGAGATTGTTCTTTTTGTTACTGTTTAGCTGATTGATTCGGCCTAGTTTTCTTCCAACAAAAATGTCAGAAGACAGAAGAAATACCACGGCGTCGTCAGAAGGGCAACAGGCTAGCGAGGGTGGTCAAGTCGATGCAAGGCTGACAACGCTTGAGTCTTCGTTGGCTGCGATTCAGAGTTCTCTGCAGCTGGTGTTGCAGAGAACAAGCTCAGTTGCTGGCTCAAGCACTGAGTCAGGTAATCCTCCAGTCACCTCCCAAAGTCAGGGAGGCCAGGGACACCTCTCCGCAGCTGCCCCAAGTTTCGTTCAAGTTGCAGCTAGCGCTCCGCTCGCCTCAACCAGCCAAAGTTTGCCGGCACTAAGTGCTGGGGGTAACAGTTTGCCCGCTGCAGCAACACCATTTCAGTTGCTTGCAAATTTACAAAAAGAGGCATGGGCGCTCAATCCAGAGCAGTTTTTGAGCCATGTATCGACTCCTGCAATGTCAGTATCAGCAAATATTCCACCAGTACCAGGTTACATTGCCAATATGGTCAAAAAGGGGCAATTTGTTGATTTTGTATTCTTGCGCCCCTGTAATTTGGATAAGCTGCCTGGGGTTGAGCCCACAGGAGCCCAGTTTTCTCGCCTTATCAAGAGTGAATTGCAGCCAATAAGGTCTTTTCTGGATTGGTCTGAAGCTTGGGCTATCTACACAGGAATCGTAGCTCAACAAGCACCAGAAAAACTTGGGAGCCTGATTAGCTATTTTTTGTTGCTTGCCAAAACACACCGTGATGTGCAGGGAGGAGGTTGGCTTGACTATGATAGGGCCTTTCGTAAGCAAGCAGCTGAGAAAAGGGACCTGTCGTGGTCATGCCTTGAGCCAACCTTATTTTTGTCTACAGTGGTGACACAGGGAGCGGCAGCTGCAAATAAATCTGCTCAGCCAAGTAAATTTGAGCCGAAGAAAGATGCTCCTGTTTGCTTTGCGTGGAATTTGTCAAGCTGTACTTTTCCACGCTGCAAATATCGCCACGTTTGCCTAAAATGTCAGGGTCCTCACCGTAAAAAAGATTGCACGGAGGTGGGACCTATTGCAGCCTCGTCTACCACTTCCGCCTCTAGCAGGCACCGGTCTCGATCACCAAGCCCTGTGGCTGCTAAAAAATCTCGTTCGAAGTGACAGGAAAGTGGATTTTATTGTACAGATTTAGATGACTTGGCACTGCCTAGTTCAGTCACGCCTTTGAACATTGCGGCCTGGCAGAACCTTTTAGATTGTTCACCGCATGTAGACTCTGATTGGTTATTAGATGGACTTCACTTTGGTTTTGATTTAGGGGTACAAGGAGGTCCCCCAGTTTCAGCTGCTCGTAACTGTAAAACTGCTTTATCACAACCAACTGTTATTGACGATTACTTACGGGTTGAACTTGAACATGGATCTATTGCAGGCCCGTTTGCAAGCCCTCCAGTTAGTGCCCTTCAAATTAATCGTTTTGGAGTTATTCCCAAATCCACTCCAGGGAAATGGCGGCTTATAACTGATCTTTCTTACCCACAAGGGGCTGGTGTAAATAGCCTGATCTCGGATGAATTCGCTGAAGTCAGGTATGAGGGTATCTTGGAAGCCATTGCTAAAATTTCTAACTTTGGGCAGGGTACTCTCATGGCGAAATTTGATTTGAAAAGAGCTTATCGTTTACTCCCAGTAAAGGCCGAGCAGCGTTTTCTGCTTGGTATGCGCTGGAAAGAAATGTTTTATGTTGATTTGGCATTACCTTTTGGTTTACGATCGGCGCCAAAACTTTTTACTAGATTTGCTGATGTTTTGGAACATTTGCTTGCTGTTCGTTGCCCTATGGCTTCAATTCAGCATTATCTAGATGACTTTTTTGTTGCCTGTAGGCCAAATTCAGATGACTGTGTACAGGCCCTATCTACATGCATGGCTATTTGTAAACAACTTGGTGTTCCGCTAGCAGATGACAAAACGGATGGACCAGCTACCTGCTTAACTTTTCTCGGGTTTGTCCTAGATTCGGAAAAACTTGAGCTGCGCGTGCCAGACGATAAAATTATTAAGATCAAAGCTCTGTTGGATCAATGGGTTTCACGGAAAACAGGCACCAAAAGAGAATTGCTGTCCCTCATTGGGCGTTTACAGCACTGTTGCCAAGCTATCACACTGGGACGACCCTTTCTGAGACGGTTAATTGATCGTGCTTACTCTGTTACAGAATTACACCATTATGTGCGTTTGTCACCATGGGAAAGGGAAGACATAGCATGGTGGCATACCTTATTTGAGAAATGGAATGGTCGCAGCCTTTTTCTGCTGGCAGGTGAACAAAGCTCGGACCTTAGTATTGAATCGGACGCAGCTGGCAGTGTTGGCTTTGCAGCCATTTTTAAAAATCAATGGTTTGCAGATAGGTGGCCAGTAGGGGCGGAGACTTTAAATATCGCCATCAAGGAACTTATTCCGATAGTCTTAGCAGCCTTTATCTGGGGCGATTTTTGGGGCAGACAGCGCATCTGTTTCAGATGTGACAACATTGCTGTAGTAGAATGCTTGAGGAACGGAAGCTGTAGGGAACGTCACCTGGCCTTCCTGCTGCGGGAGCTGGCTACTCTGGCCATCGTTAAGAGCTTTGACTTTACTGCTACTCATGTTCCAGGTGTTAAGAACAAATTGGCTGACGCTCTTTCCCGTTTCAATTTTCAGGCATTCTCCAATCTTGCCCCAACTGCGGATTCAAACTCACTAGAGATTCCACAGAATTACCTGCTTCATCTAGTTTTTCCACCTTGGACCAAAGCTGGCAATACTTGCTAAAGAATGCATTGTCAGACAACACTCAGAAAACATATAGTTCAGCCCAAAAGCAATTTATTCACTTTTGTGAACGAAATAATATTTTGAATTCGAACGGATCACCAATCCCAGCCAGTGAGCTGACTTTGTTGAGGTTCATGGGGAGCTTGAGCAAAACTTGCAAAGCATCATCCATGCGGGTGTACCTGTCAGCCGTTCGAGCGTTGCACATCCAAGGAGGATTCCCAGACCCATTAGTTGGATGCAACAGGATTCCTCTTGTCATTCGGGGATTAAGACGTTCAAAATCGGGTTCGTGTAACCAAAAAGTGCCTATTACGTTACTAGTGTTGTACGCCATTCGTTCACAGCTAAATCTTGACATACACAATGACATTATGTTATGGGCAGCTTGCTGTGTTGCTTTTTTCGGTTTCCTGCGAGCATCAGAGTTTACTGTGCCACCAAGTGGCTTTGCCGCCAATAAGCATTTGTCACTCAAGGATATTTCAGTGGATAAGCAACCTGTTCCAGATAATGTTTTCGTGAATTTAAAATTCTCAAAAACTGATCAGTTCGGGAAGGGTGCTAACATTGTCTTGGCCCGCACAGACACTGATGTTTGCCCTGTTAATGCTCTGATGTCTTACATTCATGTACGTGGGCCAAGCCCTGGGCCTTTATTCTTGCTTTCGGATGGAACACCCTTGACAAAAGGCAAGCTCAACACACAACTTCAACACGTTTTGAAACAATGTGGATGGCCAGGGATTTTTACATTGCACAGTTTTCGCGTCGGAGCCGCAACGACGGCTGCATCACTCGGTTTTCCAAATCACATTATTCAAGCCCTTGGGAGGTGGACTAGTGATGCCTATAAGGTGTACATTAAATTACCTCAGGAAAGATTGCACCTTGCTTCAAAATCTCTGGGAACTTTAACAGCTTTTAGCCAGAGCCAAGGACTGTGTTGATCTCACGACTTTAGTTAATTATCGTTCGGTTTTATCCACGTTTTACCATTGTTAATGTTGACAGGATCAGCCATGTTTCGTGTATTGCTTTTAATCGAGTTATTGTTTTGCAGAAATCTTCTTGTTTATTCTCGTGGTACCGGCCATCTCTTTACTTTAGGGGGAGTCATGCATTTAATGCGTATAGTTCTTTCTTCTTCTTTTTGTCTCGTTTTTTCTGCACAGCGGCTAACAGTTACTAGTTATGATATGATAGGCCGGTATTTTATGCTTGCGGTGCGCACCAGGTTTAGGGCGACTCGCGTTCTTACCTTTGCATATTGGGTTCCTTTGCCTTGACAGTAGTCTAATGCTTTGCACTTGCTTGCTTGCTGTTGCGTTTATAAGGGTCCAGTGCGTTGTGCTTGCTTGCTTGCTCGCTGCCATGTGTACAGTAGTCCTAGCTTTGGGACTTGCTCGCTTGCTTGCTGCTGTTTGCTGTGGTTCAATGCTGTGGACTTGCTCGCTGTCATGGGTACAGTAGTCCTAGGCTTTGGACGTGCTCGCTGGCTCGCTGTGTGTGCTGTGGTTCAATGCTTTGGACTTGCTCGCTGTCTTGTGTACAGTAGTCCTCTGCTCGGACGTCCTTGCTTGCTCGCTGTGTGTGCCGTGGTTCAATGCTTTGGACTTGCTCGCTGTCTTGTGTACAGTAGTCCTCTGCTTGGACGTGCTTGCTCGCTCGCTGTGTGTGCTGTGGTTCAATGCTTTGGACTTGCTCGCTGTCTTGTGTACGGTAGTCCTCTGCTTTGGACGTGCTTGCTTGCTGGCTGCTGTGTGCTGGGGTTCAATGCTTTGGACTTGCTGGCTTCCTTGCTGCGGTGTGTGCCGTGGCTCAATGCTTTGGGCTTGCTTGCTTGCTTGCTGCGGTGTGTGCTGTGGTTCAATGCTTTGGACTTGCTTGCTGTCATGTGTATACAATAGTCCTAAGCTTTGGACTTGCTTGCTGGCTTCCTTGCGGCTGTGTGTGCTGTGGTCAATGCTTTGGATTTGCTTGCTTGCTGCCTGTTTAGTGGACTGTGGTCCAACGCTTGGATCTTGCTTGCTTGCTTCCTGCCAGGTGTGCAGGGTTCCATTGGTTGGACTTGCTTGCTTGCTTGCGCTGTGTTGCGTGCTCCATCGATAGCGGGTCTTTTGCCTGCTGGTGTTAGGTGTACCAGTTTAATTTTTTTTTTTTTCTTTTTCAGGAGATACACCATGTTTTGGCCCTAGTTCTTTTTTTTTTCTCGTTGTCTCTTTTTTTTTTTTTTTTTTTTTTTCCGGTAATAGACTACAGTACAGAATGTTTTTGAGGTTTTTGCTGTTTTTCTTTCTTTTAAAGCCTCTCACCTTACCTCCTTAATATTGACGTTGGTGGTGATTGGGGGGAACACGTTGTGTTCTATGGAGGAAAATATGGTTTTTCTGGTCAATCACCGACCGTAAATGCGCTTTTCGAACAGTTAACACCGGGCTGATGCACTGCTAGCCCATGTTACCTGTTATTGGCCTTGTTTTATTGGGGGGGAACAGGAGTTACACAGTATAGAATAGATATGTTGCTAGGATTTCTGAAGGGGATTAAATATCGGTTAAATCTCTATTTAAGCGGGGTTAATACCCGAAGAAAGAGTGCGGGTTTCCGGCGTTTTTGCCGAAACAGTAGTAGACCTCGTTCCCAATATGAGGTATTTTGGGTGGGTGTTGTGGCTTGCCTCATGCCTTGCTGAGTCACTCTTGCTTGCTGGCCTAGCCATCTGAAGTCGTTTATTTGCCCCTCCCTCCCTTCCCATCGCTTGGTTTTTTGCTGTTTGTTTTTTCTCTCTCTCTCCCTTTCTTTTTTCTTTTTGGTTTTGGTTCTTTTTCGGTTTGTTTTAGTATTTTTGTTATCTGCAGTCTTTCGAGGCTGTGGACAGGTGTATTGGCTCGGAGGAAAATATGGTTTTTCTGGTCAATCACCGACCGTAAATGCGCTTTTCGAACAGTTAACACCGGGCTGATGCACTGCTAGCCCATGTTACCTGTTATTGGCCTTGTTTTATTGGGGGGGAACAGGAGTTACACAGTATAGAATAGATATGTTGCTAGGATTTCTGAAGGGGATTAATGCGTGCTACTTTTTCAGTACAAAAGGACTTCTACGAAATTTCATGGAATTTTCTTGATAACAAAAGGAGCTTATCAAAAAGGCTTACGGGATTATTTGGGAGTGAGAGAGTATTTGTGTTAATCGTAAATTGAGTCTAAATTCACGTCTCTTCCTGTTATCCATCAGAAGCGCTGTGCAACTATCTGAAGTGGCGCTATCTCAAGTTTGCCTAAATTGAGTAAAACTGGACCGGGGAACCATCCTTACTAAGATTCTTTCATTTGAAATGATTGAAAAGATCTTAAGCCCATTCTTCGCACTTGAATAGCCAAGTTAGACATCCAAATATATTTTGTTTCGTTGAAAGACCAAATTATGCGTAAACAATGTATTGTAGAATGAAAAATCTTTGCATTCCCCCGGTAGAAAGAAGCTACACAACGTTAATCGTTCACTTCCCTAGTAACCAGTTCAGTTTGGTATTTCGACATTTCGACCTTGCAGCAAAAGAATACAAGGAAAGGCATTCATTCATTCCCCTCTCTCGCTCCCAAATAATCTCGTAAGCCTTTTTAGTAAACTCGAGGGGCAGATCACTGATTTTTTCTTCGTACACCCTCTTTGAAATCACAAAAAAATCACATACAAAACTCACAAAATCACAAATAAATCACAAGCAAAAAGCGCAAAAATCACAAATCATTGAGGAGTTACAGAAAAATCACACAAAAAAGTCACAAAAAAATCACTAAAATCACAAAAAAAATCACAGAAAAAAAATCATATGATTTTAAAATCACAAAAGTCACGTACGCCAATTTGAGAGTGATTTGCCCCTCGGGTAAACTCCGTTTGTTATCAAGCAAAATCCATGAAAAATCGTAAAGTCCTTTTGTACTGAAAACGTCGCACGCTTTATTGAATGAGGAAAATGCCCCTCGTACTTCCCTGCCTTTTCTGCTGAGAAAACATTTCTCTGAGAATTCCTTTTGGAGAAGCGTAGCAATTTTGGTATGAATTCTCGAAATTTGAAGAAATTTTCCTGGTTTTTTACACCAACATCAGTGTTCTATTTGTGTTCAATTGTCCTCTACGTGTATTCATTTGTGTTCTACTTGTGTTCCACTTGTGTTCATTTGTGTTCCACTTGTGTTCATTTGTGTTCATTTGTGTTCCACTTGTGTTCATTTATGTTCATTTGTGTTCCACTTGTGTTCATTTTTGTTCATTTGTGTTCCACTTGTGTTCATTTGTGTTCATTTGTGTTCTACTTGTGTTCACTTGTGTTCCACTTGTGTTCATTTGTGTTCATTTGTGTTCCACTTGTGTTCATTTGTGTTCATTTGTGTTCCACTTGTGTGGTGTTTTAGATCAGATCATTTTTCATAGATTTTTCTTAATAACAAATGGAGTTTGTTTACCAAATAGGCATACGAGATTATCTGGGAGTTTGCTGTAAAACTGGACGGGGGAACCATCCTTAGTAACATTTCTTTCATTTGAAATGATTGATAAAATTTTAAGCCCATTCTTCACACTTGAATAGCCAAGTTAGACATCCAAATATATTTTGTTTCGTTGAAAGACCAAATGCGTAAAAAATGTATTGTAGAATGAAAATCTTTGTATTCCCCCGGTAGAAAGAAGCCAAACAACGTTGTTAATCATTCACTTTTCTAGTAACCAGTTCAGTTTGGTATTTCGAGCTTGCAGCACACAGTGATCCAGGGTTGGAAAAAATACCCAAAATTCAAATTTGAAATATGATTTTTATTTTATTTTTCCGTTGTTAAGAGGGAATTTTCCATCATTATGCAAAAAATTTGAAACGAATCGAGCCAATCGTTCCGGAGAAAGAATTTGTCAAACTTATAGGAAATTGCATTGCATCATATCTAAGCAATTTCAAGAAGAAATTGACCATTGTTTACTAAACATAACAAACTTCAAAATACTGCTGCATCACACTTACTAATCCGATTTGCAAAATCTTTTTTTATTTAAAAGCCAGCAGAGTCCATCGATACTCTCCTGGAAAACGTATTCGTTAATACATTTCATCAAGGCAAAATTTTGCAAAATTCAGGCTATGCTATTTTTCACAAAGTTAGGCCTAAAAATCGTTCCTTTTCAACTTTGAAGCTGAAAATAAAAAATAGATGTCAAAAGATGTCTTAGCTATTGGTTTAGATAATACATTTGAAGTATTTTGTATATATTGGCCAAAGATTCCGTGCAGAAACGTACCCAAAAATTTTTCATAAAATTTTTAAAATGTGTACTTTTTGTCAGTGCTTTCTCTCAATTTCGAGAAACAACCAAAGAATCAATGAATGAACTTTTATGATTATTTTAAAAGGTGTCTACGATTTCAGATTGATGTGTGATGATTTTACAAGGTACCTTAGGAAAGAATACCAAAAATTTTGAAAGAAATTGATTACCATTTTTCAAAAATTTAGGCCTAGAAGTAGTTAATTTGCACCTTTAACGTTGAATATGAAAAAGGTATCAAAACTATGTCTTACATATTAGGTCAGCTATTGAATTTGAAGTACTGTGTACGTATCGACCAAAATTTTTCAAAACTCCCTGACCTGCAACCTGTTAAAGCCTACTCCGGCGTTGTCCATCGAGGACGAGTAACCAACAGCACAACAGATATTTTTCACAAAACTCAACGATAAATCAGAAATCAACGACACAGTCCAACTTCCAAATCATTTCCAATTTCAGTCAAATGTACATTGCCTTTATTATTGACTCTTCATGACTTGCTACGGAGAAAACAACTGTTTACTTTCGCTCTTTCCTCAAAAGATGCTGCCTAGCATTTGCAATAGCTGGAGCGGGAGTTATTAGCATTCTGGCAAAAATGCCCAACTGTGGTCAAGCTGAAGAAAGAAAATACAAAATATCGGAAAAATCAAACCTAACCAAAACATTAATCGTAATATATGGTCTTAAAGAGGATACCTTAAGGATCAAAATAAAGCAAAAATTAGACTTTTCTAACTTTTAAGTCCGGAGATATTTGCTTGCAAAGGTGGATGAAATTGACATTGTTTATTTTCATGTACTATTTGGTAGATTTCTACCTAAGACTAATTAGACCAACAAATTCATTTGCTAAGATTTCTGCCCAGGATTATCCAATTTCAGGTCTGTTTGTTTTAATTGATAGAACTACATGTCAGCTTACAGATGAGTCATTCACAGCCTCTTCTGGTTCGTATTTTTTGTTTTCTTATTGTTTATCCTCTGTGCACCTTTTTTCCTGAAATTGACATAAAAATGCGTAATTCGAGTCAATTTCAGGAAAATAAGCCCATTTAAGAAAAATAACATGAAAATAAAAAAATGCGTACCAGAAGAGGCAATGACCAAATTATTTGTAAGCTGACATGTAGTTCTATCAATTAAAACAAACAGAGCCAAAATCGGATAACCCTGGGCAGAGATATTAGCAAATGAATTTGTTGTTGAAATGAGCATTCTGTAGAAATCTACCAAAAATTAGACAAAAAGTAAACAATGTAAATTTCATCCAACTTTGCAAGCAAATATCTCCGGACTCAAAAGTCAGAAAAGTCTACTTTTTGCTTTATTTTGATCCTTAAGGTATCCTCTTTAAGACCATATACCACCATTGATGTTTTGATTAATTTTCATTTTTCCGATATTCTGTAATTTTTTCCAAAATTTGCACTTTCTGGATCACTGTGCAGCAAAAGAATACACACAAGGAAAGTAACGCATTCATTCCCTTCTCTCTCACTCCCAAATAATCTCGTACGCCTTTTTGGTAGACTCCTTTTGTTATCAAGAAAAATCTATGAAAAATTGTAGAAGTCCACCAGTACTGAAAAAGTCGCACGCTTTATTGAATGATAATATGCCCCTCGTACTTCCATGCCTTTTCTGCTGAGAAAATATTCCTCTCAGAATTCTTTTTGGAGAAAGGTAGCAATTTTGGTATAAATTCTTGAAAATTTGAAGAAATTTCCCCGTTTTTTACACCAACGTTTGTGTTCTAATTGTGTTCATTTGTGTTCCACTTGTGTTCATTTGTGTTCCACTTGTGTTCATTTGTGTTCATTTGCGTTCCACTTGTGTTCATCTGTGTTCATTTGTGTTCACTTGTGTTCCATTTTTGTTCATTTGTGTTCACTTGTGTTCCACTTGTGTGGTGTTTTAGATTAGATCTTTACAAAGTCAGTGTTCTTGCATTTTGCTTGCACATGACCCATTTTATGGAATTTGGCTATTTATTTATTCGAGCTTTGCATTCTATCAATACACGTAATTTTTTACAAGATATCAAGAACGTCTTAAATCTTCGCATTCCTCTAAATAGATCTCTTTTTCTATTTTGTACACACAGAAATTCGTCTTAATCTATTTGGTCATTACTTGAGGCAAGAAAGTGACTTGCATAAGGGGCTAGAGAGGATTAGACAATAGGTTGAAATTTCTTCAAGTGTTATATTTTGAGTACTGTTACCAGTTTCTTCAAGGCTCCATAAAATTTTAAAACAAGTTCTATTCAGTGTTAGCCATTACTCAAGTTCCTTCCGAGTACCTTGGAAACCTTGTTGAGATGCAAAGGCTTTCGTTATCAACACATGTAGTTCCTTCGGTTGTATTCGGTTGGTTTCTTCGGTTTTAAGCAGCATCTTATGAAAAATACGGGCATCGTTCAATTTGTGTTTTTGTTAAAAATCATCTAAAAGCTATTTCAACAATATCTCAACTATTGCATTTTCTTTTCTAACAGTTCAGAGGAACTGGTGTTGATGTAAAGGAAAGACGCCATTCTTTCGAGAGCAGTGGATCAACTGAGGACTTCAGCGGTAACTGACATTATTTTTGTCGACTTATTATTTTAATAAGAATTAATTCGAGATGGAAGTAGCTCCCTAAGAGAACAGATGGCACAGACGTGCACCCTCCAAATGTGAAAAAAGTTTCTAGAATTTAACTTTAATTTCTCAGTACACTTTTATTTAACATACAAGCGCAGTTATGCCTCTTTTTCGTAAAAAAGTCCCCCTCTTTAATAGTCCCCCAGTTATTACAGAGGTTGCCAAAGGCTTGGCGTTTTCTAACATTAAAAATTGTGATCTTGTCTTGGATGGAAACTGTGTTGACTTGGTGCATTTGAATTTTCAAAAGGTATCTTGATTCTGCAAGATATTGGGTAAGAGAACTGAAAATCTGTCAGCCATGTACATTTTGTTTGCCTTTTTGTGAATACGTCCGCCCTCTTTTTAATTCTCCCTCTGGAATCCCTGAGATTGAGTGATCCCCCTCTGGAACGAGCCCTCCCTCCGAGATTGAACGACCCACTTCCACCACCTCCCTGTGCTTCATAGAGCTTTCATGATATTGAAAATATTTGTGCTGTAAAATTTATTCACATGTTGTTATTACAAATCCAAATATTTTGTTTCCAACATTTCAATGATCTTTTTAAGCTTTTTTAATTCATTTGTTGCGTTCAAAAAGCAGTTGAATTGGCATAGAGTTCTCGTAGCTTCTATCAATCTATTTTCAACAATATCGATTACTGCTTGAAAAGTAAATAGTTTGCGATTACTTGGTCAAAAAAATCACATCACATGGGGGTCGTAGGGTCTGACGGTTTGCGGTTTGTAGCCTTTTTCAGAACAGTTTTACGGTTTTTGGCCGTAAAAATTATGGATTCACGGTTTCTTTCTTTGTCAACGATTTGCAGATCTCTGCATTAAGAAGTAAATTATTCTTAAAACTGAAACTAAAGCTACGAATAATTGTCTGATACGATACAAATTGTGCGGAATTTCCACCTTGTTTCACTTTAACCAGGATATTTGATGCACTGGGCTCAGTTTTCACTTGGGTTTGGTTGCGAAACGATAAAGAGGCTGTCGTCTGCGACACAGAACCGAGATGAGATATGTAAAACGTGGTTCTGTGTCATCACGGTTTTACCTCTAAATTGAAGCGGTTTTACTGTTTTTTCTAAAATATTTTGGCGGTTTTACGGTTTCTGGCACTATCGACCCTCACCATCATTCTTTGCACAAAAAGCTTACTTTCCAAAGTCCAACTCATAGACCAGACTTTGAAGTGATTTTGTGTAGAGTATGAGAACTCTCGCTTGTTTAGGCTACAATGAGAAAGTGGGCTGACTTTTTACGAGTAATAGCTTAAATTCTTATGGAACTTTAAACAAAATCGCATAATCTATTGTAACTATTGCATAAATCTATTGAAATACAGAATTGTCGAGTTCGCCTCACTTTGAAGTCACCCAACGGCGTGAGAGCTAACATCACCATTCACCCCCACAAAATTTGTTAGCAATGTATCTTGTTTAATCTAACGCCCATGTTTACACTATATCGTTTTCAAATGAAAACGGTACGAAATCATGCTCTTTTGGCCCTCTGTTTACACTAAAATGTGTTTGTAACCAGCATCGAATGAAGACGATCTTGAAAACTGTATGATTTGAAGAAAACGGCATGAAACGTTTCAGTATAAACGCTTGAAAACGGAATGATATCGTTACGAATTCAAAGAGAGACAAAGGAATAATTTGCCTCCCTTTCAATCAGTAACGAAAGCGTTCAATTTCAAGCGTTTACACTGAAACGTTTCATGCCTTTTTCAGATCATGCAGCTTTCAAGATCTTCATTCGATTCTGGTTACAAAAACGTTTTAATGTAAACTGAAGGCCAAAATAGCATGACTTCATACCGTTTTCATTTGAAGGCGGTATAGTGTAAACGGGGCCTAAGTTAGAATCCAGAAAATCAATTCAAAAGTTAGTTGCTCATCAAAACGAAAACAGTTCCTTTCATCGCACTCTTTATGTGTACATGGGCCCAGAATATCTGGGGGCACATTTAAGAATGTCATCTAAGAAGTAGCTACTTCCTTCTCGATGCAATATTATATGGGGTGAGCCAGAAAAAGTTTCCACATTTGAAAATTCATAGCATCGAGAGTATTACACAGATTTGAATGATTTAAATTCGTGTCAATAGCCGAAAGACTGAAGTATTTTTGTCCCCTTTCTTGCTGTCTTACGAGCAATAGAAATATAGGTAAACTCAACTTAACAAAAGTTTCATGTTTGTAAAATGATTGAAAAAAGGCCTAAAACACTGTTCAAATTATAAGAAACTCCTTGCACAGAACAATAAAGAAAATGCAATTGTTCAAAGGTGAGAGATATCCGCTGCACACTTACTGCCATGGGACTGAAAACCTTTGGGTATTTGTTTGAAAACTGATGTCTTATAACTCTTAAGAGAGATGAAACGCCCATTGCATATTGTTCTGTGTAAGGAGAGTTCGATTCAATGTGTGTATTAGGCCCTTGTTCTGTCGTTTTGCAACGATAAGATTTTTATAAAGTTGAATTTAACAATACTTCTAGTGCTGGCAATACAGCAAGAAATATCACAAAAGGTATTCCAATCTTTCGATTTCTAACTAGCAGTTTGATCGTTCAAATCCGTGAAGCACTCTTGGAGCAATGCATTTTTAACAGTGGGAAAAAATGTTTCTGTCGCACCCGCTATTATTTCGTTAGTAGTACATTGATATCCCGCATATAGGAATCTTGAATCTTGCCCGGCGGATGCAATTCAGTAGTTAAAGGTACACCATCATCGTCCATACTATTTGATAGAATACTCTTTTCTCTGATTTTTCAGTTGGCAAAGACAAGACCCCTTATCACGGGAAATTTTCGAAGGTTATTTCCTTTTAAAAGGAGTATTACTAAACCTTGAAGTGATCTTTACCGTGCAAGTTACCAGTTCTGAGAAAAAGTGTCGGAACTGTTGTACGTTAGGACGACTCACTTCACTGATACCTACCTCTTAAATTGAAAACAGCAGAATCTCATGAAACTAAGGATATCAACTTTCTCCATATGAAATTGTCTCTATTATAGGGTCTCGAGTGCAGTAGCATTTAACTATTTTTATGATATTTTCTAAAGAGAAATACCCCCTTTTTCTAGATGTTTCTAGATTATGAGAGAATATCTTAAATTTCTGTTTCCTGAATCACTGCCGTGTATGAATTATAATCTACATTCAGAAACGTATGCTACTTAATGTATAGCTGAATTTAATGCAAGCTTGTAAATTTGTGTTGCAAGTTTTAGTTTGTTCTTCAAATAAACCATCACGTTCGTTTGATATGGTTCGAGAACATTCTTATTCGTATTACTATAAACCTATTTGTTGTGAGAAAAAATACTGAACGTTTGCTAAAACTTGCGACAGTGCTGCATAGATTAGTGAAATCTTTAGTGAAATACAGCACATATACTGAACAACTAAGCAAGGTTAGATTTAGGTTAGAAGCAAGCTCAAACGAAGGAAAGTCAGCTGAAGTTACTTGTGACTCTCAAAATCTCTAAAGTTTAGATGCATGCTTACTAAAAATCCTATCGTACGCAAATCATATTTTATGACAGTATTAGCTTTGAAAATTTATATGAGATTTGACAATTAATAATTATGGACGATGTAAATTTACACCCTGGTTGATTTTCACCGTGAAATCCTTTACAAATTTTCAAATTTTTATCGTCAGAAAATCAAATCACGAATACTTGGATTGCGAAATTTTGACTGCAGGCGAAACTTTGGATGCTGAGTGCAAATCCGTTGTCAAAAGATTTGTATAAAAGAGATTCTCTAAAGTTTCCAAAAATTGGCCAGTGCATGGTGCGCTGACTTTAATCTACAATGGCCTAAGAATGAATGACGTTTGTCAAGTTGATGATGGTTCTTATATGCGGGTTTCCTTTATTGTAGTTAGCCAAGTAGATCTAGAACGTCCTTATTGATAGTTTTCATTGATTCATTGTGTTTTTGATAATAACAAAACGATCGTAATTTACATAAGATTCGAAACAGCAAAACATTATTGCTATTCAAAAAATCAACATTGTTTGACAATGATAATCAAAATAAGTTATCCAGCCCAATTTACTTTACCGGAGAAGATATGCTTAGAAAACAACAGTTCAATTGAATTGCATTGTTAAAACTTAAGAATAATTGGTTTCCACACAATGAAGATAACAATTTGATAAAAATTCAAAATTCCCTTCCATTCCTTCCCACTTGCACCGTACGTGCTGAAACTGATTTGAACATGGCCTAGATGTCTGCTACAGAAACTGGAAATTTCGTAGAATGATATACAAAATAACCACGGTTGAATTGAATTCATTGTTATAGCTAAAGAATGATTGGTTTCATAAACAATAACGATAAACATTTGGTGAAATCATGAAATAATGTTAAATTCCCTTGTAGTTCGATCGATTTGCACCAAACTGTTTCCCAAACTGACCTTTACATGGCCTAAATCTGCTACAGAAACCGTAAATCTCTTTTTCCATTAGATCAAAATTTGTTGGCTTGCCACTTGCATATCCCCACTAATTCAATATGGAGACCTGATACCTTAGTCTCAAGATAGATTCACCAACTTCACTCATAATAAATACGTTACAATTTAGCCAAATTCATTTGTCTTTGAAGATCGATTGGCCTTTTAATTCCCTCATTCAGGATGGACATCTTTCCTTTCGGTAGCAAGTTGGTTTCAAGAATTCATAACGTTCGAAATTGCTCTGAGGTGCATCTTAAGCCAATCTAAAGACCATGAATGAAAACAGTTTTTGATCGTTTCTCTCGCAGGGGGCCTCATTTCCCAGTTTTGCCCATGGGCCTCCAAAAGCTCTCGGCGGCCCTGCTCCCCTCTCCTTTTAACCTCACTTAGAATTTGCAATAAAGCTTTAAAGAAAACTCTGAGTGCAATTTAGGCTAATTCACTTCTCTTCGAAGATCATCGATTGGCCTTCGCTCATTCAGAATAGGTTCATAGGCGTTCGTTCATTCGATAGGATGTTTAATTCAAGAATGTATAGCGATAAAATGTTGCATCTCATTGGTATCCGGCAATGGGGTTTTATATTAATTTTGATATTCGATATATGTAATTTTGCAAATTTATCCTCGATTCTGCATCAATTTAACAAAGATGGTGCATTATATACTCGGTAATTTAGTATTCGGTATAGTGTATATGGATATAGGTATATAGTATTTGTAGTTGGTTCATTTAAGTTCGTGTCAAGTGCACAATAAAAGTTTAGACATTTGAAAGATGGTAATACCAAGAGTTCAAGAGAGACTTGACTCCGTCCAATTTTACTTCATAGCCAGGAAAACAGATATCTATTTCTTATTTTTCTCATATTTTTATGAACAAAGAAAACAAATAGGGACGAAGTTGTGAAAATTCATTTGTCAAAAAATGGCTGAAGATGGTGAAAGACGCTGACCCTAATTTTAAGAAATCTTTCTTATAAATCAAGATGTAAGGGTATGTAGTCCCCCACCCCCATAAGAATACATCTGTGTAGAGAGCATCATATAGTATAGGGGTTGAATCTTTGAAGAAGTTTGAAATCAAATATGTAAAATGTCATTACCTATTTCTTTCAACTGAATAGATTGAAGAGAACGTCAGGTTGTTCGCAATAATTCCAGAAAGAACATTTTTGATATCACCAATATCCTAAGCTTCACAGCATTTTGAGGTTTTTGCTTGTTTTTAAGCTCTGACGTCATCAAATCGCTAAATTGTAAACAATAAAATATCTAGACTTCTGCTTGATACCATTTTGTAGATTTTCAAACATTGAATATTTCTTGTGATGGTCATTTTGACTTTCCTCAATCAGTTTAGATTTTATGCGGCTTTTACTGTTTGTCAAATCTGCAGACACCTCCTCTGGTACAACCATTCATAAAACTTGAAAATGCTATGATTCAAAATATAATGATCATATCAAAAATACTATTTCTTGAATTATATCGAACGACCTCAAGTTCCTTTCGATCGATTCAGTTGATAGAATTCGGCAATAACATTTAGCACATTTAATTTCAAAGTTTTCCAAAGATTCCAGTCGTATGCTGCATGAGAAAACATGAAAATCTGCACATTTGTATCATTTGTTGTGAGAAGATCCTTAACGCTTTCATCAAACTTCTTCGGCTGCCTTCTAGACTTTATGACCCTTCTTTTGTGAATGAGATCTTCACGTCTTTGAAGGGAGCCTCCGCATATTTTTACATACTGACAAAAGTTGGTTTGTGGTGCTGACTCACAATGTGTCCTACAAGCTAAATGAACATGACGGGGTGAGTGGCTGAGTGGCTTAAACAGTTTTCGTCAGTTAATTGAAGTTAAGCGCGGTCGAATAAGGTCAAACTCAGGATGGGTGACCTCGGAGGCCTGACCTCACAACTCACCTCGTCGTCCTTCGGAAAGGACGCTAAACTGGGGGTCCCATGCCTGGATGCGGCATGCACATTGGGCCTAAATTAGCTTTCATTAGCTAGAAATCCTGACAAGCCCACTCAAAAACAAATTGAAAAACGAAAACAAAAATGAGCTTATGAAAAAATTTCTAGTTATTGCTATTGGGCTAAAAAGAATATGATAGAAATCCTGCATGAGCCATTAAGTTTTTTCGCAGATTTTTGGAAAATCATCCACCCCCATATACCAGATACTTTATGACTGCTCCCTTATGCATTCGAACGAAAAACAAGGAGTCTTTTGAATCTAAAGTTCTGAAACAAAAGCAATTTTGCGTTGGAGTCGCCGTTACCGTCGTGGTTTCGTAAACTCCCTTGTCAGTCTTCTTCAGTACGATAGATACTCTTTTGAGGTTAGCTATTTCTAGCCTGCGTGCAGACTAAGCTATTTCATGTAAATGAAGCAGGAAGGAATCCTAAGGAAATTTGTCTGAATCTACAATTTGCGATGACTGTACTATTACAGTTATGCGAAGGCCTCATAGATAATAACAGTTATCTGGTAGAAGGTTCTACGAAGTAAGCGAAAAACCGCTTAAACTGTTCGTTTAAATCGCAATTTCCCGCAACCGCGTAACAATACAAAACCGTATACCGCACTGATTTCCTTGCAGCAACCGTTTTCCGCATTCAAAATAAGGCTGCATTCTCCTGCACCCTTAGTAAAGGCAACGCATGGCCTTGTTGCAAGATCTACCCTCTTTCAAAGAGCGCGTTTTACAGTTATGGTTAATAGGGACGAAAAACTATTATAGATTGCTTGAGAGGTGAAATCTTTCTTGTTTTTAGAGTGGTAATAACAACTCCGTTGTAATTCAAATGTTGCAAATAGGCTCATAGAATGGAGACAATGAACAATTGCGCTACAGATGACGTCGATGAATTGTTTACCAAGATCCTTTGCGGTATTCAGGAAATTAGCTAATCAAATTGATCGAATTTCAATGTCACGCATAGCAACACAATGAAAAATTCTCATTTGCCATCTTTATCGCAATCGCCTATTAAAGGGTTTGGGAAATAAAAGAGCTTCGTGGACATTTTTAATTTTTTTGATACGAAGTTTGTGAAATTATTGTTAGTGACTTTTGCAGTTTTTTAGTCTTTTAAATACGTTATGTACGTTTGTTGTTTTTATAAAGATCAGTTTGCTTGCAACCTGAATGCCATTTTCTTTCTTTTTGTCGCTCACTTTTTTGTCGCTCACTTAGTTTGGAACGAAGAGATCTCGGTTACATGTGCTTCATCGATTGCCTAACGTTTTGGTGAAAATGTGCCATGCTTAATGAATGTGCCTTTCCTTTTACTTTTTTGTCACACAGTCAGCATTTTCAAAGACGGCAAAGATTGCCAAACCCCATAAAGGCATGCAGAACAAATCGTGAAGTTTCTAAACTAGCTATTGTTCTCCGAAGTGAGAGCCTTGATTAACCGTTTGGCCAAGAATCCCTAGTTACTTATTTACTTGTATTAGCTAGTCTTGGTATCATGGGAGGCATTTCATTTTTTCGAAAACCTAACGATGTTTATCTGAACAAACAGCCTCCTTCCCCCCTAATTCAATGTTGGGATGGTCGAATGGCGTTTGATTCAAGCAACATTGAAACAGGGGGAGTTGGGGGCACTTAATTAAAGATTGAAGTAGTGCAATTCTGTGACTTGTCCCAAGAATTTTGACCAAGATTGTTGATTTCACATCCTTGCCATGAAAGTCTGACGTATATCAAAGTGCCCTTCTTATGTAAAATGTGCCCATGAGGTGGCATGTCCCTCCAAGTTTAAGCTACGGCCTTGTTTGTCCTCTTGAATTTAGGTTTACATTGTAATATGGGTTGGATTGGGACAAAGTCAGATTAGGTAAATTGCTTCCATTCAAGGAAAGGTTCTTGGGTCGTGCCAAGATTCTGTGGTACGGAGTTCAGGTGAAACAATCGTTCTTTAGAGTGAACACATCATTAGCCAGTCATTAATGATGCTTAATTACAGAATCTCCGCAAACAATGGCAACATTGACTGAGGGAAGATACGTGACCTTGTTGGGGAGACGAGATATGCTTTGTCCGAGGAAACTTATGTGTCCCCCCGTGCAGTAGGTTATAGCTCTTGCGCAGTAGCGTTTTAGGGTTGAAGCTCTAACGGGCGCATGAGCTTTGACCCACTGCACGGGGGGACATATCAGTTTCTTCAGTCAAGCGTATCTTGTCTCCCCAACAAGACCATACTGAACCAAAACGTCTTCATGCATATGATTCTGCATAGGGGTTAATGCGCATGGGGATTGAAACTGCTTTTAAGGCGATTCTTATTCTTATAAAGGGCATTTGGTCTTCGATTAGGGACAGCTTTGGCAGTAACACTCATACCCTTCTGATTTGCAGCTAAAACAGCAACTATCAGTTGGGGATATGAACGAATCAATTTTCATAAATTATTATGCTTGCTTAGCCCGGGACGGACTTCGTAATCATGCAAAAGGATCTGTTCTCATTACAATTACGGGCACATGATTTGATTGGAGAATGTTCTTTGATCCAAACCCTTGAAAACTGCCTGTTCAATTAATCTTTTGACGGAAAAATGAGAACGTCGATAATAAGATGATACCCTTTCCTTTTACACCCGTATCCTCTGTGGATTAAACACGGCCAAAATGCTAAATTTTAAACATTCGTTCTCAGTTCACGTGTCAGGGGCAGTAGGGTAGGGTGTGCTATTGTTGGTCTATATTTATCAAAATATCAAAAAGAAGTCACTGGTAAACAAAGAACAAGGACTTCACACATTTTCGTGTGGCAATATCAACATATCAGGAGTGGCGAGGTGGCTACCCTGGGTACCAGAGCCTCAAAATTTAAATGAAAGGAAATTGGTAAGAGGAAAAGAGAGAAGGAAGAAGGAGTCTCTGGTCAAATGATAACACAACCTCGTTTTGGTGCTGATCAGCGTGATTATGAATCAATTCGATCACCTTTTGCGCAATGATTTTAATCAATAAACACCTTCATTCATACTATTAATCACATACATATTTTGTTGTTATCTGAGCTTTATTATTTTCCTAAACGATTGATGATCTGATTGTGATTCGAATGGCGAGAAAAGTTTCATTGTTGTGGAGCTGATGTTTACTGAAGACTTCTCGTAATGCTAAATTCGTCTAACCACAATAACTGATTTCAACTGCTTCCAGCCTTTTGTAACTATCAACATGGAACTGAACTCTTTCTCGCGCGATTCAGGCAAAACATCCTAACAGTACGAGTGATTTAACGTTTTTCGAAATAAGTATTTATCATAAAATATTGCATAGTACCGTCTGCGGTTGTCAATACACTTATGGGAAACCAAGGTCAAGTCACTTATTGGATACCCTGGGTACCAGATACGGGGAAACCAAGGCCAAATCCAAATGTCATGTTGTGTTGGTATTTCTAAATTATATGATTGACAAATGTCTTTGCTCAAACAAACTTTTGAACAACTAAAGGCCTTGCCACAACAAAAATCAGTTTCGCTGCGAAATGATCGATACAGGAAGTATTTCTTGGGTACCAGTAGGAAAAGTTTATCACAAGAAACTGGTTGAAGACAGATAATGTCACATTTCGAGAGGAATCAATCTGAAATCCAATTATTATCCTCGATATTTCAAGTCAACACAAATCATATCACATACAATAAGAAAGATAATAACGTTCCTATCAGATTGGAATGCAGTCCTCATCAGCAAAGATTACTCTTTTGCCAGTGTGTCTACGATTTTCAATGATAGCAATATCACGGCTAAATTCTCGAAACTGCTCTCCACGTCCCTAGCCTCAACTGGGCCTAAACCTTCAACCAAGTTCACTGGGCGAATGAAAGGTCAACTGCAAACAGCAACGACTCTTCAGTGATCATGAAGTTATTGTCTCAAACTGTTGTGGAGTTAGGCTCCTATCTTTGCTGAAAAGCTTTCCAGTTCTCCGCAGCTCCCCTCAAAACATTCGCCATTGTTGTGAAGGCAAACTTGATCACAACCGTCTGAATCAATTTTTCTGACCGCAATCGTAGTCTTGTCATGTGACTCACGCTATCCAATCAATTCTCACAGAATCTATATACCCGATCGGGTATATGAGCTTCTCATTGGTCAATTCCTACAATGGATGTCACCATTTGACCAGAGCCAACTTTCTTTCCTTCCTTATTTTTTTTCTTTTTATTATTTTTTGGCTCTGGTACCCAGGGTACGAAGTGGCAAAAAGTGCCAAGAATGAATATTCCCGTGCAGCTTCTTGAATGTCTCTAAGAATAGTCTAGGAGCTCTGGGCGTAACACAAATACCCATTTGATTTGCAGCGAAAACAGCATCAACTTGAAGTCGAGAATCTCTCCAACGTCTGCCAAACCTGCCTTCTGGAGCAAGGTTCAGCTTGCATGCCAAATCTTCTGAGCCTGAAGTTTTTGGAATTGGGGAGTCAATAAAACACCAATTCCAAGTCTTCTAAATCTATTAACCATGGTCTATAGTTTTCAGACTTGGTACCAATCAAACCATGGAGCACCGCGGACACCTTCAATCTGAACGAAATGTTTATTCGATACTACTACCTTAACTGCGAGCGAAGCGAGCTATCGCTCGCTCCTCCGGAGAGGTAACTCGCTTCGCTCGCAGTTAAGGTAGTAATATCGAATAAACATTTCGTTCAGATTAAAGGTGTCCGCGGTGCTCCATGATCAAACACACAATAAGAGCCAGAGAGCCATTTGATATCACTTATGTAATATGCAAATGTGCTTGTAATTTTGTAACCTTGAAGTGGACAAAAGCACTCATACGCCGCATGAAAACGTTATTCGGCCAAAACAATGCGGAAGTCAAATCCACCTTTTCATGGCTCCCCACAAAACAGTCACGTGATCTCAAAGTCCACAAATCTTATTGGTTTAGTTGAAAGCCTGGACAAGTTCGAAAAAGATCACAGACCAATCAGATTACTAGATTAGCCCGACACGTGACACATCAAGGGGAGAGGCCTGAAAAGATTGCTTTCATTCATATCCTTAAACAATTATTGACATTTTATTGTCTCACTTCAAAGTTACATAAGAAGGGAGGGTTGCAAAATCAACGCTCTTTCCTGTCAATGTATTCCAAGTGCTGGACACAAGAAACCGACTCCGACAGCAGCCAACAAAAAGAAAAGGCAGTTTCTCATAGTCGAGCCCTCAAGCTGTCTGTGTAAGTTTAATTGACAGTGTTTATTCCTTCCTGTCCTCTTCCCAGTCAATACAAAAATAAAGTAGTAGGAAAAGGCAAACCACGGTCGTTCATACAATTTCATAGAATGTCCTTTTCTCCGACTTGTCAGTGGGCAAAAAGACCCCTTATCACAGGAAATTGACTAAGGTATCCCATTTTTAAAGGAGTATTGCTTAGCCTTGAAGTGATCTTTACCGTGCGATTGTCGGTTTTGTTGAGATGTTTGGGATTGTTGTACTTTGCTTTTATCTCTTTGGAGGTTGTCTGCGAAATCCCGTGACACTTAAAGATGTGTTTTAGGATATTTTCTATGGTTCCCTTTTTCTAGATTCTTGGTGTTGGGATTCTTCTTCAAATATACCCCTCTCAGCAAAATCATGGATGGTGTCATATGCTCATGAACATTGCACCGAACCGGGACCCTCGATGGCCCGAGGGTCATTTCGAAACAAGCCTGTTTGAAGCCTATCTTATGACGAGCCAGATGCAAGGAACAAGGAAGGCACTAAATTAGTTTCCTACTTTTGTAGCTATGTTAGAGCTTTTTTCCTGAAAACAGTTAAGATCACGTTATCAGCCAATCTGTAAATTTTAGCAACTCACACTGAGGTATATTTTACTGCGATTACCGGAAGAAGGGAAGCCAGAAACCCTGACCGAAAGTAGCAAAAACCCAAACACCTGGAAGCGAAAAGCCCTAAACCTAACAGTCCACCTCTGATTAAAAGATCTTCAATTTTTGTCAATACAATAATATTTGATTATTTCCAGCATTTTTGCTGTCACCGACCCTCTGCACCTCGTTTAAGCATTCGAAAGCTGGTCTTTGAATCCAACTTAACAACGTAGACATTAATAGGAACTTATATGGAATTCTTGAAACCCAAGCGTCAAAAATGGCCATACCCGCAACCCATGACACATCTGAAAATCCAAAAACCCGTGCGATATAAAGGAAAACTCTGAAGGAGCCCTGCAAAACCAAAAAGCCTTGGATGACTTGGGAACATTAATGAATAAATGAAGGAGAAAGTTTGTAGAATTAGTTTGCTATAATAATAATATCAACTACCAAATCTCCATTTCGGAGCAGTTACAATATTTAAGCTAACTAGTAACACTGGTAAAACAAAAGAACAAAAACTAAAGCAAATTAAACTAACAACAAGTACTAAACAACTGAACCTAACATATCTCAACACTATTTACAAAATCTTTTTACCTCCCTCATTATTCCCTTAAGAGCTTTAGGATCATTTGAAAAGAGCTTATGTTTGCTACAATTTTTCATGTCAAATTTCTTACATTCCCATAGATGTTCTACATTTTCTTTATGTTTTCCGCATCTTCTACAAGTATTGTCTTTATACTTAGCCACGTAGTTTGCTTTTAAATCTATCATATTTAGCTTAAGCATCAGCAGATCTGATGCTTTTCTATCCTTCGACTTTCTAATCAAGCGCAACTGAGTTTGTCTTATTTTTTTCATTTAGTCTGTCAACTATTATTGCCTTGACTAAATTTGACCATTCTTTTTTTGTCATGATGCTTATATGGTTTTCACTTGTTGTTATCCCTTAGTTTTTAATAATTGTCCATACTTCCTTACACCAACACGTGGTCATTCCAAGTCTTTTCTGTTCGTTATATACTATTTTTACTAATCTACAGTCAGGCATGTTTAGTTTCTTTTTCAGATACATTAGTTTTCGTATGATAATTCTGTGTTCGATCGGAAGGATTCCGCATTCAAAGTATAACCCAAAACGAGACGTTGTACGTGGGATAGTAAAGATTCTTTGTAATGCATCTTTCTGTATCTTCTCCAACTTATCAATTTGTTGTTTTATGATATTTGTCCAAGTTTCACAGCCATACAGAATCTTTGGTATTAGGATTGTTTCAATTATTTTTATACCTACCTCTATTCTATTTGCATTGAGGATTGGATTTTTCAAAAGTGTTACCATTTCGTATATTATTTTATTTCCGCTGTTGCATTTATCATTGATGGTGTCATCTTGCTGACTGCATGCAATACGATAAAGTGTCATTCTTGCCTTTTTTGCAAGGAATCCTGTTAGAAGGACGAAAGTCTAACTGCCTTCCCCTTGCAGTGATCCACCATCGTACAAACTTAGATCGAATTTTTGAAAATCCTTCCACAACACAACTTGTTGACAAGGATCCATTTTGTCAACTTACCGCACCTTGCAAAATAATCGAGATAAATCTAGTGGCTGGGAAGCAAATTACAAAATAACTTTTTGCACTTATCCAAATGATGGAACCAGAAATCTGTAATGATTTACCGACAAAAAGAAATCATGCGTTTGTGAAAACCGAGTGTTTGCAGCGATTACAGGCGAGGAGAAATTTGTTGTAGACATCATCAAACAATTCGTTGAAACCACTTCCGCAGCCAAGAATCAAGCTTCCTCAAAACTTCGTTGTTTTCCTCTGTTGTAAATTCATAAAGAAGGGTTTTCCCCTAAATTTTGTCCTCAAAGCTCTCTAATTTCACTTTGCTTGCTGTTGATCCCCAAGGGTGTAGTCTCTCTCATCTTGGGTGCCTCTGTTTCCGGAACTAATGTACAAGATTGAAAGGAAACTTAACCAAGGGGGTATACCAATCGAAAAAATATCCACTTCCTTCATTATTGGTGATAACCACCAGCAAATGGGCATACAGGAGAAACATTCACCGCTTGTTTTAGATTTTGAGTTGATTATCGGGTGTGACATTTTGTTTCCATGGAAATTTGCAAACAAAAGAAATTGATCTGACCATGTTGGGAACTGCCCCATTTCAAGATGAAACTTTCGATTTAAGCAAACTATATGTCAAACTGATCCAAGTGAGTGAAGAATGGGATAAACTCTTTAGAATTCTTGTTCACATAATTTTTTTAAATTCATTTTATGGAGAGAAATTTGCAAAAAGTTGAATCTCGAAAAAAAAATTAAAACTTTGCAAAGGTAGATCTATTTCCATTGCCAAGGAAGGACAAATTGACTAAGATTATCCCATTTTACAGGCTATTAAGGATCAAAATGAGGGGTAGTTTGTCTCAAGGCACCTTCAGTTGCGCAAATGGGGTGCCCACCAAGAAGCGTAAAAGTGCAAAAATTCTGTTTTTCAGGAAACCAAGTTTGAAATCATCAATATGTTTTGCAGAACATATCTTACCTAAAACAACGACTTTTGGTTTCTTTTGTAGAAACAAAGTTAGGTTAATGAAAATTCAAGATAAGTAACCTACTTCAAGTATTATATTTACTTCAACAAAAGCAAGTTTTATAGGTATTTGTGTAATGAATATAATGTTTATTGTTGGAAAGGTCTTGTGGTGCATTCCTCACACTTTGCAGCTAGAACAGTCAAGTGGACAGGGTTCTACTCCAGAGCTCCACCACAGGAGCATCGTAACGAGGTGTCATGGATTTGATTAGGTCTTAGGTCTAATTTGATCTGTACCCAGTTTGAAGCAAATTCTAGCTGCAAACCAAAATCAGGGCATATGCAATCTTTACAAACAGTTTCACCAGTGACGTCTTCTAAACTGTAAGGTAGCAGTCAATATCCTAGTTGTTTGGGCACTTACTTTCTCAATTTCAATATTCAAATCACTCACAGAGAACTTCATCATTGTTGCACTGGCAGAGACTATGGGTTCTGTTGGGATTCCTGTTCTCAGCTTTAGCGTGATTGCCTACAATTTAGTCAATGACTGGCTTTGTCTTCTTTGCCAGGTTTTCGTTCTTTCCGCGACCAACACGTGGCATATTTTCATTCACTTCTTAGTTTTTATCATTTCTGCTTTGGTTTTCCTTGAATTTCGATACTTAGGAACTTGTGAATGAATCCCAGCAACTTTCAGACGACCGAGGAAGTAATGTTTGATCAGATCAGCTGAGGATGGTTCCCTTGTCTTGTTGGCTCTTGTGTTGAGCTGCATTGTAGGTGAATGCAACTGCATTTGTCGACCACACAACCGACCTTACATTGAAAGTGGTTGTTGTTGTTGTATGATCAAATATAATGTTGAAGCTAGCTTCCATGGTAACCAAAGATATTTCCAGGGAAACGAAGGAATCCAAAGGAAACCTTCAAAGGAACAAGAGTATGACATTACAAAATCGGATTGTATCACAATACAAAATCGCAGCAACTATCTAGCACCACAGTACCTCACTGACCTATTCGTTAGGCTATCAGATTTCCACACACGAGAACTAAGGAACACTTAAAAATGATCTTGCAGTACCGCTAATGGGAACAGTAACTCACCAAAAGGCATTCTCTTACTGTGGTACAAAAGTGTGGATCAAGTTTAATGACAATATCAAAGAGGCCCTATCGGTATACTCTTTTAAATCAAGGTTGAGACATTGTTGGGGTACAAAAATATTTAATTTTGTAGATAGCTTATTGTCGTCGGATGTATATATTTTATGTATGTAAATTATTTGTAAATAGTTTAGTAGATACTTTGATTTGAACAGGGGCAAATTGTAAGTCAATAACTTATTGAATTTGTACCCTGTATCAATATGTTTAATGTATGAAATATAAGTTACAACTACTTGATCTTGCACGTTGATTTTTTTATTATGCAGAATACTGTGTTTTCAAACATTAAACAATATAACAATGATCAAGATCGGGAATTCTTTTCACAAAATATTGACATTAACAGTTAATTCTCTTGTTTCTTTAGATTGATGTAAAATGGACATTGCAGTTGAAACAGAGAATTTCATTCGCATAGCTTTATTGATAACCGATATTATCCCAAGGAATTTACGACAACTGTTCAAAGATGGATGGAATAAAAAGTTCCCACACATTCCCTGGACTGAAGATGCAGCGAGTGGCCAAAATTTTATGACAGAGATACAAAAGAGGAAAACGCAAATGAAAGATCAACAAGTAAAGATAAAGATTAAAAATGGTGACACAAACGACTGGGACTGCACAACACTTTTCTTTGCACTGTTGTACTCACGTGTTCCAATCATTGATGCTGCAAAGAAAACTTTTGTGGACAAAATACGTATCGTGCGAAATGGCTATTTTGGTCATGTAACATCATCGCAGTTGCCTAAGCAAGAATTTGACGATATTATTAGAGATCTGACGCAGATCTTTACAGCACTTGCTTTCAACACAAATGACATCACTGATTCTGCAACTAAAACGTTAGAAACTGTGGATTTTAAGAGTTTAAAAGAACAGCTTAAGGCAGAAAAAGAGCGCAATGATGAATTCCATGGGAGACTCGGTCTTCTGGAGAGAAGGGTAAGTTTAATTGGCCATGTCGAAAGCGCGGAAACCTTGCAAATGGCAGAAAATATGATCTTCACTCAAAACGGGATGAAAAGGGATTAAAAGGCAAATGCGTCTTCTATTTTTCTGAATAATGAACCTGGGAAACAACTTTTAGACAAAGAATTTCCACATTTTATTTTCTGTGCTTCTGATTTGAGAGCAATGAAAACTCAAAAATTTGGGAAGAAAAACGTGGAAATCAATGCTTTCTTTTATTTGCAGAATATTCCCAAATAAGGCAGGTAGCCTCTGTGACTCTTGTTAGTGGTATGAAGTACCTGCCTTAAGGTTTTGAATCGTCGGATTACTCCTTCTCTATTTGGAGCAAATAACATGATCTATGACAAACCGCAAAATCATTGCCACATAGCGTTTTCTCGTCTACCATTGCATCATATTTCGAAGTAGCTTGCATTGAAGTAGAACAGAATGATTTTACTTCATTCATTCTCTATTGATTTAATAGCAATGCTTCTGGGGTTATCAAAATCTAAGTCAGAGGCAGTTAATCATTTGCAAGGAAGAGATTTTGTCATGTTATTGATTTTCTTATCCAGTAGAATGTTTCTTCAAAGGAACATTGGTTTTTTCATGCCAAAGCGTTGCACTAGCATTGCAGTCCTCCTGACACAGCAACCCTTTGTGGGTTACAGCCCCTTTGTACAGCAATACAGTCCTTGCCCAGATCACATAACCTACAACCTGCATTATGCAACCTGTGTTATGCGATTCACACCAGCCGTTGACATTATCGATAGGGACGGTTTGATTGAATCCTGAAAGACTGAATCCTTCAGCGATTACAGTAATCTTCTCAAGAAACATTTCAGTTATTGACAGTTATAAATTCTCGTGTAAAATATTTTATCGCCGTTGGAAGTAGCTCAATTAATATCAATGTAAGTTTTTGGAGATTTTTTAGTAGGTTAGGTTTTTACTGTTTTCTTTTCTCTTTTTTCCATTTAATTTAATCAGGACACACGTTGATAACAGCATTACATGTTGAAGTGTCGATTTCTGTATAAAGATTCGTATTATTATTATTATTATTATCATCATTATTATTATTATTATTATTATTATTATTATTATTATTATTATTATTATTATTATTTGGATGCAAGGCAAGATGGCAGACGTGCCCTAGTTGGCTCCGTCTCTCTTTGTTCGCATTTGGATAATAATCCGTCGTAACTGCCGCCGAAAATGCTGTTTGGTTTACCTTCAGTGGTCCTGTAAATGCGACTGATAGAGAGATTAAAGTTATATGCCAAGGATGCAATTAATGAGGGGAAAATCGTCAGAGTTGGAGCACCACAAGCTGGATTGACTAGGCCGCTCGGTGAATTTGCTTCGAGGCTGGAGGATGCTGAGTGGAATGAATTTGAGATTCAAGAGAGGGCATTCCGTAATTCACTGACCAATAAGGGAATTTTCAAGAACAGATTCATTTGCAAAGGAGACATAACAAAATGGACAAAAGTAATCAAATTGGTAAATAGTATTTTTGTGAAAGGAGGCGAGTTTCAACAGAAGAAGGCGAATGGTGAGTCCTGGAACGAAAATTTGTGCAAATTTTGTTTACGAATATTGAAGTGCATGCCACACAATCCATCCACTGATCTATTGAGTGACGATATTCCAGTCCTATTGCGTTTAGAGAAACAAATCGCATACATAAATGAAGCAGTACAGCCATTCTTTACGGAAAAGCGAGGACATGTCTCGAGGGAACCTGTGTCAAGGAATAAACTAACTAACTTGTGGCTACATAATAGGAAAAAAGCAATTGAAATAATAAAGAATGATAACAAATGGCCACAGAAGTCACCTTTTGAAATTAGACAACAGGAAACAGAGGAGTTTTATGAGAAAGAAAAGTTATTCATTTTAGAAAGAGAAAAGAGCAATGGGGGCATACTACATGCAAACTCAAATGCAGATCATAATTTGAGTGTTGACTTGTTTACAGAAGCAGAAATCGAAAGTGTAATTAAGAAACTCCCAAATGGGAAGTCTCCAGGCCTAGACGGAGTGCAGTATGAAGATGTGAAAAAGAATTTCAATATAGTAAAGAGAAATCTCGTTGATACATTTAATGTGACCTTATTAAACAGAAGAATACCAAGGGATTGGAAGCACGATCTAGTTAAGCGAATCCCAAAAAAGAACTTCCAACAAGAGGACCTAACAACTCTTAGGGACATTTCGTTATCATCAGTAGTCTACAAGATCTTTTCACGCTGCATTATCCAAAGAATTTTACCAACTATTGCACCAAAAATTAGCTTCTGGCAACGGGCTTTTATGCCTGGCCGCAACAGACAGGATTTGATATTTTGCTTAAAAACAGCTTTGGACGACTTTAGGCACCTTAGTACCAAGATCCACATTCTGTTTATTGATTTTGCAGATGCTTATGGGAGTGTAAAACATGAAGAGATAAGGAGAACACTGAGAGAATATAATATATCTGATGATTACTGTGCAATTATCGAAGACATCTATGAAAACCCATCATTTCAAGTAATGTGTGGAGATACGTTGTCCCAAACAATTACAATCACAAGGGGGACTAAAACAGGTGACCCACTGAGCGTTATAATATTCCTGATGATCATTAATAAAGTATTGCAGCCTGCCTATAACCATGCTTTGGTAACATTAAACATTGAGAATGAAAGGAAAATAAGACCCCTTCCGATTCAAGCGTACGCCGATGACATAGCAATGATAGCCTACGATTATGAAATGCTGAATGAAATGATTCAGGTCTCTGAACCATTGTTCAACAGAGCCGGATTAAGAGTAAAAGCATCAAAATGCGCGTTATTCTATGAGAGAAGATCAGGAAACAATTGGTACAAAGGAAAAAGTGACAAGAAGCCTACCTTGAAAGTTCAAGGAGAAAAGATTAAAATATGCAAGAGAGATGAGGGGTACAAGTACCTAGGAAAATCTTTGACTGTAGCCGGAGAAGATGAGAAACAAATAAGAGAATTCATTGAAGATTTCAAAAATATCATTGACAAAATAGAATCTTGTTCGCTCCCAATCCCGTTGAAAATGAGTGCCTTTAACAATATGGCCTTAGCAAAGGTGCTACATCATTTTGACAATAGTAAACTAGAAGAAAAACAACTCGAAGAGATGGATTCCAAAATTAGCTGCACTGTCAAGAGAATGTTTAATCTATACCCAAAGACAACGGACAAGGTATTCTTCATAAACAGATTGCAAGGAGGATTAGGTATTAAGAAACCATCCAACGTATACAGAGCAGCACGCATTGCTCACTTAATGAAAATGTTAAATCATGATGACTCTAACATTCGACACATTGCAAGGGAATCTCTGAAGCTAGACATGAGGTCTAGGGGAGTAAAAACGATAAATGAAGAGGAGGGCTTCTTAGGGTATGAGCTGGACAACAACAGCAGGTTAATGAAAAGAAAAACATATGGGGGTAATTCAGACTGGCCAGATTTGCTTCACCATGTAAATAAAATCAAAGGGAGAGTAGTATACAAAGAGGATAAGGCTACGATTATCATTGATGGAAGAGAGATAAATCAGAGAAACCTCAAACGAGAAATTGAGAAAGAATTTGAAAAGATTGATCTATTAGGGTGTTTAGAACTACGAATGCAAGGAAATTTTATCAAAATGGAGAACATAGAGCAGAAAATATCACACCAAATCTATTATGGATGGAAGCTGTCAGATAGTCTTGTTACATTTGTCGTACGTGCACGAATGAATCAACTTCCCTGCAATCAACTAATCAACATGTGGAACAAAGAACATGAAAAGAGATGCACATTATGCAATCATAACATTGAGTCGGTTGCTCACTTAATGAGTTCGTGCAGAAAATTTAAAGATTTGTACTCTCGGCGACACGATCGTATTGTAAGCACAGTAAGTGAGAAAATCCAAAAATCGAACCCAGCATCACATTTATTTGTAAATAAAATGGCAGAGACAGTTTTTCCAGCACTTCGAAATGAAATAAAAGAGATAAGCAGCAGAAAGCCAGACATAATTGAACTGAAAGAGAATGAAAAAGAGTGTGAAATCATTGAAATTACAGTTTGTTTTGATATGTATATGGAACAATCGTATTCAGGAAAAGCAGAGAAGTATAAAGAGTTGATCAGAGTGCTTGAACAAAACGGGATCAAGGCAAAAATCAATGTGCTTTGTTTTGGATCACTTGGCTCAGTGCACAAGGAAGTAAGAACATGTTTAAAAAAATTAGGGCTGTCATATGAAGAAGCAAAATCAACGATGAAATGGTGCGGAGTCTCAAATATGATTGGTGGAAACATCATTTGGCGGGAAAGATGCAAGTTAGTACACGAAGAAAGGAACAGTGAACATTGAAGATTTACCAGACAAACATTTGACGCAGAGACTTTAATTTCGTAGCTCTCGTTAGTCAAAGCATATTAGATTATTATTATTATTATTATTATTATTATTATTATTATTTGTCTTTTTCACAGGAGTGTTCTTATTTCCTGGTTCATTTGCCACGATAGCGGACCACACCCAGTGGTCTTTGGTATCTTGATATCACTTCTTTCCTTGGTCTTTACTTTATATCCAATACTTTACGTATTATTCTCACGTTCCAAGCAAACATGGTCTCTGTAACATCTCTACCGTAACATCCAATTCTAACTTTTCCAGCCATTTATCAAAATTCTTTGTCACTGTCCCTAATGCTCCAACAACTACTGGTATAACATCCACCTTTTTCATTTTCCATATTCTTGCAATTTCATACTTCAGGTCACTGTAATTTGTACATTTTTCCTCTTCTTTCTTTTCAATACGAGTGTCGAATGGGCAAGATGGGTCTATTAATTTACAACTTTTATTTTTCTTTTCAATCACAGTAATATCAGGTCTATTATGCTCCAACTGTTTATCAATCTGTAAAGGGAAGTCCCATAAAATCTTGCAATCCTCTGATTCAAGTACTCTATCCGGCTGATGCATGTACCATTTCTCGGCCTTTTCAAACCCCCACTTTTGGCACAGTTTCCAGTGAATTACCTTGGCTACATTGTCATACCTCAAATTCTTATACTCCTTCTGTATCATTATTATTATTTATTTGACTGTTTCTCACGGCTAATGTTTGATCTTGCTTTGAGCCGGTTATTTTCAATTGCTACCGGGCCACAACCAGTAGCCTAGGGTAACAACTGTTTGTTTGTCGATGTCTTCTGTGTCTTTTAACTACTGCTGGTAGTCCAAAACCTTTCTCAGTACACGGGCTGTTCCAAGTAGGCAAGTTTTCTGAAGTGGTTCGATACCTGGTGCAAAGTCTGTCTTTGATAGATAATTCTCAAGATTTTTTGTCACAATGCCAAGAGCACTAATAACGACCGGGATAATTATGACTGTCTTCACTTGGTTCCTCCAGCACTTCAAGATCTCATATTTTAGGTCTGTGTACACTTCTATTTTTTCTTTCTCTTTTCGCTCTATTCTGGTGTCAAAAGGACACGCCACGTCTATTAACATACAGGTTCTCTTCTTTTTATTTACAATGGCAATGTCTGGTCGGTTGTGTTCCAGCTTCTCATCAGTCTGAATCGGAAAATCCCACAATACCTTTACTTCATCGTTCTCTAGAACCCTCATCCCCTTAGTGATTACGTGCTCATAGCTTTTTTCTGTACAAGGAAATCCATATTGTTGGCACAAGCTCCAGTGCAGCATGGCAGCCACTTTATCATGTCGACATTTCTTATATTCATTCTGGGCCAGCTGTTTACATTCAGGAACTATATGCGCAACTGTTTCGTCCCTCTCTCCGCACAACCTTCATTTGTCTTGGACATCTCTCTTGTCTATATTTTTCATTATCCACCTGGTTCTTAATGCTTGATCTTGCGCTGCTAGCAGCAGTCCTTCCGTTTCTTTCTTAAGGTAGCCTTTCCGCAACCATAACCAGCTATTCTTGTTATCACGCACATCACTTGTTTCCTTGATAAACTTTGAATGCAGGGTCTTTTCTTCAAATGCTGCCTTATGCTTCTTTACAACCTCATCCTTCATTTTCTTTGGGTCTTCACTGTCATCAAATAGGTCTTCTCTGACAACCTCTGCGAGTAACGTTTCTTCTTTATCCTTTATGTAGAAGCCCATACTGTTTTCTTCTATTTTGACCACGTCTTGTACACTTAACAATCCTCTGCCACCTTCTTTTCTTTTTCTTTTCTTTTCTTTTCTTTGGGTCTTCACTGTCATCAAATAGGCCTTCTCTGACAACCTCTGCGAGTAACGTTTCTTCTTTATCCTTTATGTAGAAGCCCATACTGTTTTCTTCTATTTTGACCACGTCTTGTACACTTAACAATCCCCTGCCACCTTGTTTTCTTTTCCAGTAAAGTCTGTCTACATCTCCTTGCGGATTATTATTATTATTATTATTATTATTATTATTATTATTATTATTATTATTATTATCATTATTATTATATTATTATTATTGTTTTATGACTGCTATTCTTTAAGTAAGAGTGCGAGTAAAGATTTTAAGGCAGCATCTTTGATTTTGGCATAGAATGGTCATCCTTCACATTGGCCATAATGAAATTAAGGTATGCCCCCATCGTTTCTTTTTCAGCTTAACATAATCTGAAGAACGATCATTGGGTAAAAGTAGGGGCCAACAGCCCAGTCCCCCCGTGGCCACGCAAAAAACTACATTCTAAAGTTGTCCAATTTGGCTATAAGAACCAGTCCATTGGCTTCATTTTATCAGAACACAGGCTGGCTTGCAACATTGTGTGATTTGTATGCGGATATTTAACGATGGAATAAAATCTACGCATGAATGGATGAAAAGAGAACTTCTCCTTGAAGATTTGGAATCTAGATCAGGGGTGGCGCCAGAAATCTTCCAACAGGTGATAGAACTTGTGACGGCTGGCTTGTAACATTGTGTGATTTTGTATGCGGATATTTAATGATGGAATAAATCTCTGCATGAATGGATGAACAGAGAACTACTCCTTGTAGATTTGGAATCTAGATCAGAGGTTGTTCCAGAGATCTTCCGACATGGGCCACAACTTCTGACGGCTGGCTTGTAACATTGTGTGATCTTGTATGCGGATTTTTAATGATGGAATAAAATCTCCGCTTGAATGGATGAAGAGAGAACTTCTCCTTGTAGATTTGGAATCTAGATCACAGGTGGTTCCAGAAATCTTCCGACAAGGACCACAACTTCTGACGGCTGGCTTGTAACATTGTGTGATCTTGTACGCGGATTTTTAATGATGGAATAAAATCTCCGCATAAATGGATGAAGAGAGAGCTTCTCCTTGTAGATTTGGAATCTAGATCAGAGGTGGTTCCAGAAATCTTCCGACAAGGACCACAACTTCTGACGGCTGGCTTGTAACATTGTGTGATTTTGTATGCGGATATTTAATGATGGAATAAATCTCTGCATGAATGGATGACCAGAGAACTACTCCTTGTAGATTTGGAATCTAGATCAGAGGTTGTTCCAGAAATCTTTCGACATGGGCCACAACTTCTGACGGCTGGCTTGTAACATTGTGTGATCTTGTATGCGGATTTTTAATGATGGAATAAAATCTCCGCTTGAATGGATGAAGAGAGAACTTCTCCTTGTAGATTTGGAATCTAGATCACAGGTGGTTCCAGAAATCTTCCGGCAAGGACCACAACTTCTGACGGCTGGCTTGTAACATTGTGTGATCTTGTACGCGGATTTTTAATGATGGAATAAAATCTCCGCATAAATGGATGAAGAGAGAACTTCTCCTTGTAGATTTGAAATCGAGATCAGAGGTGGTTCCAGAAATCTTCCGACATGGGCCACAACTTCTGACGGCTGGCTTGTAACATTGTGTGATCTTGTATGAGGATTTTTAATGATGGAATAAAATCTCAGCTTGAATGGATGAAGAGAGAACTTCTCCTTGTAGACTTGGTATCCAGATCAGAGGTGGTTCCAGAAATCTTCCGACAGGGACCACAACTTCTGACGATGGAGGAGGGAGGGCTAAAGAAACATTCCTGTATGTCATTTTGCCAAAGCCTGAATCTCCTCCGACAACGGGCAGGGTGTTTCCAACGGGAGGGCTATATCCTCATAGCCTCCACTTGGCGCCATAACTGAATGTTAATTAATCACAAACTTATGCATGAGTGTTAGTTGTATCTTGATGAAAAGTGCAAAATTACTTTAAAGGAAATGAATCAGCATAAGTAGCGAAGGTATACCCTATCTGTCCAAATCTACTGACAACGCATTTGAAAATGAGGATCTTTATTGGCCAGTTCTGTATTGATCACATGAAATTGTGTGTTGTTGTGTTGTTTGTTTAGTTCAGAAACGATGCAACGATTAGCTGATACTTGGAAAATTCAAAAGGTGCTGGTCAAGACATATGGGGCATTTACGTCTCCATTGTCTTTACGTACAAGCAATATAATCTCCTGCACCTGAGGATGATAAAAACAGCCCCTTGGGACACAAGTGCAGCTCCAAAGGTGCTTATATAAATGAAAAGGCAAACAAATAGAAACGCATTTAATGTGTGTATCAAATAGTATGCACATGCTAGCGAACCTGAGATTACAAAAATACAAGCAGCTAAGCAAATTTGTTCACCTTTTTCTCATAAAAATAACAAAGAAATCTTTGAGCTACCGACAAAAACGTTTACTGAAATAGGGCTAGCAGTGTTATTTACTTGAAATTTCTTTATGTTAGCAGGCAAGCATTTTCATGGAAAATGTTGTTTTCTGTTGCTAACTTTCACGTTATCTGGCGGTTGCTGCTGCTAGCTTCACGTCCTATTTTTGAAATTTTTCGACAGGTCGATGACATTGAAGTAGTAACTGTTGAACAAGGTGCTGCCATAGGTCAACATACGGAAGCCTTGTCGCAACTTTCGGCAGAGTTTTCTGATTTGAAAGTGAAGAGCCGTGGACACTCAACATCAGTCACCATGCATGAGGAACAGAGCAGACAACACTCTGAAGCCATAGCAGACCTTAGCCAGCAAGTGGTTTGTAGCGATTTTTAATTTTGTTTACATAGAATAGTATAGTAGCATTTTGACCCCGATGATCTTTAGATCACACATATTTGTTTATTTGTTTAAATTCTTTGTATATTAAAGCTTTGTGAAGTACCAGCTGCATGAGAGAAAAGTTTGCAATTTGGCAGGCAACAATGAATGACATAATAACCTAATTTTGAAAAAATTGATTTCATGATTTGTGCTGATTTATGCCACAATCATTCTTGAGGTAGATGAATTTCCAATAACTTTAAAAAGGAGGTGAGTTGATAGTCCTGGACCTAGGGAATGCATAATTCATGATCAGCTACTTGTTTCCTTTACCAGTTAAGCAATGTTTTTCCATGAGAAAATTTGGATGTTTTTTTTATTTGAATGAGACATTTCATGGATAAGAGTACTTGGTCCTTTTACATGTTTTAAGTGCTGACACAATTCGCTAGGTGATTGTTGATAGATTAAGCAAATTGCAAATGTGTTAGATTGATTATATATTCCTCTGGAAGTAGGCATTGTGCGATCGAAAGAGAGACTAGCATGAATGTGGTTCTCTCATCAGTTCCTAAATAACTGCAAAACATTGTTATATAACTGGATTGCAATTTTTTATCAAAAGTTCCTGTTCAACATTTTTAGATTAAAGGACAAGTCTAGGGTTGTGATAATTATTGATTATTCAAGATATTACACTGTTGTGAATGGTGACTTGTACCTTTCTGAAATTTTTCTCGTCCAATCTGCGAAACTACATATTTCATTCTGCTAAGAAGTGCGAAATGAGGTCATTTTACATGACATCACTTCACGTTGACCTGATTGAGGCTGCCAAATGTGTTGATATTATACAACCCATATTGCTAGTCTCCGCATCACGCCCTCGCACACTCGTAAAAAATACAAAATGGCGACGATATTTGGCCTAAGTTACGACGATTCATTAACCAATTTATGAAAGCAGTACGCATCAAAACTGACAGAGAACTAACGACTGGTTTTCAGCAGGTTCCTGTTTAATATTACCAACCCTGGACTTGTCCTTTAAGCATCTATTGTCCAATTAGCAAGCACTTCTTTTCCTTACGTCTTTTCTGGCTAATGTATATACTTTAATTTTTGCAAGTAATCCAATTCTTTTCTGGTCCAATTCAATCCAATACATAGACATAGATTTTGGAGATCTTCTCTCCACATGACAATTTCATTAAATTGATAATTCTTTCTCCTTAGAAATTTCGCAGACACGAGGAGTTTGATGCCTCAGCCAAAGCAGGTACAAAACATTATTCAGTCATAACATATTTAAGCAATAGAATAAATTGAGAAAGGTCTAGTTTCTACCTTTCATGTAAGAAAGAAAAACTGCTTTTAGAGCCCGTTACATGATTCTGTGAAAACGGCAGAATTTTATTCCAACTTGCAAAATGAGCTCCCGTTTACATGATGCTGGTAGAACTTGAAAACGGCATGAAAATGTCCCGTTTTGGCCCCCAGTTGACGTGATACCGGTAGAATTTTATTCATATTTCATAGACAATAACAACTGACTTCAATAATCAATCAAGAAATAACAACTGACTTCAATAATCAATCAAGATACATAAATCAACTACAACAATAAGGACAATAGAGGGAAATTAAAAATATTATCCTCGTGAAGAAAAGGGCGCAAAGTTCTACCGGCAAAGTGCGCTTACACAATGCCAGCAAAATGTTGAAAATGGCAGAACTACAAACTCCGTTTTGCTCACCGAAACAAAATTCTGCCGCCGAAATCGTGTAAACGGGAGGCCAAAACGGTACTTTTTCATACCCTTTTCACATTTTACCGGCATCGTGTAAGCGTGGTGTTAAAGTACTGCAGGGAGCTGCATGATTAAAATGATTCCATGTTTTTCTAGAGTTTGTTTTCCTTATAGAATTGGTGCACGTAAGAGAGATAGATATTGCAATAGTAACTATGCCATTGAATGTTTTGATATCATTGTTAGGGCTACTTAGGATTAATATTATTAGGTGTTGAGTGGGGCGGAATGTATCAGGAGTTTTGTAATGTATCAGGAGAGGGGTAGATATTGCAATAATCACCCTGTCATTGAATGTTTTGATATCATTATTAGGGTTACTTAGGATTAACATTATGAGGTGTTGGGGCGGTATGAATCATGAGTTTTGTCCGCATAAGTTGATGAACTTTCCCGGTTACATTGAAAAAAAGATTATTTAAATCGACAGTTGATTCAAAGAAGTCATCGCAGATCCCACGTTTTGGCTATCTCTAAAATATGGAATATGGAATGATGGAATGGAATGATTGAATGGAATAATGGAATGGAATGATGGAATGGAATGATGGAATGGTTAGTATGGAATGGTCAAATATTTCAAAATTTTCCATCATTTTCCATCAATACCTTCTTAAATGTATGTAAGGAGTGGTTTCGCATATGCTCCAAAGAGAAACCAGAACTTTTTATGAAAATTCAGAGAATTATGGGGCCATTCCATGTTTTAGAGATTCTCTAAAACATGGAATGGTCAAATATTTTCAAAATCTTTCATCAGTTTCCTGCAATACCTCCTTAAATGTATGTAAGGAGTGGTTTCGCATATGCTCCAACGAGAAACCAGAACTTTTTATGAAAATTCAGAGAATTATGGGGCCATTCCATGTTTTAGAGATTCTCTAAAACATGGAATGGTCAAATATTTTCAAAATCTTTCATCAATGTCCTGCAATACCTCCTTAAATGTATGTAAGGAAAGGTTTCGCATATGCTCCAACAAGAAACCAGAACTTTTTATGAAAATTCAGAGAATTATGGGGCCATTCCATGTTTTAGAGATTCTCTAAAACATGGAATGGTCAAATATTTTCAAAATCTTTCATCAATTTCCTGCAATACCTCCGTAAATGTATGTAAGGAAAGGTTTCGCATATGCTCCAACAAGAAACCAGAACTTTATATGAAAATTCAGAGAATTATGGGGCCATTCCATGTTTTAGAGATTCTCTAAGGTATGGAATGGTCAAATATTTTCAAAATCTTTCATCATTTTCCTGCAACACCTCCTTAAATGTATGTAAGGAAAGGTTTCGCATATGCTCCAACAAGAAACCAGAACTTTATATGAAAATTCAGAGAATTATGGGGCCATTCCATGTTTTAGAGATTCTCTAAAATATGGAATGGTCAAATATTTTCAAAATCTTTCATCATTTTCCTGCAACACCTCCTTAAATGTATGTAAGGAACGGTTTCGCATATGCTCCAACTAGAAACCAGAACTTTATATGAAAATTCAGAGAATTATGGGGCCATTCCATGTTTTAGAGATTCTCTAAAATATGGAATGGTCAAATATTTTCAAAATCTTTCATCATTTTCCTGCAACACCTCCTTAAATGCATGTAAGGAAAGGTTTCGCATATGCTACAACGAGAAACCAGAACTTTATATGAAAATTCAGAGAATTATGGGGCCATTCCATGTTTTAGAGATTCTCTAAAATATGGAATGGTCAAATATTTTCAAAATCTTTCATCATTTTCCTGCAACACCTCCTTAAATGTATGTAAGGAACGGTTTCGCATATGCTCCAACTAGAAACCAGAACTTTATATGAAAATTCAGAGAATTATGGGGCCATTCCATGTTTTAGAGATTCTCTAAAATATGGAATGGTCAAATATTTTCAAAATCTTTCATCATTTTCCTGCAACACCTCCTTAAATGTATGTAAGGAAAGGTTTCGCATATGCTACAACGAGAAACCAGAACTTTATATGAAAATTCAGAGAATTATGGGGCCATTCCATGTTTTAGAGATTCTCTAAAATATGGAATGGTCAAATATTTTCAAAATCTTTCATCATTTTCCTGCAACACCTCCTTAAATGTATGTAAGGAAAGGTTTCGCATATGCTCCAACAAGAAACCAGAACTTTATATGAAAATTCAGAGAATTATGGGGCCATTCCATGTTTTAGAGATTCTCTAAAATATGGAATGGTCAAATATTTTCAAAATCTTTCATCATTTTCCTGCAACACCTCCTTAAATGTATGTAAGGAACGGTTTCGCATATGCTCCAACTAGAAACCAGAACTTTATATGAAAATTCAGAGAATTATGGGGCCATTCCATGTTTTAGAGATTCTCTAAAATATGGAATGGTCAAATATTTTCAAAATCTTTCATCATTTTCCTGCAACACCTCTTTAAATGTATGTAAGGAAAGGTTTCGCATATGCTACAACGAGAAACCAGAACTTTATATGAAAATTCAGAGAATTATGGGGCCATTCCATGTTTTAGAGATTCTCTAAAATATGGAATGGTCAAATATTTTCAAAATCTTTCATCATTTTCCTGCAACACCTCCTTAAATGTATGTAAGGAACGGTTTCGCATATGCTCCAACTAGAAACCAGAACTTTATATGAAAATTCAGAGAATTATGGGGCCATTCCATGTTTTAGAGATTCTCTAAAATATGGAATGGTCAAATATTTTCAAAATCTTTCATCATTTTCCTGCAACACCTCCTTAAATGTATGTAAGGAAAGGTTTCGCATATGCTACAACGAGAAACCAGAACTTTATATGAAAATTCAGAGAATTATGGGGCCATTCCATGTTTTAGAGATTCTCTAAAGTATGGAATGGTCAAATATTTTCAAAATCTTTCATCATTTTCCTGCAACACCTCCTTAAATGTATGTAAGGAAAGGTTTCGCATATGCTCCAACAAGAAACCAGAACTTTATATGAAAATTCAGAGAATTATGGGGCCATTCCATGTTTTAGAGATTCTCTAAAATATGGAATGGTCAAATATTTTCAAAATCTTTCATCATTTTCCTGCAACACCTCCTTAAATGTATGTAAGGAACGGTTTCGCATATGCTCCAACTAGAAACCAGAACTTTATATGAAAATTCAGAGAATTATGGGGCCATTCCATGTTTTAGAGATTCTCTAAAATATGGAATGGTCAAATATTTTCAAAATCTTTCATCATTTTCCTGCAACACCTCCTTAAATGTATGTAAGGAGTGGTTTCGCATATGCCCCAACAAGAAACCAGAACTTTTTATGAAAATTCAGAGAATTATGGGGCCATTCCATGTTTTAGAGATTCTCTAAAACATGGAATGGTCAAATATTTTCAAAATCTTTCATCATTTTCCTGCAACACCTCCTTAAATGTATGTAAGGAACGGTTTCGCATATGCTCCAACAAGAAACCAGAACTTTATATGAAAATTCAGAGAATTATGGGGCCATTCCATGTTTTAGAGATTCTCTAAAATATGGAATGGTCAAATATTTTCAAAATCTTTCATCATTTTCCTGCAACACCTCCTTAAATGTATGTAAGGAGTGGTTTCGCATATGCCCCAACAAGAAACCAGAACTTTTTATGAAAATTCAGAGAATTATGGGGCCATTCCATGTTTTAGAGATTCTCTAAAACATGGAATGGTCAAATATTTTCAAAATCTTTCATCATTTTCCTGCAACACCTCCTTAAATGTATGTAAGGAACGGTTTCGCATATGCTCAAGCAAGAAACCAGAGCTTTGTGTGAGAATTCAGAAAGAACTATGAGGCCATTCCATGTTTCAGATCTTTTGAAATAGATTTATGTGTCAAGATCTATCCATTGAATTTTAAAGATTGATATATTGGCTGAAATTAATTGTTTCTATCCACTGTGGCTTTATTATCTTGACAACTTTTTGATAGATCAGGATCAATTACAATAAAAATCAGGCCCTGTGATGATGCCTTTTCACACCTTGATTGCGTGAAACTATTAAGAGAAGCAGCAACGATAAAAAGAAGCATGTCATTCTTCATTAAATCTGTAACAGAACTTCATAACCAGGTTTACTCCATACGTATGTTAATAAAACACATGATCGATAAGAGTTTCAATGCAATACTATATAATTATTGTGACTACTGGTATCATATATGAACAAGAATTCAAAATATAGCACACTTACCGTGCACATAAGTCGTAACTTTTATGGCTATCATCATCGAATTCGGAAGAATATCATTTCAGACTTTGAAAGATTTCTTTTTTTTCAATTCAGGAAAAGCATGGTACAAAACCACGACCTCTTTCCCAATTATATTTTGTTCGCAAATATCTCTAAAATTCTAAAATTCTAAAGTTCGAGAATCTCTAAAACATGGAATGGCCCCATAATTCTCTGAATTTTCATAAAAAGTTCTGCTTTCTCGTTGGAGCATATGCGAAACCTTTCCTTACATACATTTAAGGAGGTATTGATGGAAAATGATGGAAAATTTTGAAATATTTGACCATTCCATGTTTTAGAGAATCTCTAAAACATGGAATGGCCCCATAATTCTCTGAATTTTCATAAAAAGTTCTGGTTTCTTGTTGGGGCATATGCGAAACCACTCCTTACATACATTTAAGGAGGTGTTGCAGGAAAATGATGAAAGATTTTGAAACTATTTGACCATTCCATATTTTAGAGAATCTCTAAAACATGGAATGGCCCCATAATTCTCTGAATTTTCATACAAACTTCTGGTTTCTTGTTGGGGCACATGCGAAACCACTCCTTACATACATTTAAGGAGGTATTGCAGGAAACTGATGGAAGATTTTGAAAATATTTGACCATTCCATATTTTAGAGAATCTCTAAAACATGGAATGGCCCCATAATTCTCTGAATTTTCATAAAAAGTTCTGGTTTCTCGTTGGAGCATATGCGAAACCACTCCTTACATACATTTAAGGAAGTATTGATGGAAAATGATGGAAAATTTTGAAATATTTGATCATTCCATACTAACCATTCCATCATTCCATTCCATTATTCCATTCCATCATTCTATTCCATTATTCCATTCCATCATTCCATTCCATTATTCCATTCCATCATTCCATATTCCATATTTTAGAGATAGCCCCCACGTTTTATATTCAGTCTCAACACATTGTACATGCTATTTACGAAGTAAACTGGGTACATGTATAGTAATGAGGTGATGTAAAGCAACAACTCATTCACTCATATGGCACGCGAAAATCACAAAAACCTGATAAACCTAGTTTATCACTGATAAACTGGGATTATCAACGGCCAGGTCCATAACGCGGAACTCGCGGAAATCGCGGAAACCGCGGAACAGGATTCTTCCGCGAGACTGAGTTCCGCGTTATTCACTGGCGTATTAGGCAAAAGTCCATAACGCAGAACTCGCGGAAATTTTTCAAGCACTGAAAATAACGTTATTCAAAAGCATCCTTGTGGATCTTAAGAAAACTTTTAGAAACAGTATATTTGAGTGATTTTAAGGGTTGGCCTGCTATGGGCCTAACATGGGTAAGTCATTTGGCTTAGGCCCATCGAGGTCAATGGTCTAACGACAACAAGGTTGATCTTGTGGCCGTAAATTCAGAAGTACTGACAGGCTGTCTCCCTTTAACTTATCACAGAAGGTTGTATGTATCGAATATGTAACCAAACATCCAAAATCCATCTGTTCTTCGTTAAAACATAGCTGAGGAAATTTTCGAAAAATTTCCGCGAGATTGAGTTCCGCGTTATTCACTGGCGTATTAGGCAAAAGTCCATAACGCGGAATTGAAAAACGCGGAAATTTTTCAAGCACTGAAAATCTATCGTTATTTATTCAAAAGCATCCTTCTAGATCTTCGGACAACTTTTAGAAACAGTATATTTGTGTGATTTTAAGGTTTGGCCTGCTATGGGCCTAAAATGGGTAAGTCATTTGGCTTAGGCCCATCGAGGTCAATGGTCTGACGGTAGCAAGGTTGATCCTGTGGCCGTAAATTGATTTGATTTGATTTTAAATTGTTTAGGCACGGTGGCCACGTCATTCAAAGGACTGATTTACAGTGGGCCGTGCAAATAAATACAAAGCTAACAAAAGCATACATAACTAAAAAACGCTATTTACAAAATTTTCTTATAATCAAATTAAAATGATGCTAACTATAACATGAAAGAGAGAATCAGCATTCGGTGTTGGCATTGTTGATACGTTTTTTGAATATTTCATAAGATTTTGATGATTTTACTTCAACCGAAAGATCGTTCCATAATTTAGCACCCTTATATGAAAAGCATTTCTGGCCGAAAGCCGATTTGCGACGAGGAACGGCCAAATCTGTTTTAGTATTGCGAAGTTCTCTCTTGCATGTATCGGACAGCCTGACAAACATTTCTGTAAGGTAAATGGGAGCTTGGTTGTTTACCGATTTGTACACCATCTTCAAGGTTTCTGATTCGATAAGTTCATTGATGGTGGGCCAACCAAGTTTTTGATAATGGGTAAGGCAGAAGCATCGCAAGCACTGTTTGTGACGATTCTCGCCGCCCTATTTTGGAGTTTTTGCAGCCTATTGATAGCATTGATGCCGGCAACTCCCCATACCGGGCAGCTGTATCTGAAGTATGGTTCCACCAAACTTCTGTACATTTTTTGTACAGTAACAATGGGCAGATACTTTTTGGAAAAACGTAACATCCCTAATCCACGTGAAACTTTTTTCGTCACTGCTGAAATTTGTTCGTCCCAGCTCAGATGTTTATCAACAATTACCCCAAGGTATTTTATATTTTCTACTATGGAAACATTCTCCTAGCCTACTACGAAAGAGGGCTTTGCTACAGGCGTACTGACAGGCTGTCTCCCTTTCACTCATCACAGAAGGTTGTATGTATCGAATATGTAACCAAACATCCAAAATCCAACGGTTTTTCGTGTTGTTTTTGGGATGAATTTTGGATGTTTGGTTACATATTCGATACATACAACCTTCTCTGATGAGTTAAAGGGAGACAGCCTGTCAGTACTTCTGAATTTACGGCCACAAGATCAACCTTGTTGTCGTTAGAACATTGACCTCGATGGGCCTAAGCCAAATGACTTACCCATGTTAGGCCCATAGCAGGCCAACCCTTAAAATCACTCAAATATACTGTTTCTAAAAGTTGTCCGAAGATCTAGAAGGATGCTTTTGAATAAATAACGATAGATTTTCAGTGCTTGAAAAATTTCCGCGTTTTTCAATTCCGCGTTATGGACTTTTGCCTAATACGCCAGTGAATAACGCGGAACTCAACCTCGCGGAAATTTTTCGAAAATTTCCTCAGCTATGTTTTAACGAAGAACAGATGGATTTTGGATGTTTGGTTACATATTCGATAAATACAACCTTCTGTGATGAGTTAAAGGGAGACAGCCTGTCAGTACTTCTGAATTTACGGCCAAAAGATCAACCTTGTTGTCGTTAGACCATTGACCTCAATGGGCCTTAGCCTGCGTGCAGACTTTACTATTGTGGAGGAGTTTAAGGGCGAAAAGGAAAAGGTAAAGTCTGCGCATTCACTCCAACTTTTCCGTTCCAGAGATAAATCCTATCCCCCGTCCTTATTGTATAAGGACAAAATCACGTTCGGTCTTTGATTTCGCAAAAGTATTGTTCTCGATAACCTTGCATCTGATTGGTTAGAACTAGGACAATAGGCTATTTGGATTTGCGTGCTATCGTCATAGTTCTAACCAATTAGATGCAAGGTTAGTGAGAACAATACTTTTTAAAAATCAAAGATCGAACGTGATTGGTCCTTATACAATGAAGACGGGGGATAAGATTTATCTCTGGAACGGAAAAGTTGGAGTGAATGCGCAGACTTTACCTTTTCCTTTCGCCCTTAAATTCCTCAACAATAGTAAAGTCTGCACGCAGGCTAGATGGGCCTAAGCCAAATGACTTACCCATGTTAGGCCCATAGCAGGCCAACCCTTAAAATCACTCAAATATACTGTTTCTAAAAGTTTTCCTAAGATCCAGAAGGATGCTTTTGAATAAATGACGTTATTTTCAGTGCTTCAAAAGTTTCCGCGAGTTCCGCGTTATGGACTTTTGCCTAATACGCCAGTGAATAACGCGGAAATCAATCTCGCGGAAGAATCCTGTTCCGCGGTTTCCGCGATTTCCGCGTTATGGACCTGGCCGATTATCAACATTTTTTTGATAAACTGGGTTTATCAAAGTGATATACTCAATTTATCAACGACGAATTTGATAAAGTAGGATTATCAACTGATAAACTAGGTTTATCAAATTCCATTGTTTATGAGCGTGCCATTCAGTCCCGCTACCCACGTGTAATCAAATATACTGTAGGCCTAGGCCTAGCATGTTTTGGTGTGTTTCATTGGAACCAGAACATTTTCTTTTCCGGTCTTTTATTTGGTATTGCATGTGAAGAAGGGAATCGATGGCAGATATTGCGTTTAAAAGCAAACTTTGACAATCGTCATCGTCGCCAAAACCGTTAATCATGATAACATCTTCCATTTTGACTTTCTCTGCTCAGCTTTGAGCGCCAAATCATAAATGCGCACCCGCGTTCAAAACGCGTCTTGTTCACGAACAATAGATATAGAATAATCTCATAAACAATGGAATTTGATAAACCTAGTTTATCAGTTGATAATCCTACTTTTATCAAATTTGCCGTTGATAAATTGAGTTTATCAATTGGATAAACCCAGTTTATCAAGAAAATATTGATAATCCCAGTTTATCAGTCGATAAACCTAGTTTATCGCGATAAACCTAATTTATCAAAGTGATAAACCTAGTTTATCAGTGATTAACTAGGTTTATCAGGTTTTTGTTATTTTCGCGTGCCATACACTCAGTAGCTTGTCAACGTGCTTCAACATTATTCAGACAGGAAGAATAGAGCAAAGAATCTAACATAGATCATAAACTTATCCCAATTGAAATCAGTCTCTTGGTGCATTTGCTAAAACAAGCAACTCACTCACTCAGTAGCTTATCAACATGCTTCAACATTATTCAGACAGGAAGAATAGAGCCAAGAATCTAACATAGATCATAAACTTATCCCAATTGAAATCAGTCTCTTGATGCACTTGCTAAAACAAGCAACGCACTCACTAAGTAGCTTATCAACATGCTTCAACATTATTCAGACAGGAAGAATAGAGCAAAGAATCTAACATAGATCATAAACTTATCCCAATTGAAATCAGTCTCTTGATGCACTTGCTAAAACAAGCAACTCACTCACTAAGTAGCTTATCAACATGCTTCAACATTATTCAGACAGGAAGAATAGAGCCAAGAATCTAACATAGATCATAAACTTATCCCAATTGAAATCAGTCTCTTGATGCATTTGCTAAAACAAGCAACTCACTCACTAAGTAGCTTATCAACATGCTTCAACATTATTCAGACAGGAAGAATGAGAGCCAAGAATCTAACATAGATCATAAACTTATCCCAATTGAAATCAGTCTCTTGATGCATTTGCTAAAACAAGCAACTCACTCACTAAGTAGCTTATCAACATGCTTCAACATTATTCAGACAGGAAGAATAAGAGCCAAGAATCTAACATAGATCATAAACTTATCCCAATTGAAATCAGTCTCTTGATGCACTTGCTAAAACAAGCAACTCACTCACTAAGTAGCTTATCAACATGCTTCAACATTATTCAGACAGGAAGAATAGAGCCAAGAATCTAACATAGATCATAAACTTATCCCAATTGAAATCAGTCTCTTGATGCATTTGCTAAAACAACCAACTCACTCACTCAGTAGCTTATCAACATGCTTCAACATTATTCAGACAGGAAGAATAGAGTGCAGAGTCTAACATAGATCATAAACTTATCCCAATTGAAATCAGTCTCTTGATGCATTTGCTAAAACAACCAACTCTCTCACTCAGTAGCTTATCAACATGCTTCAACATTATTCAGACAGGAAGAATAGAGCCAAGAATGTAACATAGATCATAAACTTATCCCAATTGAAATCAGTCTGTTGATGCATTTGCTAAAACAAACAACTCACTCACTCACTCAGTAGCTTATCAACATGCTTCAACATTATTCAGACAGGAAGAATAGAGCCAAGAATCTAACATAGATCATAGACTTATCCCAATTGAAATCAGTCTGTTGATGCATTAGCTAAAACAAGCAACTCACTCACTCAGTAGCTTATCAACATGCTTCAACATTAGTCAGACAGGAAGAATAGAGCCAAGAATCTAACATAGATCATAAACTTATCCCAATTGAAATCAGTCTCTTGATGCATTTGCTAAAACAACCAACTCACTCATCGAGTAGCTTATCAACATGCTTCAACATTATTCAGACAGGAAGAATAAGAGCCAAGAATCTAACATAGATCATAAACATATCCCAATTGAAATCAGTCTCTTGATGCATTTGCTAAAACAACCAACTCACGCATCTAGTAGCTTATCAAAATGCTTCAACATTATTCAGACAGGAACAATAAGAGTCAAGAATCTAACATAGATCATAAACCTATCCCAATTGAAGTCAGTCTCTTGATGCATTTGCAAAAACAACCAACTCACTCACTCAGTAGCTTATCAACATGCTTCAACATTATTCAGACAGGAAGAATAGAGCCAAGAATCTAACATAGATCATAAACTTATCCCAATTGAAATCAGTCTGTTGATGCATTTGCTAAAACAAGCAACTCACTCACTAAGTAGCTTATCAACATGCTTCAACATTATTCAGACAGGAAGAATAGAGCAAAGAATCTAACATAGATCATAAACTTATCCCAATTGAAATCAGTCTCTTGATGCATTTGCTAAAACAACCAACTCACTCACTCAGTAGCTTATCAACATGCTTCAACATTATTCAGACAGGAAGAATAGAGCCAAGAATCTAACATAGATCATAGACTTATCCCAATTGAAATCAGTCTGTTGATGCATTTGCTAAAACAAACAACTCACTCACTCAGTAGCTTATCAACGTGCTTCAACATTATTCAGACAGGAAGAATAGAGACCAGAGTCTAACTTACATCATAGACCTATCCCAATTGAAATCAGTCTCTTGGTGCATTTGCTAAAACAAGCAACTCACTCACTCAGTAGCTTATCAACATGCTTCAACATTATTCAGACAGGAAGAATAGAGCCAAGAATCTAACATAGATCATAAACTTATCCCAATTGAAATCAGTCTGTTGATGCATTTGCTAAAACAACCAACTCACTCACTCAGTAGCTTATCAACATGCTTCAACATTATTCAGACAGGAAGAATAGAGCAAAGAATCTAACATAGATCATAAACTTATCCCAATTGAAATCAGTCTCTTGATGCATTTGCTAAAACAACCAACTCACTCACTCAGTAGCTTATCAACATGCTTCAACATTATTCAGACAGGAAGAATAGAGCCAAGAATCTAACATAGATCATAGACTTATCCCAATTGAAATCAGTCTGTTGATGCATTTGCTAAAACAAACAACTCACTCACTCAGTAGCTTATCAACGTGCTTCAACATTATTCAGACAGGAAGAATAGAGACCAGAGTCTAACTTACATCATAGACCTATCCCAATTGAAATCAGTCTCTTGGTGCATTTGCTAAAACAAGCAACTCACTCACTCAGTAGCTTATCAACATGCTTCAACATTATTCAGACAGGAAGAATAGAGCCAAGAATCTAACATAGATCATAAACTTATCCCAATTGAAATCAGTCTGTTGATGCATTTGCTAAAACAACCAACTCACTCACTCAGTAGCTTATCAACATGCTTCAACATTATTCAGACAGGAAGAATAGAGCCAAGAATCTAACATAGATCATAAACTTATCCCAATTGAAATCAGTCTCTTGATGCATTTGCTAAAACAACCAACTCACTCACACAGTAGCTTATCAACATGCTTCAACATTATTCAGACAGGAAGAATAAGAGGCAAGAATCTAACATAGATCATAGATGTATCCCAATTGAAATCAGTCTGTTGATGCATTTGCTAAATAAAGCAACTCACTCACTCAATAGCTTATCAACGTGCTTCAACATTATTTAGACAGGAAGAATAGAGACCAGAGTCTAACTTACATCATACACCTATCCCAATTGAAATCAGTCTCTTGGTGCATTTGCTAAAACATTTGTTTCCTTCTTGAGACTCTGTATTGGAGGCTTGAAAATTGATCAAATCTTCAAACAGCCCCTTCTTTAACCAGTGTTAAACCAACCCCTTCACCTTGCCAGAATTGCAGGTACTCTTGGTAATATCAGCGGATCCTGAAAAATTGAACCCAGGTTCAGGCCAGATCGTTTATGTCATTCAGATGGTGCGGAAATACCTAAAATACGAAGACACTGAGTTTGAGCACTTTGTCTTTTTGGTTTTCACTCACGATTATAACGAGTCAAAAGACCAAGTGTTAACCAGTCTTTATGAAAAAAAATGTTGTCTGCAAGAAGTCCCACTGCGATTTCCAGAGTGTTGATCTGTTTATAAGAAACCTCTTCGCAAGAAAAAAAGGCACGCATCATCAATGTCTTGCATTCATATTCTCCATGCAGAATCCCAAGGCATCCCAATCAGTGAGGGATTCAGGGTGGGTCCACTGGGTCACATGACCAATTCAAACAAATCAAATTAAATTTGAAAACTAATTCAGTGATGACAATCTTCTCTGAGTCAGATGTATTTTGAAAATATGCGACTGTAAACTGTCTTACAGTAAGAAGTTAGCAAGAAGGTCAAGTTCTTTTTCGTGTCTTTTGGATTTACATGAATGATACTTTTTTTCGTGTCTTTTGGATTTACATGAATCTTTTGGATGATACATGAATATCTTTACAACTCTTAGCTACTTTGAGTGCCAATGTTGGCATATTTTTTGTTTTTTACCTGGGGAGTGGGATAACTACCATATGTGCTGCTATGGAATGTGCCATTCTTTGGGGGCCTTTTTCGCACAGAAAATTAATTTTATGGTGTCATTTTGGCAAGATCACAAATAGAAAAACATTTTTGGTTGGAAAAATAACTCTTTGGCTGAAATGCCCCACTTCACTTTCCTTTTAAGTAATCATTCCAAATTCTTTCATTTTAAATTGAAGAGGTCAAATTCGGATTTAACACCAAAAGTCTAATCGAACTGTGAGTTTTCATCCTGCCTTGGGTTTGTAGTCTTAATTTTATGGCGATTTAATGTTTGAAAATTCATAATGAAATTGACCGTGAAAACTGACTGCGGGTATAAAGTTTCACTCGTGGACAATTTTTTACATTCAAAGCCCTTATAAATATTTGAGCTTTACATTTGTGAAAATCAACGTCATTAATTGCTAGCTAACTTAAAAACATGACACTAGATCGAAGTTTGCGTGCAATATCCGAATCTGGGCTCGAAGTTTTCTTATGAACAACAGGAAGACAGTTTGAGAAATTTCCAAAACGAGGTCGCTTAATTAAAGCTTAGTATTGTAAATGTTTGCCACAATTTTAGGACACAAATTTGGAAAGTCTCGAAACTTTAGGGGCAATGTTTTTTAAAAAAAATTCATTGATTATTGGGTGTGATTTCAGAGGTCAAAATGACAGACCCCATCAGTTTCCTATTTAAGTTTCCCCCTGGAATCTTTTGGCTTGTTTTCACACAGAGGAATCTTAAGGTAATACAGTCAATGAATTTTTTTCTCTCAGTTTGCGAAGCATATTCATCGAAGGTTCTTTCTTAGACGAAATTTTGAAACACGGTTCTTGTAACGAGAATGTATTGTCACATAAACATGGGAATATTTGTTGAACTTTCGCCGTGGAACACATCCATAAGGACTCGTGCGGACATTTTCATCCCTTGAATTTGTTAAGAACCTCTCTAGGCAGCGTCAGTCATAAAGTATGAATTGATATCATGATGAGACATTGCTTGTCAAAAACATTTTTACTCAATCAGCAAAAATAGAGCTGCATTCGTTTAATGATATCAACAGCTAGCTTTTATAACAACTTATGTATCTAAACCCTATCCAGAATGAGGGCATTTCTCCAAATTTGTACGCTGAACCAGCCAATTGTTTTTGACCATTGCTCGTTATCGATGCTAAGTATGATTATAAATGACATGTTGAAAAATTGTCAGTGGAGTGGGTCGTTGGTGCTTTCTTCACAATGGTCATTGCTAACCTCTAGGTACCCTGTTTATGGATATATTTCCAGCTCACATAATAATCCTTCCATAGTATCCTTGTTACTTAGTCCGTATTCTTTTGGGCATCTGAAGTCTGCAAAGTCTTATGACAAATGAGAAAAATGTCAACCTTCGCAGAGAAAAAATGTCAGTTACCAAAAGGATGCAAATTCTGAAAACGGTAGAGTTGGCAGACTTCACAGAGAAAAAAGGTCAAAAGAATGGGAATTTTTGAAAGAATGAGAGCTCGAATTGACGAACTCTGCAGTGATCTAAGAACTGAGGTTGACAATATTGCAGAATGGTTACGGCAGAATAAGCTCAGTCTGAACACTGATAAAACAGATTACATGGTTGTTGGTCACAAAAGACAAACTAACCGTATCCAAGGTCCATTTTTAGAGGTAAACATAAATGGAGGACCAATCAAACGAGTCAAAAAAGTCAAATACCTTGGAATTACAGTGGACGAAAACCTCACATGGAACGAGCAATATAAAAACCTCAAAGGTAAAATTAAAAATGCTCTCTCGTCCCTGCGGAAATTAAAGAACATACTACCGCAATCAAAATTGGATCAGGTGTACAAGGCACTGCTTGAGAGTCATCTGAGATACATTGATGAACTATGGGGCAGTTTGTCAAACACAAAGCTTGATCATCTTCAGCGTCTGCAAACTAGAGCACGAACACTAATAGAAGGCTCTAGATTACAGGATGGGTGGAGATGCAATTGGCTTTCAGTCCACAACTTGATAAAATTTGACAGGGCCGTGATGATCTATAAAATAATGAATGGCCTCTGCCCCGACAGCTTAAGAGGGAGACTTGTTAGATCTCAAATATCTAGTTATCAAACAAGAAATCAGTTAGATCTTGACACTCCAAGGCAGAGCCTAGATTTCTCCAAAAACAGTTTTTTTCTACTCTGGTGCAAAGACGTGGAATGAAATCCCATTAGAAATCAGAACAAGTTCCACTATCACCCTATTCAAAAGGAAACTGAAGGAATTCCTACAAAATTAGCATCCTTCCCGAAGCACGATCCCTAGGAAGACCAGCAAAGTTGTAAGATTTTATATATATGTAAATAGACATTTGTATAGTTTCTCTTTTCTTTTTTAGCTGATAGGGTTTTGTGTTTAAATATGATAAAATGAATGAATGAAATGTTGTTGTTCGGCCGAGCGAATTGCAGCCATTGCAATACAATGTTCTTTTGTTATGCAACGCCCAAGAGAAAATAATCCGCAAAATTTCATTGTAATTTCGAATCCGTTTGAAAATTTCGCCATTCACGAAACAATGCTCTCTGCGATCTTTCATTTGTTTGTCAGTTTCAGGAGCAGAAAGTTTCCGAAGCCTCGGATCTGTACCGTTTTTTCAGAAGAGGCCAAAATAATACGTCAATAATCTCCCGGAAGTCTCCCGAGAACAGAATGACCAAAGTAATTGGCTGTTATAAAAACCATCTGAAGTCTGCTAAGTCTACGGTTTTCGGGAGAATGGTGCCAAAAGATTGGAATTTATCTACTTCCAAATCTACCGTTTTCAGAAGATGCCCCAAAGAATACTCCCTTAATATCCATGCATATTTAATATCTATAGTATCTTTGTGATTGGTATTGTCTTTTTAAGGGGCATATGTCACGAACCTAATTGGTTCATGCGATACAATTCTTTTTGTAGTTTATTACAAAAGCACAGGATAGAGGCTGAATTTTCATTGCAATAAAAGTTTAGCCCCGATCCTGTGCTGTTGTAATAAACAATAGTGAGAATTGTAGGGTAAGGTGGGGTAATTTGGGTCTAAATTGAGCATTTTTCGAAACAAATACAGTATCCTCAGAAAGTCGTTGGAAATATTGAAGAACTTTTTTCGTTTTTCCTACATTGAATCTTTTGTTATTCTTGGAAACTTGTTCCCGTTCTTTCATTGGAAGTTTGAATATTTTTTTAGAATTTTTTACTTACCTTACTTCTGCGCGTAATTTCAACCTGTCGGAGGGAAATTTGGGTCTATTCGAGAAAAACGGTATCTGTTTCGTCAGGAGTATTGTAAATTAACGAAAATAAAATTTTAAAATGCTTGTACGGATAACTGTGATTTTCAGAGTTTCGCAGCCAAAGACTTGAAAAACTGCACAGAGAAAATTAAAAACAAATCGTACCACCATCGGCGTATATTTAGGCCCATTCCTGAAGATGGAAATGTAAACAAAGTTTCTTTCGAAATGATATTTAAAAGAAATGAATCCTCGGGGGGGGGGGGGGTATCTTAGTACTGTTCGTGGTACGGGGACGTGCCATTTTTTAGGGGTACTTTTTTCAAGCCATTACGGAATTATGGGTATCATTTTCACAATTTTTTGACTTTTCACGGAATTATGGGTGTCCTTTCAGGGGATTTTTCATAACTTCTGGAATTATGGCCCAGATACTTGCTCAATTTGTGGAATTATGGCCCTAAAATCCACCAGAATTCACGGAATTATGGGTACCGAATTTTTGGGCAAAATGGCACGTCCCGGTCACATAATAGGTCGAGTTACCCCCCCCCCCCCCAAGAATGAATCCTTGTGTCTTGTTCTGAAGCCACTAAGGCATAAACAAAAATGTGTACCTTATGCTGTTTTCGATGTGTCATACATTGCTTGCAGTATTATCTCAATTTTTGTTTTGATTCGGGAGCGATTGCCAATTCCTGCACAACGCGACTCGTAACAATATTCTATGAAAATCCCAGTGGAACCAAATTACCCCAACTTGCAAAATAATCGAAATAAAATCTACCGAATCACAAAAAAATCCGAAAAGCTTTTATCACCCTTCCAAGTGATTGAACATGAGATTGATAATGATTTGTTGACGAAAAGAAGTGGCAAGTTGGCATAAATCAAAAGTTTTCTACATTTCATTTTTTCATTTCATTTTATTTTAACTTTTTTATCCATGGTAATCCACTCAGATACACTGTTTTACAGGGAGCCATGCAAATACAAAACCTAATAATAACTAAGATATTCAACCCTATTTACAATAATCTCAGTCAAAAAAAAGGAAAGGAAAACGAGATGAGTCATAGTTTGGTTTCATAATTTCTTCGAAAGGAGCTGAATGATGCGGACGCTTTGACAACACTATCTAGGTCACTCCAGACCTTAGCCCCTCTGTAAGCAAACGATTTCTGACCAGTTGATGTTCTCAATAGTGGTAATCTAAGGTCAGTTTTAGAGTTCCTCAGCTCACGGTTAGTAGCTTCAGATACCTTTTGAAATAGGTTTCGCAAGTAATCTGGGGCGAGAGCATTCAGAGATTTATAGACCATCTTGCTCGTCTCAAAGTCGATCAATTCTCTAATGGTCAGCCCTCACACAATGGTCTAATAGGTGTCTGATCATGATAAAAGTTTAGGCCGTGACAAATCTTGAAATTGAAGCACTAGAAATTATCAAATAATTCTTCAACACCACTTAAACAGCTCCTGAAAATATAGATTTCAACACCCACGGAATCATGGATCGAAAATTTCAACTTACGGTCGCTTAAAAAGCGAAAAAACAAATAGACCCAAATTACCCCGTAGACCCAAATTACCCCACCTTACCCTATGGCAAGAACCAATAAGGCTCATGACATATGCACTTTAAGATTGTCCGTGCAAATCAGACCAAGTGTTTACATTAAGTGCAAAAAAATTCGGCTTGACAAACTTTCGGACAAACACTTGTCCGAAAATTTATTTGTAAGAAATTTAGGGTTGTCCGAAAGTTTGTCACGCCGAAAATTGTTGCATAGACAGCGCATGCGCAATGTCAATTGACTTAAAAACGGAAATCAAGTGATATCTGAATCCGAATTTCCATCATGAAACGAAACAAAAGGTTGCAATGCTAAAAGATGAGTCTGAATAGATCTGCAAAATCTTTTAAAACAGTTTTGTTTCTTAACAATATAAGCACATATACATGTAAACAAGTGGCCAAAATATGCATGTGAACAAGAAATTAGTGATTTTTTTCTTTCCTCTTCTATTTTAGAATAATTCCATTCCATTTTCTTCAATAACCTGACGTGGTTTTCCTTCAAGATTCAAAAGACTGGTCATCATTTTGTCCGAAAATTAATTTGTCTGAAATTCCAAAAATATGTCCGAAAATATTTTCGCCGAAGTTTTTAGTCCGAAATGTTATCCGCTGAAAATTTTTGTACTTAATGTATGTGTCAAGTGACTTATTCTATGACGTCATCTTCAATAAAATGGCCACATTTACCGAAATAACCTTTCTGAAAGAATATTTCGACCGGGGCAATTTTGCAGTAGAAATAGATCGATAAATGTTCATTAATAATGTTACTTTCGCCAAATTTGTGTCAGTTTGTTGCACCGTTGTTGTTTTGTTTTTATTTTACTACGGAGGAGGACCATTGACAGACAAATTTTATCTGAATATGTACAAATATTAGTTCATAATGTCCAAATTTATTTTTATTCAAAGTTTATTGTGTGGGACGTACAAAGTTTGTTTTAGCTGGGGCATACTGCACGTTCTATTCGCAGAGCCCAAAAACCATAGGACATCGGACACCAAGACGCTGAATTGTTTGTAAATATTTCTCTCCAAGCAATTTTTTTACATCAAAGTGCAGCCAAATAACAGACTTTTTCCTACATTGCCATGCATGGTTTTAAACTTTTAGCTGGGGCATACTGCACGTTCTATTCGCTGAGCCCAAAGACCATAGGATATCGGACACCAAGACTCTGAACTGTTTGTAAATATTTCTCTCCAAGCAATTTTTTTTACATCAAAGTGCAGCCAAATAACAGACTTTTTCCTACATTGCCATGCATGGTTTTAAGCTTTTTAAATGTTCACTTGCAATTATTTGCTTGCAAGAATCCTTAACTCGTAGCTCAGTTGATCATTTTATTAATCTCCTTTTTATGTTATGACCGCTTGGTAGACAAAATGTGTATGCTCCTTGGGGTATCCTGTACAATGTATTGAAACAAAATAAGTACACAACATTTGGATTTGATAAGATGCAATGAAATTAAACTTTGTCCTGGATTTTGGGAGCTTTGCAGTCCTATGAGGAAAATTCAAAGCATTCTTGCTTTGAAGCATTGGTGCACAATATAAATTTCAGGATGGAAAATGTTTATTTTTGGTACCAGGGTCTTGAATTCCGGGATCCTGAGGTCTTTATGTCTTGAGATGTAGCAAAGAGGTAGCCTGCGTGCAGACTTTACTATTGTGGAGGAGTTTGAGGGCGAAAAGGAAAAGGTAAAGTCTGCGCATTCACTCCAACTTTTCCGTTCCAGAGATAAATCCTATCCCCCGTCCTTATTGTATAAGGACCAATCACGTTCGGTCTTTGATTTCGCAAAAGTATTGTTCTCACTAACCTTGTATCTGATTGGTTAGAACTAGGACAATAGACTATTTGGATTTGCGTGCTATCGTCATAGTTCTAACCAATCAGATGCAAGGTTAGTGAGAACAATACTTTTTTAGAAATCAAAGATCGAACGTGATTGGTCCTTATACAATAAGGACGGGGGATAGGATTTATCTCTGGAACGGAAAAGTTGGAGTGAATGCGCAGACTTTACCTTTTCCTTTCGCCCTTAAACTCCTCAACAATACACCACTTTAAATAAGCAGCCTCGTTTTGGAAATTTTTCAAAATCTCTTCCTATTGTTAATATGAAAATTTCGAGCCCAGATTCGGATTTAACACCCAAACTTTAGTCTGATTACATATTTTTAAATTGCTGACAATTGTGATGTTGATTTTATGACAATGTAAAGTTCAAAGATTTATAAGGGATTTGACCGTGAAAAGTTGTTCGGGGTGAAACTTTACACCCCAAGTCATTTTCACGGTCAAATCCCTTATAGATTTTCAAACTTTACATCTCCATAAAGTTAACACTACGACCGCTAGCGACATGAAAACTTGGGGTTAGACTAAAGTTTGGGTGCTAAATCCGAATTTGGCGTCTAAATGTTCATATGTAAGAATTTTGAATAATTTCCAAAACGAGGCTTTTCATTAAAGTGGTGTATTGTAAAGTCTGCACGCAGGCTAGCAAAGAGGGGACTTTGTGCGTCAAACGCAATAAATTTTGCATGTTCCACGAGATGAATTTTGCACGGCATGCGAAATAAACTTTGTAGAGTAGGATGGGGGTAAAGTGAATAATTGTAGATGTTTTTCTAGAATAATCCCAAGAGACTACAGCTGAGGGCTAACTTGGTTCCTCAATCAGCCCTCCCCCCCTCATTCTTCTAGTAGCTCCAGAATCCTATGCTAAATAGGGATAAGAAATCTTTTGCATCAGTAAACGGAAATAATGCCATTTGAGAAAATGCTACACGGGCAAGACAAATTTTATCTTTAATTCAATCTTCAATAAGATCATGTCTTTTGTTTAGATGGATCTCAACGACTTAAAGAATATTACGAAAATGTTTGCAAGAACCATGTGATAACTGTCTTGAGTGAAGATGCGAAAAAGTTTGATCGGCAAGAGAGAAGTGTACACGATTTCGCCGTTGAGCTTTGCATTGCTGAATCTAATCAAGTAGATGAAATTAAAAACGAACGAACTGAATTTATTCAGAGGATGGAGTCTATCAGAAGTACCAGTAAGATTGAATTATCTGATCTCTTGGGTGAAGAAAGGATAACATATGTCAGAGGAGCTGCTGGCAGCGGGAAAACTGTCCTCTGCAAGAAACTTGCAACAAAATGGGCGAATAACGAGATTTACACAAATTTTCCCTATGCTCTTTTGATTGAGAGCAGAGACCTTTGTTCTCCGGAACTGACTCTAGAAGACTTTATGAAAGAACGCTCATTCCCAGATCCAGAGCAATTGAATGCAAAAGATATACTATTCATCATCGATGGATTAGATGAGGTGGAGAATTTATACGGTGTAGTACAAGCAAGAAACTCGACATCCATATTATCGAAACTACTCACTTCCCAAGTATTTCGTGAATCAAAGTTTATTTTGACTGGACGACCTCATGTGGAAAAAATTTTGAAAGATGCTGTTGAGTTCATTGGTAATATGAAAGTATATGAAATATGTGGCCTGTCGGAAAAATCGATTGATACTTTTATCAATATGTTTGCAAAACAAGATCCAGAGAAAATTGAAAAAATCAAGAAGGCAAGGGAGACCACAGACAGTATCAAATCCACTTTACAGATCCCGCTGTATTTAAATTCTTTTTGCTGTATAGCATTGATGACAGGGGGATTGGCGATAAGAAATGTCACAGAATTATATATTTGGCTTCTGTATATTTTATTAGCGGAACATTTTAACAAAAAGAACAAAAAAGACGTTGAACCAGCCGTGCTGTTTCGCAGTTTTTCGTCATTGATTGTAAAGCTTGGTGAAATATCATTCAGTTTACTTCAAAAGAAGAAAATAATTTTCACACAAAAAGAATTCCAATCTACTTTGCACGACATTGAAGAAAACAAAGAAATAGCTGATGCTTTTAAAAGTTTTTGTTCAGTAAGAAGTGCAGGATATCAACTGGAGAAACGATTTCAATTTCTTCATCTTACTGTGCAAGAATTCCTTGCGAGTGTCTTTTGCTATGTCAACGAAATAGAACCAAGAGAACTTATTGAGAATAATAATTACGAAATTCCTCTTTTTATGTCGGGTTTTCATGGTGCAAAACAAGAAAGTAGTGATCAGCAGGACACAATGGTGAAAATATTTGTGGAACACTGTTTGGAGACAAAGGGTGTGTTATCTCGGATGTTTACGAAGATTAAAAAGAAGGTGAAGCAGCCATTTTTTATCAAGTTATTAAAAGCGCTGGAGAAGGATAACAAAAATGATAGAATTCGGTTAGAGCGAGCACTTGCATTTCTTTGCGAGTATTTGGATAATCATTTGAAATATGATCAAAGATTTATCGATTTAATCTTTCAAAAACTCATTCAAATTATGCCGATCGACAATTATTATGGCGAAGGACGTGTTCATTGGTTTTCAATTCATTCATCAGTCGCTCAATCGAACCTCTTAAAACTCATTGACATAATTAAGAATCATAATTTATTGCACAAATTAAGTGATGTTTATCTTACTCTTAGATTAGTTAACTTTAGTTTATGTAAATATTTTAAACATTTTCGTAGCGTTTGGGTTTTTGTAAATAGTGTAGAATCTGTAGATAATTTAAATTTATTTTTTAATCATTGTAAATATTGTAATGATGTAGTATTAAATGATTGTAAATTAATAGGGAATTTAGAATTAGATTTATTAATTAGGCAACTTAACGAAGATGATGATAACACGCGGATGGAGGTGCTAATGATAATTGATTGTGAATTCCATAAAATCAGCTGGATGAATATGATCCAAATCATTGTAAACACGAAAACAGTTTACCTGAATAGTATGAAGATGGAGAAAGAGGAATGGAGGAGCCTCGTTGATGTGATTGAACAAAGACAAAGAGTAATGAAGTTGGAGGTGTTGAAGTTCTGGAATTGCAACATTAGTGATCAGTTGGTTGAAAGGGTAAGAAGATTATTTATGCTTTTATGATGAATTTTAATGAATATTTCTTCATTTCAGCATTTTAATTTCTACTGTTTGATTATTACAATTAAGTAAGCAACCGCAAAATAGAAACCAGTTTTATCAAAAATAGCCTTTTTAGTTTCTTATTAAAAGGGAATTTATTAAGGAAAGAGGCTCAAAGGTTTCTTATAATATGATTAAGAAACCTTCAATAATGATTTCAACTTAAATATATTTAAATACATACATGATTATATTGTAAATACAGTGCTGATTTTAAATTGTTTAAAATGATCAAAAATGGAAGTTAGCCAAATTTGTATGCTGATGCGAACTTCTGAATGAATTTATGCATTTGAAAATGATCTCATCACAAATTATTCAGCCATAATGAAATATGTTAAATATATTTGGGATCCTCCTCAAACATAAGATCAAAGATAAATTCTTCTATGATCTCCAAAGTCAAGATTATAGCTACATATACCATTGAAAACGCAAAATCCGCCTATGAAAATGAAATAATATTTTTTTTAAGAGATCCTTTTTTCCGGAACAAATCTCTTTTTATTTTTATAACACCTCCGGAGGGACCATTATGGAAACAAGGTCTTTTAATGCTATCCTTGCCATTTTAACCTGGGGTGTTTTTAAACGTCATTTTTAACTCTTTGCCTGTAAATATCATATCCCTTTTAGAGCTTATATAGAACTTTGCCTCTAATTAGATCACTCTCCTTTTATTAATTTATACTGTAATTTTGATTTTATGGCAAAATCATACATACATACATACATACATACATCCTATAAGAAACCTTCCTAAAATCAGCCTGAGAAGTTTCTTATATGAGGATGGCACCCTTTCTCAAAATAATCAGCTTGACTGAGGTTTCTTATAAAATGGTTTCTATTTTTGTGAGTTCTTAATGTATTCCAGTTTTGATGTGTTTTAGAATTTAATTTTAAATTGTTAAGGTTAATTAAATTTTTATTCTAGTGATGTGAAATGATTTTACAAATGATTAAATTCATGAAACTTATTAAATGAAAATGAAGGATGAAAGAAAAGAAATATATTTGAAAGTGTTTCAAGAGAATGGAAAAATATGGAGGATTATGAGATATCATAAATACTAAAAATATGAAATAAATGAAAATTGAATCACTTACATTTTCAGCATCTTTTCAACAATTCCCTGTATTCCATAATATTTCATTATTCATGAATGAAGCTCTCCACTATAATATTTTAACCAACAAGTTGCAATAATGTCAATAAAAAATGATTCCACAATAATTCAAATCCACCTGCAATTTCTTTCCTTCATTAAATTGATTTCCACAATTATATCAACTTGAAATAAATGCAGTTATTTTCCAGCAACATAACATTGAATATAAAATATTCCTCAATCTCTTCAAATCCATTTTCAATTGAATACAATTTAGAAATACATCAGTTGCTATTTCATTCCAAATATTGAATATCCAATATCCTCATTGATTGTAACATAAATCCATAATATATTTGATAACATTTTTAATGATATTTCTGATTGTTTTCTCAATTATTTCAATTAATTAAAAACCAAAATAATTCTTCAAAATTTCATTCTCCATTAATCACGCCATTCGAATAAGATTGCGTCAATTTGTTCGATGAAAATGGCGCGAAAATAATGAATAGAGGTCTGGACACTAGAGTCTAGAATGGGTGCATTTTGCTTAGTTTTCAATTGTTGAATAACTGTTTTATGAAATTAGACAATATTCTGCCCCATCTACTTTCACGGACAAGAATATATTGAAATTCCATGTCTTGTGATAAAGATTCAAAGTTATGGCTTCCGACACCAAAATGTTCCCCAAGGGACGGGTGGGAGGGGGCTTTCAGTCACATTATTGGGATGAAATAGGACAACGATCAAAGGTGTTGAGAAGAAAAAACCCTATTTTGCTTTGATCGCCATCGACCAGTTCTCGTATTTCTCGTGGATTATTGGATACTCACCCTCACCCGCGGGGCAAATCATTCCCCGAAATAGCGTACGTGGAGTTTTTGATATTGAAATAACACGATACTTTCAGATATTTTAGTGATTTTTTGTGATTATTTGGTGATGTTTGTGGTTTTCCTGCGGTGTTTTATCATTGTTACATTTTTCATTTAATTTCAAGAAAAATATACAAAACGATGTTGATTTGCCCCTCGGCCTTGGCCTTTGCCCCTTGTTATCAAGTCAACATCTGCAGTTTTTCAAAGGCAGAACGTATTTAGAACATTGTTATCTTGGAAACTACCCTAACTGAAGTTAAAACGCTTAGAAACTGTTGTATTTGATAGTCCAGGTGATTCGAAGCTGTTTTACATTGCACAAAAATAGCATTTGTTTTTACGCTGTTTTGACTGCGAATTCTGTTGATACTTGTTTTGGAATTTTACAAAGGAATTGTGAAGCACTCTAACACGAATTGCTTAACTCTGCACGTTTTTCACTTACTCTCGGGTGCCTAATACAAGGTGGGACGCTTATTAATTTTCAAAAATTTTATCCACCCCCTGGCCCTTATCAAGACCCCCCCCCGTTTATTGATTTCGGCAAAACAATGTCCAAAGCTTACTAAGATTTTAAGAGTTCTAAGCATATAAAATGCACTTGTCTCCAGTAGATAACGTAAAAACCGGTTTTTTTGCGAATTTCTGACCCCCACCCCGTTTATTTAGACCCCTCCTGTTTATTAGTCTCTTTGAGGGGTTCTCACCCTCCCGTTTATCAAGACCCCCCTAGTATTAGGCACCCGAGATTAAGAGATGAAAAGCTAATTGAAACGTTTGGTTTAAAATCGACAAGCCCTGTCTACCAGCCCCGGAGATGTTTCGTATGAACATGAACGTATTGCTTCTCACTGTAATTTTTTATCCTCCCTCCAATGATAATTGCAGATAGAAATTATGGCTCACTTGAACGCCCTTTCAGCAGAAACCTCACTAGATAGATTCCAAAGAAATTAGGTACAATAATTGAAAGATTTGCAAAATACATGCGGTATACCTCAAGGTTCCTGCTTAGGACCTCTCCTATTCATCATATACCTGAACGACTTAGAGCACTGTTTGAAATTTTCCCAAGCTAGTATCTATGCTGATGATACCAATGTAACGATCGCATCGGACGACATAGAAAAACTGGTCTTCGAGGCGCAACAGGAATTGCTCAACCCTTCTGAGTGGATGAGAATAAACAAACTAAGTCCTAACCCCGCAAAGACAGAATACATGATTATAGGCCATTCTCGTAAAGTAAACATGTTGAATATTTCGAATGCCCTCATGTTAAACGACTCAGTTATCAAACGTGTCACAAAAGACGAAATCGCTAGGTGTAACTGTCGACGAGAACCTAAAGTGGGATGAGCATTTCAATACTGTTAAGGGTAAAATATGTGGTGAACTTGCATCGCTAAAGAAATTAAAAAAAATATAATTCCCCAAAGCAAGCTGTGTGGTGTCTATTACGCTATCGTTGAGAGCCATCTACGTTATGCCAATGAAATTTGGGGCAGTCTTCCAAAAACGAAGCTTGATACTCTCCAACGCTTACAGGACAGGGCCCGATCAATAGTTGAAAACGCCAGATATAAGGATAACTGGTCATGTGACTGGCTGAGCGTTGAAAATATAATTCGATTTGATAGGTCGGTCATGACATATAAGATAAGGAACAAATTAAGCCCTGAAAGCTTCTGGGACAAATTTCAGCAAAGATCCTTGCAGTCAAACTATGCAACAAGGAACTGTAGAGATCTTCAGATTCCCAGATTAAACACAGAACATGCGAAAAAGAGTTATCGATATTCTGCTATTAAAATCTGGAACGATATTCCAGTTGCTATTAGAGAACTCCCGACGATAATTCGCTTTAAGAAAGAACTAAAGGAGTACTTGAAGAGCTGACAGAAAACACCAGTCTAATTAAAAAACACGACCCCCTGGAAGAACAGCATCATAGGCTAGTTCTAATGTAGATTATTTCCTTATTTAATTAAGCTGAAGGGATTTGTTTCGTGTATAAATAATGATATATGATATGATGATATGATATGACTCTTCGGCTTACACTGATCACATCATTTTGTGCTTTTACAAAGTCAGCGTTGAGGCATTTTGCTTGCACATGACCCATCTTATGAAATTTTGTTCTTTATTTATTCGAGCTTAGTATTCTAAGAGTCTGTTAAATGGCGTGCCCTACGTGCCCTACGTGCCCTCGTGCCTTCGTTGTTGGTGTGCCCGCGTGCCCAAATTTTCGGCGTGCCCTCGTGCCTTCCATGTTGGCGTGCCCGCGTGCCCAAATTTTCAGCGTGCCCTCGTGCCTTCTATGTTGGCGTGCCCTCGTGCCCGCGTGCCCACATTTTCGGCGTGCCCTCGTGCCTTCCATGTTGGCGTGCCCTCGTGCCCGCGTGCCCAACTTTTCAGCGTGCCCTCGTGCCATCGACGTTGGCGTGCCCTCGTGCCCGCCTGCCCAAATTCTTGGCGTGCCCTCGTGCCTTCGATGCTGGCGTGCCCTCGCGCCTAAATTTCCGGCGTGCCCTCGTGCCTTCGATGTTGATGTTCAGGACACTCTTGAGGGATGTGACCCTTGAAATGTTTCTTGAAAGTTTGAAACTTAGTGATCCTTTTTTTCTAAATTTCATCCGAGAAACCTGAGCAGAGAATTTGAAGTGAAAAATTTAAAACATGGATAAAGTTTTGTAAAGACAAACATCTACGGAACTTAACAACAAGCACACGTGACGGTATCTAATTAATGATAGGGACATTAACGGCCAGGCTGCACCAACTAAAGGAGATAATTTAGGATAACACGTGGTAAAGTGGACTATTTTGGAAGTTTTTTAAGGATACGCAGAAGAGACTGCAGCTGAGGGCAAACTTTTCAACTTTGTTTTGAAATTATGTCCTTGGGTAAGTTTATCCAGCAAAAACGTTTTTGAAATCTTTTTCCACTGTCTTACAAAAGAGGTTTCTCTGGAGACCACTTCGCTTAGTTCATTTTACCCCGACACGGGGTACAGTGAACTATTGAGCAAACTTTTCAATAAAACCAATCAAATACCAGGGGAACCTGGAATCGTTATTCACTTTGCGACTCTAAGCAGTCCTTTGCATGTCAAAACCAAAAAATCGAATAAAATTAAAAAGTGAAATGGTGGCCTATGTTGAGAAGAATCTTTGCAGAATCAATATATTTACCAAAAACTATTTTTGGGTACAAATTTGAGTCACATACTGAATACAAATCGATCGATAATCATGGGAATACACTTAAGAAAATGTTATATTGCATATAGATACCATATCACCACGGAGAGAAACACTTTTTTCGAGGTAGTTCACTTTACCCCAAAACTTCTCCCTGAGGTAAAACCAAAACTACAAAAAAAATCTTATGCAGTTATCAAGCTCATGGTTATAACCATCTATCTTTCCTGTATCGATAGATATCCTTGTTTCATCAAATCAAACAGAATTCTTGGATCTGTAACTGCATTTGTAAATGAAGGTCAAGCCTTGAAAGTACCCCCGTAGTTCACTTTATCCCGTCTTACCCTAATAATCACAGAAAAAAATTGAAAATTGCGAGCACTGAAAATGCAGGGTACGTGGTGCAGTCGTCAAAATAAGTGAAAAGTCGTCAAGTTCATGTCAGATGTAATCCATCGTTTTAAAGCAACACAGGCACAAGGGCACGCCGAAAATTTGGGCACGAGGGCACGAGGGCACGCCAACATGGAAGGCACGAGGGCACGTCGAAAATTAGGGCACGCGGGCACGAGGGCACGAGGGCACGCCAGCATCGAAGGCACGAGGGCACGCCGAAATTTTGGGCACGAGGGCACGAGGAGATTGAAGGGCACGCAGGGCACGCGATTTAACAGACTCGTATTCTAAAAGGATCCATGCACATAATTTTTTACAAGATATCAAGAAAGTCTTAAATCTTTTTTCGCATTCCTCTGAAGAAATCTCTTTTTCTATTTTGTACACAGAGAAATTCATCTTAACCTATTTGGTCTTTGTTTGAGGCAAGAAAGCGATTTCCATACTTTTATTAGGCCTCCATAACATTTTATTACGGTTCGGTAACTTAAAGGCTCCATAGCATTTTTAAAACCAGTTTTATTCAGTGTTAACCATTACTCAAGTTCCTTCAGAGTACCTTGGAAACCTTGCTGAAATGCAAAGGCTTTCGTCATCAACACATTTTTTTTCATTTTCATTTTAAATTTTTTAATTTGGCTGCTTTTCAGGGGGCCATGGGAAAAAACCTAATTACAATGCTACTAAAATGAATTTTAAAAAATGAATATTTACAAAGTTAAATTAGAATAAATTAAAAATTGAAAGCTATTTACATTTTAGTCTACATTTAAAAGTAGACACGCATGTAGTTTCTTCCGTTGTATTCAGTATTGGACTTTCTTGAAGCAGCATCTTATGAAAAGTACGCCCATCGTTCAATTAGTGTTTTGTTAAAAATCATCAAAAACCTATTTCGTATATCGATTTCGACTTTTTATTTGGATCTCAACGATTGCATTTTCTTTTCTAACAGATCAAAAGAACTGGTGTTGATGTAGACATAACGTCGCTAAATCTCGAGAGAACTGGAACATCAGCGGACTTCAGCGGTAACTGACATTATTTTCATCGGCCTATCATTTTAGTAAGAATTGATTTGAGATGGAAGTAGCTCCCTTAGAGAACAGATTTTGGCCGTTTTTGGTCACAATGGTAAAATGATGGATTCCCGGTTTCTTTCTTTCTCAGCGGTTTGCGGATTTCTGTATTAAGAAGTAAAATTATTTAAAAGCTGAAGCTAAAGCTACGAACAGTTGCCTAATGCGATTCAAATTTTGGGGAAATTCCATCAGTTTTCACTTTAACCAGCGCATTTGAGGCACTGGCCTCAGTTTTCACTTGGGTTGGGTTGCAATACGATAAAGAGGCTGTCGTCTGTGACACAGAATCGAGATGAGATATGCAAAACTTGGCTCTATGTTATGACGGTTTTACCTCAAAATTGAGGCTGTTGTACTGTTTGTTCTAATTTTTTTTGGTCGGTTTTGCGGTGTCTGACACTTTCCTACGACCCGCACGATCACTCTTTGCATAAAAAGCTTGCTTTTCAAAGTCCAACTCTTTAGACCAGTCTTTGAAGCTATCTTGTGTAGCGTACGAGAACTCTCGCTTGTTTAGGCTACAATGAGAAACTGGGCTGACATTTTACGATTAATATCTTAAATTCCTATAGAACTTAAAAAAAATCGCATAATCTATTGTAAATATTGCATAAATCTATTGAAATGCAGACTTGCCAATTTTGCCCCACTTTGAAGTTACCCAACGGCGTGCGAGCTAACATCACCCCATTAAGTTTGTTAGCAATTTATCAGTTTGGATACAGACAGTGGCGTAACGCACGGTGGTTGGGGTTAGAGCAACTCCTAAGGGCCCCCGAGCTTTAGGGGCCCCCAAGGGGCCCCTTACGATTTTCGGTAATGTACTGATGTAGCTTTGGCGAAACAGCATGTCGTGTTGATTCGCACTGAATTCTTTAGCGCCCCTCCAAAGAGACCCAAGCACTTCTAGTGAATTGAACACTACAGTGCAGTGAATTGAAATGCAAGTTTAGTTTGGTATAAGTGGTGTAAATTGCAAATTTTTCAAAAATGCCTTGAGCGAATATGAACGTTTTAGAGGATGACTTTACCAAAATTTGTTTCATGCCTGAACTTAACTTTTGAATGTTTCCTTGGGAAGCATGTCGTCGACTACTATCCTTTTTTCTGAATTCGATGATGAAAACTCAACGAAAGATGCGTTTTCTGATATTCTAAAGAGCATGGTTCAAAAAATTTTCCCGATGGGCTACCTCAAATGTAGCTCGCTTCGCAATCATTCAGTTTCAGCCACTGTCCGCAACATGTTTCTTGTGCAAACGTGCCTTCATCAAAATACTTCTATAAACGCCGGTTATGAAGGTTTTGATGTGCTGTGCTCAGGTTGATTTTGCCGATAAAAACACCGTTTTGATGTTGGAAATTTGGCGAACTTTGTTGATCTATCTGCCGCCTCAGGGGGCCCCTGCGAAGCTAAATTGCTAAGGGCCCCTAGTAGCTCCGTTACGCCACTGGATGCAGAGTATCTTCTCTGCAGCAATGAAATATCTAATCTAGTTTGATCTAACGCCCCGTTTACACTATACCGTTTTCAAATGAGCAACCATCACCCCATGAAGTTTGTTAGCAATGTATCAGTTTGGATACAGAGTGTCTTTTCTCCAGCAATGAAGTATCTAATCTACTTTCATCTAAGGCCCCGTTTACACTATACCGTTTTCAAATGAGCTAACATCACCCCCACAAAGTTTGTTAGCAATGTATCAGTTTGGATACAGAGTGTCTTTTCTCCAGCAATGAAGTATCTAATCTACTTTCATCTAAGGCCCCGTTTACACTATACCGTTTTCAAATGAGCTAATATCACCCCATGAAGTTTGTTAGCAATATATCAATTTGGATACAGAGTGTCTTTTCTCCAGCAATGAAATATCTAATCTAGTTCGATCTAACGCCCCGTTTACACTATACCGTTTTCAAATGAGCAAACATCGCCCCATGAAGTTTGTTAGTAATGTATCAGTTTGGATACAGAGTGTCTTTTCTCCAGCAATGAAATATCTAATCTAGTTCGATCTAACGCCCCGTTTACACTATACCGTTTTCAAATGAGCAAACATCACCCCATGAAGTTTGTTAGTAATGTATCAATTTGGATACAGAGTGTCTTCTCTCCAGCAATGAAATATCTAATCTAGTTTGATGTAAGGCCCCGTTTACACTATACCGTTTTCAAATGAGCAAACATCACCCCCACAAAGTTTGTTAGCAATATATCAATTTAGATACAGAGTGTCTTTTCTCTAGCAATGAAATATCTAATCTTGTTTCATCTAAGCTACCATCCTGAAGATCTATTCATTGTTATCAAATTGTGAAACTTAACAAAAATTAGTTGCTCATCTAAACAAAAACAGTTCCTTTCATCGCACTCTTCATATATACATGGGCCTAGAATATCTGGGGGCACATTTAAGAATGTCATAAAAGGTAGCTACTTCCTTCTCGATGCAATATTATACCAGGTGAGCCAGAAAACGGTTCCCACTTTTGAAAATTTATAGCATCGAGAGTATTGCACAGATTTAAACGATTTAAATTCTTGTCAAAAGCAAAAAGATTGAAGTGTTTTTGTCCCCTTTCTTACTGTCTTACGAGCAATAGAAATATAGTTAAACTCAACTTAACAAAATTTCATGTTTGTAAAATTATTGAAAAAAGGCCTAAAGCACTGTTCAAATTATAACAAACTCCTTGCACAGAACAATAAAGAAAATGCAAGTGTTCATGGGTGAGAGATATCCACTGCACACTTAATGCCATGGGACTGAAAACCTTTGGGCATTTGTTTGAAAACTGATGTCTTATAACTCTTAACCCTATTCAGCCCGGGTAAAATTTTTGGTATTTTGGTCCGGCGGGGGGCTATTTTGGCCCCCCCTCTTTTTTTCAGAAACGAGAAACTGTTCGTAGGTGAAACTTCGCACATTCAATTAGGGACCTGGAAAGAATCCAAAACTAGCAGTAATTAGTAATTTGTCACGTGATTCGTTGCTAGGCAACCAAAAACAATAGTAAAATCAAGCAAAAAGTAGTGACTATTCTTAAATGCCAGATATTTACTGATTTGTTTAAGATGAGTAGCTAACTATGCTGCAAAAGTGATGGTTAGGAGTGTCCAAAGATACTTTTATTGATTATTTGAATTTTGAAAATTGTCTTTGTTAATTATTGCAGATTAAGTCCAATTAACGGACACTTCAAACAATGAAAACTATTGTTACAGTTATTTATTACATATTTTGACCTTTAATCAACGAAATTAGACACCTCAGTTCATTATCACGCCATTTCGATCAAATTTTCATGAATGATTCACTAATTCATTCAATATATGACGTCATAAAGTTGTATGACGTCATTGAAATTAAAATTTGCTGATGTAAGCAAATGATAATAAACTATATATGAAATGAAAGCTCTCTTCAAGACAAAGCCAATGGTATATATATCTTTACATTTAATGCTACTGGAAAGAAAATAACAGAGGATTTACGATTTTCTTTGTGACTATTCCCCAACAAAAGGCATCTGGAGGTCACGTGACACAACAATTAACAATGAAGTATGGATAATTATGTAGCCTATTAAATTTCATTAAAAGTCAAGAAGCTTCAAAGTTACATTTTTCATGGCAGAGATGCTATCTAAAAACGTTTCATAGGGGGGGCCATAATGGCCCCCCCCGGGCTGAATAGGGTTAAGAGACATGAAACGCCCATTTGCATATTGTTCTGTGTAAGGAGAGTTCGTACAATTCAATGTGTGTATTAGGCCCTTTTTCTGTCATTTTGCAACGATAAGATTTTTATAAAGTTGGATTTAACAATACTTCTAGTGCTGGTAAGACAGCAAGAAAAATCACAAAGGTATTTCAATCTTTCGATTTCTAACTAGCAGTGCGATCGTTCAAATCTATGAAGCACTCTTGGAACTATGCATTGTTAACAATGGGAACTTTTTTCTGGTGCACCCACTATTATTTCGTTAGTAATACATTAATATCCCGCATATAGGAATCTTGAATCTTGCCCGGCGGATGCAATTCAGTAGTTAAAGGTACACCATCATCGTCCATACTATTTGATAGAATACCCTTTTCTCTGATTTTTCAGTTGGCGGAAAGACCCCTTATCACGGGAAATTTTCGAAGGTTATTTCCTTTTAAAAGGAGTATTACTAAACCTTGAAGTGATCTTTACCGTGCAAGTTACCAGTTCTGAGAAAAAGTGTCGGGACCGTTGTACGTTAGGACGACTCACTTCACTGATACCTACCACTTAAATTGAAAACAGCAGAATCTCATGAAACTAAGGATATCAACTTTCTCCAAATGAAATTGTCTCTATTATAGGGTCTCCAGTGCAGTAGCATTTAACTATTTTTATGATATTTTCTAAAGAGAAATACCCCCTTTTTCTAGATTTTTCTAGATTATGAAGAGAATATCTTAAATTTCTGTTTCCTGAATCACTGCCGTGTATGAATTATAATCTACATTCAGAAACGTATGCTACTTAATGTATAGCTGAATTTAATACAAGCTTGTAAATTTGTGTTGCAAGTCTTAGTTTGTTCTTCAAATAAACCATCAAGTTCGTTTGATATGGTTCGAGAACATTCTTATTCGTATTACTATAAACCTATTTGTTGTGAGAAAAAATACTGAACGTTTGCTAAAACTTGCGACAGTGCTGCATAGATTAGTGAAATCTTTAGTGAAATACAGCACATATACTGAACAACTAAGCAAGGTTAGATTTAGGTTAGAAGCAAGCTCAAACGAAGGAAAGTCAGCTGAAGTCAGTTGTGACTCTCAAAATCTCTAAAGTTTAGATGCATGCTTACTAAAAATGACTTTCTGAAGAGTTCACTATTCTATGCAGCACTGTCGCAAGTTTTAGCAAACGTTCAGTATTTTTCTCACAACAAATAGGTTTATAGTAATACGAATAAGAATGTTCTCGAACCATATCAAACGAATGTGATGGTTTATTTGAAGAACAAACTAAAACTTGCAACACAAATTTACAAGCTTGTATTAAATTCAGCTATACATTAAGTAGCATACGTTTCTGAATGTAGATTATAATTCATACACGGCAGTGACTCAGGAAAAAGAAATTTAAGATATTCTCTCATAATCCTGAAAGCGAAGGAAAAAAATATGAAAACATCCTAGAATTTTGTTCAGCTTTTTCACTATGATTTAAGTCATAAAGTTTCAAAATCAGTCCAGTGTATGATTTCTCATGGCGTTCTGGAATTGGATAGTTTCTGTCTTTGCTTATTTGCCATATGCGCATGGCATGTAATTTGAATGACTTTTGAACAGCAAATTCTAAATCAACTTCCATGGTTTGAGATCTTAAATTTGATTGATGGAGATCGATAACTCTCTGAAGAGCTCCATATATAGGCCCTAAAATGGCCTATTAAATTTGATGACTTCAGTAATATGTGCAACCGATAGATTGCCTATTGAACAGAGATTCTTCCCATCAAGCTCCAGTAATGCATCTTTTCAACAAAGCGGTCTTGTTTTGGAATTTTACTAAATTTCTTTCAATTGCTTCACATGACAGTTTTAAACTGAGATGCATCCAAACTGCAGTTTAGTTGCATATTTTCATAATCCTATCGTCCGCAAATTTTATTCTATAATGATCATAAATTTGAAAATTTATATGAGATTTGACAATTAATAATTATGGACGATGTAAATTTACACCCTGTTTGATTTTCACCGTGAAATCCTTTACAAATTTTCAAATTTTTATCGTCAGAAAATCAAATCACGAATACTTGGATTGCAAAGTTTTTAATTTAGGCGAAACTTTGTTTGCTGAGTGCAAATCCGTTGTCAAAAGATTCGTATGAAAGAGGATCTCTATAAAGTTTCCAAAAATAGGCCAGTCCATGGTGCGTTGACTTTAATCTACAATGGCCTAAGAATGAATAACGTTTGTTAAGTTGATGATGGTTCTTATATGCGGGTTTCCTTTATTGTAGTTAGCCAAGTAGTTCTAGAACGTCCTTATTAATAGTTTTCATTGATTCATTGTGTTTTTGATAATAACAAAACCATCGTAATTTACATAAGATTCGAAACAGCAAAACATTATTGCTATCCAAAAAATCAGCTTTGTTTGACAATGATAATCAAAATAAGTTATCCATCCCAATTTACTTTACCGAAGAAGATACACAAAGAAAACAACAGTTGATTTGAATTGCATTGTTAAAACTTAAGAATAATTGGTTTCCATACAATGAAGATAACAATTTGATAAAAGTTCAAAATTCCCCTGCAGTCTTCCCCACTTGCACCTTACGTGCAGAAACTGATTCGAACATGGCCTAGATGTCTGCTACAGAAACTGGAAATTTCGTAGAATGATATACAAAAAACCACGGTTAAATTGAATTCATTGTTATAGCTAAAGAATGATTGGTTTCATAAACAATAAAGATGAACATTTGATGAAATCATGAACTAATGTTAAATTCCCTTGCCGTTCGATCGATTTGCACTAAACAGGTTTCCCAACTGACCTTAACATGGCCTATATATCTGCTGCAGAAACAGTAAATCTCTTTATCCATTAGATCAAAGTTTGTTGGCTTTGCCACTTGCATATCCCCACTGATCCAATAAGGAGATCTGATACCTCCATCTCAAGATAGATCCACCAACTTCACTCATAATAGTTACAATTTATCCAAATTCATTTGTCTTTGAAGATCGATTGGCCTTTTAATTCCCTCATTCAGGGTGGACTTCTTTCCTTTCGGTAGCACGTTGATTTCAAGAATTCATAACGTTGAAAATTGCTATCAATTTAGTTAGTATTCAGGCAAGTTTGCTTTCTAGTAAGTTTGATATTCAGTAAATATTGATATCGAGAATCTACTCTCAATATTACATTAATTTAGCTTTAGTTGTAAATGTTTGTTAATGAGTGCGCCAGAAAGAATTGATGCGTTTAGCAGGCTATGGAGCAAAATTTATGCAGCCTATATTTTGAAAAAATAATGTTAATTTGTCAGCGAAAGGCTAATTTAGATGAGGAAGCTTTGTTTGGTAAGATCACACATCATTTACACCTAACAATCAGAAAAATATATGAAAGGGGCTTCTATTGGAATCGAGAATTCTATCTTCCATTTTGGTCCATGATTTTCTTGCTATGAAATCCAGACATCTCTTTCCAAATTTGACAATTTCATTGAATTAAACTTCTTTGCTGTATAAATCATGGACCAGGAATTGAACGTGTAATTCTCAATTCCGATACAAACCCCTTTTAAGATACGTGATTTTAACAAACGAAACTTCCTCATCTAATTTCACCTTTTAGTGATAGATGAATACGTTAGTTTTGAATATCGGTGAAATACTTTTTACTCCATAGTTCGCCAAACACTGAACTGGCTCCGAGTTTTGCTCCTGATAAAAAACAAACGGGGGGGGGGGGTGGAAGAAGAAAAGGGAAGGGAGAAGGGGAGGAGAGCAAGAATTGTGTAGTACGTGTTCCAAAAATGAGGTCTCGCTCTTTTTCTTGACTTAAAAAAGGCATTTGATACCGTGGATCATGAGATTCTGATCAGTAAATTAGCCAAATACGGGGTAAAAGGTAGAGAGAACAACTGGCTTAAATCATACTTAACTAATAGAAGCCAGTATTGTTCTATTGATGGTCAAGTATCTGATATTATGGAAATAGAGTGTGGAATTCCCCAAGGGTCATGCTTGGGACCGCTGCTCTTCATCATTTACTTGAATGATTTTGAGCACTGTCTCGAACACTCAAGAGCCAACATGTATGCGGATGATACTGAGATAACAATATCCTCAAACAACCAAGCAGAGCTTATAGAGACAGCACAAGCTGAGCTACTAAATATCGCGGAATGGATGAGGATTAACAAACTCAGTCTCAATCCCACCAAAACAGAATACATGATAATAGACCATCCTCGTAGAAGAAAAAAAGGAGAATCATTACCGCAATTATTTATAAACCGAGAAATAATTAAACAGGTTCACAAAACAAAATATCTCGGGGTAATAGTTGACGATACTTTAGGTTGGGAAGAACAGTATGAATCAGTGAAGAAAAAGGTTGCTGGGGGCCTCGTGGCAATGAAAAAACTTAAGGACATCCTCCCACAATCAATGCTTTTTCAAGTGTACAAAGCCCTTGTTGAGAGTCATTTTCGTTATGCTGACGTAGTGTGGGGGAGCTTATCGAACACTAAAATAACGGCCCTTCAGAGACTGCAAAATCGTGCATTTGAAATTATTCAAGCTTCAAAGATAAAGGACTCTTGGATTAGACCAACATTTAGCATCGACCAGATATTCCAATTTGATCGGTCGGTTCAGATGTTTAAGATAATTAACAAGATATGTCCTGAGAGTCTGCACGGTAAATTTGCTGAAAGATCCTCGACAAGCAAGTATAATACGAGAAATAAGACTGATCTCCAAATTCCAAGACTAAATTTAGACTACAGTAGAAAGAGTTTTCACTACACCGGTCTAAAAACATGGAACGCTATCCCAACACAATTAAGAGAGTCTAATACACTCACCCAGTTTAAAAATGGGCTAAAGAATCATTTTCTAAGCTGAAAAAAACAACAAATTATATATATATGCATATATATGTATATATGTGTATGGGTGTACATATATATTTTTATATGTGTATGTATATGTGTGCAGGTTATATAAAGATGTACACAAGAAAAAGACGTCTTTGAGTTCTTTAAATCTTTATTTCTTTTCTTCTATTCTCGACGCGTTTCGACGCTATGGTCATCGTCAGGAGAATGAATTTTTACAAGGATGCATGCCTTTATATAGCCGTTTTAGTAGTCACGTGATGTTAATGAGTTATATATATATATATATATTTACGCACGAATCCATGGAAGAACAGTACTGGCTTTTAATATAGGTTTATTAGGTTTGTTAGAAATATCTATTACTTTCATCTGGAAATAAGTAATTTTAAAGTTTACTGAGTGGATGTCGTGGATAAATGAAATAAATGAATGAAAATGAATGAAATGGTTCGGAATTCATCAACTCAATTTTGATTGGCTCTCCCACTAACATGAAAGAAAGCCGCCGGTCAAAATCATTACTGGCCTCGTTTTCGGAACGCGTTATTGACAAGTCTCGCTCTCCTTCCCCTTTCCCCATCCTCTTTCTTCTTCCTCTTCTCCCCCTCCCGTGTGTTTGCTGATCAAGAGCGGGACTTAGCGCAAGTCAAGCCAAACACATGTTTTTGATTGGCCTGGTCGAACGTAAGTTGATATTTGGTATCGTGTATATATGCATCTAGTTTTATAGTATTTGGTAATTTGTTGATTTAAGTATACATAAAGTGCACATTACACAAATTCAGACACTTGAAAAATCGTGATACCAACAGTACTGCGTGGGAGAGATTTAACCGAGACGAATTTTTCTCCATAACAGAAAAAAATCTTTTGCGATTTTTCACTCATTTTATGAGGAAAGAAAACATGGATAAATGGGGAATCAAGAAAACTTGTTTGTTACAAAATGACTGAGAACTGGTCCAAAACGTTTGATCCAAAAACTGGTACAAGCAATCTCCCGCACAGAACAAGATACCATGGTATTTAGTCGGTCGAAGGAGTATGGAAACTGCCTCTGTGGTTTATCAGATACATTCTACTTTCACTTCACTGCAGACAATATGCGATGAAAGCAGAAGCTGAATTGCATTGCTCTATTAAAGTTAAAAAATGATAGGTTTCCTGAACAATGAAAATAAAAAATTCATCATGTCAACAAATGATTTAGAATTTTGTTGCATTTCAACCGATTGCATCCTATTGTTTTCGAAACAGACCCAAACATGGCCTACTTCCGTTACAGAAACTGTTGACCTCATTCTCCTTTTTGATCGAAATTTGTATGGTTTGCCAACCGCATATCCCCACTAAATCAAGAAGGTGACCTGCAAGATTTATCCAACTTCACTCCCCTCCCCTTTTAACCTCACTTAAAATCTGCAATAAAGCTTTTATCTGTTAACTGTTAACCTCATTCTCCTTTTTGATCAAAATTTTGTATGGTTTGCCAACCGCATATCCCCACTAAATCAAGAAGGAGACCTGCAAGATTTATCCAACTTCACTCCCCTCCCCTTTTAACCTCACTTAAAATCCGCAATGAAGCTGTAAAAAAATTACTGTCCTTTATATTTAATTACTTTGAGTGCAATTTAGGCCAATTCACTTATATTATATTTATATTTCATATTTTGATATTTTAAGAAGGGTAGCCCCTCGGCAGAAGCCGTTTTTCAAGGGCCCTCCGGTACTTCTCTTTGAAAATCATCGACTGGCCTTTTACTTCGCTCATTCAGGATAGGCTCATAGGCGTTCGTTCTTTCGATAGGATGTTTAATTCAAGAATGTATAGCGATAAAATTTTGCATCTCATTCGTATCCGGCAAGTGGGTTTTTTAGTAATTTTGATATTCGATATATGTAATTTTGCAAATTTATCCTGGATAATGCATCAGTTTAACTTCGAAGGTGCATTATATACTCGGTAATTTAGTATTCAGTATAGTGTATATGTATATAGGTTTATAGTATTTTGTAGTTGGTTCATTTAAGTACATATCAAGTGCACAATAAAAGTGTAGACATTTGAAAGATGGTAATACCATGAGTTCAAGAGAGACTTGACTCCGTCCTATTTTACTTCGGAGGCAGGAAAACAGAAATATATTTCTTATTTTCTCATATTATGAACAAAGAAAACAGATAGGGACGAAGTTCTGAAAATTCATTTGTCAAAGAAAGGGTATGTAATCCCCCCCCCCCTCACAAGAATACATCTGTGTAGAGAGCATCATATATTATAGGGGTTGAATCTTTGAAGAAGTTTGAAATCAAATGTGTAAAATGTCATTACCTATTTCTTTCAACTGAATAAGTCAAAGAGAACGTCAGATTGTTCGCAATAATTCCAGAAAGAACATTTTTGATATCACCAATATTTTAAGCTTCACAGTATTTTAAGGTTTTTGCTTGTTTTTAAGTTTTGACGTCATCAAATTGCTAAATTGTAAACAATAAAATATCTAGACTTCTGCTTGCTACCATTTTGTAGATCTTCAAACATTGAATATTTCTTGTAATGGTCATTTTTGCTTTCCTCAATCAGTTTAGATTATATGGGGCTTTTACTGTTTGTCAAAGCTTCAGACACCTCCTCTGGTTCAACCATTCATTAAATCTTGAAAATGCTATGATTCGAAATGTAGTGATCATATCAAAGATACTCTTTCTGGAATTATAGCAAACGACCTAAAGTTCCCTTCGATCGATTCAGTTGAAAGTGTTAGGCAATATCATTTTAAACGATTAAGTTCAATGGTAATGTTGTGTGCTTCATCCGTTGGGTGTATGTTACAATGAAACGACTCGCAAGTTTTTATCAAATCTCGAAAGCACATGAGAAGTGGGCGAAGTAGTTGGAAGTAAATTTTCATGACCCTTTTGTCGTTTATTCAACTGCAATTGAGACTTGATCAAAAATGTCAAAATAAATTTCATTCGATTTAAATCACACTCGAATTCACGAATAAAGACTCAACTGTTTGAATTGCTTTCATTTGTTTATCAAAATCTGACTAACAAATATTACCTTATGGTTCAGATCTAAACCATTTGCAAAAGCAAAATTGTGTGCTACAATTCTATGAAAGACACCAAAGTTGAAAGAGCATTTATAAAGTATTGCAGAAGTATTGATACTGTGGGGAGAAAGCATCTATTACCTTGTCGATGTAGCAAATGAAAATGGTTAATGAGGTGCCCTTGAATGCAGCAAAATGTTTTTTTAGTAAGGTTGTTGAAATTTGTTAGTTTGAGAAGAATGAGACCGCACTTATCCTCACGATATTGTCGATTCGTTTGATGGAAAGTCGTAATCAACAATTTTGATTCGGCAATCAGAATGATTTGTTGTTACAGAGAAATTTCGCCATTCGTCGAAATGATTTTAAAGTTTGTTTTCTGTCAAGAAGGACCAATGATTCCGTATTATGATGCAGGAGAAAGTCATCTCTTCGTGTGAATCCCATATTATCAAAGTTACGTCAACTTATGGACATAGACCATTTGCCAATTAGGAAAAAGGGACTGAGGCGAGCACGGCCAATTCCGACAGCCCTAGTAACAGTGGGAAACCCGGGGAATCCTCTCCACTTCAGTGAAACGAGTAAGCCGCACTGAGCGGTCTAGTCGCTGTGCAAACTTGAATATTTTGCTGTTTATTCCCCTTCCAAGAGTTGTTTGGTATATTTCGACTATGGTAAGTGTTTTCCCCAGATTCTCGAACCATTTTCTCATCATTTCAATCATTTTGGATTGTACTTCGATTTGGATTGTAATTGTATTTTGATACAATTTTTTTGAAAGAAGATTCGAAGGAAAATACACGAAATTCGTAGATCAACCAGGAAACTTAAATGTGCTTCAATCAAGTTTCACTTTTGTCTTATACTTTTTGCCTTTTTCGTCTGAAAATCAACTGTGCAAAGAATAAATGTTGAATTGCTTTATTTTTCGGAGGTTTAAAAAGATTAATTTCATTCGAAAATATTCTTTTGAATAAATTTTTGGCAGATGAAAAGATCGTTACTTTTACCTGCTCGAAGCACATTTAGGTTTCCTTGCTGATTTATCCAGATTCATAGATTGTCTTTCGAACATTTCTTCAAAAGTTGAAAGTCCTCGGATTTGCAGTTTGTTGCTAAATCTATCTTGAAGTTGAGCTGTTTTACCGGAAGATTAGAGCAGATAATCTGCCATTTAGGTGAACGAAGAACAATGTTTGAATTCTTCAACGGTTTCTATGATAAAGGTATGTACCATTTGAGCCCATTTGCAAGTAACAACAGTCGGAAAGGTACCCGTTGAAGGCCACTGAAGAGAGGTAGTTTCCGGCTGACATGGCCTAAACTCTGAGCCACCTTCCGATCGTTGAGAAACAAGTCGAAATAAAGTGCCTCAAAGCACACTCCAAAGTGAGTGAAAGGATGAGAAATTGGCTTGAAAATTGAGAGAAACACTTACCTTGCTAAGAATGGACCAAGTAACTCTTGAAAATGGTAAAAAGATAGTAAAACATTCAATAGTAAAATAGTAAAATATTAAGATAGTAAAATATTCTCAAAACATTCAATATTTCGGAGAGCGGTGTGATTAAAACTAGCCTCAGTGATCACTTTTTGATTTATTGTATCAGGAAGTTTCGTGGAGGGGTTAAACGTCAACATAAATATATCACATCAAGGCAACTTAAAAATTTTGATAAAACAGCTTTTCTTTCTGATTTGTCTGAGGTCAACTGGGAAGAAATAATTGCGAATGCCAGTGATTCTGATGACGCCGTCCGTGGCTGGACAACCATCTTTTCGCTTATCCTTGATAAACATGCGCCTAACCTGACCAGACGAGTTTCAGACAAATATACACCTTGGCTCAACAGTGAGTTTTTTCAACTTGCTAAGACGAGGGATAAATTGAAAATCCAGGCAGTAAAGAGTAAATCCACCCTCTTGATGGATTGTTATAAGCAAATTCGCAATCGTGTAAACAAGTTAAATCTCCGGCTAAAACGAAAATATTTCTCTGAGAAAATTTCTGAATGTCATGGAGACCTTAAAGGATCCTGGAAGACTATTAACCAAGTCATAAACAAAAGCAGCAAGACCACTTCCATCCCATCCCTTAATGTTGAAGGTGTGTCGATTAAAGACAATAAAACAATTGCCTCATCAATGAATAATTTTTTCTGTACCATTGGAAATAAACTGAGTGACAAAATTCCAGAAAAACCCAACCCGCTTTTATCCAATGAGTATGAGTTGGGTAACGCTGTGAGAAATTTCTCTTTCAAAGCTGTTTCAGAGAATGACGTAACGAAAGTTATGAAGAAAATGAAGACATCGCACGGCTCTGGTTGTGATGGTATCGCAAGCTTTTTTATAAAGATTGTTCTGCCTCTAATCTCTGGTTCATTGTGCGATCTCTTTAATTTGTCTTTGTTCTCTGGAAAATTTCCAACAGATTGGAAAATAGCGCGTGTTGCCCCTATTTACAAGAGCGGAGCGAGAGATGATTGTTCTAACTACAGACCGATTTCTGTGTTGCCTGTATTGTCTCGTGCTTTCGAAAAAGTAGTTTATAATCAACTGTATGACTACTTAGATAGTAATAGGCTCATATACAAGCATCAGTCTGGTTTTCGATCTTTACACTCAGTCGTCACCAGCCTTATGGCTGGCACTAATGACTGGTATGTGAATATAGATAGGGGCAAGTACACTGGTTTGATTTTCATTGACCTAAAAAAGGCGTTTGATACAGTAAATCATGATATCTTACTAAAGAAGCTAGAAAAATGCGGAATAAGTGGACTAGAGCTTGACTGGTTTACTTCCTATTTGCATGAGAGAAAGCAGTTCTGCAAGGTAAATTCCACCTCTTCTAGTATTAACGCTATAGGTTGTGGTGTCCCCCAGGGTTCCTGTCTTGGCCCACTTCTCTTCCTTGTTTACATAAATGATCTACCATTCTGCCTAAACAAAGGAAAGGTCACCATGTACGCTGATGATACTGCGATTTCACACTCCTCGAGATGCCTTTCTAAATTGCAGGATGATCTAAACCAGGATCTTGTGAATTTACAGAACTGGCTACATGGCAATAAATTGTCCCTAAACGTTGTAAAAACACAGTCTTTGATTATTGGTTCCAGACCAAATATTCAGAAAATCGAAAAGCAGACTGAAGCTAAGCCTAGTTTCGAAATAGGTGATCAAAAGATCAATATGATAACCGATACTAAGTATCTGGGAGTTCAAATTGATGACAAACTCCAATGGGATCGCCACATTGAACATGTTAAGGCTAAGGCACTGCGAGCTCTCGGTCTTATTAAGCATGCCAAGAAATTTCTTCCATCAGGTGATCTGCAGAAAATGTATAGAGGAATTGTTGAGCCACATTTCAGTTATTGCTGCTCGGTTTGGGGTTGTTGCAGTGAAACCAAACTTAATTCTCTCCAAAAGATCCAGAATAGAGCTGCAAGAATAACTACAAATAGTCCATACGATGCTTCTGCTGCCCCTCTGCTCCAAAATCTTGGCTGGCCATCAATCAAAGATCTTATCAGAAAAGAAACAGCAACGTTGACCTATAAGGCATTGAATTCACTTGCTCCTCAATATTTAGGGGAAATTTTCAGTAAATGCTCAGAGGGCAGTGATCGCATTCTTCGCTCTACCGAAACAAACTTGCAGATACCCCTGCTAAGAACAAGCACAGGCCAAAAAGCATTTTCGTATCGTGGAGCAAAATTATGGAATGAGCTGAATAGGGAAACTAAATTGGCATCGTCCCTGGCTACCTTTAAAAAATTCATATGAGAGGTACATTATATTTTCATTTTTAGTTCTATTATGCTCGTTTGTACATTATATATATATATATATAATTCTCTTTAATTTAGGCTTTCTGTTTTTGCACAGGTCAATTTGTAAAGCAGTTATCTTTTACTGAAATTTTGTAACCTGTATAAATATTTAAAAATGAAATGAAAAAAAAATGAAAATGAAATGAAAACTTATCATAGATCGCTTGAGAGGTGAAAGCTTTCTTGTTTTTAGAGTGGTGATAACAACTCCGTTGTAATTCAAATGTTGAATATAGGCTCAAAGAATGGAGACAATAAACAATACACCACTTTAATTAAGCAGCCTCGTTTTGAAAATTTGTCAAAATCTTTTCCTATTGTTGGTATGAAAATTTCGAGCCCAGATTCGGAATTGACACCCAAAATTTAGTCTGGTTACATGCTTTTAAACTGCTAACTATTGTGATCTTGATTTTATGACAATGTAAAGTTCAAAGATTTATAAGGGATTTGACCATGAAAAATCGTTTGGGGTGAAACGTTACACCCCAAGCCATTTTCACGGTCAAATCCCTTATAGATTTTCAAACTTTACATTGCCATAAAATTATCACTATGACCGATAGCAACATGAAAACTCGTAGTTGGACTAACGTTTGGGTGCTCAATCTGAATTTGGCCTCCAAAATTTCACATGAAAGAATTTGAATAATTTCCAAATCGAGGCTGTTCATTAAAGTGGTGTATTGCGCTACAGATGACGTCGATGAATTTGTATCAAGATCCTTTGCGGTATTGAAGGAATTAGCCAATCAAATTGATCGAAATTCAATGTGCCGTATATCAACACGATGAAAAATTCTCATTTGCCATCTTTATCGCAATCGTCTAATAAAGAGGTTGGGAGTAAAACGGCGTCCTGTTCCTGGACCGTTGTGGGTTTATGATACGAAATTTGTGAAATCATTGTTAGTGACATTTGCAGCTTTTTAGTCTTTTAAATACGTTCTGTACATTTGTTGTTTTTATAAAGATCAGTTTGCTTGCAACCTGAACGCCATTTCTTTCTTTTTTGTCGCTCACTTAGGGGGGTAGTTTGGAACGAAGAGATCTCGGTTACATGTGCTTCATCGATTGCCTAACGTTTTGGTGAAAATGTGCCATGCTTAATGAATGTGCCTTTCCTTTTACTTTTTTGCCACAAAGTCAGCATTTTCAAAGACGGCAAAGATTGCCAAAACTCATAAAGGCTTACTGATCATGCAGAACAAATCGTGAAGTTTCTAAACTAGCTATTGTTCTCCGAAGTGAAAGCCTTTATTAAACTTTTGGCCAACAATCCCTAGTTACTTATTTACTCGTATTAGTCTTGGTATCATGGGAGGCATTTCATTTTTTCGAAAACATAACGACGTTTATCTGAACAACAGATTTTTCGGATTTTTGATGGATTTTTCTCGAAACAAAGAGTCATTTTCCGAAGGTCAACGAAACTTTTTGGGAGTGAAATGCCCCTTCGCGTATTGCCGAACATAATGAAATTGAAATTATGTACACGTCCAAGTTAACCTCTCCATCGTTACTATGTCAGAATATCACAGGCATCTACATGCCGTGCCAAAATAGGTTGAAACCCTCTTTTTCTTGAAGCAAAGGTAATACTGGTTTTCTTGATACTCGAAGCTCGAAGATTTTTGGCGGCATAAGTCCATTTAGAGGCAAAAGGTCTCCAAACGAGGCTAATCACAGGTAACCAACTTAAGAAGCAAATCGACCCAATGCAAGGGGTGAGGGGGTCTTGGTATTAAAAATTTCCAAGTTTTTATCGTTGCTAAGGGCGTTGCTATGCATAAAAATGCTACCAAGCACTATTTTCTCTTAATTTTTTTCAGTTTTGTACCTACAAAACAGCTTTGCCAGTTGCATGTTAAAGAGCAATGATTGTTCTATCAGAATCCATAATAAAAAATTTTTGAATTTTTGGATCACAAAAAGGGTACCAATCACATTTTCATGCACATGATTCTGCATAAGGGTTGATTCGCATGAGGATCGAAACTGCTTTTCGGGCCATTCTTAATTCTCTTGCCTTTAATTGCGTTTGAAAACATTGCACAAATTCGTGATCAACTAAAAACAACTTCAAACTTACTGTAACGTAACTAGCAAATTTTTATGGGGATATGAACAAAATAGCATCAAAGCCAATTGACAGTTTTACATATCATCTAATTCATGGACAAGTAATGTGTATGTGACTACTTTGTGAACTGCTGCAAAGTTTGATATTGACGACTGTGACAGAACCAGTTGTCAAAACTGCATTGTGGCTTCCCAACTTTAGAAACTTAAATGCTTCAATTGTAAACTTTTAACCAACTGACGATTTCTTTAAAGATAAACAGGGACCGCATATTCAGCTTTTACAATTACTGCAGATAACCATGAGCTATATCAAAATTCTTTACATTTAACATTTGAAAAGGTTTTAATCTCACTGTGAATGCATTGTTCAAGGTCATGTTTTATGGATCTTGCTATGTTTTCTAAGGTCACCAAGTCATCATTGCAGGAGGGAGTTTTTCTTTGCTCTATATCCTCCCCTGGATCATCTCCACCAAAACTGCTCTGGTCTCCAATACCACAATTACGAAGGAGGATTCTATCAAAAGACTGGTCGCTTCCAACTGTCCCCTATAACAATGAATGAAATAACAAAGAGGGTATCATTTAGAATTGTGTATCATGCCTTTGAGAGTTTCGTTTCTACATTATACACAGATCAACGAGTAGGTGACTTGTATATTAAACAAGCAGTGATTTGGGTAGGTTTGTGACTTGAATACTACAGAAATCCGCCTCTTATTTTTCAGGAAGGTGTCTTCTTCTAATGTCTGAAGTCTCCCATGAAATCCATTGTTATGAAAAACATCATTTGATAGCTTTTTACTTCCTGTGAATATTTCAAAATCTTAGCGAAGAGAGACTCGTTCGTTGGAGAGCTTTTGCAAAAAATTGCATCTGTCTGTAGAGAATTTTGGCAATGACACTACTCCGTAACATCTTACCTCCATTTCTTCCCAATCAAAGCAGGTTTCAGTCCAATCATTGGTACTTTGTGAGCTACAAAGCAATTACTTAGATTTGTGAGCATTTATAATTCTTATTGAAAATCATGCTTCTTCCTCGAGGAGTATCTCAACCTAGCATCTCAAAAGGATGTGTCATTTTGCTTCAATACTTGGTACCCATAATTCCGTAAATTCTGTGGGATTTTAGGGCCATAATTCCGCAAAGCAAGTGAAAATCTAGGCCATAGTTCTGGAAATTATGAAAACCCCCCTGAAAAGGACACCCGTAATTCCATTAAATGTCTAAGAAATTGATACTCATGAGTCCGTAACAGTTCAAAAAAGTACCCCTAAAAATGGCACATCCCCATACCATGAAAAGTACTAAGGTACCCTCTCCTAGGGCTTTTTCTTTGGTTGATGTTCAAACCAATCGACTAAAACATAACACAACTTGAAGACTGCTAGTGAGGCATGACCAATGGAGTATTCAAGCATTAGATAAGTCATAATCTGCTTGAATTACATGCAAGCTTGCCGATACCATTTGTCCCAAAGAGTGATTCGTACAGAACTTTCTAGGATAAGGCGAAGTTGTGATGATATGATAAGGTGCGAGTTGCAGTGTCAAACATTTGTGCTTATTACATGATCTATGCACAACCCAGATTGTTCATCGTGCGATTGCTCTCTGAAAGCTCCTTTTATCTGAAAAAATTCATTAAAATAGAAAGTATAAGGATTCATGCCACTGCTGTTCTAAGCAATAAGATTTCCAAAATGAAAGAAGTTGTGATTTCAGGGGGGATGTCATCCGTGCACGTTTCAGCAAGGATCCTGTGGAATGTCTGGAGGTTGCTGATACTCCGGCCAGTGGCCGAAGCTTGGCGGGAGCACTTGCCGGAGCTGGATCTTCACCAACAAAGTAGTCCGTGAAAAATGGAATTGAAGCCTTCCGTGCTTTTTTTAATGTACTTATTTGTCGTTGGATTGTAAAAAGATAGCTACACTAGATAACTAATCAATTCCAACTCTAAAATTTTAAAATGCAAAATAAGCCTTTAAAATACAGATATTACTACAATAAAAAATGCGGATAAAATATTTGCATGCCATTAAAAATATTCAGTATAAAAGCAGAAATCTAAAATTGATTATCAAAGAAAGCCCAAATTCGGAATAAAATTTCGGCATAATCTGCATGGACAATTTTCCCCGTACCAATTTTTGATCTTTGTTTTAAACTGACAAAGCGATTCCGAATTTCGTATCGTTGGTGGTAACATTTGCCAAAACTGACGCTTTCTGTCCCGTTGCTAACAGATTTAACTGTGGGTTGTACAAATTCGTTATCATTACGTAAATTGTAGTGAGTTACATTTTCACAGAATATTTCCTGCATAAATGGAGGGTTAAGCCCGCTTTTAGTTTTATACAACTCTGTCATAAGTAATTGCGCAAGTTCTTTGTATGAATAGTAACGGCACAGTCCTTCTCTAATAGTTCACTATAAGTAGATTCGGCATCCTTATAAGTAATTCTCGGAGCCCTTTCCTGTATTTTGTTAATCTTTTTGTTGAGCTGCCTGCTATGAAACATGCAGATTAAAGGGCAATATTGGAATCGACTGTTGATAAAAGCCCTCATCAGGACTCTTAGCTTGCTCTGATCCATATATGGTGATAAGCGAGCAAGTGCGTAAAGTTTATTGCTAGCTTTTTTGCACAATTTCGAGACATGATTGTCAAAAGAAAAGTTTGTTATCAATTTGAATTGAGGGCTGAATCAATGCTTCAGCCCTCAATTCACCGTTGTTGTTGTGTATTTATTTTACATCGATGTTATAAACTAGTCTACTATATACAATTTACTGTACAAGAAAACTAATCAAAATCGATGAGTATATCCACAGGAAGCCCAAATGGCTAAATAACAGATGTCATCTTTGTCCGTAATACAGCAGTATACAATATGAAACTGGCTCTCCTATTCAATGATGAGTTTATTTCAGAACGAAGTTGAACATTATCACTTACGTTTTTCAAAGAATAATTGTTGTTTCTTTGTGTATCTAACTCTGGTATTGTACACTCCCGTAACGAAAGTATCCGGACAGGCGAAACAAAATGGCGTCGAATTTGACCGTTAGCCCTTCGACCCCCCAACGGTTTAGCCGTTACGCGGCAATTTCAGGGACTGGAAACCAAAGATTTTGCCGCCAAAAGTTTGTTTATCGATCACGCAATCACGAAAGAAATTTAAAATTGAAAAAGAGAGAAAAGTAAGCGCATTTTGATTGCAAAACATGGCGTTAGCTGTGAGGTAACAAAGCAACCGAAAACCAAAAGGCATCCTAACTTGAAAATGATATTTCAAATACACTTCCAAATAATTTGTTTACTTGGATAGCATCACTTTATGAAGAAAAGTCTGGACTTTGCAAATGTGGGAGAAAATTCAAGTCATATCCCGACAGAAAGGACTTAGATAAACAAAAGGAACAGTTGCTGTAATCGAGGTAAAGATTTGTAGCAACAGAATTATGGCCATCAAATTCAAAACGGAATTTTCGCAAATACTATTTGTTAGGGACCTGATCATTTTGCTCAAGTTGATTCTCCTATGTAAGATAAACAAACTGATACCAATTTTAGGCCAATCTTTCCTCTTATTTATATTTGTGAGGCTTTGATGCAAATTAAATCTTACCTTGGCAACAACGATGTCACAAACCTTCAACCATGCGAGACTCAAATTTATTTGCCTTTGTCTTTTCCACGCCATTCACACGATTTTCAAGACTGCTCTGTTTGATAGAAGAAACAATCACATCCACCCATGCAGCAGCCTCCAAGACTGGCAATTTGTTAAGCATACTGTCTTGGTTTCCGTTGAATTGTTTCCTCACAGCTAACGCCATGTTTTGCAATCAAAATGCGCTTACTTTTCTTTCTTTTTCAATTTTAAATTTCTTTCGTGATTGCGTGATCGATAAACAAACTTTTGGCGGCAAAATCTTTAGTTTCCAGTCCCTGAAATTGCCGCTTAACGGCTAAACCGTTGGGGGGTCGAAGGGCTAACGGTCAAATTCGACGCCATTCTGTTTCGCCTGTCCGGATACTTTCGTTACGGGAGTGTACAATACCAGAGTTAGATACACAAAGAAACAACAATTATTCTTTGAAAAACGTAAGTGATAATGTTCAACTTCGTTCTGAAATAAACTTATCATTGAATAGGAGAGCCAGTTTCATATTGTATACTGCTGTATTACGGACAAAGATGACATCTGTTATTTAGCCATTTGGGCTTCCTGTGGTATATCTAATTAATTAATTGAAATGAAATGAATAATCAATTTTTTTATACAATATTCACAGTAAATCGACAGGCATTGCAGTTGCACATGGGGTCATCCCATTGAGTTATCAATCCTTTAAAAGTGTTAAGGTTATCCGCCGATTTTAGCTCCTCTGGTAAGCAGTTCCAAATCTGTGGTCCTAAGAACCTGAGACTGTTTGTGCCGAAAGTAACCTGATTTGGCCTATAATGAGTAAGATTATTAGGATTTCGCAATGAATAGTTAGAGGTTCTAATTTGAAAAATATCTTTCATGAAGGATGGATTCAGATCATTCAAAGTTTTGAAAATTTCCAAAGAAAGAGATCTAAGTCGGGAAAGATGCATCGTACATCGCTGCGACTTCAGTAGCAGATCATTATGCGAACTGACATGATCATTATGAAGAAATCTAAGTGCACGTTCTTGTATCTTTTCGATCTTATTCGTGGATTTTGCTGAACAGAAATGCCACACTAAAGGACAGTAATTGAAATTTGAATAAACAAAGCTCTGAACAAAGACTTTTCTCTCTTCGAAACCAATGTGAGATCGAAGCCTCTTCAGAACATTTAATTGTGTTGCAGCTTTTCTACAAAGCTCTGAAATGTGTGGATCAAAATTTAGTTCATAGTCTAGCTGAATTCCGAGAAGCTTAACTGAATCTTCTGACTCAATAGTCTTTCCTCGGATGCTTAGTTTCTCGCCACTGGTATTCGTCTGGTCTTTTATAATTAGCAGTGCATGAAACTTTGATGGATTCGCAATCATATGGTATTCTTTCAACCAATCTAGTGCAACACCTGCTTCTTCCTCTTTTTTTTATGCAAATATAAAAGTTTACAATGATTTCTACATCTAACTATACGTTCCTAATTACTATACAACACTACAGGTACGATACCATGGGGAGCAAAAGACAGTGACTACCCCATGGCCAATATAAAAAAGAGATGCAACGTTCAACTAACTACGACTACACTACAAACGATTAAAAACTAATGGATAATGTACTAGATTCTGTTCCACATCAGATTTCAGGTCAAAGTTGCAATGACTGGAAATGATGTCGCAAGCACAGCTCATTTGTTGCAGTAGATAACGGGCCCGACGTCTGATGTGGAAAAGAATTTACAATGAAAATTAACGTATTACGCTAAAGGACTTGGTGGTTGCATAGTTCTCAGGTTGCAAGGATCTCAATCAAACCGACCAGTTTCACGGATAAAACGTAAAGTTAATTCTAGTATGCTTCTATTCAAGTTATTAGAAAGGTCATTATCGCCATATAACAAGAGCTGGGTCAAAGCATCATTTGAGAGATCGGCAATTTGTACGACTGGTCGTAATAATTCAGCAATTCCAGCGAGAAGATCTTGTCGCTGAACATCAAATGAAGGGCAGATCAACAAAAAGTGCTCCGCATCCTCAATCCCATCGCTTGTTGGGCACATTGGGTTCACGGTATCCCTAAAATTATGCTTGAATTTGTGGAAATTCAATTTGCTGAGACCAACCCTGAGTTGAGTAAGATAGGATAATCCTTTTGGATCGTGAATTCCAAAGACAGATTTCGCAGGGGGGCGGATTATCGACAGAAGCTTTTTCTTGAAAACAGCAACAGAAACTTCTTCCTCTAGGGCTCCCACCAGATTTGGTAGTGTCCTAGAGAAACAAGCAAGTGTGTTATCATCCGCATAATTATATATTGCTGCCTGTTTAACCCTCTGAGGCCCAAGGTGACATATATGTCACATACTTTTGTAACAATGGTACCCATTGTTTTTGTAATTCCTTGGTGGAATGTTCATCATAAGAGCCCAGAGTGACATGTTTGTCACACAACAGCCACAATTTGAGGAACTTTACATGAAGAACTAGCTGAGGGGATCAAACCAAAGGTGGTCCACTTCAACTGTGATGATCTGGCTGCTAAATGCTGCATATAATAGTTGCGATTCTGAGCATCTCGGGTAACTATAACCAATCACTCTATCATTTTACTAATATTTAGATGACAAAGGATACATTGGCTACCAAATTTATTGCAAAAACAAATTTATTTCTATGGAAGCACTTACTTTAGAAACACGTGACATATATGTCACTTCGGGTTTAGGCCCACTCAGGATAGCAAGTCTTCTACATGAGTTTCCTAGTTGGTACTGAAGATTATAGATTGAATTTCTACGCTATACGGCCACTCATGGCCAGAAAATAACCCTGTAATTGTTCTTTTATGATCAAAGAAGAATTTTGGCAAAAAAATCACTTTTTAAGTAATGACTTGATTGAAGAATGCCCTAGAAACCCAAGATAATTCTCATTTTTGTATGTTTTTCCAGAAATTCTAATTTCTGTTGTCTATATCATTATTTCTGTAACCTATTTGGCAATAACAGAACATATTTTTACTTATTTTTTGCAGGATCGCTGATCGAGCCAAATCAAAATTTATTGGATTGAAAGAAATTATATGCCTAGCAGATAAAAAATGATTAAAACTGAGAATATTCCTAGTTATTTTGCAGATTTTAGCATTTTGAGATATTGAAAATGAAGAATCTTTGCTGTTTTTGTCAAGTCTTAATGGTGCCACGCAAACCCAATGTGACACCTGTGTAACAAACAAGAAATACATGAAAATAAGGTCGAATTTGAAAAAACAAAAAATTTTTATTTTTCTTGTCATAAAAGACATTTGTACTCCATTTTTTGAATTTTTTGCTGTACGTTTAGGGTGCTTAGGTTCCAGAGGGTTAATAAACAAAAAAATATCATTAATATATACACTAAAAAGGATAGGGCCTAGCACCGAACCTTGGGGGACACCAGATAAGATTGTTTGAAAGGAGCTGTATGTATTGTTTATTCTAACAGATTTCTCACGCCGCTTAAGATATGAATAGATTAGTACCAAGGCATTTTCATCGATACCATGCGCATTTAATTTCGCAATCAGCAGATCGTGTGGGATGCAATCAAATGCTTTTGACAATTCCATTAATACAGCACCCACAACATAATTATTGTCAAGTTTGGTTTTCCAGTCTTCAAGGAGTCTTATCAAAACATGTTGCGTATCGTATGCTCTTCTGTACGCACCTATAAAAACCGAGAGCGTAGTATCAAGGTGGACGACTAATTGCTGTTCATAATCTTTTCAAATATTTTAGAGAATGTATTTAAAACACTGACTGGGCGAAAAATTTTTCTCAACTGTGCGATTTACCTCAGCCTTGTCCAAAGGGCAAACTGCTGCACGCTTTCCTCTGTCTGGGAACCTATGGTTTTGTAAACAGCTATTTATGGCAAAGGTTGGGGGGGGGGCAGTAAGCTCATCTGCAGCCAAATGTACTAGTTTTGGCGGAATTTGATCTTCACCGGTTGATTTTTTGCCGTCCAAGGATCTAAGTAGAGCCCAGACCTCTTGATGTTGTACCTCATGAAATGAGAAAGAAATTGAGATATCACTACTTTCCCTTATGGCATGAACACTAGGGTGATCTTTATACTTGTCGAGAATAAGTCTGACGATTTGTCGATCATCATCAGTTTCAACTGTGTCTGCAATATTACAAGGTTTCTGCCCACTTGTTTTTTCGACAATATTAATGTAATGATTATTGAAAATCTCAGTCAGTTCATAGTCGTCTGTTACAATTTTGTTTTTATGTACCAAGGAAATATCATCACCGACCAAGCCTCCTTCATTAGAAAGAAAAGGTTTAACCAGATTCCAAAAGTCTTCATTAGAAATTAAACCGCCTGCAGTTGCTTCTTTAAAATGTTGTTTGATTGCCTTCTTTCGTAGGGAAAGCAGCTAAAATGTTGTTACGCTGCTTTTTATAGTTTTTTTCGTTTTGATTTGTTGGACATTTATTGAGTTTATTCTTCAATCTCGTTCTGGTTTAAATTGCCTTTTTTAGTTCACGAGTCATGAAAGGTGCACTATTTCCTCGCGCAAGCTTAGTCTTCAGAGGAGCATGTTTGTCCACTAGATTTCGGAAGCCGTTGGTAAAATTATCATAACAGTCATCGGGGTCCTCCAAGGCATCAAAATTAGTTCTACGAACATCAGCAAGAAACTTAACGGGATCGAAATTCTTATAATTGTGATACTTTATCACCTTGGTTTTAAGACGGGGAATATGTGATTTAAGAATTGTAACAGTAAGACCATGATGATCGCTAAGACCGGTCTCGAAGACTGAAGTTTTCTGGAAACTTCTTACTCGGTTAGTGAGAATAACATCAATTAAAGTGCTCCTGTTTTTGGTGAAACAGGTTTTGGCAGTCACTAGATTAGAAAGCGCAAAAACATCACAAAAGTTTGTGAGCTTCTGGTATGCACTATCTTCTTTGTCATAAGTATTAATGTTGATATCTCTCATCAATATCACATTGTCATATTTGTCTAGAGCTGAATTTAAGGAAATGGAAAGGGTAGAGAAAAATGACTCTAGATCTCTGGGTTCAGGCGGTCGATAAATGCTATAGATAATCCACTTTTTCTTATTAACTGTCAGTTCGGAACACCGTAAGCTTTGCAATATGAGTGAAATTTGTTCCTCGTAATTTTTGTTCATTTTCATGCTCATAGTGAAACAAAAACACAAATGTGTGGCCGGAGCCAGTTTGTGGCCTGAGCACTGGCCAGAGCTCTGGCTGGAGCATTAGCTGGCGCACTGCCCGGAGCTGAAAATTCAATGATATAGTATTGCATAGAAAATGGCATTAAACTAAGAATTTTGGTTTATCTCAGCCGGGCTCTTTTGGAAAATCAATGAAAACAGGGGCGGATCCAGAGAATATCTTCACTGGGTCAACTCCTAAGGCAAGTGAAGCGAGCCGAAGAACTTTGGGGGGCCGGGGGTACTCCCCCGGGAAAATTTTTGTGACCACGCACTTCAGATTTGCTTAGAACACTATTTCAGGAAAAGGTTCTTCGACCAGGCCCTTGATGTTAATGCACTAAAAGTTCCAAAGTTATGATTCAAGACTAAATAAATGAATGAAATATTGCCATAGTCGATGGCATGAATTGCACAGTCACCTTGCCTGTCCCAGGCCAAACATCCCATGGAGACCATCTTGAGCCTTCACTACGAACTCTGTATACCTCCGTTTTAGTTAATACTTTCAAAGTGACCTCTGCAATGGTTAACGCCTTGGATATTGGATGCTGTTGAGAAGTTGACGTAAATCTGATAAATCAGCTTTATCCTTCTCTATATTCCTCAATTCCTACCACATTCAGTCGTTTGCTTTTCTCTGTTCCGCCTTCTCTTATCGAAGCGTCATAACTGCAACTTTATTCATTTCAGTGGACCCAGACAGATATTTATAGCTACATTCATCGTTATTTCAACGTCAGAAAATTCCGAAATTTAGCTCGACGTCGACTTTGAGCTAAATTTGGAAGTTTTCTGACGTGGCAATGGAGATGAATGTAGCTATAAATATTTGCCTGGGTCCACGACCGCATAGCAAAGAGGGACTGATATCGTATTTAAAACCATTCTAACTGAGATTAGAATTTAATAGATTAATTAATTTAATTTAATAATTTAATAGATTCTAACTGAGATTAGAATTTAATTACAAAGATTACGAGAACGATTTTGGTTTTCTCTTGGAGCAATCTAAATCGGTGCCAATCCATATAAGAAATCTACAGTTGCTCATGACCGAAATTTATAAAACAAAATGCGGTCTGAATCCACCATTCATGAAGGAAATTTCATGCAACAAAATATTAGCTACGGTCTAAGGCATGGCGATGGCGCTCAACTGCCAAAGGTACGAACAACATCCTTTAGAGTTGAGTTCATTGCTTACTTTGGAAATAAACTGTGGAAGAATTTACCGCAAGAAATAAAACAATCAAACAGCCTTCCATCTTCAAAAAACAAATTAGATGTTGGAATGGTGGAAAATGCAACTGTAGGCTTTGTAAAGTACATATCCCGAAAGTTGGGTTTCTAACAGGATAGATTTTTTTAACATCTTTTGTCCTCTATATTTATTGATAGTTTTATTGTAAATAATGTATATTGTAAATAGTAGGCTTTAATTAGCTGTAATTTAGCCATTATTTTTTTTCCTAGCCCACTTTAAATAGATTATTAATAATTAAATGATAATAATGAATATTGCCATCCAAAGACCATCAATACTGAAAATAATCACCGACAGGCATAATCACCGGACCACTGACTCAAGCCCTGGGATCAAATCCAAAAGACATGAAAAAGAACTTGATCTGCTTGCTTACTTCTTACTGTAAGACAATTTACAGTCTCATATTTCCAAAATACATTTCATTCAGAGGAGTTTGTCATTGAATAAGTCACTCTTAACGGATCATATGAGAAATATATATTAATAGCCCAAATTGATTCATTTAACTGGGTCCTGTGACCCAGTGGACCCACCCTGGATCCATCACTGTTAAAGTGAGCAATTACAAATGCAAAAACGACATACTGAATTCATTAGACACATGAAAGTTCATTATCACATTCATTGTCAGTAATATGCTGACATTCCAGGTGATAGTGAAGATAGAGCATCTACCGACTTAATGGAAGCAAACCAAGTTTGAATACTAGTTATTACTCATTCAAGTGAATTATTTCAAATGCAAAAACGATCTACGGAATTAATTAGATATATGAAAGTTCATTATCACCTTCATTGTCAGTAATATACTGAAATTCCAGGTGATAATGAAAATACACCATCTACCAACTTAATGGAAGCAAACCTTGTTTGAATACTAGTTATTACTCATTAAAGTGAGCAATTTCAAATGCAAAAACGATTTACTGAATTAATTAGATATATGAAAGTTCATTATCACCGCCATTGTCAGTAATATGCTGAAATTCCAGGTGATAATGAAAATACACCATCTACCAACTTAATGGAAGCAAACCATGTTTGAATACTAGTTATTACTCGTTAAAGTGAACCATTTCAAATGCAAAAACGATCTACTGAATTCATTAGATATATGAAAGTTCATTATCACCTTCATTGTCAGTAATATGCTGACATTAAAGGTGATAATGAAAATACACCATCTAGCGACTTAATGGAGGGAAACCAAGTTTGCATACTAGTTCTTACTCACTAACATGAGCAATTTCAAATGCAAAAACGATCTACAAAATTCATTAGAGAAATGAAAGCACACTATCAGTTTCATTGTCAGTAATATGCTGACATTCCAGGTGATAATGAAAATACACCATCTACCAACTTAATGGAAGCAAACCAAGTTTGAATACTAGTTATTACTCGTTAAAGTGAACCATTTCAAATGCAAAAACGATCTACTGAATTCATTAGATAGATGAAAGTTCATTATCACCTTCATTGTCAGTAATATGCTGACCTTCCAGGTGATAATGAAAATACACCATCTACAAACTTAATGGAAGCAAGCCAAGCTTGGAGACTAGTTATTACTCATTAAAGTGAACCATTTCAAATGCAAAAACGATCTACTGAATTAATTAGATAGATGAAAGTTCATTATCACCTTCATTGTCAGTAAGATGCTGACATTCCAGGTGATAATGATAATACACCATCTAGCAACTTAATGGAAGCAAACCATGTTTGAATACTAGTTCTTACCCATTAAAGTGAGCCATTTCAAATGCAAAAACGATCAACTGAATTCATTAGATATATGAGAGTTCATTATCACCTTCATTGTCAGCAATATGCTGACATTCCAGGTGATAATGAAAATACACCATCTACAAACTTCATGGAAGCAAACCTTGTTTGAATACTAGTTATTACTCATTAAAGTGAACCATTTCAACAGGGGCGGATCCAGACTATAGCAACCGTTGCTTGAGCATAAGTCAGATTCTCAGAAACAACAATTTAGTATTCAATATTTCATTCAGAATATTTTTGCAAATGAACAATTCTAATTCGCCTTAAATGTTTGTATCATCATTGAATTGTGTGCGGAAGAGCGTAACCCATTTGTGTGCATTTAATTTCATATGTACGTCATCACCTATGACTAAGCCTTCGCCCCCGTGAAGAAACATTTTGCTTCGTGCTTCGCTTTGTGAAAACATTTTACTGACCAGCATGGTCCTGAAATCATCGCTATTTTCTTCACTATATTCCAGAGCATAGGTTGGTCCGAATGTTATTGACGCAGTTGCCCATACATTTCATCAGCATAGGTCTGTAAGCCAATGAGCGACCAGCTTTGCTTGACAAATTTTGGGCGCGAGCATAGGTGGAATTTGAAGTAACGAATAAGGAGCCGAGTTGACTTATGCTCAAATTCATTTGTCCAATAGAAATCAAAGTTGACCTATGCAATTGTTGTTCAAGCATCCAATAGAAATCGGAGTTGACCTATGCAATTGTTGTAAGGCCAAAACAAAGAGACTTGGATTGCACTGTGAGGTCATAGTCTAACAATTGACAGGCCTCTGAAGGAATGGATGTCAACAGCACACGGTGTTGCACGCTTTACTAAAAATATCTAGTGTTACTAAACATGAAAATTAGGAACTTAAAGGGAAGAGAGAAGACTCGAGACTACTTGGGACATGTGTTAGACAACTTGTTGCAGCTGCTAAGATCGAATACCTACCACGATTATGGACCTATCTTCACTCCTTGCACTGTTGATCTGTGGTAATAGGCCTAGGCAATCGATTTCAGAATCTGCAGCAACAATATCCAGCGAGCCATAATGGTCCAAAGCCAATGTGTTGCGAGTAAGAGGTATGATATTTTACATTAAAGTTTACGATCTTTTTGCTAACTGCTCAAATTCCATAAAGTAATTTGAGCTCAGTCGAGTACAGTATCTCAAGTTCTGTTACTAGGCGCCTGTGGTATTCGAAATATGTGATAACTTAGATTTTGAAAAAACTAAGTGCAGTTCATATTTTGAAGATTTGAAATAAGTATAAGTAGGGAGTTTGGTTATACCCTTGATCCTAATAATGCGTAACTCAGTAATGAATGAATGAAATGAATGAATGAAATGAAAGTCGTGTTTCAAGGGACAATGGGCGTTTCCCATGATAGAAAGGGTGTGGTCCCCAAAAATATTTCTGGGGGCTTCGCCCCCAGACCCCCTCCTACCCTGTCCTGAGCATAAGTCAGATTTTGGGCTGGATCCGCTCCTGTTTCAAATGCAAAAACGATCTACTGAATTAATTTGATAGATGAAAGTTCATTATCAGCTTCATTGTCAGTAATATGCTGACATTCCAGGTGAAAATGAAAATACACCATGTACATACTTAATGGAAACAAACCATGTTCGAATACTAGTTATTACTCATTAAAGTTAACCATTTCAAATGCAAAAACGATCTACTGAATTAATTAGATATATGAAAGTTCATTATCACCTTCATTGTCAGTAATATGCTGACATTCCAGATGATAATGAAAATACACCATCTACAAACCTCATGGAAGCAAACCATGTTTGAATACTAGTTATTACTCATTAAAGTGAAACATTTCAAATGCAAAAACGATCTACTGAATTAATTTGATATATGAAAGTTCATTATCACCTTCATTGTGAGAAAATATGCTGACATTCCAGGTGATAATGAAAATACACCATGTACATACTTAATGGAAACAAACCATGTTCGAATACTAGTTATTACTCATTAAAGTGAACCATTTCAAATGCAAAAACGATCTACTGAATTAATTAGATATATGAAAGTTCATTATCACCTTCATTGTCAGTAATATGCTGACATTCCAGGTGATAATGAAAATACACTATCTACCAACTTAATGGAAGCAAACAATGTTTGAATACTAGTTATTACTCATTAAAGTGAACCATTTCAAATGCAAAAACGATCTACTGAATTAATTAGATATATGAAAGTTCATTATCACCTGCATTGTCCGTAATATGCTGACATTCCAGGTGATAATGAAAATACACCATCTACCAGCTTAATGGAAGCAAACCATGTTTGAATACTAGTTATTACTCATTAAAGTGAACCATTTCAAATGCAAAAATGATCTACTGAATTAAATAGACATATGAAAGTTCATTATCACCTTCATTGTCAGTAATATGCTGGCATTCCAGGTGATAATGAAAGTAAACCATCTACCAGCTTAATGGAAGCAAACCATGTTTGAATACTAGTTATTACTCATTAAAGTGAACTATTTCAAATGCAAAAACGATCTACTGAATTAATTAGATATATGAAATATCATTATCACCTTCATTGTCAGTAATATGCTGACATTCCAGGTGATAATGAAAATACACTATCTACCAACTTAATGGAAGCAAACCATTTTTGAATACTAGTTATTACTCATTAAAGTGAACCATTTCAAATGCAAAAACGATCTACTGAATTAATTAGATATATGAAAGATCATTATCACCTTCATTGTCAGTAATATGTTGACATTCCAGGTGATAATGAAAATACACCATCTACCAGCTTAATGGAAGCAAACCATGTTTGAATACTAGTTATTACTCATTAAAGTGAACCATTTCAAATGCAAAAACGATCTACTGAATTAATTAGACATATGAAAGTTCATTATCACCTTCATTGTCAGTAATATGCTGGCATTCCAGGTGATAATGAAAGTAAACCATCTACCAGCTTAATGGAAGCAAACCATGTTCGAATACTAGTTCTTACTCATTAAAGTGAACCATTTCAAATGCAAAAACGATCTACTGAATTAATTAGATATATGAAAGTTCATTATCACCTGCATTGTCCGTAATATGCTGACATTCCAGGTGATAATGAAAATACACCATCTACAAACTTAATGGAAGCAAACCATGTTTGAATACTAGTTATTACTCATTAAAGTGAACCATTTCAAATGCAAAAACGATCTACTGAATTAAATAGATATATGAAATTTCATTATCACCTTCATTGTCAGTAATATGCTGACATTCCAGGTGATAATGAAAATACACCATCTACCAACTTAATGGAAGCAAACCATGTTTGAATACTAGTTATTACTCATTAAAGTGAACCATTTCAAATGCAAAAACGATCTACTGAATTAATTAGATATATGAAAGATCATTGTTACCTTTATTGTCAGTAATATGCTGAAATTCCAGGTGATAATGAAAATACACCATCTACATACTTAATGGAAACAAACCATGTTCGAATACTAGTTATTACTCATTAAAGTGAACCATTTCAAATGCAAAAACGATCTACTGAATTAATTAGACATATGAAAGTTCATTATCACCTTCATTGTCAGTAATATGCTGGCATTCCAGGTGATAATGAAAGTAAACCATCTACCAGCTTAATGGAAGCAAACCATGTTTGAATACTAGTTATTACTCATTAAAGTGAACCATTTCAAATGCAAAAACGATCTACTGAATTAATTAGATACATGAAATATCATTATCACCTTCATTGTCAGTAATATGCTGACATTCCAGGTGATAATGAAAATACACCATCTACATACTTAATGGAAACAAACCATGTTCGAATACTAGTTCTTACTCATTAAAGTGAACCATTTCAAATGCAAAAACGATCTACTGAATTAATTAGATATATGAAAGTTCATTATCACCTGCATTGTCCGTAATATGCTGACATTCCAGGTGATAATGAAAATACACCATCTACAAACTTAATGGAAGCAAACCATGTTTGAATACTAGTTATTACTCATTAAAGTGGACCATTTCAAATGCAAAAACGATCTACTGAATTAAATAGATATATGAAAGTTCATTATCACCTTCATTGTCAGTAATATGCTGACATTCCAGGTGATAATGAAAATACACCATCTACCAACTTAATGGAAGCAAACCATGTTTGAATACTAGTTATTACTCATTAAAGTGAACCATTTCAAATGCAAAAACGATCTACTGAATTAATTAGATATATGAAAGATCATTGTCACCTTCATTGTCAGTAATATGCTGAAATTCCAGGTGATAATGAAAATACACCATCTACATGCTTAATGGAAACAAACCATGTTTGAATACTAGTTATTACTCATTAAAGTGAACCATTTCAAATGCAGAAACGATCTACTGAATTAATTAGATACATGAAATATCATTATCACCTTCATTGTCAGTAATATGCTGACATTCCAGGTGATAATGAAAATACACCATCTACATACTTAATGGAAACAAACCATGTTCGAATACTAGTTCTTACTCATTAAAGTGAACCATTTCAAATGCAAAAACGATCTACTGAATTAATTAGATATATGAAAGTTCATTATCACCTGCATTGTCCGTAATATGCTGACATTCCAGGTGATAATGAAAATACACCATCTACAAACTTAATGGAAGCAAACCATGTTTGAATACTAGTTATTACTCATTAAAGTGGACCATTTCAAATGCAAAAACGATCTACTGAATTAAATAGATATATGAAAGTTCATTATCACCTTCATTGTCAGTAATATGCTGACATTCCAGGTGATAATGAAAATACACCATCTACCAACTTAATGGAAGCAAACCATGTTTGAATACTAGTTATTACTCATTAAAGTGAACCATTTCAAATGCAAAAACGATCTACTGAATTAATTAGATATATGAAAGATCATTGTCACCTTCATTGTCAGTAATATGCTGAAATTCCAGGTGATAATGAAAATACACCATCTACATACTTAATGGAAACAAACCATGTTCGAATACTAGTTATTACTCATTAAAGTGAACCATTTCAAATGCAAAAACGATCTACTGAATTAATTAGAAATATGAAAGTTCATTATCACCTGCATTGTCCGTAATATGCTGACATTCCAGGTGATAATGAAAATACACCATCTACCAACTTAATGGAAGCAAACCATGTTTGAATACTAGTTATTACTCATTAAAGTGAACCATTTCAAATGCAAAAACGATCTACTGAATTAATTAGATATATGAAAGTTCATTATCACCTGCATTGTCCGTAATATGCTGACATTCCAGGTGATAATGAAAATACACCATCTACAGGCTTAATGGAAGCAAACCATTTTTGAATACTAGTTATTACTCATTAAAATGAACCATTTCAAATGCAAAAACGATCTACTGAATTAATTAGATATATGAAAGATCATTATCACCTTCATTGTCAGTAATATGCTGACATTCCAGGTGATAATGAAAATACACCATCTACCAGCTTAATGGAAGCAAACCATGTTTGAATACTAGTTATTACTCATTAAAGTGAACCATTTCAAATGCAAAAACGATCTACTGAATTAAATAGATAGATGAAAGTTCATTATCACCTTCATTGTCAGTAATATGCTGACATTCCAGGTGATAATGAAAATACACCATCTACCAACTTAATGGAAGCAAACCAAGTTTGAGGACTAGCTATTACTCATTAAAGTGAACCATTTCAAATGCAAAAACGATCTACTGAATTAATTAGATATATGAAAGTTCATTATCACCTGCATTGTCCGTAATATGCTGACATTCCAGGTGATAATGAAAATACACCATCTACAAACTTAATGGAAGCAAACCATGTTTGAATACTAGTTATTACTCATTAAAGTGAACCATTTCAAATGCAAAAACGATCTACTGAATTAAATAGATATATGAAAGTTCATTATCACCTTCATTGTCAGTAATATGCTGACATTCCAGGTGATAATGAAAATACACCATCTACCAACTTAATGGAAGCAAACCATGTTTGAATAATAGTTATTACTCATTAAAGTGAACCATTTCAAATGCAAAAACGATCTACTGAATTAATTAGATATATGAAAGATCATTATCAACTTCATTGTCAGTAATATGCTGAAATTCCAGGTGATAATGAAAATACACCATCTACATACTTAATGGAAACAAACCATGTTTGAATACTAGTTATTACTCATTAAAGTGAACCATTTCAAATGCAAAAACGATCTACTGAATTAATTAGAAATATGAAAGTTCATTATCACCTGCATTGTCCGTAATATGCTGACATTCCAGGTGATAATGAAAATACACCATCTACAAACTTAATGGAAGCAAACCATGTTTGAATACTAGTTATTACTCATTAAAGTGAACCATTTCAAATGCAAAAAACGATCTACTGAATTAAATAGATATATGAAAGTTCATTATCACCTTCATTGTCAGTAATATGCTGACATTCCAGGTGATAATGAAAATACACCATCTACCAGCTTAATGGAAGCAAACCATGTTTGAATACTAGTTATTACTCATTAAAGTGAACCATTTCAAATGCAAAAACGATCTACTGAATTAAATAGATAGATGAAAGTTCATTATCACCTTCATTGTCAGTAATATGCTTACATTCCAGGTGATAATGAAAATACACCATCTACCAACTTAATGGAAGCAAACCAAGTTTGAGGACTAGCTATTACTCATTAAAGTGAACCATTTCAAATGCAAAAACGATCTACTGAATTAATTAGATATATGAAAGTTCATTATCACCTGCATTGTCCGTAATATGCTGACATTCCAGGTGATAATGAAAATACACCATCTACAAACTTAATGGAAGCAAACCATGTTTGAATACTAGTTATTACTCATTAAAGTGAACCATTTCAAATGCAAAAACGATCTACTGAATTAAATAGATATATGAAAGTTCATTATCACCTTCATTGTCAGTAATATGCTGACATTCCAGGTGATAATGAAAATACACCATCTACCAACTTAATGGAAGCAAACCATGTTTGAATAATAGTTATTACTCATTAAAGTGAACCATTTCAAATGCAAAAACGATCTACTGAATTAATTAGATATATGAAAGATCATTATCACCTTCATTGTCAGTAATATGCTGAAATTCCAGGTGATAATGAAAATACACCATCTACATACTTAATGGAAACAAACCATGTTTGAATACTAGTTATTACTCATTAAAGTGAACCATTTCAAATGCAAAAACGATCTACTGAATTAATTAGAAATATGAAAGTTCATTATCACCTGCATTGTCCGTAATATGCTGACATTCCAGGTGATAATGAAAATACACCATCTACAAACTTAATGGAAGCAAACCATGTTTGAATACTAGTTATTACTCATTAAAGTGAACCATTTCAAATGCAAAAAACGATCTACTGAATTAAATAGATATATGAAAGTTCATTATCACCTTCATTGTCAGTAATATGCTGACATTCCAGGTGATAATGAAAATACACCATCTACATACTTAATGGAAACAAACCATGTTCGAATACTAGTTATTACTCATTAAAGTGAACCATTTCAAATGCAAAAATGATCTACTGAATTAATTAGATATATGAAAGTTCATTATCACCTGCATTGTCCGTAATATGCTGACATTCCAGGTGATAATGAAAATACACCATCTACAAACTTAATGGAAGCAAACCATGTTTGAATACTAGTTATTACTCATTAAAGTGAACCATTTCAAATGCAAAAACGATCTACTGAATTAAATAGATATATGAAAGTTCATTATCACCTTCATTGTCAGTAATATGCTGACATTCCAGGTGATAATGAAAATACACCATCTACCAACTTAATGGAAGCAAACCATGTTTGAATAATAGTTATTACTCATTAAAGTGAACCATTTCAAATGCAAAAACGATCTACTGAAATAATTAGATATATGAAAGATCATTATCACCTTCATTGTCAGTAATATGCTGAAATTCCAGGTGATAATGAAAATACACCATCTACATACTTAATGGAAACAAACCATGTTTGAATACTAGTTATTACTCATTAAAGTGAACCATTTCAAATGCAAAAACGATCTACTGAATTAATTAGAAATATGAAAGTTCATTATCACCTGCATTGTCCGTAATATGCTGATATTCCAGGTGATAATGAAAATACACCATCTACAAACTTAATGGAAGCAAACCATGTTTGAATACTAGTTATTACTCATTAAAGTGAACCATTTCAAATGCAAAAAACGATCTACTGAATTAAATAGATATATGAAAGTTCATTATCACCTGCATTGTCCGTAATATGCTGACATTCCAGGTGATAATGAAAATACACCATCTACAAACTTAATGGAAGCAAACCATGTTTGAATACTAGTTATTACTCATTAAAGTGGACCATTTCAAATGCAAAAACGATCTACTGAATTAAATAGATATATGAAAGTTCATTATCACCTTCATTGTCAGTAATATGCTGACATTCCAGGTGATAATGAAAATACACCATCTACCAACTTAATGGAAGCAAACCATGTTTGAATACTAGTTATTACTCATTAAAGTGAACCATTTCAAATGCAAAAACGATCTACTGAATTAATTAGATATATGAAAGATCATTGTCACCTTCATTGTCAGTAATATGCTGAAATTCCAGGTGATAATGAAAATACACCATCTACATGCTTAATGGAAACAAACCATGTTTGAATACTAGTTATTACTCATTAAAGTGAACCATTTCAAATGCAGAAACGATCTACTGAATTAATTAGATACATGAAATATCATTATCACCTTCATTGTCAGTAATATGCTGACATTCCAGGTGATAATGAAAATACACCATCTACATACTTAATGGAAACAAACCATGTTCGAATACTAGTTCTTACTAATTAAAGTGAACCATTTCAAATGCAAAAACGATCTACTGAATTAATTAGATATATGAAAGTTCATTATCACCTGCATTGTCCGTAATATGCTGACATTCCAGGTGATAATGAAAATACACCATCTACAAACTTAATGGAAGCAAACCATGTTTGAATACTAGTTATTACTCATTAAAGTGGACCATTTCAAATGCAAAAACGATCTACTGAATTAAATAGATATATGAAAGTTCATTATCACCTTCATTGTCAGTAATATGCTGACATTCCAGGTGATAATGAAAATACACCATCTACCAACTTAATGGAAGCAAACCATGTTTGAATACTAGTTATTACTCATTAAAGTGAACCATTTCAAATGCAAAAACGATCTACTGAATTAATTAGATATATGAAAGATCATTGTCACCTTCATTGTCAGTAATATGCTGAAATTCCAGGTGATAATGAAAATACACCATCTACATACTTAATGGAAACAAACCATGTTCGAATACTAGTTATTACTCATTAAAGTGAACCATTTCAAATGCAAAAACGATCTACTGAATTAATTAGAAATATGAAAGTTCATTATCACCTGCATTGTCCGTAATATGCTGACATTCCAGGTGATAATGAAAATACACCATCTACCAACTTAATGGAAGCAAACCATGTTTGAATACTAGTTATTACTCATTAAAGTGAACCATTTCAAATGCAAAAACGATCTACTGAATTAATTAGATATATGAAAGTTCATTATCACCTGCATTGTCCGTAATATGCTGACATTCCAGGTGATAATGAAAATACACCATCTACCAGCTTAATGGAAGCAAACCATTTTTGAATACTAGTTATTACTCATTAAAATGAACCATTTCAAATGCAAAAACGATCTACTGAATTAATTAGATATATGAAAGATCATTATCACCTTCATTGTCAGTAATATGCTGACATTCCAGGTGATAATGAAAATACACCATCTACCAGCTTAATGGAAGCAAACCATGTTTGAATACTAGTTATTACTCATTAAAGTGAACCATTTCAAATGCAAAAACGATCTACTGAATTAAATAGATAGATGAAAGTTCATTATCACCTTCATTGTCAGTAATATGCTGACATTCCAGGTGATAATGAAAATACACCATCTACCAACTTAATGGAAGCAAACCAAGTTTGAGGACTAGCTATTACTCATTAAAGTGAACCATTTCAAATGCAAAAACGATCTACTGAATTAATTAGATATATGAAAGTTCATTATCACCTGCATTGTCCGTAATATGCTGACATTCCAGGTGATAATGAAAATACACCATCTACAAACTTAATGGAAGCAAACCATGTTTGAATACTAGTTATTACTCATTAAAGTGAACCATTTCAAATGCAAAAACGATCTACTGAATTAAATAGATATATGAAAGTTCATTATCACCTTCATTGTCAGTAATATGCTGACATTCCAGGTGATAATGAAAATACACCATCTACCAACTTAATGGAAGCAAACCATGTTTGAATAATAGTTATTACTCATTAAAGTGAACCATTTCAAATGCAAAAACGATCTACTGAATTAATTAGATATATGAAAGATCATTATCAACTTCATTGTCAGTAATATGCTGAAATTCCAGGTGATAATGAAAATACACCATCTACATACTTAATGGAAACAAACCATGTTTGAATACTAGTTATTACTCATTAAAGTGAACCATTTCAAATGCAAAAACGATCTACTGAATTAATTAGAAATATGAAAGTTCATTATCACCTGCATTGTCCGTAATATGCTGACATTCCAGGTGATAATGAAAATACACCATCTACAAACTTAATGGAAGCAAACCATGTTTGAATACTAGTTATTACTCATTAAAGTGAACCATTTCAAATGCAAAAAACGATCTACTGAATTAAATAGATATATGAAAGTTCATTATCACCTTCATTGTCAGTAATATGCTGACATTCCAGGTGATAATGAAAATACACCATCTACCAGCTTAATGGAAGCAAACCATGTTTGAATACTAGTTATTACTCATTAAAGTGAACCATTTCAAATGCAAAAACGATCTACTGAATTAAATAGATAGATGAAAGTTCATTATCACCTTCATTGTCAGTAATATGCTGACATTCCAGGTGATAATGAAAATACACCATCTACCAACTTAATGGAAGCAAACCAAGTTTGAGGACTAGCTATTACTCATTAAAGTGAACCATTTCAAATGCAAAAACGATCTACTGAATTAATTAGATATATGAAAGTTCATTATCACCTGCATTGTCCGTAATATGCTGACATTCCAGGTGATAATGAAAATACACCATCTACAAACTTAATGGAAGCAAACCATGTTTGAATACTAGTTATTACTCATTAAAGTGAACCATTTCAAATGCAAAAACGATCTACTGAATTAAATAGATATATGAAAGTTCATTATCACCTTCATTGTCAGTAATATGCTGACATTCCAGGTGATAATGAAAATACACCATCTACCAACTTAATGGAAGCAAACCATGTTTGAATAATAGTTATTACTCATTAAAGTGAACCATTTCAAATGCAAAAACGATCTACTGAATTAATTAGATATATGAAAGATCATTATCACCTTCATTGTCAGTAATATGCTGAAATTCCAGGTGATAATGAAAATACACCATCTACATACTTAATGGAAACAAACCATGTTTGAATACTAGTTATTACTCATTAAAGTGAACCATTTCAAATGCAAAAACGATCTACTGAATTAATTAGAAATATGAAAGTTCATTATCACCTGCATTGTCCGTAATATGCTGACATTCCAGGTGATAATGAAAATACACCATCTACAAACTTAATGGAAGCAAACCATGTTTGAATACTAGTTATTACTCATTAAAGTGAACCATTTCAAATGCAAAAAACGATCTACTGAATTAAATAGATATATGAAAGTTCATTATCACCTTCATTGTCAGTAATATGCTGACATTCCAGGTGATAATGAAAATACACCATCTACATACTTAATGGAAACAAACCATGTTCGAATACTAGTTATTACTCATTAAAGTGAACCATTTCAAATGCAAAAATGATCTACTGAATTAATTAGATATATGAAAGTTCATTATCACCTGCATTGTCCGTAATATGCTGACATTCCAGGTGATAATGAAAATACACCATCTACAAACTTAATGGAAGCAAACCATGTTTGAATACTAGTTATTACTCATTAAAGTGAACCATTTCAAATGCAAAAACGATCTACTGAATTAAATAGATATATGAAAGTTCATTATCACCTTCATTGTCAGTAATATGCTGACATTCCAGGTGATAATGAAAATACACCATCTACCAACTTAATGGAAGCAAACCATGTTTGAATAATAGTTATTACTCATTAAAGTGAACCATTTCAAATGCAAAAACGATCTACTGAAATAATTAGATATATGAAAGATCATTATCACCTTCATTGTCAGTAATATGCTGAAATTCCAGGTGATAATGAAAATACACAATCTACATACTTAATGGAAACAAACCATGTTTGAATACTAGTTATTACTCATTAAAGTGAACCATTTCAAATGCAAAAACGATCTACTGAATTAATTAGAAATATGAAAGTTCATTATCACCTGCATTGTCCGTAATATGCTGATATTCCAGGTGATAATGAAAATACACCATCTACAAACTTAATGGAAGCAAACCATGTTTGAATACTAGTTATTACTCATTAAAGTGAACCATTTCAAATGCAAAAAACGATCTACTGAATTAAATAGATATATGAAAGTTCATTATCACCTTCATTGTCAGTAATATGCTGACATTCCAGGTGATAATGAAAATACACCATCTACATACTTAATGGAAACAAACCATGTTCGAATACTAGTTATTACTCATTAAAGTGAACCATTTCAAATGCAAAAATGATCTACTGAATTAATTAGATATATGAAAGTTCATTATCACCTGCATTGTCCGTAATATGCTGACATTCCAGGTGATAATGAAAATACACCATCTACAAACTTAATGGAAGCAAACCATGTTTGAATACTAGTTATTACTCATTAAAGTGAACCACTTCAAATGCAAAAACGATCTACTGAATTAAATAGATATATGAAAGTTCATTATCACCTTCATTGTCAGTAATATGCTGACATTCAAGGTGATAATGAAAATGCACCATCTACCAACTTAATGGAAGCAAACCATGTTTGAATACTATTTATTACTCATTAAAGTGAAACATTTCAAATGCAAAAACGATCTACTGAATTAATTAGATATATGAAAGTTCATTATCACCTTCATTGTCAGTAATATGCTGACATTCCAGGTGATAATGAAAATACACCATCTACCAACTTAATGGAAGCAAACCATGTTTGAATACTAGTTATTACTCATTAAAGTGAACCATTTCAAATGCAAAAACGATCTACTGAATTAATTAGATATATGAAAGATCATTATCACCTTCATTGTCAGTAATATGCTGAAATTCCAGGTGATAATGAAAATACACCATCTACATACTTAATGGAAACAAACCATGTTCGAATACTAGTTATTACTCATTAAAGTGAACCATTTCAAATGCAAAAACGATCTACTGAATTAATTAGAAATATGAAAGTTCATTATCACCTGCATTGTCCGTAATATGCTGACATTCCAGGTGATAATGAAAATACACCATCTACAAACTTAATGGAAGCAAACCATGTTTGAATACTAGTTATTACTCATTAAAGTGAACCATTTCAAATGCAAAAAACGATCTACTGAATTAAATAGATATATGAAAGTTCATTATCACCTTCATTGTCAGTAATATGCTGACATTCCAGGTGATAATGAAAATACACCATCTACATACTTAATGGATACAAACCATGTTCGAATACTAGTTATTACTCATTAAAGTGAACCATTTCAAATGCAAAAAACGATCTACTGAATTAAATAGATATATGAAAGTTCATTATCACCTTCATTGTCAGTAATATGCTGACATTCCAGGTGATAATGAAAATACACCAACTACCAACTTAATGGAAGCAAACCATGTTTGAATACTAGTTATTACTCATTAAAGTGAAAAATTTCAAATGCAAAAACGATCTACTGAATTAAATAGATATTTGAAAGTTCATTATCACCTTCATTGTCAGTAATATGCTGACATTCCAGGTGATAATGAAAATACACCATCTACCAACTTAATGGAAGCAAACCATGTTTGAATACTAGTTATTACTCATTAAAGTGAACCATTTCAAATGCAAAAACGATCTACTGAATTAATTAGATATATGAAAGTTCATTATCACCTGCATTGTCCGTAATATGCTGACATTCCAGGTGATAATGAAAATACACCATCTACCAACATAATGGAAGCAAACCAAGTTTGAGGACTAGTTATTACTCATTAAAGTGAACCATTTCAAATGCAAAAACGATCTACTGAATTAATTAGATATATGGAAGTTCATTATCACCTTCATTGTCAGTAATATGCTGACATTCCAGGTGATAATGAAAATACACCATCTACATACTTAATGGATACAAACCATGTTCGAATGCTAGTTATTACTCATTAAAGTGAACCATTTCAAATGCAAAAATGATCTACTGAATTAATTAGATATATGAAAGTTCATTATCACCTGCAATGTACGTAATATGCTGACATTCCAGGTTATAATGAAAATACACCATCTACAAACTTAATGGAAGCAAACCATGTTTGAATACTAGTTATTACTCATTAAAGTGAACCATTTCAAATGCAAAAACGATCTACTGAATTAAATAGATATATGATAGTTCATCATCACCTTCATTGTCAGTAATATGCTGACATTCCAGGTGATAATGAAAATACACCATCTACATACTTAATGGAAACAAACCATGTTCGAATACTAGTTATTACTCATTAAAGTGAAACTTTTCAAATGCAAAAATGATCTACTGAATTAATTAGATATATGAAAGTTCATTATCACCTGCATTGTCCGTAATATGCTGACATTCCAGGTGATAATGAAAATACACCATCTACAAACTTAATGGAAGCAAACCATGTTTGAATACTAGTTATTACTCATTAAAGTGAACCATTTCAAATGCAAAAAACGATCTACTGAATTAAATAGATATATGAAAGTTCATTATCACCTTCATTGTCAGTAATATGCTGACATTCCAGGTGATAATGAAAATACACCAACTACCAACTTAATGGAAGCAAACCATGTTTGAATACTAGTTATTACTCATTAAAGTGAAAAATTTCAAATGCAAAAACGATCTACTGAATTAAATAGATATTTGAAAGTTCATTATCACCTTCATTGTCAGTAATATGCTGACATTCCAGGTGATAATGAAAATACACCATCTACCAACTTAATGGAAGCAAACCATGTTTGAATACTAGTTATTACTCATTAAAGTGAACCATTTCAAATGCAAAAACGATCTACTGAATTAATTAGATATATGAAAGTTCATTATCACCTGCATTGTCCGTAATATGCTGACATTCCAGGTGATAATGAAAATACACCATCTACCAACATAATGGAAGCAAACCAAGTTTGAGGACTAGTTATTACTCATTAAAGTGAACCATTTCAAATGCAAAAACGATCTACTGAATTAATTAGATATATGGAAGTTCATTATCACCTTCATTGTCAGTAATATGCTGACATTCCAGGTCATAATGAAAATACACCATCTACATACTTAATGGATACAAACCATGTTCGAATACTAGTTATTACTCATTAAAGTGAACCATTTCAAATGCAAAAATGATCTACTGAATTAATTAGATATATGAAAGTTCATTATCACCTGCAATGTCCGTAATATGCTGACATTCCAGGTGATAATGAAAATACACCATCTACAAACTTAATGGAAGCAAACCATGTTTGAATACTAGTTATTACTCATTAAAGTGAACCATTTCAAATGCAAGAACGATCTACTGAATTAAATAGATATATGAAAGTTCATCATCACCTTCATTGTCAGTAATATGCTGACATTCCAGGTGATAATGAAAATACACCATCTACATACTTAATGGAAACAAACCATGTTCGAATACTAGTTATTACTCATTAAAGTGAACCATTTCAAATGCAAAAATGATCTACTGAATTAATTAGATATATGAAAGTTCATTATCACCTGCATTGTCCGTAATATGCTGACATTCCAGGTGATAATGAAAATACACCATCTACGAACTTAATGGAAGCAAACCATGTTTGAATACTAGTTATTACTCATTAAAGTGAATCATTTCAAATGCAAAAACGATCTACTGAATTAAATAGATATATGAAAGTTCATTATCACCTTCATTGTCAGTAATATGCTGACATTCCAGGTGATAATGAAAATGCACCATCTACCAACTTAATGGAAGCAAACCATGTTTGAATACTAGTTATTACTCATTAAAGTGAAACATTTCAAAAGCAAAAACGATCTACTGAATTAATTAGATATATGAAAGTTCATTATCACCTTCATTGTCAGTAATATGCTGACATTCCAGGTGATAATGAAAATACACCATCTACCAACTTAATGGAAGCAAACCATGTTTGAATACTAGTTATTACTCATTAAAGTGAACCATTTCAAATGCAAAAACGATCTACTGAATTAATTAGATATATGAAAGATCATTGTCACCTTCATTGTCAGTAATATGCTGAAATTCCAGGTGATAATGAAAATACACCATCTACATACTTAATGGAAACAAACCATGTTCGAATACTAGTTATTACTCATTAAAGTGAACCATTTCAAATGCAAAAACGATCTACTGAATTAATTAGAAATATGAAAGTTCATTATCACCTGCATTGTCCGTAATATGCTGACATTCCAGGTGATAATGAAAATACACCATCTACCAACTTAATGGAAGCAAACCATGTTTGAATACTAGTTATAACTCATTAAAGTGAACCATTTCAAATGCAAAAACGATCTACTGAATTAATTAGATATATGAAAGTTCATTATCACCTGCATTGTCCGTAATATGCTGACATTCCAGGTGATAATGAAAATACACCATCTACCAGCTTAATGGAAGCAAACCATTTTTGAATACTAGTTATTACTCATTAAAGTGAACCATTTCAAATGCAAAAACGATCTACTGAATTAATTAGATATATGAAAGATCATTATCACCTTCATTGTCAGTAATATGCTGACATTCCAGGTGATAATGAAAATACACCATCTACCAGCTTAATGGAAGCAAACCATGTTTGAATACTAGTTATTACTCATTAAAGTGAACCATTTCAAATGCAAAAACGATCTACTGAATTAAATAGATAGATGAAAGTTCATTATCACCTTCATTGTCAGTAATATGCTGACATTCCAGGTGATAATGAAAATACACCATCTACCAACTTAATGGAAGCAAACCAAGTTTGAGGACTAGCTATTACTCATTAAAGTGAACCATTTCAAATGCAAAAACGATCTACTGAATTAATTAGATATATGAAAGTTCATTATCACCTGCATTGTCCGTAATATGCTGACATTCCAGGTGATAATGAAAATACACCATCTACAAACTTAATGGAAGCAAACCATGTTTGAATACTAGTTATTACTCATTAAAGTGAACCATTTCAAATGCAAAAACGATCTACTGAATTAAATAGATATATGAAAGTTCATTATCACCTTCATTGTCAGTAATATGCTGACATTCCAGGTGATAATGAAAATACACCATCTACCAACTTAATGGAAGCAAACCATGTTTGAATAATAGTTATTACTCATTAAAGTGAACCATTTCAAATGCAAAAACGATCTACTGAATTAATTAGATATATGAAAGATCATTATCACCTTCATTGTCAGTAATATGCTGAAATTCCAGGTGATAATGAAAATACACCATCTACATACTTAATGGAAACAAACCATGTTCGAATACTAGTTATTACTCATTAAAGTGAACCATTTCAAATGCAAAAACGATCTACTGAATTAATTAGAAATATGAAAGTTCATTATCACCTGCATTGTCCGTAATATGCTGACATTCCAGGTGATAATGAAAATACACCATCTACAAACTTAATGGAAGCAAACCATGTTTGAATACTAGTTATTACTCATTAAAGTGAACCATTTCAAATGCAAAAAACGATCTACTGAATTAAATAGATATATGAAAGTTCATTATCACCTTCATTGTCAGTAATATGCTGACATTCCAGGTGATAATGAAAATACACCATCTACATACTTAATGGAAACAAACCATGTTCGAATACTAGTTATTACGCATTAAAGTGAACCATTTCAAATGCAAAAATGATCTACTGAATTAATTAGATATATGAAAGTTCATTATCACCTGCATTGTTTGTAATATGCTGACATTCCAGGTGATAATGAAAATACACCATCTACAAACTTAATGGAAGCAAACCATGTTTGAATACTAGTTATTACTCATTAAAGTGAACCATTTCAAATGCAAAAACGATCTACTGAATTAAATAGATATATGAAAGTTCATTATCACCTTCATTGTCAGTAATATGCTGACATTCAAGGTGATAATGAAAATGCACCATCTACCAACTTAATGGAAGCAAACTATGTTTGAATACTATTTATTACTCATTAAAGTGAAACATTTCAAATGCAAAAACGATCTACTGAATTAATTAGATATATGAAAGTTCATTATCACCTTCATTGTCAGTAATATGCTGACATTCCAGGTGATAATGAAAATACACCATCTACCAACTTAATGGAAGCAAACCATGTTTGAATACTAGTTATTACTCATTAAAGTGAACCATTTCAAATGCAAAAACGATCTACTGAATTAATTAGATATATGAAAGATCATTATCACCTTCATTGTCAGTAATATGCTGACATTCCAGGTGATAATGAAAATACACCATCTACATACTTAATGGAAACAAACCATGTTCGAATACTAGTTATTACTCATTAAAGTGAACCATTTCAAATGCAAAAACGATCTACTGAATTAATTAGAAATATGAAAGTTCATTATCACCTGCATTGTCCGTAATATGCTGACATTCCAGGTGATAATGAAAATACACCATCTACAAACTTAATGGAAGCAAACCATGTTTGAATACTAGTTATTACTCATTAAAGTGAACCATTTCAAATGCAAAAAACGATCTACTGAATTAAATAGATCTATGAAAGTTCATTATCACCTTCATTGTCAGTAATATGCTGACATTCCAGGTGATAATGAAAATACACCATCTACATACTTAATGGATACAAACCATGTTCGAATACTAGTTATTACTCATTAAAGTGAACCATTTCAAATGCAAAAATGATCTACTGAATTAATTAGATATATGAAAGTTCATTATCACCTGCATTGTCCGTAATATGCTGACATTCCAGGTGATAATGAAAATACACCATCTACAAACTTAATGGAAGCAAACCATGTTTGAATACTAGTTATTACTCATTAAAGTGAACCATTTCAAATGCAAAAACGATCTACTGAATTAAATAGATATATGAAAGTTCATTATCACCTTCATTGTCAGTAATATGCTGACATTCCAGGTGATAATGAAAATGCACCATCTACCAACTTAATGGAAGCAAACTATGTTTGAATACTATTTATTACTCATTAAAGTGAAACATTTCAAATGCAAAAACGATCTACTGAATTAATTAGATATATGAAAGTTCATTATCACCTTCATTGTCAGTAATATGCTGACATTCCAGGTGATAATGAAAATACACCATCTACCAACTTAATGGAAGCAAACCATGTTTGAATACTAGTTATTACTCATTAAAGTGAACCATTTCAAATGCAAAAACGATCTACTGAATTAATTAGATATATGAAAGATCATTATCACCTTCATTGTCAGTAATATGCTGACATTCCAGGTGATAATGAAAATACACCATCTACATACTTAATGGAAACAAACCATGTTCGAATACTAGTTATTACTCATTAAAGTGAACCATTTCAAATGCAAAAACGATCTACTGAATTAATTAGAAATATGAAAGTTCATTATCACCTGCATTGTCCGTAATATGCTGACATTCCAGGTGATAATGAAAATACACCATCTACAAACTTAATGGAAGCAAACCATGTTTGAATACTAGTTATTACTCATTAAAGTGAACCATTTCAAATGCAAAAAACGATCTACTGAATTAAATAGATCTATGAAAGTTCATTATCACCTTCATTGTCAGTAATATGCTGACATTCCAGGTGATAATGAAAATACACCATCTACATACTTAATGGATACAAACCATGTTCGAATACTAGTTATTACTCATTAAAGTGAACCATTTCAAATGCAAAAATGATCTACTGAATTAATTAGATATATGAAAGTTCATTATCACCTGCATTGTCCGTAATATGCTGACATTCCAGGTGATAATGAAAATACACCATCTACAAACTTAATGGAAGCAAACCATGTTTGAATACTAGTTATTACTCATTAAAGTGAACCATTTCAAATGCAAAAACGATCTACTGAATTAAATAGATATATGAAAGTTCATTATCACCTTCATTGTCAGTAATATGCTGACATTCCAGGTGATAATGAAAATGCACCATCTACCAACTTAATGGAAGCAAACCATGTTTGAATACTAGTTATTACTCAGTAAAGTGAAACATTTCAAATGCAAAAACGATCTACTGAATTAATTAGATATATGAAAGATCATTATCACCTTCATTGTCAGTAATATGATGAAATTCCAGGTGATAATGAAAATACACCATCTACATACTTAATGGAAACAAACCATGTTCGAATACTAGTTATTACTCATTAAAGTGAACCATTTCAAATGCAAAAACGATCTACTGAATTAATTAGAAATATGAAAGTTCATTATCACCTGCATTGTCCGTAATATGCTGACATTCCAGGTGATAATGAAAATACACCATCTACAAACTTAATGGAAGCAAACCATGTTTGAATACTAGTTATTACTCATTAAAGTGAACCATTTAAAATGCAAAAAACGATCTACTGAATTAAATAGATATATGAAAGTTCATTATCACCTTCATTGTCAGTAATATGCTGACATTCCAGGTGATAATGAAAATACACCAACTACCAACTTAATGGAAGCAAACCATGTTTGAATACTAGTTATTACTCATTAAAGTGAAAAATTTCAAATGCAAAAACGATCTACTGAATTAAATAGATATTTGAAAGTTCATTATCACCTTCATTGTCAGTAATATGCTGACATTCCAGGTGATAATGAAAATACACCATCTACCAACTTAATGGAAGCAAACCATGTTTGAATACTAGTTATTACTCATTAAAGTGAACCATTTCAAATGCAAAAACGATCTACTGAATTAAATGGATAGATGAAAGTTCACTATCACCTTCATTGTCAGTAATATGCTGACATTGCAGGTGATAATGAAAATACACCATCTACCAACATAATGGAAGCAAACCAAGTTTGAGGACTAGTTATTACTCATTAAAGTGAACCATTTCAAATGCAAAAACGATCTACTGAATTAATTAGATATATGGAAGTTCATTATCACCTTCATTGTCAGTAATATGCTGACATTCCAGGTGATAATGAAAATGCACCATCTACATACTTAATGGATACAAACTATGTTCGAATACTAGTTATTACTCATTAAAGTGAACCATTTCAAATGCAAAAATGATCTACTGAATTAATTAGATATAGGAAAGTTCATTATCACCTGCAATGTCCGTAATTATGCTGACATTCCAGGTGATAATGAAAATACACCATCTACAAACTTAATGGAAGCAAACCATGTTTGAATACTAGTTATTACTCATTAAAGTGAACCATTTCAAATGCAAAAACGATCTACTGAATTAAATAGATATATGAAAGTTCATCATCACCTTCATTGTCAGTAATATGCTGACATTCCAGGTGATAATGAAAGTACACCTTCTACATACTTAATGGAAACAAACCATGTTCGAATACTAGTTATTACTCATTAAAGTGAACCATTTCAAATGCAAAAATGATCTACTGAATTAATTAGATATATGAAAGTTCATTATCACCTTCATTGTCAGTAATATGCTGACATTCCAGGTGATAATGAAAATACACCATCTACCAACTTAATGGAAGCAAACCATGTTTGAATACTAGTTATTACTCATTAAAGTGAACCATTTCAAATGCAAAAACGATCTACTGAATTAATTAGATATATGAAAGATCATTGTCACCTTCATTGTCAGTAATATGCTGAAATTCCAGGTGATAATGAAAATACACCATCTACATACTTAATGGAAACAAACCATGTTCGAATACTAGTTATTACTCATTAAAGTGAACCATTTCAAATGCAAAAACGATCTACTGAATTAATTAGAAATATGAAAGTTCATTATCACCTGCATTGTCCGTAATATGCTGACATTCCAGGTGATAATGAAAATACACCATCTACCAACTTAATGGAAGCAAACCATGTTTGAATACTAGTTATTACTCATTAAAGTGAACCATTTCAAATGCAAAAACGATCTACTGAATTAATTAGATATATGAAAGTTCATTATCACCTGCATTGTCCGTAATATGCTGACATTCCAGGTGATAATGAAAATACACCATCTACCAGCTTAACGGAAGCAAACCATTTTTGAATACTAGTTATTACTCATTAAAGTGAACCATTTCAAATGCAAAAACGATCTACTGAATTAATTAGATATATGAAAGATCATTATCACCTTCATTGTCAGTAATATGCTGACATTCCAGGTGATAATGAAAATACACCATCTACCAGCTTAATGGAAGCAAACCATGTTTGAATACTAGTTATTACTCATTAAAGTGAACCATTTCAAATGCAAAAACGATCTACTGAATTAAATAGATAGATGAAAGTTCATTATCACCTTCATTGTCAGTAATATGCTGACATTCCAGGTGATAATGAAAATACACCATCTACCAACTTAATGGAAGCAAACCAAGTTTGAGGACTAGCTATTACTCATTAAAGTGAACCATTTCAAATGCAAAAACGATCTACTGAATTAATTAGATATATGAAAGTTCATTATCACCTGCATTGTCCGTAATATGCTGACATTCCAGGTGATAATGAAAATACACCATCTACAAACTTAATGGAAGCAAACCATGTTTGAATACTAGTTATTACTCATTAAAGTGAACCATTTCAAATGCAAAAACGATCTACTGAATTAAATAGATATATGAAAGTTCATTATCACCTTCATTGTCAGTAATATGCTGACATTCCAGGTGATAATGAAAATACACCATCTACCAACTTAATGGAAGCAAACCATGTTTGAATAATAGTTATTACTCATTAAAGTGAACCATTTCAAATGCAAAAACGATCTACTGAATTAATTAGATATATGAAAGATCATTATCACCATCATTGTCAGTAATATGCTGAAATTCCAGGTGATAATGAAAATACACCATCTACATACTTAATGGAAACAAACCATGTTCGAATACTAGTTATTACTCATTAAAGTGAACCATTTCAAATGCAAAAACGATCTACTGAATTAATTAGAAATATGAAAGTTCATTATCACCTGCATTGTCCGTAATATGCTGACATTCCAGGTGATAATGAAAATACACCATCTACAAACTTAATGGAAGCAAACCATGTTTGAATACTAGTTATTACTCATTAAAGTGAACCATTTCAAATGCAAAAAACGATCTACTGAATTAAATAGATATATGAAAGTTCATTATCACCTTCATTGTCAGTAATATGCTGACATTCCAGGTGATAATGAAAATACACCATCTACATACTTAATGGAAACAAACCATGTTCGAATACTAGTTATTACTCATTAAAGTGAACCATTTCAAATGCAAAAATGATCTACTGAATTAATTAGATATATGAAAGTTCATTATCACCTGCATTGTTTGTAATATGCTGACATTCCAGGTGATAATGAAAATACACCATCTACAAACTTAATGGAAGCAAACCATGTTTGAATACTAGTTATTACTCATTAAAGTGAACCATTTCAAATGCAAAAACGATCTACTGAATTAAATAGATATATGAAAGTTCATTATCACCTTCATTGTCAGTAATATGCTGACATTCAAGGTGATAATGAAAATGCACCATCTACCAACTTAATGGAAGCAAACTATGTTTGAATACTATTTATTACTCATTAAAGTGAACCATTTCAAATGCAAAAACGATCTACTGAATTAATTAGAAATATGAAAGTTCATTATCACCTGCATTGTCCGTAATATGCTGACATTCCAGGTGATAATGAAAATACACCATCTACAAACTTAATGGAAGCAAACCATGTTTGAATACTACTTATTACTCATTAAAGTGAACCATTTAAAATGCAAAAAACGATCTACTGAATTAAATAGATATATGAAAGTTCATTATCACCTTCATTGTCAGTAATATGCTGACATTCCAGGTGATAATGAAAATACACCAACTACCAACTTAATGGAAGCAAACCATGTTTGAATACTAGTTATTACTCATTAAAGTGAAAAATTTCAAATGCAAAAACGATCTACTGAATTAAATAGATATTTGAAAGTTCATTATCACCTTCATTGTCAGTAATATGCTGACATTCCAGGTGATAATGAAAATACACCATCTACCAACTTAATGGAAGCAAACCATGTTTGAATACTAGTTATTACTCATTAAAGTGAACCATTTCAAATGCAAAAACGATCTACTGAATTAAATGGATAGATGAAAGTTCACTATCACCTTCATTGTCAGTAATATGCTGACATTGCAGGTGATAATGAAAATACACCATCTACCAACATAATGGAAGCAAACCAAGTTTGAGGACTAGTTATTACTCATTAAAGTGAACCATTTCAAATGCAAAAACGATCTACTGAATTAATTAGATATATGGAAGTTCATTATCACCTTCATTGTCAGTAATATGCTGACATTCCAGGTGATAATGAAAATGCACCATCTACATACTTAATGGATACAAACCATGTTCGAATACTAGTTATTACTCATTAAAGTGAACCATTTCAAATGCAAAAATGATCTACTGAATTAATTAGATATAGGAAAGTTCATTATCACCTGCAATGTCCGTAATTATGCTGACATTCCAGGTGATAATGAAAATACACCATCTACAAACTTAATGGAAGCAAACCATGTTTGAATACTAGTTATTACTCATTAAAGTGAACCATTTCAAATGCAAAAACGATCTACTGAATTAAATAGATATATGAAAGTTCATCATCACCTTCATTGTCAGTAATATGCTGACATTCCAGGTGATAATGAAAGTACACCTTCTACATACTTAATGGAAACAAACCATGTTCGAATACTAGTTATTACTCATTAAAGTGAACCATTTCAAATGCAAAAATGATCTACTGAATTAATTAGATATATGAAAGTTCATTATCACCTTCATTGTCAGTAATATGCTGACATTCCAGGTGATAATGAAAATACACCATCTACCAACTTAATGGAAGCAAACCATGTTTGAATACTAGTTATTACTCATTAAAGTGAACCATTTCAAATGCAAAAACGATCTACTGAATCAAATAGATAGATGAAAGTTCATTATCACCTTCATTGTCAGTAATATGCTGACATTCCAGGTGATAATGAAAATACACCATCTACCAACTTAATGGAAGCAAACCAAGTTTGAGGACTAGCTATTACTCATTAAAGTGAACCATTTCAAATGCAAAAACGATCTACTGAATTAATTAGATATATGAAAGTTCATTATCACCTGCATTGTCCGTAATATGCTGACATTCCAGGTGATAATGAAAATACACCATCTACAAACTTAATGGAAGCAAACCATGTTTGAATACTAGTTATTACTCATTAAAGTGAACCATTTCAAATGCAAAAACGATCTACTGAATTAAATAGATATATGAAAGTTCATTATCACCTTCATTGTCAGTAATATGCTGACATTCCAGGTGATAATGAAAATACACCATCTACCAACTTAATGGAAGCAAACCATGTTTGAATAATAGTTATTACTCATTAAAGTGAACCATTTCAAATGCAAAAACGATCTACTGAATTAATTAGATATATGAAAGATCATTATCACCTTCATTGTCAGTAATATGCTGAAATTCCAGGTGATAATGAAAATACACCATCTACATACTTAATGGAAACAAACCATGTTCGAATACTAGTTATTACTCATTAAAGTGAACCATTTCAAATGCAAAAACGATCTACTGAATTAATTAGAAATATGAAAGTTCATTATCACCTGCATTGTCCGTAATATGCTGACATTCCAGGTGATAATGAAAATACACCATCTACAAACTTAATGGAAGCAAACCATGTTTGAATACTAGTTATTACTCATTAAAGTGAACCATTTCAAATGCAAAAAACGATCTACTGAATTAAATAGATATATGAAAGTTCATTATCACCTTCATTGTCAGTAATATGCTGACATTCCAGGTGATAATGAAAATACACCATCTACATACTTAATGGAAACAAACCATGTTCGAATACTAGTTATTACTCATTAAAGTGAACCATTTCAAATGCAAAAATGATCTACTGAATTAATTAGATATATGAAAGTTCATTATCACCTGCATTGTTTGTAATATGCTGACATTCCAGGTGATAATGAAAATACACCATCTACAAACTTAATGGAAGCAAACCATGTTTGAATACTAGTTATTACTCATTAAAGTGAACCATTTCAAATGCAAAAACGATCTACTGAATTAAATAGATATATGAAAGTTCATTATCACCTTCATTGTCAGTAATATGCTGACATTCAAGGTGATAATGAAAATGCACCATCTACCAACTTAATGGAAGCAAACTATGTTTGAATACTATTTATTACTCATTAAAGTGAAACATTTCAAATGCAAAAACGATCTACTGAATTAATTAGATATATGAAAGTTCATTATCACCTTCATTGTCAGTAATATGCTGACATTCCAGGTGATAATGAAAATACACCATCTACCAACTTAATGGAAGCAAACCATGTTTGAATACTAGTTATTACTCATTAAAGTGAACCATTTCAAATGCAAAAACGATCTACTGAATTAATTAGATATATGAAAGATCATTATCACCTTCATTGTCAGTAATATGCTGAAATTCCAGGTGATAATGAAAATACACCATCTACATACTTAATGGAAACAAACCATGTTCGAATACTAGTTATTACTCATTAAAGTGAACCATTTCAAATGCAAAAACGATCTACTGAATTAATTAGAAATATGAAAGTTCATTATCACCTGCATTGTCCGTAATATGCTGACATTCCAGGTGATAATGAAAATACACCATCTACAAACTTAATGGAAGCAAACCATGTTTGAATACTAGTTATTACTCATTAAAGTGAACCATTTCAAATGCAAAAAACGATCTACTGAATTAAATAGAAATATGAAAGTTCATTATCACCTTCATTGTCAGTAATATGCTGACATTCCAGGTGATAATGAAAATACACCATCTACATACTTAATGGATACAAACCATGTTCGAATACTAGTTATTACTCATTAAAGTGAACCATTTCAAATGCAAAAATGATCTACTGAATTAATTAGATATATGAAAGTTCATTATCACCTGCATTGTCCGTAATATGCTGACATTCCAGGTGATAATGAAAATACACCATCTACAAACTTAATGGAAGCAAACCATGTTTGAATACTAGTTATTACTCATTAAAGTGAACCATTTCAAATGCAAAAACGATCTACTGAATTAAATAGATATATGAAAGTTCATTATCACCTTCATTGTCAGTAATATGCTGACATTCCAGGTGATAATGAAAATGCACCATCTACCAACTTAATGGAAGCAAACCATGTTTGAATACTAGTTATTACTCAGTAAAGTGAAACATTTCAAATGCAAAAACGATCTACTGAATTAATTAGATATATGAAAGATCATTATCACCTTCATTGTCAGTAATATGATGAAATTCCAGGTGATAATGAAAATACACCATCTACATACTTAATGGAAACAAACCATGTTCGAATACTAGTTATTACTCATTAAAGTGAACCATTTCAAATGCAAAAACGATCTACTGAATTAATTAGAAATATGAAAGTTCATTATCACCTGCATTGTCCGTAATATGCTGACATTCCAGGTGATAATGAAAATACACCATCTACAAACTTAATGGAAGCAAACCATGTTTGAATACTAGTTATTACTCATTAAAGTGAACCATTTCAAATGCAAAAAACGATCTACTGAATTAAATAGATATATGAAAGTTCATTATCACCTTCATTGTCAGTAATATGCTGACATTCCAGGTGATAATGAAAATACACCAACTACCAACTTAATGGAAGCAAACCATGTTTGAATACTAGTTATTACTCATTAAAGTGAAAAATTTCAAATGCAAAAACGATCTACTGAATTAAATAGATATTTGAAAGTTCATTATCACCTTCATTGTCAGTAATATGCTGACATTCCAGGTGATAATGAAAATACACCATCTACCAACTTAATGGAAGCAAACCATGTTTGAATACTAGTTATTACTCATTAAAGTGAACCATTTCAATTGCAAAAACGATCTACTGAATTAAATGGATAGATGAAAGTTCATTATCACCTTCATTGTCAGTAATATGCTGACATTGCAGGTGATAATGAAAATACACCATCTACCAACATAATGGAAGCAAACCAAGTTTGAGGACTAGTTATTACTCATTAAAGTGAACCATTTCAAATGCAAAAACGATCTACTGAATTAATTAGATATATGGAAGTTCATTATCACCTTCATTGTCAGTAATATGCTGACATTCCAAGTGATAATGAAAATACACCTTCTACATACCTAATGGAAACAAACCATGTTTGAATACTAGTTATTACTCATTAAAGTGAACCATTTCAAATGCAAAAACGATCTACTGAATTAAATAGATATATGAAAGTTCATCATCACCTTCATTGTCAGTAATATGCTGACATTCCAGGTGATAATGAAAATACACCTTCTACATACTTAATGGAAACAAACCATGTTCGAATACTAGTTATTACTCATTAAAGTGAACCATTTCAAATGCAAAAATGATCTACTGAATTAATTAGATATATGAAAGTTCATTATCACCTGCATTGTCCGTAATATGCTGACATTCCAGGTGATAATGAAAATACACCATCTACAAACTTAATGGAAGCAAACCATGTTTGAATACTAGTTATTACTCATTAAAGTGAACCATTTCAAATGCAAAAACGATCTACTGAATTAATTAGATATATGGAAGTTCATTATCACCTTCATTGTCAGTAATATGCTGACATTCCAGGTGATAATGAAAATACACCTTCTACATACTTAATGGAAACAACCCATGTTCGAATACTAGTTATTACTCATTAAAGTGAACCATTTCAAATGCAAAAATGATCTACTGAATTAATTAGATATATGAAAGTTCATTATCACCTGCATTGTCCGTAATATGCTGACATTCCAGGTGATAATGAAAATATACCATCTACAAACTTAATGGAAGCAAACCATGTTTGAATACTAGTTATTACTCATTAAAGTGAACCATTTCAAATGCAAAAACGATCTACTGAATTAAATAGATATATGAAAGTTCATTATCACCTTCATTGTCAGTAATATGCTGACATTCCAGGTGATAATGAAAATGCACCATCTACCAACTTAATGGAAGCAAACCATGTTTGAATACTAGTTACTACTCATTAAAGTGAAACATTTCAAATGCAAAAACGATCTACTGAATTAATTAGATATATGAAAGTTCATTATCACCTTCATTGTCGGTAATATGCTGACATTCCAGGTGATAATGAAAATACACCATCTACCAACTTAATGGAAGCAAACCATGTTTGAATACTAGTTATTACTCATTAAAGTGAACCATTTCAAATGCAAAAACGATCTACTGAATTAATTAGATATATGAAAGATCATTATCACCTTCATTGTCAGTAATATGCTGAAATTCCAGGTGATAATGAAAATACACCATCTACATACTTAATGGAAACAAACCATGTTCGAATACTAGTTATTACTCATTAAAGTGAACCATTTCAAATGCAAAAACGATCTACTGAATTAATTAGAAATATGAAAGTTCATTATCACCTGCATTGTCCGTAATATGCTGACATTCCAGGTGATAATGAAAATACACCATCTACAAACTTAATGGAAGCAAACCATGTTTGAATACTAGTTATTACTCATTAAAGTGAACCATTTCAAATGCAAAAAACGATCTACTGAATTAAATAGATATATGAAAGTTCATTATCACCTTCATTGTCAGTAATATGCTGACATTCCAGGTGATAATGAAAATACACCATCTACATACTTAATGGATACAAACCATGTTCGAATACTAGTTATTACTCATTAAAGTGAACCATTTCAAATGCAAAAATGATCTACTGAATTAATTAGATATATGAAAGTTCATTATCACCTGCATTGTCCGTAATATGCTGACATTCCAGTGGTAATGAAAATACACCATCTACAAACTTAATGGAAGCAAACCATGTTTGAATACTAGTTATTACTCATTAAAGTGAACCATTTCAAATGCAAAAACGATCTACTGAATTAAATAGATATATGAAAGTTCATTATCACCTTCATTGTCAGTAATATGCTGACATTCCAGGTGATAATGAAAATGCACCATCTACCAACTTAATGGAAGCAAACCATGTTTGAATACTAGTTATTACTCATTAAAGTGAACCATTTCAAATGCAAAAACGATCTACTGAATTAATTAGAAATATGAAAGTTCATTATCACCTGCATTGTCCGTAATATGCTGACATTCCAGGTGATAATGAAAATACACCATCTACAAACTTAATGGAAGCAAACCATGTTTGAATACTAGTTATTACTCATTAAAGTGAACCATTTCAAATGCAAAAAACGATCTACTGAATTAAATAGATATATGAAAGTTCATTATCACCTTCATTGTCAGTAATATGCTGACATTCCAGGTGATAATGAAAATACACCAACTACCAACTTAATGGAAGCAAACCATGTTTGAATACTAGTTATTACTCATTAAAGTGAAAAATTTCAAATGCAAAAACGATCTACTGAATTAAATAGATATTTGAAAGTTCATTGTCACCTTCATTGTCAGTAATATGCTGACATTTTTTTTTTTTTTTTTTTACATCCATATAAAATATTACTACAAGGCTACATTCTACTATACTTTAAATAACTATGCAACACTACAGGACGATGCCATGGGAGCAAAAATAAATGTCAACACCATGGCCATAACATAAAGACATGGAACTAGACTAACAACTACGATACAGTTTGCTAATTAAGTCACTTACAAAAATACTATACGGTTCTACTACAATATCTAAGACAAAGACAAAAGAAAACAAAATAAAATAAAAAGAAAAGAAAAATTAAAGTTGAAAACAATGGTTACAAAACAACGCTACAATTGGGTGGCTTATGGAAGGGTCTGGTATAAGACTTCAATCGAATCGACCAGTTTTATGTATAAAATTTAATGTAAGTTCAAGGATATGCCTATTCACTGAGTCAGGAAAATCTTTATCACCATATAATAACAGTTTTAACAAAAAATCATGTGCAAGATCTACATATCCAAGTGGTCGTAGTAATGCAAAGATTCCAGCGAGGAGGTCCCGTCTATGTACATCAAAATAAGGGCAGAGCAACAAGAAGTGTTCCGTATCTTCAATGCCATCATTTGTTGGACACATGGGGTTTGTGGTATCTCTAAAATTGTGTTTAAATTTGTGATAATTTAGCTTGCTGAGACCGACTCTCAATTGAGTTAAAAAGGATAGGCCTTTTGGATCATGGATCCCATAAAAAGGCTTTCCAGGGGGGCGGATAGCTGACAGCAGCTTTTTCTTGAACACAGCAACAGATGGTGCAAGTCTTATCTCAGGTTTAAGATTATTCCATTCGGACAAACAATGGGGATAGAAGCTAGCTTTAAATTTGTCAGTCCTTGCCCTTATTTGCCCGATTACATCGCGCTTGCGAAGAGAGTATTGAAACTGCTGATGTGGTGGAATTGGATCCCTTGTATAGTCTGGAGTGAGATTGTTTGCAATTTTGAAGAACAAAGTAAGGCGTCTACTCCACCTGCGAAGACTTAACGATTCCCATCCTAGCTCTGCGTACAACTTCTCTCTAGATGTTCCCCTCCATGCTCCCGACACAGCCAAAGCAGCAGAGTACTGAACAGATTCTATCTTTTCCATTTGATTAGACAAGGTGGTATTACCACTGAACTCGCACAGATTTGGTGGATCATGGTATATAACATCTCCGTAATCTAAATGGGGTCGAACATAGAGCTTATACAGATCATTGAGGGTGTTCCTAGGCAGATAGCTAGAGAGAAACCTTAACATGCCAATCCCCTTCCTTGTTTTGGATATAGCTGATTTAATATGGGTGGAAAAAGATAACTTTGAGTCCAGGACTAGTCCTAAATGCTTGTGTTCGACTACTTGCATCACTGGTAAGTTATTGAAAAGAATTACAGGATAGTTAGCTTCAGCTTTTTTCTTTGAAAATATCAATTGGACTGCTTGCTTTTGTGGATCAGGATTAAATGACATCCTCCAATCATGAGCCCATTTGCTAATCAACTCCAGATCATGGTTCATGTCATTGGTAGCTGTATTTGAGTCGTGTACTATTGTAAACAGTGACGTATCATCAGCAAACAGTTTAACATTGCACTTTAAGTCTGCAGTGAGATCATTAATATAGACAAGGAAGAACAACGGGCCTAAAATGGATCCCTGCGGTACTCCTGCTGAAATATCTCCCCAATTTGAACACTGTCCGTTCAGTACTGTTCGCTGTTTTCGATTCCTTAGAAAATCTTGGATAAGACATAAAAGCTGTCCAGATACACCACATCGTTTCAGTTTATGGATTAGACCATCATGCCATACCCTGTCGAATGCTTTAGAAATGTCGAGATACACAGAGCGAACATCTAGAGGAGGGTTACAATCAAAGGCTCCAAAAATGGTGTGTGTTATCGAGATTAGCTGATTGATTGTTGAATCACCGGGACGAAAACCAGATTGATTTGGATTTAGTAATTCAGATGAAACAAGATGAGAGTAAAGAGAATCGAAGATGAGTTTTTCGAGAATTTTACCAAAAATTGGAAGCAATGAGATTGGACGATAGTTCCCCTTCAAGTTTTTCTCGTTCTTTTTATGAACAGGCACAACATTTGCATGTTTCCAAATATCAGGAAATATACCCTTACTCAAACAGTTTGAAAATATTATCTTTAATGGTACGATCAATGCAGAATATTATCTTTAATGGTACGATCAATGCCGACATTCCAGGTGATAATGAAAATACACCATCTACCAACTTAATGGAAGCAAACCATGTTTGAATACTAGTTATTACTCATTAAAGTGAACCATTTCAAATGCAAAAACGATCTACTGAATTAAATAGATAGATGAAAGTTCATTATCACCTTCATTGTCAGTAATATGCTGACATTCCAGGTGATGATGAAAATACACCATTTACCAACTTAATGGAAGCAAACCAAATTTGAGGACTAGTTATTACTCATTAAAGTGAACCATTTCAAATGCAAAAACGATCTACTGAATTAATTAGATATATGGAAGTTCATTATCACCTTCATTGTCAGTAATATGCTGACATTCCAGGTGATAATGAAAATACACCATCTACCAACTTAATGGAAGCAAACCATGTTTGAATACTAGTTATTACTCATTAAAGTGAACCATTTCAAATGCAAAAACGATCTACTGAATTAAATAGATAGATGAAAGTTCATTATCACCTTCATTGTCAGTAATATGCTGACATTCCAGGTGATGATGAAAATACACCATTTACCAACTTAATGGAAGCAAACCAAGTTTGAGGACTAGTTATTACTCATTAAAGTGAAACATTTAAAATGCAAAAACGATCTACTGAATTAAATAGATATATGAAAGTTCATTATCACCTGCATTGTCAGTAATATGCTGACATTCCAGGTGATAATGAAAATACACCATCTACCAACTTAATGGAAGCAAACCATGTTTGAATACTAGTTATTACTCATTAAAGTGAACCATTTCAAATGCAAAAACGATCTACTGAATTAAATAGATAGATGAAAGTTCATTATCACCTTCATTGTCAGTAATATGCTGACATTCCAGGTGATGATGAAAATACACCATCTACCAGCTTAATGGAAGCAAACCATGTTTGAATACTAGTTATTACTCATTAAAGTGAACCATTTCCAATGCAAAAACGATCTACTGAATTAATTAGACATATGAAAGTTCATTATCACCTTCATTGTCAGTAATATGCTGACATTCCATGTGATAATGAAAATACACCATCTACCAGCTTAATGGAAGCAAACCATGTTTGAATACTAGTTATTACTCATTAAAGTGAACCATTTCAAATGCAAAAACGATCTACTGAATTAAATAGATATATGAAAGTTCACTATCACCTTCATTGTCAGTAATATGCTGACATTCCAGGTGATAATGAAAATGCACCATCTACCAACTTAATGGAAGCAAACCATGTTTGAATACTAGTTATTACTCATTAAAGTGAAACATTTCAAATGCAAAAACGATCTACTGAATTAATTAGATATATGAAAGATCATTATCACCTTCATTGTCAGTAATATGCTGAAATTCCAGGTGATAATGAAAATACACCATCTACATACTTAATGGAAACAAACCATGTTCGAATACTAGTTATTACTCATTAAAGTGAACCATTTCAAATGCAAAAACGATCTACTGAATTAAATAGATAGATGAAAGTTCATTATCACCTTCATTGTCAGTAATATGCTGACATTCCAGGTGATAATGAAAATACACCATCTACATACTTAATGGAAACAAACCATGTTCGAATACTAGTTATTACTCATTAAAGTGAACCATTTCAAATGCAAAAACGATCTACTGAATTAAATAGATAGATGAAAGTTCATTATCACCTTCATTGTCAGTAATATGCTGACATTCCAGGTGATAATGAAAATACACCATCTACCAACTTAATGGAAGCAAACCAAGTTTGAGGACTAGTTATTACTCATTAAAGTGAACCATTTCAAATGCAAAAACGATCTACTGAATTAATTAGATATATGGAAGTTCATTATCACCTTCATTGTCAGTAATATGCTGACATTCCAGGTGATAATGAAAATACACCATCTACCAACTTAATGGAAGCAAACCATGTTTGAATACTAGTTATTACTCATTAAAGTGAACCATTTCAAATGCAAAAACGATCTACTGAATTAATTAGATATATGAAAGTTCATTATCACCTTCATTGTCAGTAATATGCTGACATTCCAGGTGATAATGAAAATACACCATCTACCAACTTAATGGAAGCAAACCAAGTTTGAGTACTAGTTATTACTCATTAAAGTGAACCATTTCAAATGCAAAAACGATCTACTGAATTAATTAGATTTATGAAAGATCATTATCACCTTCATTGTCAGTAATATGCTGACATTACAGGTGATAATGAAAATACACTATCTAACGACTTAATGGAAGCAAACCAAGTTTGAGTACTAGTTATTACTCATTAAAGTGAACCATTTCAAATGCAAAAACGATCTACTGAATTAATTAGATATATGAAAGTTCATTATCACCTTCATTGTCAGTAATATGCTGACATTCCAGGTGATAATGAAAATACACCATCTACCAGCTTAATGGAAGCAAACCATGTTTGAATACTAGTTATTACTCATTAAAGTGAACCATTTCAAATGCAAAAACGATCTACTGAATTGATTAGACATATGAAAGTTCATTATCACCTTCATTGTCAGTAATATGCTGACATTCCAGGTGATAATGAAAATACACCATCTACCAGCTTAATGGAAGCAAACCATTTTTGAATACTAGTTATTACTCATTAAAGTGAACCATTTCAAATGCAAAAACGAACTACTGAATTAATTAGATATATGAAAGATCATTATCACCTTCATTGTCAGTAATTTGCTGACATTCCAGATGATAATAAAAATACACCATCTACCAGCTTAATGGAAGCAAACCATGTTTGAATACTAGTTATTACTCATTAAAGTGAACCATTTTAAAATTAAAAAACGATCTACTGAATTAATTAGACATATGAAAGTTCATTATCACCTTCATTGTCAGTAATATGCTGACATTCCAGGTGATAATGAAAATAAACCATCTACCAGCTTAATGGAAGCAAACCATGTTTGAATACTAGTTATTACTCATTAAAGTGAACCATTTCAAATGCCAAAACGATCTACTGAATTAATTAGATATATGAAATATCATTATCACCTTCATTGTCAGTAATATGCTGACATTCCAGGTGATAATGAAAATACACCATCTACATACTTAATGGAAACAAACCATGTTCGAATACTAGTTATTACTCATTAAAGTGAACCATTTCAAATGCAAAAACGATCTACTGAATTAATCAGATATATGAAAGTTCATTATCACCTGCATTGTCCGTAATATGCTGACATTCCAGGTGATAATGAAAATACATCATCTACAAACTTAATGGAAGCAAACCATGTTTGAATACTAGTTATTACTCATTAAAGTGAACCATTTCAAATGCAAAAACGATCTACTGAATTAATTAGATATATGAAAGATCATTATCACCTTCATTGTCAGTAATATGCTGACATTCCAGGTGATAATGAAAATACACCATCTACCAGCTTAATGGAAGCAAACCATGTTTGAATACTAGTTATTACTCATTAAAGTGAACCATTTCAAATGCAAAAACGATCTACTGAATTAATTAGACATATGAAAGTTCATTATCACCTTCATTGTCAGTAATATGCTGACATTCCAGGTGATAATGAAAATAAACCATCTACCAGCTTAATGGAAGCAAACCATGTTTGAATACTAGTTATTACTCATTAAAGTGAACCATTTCAAATGCAAAAACGATCTACTGAATTAATTAGATATATGAAATATCATTATCACCTTCATTGTCAGTAATATGCTGACATTCCAGGTGATAATGAAAATACACCATCTACCAACTTAATGGAAGCAAACCATGTTTGAATACTAGTTATTACTCATTAAAGTGAACAATTTCAAATGCAAAAACGATCTACTGAATTAATTAGATATATGAAAGTTCATTATCACCTGCATTGTCCGTAATATGCTGACATTCCAGGTGACAATGAAAATACACCATCTACCAGCTTAATGGAAGCAAACCATTTTTGAATACTAGTTATTACTCATTAAAGTGAACCATTTCAAATGCAAAAACGATCTACTGAATTAATTAGATATATGAAAGATCATTATCACCTTCATTGTCAGTAATATGCTGACATTCCTAGTGATAATGAAAATACACCATCTACCAGCTTAATGGAAGCAAACCATGTTTGAATACTAGTTATTACTCATTAAAGTGAACCATTTCAAATGCAAAAACGATCTACTGAATTAATTAGACATATGAAAGTTCATTATCACCTTCATTGTCAGTAATATGCTGACATTCCAGGTGATAATGAAAATACACCATCTACAAATTTAGTGGAAGCAAACCATGTTTGAATACTAGTTATTACTCATTAAAGTGAACCATTTCAAATGCAAAAACGATCTACTGAATTAAATAGATATATGAAAGTTCATTATCACCTTCATTGTCAGTAATATGCTGACATTCCAGGTGATAATGAAAAAACACCATCTACCAACTTAATGGAAGCAAACCATGTTTGAATACTAGTTATTACTCATTAAAGTGAACCATTTCAAATGCAAAAACGATCTACTGAATTAATTAGATATGTGGAAGATCATTATCACCTTCATTGTCAGTAATATGCTGAAATTCCAGGTGATAATGAAAATACACCATCTACATACTTAATGGAAACATACCATGTTCGAATACTAGTTATTACTCATTAAAGTGAACCATTTCAAATGCAAAAACGATCTACTGAATTAATTAGAAATATGAAAGTTCATTATCACCTGCATTGTCCGTAATATGCTGACATTCCAGGTGATAATGAAAATACACCATCTACAAACTTAATGGAAGCAAACCATGTTTGAATACTAGTTATTACTGATTAAAGTGAACCATTTCAAATGCAAAAAACGATCTACTGAATTAAATAGATATATCAAAGTTCATTATCACCTTCATTGTCAGTAATATGCTGACATTCCAGGTGATAATGAAAATACACCATCTACCAACTTAATGGAAGCAAACCATGTTTGAATACTAGTTATTACTCATTAAAGTGAAAAATTTCAAATGCAAAAACGATCTACTGAATTAAATAGATATATGAAAGTTCATTATCACCTTCATTGTCAGTAATATGCTGACATTCCAGGTGATAATGAAAATACACCATCTACCAACTTAATGGAAGCAAACCATGTTTGAATACTAGTTATTACTCATTAAAGTGAACCATTTCAAATGCAAAAACGATCTACTGAATTAAATAGATAGATGAAAGTTCATTATCACCTTCATTGTCAGTAATATGCTGACATTCCAGATGATAATGAAAATACACTATCTACCAACTTAATGGAAGCAAACCAAGTTTGAGGACTAGTTATTACTCATTAAAGTGAACCATTTCAAATGCAAAAACGATCTACTGAATTAATTAGATATATGGAAGTTCATTATCACCTTCATTGTCAGTAATATGCTGACATTCCAGGTGATAATGAAAATACACCATCTACCAACTTAATGGAAGCAAACCATGTTTGAATACTAGTTATTACTCATTAAAGTGAACCATTTCAAATGCAAAAACGATCTACTGAATTAATTAGATATATGGAAGTTCATTATCACCTTCATTGTCAGTAATATGCTGACATTCCAGGTGATAATGAAAATACACCATCTACCAACTTAATGGAAGCAAACCATGTTTGAATACTAGTTATTACTCATTAAAGTGAACCATTTCAAATGCAAAAACGATCTACTGAATTAAATAGATAGATGAAAGTTCATTATCACCTTCATTGTCAGTAATATGCTGACATTCCAGATGATAATGAAAATACACCATCTACCAACTTAATGGAAGCAAACCAAGTTTGAGGACTAGTTATTACTCATTAAAGTGAACCATTTCAAATGCAAAAACGATCTACTGAATTAATTAGATATATGGAAGTTCATTATCACCTTCATTGTCAGTAATATGCTGACATTCCAGGTGATAATGAAAATACACCATCTACCAACTTAATGGAAGCAAACCATGTTTGAATACTAGTTATTACTCATTAAAGTGAACCATTTCAAATGCAAAAACGATCTACTGAATTAATTAGATATATGAAAGTTCATTATCACCTTCATTGTCAGTAATATGCTGACATTCCAGGTGATAATGAAAATACAGCATCTACCAACTTAATGGAAGCAAACCAAGTTTGAGTACTAGTTATTACTCATTAAAGTGAACCATTTCAAATGCAAAAACGATCTACTGAATTAATTAGATATATGAAAGATCATTATCACCTTCATTGTCAGTAATATGCTGACATTCCAGGTGATAATGAAAATACACCATCTACAAACTTAATGGAAGCAAACCATGTTTGAATACTAGTTATTACTCATCAAAGTGAACCATTTCAAATGCAAAAACGATCTACTGAATTAATTAGATATATGAAATATCATTATCACCTTCATTGTCAGTAATATGCTGACATTCCAGGTGATAATGAAAATACACCATCTACATACTTAATGGAAACAAACCATGTTCGAATACTAGTTATTACTCATTAAAGTGAACCATTTCAAATGCAAAAACGATCTACTGAATTAATTAGATATATGGAAGTTCATTATCACCTTCATTGTCAGTAATATGCTGACATTCCAGGTGATAATGAAAATACACCATCTACCAACTTAATGGAAGCAAACCAAGTTTGAGGACTAGTTATTACTCATTAAAGTGAACCATTTCAAATGCAAAAACGATCTACTGAATTAATTAGATATATGGAAGTTCATTATCACCTTCATTGTCAGTAATATGCTGACATTCCAGGTGATAATGAAAATACACCATCTACCAACTTAATGGAAGCAAACCATGTTTGAATACTAGTTATTACTTATCAAAGTGAACCATTTCAAATGCAAAAACGATCTACTGAATTAATTAGATATATGAAATATCATTATCACCTTCATTGTCAGTAATATGCTGACATTCCAGGTGATAATGAAAATACACCATCTACAAACTTAATGGAAGCAAACCATGTTTGAATACTAGTTATTACTCATTAAAGTGAACCATTTCAAATGCAAAAAACGATCTACTGAATTAAATAGATATATGAAAGTTCATTATCACCTTCATTGTCAGTAATATGCTGACATTCCAGGTGATAATGAAAATACACCATCTACCAACTTAATGGAATCAAACCATTTTTGAATACTAGTTATTACTCATTAAAGTGAAAAATTTCAAATGCAAAAACGATCTACTCAATTAAATAGATATATGAAAGTTCATTATCACCTTCATTGTCAGTAATATGCTGACATTCCAGGTGATAATGAAAATACACCATCTACCAACTTAATGGAAGCAAACCATGTTTGAATACTAGTTATTACTTATTAAAGTGAACCATTTCAAATGCAAAAACGATCTACTGAATTAAAGTTAGTAGACGGAGATAAATAGCCACCCAAGCTTGCCCAGTCCCTTTACACATGTAGAAGTTAAAAATAGATCTGGTGTCTCAGCCAATGAAAATCAGGAACTATTGCGGTGTATGGGGTGATCTCCATGAACAGTTTTTGTCTGTTTGTCTTTCAGGGATTTCCCCTTCTCGTTAACTCAGTGGCGTGATTGGAAGGGATGCGGTGATTGGTCAATTCAAATGGTCAATTCAATTCAGCAAGTTTTCAACCTCGTTCCCAGGGTGTTCTGAGTGTTAATTAAGTTGAATTGAATCTATTTTTAAAAAACCGTTGCCTTTATCTCCGTCTACTAACTTTAAATAGATAGATGAAAGTTCATTATCACCTTCATTGTCAGTAATATGCTGACATTCCAGGTGATAATGAAAATACACCATCTACCAACTTAATGGAAGGAAACCAAGTTTGAGGACTAGTTATTACTCATTAATGTGAACAATTTCAAATGCAAAAACGATCTACTGAATTAATTAGATATATGAAAGATCATTATCACCTTCATTGTCAGTAATATGCTGACATTCCATGTCATAATGAAAATACACCATCTACCAGCTTAATGGAAGCAAACCATGTTTGAATACTAGTTATTACTCATTGAAGTGAACCATTTCAAATGCAAAAACGATCTACTGAATTAATTAGATATATGAAATATCATTATCACCTTCATTGTCAGTAATATGCTGACATTCCAGGTGATAATGAAAATACACCATCTACCAACTTAATGGAAGGAAACCATGTTTGAATACTAGTTATTACTCATTAAAGTGAACCATTTCAAATGCAAAAACGATCTACTGAATTAATTAGATATATGAAAGTTCATTATCACCTGCATTGTCCGTAATATGCTGACATTCCAGGTGATAATGAAAATACACCATCTACCAACTTAATGGAAGCAAACCATGTTTGAATGCTAGTTATTACTCATTAAAGTGAACCATTTCAAATGCAAAAACGATCTACTGAATTAATTAGATATATGAAATATCATTATCACCTTCATTGTCAGTAATATGCTGACATTCCAGGTGACAATGAAAATACACCATCTACCAGCTTAATGGAAGCAAACCATGTTTGAATACTAGTTATTACTCATCAAAGTGAACCATTTCAAATGCAAAAACGATCTACTGAATTAATTAGATATATGAAAGTTCATTATCACCTTCATTGTCAGTAATATGCTGACATTCCAGGTGATAATGAAAATACACCATCTACCAGCTTAATGGAAGCAAACCATTTTTGAATACTAGTTATTACTCATTAAAGTGAACCATTTCAAATGCAAAAACGATCTACTGAATTAATTAGATATATGAAAGTTCATTATCACCTTCATTGTCAGTAATATGCTGACATTCCAGGTGATAATGAAAATACACCATCTACCAGCTTAATGGAAGCAAACCATTTTTGAATACTAGTTATTACTTATTAAAGTGAACCATTTCAAATGCAAAAACGATCTACTGAATTAATTAGATATATGAAAGTTCATTATCACCTGCATTGTCCGTAATATGCTGACATTCCAGGTGATAATGAAAATACACCATCTACCAACTTAATGGAAGCAAACCATGTTTGAATACTAGTTATTACTCATTAAAGTGAACCATTTCAAATGCAAAAACGATCTACTGAATTAATTAGATATATGAAATATCATTATCACCTTCATTGTCAGTAATATGCTGACATTCCAGGTGACAATGAAAATACACCATCTACCAGCTTAATGGAAGCAAACCATGTTTGAATACTAGTTATTACTCATCAAAGTGAACCATTTCAAATGCAAAAACGATCTACTGATTTAATTAGATATATGAAAGTTCATTATCACCTTCATTGTCAGTAATATGCTGACATTCCAGGTGACAATGAAAATACACCATCTACCAGCTTAATGGAAGCAAACCATGTTTGAATACTAGTTATTACTCATCAAAGTGAACCATTTCAAATGCAAAAACGATCTACTGAATTAATTAGATATATGAAAGTTCATTATCACCTTCATTGTCAGTAATATGCTGACATTCCAGGTGATAATGAAAATACACCATCTACCAGCTTAATGGAAGCAAACCATTTTTGAATACTAGTTATTACTCATTAAAGTGAACCATTTCAAATGCAAAAACGATCTACTGAATTAATTAGATATATGAAAGTTCATTATCACCTTCATTGTCAGTAATATGCTGACATTCCAGGTGATAATGAAAATACACCATCTACCAGCTTAATGGAAGCAAACCATGTTTGAATACTAGTTATTACTCATTAAAGTGAACCATTTCAAATGCAAAAACGATCTACTGAATTAATTAGATATATGAAATATCATTATCACCTTCATTGTCAGTAATATGCTGACATTCCAGGTGACAATGAAAATACACCATCTACCAGCTTAATGGAAGCAAACCATGTTTGAATACTAGTTATTACTCATCAAAGTGAACCATTTCAAATGCAAAAACGATCTACTGATTTAATTAGATATATGAAAGTTCATTATCACCTTCATTGTCAGTAATATGCTGACATTCCAGGTGATAATGAAAATACACCATCTACCAGCTTAATGGAAGCAAACCATTTTTGAATACTAGTTATTACTCATTAAAGTGAACCATTTCAAATGAAAAACGATCTACTGAATTAATTAGATATATGAAAGTTCATTATCACCTTCATTGTCAGTAATATGCTGACATTCCAGGTGATAATGAAAATACACCATCTACCAGCTTAATGGAAGCAAACCATGTTTGAATACTAGTTATTACTCATTAAAGTGAACCATTTCAAATGCAAAAACGATCTACTGAATTAATTAGACATATGAAAGTTCATTATCACCTTCATTGTCAGTAATATGCTGACATTCCAGGTGATAATGAAAATACACCATCTACCAACTTAATGGAAGCAAACCATGTTTGAATACTAGTTATTACTCATTAAAGTGAACGATTTCAAATGCAAAAACAATCTGCTGAATTAATTAGATATATGAAAGTTCATTATCACCTTCATTGTGGGTAATATGCTGACATTCCAGGTGATAATGAAAATACACCATCTACCAACATAATGGAAGCAAACCATGTTTGAATACTAGTTATTACCCATTAAGGTGAACCATTTCAAATGCAAAAACAATCTACTGAATTAATTAGATATATGAAGGTTCATTATCACTTTCATTGTCAGTAATATGCTGACATTCCAGGTGATAATGAAAATACACCATCTACCAACATAATGGAAGCAAACCATGTTTGAATACTAGTTATTACTCATTAAAGTGAACGATTTCAAATGCAAAAACAATCTACTGAATTAATTAGATATATGAAAGTTCATTATCACCTTCATTGTCAGTAATATGATGACATTCCAGGTGATAATGAAAATACACCATCTACCAACATAGTGGAAGCAAACCATGTCTGAATACTAGTTATTACTCATTAAAGTGAACCATTTCAAATGCAAAAACAATCTACTGAATTAATTAGATATATGAAAGTTCATTATCACCTTCATTGTCAGTAATATGCTGACATTCCAGGTGATAATGAAAATACACCATCTACCAACATAATGGAAGCAAACCATGTTTGAATACTAGTTATTACTCATTAAAGTGAACCATTTCAAATGCAAAAACGATCAACTGAATTAATTAGATATCTGAAAGTTCATTATCACCTTCATTGTCAGTAATATGCTGACATTCCAGGTGATAATGAAAATACACCATCTACCAACATAATGGAAGCAAACCATGTTTGAATACTAGTTATTACTCATTAAAGTGAACCATTTCAAATGCAAAAACGATCTACTGAATTAATTAGATATATGAAAGTTCATTATCACCTTCATTGTCAGTAATATGCTGACATTCCAGGTGATAATGAAAATACAACATCTACCAACATAATGGAAGCAAACCATGTCTGAATACTAGTTATTACTCATTAAAGTGAACCATTTCAAATGCAAAAACGATCTACTGAATTAATTAGATATATGAAAGTTCATTATCACCTTCATTGTCAGTAATATGCTGACATTCCAGGTGATAATGAAAATACAACATCTACCAACATAATGGAAGCAAACCATGTCTGAATACTAGTTATTACTCATTAAAGTGAACGATTTCAAATGCAAAAACAATCTGCTGAATTAATTAGATATATGAAAGTTCATTATCACCTTCATTGTTAGTAATATGCTGACATTCCAGGTGATAATGAAAATACACCATCTACCAACATAATGGAAGCAAACCATGTTTGAATACTAGTTATTACTCATTAAAGTGAACCATTTCAAATGCAAAAACAATCTACTGAATTAATTAGATATATGAATGTTCATTATCACCTTCATTGTGGGTAATATGCTGACATTCCAGGTGATAATGAAAATACACCATCTACCAACATAATGGAAGCAAACCATGTTTGAATACTAGTTATTACTCATTAAAGTGAACCATTTCAAATGCAAAAACAATCTACTGAATTAATTAGATATATGAATGTTCATAATCACCTTCATTGTGGGTAATATGCTGACATTCCAGGTGATAATGAAAATACACCATCTACCAACATAATGGAAGCAAACCATGTTTGAATACTAGTTATTACTCATTAAAGTGAACCATTTCAAATGCAAAAACAATCTGCTGAATTAATTAGATATATGAAAGTTCATTATCACCTTCATTGTTAGTAATATGCTGACATTCCAGGTGATAATGAAAATACACCATCTACCAACATAATGGAAGCAAACCATGTTTGAATACTAGTTATTACTCATTAAAGTGAACCATTTCAAATGCAAAAACAATCTGCTGAATTAATTAGATATATGAAAGTTCATTATCACCTTCATTGTGGGTAATATGCTGACATTCCAGGTGATAATGAAAATACACCATCTACCAACATAATGGAAGCAAACCATGTTTGAATACTAGTTATTACCCATTAAGGTGAACCATTTCAAATGCAAAAACAATCTACTGAATTAATTAGATATATGAAAGTTCATTATCACCTTCATTGTCAGTAATATGCTGACAATCCAGGTGATAATGAAAATACACCATCTACCAACATAATGGAAGCAAACCATGTTTAAATACTAGTTATTACTCATTAAAGTGAACGATTTCAAATGCAAAAACAATCTGCTGAATTAATTAGATATATGAAAGTTCATTATCACCTTCATTGTCAGTAATATGCTGACATTCCAGGTGATAATGAAAATACACCATCTACCAACATAATGGAAGCAAACCATGTTTGAATACTAGTTATTACTCATTAAAGTGAACCATTTCAAATGCAAAAACAATCTGCTGAATTAATTAGATATATGAAAGTTCATTATCACCTTCATTGTCAGTAATATGCTGACATTCCAGGTGATAATGAAAATACACCATCTACCAACATAATGGAAGCAAACCATGTTTGAATACTAGTTATTACTCATTAAAGTGAACCATTTGAAATGCAAAAACGATCTACTGAATTAATTAGATATATGAAAGTTCATTATCACCTTCATTGTCAGTAATATGCTGACATTCCAGGTGATAATGAAAATACACCATCTACCAACATAATGGAAGCAAACCATGTTTGAATACTAGTTATTACTCATTAAAGTGAACGATTTCAAATGCAAAAACAATCTGCTGAATTAATTAGATATATGAAAGTTCATTATCACCTTCATTGTCAGTAATATGCTGACATTCCAGGTGATAATGAAAATACACCATCTACCAACATAATGGAAGCAAACCATGTTTGAATACTAGTTATTACTCATTAAAGTGAACCATTTCAAATGCAAAAACAATCTGCTGAATTAATTAGATATATGAAAGTTCATTATCACCTTCATTGTCAGTAATATGCTGACATTCCAGGTGATAATGAAAATACACCATCTACCAACATAATGGAAGCAAACCATGTTTGAATACTAGTTATTACTCATTAAAGTGAACCATTTCAAATGCAAAAACAATCTGCTGAATTAATTAGATATATGAAAGTTCATTATCACCTTCATTGTCAGTAATATGCTGACATTCCAGGTGATAATGAAAATACACCATCTACCAACATAATGGAAGCAAACCATGTTTGAATACTAGTTATTACTCATTAAAGTGAACCATTTGAAATGCAAAAACGATCTACTGAATTAATTAGATATATGAAAGTTCATTATCACCTTCATTGTCAGTAATATGCTGACATTCCAGGTGATAATGAAAATACACCATCTACCAACATAATGGATGCAAACCATGCTTGAATACTAGTTATTACTCATTAAAGTGAACCATTTCAAATGCAAAAACAATCTACTGAATTAATTAGATATATGAAAGTTCATTATCACCTTCATTGTGAGTAATATGCTGACATTCCAGGTGATAATGAAAATACACCATCTACCAACATAATGGAAGCAAACCGTGTTTGAATACTATTTCTTACTCATTAAAGTGAACCATTTCAAATGCAAAAACAATCTACTGAATTAATTAGATATATGAAAGTTCATTATCACCTTCATTGTGAGTAATATGCTGACATTCCAGGTGATAATGAAAATACACCATCTACCAACATAATGGAAGCAAACCATGTTTGCATACTAGTTATTACTCATTAAAGAGAACCATTTCAAATGCAAAAACGATCTACTGAACCAATTAGATATATGAAAAGCAGTGAATTGAAATGTCGAGTGGATCACAGAAAGACCAAAGAGAACTGTTTATTTGGAAACCTGAGCATGACCAATGTCTTGTTCGTGAGCTGCTCCTTATTGAGCCCTATCTGCACAAGCCCCAATCCAAGGAGCGAGAGGAAGCTTGGAAATTGATAGTGGAAAATTTAAATCACTTGGGGCGACCAAAATTTCGAGTTGCAGTGAGAGCTGTTTGGGACAGGTCGTTTAAACTAATAGAAAACTTCAAGAAGCATGAGAAGGAGGAGGCAAGAGCTTCTGGAATTCAAGGTGAAGATCTTGATGAAATTTATAGGGGCCTAACTGACATCTACCAAAGAATGGAGGAAATTAAAACTGGTTGGGAAGAGGCCACTGAGAAGGAAAAAGAAAAGGAGAATGAAAATAAGGAGAAAACATTGGATATGAGGAAGAAAGCAACTGAAAGTCTGAGTGAGACATGAAAACGAAAGGAGTTAGACAGTGGAGAAAGCCCTCCAAAAAGGATGCGCAGATCTATGGTGGCCTATGAGTGCCATAACAAAAAAATTGATATTTTTTTTATTTTTATAGGATGTTATATTTTTATTTCATATTTTTCGTGCTTTTGTCTGAAATTGTTTTCAAAATGTAAATAAAAAATCTTTAAGAAACTTTATCTAATTTTTCTAATTTCCATTTATATATCACTGCTAATGTTTTCTTATTCATTTCCTTCATTTACATTTCTTTTCAATTTTCATTCACACTCTTTTTAATTTTCAAAAATTATTTCATTACGGAAAAATTTTCATTGAAAAAAGTTTTCGAAAAAGAAACTTTTTGACGGCCTAGGAGTGCCATAGCCCACAATGCTCTATGCTCTTGTGAGACTACACCCAACTGAGGCTCGTCTTGCGTGCCTCGTGTGTTTATCAAAATGGCGACCAGAATAAGGAATGGAACCTGGCAAGAAGATGAAGCACTCGAGGAGGATTTGCAGCTTTATGTTAGCAAGAATCTCAAGAGGGAGGAGATGCTGGACTTTCTTCCCGAAAGGTATCCAATGTACGCTTGGAGTCTTCGGACACTAGCTCGTCGGTTGAATCATTTCAATATTAGATATGTTGAACGCAATACAACTCTAGAAGAAGTCGAAGAAGCTGTTCGCGCCGAGTTGAATGGACCTGGGAAACTGCTGGGTTATAGGGCATTGCACAAAAAGATACGCGAAGTCCATCAGTTGAAAGTTCCACGGGATGTTGTTTATGCCATGATGGAGGAAGTTGACCCAACTGGCCTTCAAGAGCGGGCGGTTGTTGGCAAGGCAAAGAGACGTCCAAGAACTGGTGTTTTTTCGTCCCAGGTATCTGGCTAGAGACCTACAGTAAAGTCCTCTCTTTTGAGAAACACTCTTTTCACTTCAGCCTATTTTCCTCCCTTAACTCTATCAGGCCTAGGGTATTTGATGCTAGGAAGCCTGCTTGCTAGGGGAGCTAGGGGTCAGCCCCCCTAACTTATTTCTGTTATGAACAACCTAGAGCCTTAAAACTTTGCATGTGCATAGAACATCGTATGGTGAACCAAAAAATGAAATCTATTTTTAGATATGTTGCGTGACCTTTCCATAACGTCACATTGCTCAATTTTCAATGGAATGAATTTGATTTTTTCAAAAAATTAATTTTGTATCGTAACAAGGATAAAAACTAAACGTCGGAAAGTTTCACCGTTGTAAGTGCACTTGGTAAAAATTCAGAGATGATAAACCGCTGGGGGGGGGCTGATTTAGCCCCCACCCCCTAGGCTTGATAGGATTAAAAAGCCAATTGTTTCATACTTTTCTTGGACTTGGCCAAATTGTCATATAAGTAAGAAAGAAAGTGATGACTTGTCGCGAACAGCTTCTCGTTAATCATTCATAAGATGTATGTGACCTGACTTAATCTGATGTTTGTAATAGGACCTAACCACAAGGAATTTGAAAACCAGGGGGTCAGTTGTAATGGTGGAGCCAATATATAAATATCTGTTTTTTTTTGACATACAGCCATGTATGTTTCAATGTTGGTTTGCCCCCGTCCTTTTCCTTCAGGGAAAAGCAGTACCTTGTCTGCAATTGGTCAAACATTATGACCAAAGGTGCCGTCTGCCATACTAAAAACCATTCGGCCATCCGATGTGTTATCCAGCTGTTCACTGTTCACGACAAGTTGTCTCTTTCTGTCTTCCAGGACAACTTGGGCAAGTCCATACTTTTCTAGACTCTCTGAGTTTCTTGTGAAGTGGTTTTTTAAAGGTGGGACTCTGCAACCATTTGATTTTTTGTAACAAAATGTCATTATTGTGACAAACAAGCTCTATCCAGGGACGCCGGAGCGATTGAAGGGCAAGGGGGTCAAAGGGGAATGCAAGGGCACTCCAGACCAATGACAAGCAAAGTGGACTGAAAATTGGGTGGATCTGGGGTCCCTCCCCGGGCAAATTTTTGCGACCATACCCTTAAGGTTCGCTTAAATTGCTTTCAAGAATATTTTAACGGATGTAAATGATGTTTCTCTTTTGCATAATTGGGTATGAACAATGCAAGTTGCGATGATTATTCAACTTAAATTTATTATAGATTATGATTCAGTCTTAGTTGAAATAGGTGATGGTTTCTACACACTAAGTTTCCCAATTTAAGAATTGTTTCAGAAGTAAAAGTTTCAATAAAGACCTCTTTTGTTATTTCAGCTCAGTATTAAGTTTATTTTGCTGTTTTTCAGTTAAGTTAGTTCCACATCATCTTTTTTGAGAATTGCTTATAACTTGGCTAGCAGTCAAACAGAGCTTTTTACAAAATTGCCATTATTTAGAAATTCATATTCTTGATGCGCAATATGTCTATGTATACATTTACTGTTTATTATCTTAGTAACAATAATTAACTACCAGCCAATGTTAAATGACAAAGTTCCTTTTTGCATAACAGTGGTGGTGTCTCTGACTAAGATAGAGTTTAGTGATAAGCTGTGCAATGTTTTTGCAGGGTCTTGTACGAGATGGTTATAAAGAGGCAGTAAAAAGCAACAAAAATGAATGGAATGTAGAGAAAGGAAAAAGGTATGTTTATGTTTTAACCATGGTACTTGACTGATATACATAAAGTCTCTAAAAAGTTCAGAACCATATATAATTCATTGAATATTGCTTGTAAGCAATTCAAACCCTTTCATTCATAACCGGAAATAGATTTTCTGCCAAGCGACCTTTGAGGCTATATTTCACTACCTGTTTCCTTTGAGTAAAACAGCATAGAGCGCAGAGCAGTCGGAGTTACTTGTAGATGCAGATGAGCAAACCAATTTGATAGCTTCACTGCAGCACACTAGGAATATATATCTATAGTTAAAGGGGCAGTATCACATAATGTAAGCAAACCACACTCAAAAGGGCAATTTTGCAGTATTTTGACAGGCCATATCACAGATACTTTCCACCACTTTTCTCAAAAGGAAGGTTTTATTTTGAAGATGGACTCTTTAATTTCGTAGAGAAACAAACGAAACACTCATATGTTGTATGATTGCAGATATATTGGTGGATTTTTCGAAGTAGCTTTATTGTGGATTAACCCCATCCACCAAAAGCTGTGCAGAACACAATGGCCACGCGTGGGCAACAATATAGATTATAGAGATAACAGGTTTGTTTACAGTTATGTGACCCAGCCCCTTTTAACATCAAATCAGATTCATGCTGTTGGCAAGTCCATTAAATTGGTTTTGTAATTAAATGTATCTTCCTATGATATGTAATTCTGAAGTTTTGTGCAACTAGAACATTTCTAAGCAAACTATGAAGCATGAAGCAATGAAGCATGATAGAAATTTTAGTTGCACTGAATCAGTTAATGTATAACCCAAAAGATTGTATTTGAATATGAAGAAGGGGTAATGAATCAGATGTTAACTATATAATATAGCTATAGAATTTAGCTTGATACAGGCCTTATAGTTGCATCTGGTTGCAGTACTTCTTCATCCTGATTATTCCTTTGTTTGAATTTGTTTTGATTCTCAGTATTTCTGTTTCAGTATTTATTCAGAAGAAAATAAGGCCATGTCAAACTTCATAGCAGACTTTATAAGAGGGATACCACATGCAAACACCACTGATGTTGTCATTGATGGTAAGTTTGCATTTAAAAGAGTCACAAACAGGAGGTATATTGCCACAGAACTAGCAAGGGCAATTTAGCTGGAAACTGTTCATGAGGAGTTGCTAAGAATATTATATAATTCTTGATAATAAGCTGGAAGATGAATACTTTGTTTATGTCAAATGTTCAAAATTACCTTCACCAGGAAATCAGTCCTTTTGGGATTTTAGCCTAAACTGCTAATTTTTAGTATGGACATATGGACAAGGAGAGGACAAGGAGAGGAGAGAGATGTTAATTATATGGCGTTTGCTTTTTTTATCATCTTTTACCTTAGCTTCACTTGGATTTGGAACGCTTTCATTTTAGATTTAAATTTTGATGTAACTTGGTATGGTGATTCTCCTTTCAGCTGCTTTAAAAAGATACTTCCAGACCAAAAGGGAAACAGCATCAAGACAGCGATCAGGTGGAAGGCACACAGACTATACCTGTCACAATTTAAGGCATACCAATTTTTGTTAGGAGAATGTTACGTTCTAACAACCCAACAGTCCCCTGTACAAACACTGGAAGGAAAGCTGTCTTACATCAAAATGCAACTTTTTCAGTTGAAAGAGAATTTGGGATATTTTTAAGGCATGATCTTTCTGTAAAAAAACCTACAGCCAGCCCCGATTTACAGTATATTGTTATTGCGACTTTGATATTCCCTGTCCCACAACTACTAAGCCCAATCCCAGCACAACAAAGAGTATTATCTGAGGGCAAATCGAGCTCTTGTGAGAGCTTTCAAAACAAGTGCAAATGTAATAAATCAAATGCCTGAAACAACTAACACATCTAACAAACCAAATATATCAAATAACTAGCGAAGCTACCATGACTGACAAACATAACACCTCCAACAAACCTAACATAACTAACAAACCTAACATAACTAACCTAACACATCTAACAAACCTAACATAACTAACAAACCTAACATAACTAACAAACCTAACATAACTAACAAACCTAGCACCTCCAATGAACCTAACATAACTAACAAACCTAACACCTCCAACAAACCTAACATAACTAACAAACCTAACACCTCCAACAAACCTAACATAACTAACAAACCTAACATAACTAACTAACCTAACACATCTAACAAACCTAACGTAACTAACAAACCTAACATAACAAACTAACCTAACACATCTAACAAACCTAGCATAACTAACAAACCTAACATAACTAACCTAACACATCTAACAAACCTAACACCTCCAATAAACCTAACATAACTAACAAACCTAACACCTCCAACAAACCTAACATAACCAACAAACCTAACACCTCCAACAAACCTAACACCTCCAATGAACCTAACATAACTAACAAACCTAAAACCTCCAACAAACCTAACACCTCCAACAAACCTAACATAACTAACAAACCTAACACCTCCAACAAACCTAACATAACTAACAAACCTAACATAACTAACTAACCTAACACATCTAACAAACCTAACATAACTAACAAACCTAACATAACTAACCTAACACATCTAACAAACCTAACATAACTAACAAACCTAACATAACTAACAAACCTAACACCTCCAACAAACCTAACATAACTAACAAACCTAACATAATTAACAAACCTAACATAAATAACAAACCTAACACAGCTCGTACATACTAAAATGAGGAACGAGCCAAAACCACCCACAACCAGCCACAACCACCCACAACCAGCCACAACCACCCACAACCAGCCACAACCACCCACAACCAGCCACAACCACCTACAACCAGCCAAAATTTCCCAAACTTCAGACCCAAAACCATCAAAATTGTTAACATTTAGCATCAGACCCAGAAGCTCCTGGGTTGAGAAACGTATGGAAATAGGGTTCATTCCCACGTAAAAATAGCTTCAAGTTGAATGCTCCATTGCTTTCTGAGTTAGTAGTATTGCATCAATGCACCTAATTTTGCAAAAGAACAATTTTCCTGCTTATAAGTATAGGACTGTCCACAATGAATAAACGGACAAATATGTAGATATTCTTACGTAATAACCTGATAGTTTCTTACAATCAACAGTTTATTGATAGGAGATTGATAGGTTTCCATAATTCATGTTGTCCTTATCCATAGGGATCTCCTGTGTCTCCATTTAGTGACACTAATCGCGCTGTTAGTTTTACACTCCTCCATTCATTCTAACGTGACATAACAAAAAGTCGAAGTATGCTCCAGGTGTAAAAAAAGCTTCAGATGCAGTAAAAATCGTTTCGCTGGCGCTATCTTACGGTTTCTTAATTTTTTGGTAATCTGTGAGTTTAGGTTCTTACGAATTGTCTCTGATGAAACAGCACCCTGCAAATAGGACCTTCAGGTATTCTTTGAGCGCATGTTCAAATAACGCCGGAGCAGTCTGCCCAAGGGAGCGTCCCATTCGTCTAGGGCTATCCCTTGAAACAGAAGATGATAAAGTTTTGGAAGATAACGTGTATGTGCAGAGCATAAAAGTTAAGAAAAAATTGCCTGAAATTAAAAGGAAGAATGAAAATGTTCAGACAACTGATTTGTCACAATGTAGGTAGTTTGATAATGTTATCAGATGATTACGCTACAGATGGTGGCAAGGAACTTCTTATCAAGATGCACTGCTTTAAATAATCGAATCCCTACAGAATCATTACTGATTCCTTATTGGAATGCAATCTTGGTAGAAAGTTCTTTGCCGCCATCTTCAGCGGAATCGTCTATTTTGTTGATTTAGTGCAATTCAATGTCTGTCCTAAAGGCTACTTTCCAGTTAGTGCGATTTTCTGAGCAAGCGGAAATTCTTTTTCACGACACGTCCACTTTGGAATTTAACAGAAATTGAAAGTTGGATGACCTTTGATTTGCTTATTTCCATCCTCTCAGAACATTACACTGATTGCAGACTGGCCTTTACCCGTATGAGATATCTGAAGATTTTTCCATGCTATTTGGAGCACAGGGTCTTCACGTGTTAATTTTTGTGCTTCAGAGACTGCATCAAAACCATACTTGTCAAGATATTCGGGCCGGAAATGCTGTCTGGAGACTTGCTCAACTGTGACAAAGAAAGTGAAAAATTCATCGGTAACGTGTTGCAGCCCACCTCAATTCAGATTTTCAGTATGGTTTAGACTGCTAGGAAACAAAGAGTTGGATTCCAGACGTGCTATTGTCACTCTAAATTGCATCAAAATACATTGTCGGCTTTTTTCTTTGGCAACTCTGTCTTTCACAAAAACACTTGTCGATTTGCCACATTTTGATATATAACGCTCACAAGCCTTGATTTCCTTCCACAACACCCAACCGGCCAAGTATCTAACATTCCCTTCACTCTCTTTATTCAATTCTTCATATGCTAACACATTGACAACATCTCGATGCTCTTCATCTGCTACTTTGTCTCTCAGAATGGCTAAACAAAATTTATGAACATTGTAAGCAAGGAATAAATGTCCACACTTACTAACAAAGGTGTGTTTTGAGGTTGGTTTTAAAAACAGCAGATTAGGGGTGAATTAAGAATAGCTTCATAATAATAATAATAATAATAATAATAATAATAATAATAATAATAATAATAATAATAATAATAATAATAATAATAATAATAATAATAATAATAATAATAATAATAATAATAATAATAATAATAATAATCAATTTCTTTAAAGTTGGCTAGTACATAGCTAAGTATAGTAAAAACACTAAAATTGCTAATTAAGGCCAACTACTTAAAAATATACAATTTATAAAAAAGTGTGATAAAATGGCTTGATATAAAAATAGCAGATAAAATGGTTTGATGCAAGAAATGACATAAAATGTAGATAATAAAAAGCCCAATCATAAAAATTCATAAAAATCCGACGTTTGGAATAAAAGGTCGACATAGTCTGCAAGAGCATTCTTCACCGTGCCACTTTTTTATCTTTGATTTAAACAATGAGAGAGATTCAGTATTCCTTATATCTTGAGGGAGGGAAAACCAAAGTTGAGGCCCTCTGTATCTGATGGATTCAGATCCAAAATGTACGGTCTTTATACTTGGTAATACAAATTCATTGTTATTTCTTAGGTTATAAATATTATCTCGCTCTCTGAAGATCTCATTCATAAAAGGAGGGTTCAGATTGTTCTGCGTTTTAAATATTTCTGTCATTAGGGTTTGTAAATTCTTCGTGTGGATAGTAACCGCTTTATCTCTTTCTAATAAAACGTCAAAACTAGAATCATAATCTTTGTAAGCAATTCTTAAAGCCCTTTCGTGTATCTTATTAATTTTGTTATTCAAATACCTGCTGTGGAACATCCAAGCCAACTGGCAGTATTGAAACTGGCTCATTACAAAGGCTCTCATTAAGATTCGCAGTTTGTTGGAGTTCATATATGGAGACATCCGAGAGAGTGCAAAAAGCTTATTACCAGCTTTTTTACATAACTTGTTGATATGTGTCTCAAAAGTTAGTTTTTTATCAATCGTCACCCCTAATAACTTTTCCTCGTCGGTATTTCCAATAACGCTGCTACCCACGTTAACAGTAACATCTTGATTTGAACTTTTCCCTAGTACCATGAAATGACATTTGTCGGTGTTTAATTTCATAAAGTTATCTGTAAACCACTGGATAATTACAGTCGAATCATTTTCCAAGCTCCAAATTACATTGTCAATATTCTTGTGGCATGCATATATGGTTGTATCATCTGCATAGTTGCAGATATCAGTTTCCTGAATGGAGAGCAACAGATCATTTATGTAAATGTTAAAGAAAAGGGGGCCAAGAACCGATCCTTGCGGAACACCTAGGGCAAGATATTTAAATGTACTAAACGATCCATTGATTTTCACCCGTTGCTGCCTATTCTCCAAAAAGCTGTGAACAAGGGACAGGGATTCACGGCTAAAACCATAAGCATGTAGTTTTGCTAATAACAGGTCATGTTTAATGCAGTCGAACGCTTTTGAAAGGTCCATCAGGATTGCACCTACGTTCTCTCCATTATCTAAACTGACTTTCCATTTTTCGAGCATCCGAATCAAGGCGTGTTGTGTATTAAAGCCTTTGCGAAACCCACACAGTAGAATTGATAGAAATGGCGTTATGTATTTAATTATCTGCCTGTCCATAATTCTCTCAAAAACTTTGGAAACCGTTGGAAGTACACTTACAGGTCTATAATTTTTCTTTGATGTTTTCGCCTCTGCTTTGTGGAGAGAAGAGACATCTGCAGATTTTAACTTATCTGGAAACGAACAATTTTCTATACCGTCATTAAAGATTATTTGCAAAGATTCAGCACAAATGTCAGAACTTCCTTTCAAAACTTTTGGAGGAATATTTTTGAAAGTCGTTGCTTTACTAGGATTGAGTCTGCCAATTTCCGTTTCCATCTCTTGAACCGAAACATTATTAAAATGAAATAAGCTGTCATTTTGCACAAGACTGCGGATTTTCCTGATGCTAGGGTGGTTGGAGTATTTAATAAGAGCCTGGTCTATAGGATCCGTTACACCTTCTGTGCTTGTGATTATCTCACAATTTTCTATAAGACCAAGAGAGTCAGTAACAGTTACAAAATAATCATTTAGAGTTTCAGCAACTTCCTCGTCCTTAGAAATTATCCTTTCATCCTCAATCAAAATGATTTTCGCTTTAGCCTTGTTTTAATTTGAAATGAAAGGTTTTACGGTGTTCCAAAACTTTTTATTGTCTGTTATTTGAGAAATATCTAAGTTCTTGTAGAAGTTTCTTTTTTCAGTCCTGAATAGTTTTACGCATAAATTGCGTTGCTTGCGAAAAGCTTCCCAATTTTGAACTGTCCGGCTTTTATTGTATTTATTCTTTAATCTCGTACGTAACATAACGGCTTTACGGAGAGCTCGATTCATGAAGGGACCATCATTCGCCCTTGCATATTTCTTTTTCATGGGGGCATGCTTATCAAGCACTTTTTCGAAACAGTTTTGGAAGGAATCGTAACTTAGATCAGATGATTTGATAATTCAAAATAGGGATGTCAAACTGGAAAATTAGATTAGGTTTAGCATCCTTATTGGCTACCTCTATTGTTCTATTGTTATTATTTTCCCACCTAGTTAATTATCCCAGTGAGGGCGCTATTGTGTGGACCTAAACCGAGGCTGACATTTGTTGGAAGGCAAGTTTCAAAATGGTGATCATGCTGCTAACTTCACATGTTAACATTTGGCGTTAAAATCGGTTTATTGCATTATGCAGTTTGTAAAAAAGATAGACAACAAAGAAAAGACAAGTTTATCACATAAGGCAAGTACACACTACGTTCAAATATTCCAATTTACACAAAAACACTAATTTTTCATCCTACAGCCTGTGGTCATTGATGATGTCATAAATTTTCCTTGCATTTTGTCAAAATGCAAAAAATCATACATCATTTGAAAGCTCTTCAAACGCTCTTTTCAACTGTGCATATTTCATGTCAATACGGCTCACCTGTCATAAGTTATTGAGGTATTTAGGAACATTTAGCACTTGCCTGAAGTCATCAATCATGTGACATTCGAACATTTTTCAAAGTGGCACATTGTCTTAAATCAGTCAAAATGGTCTCTTCTAATAATAAAAACCTTAAAAACTGAACTTAGGCACTTGGCTAAATGGTTAGCCCATTTCCCCTGTCTATTATAAATCATTGTAAAATATTCCTTCCAAACTTCCTTCACGCTCCGATTGTTCGACTATATTTTGTTTTCAAATTCCCTTAGGGGCGCTGGTGAATTCACCTCGCATTCAGGCTTCAGGGGGGTTAAAGCTCAACCTGGTATTGACCTGCCCCATCTCCAGTCTGCGGACTCGTGTTCTTCCATTTGTTTCTTTGTTTCTTGTTTCACGCTGACTGAGTGGCCCAAATAACGAACAGAAGAGAAATAACGAACGGACGACACTTGGAGCAAGTCTTTCAGCACTTTGATGCCCAGTGGAAATGCGACAACTTAGGCCCAATTTTTATGGGATGTTATGATCAATTTCTTTCGTTAATTTTGGCTTGGGTATAGAGCTTATTTCAATCAATGCAATTTGGAAAGTATGGTAATGTGATAGCAATGATTAACTTGTTGGAAAAATTCTGAAATAATGGACTTGAAGGTAAATTTGTGGCAAAATTATTACTTTTCCGCAGACTGGAACGAGTCAACAACACAAAAACGAGCCAAGAAATTCGTTTTAGAGACATTAATGAAATTCAACTTAAATATTCTGATAGCACATATTTTAAACTACTTTTGTTGCGATTCAAAGGCTGTATGCAATTTCTAATTGATGATGGTTACCAGTTGAATAATACTGTGCGCAGACTGGAGGTGCGACCCTACTTATAATGCAATGCATGAAAGTTATTTCCATTTGGAAGGAAAGGAAGGTAGAAATGCTTTTAATGACACCAAGAAATGTACTACCCTCTGATAGTTCATCCCACCTTCAGACACAGTGTCTCCTTTGCAGGGCATCTCTTATTTAATACCTGTTTGCCTTTGGATCCAGTATCTTTTGCTGCAAAAGTATGCACGGTACCAGGGCGAGAATTGAGGACAATCGAGTTTACATGATCGCAATCAACGTTATGCGAAAACAAATTAACGCGACCCAAAGCAACATCTACCCGTGGGTCTACCTTCATTTCTCTACTTGACAAGATGTCAACAGCAGCAGCAGAAAGATTACCTCCATTTCGCCGGGGTGAAGAGAAAAGCGGTAATGAAGTGAGATGATGAGGTCAAACAAGCATCAAGTTTCAATTTTTAAATCGCCAAATCACCACAAAAATGTAATGTAATTATCTATTCATGTTGAGTCTTTAGAAAATGTGATCAACATTTGTTTTGGCCGATCTCAGTGTTTTAAGACAAATTAAGAAACTCGCTCATAAGTAGAAGACTAAAAGATGTAAAAAATACTAGAATCTAATGAAGGTTCTTACGTAAAGATTAACCCATAAACCTTTAGAATCAGCCCAATGCATGATTTATTGTGGCCCTTCAACAGTGCATTGTTCATTCTGGTCTGTTAAACCTACAATAACCAACTCATTTAACAGACATAATATAACTAACAAACCTACCATAACTAAGTCACCTAACATAACTAAAGACCTAACATAACTAGCAAACCTAACGGCTGGCGTAATCTGCATAACGCAGGTTGCATAATACAGGTTGCAGGTCATGTTTTATGGCCAAGGGCTGCATGGCTGTATGAAGAGGCTGTCACCTACAAGAAGGCTAACATTTCTGTGTCAGGGGGTTCACAAATAGCTGGTATGGAAGAGCTACTGTTCCTGTGGAAAGAACATGCCACATGATTAGCAAATCAATATAATTAATTAAATTGCTTGGTTGCAAGTGATTAATTGCCTCTGACTCAGATTTTGATGACAACAAAACATTGTTATCAAATCAATCGGGAATCAATGAGTGACATCATTCTATTCATATTATGTATCCATAACTAACATGATGCAATTGTAATGGTATCCTCAACGGCCTTGTGGATTGTCATGAAAACGTTATGTTTGTTCGAGGAGAATTTTGTGGAAATTTTACTCATTCGTCAAGATTTTTTCAGAGCAAGGAATTTTTAAGATTTTGATGGATTTTCTCAAAACCAAAAGAATTTTTGCCAGAGGTGTATAAAATGTTTTGGGAATCAATGAAATGCCCTTGTGTTAGTTGCTTCATCGGAGGAAACTTTCAAGTTTTCCCAAGTCTACCCTTCTCTGTTGGCCCTACTTCAAGCTCGAAAAGTTGGACTTTGTGAGCGAAGTAATCTGAATCTTCTCTTAATTACCAAAATTTGTTTCATGCTCCACAAGAAACAAAGTATATCATAGACAGAACATAAATTTTTTACATCAACTGTTAAGCTTTGAAACCAAACCCCCTGAAACTAAAAAGCTTAGTGTCATCAAGAAGGTGGCCCAATGGTACAGCCATGCAGCCCTTGGCCATGGAACATGACCTGCAACCTGCATTCTGGAACCTGCGTTATGCACATTACACCAGCCGATCTACTTTCTATGCATGGGTCTTTCCATGGTAAATGTACCTCACAAAACAGGAATTAAAAAAAAATTATTTCTTTTCTCCAAATATCTGTTAAATGAGCCATTGCATGTCATGGAAATTCATCAAGTTGTTCGTTGCCTGGTCATGAGACGGATCATAATTATGCATTGCAAATAGACTTTCCACTTTGAAGGAATTGCAATAATTTATATTTTTCTGTTCCAAAGGCTGTTTTGTGATGATAAGCAGATTACTATATTTGTGACCATTGGACAATATGTATTGCAGTGTATCCAGTTAGGATTGGACCTCAAATTATTTCACAGATAAAGAAAACTGAGCCTCACCTTCAGGAAAAAGTACAGTTCTTATTTATGTCTTTGCGGCCACGTGAATTCCACAGAAGCCACGGAAAACATGGATACCATTGCTCTCTTGTGGACAATAGCTTCCGTGGAATTGATTTTCCGTGGTATTCTCTTTTGATGTAAGGCCAAAATGAATTCCGCGGAAATCTTTTGCCATTAACTCGAGCAAAATAGAATAAACTGGAATAAACTGACAATTTCTTGCGACCTGCCACCATGATTGCATGAAACCTTGCCTTAGCTTGTTTTCCAATTGGTTTCTTCATGAATGTTCAAAATTTAAACTTACTTTGTCAATGAACGATCATTAAAATATAGATGCTATTCAGTGTTCTTTCAAATTATTGCATTGGATATCAGATAATCTGGTTTTGGATGAGAGCCTTAAAGTAGAAGTTGGAGTGGTTTGTGAGACAATAGAGAGGGAATTAGGGGAAGTTGCTGCAAACTCAGTGATTGGTAAGTGCCTTCAAATTGCATTTGGCTCAAAGGTAAAAAATCTTCAACATAGTAAAAGAGTAAGATGCTATTATCGAGTTAAGTTCGTAGCAGATGCAGTTCATGGCGAGTCAACACCAGCCAAAATTTTCATGTGCCTGCAACGAGGGATCAGGATGATCTTACAGAGGAAGCAAACAATCAAAACCTCAACCCGAAAGCGACACTTTGCAACCAAAGAATATTTTAGGAAAGTTAAGATACTAAAGCATGATAAATTTGTATACAAATGAGACAATGGAAAGGAAAAACCTTAATGAATGTCTGGTGGAAGAGAAGGGAATGTCAAAGTACAGCAAGAGTCGCCAGTTACCTTCATCTAGGTACTTGGAGGAGGATGAACTGACTGAAACTCCTCTCAGCAAAACATATTCAGGAGCTTTTAGTCCAGTCTGTTAGCAAAAATATTAGTAACAATCATGCAAAATATGAAAAATTGCCATCAACAACTGGAAGATCTGGAACAACACTCTGCAAGCACCCAAAATGCCGTACATGTACCAACATTAATCACTCAACAACTATTACCAACAACAACAATTTTTCCACATTAATGGTAATTTCACGTGCTCGTCTGCTTGTTTAGTGTACTGTATCAGCTGCAAACAATGTGACATGATATACATCGGCGAGACTTCGCAACAGTTAAACGCCCGTTTGGAGAGCATCTTCGCAACGTAGAAATGAAGGTTCATCTCCAGGAATCACGCAAAGATGACCCTGACTCCACTGTATCCCAGCGTTTCAATGCTGACAGCCATTCCATCAATGACATGACAATAACCGGTCTTTGCTATGCACCTTTGGACTCAATCAAATGCAAAGCTTTGGAGAAACGTATCATTTTTAAACTTGGAACCCTCATGCCCACAGGACTCCATAAACAATTTTCATATCTTTCGTAGTAGTATTATTGCCAGTTCTTCTTTCCCTTTCTTCTTCCTTTACCTGTGTGTGTTTTTCTTTTTGCTTCCTGTATCATTATTATTTATTTCATTCTTTTTACTATCACGGTGATTCCACGTAAATTCCACACTTTATTCTGCCGGCATTCTCCTAATCATTTATCTATCATTCGATCTAACCCTTCAAATCTATTGATCTGCGCTCGATTCAGCTGTTTTCCTCTAACCTGATGAAGAGTAAAGCTCGAAACGTTGTAACTAACTTATTATCTTTGTACAAAGTCAAATATTTTGACAAAATTATACTTTATGCAAAATATGACACCAGCATGAAATTTGGTAGGTTTATGTAATTGACATGCCAAAAACGATGCGATGTGGGTACCAGCTGGAAAGTTGCGCGAGGGGTATGGTTCCCATGTGCCCAAGCTCCTCTGTGCATTTCTAGCCTACAGAATGCCAGGGAGCCAGGGTGTGGCACCCCCCAATGTTGGAAAAATTTTTAAAAACTCAGGCTCCCCTCACGCAAAAATCTGCCCTTTCGTCGGATAAAATCGTTGATTAATAGCGATGACCTTCGGGCAAGCTCCTATGTTTTTTCTCCTCATACGCTTAATACAAAAAATATTTTGAATCAACACAATCAACACTAGCTGTTCTTACCAGGTGCTGATACAATGTGCTTCGTCTACTGCGACTCCAACACAGTTAGCCTGGAATGTTTCAGAAGATAGCATTTTCCGCCATCGGTCTCCAGTCATTACCGACTCTGGTAAAATGAAAACGATATTCTTGTATCCCTCCTTGATGTCTTTTAACATCTGATCGTCTTGGCCACTGTAAACAGCAGCAGGATTCAAGGTGCCAGTATCTTTTAATCGAGCAGTTTGGTCATTCATCAACGATAGTAACGGACAAATTACTAGCAAGATTGCTGTTCCAGGTGCTTGGTTGAGGATTACATAGGCGATGATGGGTATGGCCTGGAAAATGAGTGACTTTCCAAACCATGTTGGTGCACTGAAATATGTATTGCATCCCTTGAAAAACTGTCTTAAAACCACTTCTTCCTCGGGAAGAATGTCGTTTAAACCGAAGAAACATCTCACGAGCATTAATCCTTCCTGGAAACTTTCTTCTGTAAATTGGAACTGAATTTTGTATTCCCTCGAAACTTCACCGCTTGCACTAACGCCATTTTAACTTTCGCGTAAGCAACCACACGCAAGTCCTCGACACACAGGCCAAACAGCACGCAAATGCAAATAGTCTATTGTTTTAGTTCCAACCAATCAGATGCAAGGTTAGCGAGAACAATACTTTTGAGAAATCAAAGACGCAACGTGATTGGTCCTTATACAGTGAGGACGGTGGATAGAATTTATGTCTGGAACGGAAAAGTTTGAGTGGATGCGCAGACTTTACCTTTTCCTTCGCCCTAAAACTCCTCCACAATAGTAAAGTCTGCATGGAGGCTACCGCAAAACCAACTTCCTAGGCCTACCGCTATCCTATACTAAGGGCTTGTTGGTCAAACCAGAATAGCCGAGTATCAACTCATAGGCCCTCTACAGCGAATTTTGCGCTGTTAAGCTGTTTCCTCGCTATCTACGACAACACTCCCCATCTAACTGACCACTAGAAAGCCATCCGACAGGTCCATTGGAACACTAAGCCTTAAAGATATCCTGCGTGAGCAAACCTTTAACAATTCAACCTTGGCCTAAGAACCCATCACGCCAAGTGAATTTACCGCAAACAACGTGCTGCCTTTGCCGGGAAAATATTGACTTATTACAATTAGTCAACCGCAATGCTACTTCAAGCTGGCAGGTCCAACATTTGTCACATACTGCGCGGGAATGAAACTAAGAAGGAAATAATGAATCAATAAAATACTACGTTCTGCACATGCTTCAAAGACTCAAGTTCTTATTGGTTAGGACTTACACAATTTCTGATTGTTTTGAACAATGCAAGCTGGGGTTCATCTCCCCAACAACATAGGGAAAATCTCTGTATATCTCCCCATGGTTTCCAATGGAAAGTTCACGTTCAAAGTATGGGACATTGTTGGGAAATTTCACAAAAAGTTTGGAAACTGAGGGGAAATTTCAGAAAGATTTTTGCGTACTATCGGGAAATGATTTGGGAAACTGAAGCAAAGAAACATCTTCAGCTTATTCCTTGCTATAATTCACGTAAGGTGTAAAATTTTGGAAGCTATATCTTATTTGTTGCGTTCCCAAATGATATTTGAATATAGGCCTATTTTCGGTTGCATGAAATTCGGTGTAGTGCTGATCCCTGATGAGATTTTCTTGAAATGCAAAATGTAAAATGTGGAGTGGGGCCTGTAGAATCGACTCGTGGCAAAAGCAGCTCTATATCTTTATTACTGGAATGTCCATTTTGATTTTCGTAAGGGTACTCGAAAATTCGTCTCAAAGAGCTTATTTTCGGTCATGTGACGAGAATACGGCAACGCCATTGGCTGACAAGCGTGAAATTGGAAGATTTATGGGTTTCCCTGTGCACTATTGAAAGATTTGACTTGTATGCTTTAGTGGACCAAGAATTGACCCCTGAGGAACCCCGCATGACAGATTTCCATGGTTTGAATATTCCTTTCCTATGTTGACAGTAAACGATCGGTCCTGAAGGTAAGATTTAAACCATAATATGGTAGAATTACTAAATTTAAGCAGTTGCCATCAGAATATTTCCTTGTGACAATGTAATGCTCTGAAAGTTGACATCCCAGGGGGGGGGGGAGGTACTTGACTATGACCGTGACTCGACGTGAATCTGCACTTTGACAAAAGGATCCATTTGTATGACTGAATGTTTGAAGAACCCGAACCCTTTGGCATGAATTTCATGAACTTTCGTACCCATGTCTATGAATTGTCTATTCACATTTCTTCAGTTTTGATACACATTCTGAAAAAGCTACCCATCTACCAGAATTGAGGCTAAAAACAGACCCATATGTAGAAAATTTCATGGTGAAAAATCGACCCATCTGAGTGGCACGTCCAGTATCACTCGATACTCAAGTACCCCCCCCCCCCCCCCCCCTCCACCACGGGGTTGACATGTAAAGGAGATGATATTTAAAAGGCCTTCTTCGTTTCACTTCATGTTTACGTGAGAAAATTTCTAATCAATGAAAGTCAAGTTTACCCGATTTACGCAAATATCGACTGAATCGACTGCATCTTTCAGATATCACGTTTGAACAGTAAACACGAGGTAGGCACGTGAAGTCCATCGAAAAAATTAGAAGGGTGATTTGCGGATTGCATAAAAGTAAAGAGCCAAGATTGGAGTTGAAACCTAAGTTCTGCGGACTCTTGAAGACATGAAACCGATTATATAAGAATCTCTCCCAGTTTCAGCCTCTAGGGGGTTCTTATTTAGGAGGTTAAAAAGATTCCATTTCAGCCTCAAGGTTCTTAGAAAAAGGTTCTTTTTATGCGGGTTTCTACTGTATATCCAACAAATCATGTTGAAGCAACTTCCAACTGCTGTTGACTGCATATCCTTCTATGTCGGGGCTCAGCAATGAACAGGGGCTTGCACAAATCGCCTTGACATGCAAACACAATGATATCATGATTCTACTTTTATTTTCGTTCACGGCAACTTAGGCAAGTCCCCAGCTTCGCGTAATTCTTGAACACCTTGGCAAGTGAAAGCTGCAGATCGTACAAGCCCCTTGATTAAACGTATTTTTTTATAAGAAACTGCTTATAAGAAACTCAACTCTCCGATCGCCAAAGCATGAAGAAACTCAATTACTGGGAGAATATAACTTAAGAAAGTATTTATTTCTAACAAAGGAAATATTCAACATATTTTACTTTATTTCACTTGTTTCCTGTATCATTTTACTCACAATGTACTTGACTGATTTGTAAACAGTGGAAAGGCTTCATATATCACTGTTTTGAAAAATCCATAGGGACACAGTTAGTGAAGATGAAGATTGTTCTGGAACCTTTAATAAACTCGTAAGAAACTCGGAGCACTCAAAATCTGAACATTTTAAGAAACTTTCAGTACTGGCCCAAATTCTTAGTTTCTTATACAAAAATACGTGTATTGTGAGAGTAGGCAAAGGCTACAAGAATTGTTTTCAAATGCTCACCAGAGAAAAGGTTTTAACATGAAGATTGTTGTGGAACGTTTAGCAAACTCCTCTCAAAGCACAACCACTTACAATTCTATTATGTTGCGAAACTTTCATGACTTCCCCAGATTCTGACGTTCTAATACAAAACATATGCGTATGTGGCGTACTTGCCAAATTTAATTATGCCAACGAAAATTGACAATCTCCAGTAGTCTCTTTATAACATTACAGTTATTTGTAACAACTTCACGTCACTTAATAATTTGTAAATATTTTGAAGTCCCCATCAAAATACACGAATCTCTGATGGAACAAATCGTAGTAATACCAGTTATGAAGATTTTTGGGAATATTTTTTATCACCCACAACATTTGCGTTAATCTCTTCTTGTGGCGGTTCATTGGTTCCCTTCCATATAGTGACGTTAGTATCCATTTGCAAATGATCAAAGGAGAGCAACCATTCCCCAGCATCTGGCACAACAGTTTGAATGTCATTTTATCCCCTAACGGCTTTCTCCAAAACACACTTTTCAGCCATTCTGGTCGCACTGTGAGTTTGGTTATCTGGAAATTTTTGAAATGGCTTCTGTTTTCGAGAATGAAGTAATTGAAACTGACTCAGGATTAATATTAGGACAAACTGAAATGGAAGAATTGATTCTTGTGGAAATGAGGAATTTGCAAGACAACAGACAGCGCGCCAAGTCGTCGAAGATCTGCAATGCACTTCGCAAAACACATGGCCTAAAGGAAGGTGTGGTTCGAATGTCATTGAATTACATGCTAAAAACAGGAAAAATAAAAGATATCAAGCACGCTGGTCGTGAGTCATTGAAAATACAAGAAAAAGATTTTATGGATGAAGTGGAAGTAATCCCTGAACAGGAAATACAGCACAACGACGAAAGTTCGAATTCGAGAAACGCTTCACGAGATGGTGGTAGGTCCGCGGTTGATAGGGATGAACAACAAGATGAAGATATTGCAGTTGAACTCAACGGTAAAGAAAGGAAAATATCGAATGACAAGGAAAGAATAATAGAACTGAGTTGAAGAATAGGGCAGAACAAGAGGAGGAATTAATGGCAACTTCTGATGAAGACGACACAGAAGATGGCGAAAGTCTGTCAAATTATAGCGAGAGTGATGCGACTGAGCTCACAGCCAATGAAGAGGACTTGCCACTTAATGAGGAGTTAAAAACATTGGAGACAGACCACACTGCTAATCGTTTGGATGAAATTGAGAGAAAATTGGAAAGAATTGAAGCAAGGTTAAATGAGAAGGAAAATGAGCAGGATTGTGAAAGGAGAAATATCGATAGGATAAGGGTGTCGGACGAACAGTATGTTCAGTTGATGGTCAAGACAGATAGGTGAGAGACAGAAAATAAAACGTTAAAAGATGAAAATTATGGATTAAAAACAAAAATTTTAGACTTACAGAAAATGCTTGAAAACACTGGAAACAAATCTTGTATCGAAAATTCTTCGCAGGCTTCCATGATGAAACCCCAACAGGTATCCAGTAGTCAAAATTTTTTGGGGATTCCCAGAGAAAAACAACGTTTTACTACAAATAATCCAAAAAGAGATATTCAGCCAGGCACGAGAAATGATGACGAAAATTCAAATTTTAAAGAAAATCAGGATGAGAGAAACCAACCTTGGGAAGTCCCAACGGAGAAAAATAATGATCAGCAAGGCATCTGGCAATTGAGAAATGATGCTGAAATTTCAAGTTTTAAAGAAAGTCAAATAAAGAAAAGTCAGCCTTGGGGTGTCCCAATTGGAAAAACCAGTTCTTTATCTGAACAGAAAGAAATAGGAACTCACAGTCAACAAACTATCTGGCAATTCCCAAAACGATCTGTAAAAACGCGACGAGAGATACCGACACAGGTCTTATCCAGAAATCGATTCCAAATACTCGCAGATACAAAGTTTGAAGAGAAAAACTGCATGCCCACAGGACACATGTTTGAGAATGAAAGTCTCCTTCGAGATCAAACCTCGCGCACGTTGGTAGGAACAAAAACAACAACACCAAAGAAAAGAATGCCAAACGATGAACTGTTTCATAGATCGCAAACAAAAATATCGAAGAACCCAAAGCCAAGCGATAACAGGCCGGGATTAGCTAACCAAGAAAAACGAGATCAACATGGGATGCAAATAGAAACGACAAAGGCTCAAAGCTTTGGAAGAAGAAAACCAACAGTTGCCTTTATCGGAGACTCTATATTGAGAGGGATAAGGAAACAAGAAATCAATAAAAGCGTAAGAAATTACTATGCAGTTGTGAAGACGTTCTCGGGGGCAACGGTGGAAGACATGGAATCATACATGGTGCCTACGTTGAGCAAAAAGCCTGATGGCCTAATAATTCACTGCGGGACAAACAATCTAAGAAGCGATGAACCAGAAGAAACTGCCAAGAAAATAGTCAATGTTGCACTGGAGGCAAGTCGAACAGTGAGAAGTGTTGCGGTATCAAGCATTTTGGCTCGAGGAGACTCTGATCTGATGGAATCGAAACGAGTACAGGTTAACCATCTATTAGAAAGATCACTTGATAATTATGGTATAGATTTCATAAAACATGAAAATTTTGATGAGAACTGGCAAGAACTTTTGTATGATGATGGGATCCATTTAAATCAAAGAGGAACAAATGTCTTAGGAGGTAACATCGTTAAATTTTTAAATTCGGCTTGACTGTCTTTGGAACATGCTCTAATGTTAAGAAATACGCTACCAAATGCGGATACTATCAGCAGTTCTGTAATTTCCGATGACATGACACCAGCATCTCTGACACCAAATATTGGTGACGTTAGTACGACCATTTCAGAGGTATCAGTTCCACCCTCATCTCATCTAATCGGGTGTTCCAGTTTAGAATTATCGAGGGCTAGTATACTTTCTGAATCTTCGAAAGAATTTGCGACTGATGTATCTTTTCAGTCGGCTGCGTCAAATGACATTGACAAAATTTTTGGTTTGAGAGTTAAGTACCCTAACAATCCTATTGTTGGATTTTTGAATATAAATAGTCTCAGGAACAAAATTATAGATTTACGAAATGTTGCTGAAAAATGCCTTCCCGACGTTTTGCTAATAGAAGAGACGAAACTGAGTGCTGAATTTAAGACTGAAATATTTCTATTGAATAACTACCAACCCCCAATGCGAATGAACATGGAGGTGGTCTCATGCAATATGCTAGAAAAGGAGTTGTATGCAATAGACTAACTTTATACGAGACTAACTCATTGGAGCTGCTATGTTCCGAACTAATAGTTTGTAAGAAGAAGTGGATTATCTTTAGTGTCTATAGGCCCCCTGACTCTAACCTAGATAGTTTCTTTGCTACTTTATCGGTTTCTTTGAACCAGGCGCTAGATAGATATGATAATGTTATTGTGATGGGAGATATCAATATCGACACACAAGACTCGCAGCACCCTGGATACAATAAGCTGTCATCCTTTTGTGATGTATTCGGATTATCAAATTTGGTCACAACTAAAACATGTTTCACGAAAAGTCATAGTTCTTCTATTGACGTTATTCTTACAAACAAACCAAGGAGCTTCCTAAACACCTCTGTATTTGAGACCGGTCTTAGTGATTGTCATGGTCTTGTCATTACCTTAATGAAAGCAGTGGTTGCTAGGCTCAAGCCTAAAATAATTAGATACCGTAGTTATAAAAGGTTTGACCCCAAAAAGTTTCTTCAAGATGTTAAGAAAGCCCCTTTTGAATACCATACGAATAATCCTGATAAAACCTACGATAACATAACTAATACTTTCCGAAATTTGGTTGAAAAACATGCGCCGTTAAAATCAAAAGTTCAGAGAGGAAATTCAGCGCCTTTTATGACACCAGAATTGAATAGAGCCATTTACACTCGATCTAGATTGAAGAAGAAGTTTAACAAAAATCCTACAAATGAAAATAAGACAAAGTTTAAAAGCAGCGTAATAAATGTGTTTCAATACGGAGAAAAGCAATCAAAAATCATTTCAAAAAAGCTACTGAAAATGGGCTGTTATCTAATCAAGCTTTTTGGGATCTCGTCAAGCCATTTTTATCAAACAAAGGTGCTCTAGTTGGATCAGACATATCAATAGTAAAAAATGACACAATCATAACTGATGATCAAGAATTAAGTGAACTTTTTAATGAATACTATGTAAATATTGTAGAGAACACTAGTGGTAAGAAACCTTGTGGTGTTGCTGATACAACAGACATTGATGATGATAGGCATATAGTTAAATTGATCTTAGAAAAGTATAAGAACCATCCAAGTGTTCTAGCCATAGTACAAAACCCAAATTGCAATTTTGACACCTTTTCTGTCAACGAAGTGGAAGCTCGTGAGGTTGCATTATTGTTAAAAAGTTTGGATGGAAAAAATCTACAGGTGTTGATCAAATACCACCAAAACTAGTTTCTCTTGCTGCCAATGAGCTTACAGTTCCATTAACTAATGCTATCAACTGCAGTATACGTAATTTCAGATTTCCAGAAAATGCGAAAAATGCGGCGGTATGCCCCTTGGACAAAGGGGAATCAAATCGCACTGCTGAAAGAAATTTCCGTCCAGTTAGTGTGCTAAATACTTTTTCAAAAATATACGAAAAAGCCCTAAAACAGCAGCTTATCTCGCATCTAGATAAAACGCTCTCTATATTTATCTCGGCTTACAGAAAATCATACAGCACACAACATGTGTTGATAAATCTGGTAGAAGACTGGAGGGAAAAACTTGACAAAGATTTCGTGGTAGGTGCTATCTTCATGGATCTCTCAAAGGCTTTTGATTGCATTCCACATGATCTAATCATAGCAAAATTACATGCATACGGTTTTGATGAAAACGCTTTAGTTCTTATTTATTCCTATTTAAAACGTCGAAAACAGTGTGTCCGGATAAATAATTCAAATAGTTTCTTTAAAGATGTTGTATCAGGAGTTCCACAGGGTTCTGTACTTGGTCCAATTTTATTTAATTTCTTCATAAATGACCTCTTTCTTTTTATAAAGCAGGCAACCCTTCATAATTATGCTGATGATAATACACTTTCATATTTTTCCAAAACTATGCCCGATCTCGTCAGGGTTTTGGAGAATGAAACCAATGTCGCTTTAACTTGGCTAGACCGAAACGAAATGATTGCAAACCCTGATAAATTTCATGCTCTGCTGGTCAGAAAAGATCGGGAAAATACTACTGGACAAAATATAAGCCTTCAAGATCATGCCATCAAGTCAGAAGAAACTGTAAAACTTTTGGGCGTAACCCTGGATAATAAATTGAATTTTGATACACACATATCAAACCTTTGTAAAAAAGCTGCGACACAACTAAACGTTCTGAAAAGGTTAAGATCATTTATTGGATTTGAGCAAAAAAAGGTACTTGTACAGAGCTTTGTTTACTCTAACTTCAATTATTGTCCATTGGTTTGGTATTTTTCTTCTATGAAGTCGCTTCAAAAAATTGAAAAGTTACAAGAACGTGCACTAAGGTTTCTTCATAATGATCGTAAGAGCTCATATAAGGACTTGCTCCAAAAATCAGGAAGATGTACTATGCAAGTTTCGCGTCAAAGAACTCTTTGCATTGAAATTTACAAAACAATGAATAATCTAAATCCGCCATTTATGAAAAATTTCTTCAAACTCAGATCTTCGCATTATTCCTCCAGAAAGCCTTATGACTTAAAGCATGTAAGACCAATCAAGTAACTTTCGGTTCAAACAGTCTTGAGTCCGTTGGACCTCAAATATGGAATGGCTTACCAAACAAAATGAAATCTGCAGAAAACTTGAAAAACTTCAAACTTATGATAAAGGAATGGAATGGCCCAGAATGCAAATGTAGTGCCTGCTGTAGTTTTACTTTTACTGAACAATAACTTTTTTTTAACATTTTAATTTCATTCGATTTAGATTAGTTAACTTTGTATATATTGTATATATTGTTAGCTATGTAAATATCGAATTAAAATAAATGAACAACAACAACTGGCCAAGCGTTCAGAGAACAGAAGACATCACCATTGATAGCATGAAACAGTTCTTTCCTCTCATTAACAATTTCCTGTCTTGAAAACCTGTATATGTTTGCAAGATAGATATTTAGATAAATTTCCAATGAGGCTGTCTCTCGTAGATCCTCCTCCATATTCATCAATTTCCCCACCTTGTCGTTCTTAAATACAGTTATCGCAGCAAACCTACACAGGCTAACCTAGTCAGCGCTCTTGTTTTGAGCATACATCAATAACAAGAGGCTACATGTCATTGAAACGAGGGGGGAGGAAACAACGTCCCGTGACAGTGTTGCTCAACACGACACATTCTGGAACCTCTCCCCAAAATGCGTGGAATACGCGGGGGGGGGGACTTAGTATATTTGTCCGACGGGGATGTGCCGTTTTGCAGGGTATCGTTTTCACCTATTTTTTCTAAAACAGGGTATCAAAAGAAGGCAAGTTTTCTGGAGCACGTTGTCAAAACATGTAAAAAGGGGAAATTTTGCTAGATCAGGTTATTATTTAGTCCAATTTGTGTGTTTTGGGGTGTACTCTTCACCGATCTTTTCTAGAACGGGGTATCATTTGGAGGCAAAGATTCTGGAGCAGGGTGGAAAAACTTTTTTTCGGGGGCACAGCCCCGTACACACTTAGGTCAAGTACCGCCCCCCCGGGCGGAATACAGCTGCCCTTTTTACACTTCCTTGGCAGTGCAGAGAATCGTTATTTCACGTACTTCCTCATCATTCTTATGCTTGGTTGGACATTGTGCTTCAAGCATTCCCCAATTTCATACGGGTAGCAGAGGTGGCCCTGGGGTGCTTTACTACAGAAGTTACGGCAGTTTCCAGAAAATCTCTTTAGATCCTGAACACCCTGTCCCATAAAACAACCCCCAAAAGCATACCCTGTCACATACAATTTTCCCGCAAGTATACACGATCCAGTGTTCCAAGGGAACTGTACAACTTCCCTCTCACGTGATGCCCTGCCGTATGATTTTTGTTACAAAGGACACCCTGGCGCATACCTTTTACTGCACAAGGACACCCTGTTCAGCACCACATCCCGTCCGGTAAAGTATTGGCCTTGAGAAGACAGCTTAGACAAAGAAAAGCAGGTAGAGCCCAGACTCTTTGACTTTATCCAACGATAAAAATGCACTTCCATACGCGAAACGACCTAGTTCCTATGTTTCTCAGTTAATCCCTCCATACAAATGTTTAATCCCCATTTACAATGTCAGGCAAGCATTAACCCTAATCCTACCGGGGGGGGGGTGTTTTCCACCCCCCCTCATGGTTTTTTAATCGCTATTTCTTTGTGTTATGAAAAATTATCCCCTAACTCACTGATTTTTAGTTTTTATATGTTTGCCACATATTTTTGGAAAAAAAATTTCAAAATGGTAGCCAAATGTCACGTGACAATACCATATTTGGAGAGTGGTCGATGGAAGTTAGGTTTACTTAGTCATTTCTATCAGTAAAACTAACGAAAATGGGTTAATTCTTTGTGAGCTAATAGAATTTATTAATTAAATCCAAAATTTGTAGTTATTTTTATAATTTGATGACGTCAGTATCCTCTATTTTGTGTGACGTCATTGATGACGTCATTACTGATGATGTCATCAGAAATTTTCAAAAATATTTTTTTGAATTCTCCATTCAAAACTTGATCGTTTTCTGACCTTTTCGTATCTTTAACAAGCTTTAAACATGCTTTTCTGCGTTTCTGAAGTTCTTGGTTTGCCGAAAAGTTAGCATTGGTTTTGATTTTTGAAAAATTCTGACCATTTTTTGATACTGTGTGCAGTTATTGGCATGTTTATGTGATCGAAATTAATGGAGAATCATATTCAATGTATTTTGAGACCATTTGCATTAATACAATGCTTTGTGCTTGCTTCTGATGGATTTGTATCCAAAAAAATGAGAAGAGTGTAATTTTTCTGGAGTGCGTCTTTGTTATGACGTCATTGTGACGTCACAATGGGCGTTGGAAACACCCAAATCACCATAATTGTTAACAAAGCATTGTTTAATGCCTCTGCCAAGTCTTGCAGCGATAGCTGTTCGGGAAGGCACTTTTCAACAGGGGGGGTGGAAAACACCCCCCCCCCCCCGGCTATGTTAGATCAAAAAAAGCCCGGTAGGATTAGGGTTAATGAGACAGATTGCCTGACGTCAGGTACATTTGAAAGGCACAAACAATAGGTTACAACTTCCCCTAACCCACGTGATGGCTGCCACATTGATGCAAAAGCTGTATGTAAGGCGGCCGTCTGTCCCCCACAGTCAGACCTAGATTCACAAAACGTCGCACGTTGTTCACCACGAATTCTGCGAAGTTGCACATAGCTGCACAAATCACGAAACTATGCAAGCAATCTGAACAGACTTGGAACCATCTTCACAAGCGCCTCATAGAATTACCAGAACCATCGGAGTCCCTCTTTAGTGAAGATGTTTGGCTCTTTCTTAAGAATAAGGCAGTGTCTGTCAGCAGCAACGTTGGCTTTGTCGTCGCAAGCATCATTGCCACTTGTGCGTACATCGCGGGCCTACATTCAAAAATATTCTCATGTGGACGAGAAATGCCAATGAACATCTACACGATCTTCACTGGGCCACCTGGAACTGGGAAATCGCAGGTGTTAAAAGAGTGCACACAGAACGCAATAGACGTAATTTGCAAAGAAAGAGGAACAGAGTGCCTTGGACTTCACAGATGCACCCCATTTGGTATGTTTGATTTATTTGTTGTTTCTTAAGAAGCACTGATCTCCATGTCTCCTAGTAGGTTCGTTGTAGTACACGTTTTTTATAAGAAACTAGGATCAGGCCATAGCACTAAAAGTTCCTTAATGTAGCATGGAATTTTGGCCATTTTAGTAATAAAAGTTTCTTCATTGGTTTCTTATTTTCCAAATGCAGAATTATCAATTTGGTCGCCAAAACTGCTGCAGATATTTTTCTTAACATTGCAATCATCATATAGGAATAAACGGTGTTCTGTTATGTTTAAAACACAAATGGTTAGTTACAATTGCTCAAGAATACAGGTTCACGGATACATTTGCTATGATATCCATGTTTTTAACTTTTGAAAGATTCTTAGTACTTCTCAGACATAGTACTAGAGTTTTTAGGCAGCAAACAGCAAAACATTCTTCTCAAGAATTCTTGGGCAGCAAACAGCAAAACAACTTCTGAAGACGCAAGGAGGCCAAGAAAACCTGTTTTCTCAATTCTGGGTGATTCCATGGTTAAAAAGGTTAGGAGACAAGATATCAATGCTGAGGTCTCGCATGCCAAAACATCAATCAAAACTTTCCCTGGTGCCACTATCGACCAAATGAAGTCTTACATCAAGCCAGCGATAGACGACAAGCCAGATGGAATAATAATCTTATGTGGAACAAACAACTTGAGATCAGAGAGCCCTGAAGAAACAGCGAACAAGCTGATTGATCTGGCCACTGAAACAAAGAAAAAATTGAGAGACGTCGCTGTTTCAAGTATCATAAAAAGGACAGATTCGCATGAACTGGAGATGAAACGAAGAAAGGTAAATGATTTAGTTAAAGTTGGCCTATCAAGAAGTAATATAAGTTTCATTGAGCATGATAACATTGAAAGCAGACACCTTGATAAATGGGGACTTCATCTAAACTTCCAAGGTAATAATGTTTTAACCGGAAACTTGATTAAGTTTTTAAACGGTGTATGACTGATAGATTTAGGACAGGAGACATTTAACATTAAAACAACCAAACACACACCCAATTCAACTGACCGTAGTGTAGTTCATAATGAAGGGCTTGATGTTAGACTTAGTTGTAGCCTAACAGAACATATCAACTCGACTCTGCATTCTGAAGGCGACATAGCTATCCAAGCTAGCAATGCAGGCACACCAAGTGATAATGATTCCACTCCACCCATATCTGATAGTGAAACTGATGATGAAATAAACAGGCTTTTTCAGCTTAGGACAAAACATCATAATAATCCTCTTCTTGGCTTTTTGAACATTAACAGCCTAAGATATAAAATAGTGGACCTTAGAGAAGTGGCAGAGCGTTGTTTACCAGATGTTTTGGTGATTGAAGAGACAAAATTAAACGAAGACTTCAAAACAGAGTTATTTGTAATGAACAACTATCAATATCCCATGCGTCGAGATAGGAATGAGTTTGGAGGGGGCATAATGCAATACGTGAGAAAAGGGGTGGTATGTAATCGCATCACTGCGTATGAAACACAAAATGTTGAATCGATATGTTCAGAACTCATCATCAGCAAAAAAAGGTGGATGATTTTTGCAGTCTATCGTCCACCTGATTCTGCAAATTTGAATAGCTTTTTTAACGAGCTATCAATTTCCGTGAATCTTGCTCTAGAGAAGTACGACAACATTATAGTTTTTGGAGACTTTAACGTAGATACCCAAAAGGAAAAACATCCAGGCTATAACAAATTCAAATCTTTTTCAGATGTAATGGGCCTACAAAATTTGGTAAAGGAGAAGACTTGTTTTACCAAAAATCATGCGTCTTCAATCGATGTGTTTCTAACAAATCGACCCAGATTGTTCCAAAAAACATGCGTATTTGAAACAGGTCTGAGTGATTATCATGGGCTCGTAGTTACTCTTCTGAAAGCTCAGGTACCGCTCCTCAAGGCAAAACGTATAACGTATCGATGCTTTAAGAACTTTAATGAAAATGAATTTTTGTCCGATGTCAGAAAAGCAAATTTTGAAATTGATCATCTGAATGTAGATGATGCATATGAACATATAACAAAAACTTTTCGTGCGATAGTAGACAAACATGCACCGTTGAAAACTAAGATACTTCGAGGGAACACAGCTCCTTTTATGAATCGAGAACTAAGGAAAGGAATTTACACGCGATCTAGGCTTCAAAAGAAGCTAAAGAAATGTCCTTCACGGGAAAATGAAGCCAAGTTAAAAAAACAACGAAATAAATGCGTTTCACTAAGGAAGAAGGCAATTAGAAACCATTTTAAGAATGCAACTAGTAATGGGTTGGTTTCAAATCAGGACTTCTGGAACCTCGTCAAACCCTTTCTTTCCAATAAAGGGGGGTTGCATGGTACTGATATCACCCTAGTCAAAGAAGACAAAATTATAACTGATGATAGAGAACTCGCCGAAGTTTTTAATGACCATTACATCAATATCGTCGAAAAATCCTCGGGGAAGAAACCCTCCAGCATTGCCGAAAATGCGCCCTCCTCAGACGATCGATGTATAGTTAGACTGATACTTCAACAATATCAAAATCACCCAAGTGTTCTAGCAATCATTCAAAGTCTTGAACATCCATTTAACACATTTTCTCTTCATGAAGTTTCAACAGAAGATGTTCTCCGACTTTTACGGGCAATAAATGATAAGAAATCAACTGGTGAGGATAAAATACCCCCTAAACTTGTCCACTTAGCGGCAAGGGAGCTATCTGTCCCACTAACAAAGGCAATAAACATTAGCATTCGCAACAGCAAATTTCCAGAACGCGCAAAAAAATCTGCAGTTACACCTCTTGACAAAGGTGAACCGATTCGAACAGTAGAAAAAAATTTTCGCCCAGTAAGCATACTTAACGCTTTCTCCAAAATATACGAAAAGATTGTGAAAGAGCAGATAAGTCCTTTCCTCGAGAAAACTCTTTCGGTCTTTATTGCAGCCTACAGGAAGGCTTACGGTACGCAACATGTCCTAGTTAGAATGCTTGAAGATTGGAAGACTAAACTTGACAATGATTTCACTGTCGGAGCAATATTGATGGACTTATCGAAAGCTTTCGATTGTATCCCGCATGATTTGCTTATTGCGAAACTCCACGCATATGGTTTCAATGAAAATTCTCTTGTCTTCATTTATTCTTATCTAAAACGGCGCAGACAATCGGTTCGCATAAACAATGTTTACAGCGATTATCAGTCTGTTTTATCAGGGGTTCCTCAAGGATCCATCTTAGGCCCTATTCTTTTCAACTTCTATATTAATGATTTATTTCATTTCATCAAAGAAGCATCCCTCGTCAACTACGCAGATGATAATACCCTTACATATTTCTCAAATAGTCTCCCACAGCTAATTGATGTGCTAGAAAAGGAGGCATGCGTTGCTCTCACATGGCTCGATCGAAATGAAATGATCGCCAACCCAGAAAAATTCCACGCACTTCTCATAAAGAAAGATCGAACGGACACCACTGGGCATAGTATTTCTATTCAAGGGAAAACTATTAAATCTGAAGCTTCGGTTAAGTTGCTTGGTGTAAATCTCGACCATCAACTAAACTTTGACCTCCACATATCTGATCTTTGCAAGAAAGCAGCAACCCAACTAAATGTACTAAAACGACTAAAGCCTTTTCTTGGTTTCGCAGAGAAAAAGGTACTCGTTGAAAGCTTTGTTTTTTCTAACTTTAATTATTGCCCCTTAGTGTGGTTCTTCTCGTCAGCTAGATCTATGGATAAGATCGAAAAAATACAGGAGAGAGCATTACGTTTTCTTTACGACGAGCATGTTTCTTCTTATGAAGAATTACTTGGCAAATCACAAAAATGCACAATGCATGTAAATAGGCTTAGATACCTTTGTATTGAGATTTTCAAAACTGTAAACCAGCTAAATCCTGAATTCATGCAAAATATTTTCGAAAGAAGAGCCTCAAAGCGACCTACACGTCGTCCAAATGATTTACAGCACTACAGGCCAAACCAGACAACGTTCGGTTCAAATAGTCTAAGGTCCCTTGGGCCGCAGATTTGGAATCGTTTGCCAGATGACATCAAGTCAGCCGAAAATCTGGTCCAATTCAAAAAGCTAATCAAGAGCTGGGATGGGGCCACCTGCAGGTGCAATGTATGCCTTCGAAATTAATCTGTGCAATGTATGCCTTCGAAATTAATCTTGTCGATCTTGTATATTTTAAATAATCGAATTAGACTAGCTATTTTTTAGCTAATAGATATTTCGATTTTAAATAAGATGACACACACACACACACACACACACATACATACTGACATGACTATGGTTGTGGGGACTTTGCCATCCTGCATACATTGTGGGGACAACTGATATTTGAATGTAACTTGACAACAGTAAGTAGCAACCGAGAGCTGGTCAAAGGAAAACAAAGACCTTGACCTTGCACTCATTTCAATGCTAGTACACTCGTAAACAAAATTTGTGTATCTACATTGTGGGGACTGTTAGTTTTACACCAACGTTGTGGGGACACATTTTCAGTTTAGCATTCATTGGTCACAAATACCATACTACAGACCACTTAATTGAATTATCCTGAGAGTTAACCCAATTTTTGCTTCCATGATGGTCACTGAACATCAGATATGTGAACTCTCAATGTACACACTTTCTGGGGACATCTAATGTACACACTTTCTGGGGACATTCGATGTACACACTTTCTGGGGACATTATGTACACACTTTCTGGGGACAGCCAATGTACACACTTTCTGGGGACATTCAATGTACACACTATCTGGGGACATCCAATGTACACACTTTCTGGGGACATTCAATGCACACACTTTCTGGGGACATTCATTGTACACACTTTCTGGGGACATTATGTACACACTTTCTGGGGACATTCAATGTATCAACAATTAGCTCTGGGATATTTAAGCTTGACCATTGCCAGTGGCATTTACATGATGCATTGTATCTCAGAAACATTTCAGGAGTCCCTGAAATTAATCTACATTGAGAGAACTTCAAATGATGTATTGCTTTTAAAACAATCCGTTTTTGAAAGGTCATAAAATCATGACTCAAAATGCCTAAAAACCAACACTTTAATTTGTCACTGGTCAAACTTTTATTTAAATAATTTCAATCCAAGATCAGCGATCTACACCAAAGAGCGCTTGAGTGATGTATTACTTCTACATGTACCCATTTTTGAAAGGCCTTAAAATCATCACTAAAAATGCATAAAACCTATTTTTCAATTTTTCACTAGTGAAAGTCTCCAATTGGATGATTTCAATCCAATAGTATCTATACCAAAAGAGCTTTCAAAAGATGTATAACTACACTTCAAAAACAAAGTATTGAATGGCCTAAAATAATCGCTCAAAATGCGTCAGAGCAAATGATTCAATTCCTCACCCATATGAGTCTCTAATTGAATGATGTCAATCCAATATTATTAATTGAGCTAACAAATGATGTACTATTCTTATAAAGTTTTCTTCCCATTCCTGAAAGAGCTAACCATCACGTTTTTACATGTAAAAAGCTTAAGTTCTCTCCTCTCAAATTTATGATTGAATAATTCCAGGCCAAAATCATTCATCTACACAAAACAGAGTCAGAACAGTTTTGGAATAATGTACTACTTCCATAAAATTGCTTTTCCAAAATCAATCACTGGCATTATTTAGAAAACCTTTTCAATTTCAGCAATTTATGTTGAACTTTCTCTGAAAATTTTCAAGAAACTTTCAACTGCATTGCCTATTCCCAGTGTGAAAAAACACGTTCCTCATTGTTTTTAAGATCTCAAATGGCTTTAAATTGTTCCCCTGCCTTTGACGACTTTTTCAGGATTTTGAGCCTGCCCTTTTCCTCAAAATCCTTAATTCAGGAACTTTACCATGTCAAAAAAAATGGTGAAAAATGCTTAAAATGTAAGATAAGTTTTTCGTTTCGTTTCGTTTCATTTCAATCAACCCCTTACTATTTTACAAAAATAAATTACCTGGGGTCACTTTTTTGGGTCACTTGATGTGGAGTTCAGTAATGTGTGATTATAGCCATAGCATGTCTTCGTGATATGGTAAAGTGCGAGTTGCGAGTTGCAAATGCGAGTTGCGAGTTGCTTATATTTTGCGAGTTACGAGTTACGAGTTGCACTTATTGTGCGAGTTACGAGTTGCGAGTTGCACTTATTATGCGAGTCGCGAGTTGCGAGTTGAACGAAAGGTGCGAGTTGGAAACTCAAAAGTGCGAGTTGAAACAAAATGTGCGAGTTGCCTGTTTTCTTTTGTAGAAAGACCTTTTTCGTCAAATAGAAAAGGTATTCTAAAGTCGCATTTCAATTTGCAACTTTTTTTTGGGTTTTCGTCATTGAAAAGCATTCTTATGCCATCGTAACTTTCCTTATCAGAAGCCATCTATAAAATACTAAGGCCTATTCTTCAAACGTTAAGAAACTTCTACAATTTGCAGCCTTTACTCCCCCTGTCGTTCAAAGACATTACTGCAATACTGTAAACTGGGAACTTGCTTAAAAGGTGTCTTGAAAGAAAATCAAAGGGGAATTCGTTATCGTTCAAGACGACTTGGCAAGTCAATGTTAATTGTTGAGCTCAAAACTTGCAGTGAATTATGTATGACCCTTTCGCTTCCCAAATTTTGAGGTATTGTTACCATCCTGTCCGAAGTAGTTTCTTCAGCCTGACTTGTTGCATTTACCTCAGTCAAAGAATTGCACTCTGGCCTTGGTTATGTGTTGCAGATTGTTTTTAACATAAAGCATGTAACTAGCTCATATGATATCAAAGAAAATAATTTGCTTATGTGATTTCATCCCTTTGGGAATTATGCTAAAATCTGAAATTCGATAATGAACATTAAGAAACTTTTCTGTAAATCCCTGATTTCATAAAGGCTGTCCAAAAATCGCAGTTTTTTAGCTGCAAAATATGAAAATTTGAAGTTTTTTTAAGGAACTTGCAACTCGCGTTTTGAATGTACCAACTCGCACTTTTCACTACTAACTCGCAACTCGCAACTCGCAAAACAGGAGCAACTCGTAACTCGCAACTCGCACTTTACCAATCCACATGTCTTCAAAGTAAAACCAGTCAGCAATGAAGTCTAGCCAAATAATGCCTTACAAATAAAACCCTCTATGACACTCAACAATGTGTTTATAGCTAAGACATATCATGTAACTGAAACACATTTATGTATGCAAGTCCCACAAATTGCACACACCTCAATTATGTGTTGCATGTAAAACATGCATGAAATCTAACTATCAATTACTTACAAATTGCACATAGGCTAATCCTCACAAATTGCACAATGCACATCCTGACTTAGGAAAATATGCATATGATGAGGTCTCCACCTAAATTTGTAGAGCCAGGTCAGGACTTGGAGAAAGAACTTCTGTATGGAATTTAGCTTGTAAGGAATGTTAATGATTTGGCCCCAATGACCAAACTGCCTTACACTATTCTCTTATTCAAATTCACCTTGCATCAATCAAAAAAGGGAAAACAATTTTCCTTAAAACAACAATCTTTCCAGTAATGACAGCTATCTTGAAAGCAAGCTGTTGATGTAAAAGCAACACTTTTGCACATTCTTACGTCGCTCAATCCCAACAATTACAAGAACAGTTTCATTTCAGCCAACCCCTGTAGTACAGATAAGTCATAACATCAAATGAGAACCTACACCAGAATCTTGATCAATTCAAACCTAACCTCATCAGCAGAAGCTATGCTGTGCATATGAAACAAATAGAAAATTGACAAAGCTTCTAAATTCTCCCAAGAAGAGATTCTTTTAAGAGCCTCATGCACGAAACAGATAGTAATAGCAGAATTTTGAAAAATGGTATGTTACTTCCTCACATAACTAGTTACAAACATATTGTCATGCAGAGGAGGGCAGAGAGCATCATTGGAGACAAGGTAACTGGATGCATTGAAACTTATAGTGTCTGGAGTGAAAGGGATCCAGAATGCAAGGTTGCAATTTCTTGGCATGATGATCCATGTGCATGCTCCACTCCATTGTATGTTTAATTAGTGCACCCAAAGTTTTACAACACATTTTTACATGCAATTAGACTATGCAAAATGTTTCCTGTATTTCACAAACTCTTCACAAGTGTTCATCTGTGCAACACTAGGCTGCCAATTAGTCACATGTCATATTGTCATTCATTTTTATGATTTAAGCATGAAATGAAAACATGTAAAGAAATTTCACACAGAAATTACGGGGTAAGTGGCCCAATGGCTTAAACAGTTTTCATCAGGTAACTACAGTTAAGCACGATTTCCGGATGGATGACTTCAGAGGCCTGACATCACAACTCACCTTACCCTCCTTCACAAGGGACTTTACACTAGGGGTCCAATGCCTGGATGCGGAATGCAAAGTGGGCCCAAATTAGCTTTCAGTAGCTAGAAATCCTGAAAAGCCCATTCAAAGCAAATTGAAAAACACAAACAAATAAATTTCAATACGCCTTTCTCTCAAATTGGCATTGCTAAAGCATATCATAAAAATAAAAATATACGTGCATGTGTACATTGTGGCAGTATGCTTCAATGTTGGTCTAAATCTGATAGAATGAGGGTGTTATTTCTAAGTTGCCATGTGACATAATTGGGGTTATCAATATCTCGTTTAGCATGCTCTTTCATTGCCCAATATGTTTGTGGCAGGCTAATGCCCTTTCCTTCTGTTTTTGTGCTTTGATATTGAACTAATTTCAGAACAATTAAAAATAAACAGTAAAATAAACAACAATAATATAAACAATTCGGACTTCAAAGTTTGTAGCCAAGTAGTGTTTTTCAAACAATGACTATGACACTTTAGCAACAAGTTCTCAGGAATTGGATATAGGCTGATCATTACTTCATAAAATATGTGCATATTGTACATGAATTGTCCAAAAATTTGCATTTACATCCATTTCTGAACAAACTTAAAAGAGTAAGAGAGTTACCTATTTCTTTGTCTTGACTTGAAGCATGAGAAATCTCTTTTTAGCCAGTCTTTATGAATGGAGTCTGATTCTTCTGACACATTCTAAAACGCCTTTCTGAAAGGCAGGAGATGTGCAAAAGTTATTTGAACACATCTGGGCAGAACCATGTAAAGTGCACAATTAGTTAATCCAATTTACTATGTTTGCATCCCTTATTTAAGTACAACAATGTATAAAACTGGTAAAGAACAATACAGTTGTAAAATCTTTCACCGCAAGGTGCATTCTATGTCAAATTCACTCCTTATGTAACTCAACTGAGAGGAAATCAATTTTCAGTTTACATGTTTTAATGGAATTTTTGTGGTTACATTGTAGCCTCTACTTCCACTTCAACTTAACAGCCCTCTGCCAACAGTGCTTGAATTTGATAATTCTATTTCCTTAATCATAGCCACTGAAAAAAGTTATTTCCTTTCAACAGTCTAATGTAGTTCAATATCTAGCAATGTAAGGGTTATCCCTCCTGATGTTGATGCCAAATATCTATAACCTTTCTGCTCTGTGCGATTTTGTTTCCTTTAAAGATAGTGCCATTTGTGTGTTCATAGTAACATAACCTTTTTGTGCCTCCCCCTGCCCTTTAAGGACTTCCCAACAAGGGGAAGGTCAGATCATAATGATTCAACTGGATACAAGTAACATTAATCTCCAAACAAACTGAAGGACCTGAGCTTTTTGACAGTCAACTAGCCTATACATAAAACAAAATGAAACATCAGTAAATTACAGCAAGTATTACTTGAAAACTTTATCCGTGGCTAAGTGTATAGGACATGATGAACAAAAGTACATCAATGTGTGTGGTCTTACAGATATACAATACAGTTGACATGCAGTTTAATGCTGCTGGCCTACTACTGGCCTGGCAAGAAAGAGTGTAAGCTCCACCCTTTTCATTAATCTTCGTCCCCCTTGGTCACAAACATCACTATTTGCAACATATAATTCCCACGTTTAACAAAAATTTTATTGGCTCCTACAAGTAGGGCTAATTTTCATCATTGGCGAGATAGAAGAGGAAAGGGTGTAGGCCTACTAGACCAATTGATGATAGAACAACCAATAAATCAACAAAAACAAGTCAAAAGGCCTTGCCTTGAGATAAACGTACTGCTTACCTGTGTTGTCAACACTGAAACAGGGATCTTAAGTTAGCTTGTCATCTTCTGCTTATCTCTAGTAGAGTTGCTAGCTGTTTTCATACCACAACCCTCGCGCCAAAGTGAAGAAGTACAAAAGAAACAAAAGAAAACGCGCCAAACCTACCTGCAAACGAGGCTACACATTTAGCCTCATTCATAAACTAGGGTTAGGGTCAGGGTTAGGGTTAGGGTTATTTTCCTGGAAATCTTCCCTCAAAATGCTCAAAATACTTTCTAATTGAATTATTTCGATCCAATACTATCAATCTACACCCAAAGAGCTTTCAAATGGTGTGTACTTTTTTTGATAAAGACCTGTTTCTGAAAGGCCTGGATGAATGTGATCGATCAAAATGCGTAAAAACACATAATTCAATTTTTCACCTGTCAAATTTTCTAATTGAATAATTTCAATCAAATGTCATTAATCTACACCAAAAGAGCTTTCAAATGGTGTATAACTTTTATAAAAACCCGCTTCTGAAAGGCCTGAAAATCATCTCTCAAAATACGCAAAAACCAATCTTTTCAAATTTTCATTCGCGAAATTTTCTAATTTAATAATTTGGATCAAATATTGTTAATCTACACCAAAAGAGCTTTCAAATGGTGTATAACTTTTATAAAAACCCGTTTCTGAAAGGCCTGAAAATCATCTCTCAAAATACGCAAAAACCAACGTTTCAAATTTTCATTCGCGAAATTTTCTAATTTAATAGTTTGGATCAAATATCGTTAATCTACACCAAAAGAGCTTTCAAATGGTGTATGACTTTTATAAAAACCCGTTTCTGAAAGGCCTGAAAATCATCTCTCAAAATACGCAAAAACCAATCTTTTCAAATTTTCATTCGCGAAATTTTCTAATTTAATAGTTTGGATCAAATATCGTTAATCTACACCAAAAGAGCTTTCAAATGGTGTATAACTTTTATAAAAACCCGTTTTTGAAAGGCCTGAAAATCATCTCTCAAAATACGCAAAAACCAATCTTTTCAAATTTTCATGCGTGAAATTTTCTAATTTGATACTTTGGATCAAATATCATTAATCTACGCCAAAAGAGCTTTCAAATGGTGTATGACTTTTATGAAAACCCGTTTCTGAAAGGCCTGAAAATCATCTCTCAAAATACGCAAAAACCAATCTTTTCAAATTTTCATGCGTGAAATTTTCTAATTTGATACTTTGGATCAAATATCATTAATCTACACCAAAAGAGCTTTCAAATGGTGTATGACTTTTATGAAAACCCGTTTCTGAAAGGCCTGAAAATCATCTCTCAAAATACGCAAAAACCAACTTTTCAAATTCTCATTCGTGAAATTTTCTAATTTAATACTTTGGATCAAATATCGTTAATTTACAGCAAAAGAGCTTTCAAATGGTGTATAACTTTTATAAAAACTCGTTTCTGAAAGGCCTGAAAATCATCTCTCAAAATACGCAAAAACCAATCTTTTCAAATTTTCATTCGCGAAATTTTCTAATTCAATAGTTTGGATCAAATATCATTAATCCACAGCAAAAGAGCTTTCAAATGGTGTATAACTTTTATAAAAACCTAGAAAAAATAGGTCAACATTCTTTCAGACAAGCAATCTTAATTGGTGACCTAAACATAGACTTACTTAAATGCAACAACAGTAAGCACAAAAGCGTTAAAACATATTTGGAACTTCTCGTCTCTCGTGGCTTCTTGCCTCAAACTGTACTACCTTCTAGAGTCACTAGTAATAGTGGACTGACGGAGCTCGGTCTTGGCAACATGTCCAGGGTAAAGAGCGTCGACGTTCGAGATTCGTCAGAATTTCGGTGAAAATCTTGAAGGTGATCCCCCGGATTTGCCTTGTTGGTCTTTTACGAAACAAGACGCAAACAATATCCGGGGGACTTTTCACCGAAAATCTGACAAATATTGAACGTCGGCGCTCTTTGCCCCGGACATGCTGCCAAGACCGATCTTCGTCAGACTTCAAACCGCTGTGGAGATATGTTTCATTTCGCGTTTGTTCACATCATTTCACGGAGGAAAGTGAGAACAAATGCATTGAGTACAAAGTTTAACATTTTTATGCAAAGAACTGGGCGTTTGATGCAAAGTTCGCAGAGATGGAATTGGAGCGAGGACAAAACTGTTGTTAGATCTTTGGAGGTAAACAAACTTCATTCCTTGTTACTTATAATACTTACAATACAACACAACAAACACAGGCAACAATGTTGCGTCATTGTAGTACAACAACTGCAACAGGACCAATGTTGCCATGGCAGGATGTTGCGATGATGCTGAAGGAAGAAGAAAGACACAGAGATAAACAGTCAACCATTCTACGGTACGAACTTCAATTTACCTCGATTCAAAGAACAAGTAGTGTTACTTATTTTGCAGTTAGGAAAACAACGCAGCACAGCATAATAAATTGCCTCAGTTATAGCTAGGCCCCACAATATACGCTATTGGGCCTCCTGTGGATGGGTTAGAATGTTTGAAGAAGTTTTGTCTCAAATATATAAAATCCAATATCTCAATTTTTGACAGCACCAATTTCATAATTTCTTGATTTCGACCCAATAACATGAATTCTCGTCACAAGAGCTTTCAAACTATATATAGCACGATGGCGAACCTGTACGTACTACTGTGGTGGATACGCCGTACAGAGGCGGGGTATTATGCTTGATGTGGTGGATACGCCATACAGAGGCGGGGTATTATGCTTACGTGGTGGGGCATTATGCTCCGCCTCTGTATGGCGTATCCACCACATCAAGCATAATACCCCGCCTCTGTATGGTGTATCCACCACAGTAATGCGTATATGTTCGCTATCGTGTATAGCCTTAATGAAATGCTTAGTGAGAGGGGTTAGAATGTTTGAAGAAATGTTGTCAGAAACGGGTTTTTATAAAAGTTATACACCATTTGAAAGCTCTTTTGCTGTAGATTAACGATATTTGATCCAAATTATTAAATTAGAAAATTTCGCGAATGAAGATTTGAAAAGATTGGTATTTGCGTATTTTGAGAGATGATTTTCAGGCCTTTCAGAAACGGGTTTTTATAAAAGTTATACACCATTTGAAAGCTCTTTTGCTGTAGATTAACGATATTTGATCCAAATTATTAAATTAGAAAATTTCGCGAATGAAAATTTGAAAAGATTGGTTTTTGCGTATTTTGAGAGATGATTTTCAGGCCTTTCAGAAACGGGTTTTTATAAAAGTTATACACCATTTGAAAGCTCTTTTGCTGTAGATTAACGATATTTGATCCAAATTATTAAATTAGAAAATTTCGCGAATGAAAATTTGAAAAGATTGGTTTTTGCGTATTTTGAGAGATGATTTTCAGGCCTTTCAGAAACGGGTTTTTATAAAAGTTATACACCATTTGAAAGCTCTTTTGCTGTAGAATAACGATATTTGATCCAAACTATTAAATTAGAAAATTTCGCGAATGAAAATTTGAAAAGATTGGTTTTTGCGTATTTTGAGAGATGATTTGCAGGCCTTTCAGAAACGGGTTTTTATAAAAGTTATACACCATTTGAAAGCTCTTTTGGTGTAGATTAACAATATTTGATCAAAATTATTAAATTAGAAAATTTCGCGCATGAAAATTTGAAAAGATTGGTTTTTGCGTATTTTGAGAGATGATTTTCAGGCCTTTCAGAAACGGGTTTTTATAAAAGTTATACACCATTTGAAAGCTCTTTTGCTGTAGAATAACGATATTTGATCCAAACAATTAAATTAGAAAATTTCGCGAATGAAAATTTGAAAAGATTGGTTTTTGCGTATTTTGAGAGATGATTTGCAGGCCTTTCAGAAACGGGTTTTTATAAAAGTTATACACCATTTGAAAGCTCTTTTGCTGTAGATTAACGATATTTGATCCAAATTATTAAATTAGAAAATTTCGCGAATGAAAATTTGAAAAGATTGGTTTTTGCGTATTTTGAGAGATGATTTGCAGGCCTTTCAGAAACGGGTTTTTATAAAAGTTATACACCATTTGAAAGCTCTTTTGGTGTAGATTAATGATATTTGATCCAAAGTATCAAATTAGAAAATTTCACGCATGAATATTTGAAACGTTGGTTTTTGCGTATTTTGAGAGATGATTTTCAGGCCTTTCAGAAACGGGTTTTTATAAAAGTTATACACCATTTGAAAGCTCTTTTGCTGTAGAATAACGATATTTGATCCAAACTATTAAATTAGAAAATTTCGTGAATGAAAATTTGAAAAGATTGGTTTTTGCGTATTTTGAGAGATGATTTGCAGGCCTTTCAGAAACGGGTTTTTATAAAAGTTATACACCATTTGAAAGCTCTTTTGCTGTAGATTAACGATATTTGATCCAAATTATTAAATTAGAAAATTTCGCGAATGAAAATTTGAAAAGATTGGTTTTTGCGTATTTTGAGAGATGATTTTCAGGCCTTTCAGAAACGGGTTTTTATAAAAGTTATACACCATTTGAAAGCTCTTTTGCTGTAGAATAACGATATTTGATCCAAACTATTAAATTAGAAAATTTCGCGAATGAAAATTTGAAAAGATTGGTTTTTGCGTATTTTGAGAGATGATTTGCAGGCCTTTCAGAAACGGGTTTTTATAAAAGTTATACACCATTTGAAAGCTCTTTTGCTGTAGATTAACGATATTTGATCCAAATTATTAAATTAGAAAATTTCGCGAATGAAAATTTGAAAAGATTGGTTTTTGCGTATTTTGAGAGATGATTTTCAGGCCTTTCAGAAACGGGTTTTTATAAAAGTTATACACCATTTGAAAGCTCTTTTGCTGTAGAATAACGATATTTGATCCAAACTATTAAATTAGAAAATTTCGCGAATGAAAATTTGAAAAGATTGGTTTTTGCGTATTTTGAGAGATGATTTGCAGGCCTTTCAGAAACGGGTTTTTATAAAAGTTATACACCATTTGAAAGCTCTTTTGGTGTAGATTAATGATATTTGATCCAAAGTATCAAATTAGAAAATTTCACGCATGAATATTTGAAACGTTGGTTTTTGCGTATTTTGAGAGATGATTTTCAGGCCTTTCAGAAACGGGTTTTTATAAAAGTTATACACCATTTGAAAGCTCTTTTGCTGTAGAATAACGATATTTGATCCAAACTATTAAATTAGAAAATTTCGTGAATGAAAATTTGAAAAGATTGGTTTTTGCGTATTTTGAGAGATGATTTGCAGGCCTTTCAGAAACGGGTTTTTATAAAAGTTATACACCATTTGAAAGCTCTTTTGCTGTAGATTAACGATATTTGATCCAAATTATTAAATTAGAAAATTTCGCGAATGAAAATTTGAAAAGATTGGTTTTTGCGTATTTTGAGAGATGATTTTCAGGCCTTTCAGAAACGGGTTTTTATAAAAGTTATACACCATTTGAAAGCTCTTTTGCTGTAGAATAACGATATTTGATCCAAACTATTAAATTAGAAAATTTCGCGAATGAAAATTTGAAAAGATTGGTTTTTGCGTATTTTGAGAGATGATTTGCAGGCCTTTCAGAAACGGGTTTTTATAAAAGTTATACACCATTTGAAAGCTCTTTTGCTGTAGAATAACGATATTTGATCCAAACTATTAAATTAGAAAATTTCGCGAATGAAAATTTGAAAAGATTGGTTTTTGCGTATTTTGAGAGATGATTTGCAGGCCTTTCAGAAACGGGTTTTTATAAAAGTTTTACACCATTTGAAAGCTCTTTTGCTGTAGAATAACGATATTTGATCCAAACTATTAAATTAGAAAATTTCGCGAATGAAAATTTGAAAAGATTGGTTTTTGCGTATTTTGAGAGATGATTTGCAGGCCTTTCAGAAACGGGTTTTTATAAAAGTTATACACCATTTGAAAGCTCTTTTGGTGTAGATTAACAATATTTGATCCAAATTATTAAATTAGAAAATTTCGCGCATGAAAATTAGAAAAGTTGGTTTTTGCGTATTTTGAGAGATGATTTTCAGGCCTTTCAGAAACGGGTTTTTATAAAAGTTATACACCATTTGAAAGCTGTTTTGGTGTAGATTAATGATATTTGATCCAAAGTATCAAATTAGAAAATTTCACGCATGAATATTTGAAACGTTGGTTTTTGCGTATTTTGAGAGATGATTTTCAGGCCTTTCAGAAGCGGGTTTTTATAAAAGTCATACACCATTTGAAAGCTCTTTTGGTGTAGATTAACGATATTTGATCCAAACTATTAAATTAGAAAATTTCGCGCATGAAAATTTGAAAAGTTGGTTTTTGCGTATTTTGAGAGATGATTTGCAGGCCTTTCAGAAACGGGTTTTTATAAAAGTTATACACCATTTGAAAGCTCTTTTGCTGTAGAATAACGATATTTGATCCAAACTATTAAATTAGAAAATTTCGCGAATGAAAATTTGAAAAGATTGGTTTTTGCGTATTTTGAGAGATGATTTGCAGGCCTTTCAGAAATGGGTTTTTATAAAAGTTTTACACCATTTGAAAGCTCTTTTGCTGTAGAATAACGATATTTGATCCAAAGTATTAAATTAGAAAATTTCGCGAATGAAAATTTGAAAAGATTGGTTTTTGCGTATTTTGAGAGATGATTTGCAGGCCTTTCAGAAACGGGTTTTTATAAAAGTTATACACCATTTGAAAGCTCTTTTGCTGTAGATTAACGATATTTGATCCAAATTATTAAATTAGAAAATTTCGCGAATGAAAATTTGAAAAGATTGGTTTTTGCGTATTTTGAGAGATGATTTTCAGGCCTTTCAGAAACGGGTTTTTATAAAAGTTATACACCATTTGAAAGCTCTTTTGCTGTAGAATAACGATATTTGATCCAAACTATTAAATTAGAAAATTTCGCGAATGAAAATTTGAAAAGATTGGTTTTTGCGTATTTTGAGAGATGATTTGCAGGCCTTTCAGAAACGGGTTTTTATAAAAGTTATACACCATTTGAAAGCTCTTTTGCTGTAGATTAACGATATTTGATCCAAATTATTAAATTAGAAAATTTCGCGAATGAAAATTTGAAAAGATTGGTTTTTGCGTATTTTGAGAGATGATTTTCAGGCCTTTCAGAAACGGGTTTTTATAAAAGTTATACACCATTTGAAAGCTCTTTTGCTGTAGAATAACGATATTTGATCCAAACTATTAAATTAGAAAATTTCGCGAATGAAAATTTGAAAAGATTGGTTTTTGCGTATTTTGAGAGATGATTTGCAGGCCTTTCAGAAACGGGTTTTTATAAAAGTTATACACCATTTGAAAGCTCTTTTGGTGTAGATTAACAATATTTGATCCAAATTATTAAATTAGAAAATTTCGCGCATGAAAATTTGAAAAGTTGGTTTTTGCGTATTTTGAGAGATGATTTTCAGGCCTTTCAGAAACGGGTTTTTATAAAAGTTATACACCATTTGAAAGCTCTTTTGGTGTAGATTAATGATATTTGATCCAAAGTATCAAATTAGAAAATTTCACGCATGAATATTTGAAACGTTGGTTTTTGCGTATTTTGAGAGATGATTTTCAGGCCTTTCAGAAACGGGTTTTTATAAAAGTTATACACCATTTGAAAGCTCTTTTGCTGTAGATTAACGATATTTGATCCAAATTATTAAATTAGAAAATTTCGCGAATGAAAATTTGAAAAGATTGGTTTTTGCGTATTTTGAGAGATGATTTTCAGGCCTTTCAGAAGCGGGTTTTTATAAAAGCTATACACCATTTGAAAGCTCTTTTGGTGTAGATTAATGATATTTGATTGAAATTATTCAATTAGAAAATTTGACAGGTGAAAAATTGAATTATGTGTTTTTACGCATTTTGAGCGATCACATTCATCCAGGCCTTTCAGAAACAGGTCTTTATCAAAAAAAGTACACACCATTTGAAAGCTATTTGGGTGTAGATTGATAGTATTGGATCGAAATAATTCAATTAGAAAGTATTTTGTGCATTTTGAGGGAAGATTTCCAGGAAAATAACCCTAACCCTAACCCTGACCCTAACCCTAGTTTATGAATGAGGCTAAATGTGTAGCCTCGTTTGCAGGTAGGTTTGGCGCGTTTTCTTTTGTTTCTTTTGTACTTCTTCACTTTGGCGCGAGGGTTGTGGTATGAAAACAGCTAGCAACTCTACTAGAGATAAGCAGAAGATGACAAGCTAACTTAAGATCCCTGTTTCAGTGTTGACAACACAGGTAAGCAGTACGTTTATCTCAAGGCAAGGCCTTTTGACTTGTTTTTGTTGATTTATTGGTTGTTCTATCATCAATTGGTCTAGTAGGCCTACACCCTTTCCTCTTCTATCTCGCCAATGATGAAAATTAGCCCTACTTGTAGGAGCCAATAAAATTTTTGTTAAACGTGGGAATTATATGTTGCAAATAGTGATGTTTGTGACCAAGGGGGACGAAGATTAATGAAAAGAGTGGAGCTTACACTCTTCTTGCCAGGCCAGTAGTAGTAGGCCAGCAGCATTAAACTGCATGTCAACTGTATTGTATATCTGTAAGACCACACACATTGATGTACTTTTGTTCATCATGTCCTATACACTTAGCCACGGATAAAGTTTTCAAGTAATACTTGCTGTAATTTACTGATGTTTCATTTTGTTTTATGTATAGGCTAGTTGACTGTCAAAAAGCTCAGGTCCTTCAGTTTGTTTGGAGATTAATGTTACTTGTATCCAGTTGAATCATTATGATCTGACCTTCCCCTTGTTGGGAAGTCCTTAAAGGGCAGGGGGAGGCACAAAAAGGTTATGTTACTATGAACACACAAATGGCACTATCTTTAAAGGAAACAAAATCGCACAGAGCAGAAAGGTTATAGATATTTGGCATCAACATCAGGAGGGATAACCCTTACATTGCTAGATATTGAACTACATTAGACTGTTGAAAGGAAATAACTTTTTTCAGTGGCTATGATTAAGGAAATAGAATTATCAAATTCAAGCACTGTTGGCAGAGGGCTGTTAAGTTGAAGTGGAAGTAGAGGCTACAATGTAACCACAAAAATTCCATTAAAACATGTAAACTGAAAATTGATTTCCTCTCAGTTGAGTTACATAAGGAGTGAATTTGACATAGAATGCACCTTGCGGTGAAAGATTTTACAACTGTATTGTTCTTTACCAGTTTTATACATTGTTGTACTTAAATAAGGGATGCAAACATAGTAAATTGGATTAACTACTTGTGCACTTTACATGGTTCTGCCCAGGTGTGTTCAAATAACTTTTGCACATATCCTGCCTTTCAGAAAGGCGTTTTAGAATGTGTCAGAAGAATCAGACTCCATTCATAAAGACTGGCTGAAAAGAGATTTCTCATGCTTCAAGTCAAGACAAAGAAATAGGTAACTCTCTTACTCTTTTAAGTTTGTTCAGAAATGGATGTAAATGCAAATTTTTGGACAATTCATGTACAATATGCACATATTTTATGAAGTAATGATCAGCCTATATCCAATTCCTGAGAACTTGTTGCTAAAGTGTCATAGTCATTGTTTGAAAAACACTACTTGGCTACAAACTTTGAAGTCCGAATTGTTTATATTATTGTTGTTTATTTTACTGTTTATTTTTAATTGTTCTGAAATTAGTTCAATATCAAAGCACAAAAACAGAAGGAAAGGGCATTAGCCTGCCACAAACATATTGGGCAATGAAAGAGCATGCTAAACGAGATATTGATAACCCCAAGTATGTCGCATGGCAACTTAGAAACAACACCCTCATTCTATCAGATTTAGACCAACTTTGAAGCATACTGCCTCAATGTACGCATGCACATATGTGTTTTAGTTTTATGATATGCTTTAGCAATGCCAATTAGAGAGAAAGTCATAATGAAATTTATTTGTTTTTGTTTTTCAATTTGCTTTGAATGGGCTTTTCAGGATTTCTAGCTACTGAAAGCTAATTTGGGCCCAGTTTGCATGCAGCATCCAGGCATTGCACCCCCAGTTTAACATCCCTTCTGAAGGAGGGTAAGGTGAGGTCAGGCCTCTGTGGTCAGCCATCCGGAAATCTATTGGGGGGATCTATTGTGGGGGCACGGTAGTCAACTTTCATTTCCGTTTTATCTTTAAGATATTCATTTGCAATACAAACATTGTTGGGACTTCATTGTTAATGTTTATTCTCAATATCTTTCAAAGATTATCTTTTTGGATACACATATATTGTGGGGACATGATAGTTAAACTTCAATCCCGTTTTCTCTTGAAGAGATTCATTGGCAATACTCACATTGTGGGGACTTCATTATTAATGTTTATTCTCAATATCTTTCAAAGATTATCTTTTTTGATGCACATATATTGTGGGGACATGATAGTTAAACTTCAATCCCGTTTTCTCTTGAAGAGATTCATTGGCAATACTCACATTGTGGGGACTTCACTATTGATGTATATTCTCAATATCTTTCAAAGATTATCTTTTTTGATACACATATATTGTGGGGACATGATAGTTAAAATTCATTCCCATTTTCTCTTGAAGAGATTCATTGGCAATACACACATTGTGGGGACTTCATTATTGATTTTTATTCTCAATATCTTTCAAAGATTATCTTTTTGGATACACATATATTGTGGGGACATGATAGTTAAATGTCATTCCCGTTTTATCTTCAAGAGATTCAATGCCAATACACACATTGTGGGGACTTCACTAGTAATGTTTATGCTCAATATCTTTCAAAGATGATCTTTTTTGATACACATATATTCTGGGGACATGATAGTTAAACTTCAATCCTGTTTTCTCTTGAAGAGATTCATTGGCAATACTCACATTGTGGGGACTTCACTATTGATGTATATTCTCAATATCTTTCAAAGATTATCTTTTTTGATCCACATATATTGTGGGGACATGATAGTTAAAATACATTCCCATTTTCTCTTGAAGAGATTCATTGGCAATACACACATTGTGGGGACTTCATTATTGATTTTTATTCTCAATATCTTTCAAAGATTATCTTTTTTGATACACATATATTGTGGGGACATGATAGTTCAAATTCATTCCCATTTTCTCTTGAAGAGATTCATTGGCAATACACACATTGTGGGGACTTCATTATTGTTGTATATTCTTAATATCTTTCAAAGATTATCTTTTTTGATACACATACATTGTGGGGACATGATATTTACATTTCTTTCCTGTTTTCTCTTCAAGAGATTCATTGGCAATACACACATTGTGGGGACTTCATTATTGATGTTTATTCTCAACATCTTTCCAATATAATTTTTTGATACACATATGTTATGGGGACATGATAGTTAAATTTCACTCCCGTTTTCTTTTGAAGAGATTCATTGGCAATACACACATTGTGGGGACTTCATTATTGATGTATATTCTCAATATCTTTCAAATATTATCTTTTTTGATACACATACATTGTGGGGACATGATAATTAAATTTCACTCCCGTTTTCTCTTGAAGAGATTCATTGGCAATACACACATTGTGGGGACTTCATTATTAATGTATATTTTCAATATCTTTCAAAGATTATCTTTTTTGATACATACATATTGTGGGGACATGACAATTAAATTTCACTCCCGTTTTCTCTTGAAGAGATTCATTGGCAATACACACATTGTGGGGACTTCATTAGTAATGTTTATCTTCAAGAAAGATGATCTTTTTCGATACACATATATTGTGGGGACATGATAGTTAAATTTAATTCCCGTTTAATCTTTAAGAGATTCATTGGCAATACAAACATTGTGTGGACTTAATTATTGATGTTTATTCTCAATATCTTTCAAAGATTATTTCGTTGATACACATATATTGTGGGAACATGATAGTTAAATGTCATTCCCGTTTTATCTTCAAGAGATTCAATGCCAATACGCACATTGTGGGGACTTCACTAGTAATGTTTATGCTCAATATCTTTCAAAGATGATCTTTTTCGATACACATATATTGTGGGGACATGATAGTTAAATTTCATTCCCGTTTTATCTTCAAGAGATTCATTGGCAATACACACATTGTGGGGACTTCATTATTGATGTTTATTCTCAATATCTTTTAAAGATTATTTTTTTGATACACATATATTGTGGGAACATGATAGTTAAATTTCATTCCCGTTTTATCTTCAAGAGATTCAATGCCAATACACACATTTTGGGGACTTCATTAGTAATGTTTATGCTTAATATCTTTCAAAGATGATCGTTTTCGATACACATGTATTGTGGGGACATGATAGTTAAATTTCATTCCCGTTTTATCTTCAAGAGATTCATTGGCAATACACACATTGTGGGGACTTCATTATTGATGTTTATTCTTAATATCTTTTAAAGATTATTTTTTTGATACACATATATTGTGGGAACATGATAGTTAAATTTCATTCCCGTTTTATCTTCAAGAGATTGATTGGCAATACACACGTTGTGGGGACTTCATTATTGATGTTTATTCTCAATATCTTTTAAAGATTATTTTTTTGATACACATATATTGTGGGGACATGATAATTAAATTTCATTCCCGTTTTCTTTTGAAGAGAATCATTGGCAATACACACATTGTGGGGACGTAATTATTGATGTTTATTGTCAATATCTTTCCAATATAATTTTTTTGATACACATATATTGTAGGGATATGATAGTTAAATTTCATTCCCGTTTTATCTTCAAGAGATTCATTGGCAATACACACATTGTGGGGACTTCATTATTGATGTTTATTCTTAACATCTTTTAAAGATTATTTTTTTGATACACATATATTGTGGGAACATGATAGTTAAATGTCATTCCCGTTTTATCTTCAAGAGATTCAATGCCAATACACACATTTTGGGGACTTCATTAGTAATGTTTATGCTCAATATCTTTCAAAGATGATCTTTTTCGATACACATATATTGTGGGGACATGATAGTTAAATTTCATTCCCGTTTAATCTTTAAGAGATTCATTGGCAATACACACATTGTGGGGACTTAATTATTGATGTTTATTCTCAATATCTTTCAAAGATTATTTCGTTGATACACATATATTGTGGGAACATGATAGTTAAATTTCATTCCCGTTTTATCTTCAAGAGATTCATTGGCAATACACACATTGTGGGGACTTCATTATTGATGTTTATTCTCAATATCTTTTAAAGATTATTTTTTTGATACACATATATTGTGGGAACATGATAGTTCAAATTCATTCCCATTTTCTCTTGAAGAGATTCATTGGCAATACACACATTGTGGGGACTTCATTATTGATGTATATTCTTAATATCTTTCAAAGATTATCTTTTTTGATACGCATACATTGTGGGGACATGATATTTAAATTTCATTCCTGTTTTATCTTCAAGAGATTCATTGGCAATACACACATTGTGGGGACTTCATTATTGATGTATATTCTTAATATCTTTCAAAGATTATCTTTTTTGATACACATATATTGTGGGGACATGATAGTTAAATTTCATTCCCGTTTTATCTTCAAGAGATTCATTGGCAATACACACATTGTGGGGACTTCATTATTGATGTTTATTCTCAATATCTTTTAAAGATTATTTTTTTGATACACATATATTGTGGGAACATGATAGTTCAAATTCATTCCCATTTTCTCTTGAAGAGATTCATTGGCAATACACACATTGTGGGGACTTCATTATTGATGTATATTCTTAATATCTTTCAAAGATTATCTTTTTTGATACGCATACATTGTGGGGACATGATATTTAAATTTCATTCCTGTTTTCTCTTCAAGAGATTCATTGGCAATACACACATTGTTTGGACTTCATTATTGATGTTTATTCTCAACATCTTTCCAATATAATTTTTTGATACACATATGTTATGGGGACATGATAGTTAAATTTCACTCCCGTTTTCTTTTGAAGAGATTCATTGGCAATACACACATTGTGGGGACTTCATTATTGATGTATATTCTCAATATCTTTCAAATATTATCTTTTTTGATACACATACATTGTGGGGACATGATAATTAAATTTCACTCCCGTTTTCTCTTGAAGAGATTCATTGGCAATACACACATTGTGGGGACTTCATTATTAATGTATATTCTCAATATCTTTCAAAGATTATCTTTTTTGATACATACATATTGTGGGGACATGATAATTAAATTTCACTCCCGTTTTCTCTTGAAGAGATTCATTGGCAATACACACATTGTGGGGACTTCATTAGTAATGTTTATCTTCAAGAAAGATGATCTTTTTCGATACACATATATTGTGGGGACATGATTGTTAAATTTAATTCCCGTTTAATCTTTAAGAGATTCATTGGCAATGCACACATTGTGGGGACTTAATTATTGATGTTTATTCTCAATATCTTTCAAAGATTATTTCGTTGATACACATATATTGTGGGAACATGATAGTTAAATGTCATTCCCGTTTTATCTTCAAGAGATTCAATGCCAATACACACATTGTGGGGACTTCACTAGTAATGTTTATGCTCAATATCTTTCAAAGATTATCTTTTTCGATACACATATATTGTGGGGACATGATAGTTAAATTTCTATATTTCTTTGCCTATATTTCATCGTTAAAGCGCATTCCACTTCTATGTCCAAGACATACTTTGAATATAAATCCAAAAAGTTGAGACTTGATTGTTAAATCTAATGTTAGTTTTTTGTTGAACACTTTCTTCGTGTATGAACGCAGCTGCTCCAACATGCAAGTTAATTTTCATCCTACTTCTATTTGCGAGGTATGTTCTATACCTACAAACACGAGTTGCAGCGAAATTCAAGTTAAATTTAATTCCACTTCTAAATCCTTAAGATACTTTGGCCATATTTGATATTTTTCGAAGTTCATTGTTAAATCTCTTTTTGGTTTTTCCAAGGTATGCTTTCGATATAATGCAAACTGTGGCGACTTCATCGCATGATTTAATTTCACTTCTACTTCAAAGAGTTGTTTCCCCTGTAAACCGAAACTTTCGTGAGTTCATCGCTCAAATTCTTCTGTCTCGAAGATATGCTTTTCCTACAAATGGCTCAGACTCCATCATTAGATTTTGTTCCACCTCTACTTTGAAGATTGGCTGTGCCTATTATAAGAAATTGTAGGGTCTTGATCAACAACTTTCATTCCACCCCTATTTCGAAGATATGATTTGCACACAAACACAAATTTTGACGAATTTATCCTTGAATATCAGCTTAGCTCTCATTCAAAGTATGCTACGCTTGCAGACACATATTCTGGCGACTTCATTACTACATTTGGTGCTGGTTTATAATTATATGAAAGAGGTTTTTTGGCCATAATACAAATTGTTTCTACTTCATCGTTAAAGGTCATTCTAGCTCTATCTCGACAATTTCCTTTATCTATGGACACAAATTATTGGATTTCCTTATTAAATCTCATTGCAGATCTCATTCAAAAACATGCTTGGCCTATGAACACATATTGTGGTGACTTTATTGTTACATTTGGTTCTACTTCTATTTCAAAGGGTTGCTCCGCCTAGAAACATTTGTGGCGCTTTACTGTTGACCTTTATTTCGTTTCTTTTTCCAAGAGAGGCTTTAGCTGTAAACAGAAGCTGTTGGAACTTTATTGTTACGGTTTGTTATGCCTCTACTTTAAAGACATGCTCTGCCTATAGGCGCAAATTCTGATGACTCATCATTAAATTTCAATTTTCTTCTATTTCCAATGATTCCTTTTTGCCTATAAACACTAATTGTTGGCCGATACAATTAACTCTCACATTAGTTTTATTTCAAAGACAAACTGGGCTATATACTCATATTGTGGCAACTTTATCGTCATTTCCTTGAAGTATTATTTGAGAGAGATCCTTTGACCATAAACACAAATTGTCGCATTTTCATTGCTAAATTTCAGTTTTATTTGCACGACATGATTTCACTATAAACTGAAATTGTTGGAATATCTCATTTTAGTTCTATTTTGAAGATGAGCGTAACCTATGAAAACATATTGCGGAAAATCCATTGTTGCATGCTGCTTTAGTTCTATTTGAAAGAGTTCTTTTTCTATAAACGCAAATTGTAGTGACTTTATTGTTAGATTTCATTCTACTTCTATTTCCAAGATGTGATTTGATTATAAGTAGAAATTGCTGGAGCTTCATTGTTAAATCTCAGTTTAGTTCTATTTCGAAATATTCTTTGCATGGATAGAAATTGTGGCGATTTCATTGTCAAAGTTCATTCAACTTTTATGGTGAAGATATTATTTGCCTATAAACAGAAATTTTTGCGGCTTGATCGTTAAATTTCATCCTAGTTCTTCTTTGAACACTTGCTTTGTCTATAAACGCAACTGTTGGAACGTTCTCGTTAAATTTCACTTCCATTTCTGTTTGTTAGACTCTTTTTGCCGTCAAGCACAAATTGTGATGATGTCATTCTTAAATTTCATTCTGCTTCTATTTCTAAGATATTCGTTGCCCATAAACACAAATTATGGCGATTTCATCGTTAAAGTTCATTTAACTTCTATTTCCAAGACATACTTTGCCTATGAACACAAAATAATGAGCCTTGATCGTTAAATTTCATTCCATCTATTTTGTCAAGACTTTCTTTGGCTTGAAACGTAACTGTTGGAAAATTCTAGTTGAATTCCATTCCACTTCTATTTGCGAGATATGCTCAATGCCTAAAATCACAAATTGTGGTGACTTTATTGCTAAGTTTAATTCCACTTCTGTTTCCAAAAGATACATTAGCCATAAAAGATATATGTTGTTTCCAGTTCATTGTTAACCCTGTTGTGGTTGGGCTATTTGATAGTCCTATTTTGGTTTGGGGGGGGCAAAAAGCCCCCTACTGAACTCTTGACTGGTAATATACAGAGCGACCAAATTTGGTGTGCTAATAGCCTCAGGCATGAACTTTCTGTGAATATAAAAATTAACCTAAGAATGGCCGTCATTTTTGCTCACGTCAGCATGTTCCTTTGTGTGGTCAAGAAAAGCGGTAGAATTGGCCAAAATCAGGAAAATCACGATAAAGTTACATTTGGAGCACATGTTGCATCCAAACATGATAATTGTGATAGGATGCATCAAATAACACTACACTACGGAAGAAATGTGCAATATATTCAACTTATGCTCTTTTTTTCGCGATGATTGAGATCTGAGAATTTGCGATTTTTCCAGGGTCAGTCCCAGAAAATTGTCTCCCGCTCCCTCATTTTCAAAATATTTCAATGAAACTTTTCGAGAAAGTTGCACAATAAGTAGTTGCAAAACGTCAAGAAGTTTTATCTCTATAAATGTCTTCCTGGCAGAGTTATTTAAAAGAGTCTACTAGGGGCCGGGGGTCAAATTTGTCCCCCAACCAAAATAGGCTTAAATCTCATTTAACTTCTTTTTCCATGTTATGCTTTACATGTAAACGCAATTTGTGGCTACTTAATCTCAAAATTTCATTTTACATCTAATACGATTAGGTGCTTTGCCTGCAAAGAGACACTTATGTGAGTTATTCGTTAACCTTTGGGACTTCCTTTTTAAATTTCACTCCACCTTTACTACAAATACTTGCCTTGCAGTAAATCCCTGCATATAAGAACCAACCAAAATAAGAACCTAGAGGCTGTTTTTCCTAAATTATGCACCTTGCAATTAAGAACCTGATTCAGTTTGATGAAACATAGGTTTTTATGGTAGGGGTAGCAAAGTTGATTTTTGACTATGATTACCCGGTTAATGTTGGTCCCATTTGGCTGTTAAATGTTGATTATCCTCTCCAATTAGTTTTAATGTCCATGTGAACCCTTCTGAAACAAATAACAGGGCTGAACATCTTTTGTAAGACTCTGAACGGCTTGCACGAGTCACCCTTCAAATAAGAACCTCTATGCCCTGATATTAGTAATTAGTGTCTTTGAAATAAGAACCTATTTCAGCCTGGCTCTCAAAAAAGTTAGTTGTTATAGGCGGGGATTTCTATGCGGGGATTTACTGTACATAGGAGTTGTGGAACATGATCAATAACTTTCATTTCACTTCTACTTTGAAGATGTGCTTTGCATATCAACCAAAGTCTGGTGTTTTCATCCTTAAATCCCAGTTTAGCTCTCATTCAAAATATGCTTGGCCTATAAACACACATTGTGGCGACTTCATGCTTACATTTGGTTCTACTTCTATTTCAAAGGGTTGCTTTTTGCATAAACATAAACTGTGACGCATCATTGTTAAATTTTATTTCACTTCTATTTCCAAGAAAGGCTTTGGCTTTAAACAGAAATTGTGCAGACTTTATTGTTAAAGTTAATTCTGTTTGTACTTCGAAGACATGCTCTGCCTATAGACGCAAATTGGGTGACCTTATCGTTAAATCTCTATTTACTTCTATTTTGAAGCTTTCCTTTGCCTATGAACACTAATTGTTGGACGCAATAATTAACTCAAACGTTAGTTTTATTTCGAAGATATATTGAGGCATAAAGACATATTGTGGCAAATTCATTGTCACTTCTGCTTCAAGTGTTATTTGAAAGGGACCTTTTGACCATAAACACAAATTGTATCGACTTCATTTTTAAATTTCAGTTTCATTTGCAAGACATGATTTTACTATAAACAGAAGTCGTTGGAACTTAATAATTAAATCTCATTTTATCTCTATTTTGAAGATATGCTTGTCCTAGGAGCACATGTTGTGGGGAATTCACCATTGCATTTGGTTTTAGTTCTATTTGAAAGAGCTCCAAAACGCAAATTGCAGCTACTTCATTGTTGAATTTCATTCACTTCTATTTCCAAGACGTGATTTGATTATAAGCAGAAATTACTGGAGCTTCACTGTTAAATCTCATTGTAGTTCTGCTTCGAAATATGCTTTACCACAAACAGAAATTGTGGTGATTTCGTCGTTGCCGTTCATTCCATTCCTATGTTCCAGATATTCTTTGCTATGTCGAAGACATACTTTGTCCATAAACACAACTGTTGGAACATTTCTAGTTATTCCAATTCTGTTTATGAGACATGCTTTGCCTTCAAATACAGATCGTAGTGCATCATTCTTAAATTTCATTTCACTTTTTTTGAAGATATGCTATGTTTGTATACTATAATTGTGGCGATTTTATCATTCAAGTTCATTCCACCTCCATGTCAAAGACATTCTTTTCCTATGATCACAATCTGTAAATAATCGTTAAGTCTCATGTTAGTTTTATATCGAAGATATGCTCGACCTGTGAACATATAATGTAGTGACTTGTAAGAATAGGTTGTTGTTCTATTTCAAAGGGCTGTCTTGCCCATAAACATTAACGTTGGCTACACCATGCTTAAATTTAACTCCACTGCTGTATCAAAGACATGCTTTGTTTTTACAAACAAATTGTCGGTACTTCATTGTTAAAGCTCATTCTAGTTCTATGTCGAAGATTTTCGTGGCCTATAAACACAAATGATGGTGACTTCATCTTTGCATTTTATTCCAGTTGCAGTCCATAGACATTCTTTGACTATAAACGCAAATAGTCGGGCTTTCATCGTCGAAATTTGTTCCAATGCTATGTTGAAGATATGCATTTGCTATAAACATGAATTGTGGCAATGTGATCATTGAATTTCTTTTGAGTTCTATTTCGAAGACATTCTTTGTCCTTAAACTGACATTGCTAAGACTTCCTAACTTAATTTCATTCCACTGTGATTTCGAAGGCATGCTTTACCAGTCAACAGAAAGTGTTGGGAATTCTATGGCAAAGGTCATTGCAGTTCCATTTTTAAGATGTGCTTTGCTTATTGGCAAAAATCATGGGACTTCGTTGTTAAATTTTATTCCGGGACTTTTTCTATATCAAAGACTTTCTTTATCTATTAGTAAATCGATGCGACTTCTTATTTAGCTCATTAAAGCAAATTGCAGCAAATTGATAGTTAAATTTCATTACGGTTTTTTGAAGATTTGATTTGCCTATAAACGAAAATTGTTGGGCCATCATAGTAACATTTCACTTTACTTCTATGTCAAGGATATGCTTTGCCTATGAACACGAACTGTGGTGACCTCATTCCAGTTCTATTTCAAAGACATTCTTGCCTATAAACACAGCTTTTGTAGTTATATGTAGTTATTTCAGTTCAGTTCTATTTTCAAGACATGCTTTGCTTAGAAACACAAACTGTTGAAACTTTATAGTTAGATTTAATCCCACTTCTATTTCTGAGACATGCTTTGCCAACAAACACTAATTGTTGGGACTCCTTCACCATATTTATTTTAGTTCTATTTCGAAGATATGGTTTGCCTATAAACACAAATGGAGGCGACTTCACTGTTAAATTTCATTCTAGTTCTATTTTGATGGCATTCTTCGCCCTATGAGAACAAATTGTGGCGACTTAATTGGCTTCATGGTTAAGTGTCATTAGAGTTTCTTGGGAAGATATGCTTTGTCTTTAGAGAACGTGTTTGGGGATCCCATAACTAAATCTCATTTTGATTTGACTCCGTAGATAAGCTTAGTGTGCATTTTAACTGTTGCGACATAATGGTTAAATGTCATTCCAGTTCTATTTTAAAGACATTCTTTGTTATAATCTAAAATCATGGGGTTTTAATAGTTAAATTTTACTCCAGGTTTATTTCGCACGTACAATTTTTCTATAAACAGCAAAATTGTTTGTAGTAAAGAGTGAATTTTATTGAAAATTCCTTTGTGAAGATTTACTGTGCCTTTGTTCGGACTTTATCGTTAAATTTTATTCCCGTTTGATCTCTAAGAGATTCATTGGGAATACTTACATTGTGGGGACTTCCTTATCCATGTTTATTCCCTATATCTTTCTTAGATTATCTTTTTTGATACACATATATTGTTGGGACATGATAGTTAAATTTCACTCCCGTTTTCTCTTGAAGAGATTCATTGGCAATACACACATTGTGGGGACTTCCTTATGCTTGTTTATTCTCAATATCTTTCAAAGATCATCTTTTTTGATACACATATATTGTGGGGACATGATAGTTAAATTTCATTCCCGTTTTCTCTTTAAGAGATTCGTTGGCAATACACACATTGTGGGGACTTCATTATTGATGTTTATTCTCAATATCTTTCAAAGATTATCTTTTTTGATACATATATATTGTAGGGACATGATAGTTAAATTTTACTCCCGTTTTCTCTTGAAGAGATTCATTGGCAATACACACATTGTGGGGACTTCATTATTGATGTTTATTCTCAATATCTTTCCAATATAATTTTTTTTGATACACATATATTGTGGGGACATGATAGTTAAATTTCACTCCCGTTTTCTCTTGAAGAGATTCATTGGCAATACACACATTGTGGGGACTTCATTATTTATGTTTATTCTCAATATCTTTCAAAGATTATCTTTTTGGATAAACATATATTGTGGGGACATGATAGTTAAATTTCATTCCCGTTTGATCTTTAAGAGATTCATTCGCAATACACACATTATGGGGACTTCATTATTGATATTTATTCTCAATATCTTTCAAAGATCATCTTTTTTGATACGCATATATTGTGGGGACATGATAGTTAAATTTCACTCCCGTTTTCTCTTGAGGAGATTCATTGGCAATACACACATTGTTTGGACTTCATACTTAAGTTTCATTCTTAATCTATTTCGAATATATTCATTTTCTATACACATAGGTTGTGGAGAGATTATATAGAGGGGTATCACCATGGTTGAGGGTAAACCCGGTTTGACCGATTTTAACTGTCCTGCGTATGTTGCTACATTACAGGAGTTTGAGTGTAGTTAGAACCAAAAAACGTGCAAATATATTTTGGTGACGCCATGTGCTAAATCTTTTCTTGTTTGTGTTTCTTAAAATCTCTTCCACCAACAGAGGGAAAAGTGCATAAAGAAGCTCACCTGAGATGTAGCTGTAACTATCGCGCATCTTTCCTTTCACTTTTTGTTGCACAGTTTTCTTTTTGCTTTGTTTCTCGACGTTGTTAAAACTTTTACAGCAAACAAAAGGCCTCTCACTAAGCTCTGTTTGTCCAGAATAAGTATTTCATGTAGCTTCAGAGATATGAAATGCGCTTCCGCCACGACAGGCTTCTTGTTGCAAGCCATCTGAGTGGCCTAAAGTCGCTCTGGTTGAGGGTACTGTGGTATATTCCGGTTCTTGAAGGAAATCTTAGCTGCCAACGCATGACAGGCGATTACTTTTTCTTGTAAAAGGACACATTGCGGCGCAAAAACAGGTTTGTTCTATCAAAAATATATTTTTATATCATAAATTGATTGAAGCACGTTCAGTTCACGGAAACAGGAAAACTTGATGTCAGCTGGCTTGAAAAGTCTTTGACCGAATGCTGCAACTAAGTTCAGTGTTTAGGATAACGAAACATAGTCAACACAATCAGAAAAAATTTGATAGCAGCAAAAATTCTTTAATCATTCATATGCTGATAATTTTCGCAGCAAGTTATCGTAAATTTACCTGAAACCATGGGAGAAGTTTTGACACCGGCAACCAGGACGATGTTGGGAATTTAGGCCCTCTCGACCACTATGTTCTCGAGTAGCTCGCTCTTAAAGACAAATATATTTTATATCAACAACAGGGAAGAATTTATGAAGGTGTTTATGGTAAGTTTCGTTCTGAGATTTTTTTCATTCAGCAGGAATATTTCGCCAACGTAAAATTCCCTCAATAAGGGCGACACCCCTCTAGTTAGATTTCATTCCCGTTTTATCTTTGAGGCACTCATTTGCAATACACACATTGTAGGGACATCATAGTTAAGCCTCATTTTTATTGTCTTTCCAATTCATTTTCAATACACATGCATTGTGGGGACATGATACTTAAAGTTCATTCCCGTTTGATTTTTAAGACACTCATTTGCAATGCACACATCATGGGGACTCCATAGTTAAGTTCCCTTCTATACACATGCATTGTGAGAACATGATAGTTGAACTTCATTCCCATTTTATTTTAAGATACTCATTTGCAATACACACATTATGGGGACTCCATAGTTAAGTATTCTTAATCTCTTTCGAAGATATTCTTTTAAAATACACATACAACATATGAACCATGATGGTTCTTTATTTTTCTGATTTACTTAAAAGACATTCATTTGCAATACACACATTGTTGGGGCTTCACTGTGGAGTTCATCCTTAATTTCGTTCGAAGATATTCTTTTGTTATTCACAAACTTTGTGGAGACCTCATATTTAGCCTCATTGCTGTTTTATTTCCAAGAAGTTCATTGACAATACACACATTGTCGAAACTTGATAGTTGAACTTCATTGCTGTTTATTTGGAAGACAGACATTGGCAATACCACATTCTGGGAACTTAATAATTAAGTTTCATTCTTAATCTCTGTCTAAGATTTTCCCCTTCCATACACATGCATTGTGGGGATATGATAGTTGAATTTCATTCCTGTTTTATTTTCAAGACACTCTTTTGCAATATACACATCATTGGGACTCCATTGTTAAGTTTCATTCTTAGAAATATCTTAGAAATATCTCTTTCTAAGATATTCCTCTTCCTTACAAATGCATTGTAGGGACATAACAGTTGAATTTCATTCCCGTTTTATTTTTAAGACACTCATTTGCAATATAAACATTATGGGGACTCCATAGTTAAGTTTCATTCTTAATCTGTTTCTAAGATATTCCCCTTCCATACACATGCATTGTTGGGACATGATCGTTGGACTTCATTCCCGTTTTATTTTTAAGGCATTCATTGGCAGTAGATAAATTTCAATACAGTTCTATTTTGAACACATGCTCATCTCATAAACACAAGTGGTCGGGATTTCTTATCTCAATTTCATACCAGTTCTATTTCTAAGACATGCTTTACCAATAAACATAAATCGTTTATCATTCATAGTTAATTTCTTTCTAGCTGTACTCCGAGCGCATGCTTTGCTTATAACTAAATTGTTGGACCTTCCGAGCTAAATTTCATTCTACTGCTATAACATCCAACAATTTGTGTATTGTGCACAGATTTTTGGTCATTTCATCGTTGAATTTGATTTTACTTCTATTCTCAAGAATGTGTTGCCTGTGAACTTGGTTGATTTATGTTTATTCAATATTTTTGTCAGTTCACAGCATTTTTTTCCAAAAACTAAGAAGCAAATATCTGCAAATTATTTGTCGGGGGGGGGGGGGTGCTGTATAGTTAGATTTAATCCAACTTCTTTTTCCAAAACATGTTTTTCCTACAAACGCAATTTTTTGAGAACATATTCTTGACTTCATTCCACTTCTACTTCCGAGACATGCTCTGCCTACAAACACAGATTGCAGCGACTTCATCGTTAAATTTCATTCCACTTCTATTGCCAAGAGATTATTTGGCTATAGCAGATACTGTTAGAAGCTCAATCTTAAACCTCTGTTTCATTGTATTTCTAAGATATTCTTTCGGCACAAACACAAATTGTTGCAACTTCATTGTTAAAATTTGTTTCACTTCCACTTTCACTCCACTTCTACTTTGAAGAAATGCTTTGCCTATAGAGTACCATCGCCCTGAATCGGCACCTTTCAGATAAATAACCTATCATGAGCGTTAGATAGGGACTTAAAACAATAATTTTCCATCAGAAGATTCTTCACTTCATGGTGTTTACTGTATCACTTCATCTACTTAATCTTCTCACTTTTTGAAGTACAGCCAGAACTTAAAGGAGCAACGGTAAAAATCAGCCTAAATGAATAATATCGCCCTGAACCGGCACCCCTCATTTTATCGCAATCAGCTACCCCGAAAGAACATTGTACTATACTGTCAAAGTAGCTATTTTCTAGGGTCACATCCCCTATGTAATTAATATTCATTGCATTTTGATCGGATGTAAAATTAAAGCTTTTCGTTGCTTCCCAGTTTTAACATCTCATACATACTACCGTCATTACGTTATTCCAAAAATGCTCCTCTTCCTACTCCACGAAAGGTTACCAAATCAGAAATGTGTTCCTAGAATCAAATATTATTTACCACCTGTTTTCATTCATAAAGTCGTCCAGCGGAAAGGGGGGAGATCACTATTCACAACACGAGACTATTTTCACACACTATGCCGGTTCAGGGCGATTTTTAGCCAATCCACCCGCTTTGGAATAGAAACCCCCGGAACAAAAATGGAAATCGACAACTTGAAGGAATTTTCAAATATTCCATTCAAAGGAGCAGAACAAACTATTGAAACAAGTTATTTGACCTTTGCCAGTATTTTATCAATGAAAATGAATCAAAATAAATTTGCAGCTTGGAAAAATAAATGAAGAAATGAACGAACGCTTACCGTAACTTTACGTTGAAAACTTCTTAGTAGCATGTAAACAAAGCCAAGGAAACAAGCAAGAGCAGTCAGAGAGCAAGAATATGGCGTCAAGGAACCATTTTCCTGCTTTCTTTTCATTTACTAGTCCCAGACTGTTCCATTTTTAAAGTTTTGCCTATAAACAGAAGTTGTGGAGACTTCATCCTTAAATCTCCGTTCAATTGTATTTCACAGATTTCCTTTGCCTATATACACAAAATTGTTGCACTTCATCGTTAAATCTCAGTTTAGTTCTCATTCGACAATATCCTTTAAAATATAAGCACTTTGATGCGAATTGAAAGTAGCGACGTTTCGAGCATAGCCCGTTATCAAGCAAAGAAAAATTAATAGAACCGACACTAATCAAGCAAAAAGAAGGACAGATTCGAAGGATAAAGATAGTGCTCAAGGGAATCGATGTGACGTAGGAAAGAATGTTATTGAAGATACGTAAAGTGCTTGTTGAGTCCTGAAGGATACAAAGTTCCAAGTGCAAAAATGATCCGTTTTTCCAATGTTTTTCTTTTTGTGCTTTCTGTAGATGCATATAGAAGCCCAAGAATCGACATGTCATCGGTAGAATGGTTTGGTAGATTGAAATGGTGTGAAATGTTACTGTCCGGATCGTTTTCGTGTTGCTCATCTAAATGTGTCCTGTTCCTAACATTCCTCAAATGTTCACCGAATCTGTTGTTTATTTGTCTTGACGTCTCTCCAATATACAGGATGTTGCATTTGGTGCAGGTGATGCAATAAACTACGGATGATGAGGCACATGTGAATGCAGATCGGATGGTAAAAGTTCTGTTTCCAATAGTGACGGTTGTGGAATTGTTGATGTGCTTACATGTTTGGCAAAGATGATGGTTACATGGAAAGGTACCAGGTGGGTCGTTGGTCTTGAGGTTTGTGCGGACGAGTGTGTCTTTGATGTTCTTATCTCTGCGAAAGGCCATAAGAGGAGGTGCTTCAAATATATCCTTGGTATGAGAGTCTTCTTGTAATATTCGAAAATTGTTGTAGATGATCTTTTTGATCCTGTCGTTGAGTGGATGGTAGGTGAGGGTGAAAGGAATGCGACTGTTTGTTTGGCTTCTGTCAACAGGCAATAAGGCATCTTCTTGCGATAGTTTTTTTACTCTCTTAAGGGCTGAATCAGTCACGGTCTCCGGATAGTTGTTTTGGTGGAAGAAAGAGGACATCTCCTTTGCTTTGGCATCAAAATCTTCTTCGGCAGTACAAATGCGACGGAGACGGCGTAGCTGAGAATAAGGGATTGAATCTTTGCATTTTTTTGGGTGCGAAGAACCATAATCCAGGAAGCTGTGTGCATCAGTTTCTTTGTAGTAAATTGTGGTAGAAATAGTGTCATCCTTAATTGTGAGCCGGAGATCCAGGAAAGGTAGGCTATCTTCAGTGATATTGTGGGTAAACTGTAGAGCGGGGTGGAAATTGTTGGTGTAATTGATGAATTCTTGCAGTGACTCGAGTGGAAGGGAAGTGGCACCAATAATGTCATCCATGTATCTTTTGATGAGGCAAGGAAATGGGCCACGGTAGGAATTCATGATCAGGTATTCTTGATATCCGACAAAAAGGCATGCATAGCTAGGACCAAGTTTACTACCCATTGCAACTCCAGATGTTTGTAGATAGAAACTACCATTGAAGGAGAATGTATTTGTGGTAAGAACGAGTTCAGCGAGGCGCAGAAGAGTGTTAGTTGGCGGATACTGTTTTGATCGTTGTTCCAGGAAGAATTTTAATGCTATCAATCCATCTGCATGTGGAATGCATGTGTACAGCGACTTGACGTCCATAGTGAACAGGAACCGGTTTGGGCCATTGAATCTGAACTCTTTAAACAAGCGTAGGGCATGAGATGTATCCTTAACATAGGTCGGCAGTTGTTGGTTGATTGGTGTGAAAATGCTATCGAGGTAGGAGGCGATTTGTGATGTAGGGCAGGAGACAGCTGATACAATAGGACGACCAGGGTTATTGAGTTTAGTTGGCTTGATAACGGGCTATGCTCGAAACGTCGCTACTTTCAATTCGCATCAAAGTGCTTATATTTTATGTTATTTACTTGTTTGTCTTTGTATTGTGGCACTACACGCAGCAAGAAGATTTTTTTGATTATTTTTTTTTTTTATTATTTTTTATTTTTTTATTTTTTATTTTTTTATTTTTTTTTGATTATTTTTTTTTTGATTATTTTTTATTTTTTTATTTTTTATTTTTTTATTTTTTTTTGATTATTTTTTTTTTTATTATTTTTTATTTTTTTATTTTTTATTTTTTTATTTTTTTTTGATTATTTTTATCGCAAGAAGATGCCTTATTGCCTGTTGACAGAAGCCAAACAAACAGTCGTATTCCTTTCACCCTCACCTACCATCCACTCAACGACAGGATCAAAAAGATCATCTACAACAATTTTCGAATATTACAAGAAGACTCTCATACCAAGGATATATTTGAAGCACCTCCTCTTATGGCCATTCGTAGAGATAAGAACATCAAAGACACACTCGTCCGCACAAACCTCAAGACCAACGACCCACCTGGTACCTTTCCATGTAACCATCATCTTTGCCAAACATGTAAGCACATCAACAATTCCACAACCGTCACTAATGGAAACAGAACTTTTACCATCCGATCTGCATTCACATGTGCCTCATCATCCGTAGTTTATTGCATCACCTGCACCAAATGCAACATCCTGTATATTGGAGAGACGTCAAGACAAATAAACAACAGATTCGGTGAACATTTGAGGAATGTTAGGAACAGGACACATTTAGATGAGCAACACGAAAACGATCCGGACAGTAACATTTCACACCATTTCAATCTACCAAACCATTCTACCGATGACATGTCGATTCTTGGGCTTCTATATGCATCTACAGAAAGCACAAAAAGAAAAACATTGGAAAAACGGATCATTTTTGCACTTGGAACTTTGTATCCTTCAGGTAGACTGACGACGTGATTCCTTGTATTCGTTCAACATTTATAATCTGATGTTTTAATTTCACTCATACAAAGGACTCACGACCAAACAGATTCTAAACAGGGACTAAAATCTTATGAAAACTCAGAAGAAACTTAGAACATCTTCCATCCTACGAACGTCGAAAGAAAATTCGAACGTCTCTTCGAACGTCACTTCGAACGTTGCTTCGCTTCGAGAAATCGAACGTTGAACTAATGAGCCAATCAAACGCTACAAATAGGCACGTGGGTTGACCATATTAAGAAAGTAGCGATCTGATTGGTCGCGCCGTGAACGCGGCGGACTTGGCCTAATTAGTCCCTATTCTGAAGCGTAAGGACATAAGTCCCTCAACTGAAGCGATGACAACAACAACAACGAGCGTAAGTTAGAGGGGCTTATGTAATGTAGTCTATCCTTCAGGACTCAACAAGCACTTTACGTTTCTTCAATAACATTCTTTCCTACGTCACATCGATTCCCTTGAGCACTATCTTTATCCTTCGAATCTGTCCTTCTTTTTGCTTGATTAGTGTCGGTTCTATTAATTTTTCTTTGCTTGATAACGGGCTATGCTCGAAACGTCGCTACTTTCAATTCGCATCAAAGTGCTTATATTTTATGTTATTTACTTGTTTGTCTTTGTATTGTGGCACTACACGCAGCAAGAAGATTTTTTTGATCATTTAACGTTTAACAGCGTGACACAAGACCTTTACTAAGACTTACTTACTTGTTGCTGTCGTCTTGACTCATGCCGTCACTCAAGCATTCAAGTATTCAAGTATTCAAGAGATTCGACGTGACCTCAACCAGTTTACTCAACATTTCTCGGAGGACATCATCAACACATCGTATGAGCTCTCTACTTCAACATTTAAGAAGACCAGATTCACAAGCCATGTCCATTTCCTTAGCAGATGTTTACGATCAAAAATCATACCAAACGGATTCAGAATCAAATTTCATTCATCGTCTCAATCACACACCATCCAGAAACACTTAAACTCCTGCTCAAGAAACCTCATACGTTCTACACTACGAGATTACCAAGGCATCATCAAGGACCATTCAGCTAAGTTACCTAATTTAGTTAATCGTCTTCATTACTTTTGTAATGATCATGACATATTTCTTTCCATACGTAGGAAAATACATGAGCTCAACCAAACTCTATACAACAATCTTAAGGAAACTAAGGACCACAAATTTGAGGAACTTCAAAACACTTTTAATACTAACAGAAATGTCATTTCTAGCAATAATCAAACAAAATACATCGTTCAAACAATACCAGAAGATTTAATTCTGACGCAAGAAGAAAGAAATGTTTTAAAGAAAGGACTTAAATTCATCCCACTGAAGCAGAATGTAGATGAATTTCAAGCTAAGCATGATACAGAACTTTTCTTCCGCCGCCTTCGCCTTAAGGCACATTTTCACAGCAAAGACTCAGAAGAATCATCCCAAGAGTCCACAGATTCCACAGCTTCCAATGCCGAGACAGATGAAAGCACTACCATTAATAGCCTTTTCCCAACTAAATCAGTCTGGACCCCCAAGCCTGGCAAGTATTCAGCTCTGGACCTCTACATAGACAAATGCAGATATGAGATCTCACAAATAGATTTTAAAGCAAAATGTAAAAGGTCTAATTTAACTCCACAAGAATGGGCTGCTCTTAAGCACCTGAAATCAAGGGATGACATCGTCATTAAGCCTGCAGACAAAGGTGGACGCGTTGTTGTCTGGAGAAAGGACCTGTACATTGAAGAAGGCAATTCACAGCTACTAACGCAATCATACAAACATCTTCCGAAAAATGTAACCAAATCCTTCAACAAGACAATCATTAACTCCGTCAAAGAAGAAATGCACCTTGGAAACTTACCAACAAATGCAGATAAGCTGTACCTTCAGCATCCTCGAACATCAGCGTTTTACATGCTCCCAAAGATTCATAAACTCAATAACCCTGGTCGTCCTATTGTATCAGCTGTCTCCTGCCCTACATCACAAATCGCCTCCTACCTCGATAGCATTTTCACACCAATCAACCAACAACTGCCGACCTATGTTAAGGATACATCTCATGCCCTACGCTTGTTTAAAGAGTTCAGATTCAATGGCCCAAACCGGTTCCTGTTCACTATGGACGTCAAGTCGCTGTACACATGCATTCCACATGCAGATGGATTGATAGCATTAAAATTCTTCCTGGAACAACGATCAAAACAGTATCCGCCAACTAACACTCTTCTGCGCCTCGCTGAACTCGTTCTTACCACAAATACATTCTCCTTCAATGGTAGTTTCTATCTACAAACATCTGGAGTTGCAATGGGTAGTAAACTTGGTCCTAGCTATGCATGCCTTTTTGTCGGATATCAAGAATACCTGATCATGAATTCCTACCGTGGCCCATTTCCTTGCCTCATCAAAAGATACATGGATGACATTATTGGTGCCACTTCCCTTCCACTCGAGTCACTGCAAGAATTCATCAATTACACCAACAATTTCCACCCCGCTCTACAGTTTACCCACAATATCACTGAAGATAGCCTACCTTTCCTGGATCTCCGGCTCACAATTAAGGATGACACTATTTCTACCACAATTTACTACAAAGAAACTGATGCACACAGCTTCCTGGATTATGGTTCTTCGCACCCAAAAAAATGCAAAGATTCAATCCCTTATTCTCAGCTACGCCGTCTCCGTCGCATTTGTACTGCCGAAGAAGATTTTGATGCCAAAGCAAAGGAGATGTCCTCTTTCTTCCACCAAAACAACTATCCGGAGACCGTGACTGATTCAGCCCTTAAGAGAGTAAAAAAACTATCGCAAGAAGATGCCTTATTGCCTGTTGACAGAAGCCAAACAAACAGTCGCATTCCTTTCACCCTCACCTACCATCCACTCAACGACAGGATCAAAAAGATCATCTACAACAATTTTCGAATATTACAAGAAGACTCTCATACCAAGGATATATTTGAAGCACCTCCTCTTATGGCCTTTCGCAGAGATAAGAACATCAAAGACACACTCGTCCGCACAAACCTCAAGACCAACGACCCACCTGGTACCTTTCCATGTAACCATCATCTTTGCCAAACATGTAAGCACATCAACAATTCCACAACCGTCACTAATGAAAACAGAACTTTTACCATCCGATCTGCATTCACATGTGCCTCATCATCCGTAGTTTATTGCATCACCTGCACCAAATGCAACATCCTGTATATTGGAGAGACGTCAAGACAAATAAACAACAGATTCGGTGAACATTTGAGGAATGTTAGGAACAGGACACATTTAGATGAGCAACACGAAAACGATCCGGACAGTAACATTTCACACCATTTCAATCTACCAAACCATTCTACCGATGACATGTCGATTCTTGGGCTTCTATATGCATCTACAGAAAGCACAAAAAGAAAAACATTGGAAAAACGGATCATTTTTGCACTTGGAACTTTGTATCCTTCAGGACTCAACAAGCACTTTACGTATCTTCAATAACATTCTTTCCTACGTCACATCGATTCCCTTGAGCACTATCTTTATCCTTCGAATCTGTCCTTCTTTTTGCTTGATTAGTGTCGGTTCTATTAATTTTTCTTTGCTTGATAACGGGCTATGCTCGAAACGTCGCTACTTTCAATTCGCATCAAAGTGCTTATATTTTATGTTATTTACTTGTTTGTCTTTGTATTGTGGCACTACACGCAGCAAGAAGATTTTTTTGACAATATCCTTTGTCTACGAAAATAAACTGTGGCGACTTCATCCTTTAGTTTCATTCCACTTTTATTTCAAAAGATACTTTGGCCATGACAGATAGTGTTGAAAGTTCAGCGTTAAATCTCATTTTTGTTCTATTTTTAAGACATGCTTTCGGTATAAACGCAAATTGTGGCCACTTTATTGTTAAACTTTCATTTCACTTCCATTTTGTTGATGTGCTTTGCCTGCAAACAGGCATGTTTATGAGTTCATCGTTAAAGTTCATTCCTCTTCTATTTCGAAGATATTCTTTTCCTATAAACAAAGATTGTTGGGTCCTGATCATTGAATTTAATTCAACATCCATTTTGAAGATATGCTTTGCATTTAAACATAAATTGTAGCAACGATATCATCAAATTTATTCCATATTTATTTCGAGGATATGCTTTGTCTATAAACACAATTTGTGCCGTCTTCATTGTTAAACTTGATTCCACTTCTATTTCCAAAACATACTTTGAATATGAACACAAATTAATGAGACTTGATCATTAAATTTCATTCCACTTCTTTTTTGAGCACTTCCTTTGGCTGTAAACATAACTACTGGAAAATTCTAGTAAAATTGCATTCCACTTCTATTTGCGAGACATGCCGTCCCTACGAACACAAATTGCGTCAACTTCATCGTTAAATTTCATACAACTTCTACTTCAAAGATATGCCTTGCCAATATAAACCATTGGTGGCGATTCATCGTTAAAGTTTATTACATTCTATGTCCAAGACATGATTTGCCCATGAACACAAATTAATGAGACTTGATCGTTGAATTTCATTCCAGTTATTTTATGAACACTTCCTTTGACTTGAAACATAACTGTTGGAAACTTCTCGTTAAATGTCATCCCACTTCTATTTCCGAGACGTGCTCTTCCTACAAACACTAATTGTGTCGATGTCATTGTTAAATTTCATTCCACTACTACTTCGAAAATATGCTTTGCCTATAAACACAAATTGTGGCCATTTCATCATTAAAGTTTATTACGTTCAATTTCCAAGACATGCTGTTCTCATGAGACACAAATTAATGAGAATCGATCGTTAAGTTTCATTCTAGTTCTTTTTTGAACACTTCCTTGGTCTATAAACACAACTATTGGATCATTCTACGTAATTTTCATTCCACTTCTATTTGCAAGACATGTTGTGCCTACAAACACAAGCTAGCACGACATCATCGTTGAATTTCATCCTACTTCTATGTCGAAGATATTCGTTCCCTATAAACACAAACTATGGCGATTTCATTGTTAAAGTTCATTCCACTTCTATGTCCAAGACATACTTTTCCCTTGAACACAAATTAATGAAACTTGATCGTTAAATTTCATTTTATTTCTTGTTGAACACTTCTTTAGTCTATAAAGACAACTGTTGGAATATCTTAGTTAATTTTCATTCCACTTCAATTTGCGAGACATGCTGTGCCTACAAACACAAATTGTGTTCACGTCATTGTAAAATTTCATTCTACTTCTACTTCGAAGATATGCTTTGCCTATAATTCATCCTTAAAGATCCACTTCTATGTCCAAGACATACTTTGCATATAAACACAAACCATTTGAACATGATTGTTAAGCTTTATTTAAGTTCTTTTGAGAACATTTTCTTTGTCTATAAACGCAACTCTTGAAACCTGCTAGTTAATTTTCACTCTACTTCTATTTGCAAGATATGCTCTATACCTACGAACACGAGTTGCAGCGAAATTTTAGTTAAATTTCATTCCACTTCTAATTCCCAGAGATACTTTGGCAATAACAGCTACTGTTGGAAGCTCGTTGTTAAAATCTCTTTTAAGTTGTTTTTCGAATGTATACTTTCGATATAAATGCAAACTGTGGCGACTGCATCATAATATTTAATTTCACTTCTACTTCAAAGAGTTTTTTTTCGCCTGTAAACAGATACTTTTGTGAGTTGATCGTTTAAACTCTTCTGTTTCGAAGATACGCTTTCCTGGGAACACAAATCGCTCGGACTTCATCATTAAATTTTGTTCCACTTATACTCGAAGATATACTTTGCCTATTATAAGAAATTGTTGGGTCTTAATCAACAACTTTCATTCCAATACTATTTCGAAGATATGATTTGCACACAAACATAGATTTTGATGATTTCATCCTTAAATCTCAGTTTAGCTCTCATTCAAAGTATGCTTGGCCTTCAGACACATTCTGGCGACTTCATTATTACATTTGGTTCTGGTTTATATGAAGAGATCCTTTGACTATAAATACAAATTGTTGGTACTTCATTGTTAAAGGTCATTCTAGTTCTATCTCAACCATTTCCTTTGCCTATAAACACAAATTATTGGATTTCATCATTAAAGCTAATTTCAGCTCTCATTCAAAATATGCTTGGCCTATAAACATATATTGTGGCGAGTTCATTGTTACATTTGGTTCTACTTCTATTTCAAAGGGTTGCTTTTTCCGTAAACATAAATTGTGGCGCATCAATGTTGAATTTATTTCACTTCTGTTTCCAAGAAAGGCTTTGGCTGTAAACAGAAACTGTTGGATGCTATGATTAACTCTTACATTAGTTTTATTTCGAAGATATACCTAGCCAGAAACACATAATGTGGCAACTTCATGGTCACTTCTGTTTCAAGCATTACTTGAAAGAGATCCTTTGACGATAAACACAATGCTTTGACCATAATTGTAGGGACTTAATTGTTAAATTTCAGTTTCATTGGCAAGACTTAATTTACTATGAACAGAAGTTGTTGGAACTTCATTGTTAAATCTCATTCAATTTTGAAGCCATACTTGGCATAGGAACACATATTGCAACGACTTCATCGTTGCATTTGGCTTTAGTTCTATCGGAAAGAGTTCCTTTTCCTATTAATGCAAATTTTTTTAACGACTTCATGTTGATTTCATTCAACTTCTATTTGCAAAACATGATTTGACAATGAACAGAAATCGCTGGAACGTCATTGTTAAATCTCATTTTACTTCTTTCTCCAAGGTAAACTTTACATAAAAACGCAAATTGTGGCGACATCATCTTGGGGTTTCATTTCACTTCTACTTGAAGTAGGTGCTTTGCCTGTAAACAGACACTTTTGTGAGTTCATCGTTTAATCTCTTCTAATTCGAAGATATTCTTTTCCTGGAAACGCGAATCGTTGGGACTTCATTATTAGATTTTATTCCATCTCATATCTACTTCAAAGACTTGCTTTGCCTATAAAAACAGAAATTGTGGATCTTGATCAATAACTTTCATTCCACTTCTATTTTGAAGATATGCTTTGCATATGAGCTAAATTTTGGTGATTTCATCCTTAAATCTCAGTTTAGCTCTCATTCAAAATATGCTTGGCCTATAAACATATATTGTGGCGACTTCATTGTTACATTTGGTTCTCCTTCTATTTCAAAGGGTTGCTTTTTCTGTAAACATAAATTGTGGCGCATCATTGTTAAATTTCATTCCACTTCTATTTCCAAGAAGGGCTTTGACTATAGACAGAACTGTTGGAATTTTATTGTTTCAGTTCATTCTGCTTCTACTTCGAAGACATGCTCTGCCTGTAGAATCAAATTGTGGTGACTTCATCGTTAAATCTCAATTCACCTCTATTTCGAAGCTTTCCTTTACCAATAAACGCCAATTGTTGGACGCTATAATTAACTCTCACTTTAGTTTTATTTCGAAAGTATACTTGGCCATCAACACATATTGCGGCAACTTCATGGTCACTTCTGTTTCAAGTATTATTTGAAAGAGATCCTTTGACCATAAGCACAATGCTTTGACCATAATTGTGGCGACTTCATTGTTAAATTACAGTTATATTTGCAAGACATGATTTTACTATGAACAGAAATTGTTGGAACTTCATTGTTAAATCTCATTGAATTTTGATTGAGTCAAACTTGGCATATGAACACATATTACAACGACTTCATCGCTGCATTTGATTTAGTTCATTGGAAAGACTTCCTTTTCTTATAAACGCAAATTGTAGCGACTTCATTGTTGTATTTCATTCCACTTCTATTTTCAAGACGTGATTTGATTATAAGCAGAAATTGCTGGAACTTCATTGGTAAGTCTCGTTTTAGTTGTACTTTCATGATATGCTTGGCATATCGACACGTATTGTGACGACTTCATCGTTGCATTTGTTTTAGTTCTATTGGAAAGAGATCCTTTTCTTATGAACGCAAATTGCAGCGACTTCACTTTTGTATTTTTTGCCACTGCTGTTTCCAAGACGTGATGTAATTATCAGCAGAAATTGCTGGAACTTCACTGTAAAATATCATTTCATCTCTACTTCGAAATAAGTTTTGCCATAAATAGAAATTGTGTCGATTTCATTGTTAGAGTTCATTCCACTTCTATGTACCAGACATACGTTACCTACCGGGTGTCCCAGAAAAAAGGTAACAGATTTGATCACGACTAGCGCTAAGAATTTGGCTCGAATCAGCCGGAAATAACGTTTAAACTAATCCTCGATAGTTAAATTGAAGATACATACCTTGTTTGTTGACCTTGGAGCATTAAGAGTAGAAATTTTAGTCTTGAAAGTCTAGATTTGCCTCTATCTCCAAACCAGAGCTTTTGGGTTATGGCCTAAGCTGTCAACGCGCTTGTTGTGGAATCTCCTGAATCATAGCCAAGTACACACAAGATGCCTCGTGCTTCGGAAAAATTCTTAGTAGAAATCCAAATCGAACTTGACAATCAAACTCAAGAATATTTTCCCGAAGGGATATCTCTGTTCATTCTACGAAAGCTGTGAATTGCCGCTGCCAAATAAAACTTACCCTACAGGGAAATGATTCCCTTGAGTGTGGAAAAATCTTCCTTCGAATAAAATACATTTTTTGATCATTGAAATTATTACGAAAAGAGAATTCGTCACTTATACCCAATGGATTAAACATCCACGAGGGTAAGATCATTGAAAGCGCTCTCTCGTGCTTAAGTTGCTTCTTCTTTGTAAATTCATTTTCATTTTGGCTGAGTAAAGATATTCCTTAGTGACTTGTTCAGTTTTCAGTTTTTACATTTGTACTCAAATGTGCATGTACAAAGTAAAGGTCCTTCTTTGGACTTTCTACATTGTGCCTATCCTTGAGGAGATTCCCCACAACAGCGTGTTTGTAGTTTAGGCCAAAGTCTAAAAGCTCTGATTTGGAGGTGAAAGCAAATTTGGACTTTCAAGATAAAAATGTCTACTCTAAATGCTCCAATATCAACCAACAAGGTGTCTATCTTCAAGTAAACTATCGAGGAATAGTTTAAAGATTATTTCCGATTGATTCAAGCTAAATTCTTAGCGATAGCCCTGATCAAATCTGTTACCTTTTTTGGGACACCCGGTATAAACACAAATTGTTGTCTTGCTATTTAACTTTCATTCTAGGTCGTTTCTTTGTCTATAAACACAACTGTTAGAACATTCTAATTAAATTTCATTTCCATTTATATTTGGAAGACATGCTTTTCCTTCAAACCAAACACAAATTATGGTGATGTCATTCTTCAATTTCATTCCACTTCTATTTCGAAGATACGCTTTACCTGTAAACACCAATTGTGGCGATATTATCATTATAGTTCATTCCACCTCTATGCTATGTTCAATACATGCTTTTCCTATAAACATGAACTGTTGGGGCTTGATTGTTCAATTTCATTCTTGTTCTTCTTTCAAGAGTTCCTTTGTCAATGAACACAACTGTTGTAACATTCTAGTTATATCTCATTCCACTTCTATTTCGAAGATACGCTTTACCTGTAAACACCAATTGTGGCGATATTATCATTATAGTTCATTCCACCTCTATGCTATGTTCAATACATGCTTTTCCTATAAACATGAACTGTTGGGGCTTGATTGTTCAATTTCATTCTTGTTCTTCTTTCAAGAGTTCCTTTGTCAATGAACACAACTGTTGTAACATTCTAGTTAAATCTCATCCCACTTCTATTTCGAAGATACGCTTTACCTGTAAACACCAATTGTGGCGATATTATCATTATAGTTCATTCCACCTCTATGCTATGTTCCATACATGCTTTTCCTATAAACATGAACTGTTGGGGCTTGATTGTTCAATTTCATCCTTGTTCTTCTTTCAAGAGTTCCTTTGTCAATGAACACAACTGTTGTAACATTCTAATTAAATTTCATTTCCATTTCTATTTGCGAGATATGCTCTGTGCCTACAAACACAAACTGCGGCGACTTGATTGTTGAATTTAATTCAAATTCTGTTTTGAAGAGATACTTTGGCCATATCAGATATTGCTGGAGGATCATTTTTTAATCTCATTTTAGTTTTTTTTCAAGGTATGCTTTAGATAGAAACGCAGATTGTGGCGACTTCATCTTCAAATGTCATTTCACTTGTACTTCGAGGAGGTGCTTTACCTGTAAACAGACACTTGTGAGTTCATCGTTTAACTTTGCTATTTCGAAGATACGCTTCTCTTGGGAATGCAAATCATCGGGACTTCATTATCAAATTTTATTCCACCTCTACTTCGAAGATTTGTTTTGCCTATATACAGAAATTGTGGATATTGATCAATAACTTTCATTCCACTTCTACTTTGAAGACATGCTTTCCATATAAACTAAATTTTGGTGATTTCATTCTTTAAATCTCACTTTAGCTCTCATTCAAAATATGCTTGGTTTGCAGACACATATTGTGGTGACGTCATTGTTGCATTTGGTTCTGGTTTTATAAGAAAGAGATGCTTTGCCTATAAATACAAATTGTTGGTACTTTATCGTTAAAGGTCACTCTATCTCTATCTCGACAATTTCGTTTTCCTATAAACGCAAATCATCGGATTTCTTTATTAAATCTCATTTCGGCTCTCATTCAAAAATATGCTTGGCCTATAAACATAAATTATGGCGACTTCATTAAATTTCATTCCACTTCTACTTCCAAGAAAGGCTTTGGCTTTAAACAGAAACTGTTGTAACTTTATCAAAGCTCATTCTGCTTTACTTCGAAGGCATGCTCTGCCTATAGACACAAATTGTGGTGACTTCATTTTTAGATCTCAATCTCAATTTACTTCTATTTCGAAGCTTTCCTTTGCTTACAAACACTAATTGTTGGACGTAATAATTACTCTCACTTTAATTTCATTTTGAAGATATTCTAGGCCAAAATCACGTATTGTGTCATCGTCACTATTGGTTCCAGTAGCATTTGAAAGAGATCCTTTGACCATAAACAAAAATTGTAGCAACTTCATTGTTAAATTTCTTCCCACTCTTATTTTCAAGACATGATTTAACATAAACAGAGATTGTTGGAACTTCATTGTTAAATCTTATTCTAGTTCTATTTTGAAGATATGCTTGGCATATGAGCACATATTGCGACGACTTCATCCTTGCATTTGGTTTTTGTTTCATTGAAAAGAGTTCCTGTCCGATAAACGCAAATCGCATCGACTTCATTGTTGAATTTCATGCCACTTCTATTTGTAAGACAAGGTTTGACAATAAAAAGAAATTTCTGGACCTTCATTGTTAAATCTCATCTTAGTTCTGCTTCGAAACATGCTTTGCTACCAACAGATTGTGTGTCGATTTAAAGGTTGCCGTTCATTCCACTTATGTGTCCAAGATAGTCTTTGCCTGTGAACACCCCATCGTTGAAGTTCATTTCAAGTCTAGCTCCAAGATGTACTTTTTCTATAAACACAACTGTATGAACATTTCTAGTTAAATTTCATTCCAATTCTGTTTGTGAGACATGCTTTGCCTTCAGACACAAATCGTGGCGACGTCAGTCTTAAATTTCCTTTTACTTTGTGTTCAAAGATAAGCTCTGCAAGTAAACTCAAATTGTGGCGATTTCGTCGTTACATTTGGTTCTAGTTCTTTTTCAAAGGGCTGCTCTGCCTATAGGGATAAATTTTGGCAATTCTATGCTTAAATTTGACTCTGCAGCTGTATCCCAGACTTGCTTTGCCAATAAAAACATTTTGTTGGTACTTCATTGTTAAATCTCAATCTACTTCTACTTCAAAGATTTCCTTTGCCTGTAAACACAAATGGTGGCGACTTCATTGTTGCATTTTATTCCAGTTGCAGTCCGAAGATATGCTCTGACTATAAACACAAATAGTTGGGCCTTCATCATTAACGTTTGTTCCAATTCTATGTCGAAGACATGGATTTGTTATTAACGCAAATTGTGGCAACGTCATCATTGAATTTCCGTTCGATTCGAAGACATTCTTTGTCCATAAACTGACATTGCTAAGACTTCATAGCTTAATCTCTTCCACTATGATTTCAAAGGCATGCTTTGCCTGTCAACAGAAATTGTTGGGACTTCCATGGTAAAGATTCTTCCAGTTCTATCTTTAAGAGGTCCTTTGCTTATTAGCAAAAATCACGGGATTTCGTTGTTAGATTAATTCCGGTACTATACTGTATCAAAGACATTATTTGTCTATAAGTAAATCGATGGGACTTCATAGTTGCATTTATCCTAGTTTTATTTCGAATACATGCTTAGCCTGCCTATTTTACTCTCATGGAGTTTGTTTGGAACAACTTTCCATGTACAGGGAGTCCTGAAAAAATTGTGCCCCGTTTGAAAACGGCCGAAGATCCTCGCCAAAATTTTACATGATGTTGCTCTTCAGATGTTCAATCAAAGTTTGTTGGTCATTTTATCTTACTATTTTGCAGCGGTAAACAGCTTCATGGATGGACTGAAACAGCAGAGTCCAATGTCCAATGTGAAAGCCCTACTATTTCTTACTCACTATCTCATATGGAATGTCAAAAGGAGGACAAGAATCCCAAAGATAGTAAACTATATATTTCACGTTTCGTTTCGAATTTTTCCAACTTTTGTGCATCGATTTCTTCCTTCATTATTACAAACTATTGTTGATTGACTATCAAAGACAATCAACTCAAATAAACGAAGTTGACCAAAATTGTTTGAGCTGCATTTTGAAGTTATCCATAAACTAAATACTTTCAGGGAAGAAACTTTCGCGGGAAGGAAGTGTTATGAGCTGGAACAAACGCAAAATGATTTCAAATTAACTTTCGCGAATCGACAACGATGGGAAACGTCGTGAGAATAAGCTTTTGCGAATTAGGTTTCTTATCAAAGTTTTATAATGTCTCAACTGTTCCTTGCACAGTGATGCAGATTGTGCAAATCATGGAGGAAATGCCAAGACACAAAACTTAGCAAATACAAACACTTTCAAATATATCATATAAAGAACACTTTAAGCTATTCAGAACAAAGATCCATATGAAAATCGGACCAATGAGTGCAAAGAAACTGCGGTTTGAGTTTTACCAAAATTGTTAGGCATTGTTTTTGTTTACATTTCCTTTACATAACTTTTTACATGAGCGTAAACCAAATATTTCAAATTTTCATTTCTCCAGTTGTACTCATCCGATTTCAATGAAATTTGTTTTAAATTAGACCTCAATGTCCTTAGCAATTGAGCAACGTATCATTTCAATGAAATTACATCAATTCGTGTGTTCATTTGACATATGTTTATCAAGGAGCAGTTTCAGCAGCATAGTCGAACATATGACCCCTAAATTTCTTCTTTTCTGGTGCAAACAAAAAAGTGAGGAAACAAGAATCTTGAAAACTCATTTTGTACTAAACTTTAGGTATCGATGAAGATTTCCGCCAAACGGTTTGTCCAGGTTCATACAGGTAAAAGTTTTATAGCTGATATAGAAAATCAAGTCTTTTAGGCCCATATGTGCTATTTTTTGTGATTCTCAGTTAACAAGATGAGTTATTATACTTTTAGGTGGTTTTACAGCATAAGTTTTGTTTTTGATTGCTCAAATGTAATTGCAAAGCATTGATTTCTAAATGAATAAAGCGAGAATTATTTCATTACTTAACACGTAAATTGAGAATTAAATGACTTGCATTGTACTTGGGTTTGACGTGGTTTAAAAATTAAGCCAACAAGCATTTTACGTCTGTGAATTTTAGGATACATAGCTTGGGATTGATTTCCATTTTTTCGATCGTGAGAACTTTGCTATCGGGTTATACGAGTAGGAAGGTGTGCTTCAGAAAGATTTCTTTGACCCAATCCCAGAATTTATAGAAACTTAAAACTTGAAGGCCTTCTTGAAAAGGAACAAAATTTTGTCCTACGCTTAGGCCCCTTTTGCCAAGAATCTAAAACTGACAGATAAATTTGAGGGCTGATCATTGATTTTTCTGCGAGATAGAAGCTTTTAGTTGGTACCATTGGACTCGCAACCACTTCAATAGACTAAAATTTGAAAGACCTGCATGAAAAAGTTTGCAATTTTGAACTACGGACAGTTGAAAGTTCCACTTAAGCTTTTTCGACCTACAATCTAATACTTGGCTAATAAATTTCAGAGGTGATCAGTTGTTTTTTCTTCAAGGTAGAAACTTTCAATTGGTACTATTGGAGTAAGAACCACTTCAGGAGTCTAAAACTAGAAAGGCCTGCGTGAGAAAAGTTCAAAATTTCGGACTACGAACACTTGAAAGTTCCACTTAGGCCCATTTCTGGTTGACAGTCTAACACTGAACACCAGTTGACAGGTGGCCACTTTGCTTTTCTATAGGATAGAGATTCTTGATTGGCACCATTGGACTCAGAACCACTTCAATAGAATAGAGCTTGCAGGGCCTTAATGAAAAGTTTGAAACCTCATACACTTGGCCAAAAGTGTGACATTGGATTAATAAATTTGAGGGATGATCAGTTGTTTTTCTGTGAGATAGGAACTTTAATTGACACAATTGGACTCAGAACCAATTCAATAGAATAAAAGTTCAAAGTCCTGTGCGAAAAAGTTCGAAATTTTGGACTACAGACACTGAAGTTTCTACTTAGCCCCATCTCTGGGAAACAATCTAATACTGGACTAATAAATGAACGCACAAATTGATGTAATTTCACTGAAATGATACGTCCGTCGTTCAATTGCTCAGACATTGAGATCTAATTTAAACAAATTTAGTTTATTAGTTGTGGCTGTTATTGTATGATTTTCTACACTTTTAGTATGGTGTGTATGATTTGTCCCCAGAAAGATTTTTTTCTAAATTTGACATGAGGATACATATGTCCTCACAATGTCACACATACATTTATACATCAGCATTGTGGGGACAGCCTAGAAACGAGCCAGAAACACTAAAATGGCGTTTTTAAAGGAAATGATCGAATGTACGTTGTGGGGACAGCTTTTCTGTCCCCACAATGTTGACAGTCCCCACAATGCGAGTATGTAAACGGATTTTTGTCCCCACAACGTCCCTCATGTACGTACACACACACACACACACACACACACACACACACATTTCTTAAAATTTTGGCCATCCTAGTACTAGTTTCTTATAAACCAGTTTCTTATAAAAAAACGTGTACGTGAAATTTGATGAAATCAATATCCTAAAATAGTCATTTTTCTAAAATGAGACCCGAAAAAGTATTTCCTGCTCGAAAAAACGCCCCAAGAAACGGCACATCCCGTAACAGCATATATGGTAGCTAACCCCCAGGGGGCTATCTCACAATTTGTGAATTTTTCAGCGCGTATCATGATATACTTGATATACTATGCAGAAACTAGGACAAAAGACTGAACTAGCTGTTAACAATGTTAAGTAGGTGCAGCTCAGAAGAGTAGTATGGGATAATTTTTTGCCAAACTGAGTAGGGAGTAGGAACGGAAGGGATACTCATTACCATTCACCAGCATTATGCAGCATTAGCGTATGAACCAGGGGGCTGGGGGCGACTGCTCCCCCAGCGTCAGAACAATTTGCATAAATTAGCCCTTAGTCCTTCAACAATGTTGGTAAACATTGAATTTTTTTTACCCAGCACCCTACAGGCGTACACTTATGGTCATGCGCCCCCCAATGGAGGAGAAGGGAATAATTGCATTTGATAACGATTCCAAAAGTCCAGCGACATGGCCAGACAAAAATTAGTGGGAGTGCAAAGCCTAAAATTTTCAGAGTGGGGGAGGGCAAAAAGGTATATCCAGACATTTTTATTGCTTTTTTCAATTAAAATTTTTGTCAGTTTCTGAAAAGTGGTGGGCAATTGCCCCCTCATACCCTCCCCTGGCCAAGCCACTGCAAAATTTGGTAACTGTTTGCATATTTAAAGACAGCTTTGCATGATTCAGCATCCACTACAAGCATGCTACAAGGCACAACAACCATAGACAATATTTTACCCTGTCACTTCCCAGGGGGGGACTTCTTTTGGTATGTGAGAGGGGGTCAGACACAGCATATTTTTGAAAAACCCAAAAATATACTAAATTTTTGGGGGGTACTTGGGGGGGGCACCCACTAATACTGAGTTCCCCCTGGAGTCACTTCTACTGTAGCTGTGGGCAACATTTTGGTTACGCCCTGCCTTCTATCCTTGACATAATGTCATCCGCTAATGTTTGCTCTGAAACCCATAGCTATGACAGAAACAGCAACAACAACAAATTGTGCGAAATACACACGCATGGTTGAACATGTACTTGCAGGCAAAACATAAAGTTTCCAGTTGGCTGGAGTGCAAACTTCAATTTGCAGCTTTATGGACCGGGGGCGGGGGGGGGGGGGGTACTTGAATGGCACCGTGACTCCACGTGAATCTGGACTGGCACTGTGACTCCACGTGAATCGGGACTTTGACAAAAGGACCCATTTGTGTGACAGAATTTTTCGATAATTCCGAACCCAATGGTATGAATTTCAGGAACTTTCATACCCATTTCTATGAATTTTGTCGATGTGAAGATGCAAGGTCTATTCAAATTTCTTGAGCTGTGACAAAAATTCGGAAAAAGCTACCCATTTACCAGAATTGCGGTTAAAAACAGACCCATATGTACGGAATTTCATGGTGAGAAACCCACCCATCTGAGCGGCATGTCCAGTATCACTTACCATTCAAGTACCCCCCCCCCGGGCTTTATGATAGAAGTTTAGTTGATTTCACGCTTGAATGCAGCTGAACTTGCAGTGAAAACAATAAATATGCATTGCATTCCATGTAGATTTACGTCTTGCAAGCATGCGAGAATTCATGCTTGTAGGTTGCACGTAATTATAACTTTGAATATAAATTATAATGTTTGCATTGGGAAATTGGTGTTTGCAGTTGAAAATCGTAGTTGCATGTCTTGCCTCTATGGGCTTTGGTAAGATATACAATAGTGTCCCGCTCATAACAAACGATATTTTCTACTTGCGGTCTGATGTGTTCCTTATAAAAGGAGATAGAAACTCCTCAGCAGGGTAACGTTTCTTTACTTTCTCATTAGAAAAATCACTTACTATCAATTTACTACCCAGGCACAAGTTCTGTCATTACGATACAAAACACACTATTTTAACATGTATTTGTCAATTTTCACTGAAAGAAAAGCTACAATTATCTGTGGATGGTGATGTATGCTTCATTTGCATGCAAAATTCTCGTTTTCATTTGCATAGGTACCATCTGATTGAACTGCAAACCTGCATTGGTTTTGTTTCTCACATTTCTAATATATATATGGTTTTGAATAAGAACCCTGCCTTTTCGAGACCTGCACCAGTCTCTTATCAACCTGCGGTGTTTCTTAACTTCATGTTTCTTATATTGGGCTTCAACTGTAACTATAACAGTTGGTGCAATTGTTCTGTGGACAACAACCTTTGCAAATGTAAAATGATAGCTTCATTAGTCACGCGCCTCCTTCGTAGACAACTGAGACACTGGAGAAATGGCCACGATCTGGCTTTTACCGTAAAATGCACAATTCCTCCTCATATCAGCAGAAATGACTTCTAACTTTTGCTTCTTTCCATTTATCCAGGTTTGAGCAAAGCTGTAGCAAAGGAGGGAAGATGTTTCCTTTTCTCTGGCGAGATTTTGACGTCTTAAACAAACTGTTAAAGACAGATGATGATGCCTCTGGCGAAGTACAATTTTTATGCCAAATGTTCTCTGGGGAAAAGACATGGTACAGGTAAGAACATAATATATTTTGTGCTTATCTGAATAAGCTGCCTGCTGCTATTATATAGCCAGGAAGGTTGGTCACACACAGTCCCCTCATCACACTAACTATGGTTATGAGCCACATAACTGAATATCTTCTTGCTGTAGGTACCAAAAAATTGACTTTATTTCTTTTCATAACATGGTTTTTATTCCCTCCATCACCGTTTATATAACAGCGACATTGATAGGTAGCCCCTAGCATTACCTTGGGGACAACAACGGGTGACGCTATAATCCACCCCCTCAGAACCACTTCCACTTTCTTCCTCTATTTTGCATATTCCATGTGTACATTTTTAGGGTTCATCTTTTTGTTTGTTCACGGCAGCTTTCAACGGAATTGATGTGTAAATAGTCGCAAACGTTACCATGTGTAAATAAATAGAAATGAAGTCACAATAGATCAGCTATGGTAAATGCTACAGTAAAACTCTGGAACAAAATAGCACTGTTTTCTGCACCCGAGACTTAATGTGTTCTTATGAACATGGTGCCCTTCCCATATTCACGCTGAGGTGCACGAATGTTTGAGGAAATTGTAATCGGTCGGACTTTTTTCCGGGTTTCGGGTTTCAGGTTTAGGTCTCGGGTTTAGGGTTTCGGGTTCAAGGTTTTGGGTTTCGGGTTCAAAGTCAGTTTTCAAAGAGAGCTCCATAGGCCACTGTAACTATTTGTCGAAGGTTCATGTTACTCAAACAATAATCACGTAACTTTTAAGATATTTAATGTATTAACGCTACCTTTCCTTTACTCATTATGTGTCATCTGGTTGTTATTTCTCGATGTATAACTTACCTTCTTGATACAGTAACGAATTACGAAACCGTCATGAAGCTTTCCAAAGATCTTAATTTCTGCACTTATACCCAACTTTTTTATGTATAACTGCGTGGTCTCAGCTGTGCTGTACATTAATAAGTGAATAAAGTTGAATTAGTATATCTACAAGTTCTTGCTTTTCTACATCTACGTTTGAAAAAGTTACATTGGCCTATTCAACTGGACTTAGTCTGTAATGATGAATGATTAAGTCAAAGATAATTTTGTTTCATAAGTTAAAGTACACGTTTTTTTCATAAGAAACTTGGATCAGGCCATAGTACCAAAAGTTTCTTAATTGGTTTCTTATTTTGTGAATGCAGAATTATCAATGTGGTCGCTAACACTGTGGCAGATATGTTTCTTGCCATTTAAAACATCATAAAGGAATAAACAGTGTTCTGTTATGTTGAAGGCACAAATGGTTAGATAAAATAGCTCAAGAATGAAGGTTCAACGATCTATTTGCTATAATATCCATGCTTTTAACTTTGAAAAGTTTTTTAGTACTTCTCAGACATAGAGTTTCTTAAAATTTTGGCCATCTTAGTGCTGGTTTCTTACTTATAAACCAGTTTCTTATAAAAAAAACCTGTACAAAGCATCAATATTTGCAGCAAATCATGCATTAAAGTACGGAAAGCTATGACAAATCCAACACAACAAATCAACACAGCAGATACATGGTCATACTTGTACTCGCAGCGTTCTTAAACCCCTCATCAACATAGTCATGGATTTCAAAAACACCAGCAATTTACAAAACCTGAAATCCGAAACCTTTAACCCAAAACCCGAAACCCGAGACCTAAACACGAAACCCGAAACCCGGAAAAAAGTCCGACCGAATTGTAATATGTTGTGGGCACAGCAAGCAACTGTATTACAAAAATGCCCAAGCTATTTACTTACAACTTAAACTTTGAACTTAGAATCCGTTCGTATGGAATTATGTTTCAGATAGTCCACTGACATTCATCATTTTTCATCATAGGTATGCCACAGAGCAGGCTAGGGAAATTGCAGCAAATACGCCATTTTGCATACTTGGCTCCACGCAAGTACCATTTGGTGCAAGGCTACTGTGCCAAATGGATCAAGGTCATGGCCTTATCGACAGGTTTCTTTTTGTGGCGCCACGCTGTTTGAGGCCAACACCTGCTGAGACACAAGCTGCAGCCCATGCGGTATCCCAAGGCCCCTTGCGACATCTGGCAGACGTGTTCCTCAAAATTTCAAGGTTGCATGAACACCCTCGCACATACTCCTTCACGCAAGAGGCCCAAGATCTCCTACAAACCTTGAACGAACAGTTCATTGCTGAAATCAATGAGCCGTTGAAAAAGGGGACGACACTTCCAAAACGTAAAAAGGTTGATATGGTGCAACGAGTTGCAGTTGCTATGCACATTTTCGACCATGTATGCCACTGTCTGCTGCAAGGCGATGCACCCACACTTCCGGCAGACGACGTTCCCGCCGAAGCACTGCAGCATGCCTTGGGGTATGTGGAGTGGGCTGAGGACCAGAAAACCATTTTCCTCGACGTGAGTGAAGTACACTTAAGAAATTACAGTGAAACATTTACACGTATTTTTTTATAAGAAACTAAGGTCCGGGGCTTATAAGCTGTTTCTTCATTTTGTTGGGCCATTCCTGCTACCAAAAGTTTCTAACGTGTTTCTTAATTTTTTAGATCATTAATTTTTCAAACGTTTCTTATAAAAAAATACGTGTACTTCGCTACGTCTATCGGCTGAGCCAGGAAATGTTCCCTCGTTTGAAAATTCATAGCGCCAACATTACTTCACAGAATTCAATGATTCAAATGGGCTTCTGTCCTCTCTCAAGAGTTTGGAGATAGATTCTGAAGAAGATACCAATGCTTTTCCCTTTTAACACTGCAATAAACATCACAATAATACTTCGATCTTTCGGCTTTGAACTGAATTCTGAATCATTGAAACCCATAACGTACTCTTGATGCTATGAATGTTCAATAGTCCCAACTACAGTAAATCTCAGCATACAGTTCCTATGTTCACATACTTCTCTTTATTTCAAACAGTACAGCTTCACACAATGCAGGGGGTATTCTACAATCTACGCCGCTATAGGAGCAATTGCATTATTGTCTCGTTAAAACCACGGGGGGCGGGGGTTCTCAGCTAAATTTCGGTTAGGGGTGTGCCGCCCACAGTTTCAAAATGGAACCGTTGGCTAGACCAATTTTTGTGAAAATGATACCCTTGGCTAGACTAATTTCTCCATTAAAAGTGCCCTGAAAGGGCGTTTCCTAGACAAAACTTGCCAAATTTTCGCATTCTCAGGACGGAAATTTTTATTAAATTTGCTTTTTTTACAGAAATTACCGAACTTTTACTGTTCTTTGACCAAAATTGCCAAAAAGCATACCCTCGCCTAGACTAAACTCGACTAAAATTGCCAACAAGTATACCCTTGGCTAGACTAGAGGTCCAAAAAAGTATACCCTTGTGGGCGGCACATCCCCAGGTACCTTTACTATGGAAGAACCCCCCCCCCCCGTGGTTAAAACTGAAATGAGGGGCTTTCCTGATGGCTACAACAGTTCAACAAATGGTATGTCATATAGTTCTCCCTCTGATTGTTGCCTCCAAGGGTTTGATCGTGTCAAGTAAAACAAAGGCTCCTCTATGGATAGACAGTCCAGAAAACCTTTGCATTTGTAATTAACTTTCATTGTCAAATTATGGAACAATTACTGTTGGTGATTCTAAGAACGAATCATTGTGATGTGAAGCTCTTAAATATTTCAGATACACTGATGCATTGATACACTATCACAAAATCATCCCCTCGAAAGGATATTAACAAATAATGCATGTTTCATGATGGAAGTACGCCAATGAGAGGAGAGAGCCTTTGTTTTAATGGATATCATCAAACCATCGGGGGAGGTCAAGAGCAGTCATGGATTTCCCTAACACTTGCAACTTTCTCCTTCTTTGAATCATCAAAAGTAATTGTTCCATAATATCCTCTTAGATGTTTCCCTGACAGTGACACTGTATCAATGCATCTGTGTATCTGAAACAGTTATAAGAGCTTCACATCACATTGCTTCGTTCTTAGGATCACCGAAAGTGATCGTTCCATAGAGGGAGAACTATATATGAAATACCATTTGTTGAACTGTTGTTGCCATCAGGAAATGCTCTCATTTCAGTTTTAACGAGACAATAATACACTCGTTCCTATAGTGGCCTAGATGCTAGAATACCCCCTCCATTCAATAAAATCAGTTTTACCCTGATGTGTTGATACGCAGTCACTCTCAAAGCCACAATTACAACACTATACCATGTATCAGTGTATCAGCAGTGGTGGGCACTTGGGGGGTGAGGGGGTGTGCTTTTCCCAAATGTTGGCTAGAACAAAGTCCTTTTTCACTACAAAGAAACAAGCAACGCTTTTTAACTGACAATGTCGGTGGGGGTCGTTGGGCCCCAGGGCCTGACTCTTAGCGGTATCTACATCTTTTTGGAACGATTTAGCGGTTTTTTGCCGTAAAATGACCGTATTACGCTTCCCCTCTTTCTCAACGGTTTCCAGATTTCTTCACAAAATATGATTCGATATGTGAAAGTATTACAAAGTTGAAGATTAAAGGTTCAGAATTTTTTGCAATACGATGCAACTTTGTGAACATTCTACTAATTTTCACCTTCAAGGCTGTCGTCTGCAGCACAGAACCGACGTGTACGTGCAATCCGTGGAAAAATTTTTTAACGGTTTTACCTGAATTTGTAGCCGGTTCTACGGTTTTTCTGAAAGATTTCTGCGGTTTTACCGTTTCGGTGACCCCCTATGACCCCCACATGTAGCATGTGGAGTGGAACCATGCAAACTTTGGGCCTATCCCCATCTGCAGAGGCTAATTGCAAATATTGTACCTGGCCTAGTATCATTCATCAAAAACAATATCCACTGGCTGCTATGAACATGTCTGTACTTGCATCTGCAGTGGGATAGGCCCCCCCCCCCCCCAAATCTGCATGCTTCAAATATTGCGCTCGTTCATGATAGAAACTTAACACTCAAAGGCTTTGCTTTCCTGCGCGTTGTTCACACATTAGCTATTGCTTTAACATTCTCCAGGCCCGTCGAGAAGGGGGGTAGCCAGGATAGTTACTGAGGGGTCTGGGGCCTTCAGGGGCCCAGAAAGGTAAATATTTTGCATTTTCTCTTTGTTTTCTGTTTTCCTCAAAGAAAATGTCTAGGCCTGCGGGCCCACTAGCATTCTAAACTTAGTCATTTTCACGTGAGATGAAGAGATTTTCCACGAAGAATTTTGTTGTCAACAGCTAAAAGCAGTGTTTTACCAGTGAATTTGAGGGCGTGGTTCAAGAGCAAAAGGGAGAGGCCCGAATAATTTTTCCCGCGCCTGCGGCGCCGGAAGGTCCCTTGTGCTCCCAACCCTAGGGCCCGGCTGCCTCTCGACGGCCCTGACATGCTCTCTTTGTCTGTGAACAGTACCACCTAAACACAACATGCCCGCTTTTCCTTGCAGTTCATCCGGTCACTGGTTAGCCCAACCATGGAGGACCAGAAGTTGCAGCCAACAATGGAAGAACTGAAGCTGGCCAGGCTCCTTTTCCCTGGTCCATGCCTGAATTATCGTGCATTCAAGCAAAGTGCCCAACGGCGTCTCAGATCCATAGCTGAGGCTGAATTCAAAGGTGCAGTGAAGGAGCTCTCTGACGAGGGATTCGGCTCCGTTCAAACATTACGAATTGCAAGGGTGCGCAATCCTGTCGCCATTTTCTGCAAGAAAAAGCCTACTGACCCATCCTTGCAGCCATGGGCATTTGATATTTGCACAAAGGAACAATATGCTGAGAAATTTTGCAATTCCTGCCATAAAGCAATCACCCCCCATATGCGGGAGTTCCTAATTGCAAGGGGCTTTCTTAATTAATTAGTTGCAAGGTCTGTCAGGTTGGATTCCTATGGAGAGCACTCGCCTGTTCACACAAGCAAATATACAGAGGTATATGCGATTTCCTTAGGGAGCTGTCATGAAGAATGGAACAGAGGGGGGCGAAAGGGATTTCAAAATTCACTGTGAAATCATGAAGCCCAATGCTAGAAACAGAAACTATCTACATAGCCCCTTTATTTTATTATTTTATTCTTATTTATACACAATACCCTATCAGCATAACAAAGTAAATATAAATGTTGATAATATCATGAAAAAATAAAGCTGCTCTTCCAAGGGGTTGTGTTTGTGTCCCTCTACCTCAAGAACTCCCTCAGTCTTACTTTGAAGGAGCTCAATGAGGCAGAGTCTCGTATTTGCTTTGGGATCTCGTTCCAGGCACTTGCTCCCTGGTATCCAAAAGACTTTTTGCAGTACTCAAGATGAAGCCGAGGAATTTCGAAATCATCAATTTTTCTTGTGTTATATTTCGAAATATTCGACCTAGGAGTGAATTTATTTTTGAGGTTCTCTGGGCAGAGTCCATTTTTTATCTTGTATGTAGTAATTAGCTGGTCATATTTTATTAGATTGCGTACATCGAGCCAATCGCATACCCAGCCATCTTTGTGCCTTGCGCATTCAATTAGTCTGCGTGCCCTGTTTTGCAGCCTCTGTAGGGATTCCAGTTTTGTGTTTGACAGACATCCCCAAATGACACTGCAATATCTCAGATGGCTTTCAATTAATGCTCGATAAACAGTTGCCAATTGTTTCTGGGAGAGGATGTTTTTGAGTTTAAACATCGCCCCTAATCCGTTTTTTATCTTTCGCTTTATGGTTTTGAGTTGTTCTTCCCAATTCATACTTTCGTCTATTATGACACCAAGATATTTTGTTTTTTGAGCTCTGCATAATTTTTGATCTTCTACTTCGAGGTCAGGGAAATCTTTGGCTTTGTTCAGTTGTTTTGGATGCCCTATCAACATAAATTCGCTTTTTTCAGCATTTAGGCTAAGTTTGTTTTGCCTCATCCAGGATGAAACAAGATCAAGTTCGCCCTTTATCTCATTAAAAAGCTCGTTGATCTCATTGGAGGCATAAGAAATGCTCGTGTCATCCGCGTACATATTTGGTTTAGACTTTTTCAAACATTTTTCAAAATCGTTCATATAAATGATGAAAAGTAAGGGACCCAAACACGACCCCTGTGGTATTCCACACTGTACTAAACGCTTGTTTGACGATTTACCTTCTACATAACAATACTGCTCTCTCCCGGCAAGGTATGAAGTGAACCAACCGTGTGCAAGATCGGTGACTCCATAGGCTGATAGCTTCGACAACAGAACATCATGGTCAACGGTATCAAAGGCTTTTTTTAGATCTAAAAATACGCTTAAATTCGTTTTTTGCTCGTTGATGTTCCTGAACCAAGTCTCTGTTATGTTCATTATCGATGTTTGCGTGTTATGTAATTTTCGGAAGGCGAATTGGTTGTCTGAAAGAAGACCACAATCTTTCATATGGGAAAAGAGTTGATCATGGGCCATCTTTTCCAGCAATCTTGACAGTATCGAAACAACAGAGATTGGTCTGTAATTTGTCAACTCTGATTTTTGACCTGCCTTAAATATTGGTGCCACTCTTGCCAGTTTCCAAAGATCTGGAAAAACGCCAGTGTCGAGGGATCTATTGAATATTTTTGTCAAAGGCCCGCTTACAATCTCTACAGCGTCTTTTAGTATTTTAATAGGTATTTTATCTGGACCTGGCGATTTTGAGGTCTTCAGTTTGTTTATCTCTTGCTTGACATAAGATACTTCAACATGTTTGAACAAGAATTTCGGGAGACGTTTGTCTTTCACCACATTTCGCACGTAAGCCATTGGGTCGGCATCTGTAGGTGCCTCAATTTTGCTTTCAAGCTTAGGCCCAATGGTCACAAAATGCTCATTGAAGGCTTCAGCTATTTCATCTGGACGAACATACTTTCGACCGTTCAGTGTGACTGAATTTAAGGGAGCAGAAGTTTTACATTTGTTTAACACTTTATTTATCGTCTTCCACATCGCCTTTGGATTACCTGAGTTTTCTTCGATTAAGTTGTGATAGTAATCTTGCACAGAGTCTGCTAAATCGAGAGGGTCGAGAGGGTGGCGAGGGTAGCGAGGGTAGCGAGGGTCGAGAGGGTGGCGAGGGTAGCGAGGGTCGAGAGGGTGGCGAGGGTAGCGAGGGTCGAGAGGGTGGCGAGGGTAGCGAGGGTCGAGAGGGTGGCGAGGGTAGCGAGGGTCGAGAGGGTGGCGAGGGTCGAGAGGGTAGCGAGGGTCGAGAGGGTGGCACCGGAAGGCATCGTTTGCTCCTGAAAATGTGGCTAAATACCCTCAGTAGCGAACGTGCAGCTTAACTAATAAAAACTGTCATTGTGGAAGATAAAACTCGCTTTTTCATATCATACAAAATACGAATGTGTCAGTTACCCATTTTTCCCAAACCTCATCTGCCGTACCCTCAAATATAAAAAGCAATGCAATCACAGAAACATAACAAGCCTGAAAGGCAATAAAAACGTGATGTCCAAATACGAACATAGAGATTTTATTTCAAGCAATGCACCATAATAAGTCGAGTCTGATGTATTCACTAGTTTCTTCGTTGGTATAATCAATGCAATGCTGTGTCTTACTATGTCGAGCTTGTCAATCCAGGTCAAAATAAATGTTATTTTCAATGCAAAAGAGGTCTGACTTGTACACAACTGGGTGACCCAAAAAAAAGGACCCGGCTGAATCTGTTATAGAAAAATGAGTAAGAGGCCGACTGACACGCTTCAAACGTTATTCTGTCGCTAAAAGACTAGCCTACATTATGAGTATTTTTTGAAAATTTTCGGCTCGGTAAATTTTGCAAATTAATGATTTTGAGACAAAGGGCATGCCAGAAATCCTCAAAAAGTTGTCAAAGAGCCATTTCAGATCTTAAAAAACATTGTGGACCATGTTATATTTCAGGCTGGGAATAGGCAACGCGGTCAAAAGTTTTCAGAGAAAGTTTTATAGTCTATAGAAATGTCTACAGAAATTTTCATAGAAATTTTTATGTTTATATGTCTATAGAAATGTTTATAGTCAGATAAAGTTTATAGTCCCCGGGTACCTTAGAATTGGGAATAAACTTTCCCTGTAAACTCATTAAATTTCAAAGGCAAGGAATTCAATTTTCCATTCGATTCAAGGATTCTTTACAGAAAAGCAGAAGTATCCTTGTCCCTTGACACAAGAATATTTTAGGTATCTAGGGACTATAAACTTGCTCTGAAAACTTACGACTGAGTTGCCTATTCCCGCCTGAAATAAAGCACGCTCCTCATTGCTTTGAAGATCTGAAATGGATGTAAATTGACCCCCTGCTTTTGACGACTTTTCCATCGGCCCCTTACTCATTTTTCTATAACAGATTCCGCCGGGTCACTTTTTTGGGTCACCCGGTACGTATAAAAACAATTCAAAAAACAGAATCTAACGTAACTGGTATTAAAAATGAAGTATGAAATTAACAATTAAAAAAGCTACAAGGATCACCGTCTTATTTTGGCAACTAAAACAAGTGCGAAATCAAGATAGTACATAACATAACTAACATAACTGCTGGTTCTGATATCCACTATGCTGGTATCAAAAGTTCAAAATGAAATGGAACAACTAAAAACTCTATCACGATCACCGTCTTACAAACACAAGTGTGCAGTCAACATGGACCATCTAAAGTCAAATGTTCAGTCCACGATCCTTTCCAAGTTGTATCTGAGCTTCAGTGAGGGCTCTATCCACTTGCAGTAAGACTGGAACCCTCAAATTTGTCCACGGAGGGCAACTGCTGATACAAGGCAATTTCGGACAATAGTAGAATGTGCTGCCGGTTACTGCGAAGTCTTTCTGGTATGGAACTGTCAAGGCTCCACGCACCTCAACACAAATCTCGTTCTTCGGTATCAAATCTCTGCAACCTCTACACATTGCACTGCGGCTTTTCTTCACTGTATACAACCAGTCTTGGGGAGCATTATAAGATGGATGGGATTGAAGAATAATTTTTACAGCTTCTGTTCTGCTTTTGTTTAGACTGTGGCTTTTAGTCTGTGGCGTACTTGAAGCTAATGGTCTGGAGGCACTTTTGCTATTGGTAGAGGATTGACATGGATCATCTGACGAAGCTTGAGGATTGGCAAATTTAGGGACAGATGCATAAAGGTCGTCAGGTAAAGTCTGCGGCAGTCCTTTAAGTAGTTCGTTTAATTCTTCCTTCAAGAAGGCCATTTGTTGCAGCAATGAACTTGTTTCTGGAACCAAGTAAGCATTCAGTAATATCCACAATATATGCTTACAGCTACTTTTACCTACCATAGTGCGGAAGTCAGGGCAAGAACAAGAAGGCGTTGTTGAAATTTGTACGGAATAGAAGTGAGAATCACCACGGCTGCTGCAGATCTCATATGTATGCTCATCAGAATTTCTCGAGATTACACGCTTGATACAAATGTTATTTTTCTCGTACTTGGCCTTCTTCAGACGATAGATAAAAGCTTTGCTTCTCTTCAGCCGTGTTCTCCTTTCACGCTTTTTTGGCATGTGTGTGTCTTTATCTTCAACTGGAGGCTTGTGACCAGCATTTGGGTCAATTCTGCATCCATTTCTTTGGGTCTCTGTCATACTTGAAAGATTCGCAAGCTCCGCACCAAGTGTTGCAGCTCTTTCTTCTGTCCTGGAATTCTTCCGTGCATCTACCTGATCAAAATTTGGCCCATGACCTCCTTTCCAGGCGCCCGTTTCAAAGAGGCTGATCTCAGACTCAAGCAAAATGGAATCCCTTGTATCACAGTAGGCAGATTCGAGAGGGCTCAAACCTCTAGAATCACGATGAACCCAACCTGCATGGATGACCTCAGCTAAGTTGCTTCTTGGGGCAGATGGATCAGAAAATGCTCTGAAAGCGAAATATCTTCTTTCATCCCACCATTTCAACCAATTCTGCAATGGTGCTCTTGATTTCTCTGCAGAGATGAATGTCTCCAGAATCTGCTTTGCACGTTCATAGCCTTCTTTTGTCTCTGCTTCAAGTAATGCATGTGCCAGTTTCTTGAATGTTCCTCCACAATCTCTAAGTTGCTTTGCTCGTTTATTAACCCCATCCTTGTAGTGCCACTCGCAACCTTTTATCTTAGAAAGCACTTCTTCTCCAAACACTTTCCTTAATCCTTCCATGTTTGCACCTGCCATATCGCTTATCCATCCCTTTGGTTCAAAGGAGGATCCTTTGCCATTCACTTCCTGGTACCCTTCTATGAAGAGGGACCAAAACATAGTGATCCATTGTGAATTTTCTGATGGGCACTCCAAAATTGCCAGAGGTACCTGCTTCTTAAGAAGTGGATGATAAATGCTGGCTGTGAGAGTAGTTGTTTCCTTGCATCTCCCTGTGGTACCATGGAAATATACATACCCAGTGCTCAAGAAATGTCCTGATGAGGGATTCAATTTACTCGCAATTTTCATTTACATGTAGAACTTTTGAATACAATGGGGTCTAGGGATGTGCTAATCTTGTATATTAGCAAACGATCTTTTCTGTCTGTATAAGCTTTGAAGTTCCTAAGGGCAGTTTCACCTGTTCCATCTGGGTCTATAACTTTCCGGGCTTTAATCTTTTCATTTGAAATCATTCTCCTGTCAACTACTGTTGCAGCTGAAGTCGCAACTTCATCCCATGGTTTTCTATCTCGAAGCAATCTTAGTATAAAATTGCTTTGAACAGTGGCTGGCTTCACACCAGGATTTTCTTGAACAACGTTGTGGATCATCTCAGTTGGCTTCTCTGTAACTCCCTGAACACAGCAGTTGTGTTTCCCAATATGGAAAACATGTACTTCATTTGCTTTTTGACCCAAGTATTTTCTAGCATTACATGCCAGGATTTCTCCAGTGCTCCCACATACCGTGCAGTTTCCATCCTTGTCAAAGTGCACTTTGTTTTCTCTTCCATATTCAATTGCATAACCACATCTATCGTTATTGCAAATGAAACATCCTTGACAATCATAATAGCGGGTCCTCTCAAAACTTTGCCAATACGTAGCGCCAGACTTTCCCCACCTTCGTCCATCCTTTAGCTTGTTCCAGTCCACAGATTTCTCGAATTTGACTTTATAATGGCACTTTCCATCAATATCCCCAGGGATGGTCTTTCTCTTCACAACTTCAATTTCGCTCCACATGTCCTGGGATAGCTTTTTCTGCACACGTTTGCTTGGCAAAGAGAATTCCCAGTCTTCACTGCTTCCACTGTCATGTCCACTTGAACTACCATTGTCTTCATCAGATGATATAATTGAGTAGTTAATTTCACTGCAACCAGAGTCTATTCTGTCCCTCTTTGCAGAAATCGGTATCTCTTCTGATTTTCTTTTATTCCTCTTAACTGGAGAGCAGGTGGAAACATGGCTTCTAAACAGTGGTCTTGTTAAAAATTGGCGAAAGCACATTGGACAGTTAAGGAGTGCTTCATCATCACTTGATGAACCTAAAAAAAGCGTGAAAATGCGTGGTTTCATATTTTATGACCAATGCTGACTTGTGCATCACTGTGTCAGTAAAACTTCAACCTCATTAAGCTTCATTAAACATTTAACGTAAAACTTCAGATTCACTGGATGTAACTCCATCTAAGTTTTGATAACTGAAGTACATTGTTAAAAATGTGTTAATAGTGATCTTACTCCTGATTATGAATTATAAACAGCAGGATCATAACATTAGAAAGATGGTTCAGAAAATCACCTTCAATACCTTCAGAACTGCAATGGTTTTGTGAAGAAAGTGTAATTTTTTCATCTTGTGATGGACTGAGTTGCAGTAGTGAATTCCACCAGGCCCCTGTAAAGAATAGTCCAAATCTGCAACGACTATGGCTTGCCTATGAAAACGATGCATAGTGAGGCATTTCAACAGGGTATTAAGATATTCGGCTGAAATGTCCCACTATGCAATATTTGATAAACAACAATCATGCTAAGTCATTAAAGATCACTAGCAAATTGTGGGAATCGAAAGAGAATACTTTGCATTAACGTATGTGTTATCTCCTTACTATAGCTAATAAAAGAGAAATCCAAAGGGTAAATCTTTTCAACTACATGTATACAACACATACAATATACCGGGTGTCCCAAAAAATTAGTATGTGGATTTCGTCGACCCTAGCGATAAGAACATAGCGTGAATCGATCAGAAATGATTTTCAAAGCATACTTTGATAGCTAACTTGAACATAGGTACCTTGTTTGTTGACACCGTTGCGTTGAGAGTGAAGATATTAATCTTCAAAGAACGAGGTTGCCTCCATCTCCAAACCAGTGCGTTGGCGTTTTGGCCTAAGCAAATTCTTGAAGCACAGTGAATAAAATCAACAACATTTGAAGACGGCACAACAAATGTGTTTTACAAAATATAGTTTATGTGAGACCTATTGTCAAGAGATGTTCAAAGTCAGCTTCATTCTTCTCAATATTGACAATTTATTTTACACATACTATTCATCTGTGAAAGTATTACCTTGAGCGTCAACACACTTTTGACATTGTCGAATCATTCCTTGAAAAGAACTTTTTATCAGATCTCTCGAGATCGGGTTGATCATGACGTATCTTCGAAGCTGCTTTCCTGGGTGGGTCATCAACAAGAGAGGAGACATCTTTTGGCCCCCAAAATATCTCCAGACCTTCCAGTCTTTACTCCCGAGAGATCTGATAACAAATTCTCTTCAAGAAATGATTTGACGCTTCTAAGAGTGTGTTGATGCTCAAGAGAGTACTTTCACCGATGAGTAGTAAGTGTAAAATAAATTGTCACATTGGCCCTCCTTCATGAAATGCTGGCTTTATATGGGTGTTCATTTGAGAGAATTGACAGTATTTAACATTTATCAAAAGTTTTCATTTTGCATGATGAATAGATTTGACCTGAGTGTTGATATGAATATCAATATAACCAACAAAATTCAATAAAAGATTCCTCCCCCTTACCATAATATTCTGGCTCAATGAAATTCCAGCTAACCAAAGAGTCATAATGCTCATTCGTCTTCAATATCTTTATTGTATGTGCAGCACCAGTACCAATCCTGCCTGGAGCTAGTGGCTCTCTGTGAACTTTCAATAGCTTGCCAGATTTTTCCTCATAAACCACTACTTGACTATGTGTGCAATTGCAAAGTGCATTGATGACCATATCTGCAATATCAGATCCATAAATATTGTTGGATAGGTATTTATCCAGATCATCAACCAAGTCTTTACTGCTTTCATTGAAGGCTCCATAAAATTCTAGATGTGAAAGTATTTCATCCCTGACCATTGCCATCAATCTGCTCTTTGTCGGTAGTTCTGGAAAACCTTCATCTTCCAATGATAAAATCCATGCATAAAACAGGCAGTGGCCATCTTTGGGAACTTTCAAAGTCTTCAGTTCGCGAGGCTCATTCTTCACTTTCTCTATGCTACAAGGATGAATAAAACTCCATTGAAGAGCAGGAAACACTCAGTTCCTGACAGATTCCATGGAAAAATCTGTGTGGTAAATCTGATTCTGGCCAGATCCTGAAAAGAAGTAACAAACGTCTTCTAGTTAAGATTATATCTTACAGAAAAATTGGATGGCATATCAAGGGTCTACATCATCCATCTACATCTCATTTACACATTGTGGGAGCAATAGGGGACCAAGGGGCAATTATCTCTAAGGTTGGGAGGAGGTGCTACCAATGAAGGTGTTTCTCAGCAATAAAAAGAGGCAGAAGGGCATAACAATGAAAGTTTTCCCTGGGGTTTCATCCCCAGAACCCTATTTTTGTCTGCACTCTCCACTTCCTGGCTGCTGCAGCTGAAATCACACAGTGAATAATCTACAAACTTACTCAATGATTATGTCAACATCTTGGTCAGCAGGTGACCCAGGAGGACTTGAAGAAATTTCAATTGGCTTGTCAATTGTTCCACTCCTGAGAGCATAAAAAATGGAGTAGCATTGTATATTGCATTAAGCCATTTAAACACTGACATAAAGAACAATTTCCATGCACTAAAAATCCTTGAAAATTAGTGTGAGGATAACAAATTAGGACTTTGAGGCTGTTTTGAACAAGAATTCTCAAAAATCATGTAAGCATTCTAAGGCAAGAAATTAATTTACGTATAGCTTTAGACCTATACTGTAATTCATTGTTGCCTCTATAGTCTTATCAGTATCATCATAATCATCACCATCATCATCATCATCATCATAATCATCATAATCATCATAATCGTCACCATCATCATCACCATCATCATCAGCATCATAATCATCATAATAATGATAATAATAATAATAATAATAATAATAATAATAATAATAATAATAATAATAATAATAATAATAATGATAATAATAATAATAATAATAATAAGAATAATGATAATAATATTAATAATAATAATGATATAAGAAACAAAACCATCATCAAAAATTAACAGAAAAAGAAAATAAAAAGAAACACAACTGTTAAAAACTCTGTACGTTTCGATTAAAAATCTTCGTCAGCAATACTTTTCTAATTGGACAACCGAGAATTTATACTCCGTGGTAAACAACTTAATACAGTTAAAAATAAACTAAAATTACATTTCATTACAAAGAACCCTATTCTTAGTAAACATGACTGACCCCGAAATTAAGACCCAGTGGGAATTAAAAACACGTTTTAAATTCAAACTTTTTTCAGCATAAACAAGAAATGAAGTAACTGGCACATCAGCAAATGTCCCCTCCCATATGACCCTCCCGTATGTCCTTTCACCCCATGGGATCAGATAGATCACAGAGCAAACCTCCAAGGGATGCAGCCGGCAACCCCACGGCCCTCCCACTTGACCTTTCAATGATTCGCAAATTGCTGAATCTTGAATGACTTGATAGGGAATTCCACCCTAACGCCACATGCAAAAAAACATGAAGCCAAATAGGAAGACAGCAGAGCACTGCCAACCGAACCCCCCAGAGAAACCAGATTCAATGCCAGGAATTAGGCCATGAATCTGGTTTCTCTGGGGGGTTCGGTTGGCAGTGCTCTGCTGTCTTCCTATTTGGCTTCATGTTTTTTTGCATGTGGCGTTAGGGTGGAATTCCCTATCAAGCCATTCAAGATTCAGCAATTTGCGAATCATTGAAAGGTCAAGTGGGAGGGCCGTGGGGTTGCCGGCTGCATCCCTTGGAGGTTTGCTCTGTGATCTATCTGATCCCATGGGGTGAAAGGACATACGGGAGGGTCATATGGGAGGGGACATTTGCTGATGTGCCAGTTACTTCATTCCTTGTTTATGCTGAAAAAAGTTTGAATTTAAAACGTGTTTTTAATTCCCACTGGGTCTTAATTTCGGGGTCAGTCATGTTTACTAAGAATAGGGTTCTTTGTAATGAAATGTAATTTTAGTTTATTTTTAACTGTATTAAGTTGTTTACCACGGAGTATAAATTCTCGGTTGTCCAATTAGAAAAGTATTGCTGACAAAGATTTTTAATCGAAACGTACAGAGTTTTTAACAGTTGTGTTTCTTTTTAATAATAATGATAATAATATAATGACATTTTCATTAAATCATGACGATTAGAATGAAATTCTAATCGGAGGTAAAGCAACGAACATGCTGTGTATTGTTCTTTTTGCAGATTTACAAATCTGGCAATTTAGACTACCATTGTTTTAACTCTCTAGAGATGTAATGTTTTTCATCATCTGCGTGTTCATTGATAGTCGTACATGCAGGGCCGTCGCGACGTGGGGGTGTGGGGGGTGTGACACCCCCCCCTGAAAAAAGCATCAGTCGGCAAATGAACCCTCAAACCTGCATTTTTCGGCAAATTGGTAACATTTGGGCAATCTCTCTTCGGCAATAATTAGTCGGCGTTCTCTACAAATTGTTCACAAAACAGTGAGTTATTGTACAAAGTTAGAACGGAATTAAATCACGAAAGCAGTGTAAACTATTGTTTGCAATCTTTGGTAAAATAAATAGTTGATCTTATTCCCAAAACAAAATTATTTTTAAGACAGAAAGGAAATGAGTAAAGACGGAACTAGAGTGTTTGCGCCTCATAAGCATGTGTCATAATTCGACAATGATGTTGAAGTACAGGATACAGTAAATCCCCGCAAACAAGAACATAGCAAAATAAGAACCTGCGGACTGATTTTGTGAAAAAAGACACCCAAAGATAAGAACCAAAAACAGACTGATTTACTCCAATGTTCTTATGAGATGGTACACTTAATTAAGAAATTTCATCATATCAGTGTAAAGAAACTCCCAACTATTCATAATTGAACACATCTAACAGTTTTCAGGGATATACAAATTATTTTATAAAGCTGTATGATATAAATATAAATGCAGTCATTCTATCCTCAAGTATAGTAACACATACTGTCTGTATATCATAGTAACAAGTGTCCTCACTATAAGAACCAAACCTTGAAAATGTCATAAGTACCTCATTTATAAGAACCTACTCAGTCTGTTTTTTATAAAAGTATGTTCTTGTTTGCGGGATTTTACTGTATGCCTTTCTTGTTGTTCTTTGTCTTGAAATTCTTACTTGCCAACTTGATGATATTTAATTTCTGGTCGATCTTCGGGATGATTTTGTTGGGCAAAAGTCAGAAGGAGCAAAATCAGTGGCAGTACTACTACCGATGTCACCAGAAAACGAAAACATGTGAAACTGAAATGTCTTGTGTGTAGTAGAGCTTTCGACGACGACCATAGAAAAGATCACAACGAGAGATTCCACCCAGAATATAAAAGGGAAAACAGGTTGGTGCCGTTCGAAAGATTGGGAGCAGCAATTGGAAATCAACAGACTATTTGCAATTTGCTTTAATTCTGAAAGCTAGTATCTAAGCAAAAGATCTCGTTCATGTATACCAAGTAGAGCACGGTGTAAAAATCGAGTTAAGAGAACCCAAGGGTTAATTTATGTGATGACCAATTTGTCAGAATAAAGACAAATGAATACTCCATTTCAATAAAAGTCTGCTTGGCAGCCCCGAAGGCAGCCCCTGTTGATTTAACAGGAAATCTGCCTCTTATTGAAACTTATTCACATCTTCATAGTTTCTTCAAACAGATTGTTAGAAAAAATATACAGTCTAGGCATTATTTAGTAAGAAGGTCAGAATATTATCAAAGGCATAAAGAGAGTTTAACTTGAAGAGAGTAGTTAGAGATTGGCAAAAGACACGACCAAACTTTCGGGAATTAGCTGCGTTTCAAATTGCATTAGAATAAGAGAAAAAAGTGCGTTCTACCCATCCTAGAGGTCAAATTTACAAAATTTTTCCAAGGGAGCATGCCCCTGGACCCCCTAGATTTATGCATCTCTGATCTCTGGCATCTTGCTGCACAACCTCTACAGGGACAAATAATGGTGTTTGGCAATCAATGAGTAATTATGTTGTCCGGTGCATGAAAAATGTTACATTTCGTACTGTCTTTGTCCTCAATGACTAAGCGAAACCAATTGCCGCACCCTTTTGCCACATCCTTTTGACCAAAAATCTGCATTTTACGCTGTTTTGTGCAGTGATGAAAATTCCTTAAACTAATGCCTGAGAGAACCAATAAATAAACACACTTCTCAGATATGACTAGTTGTAATGACCACACCCAATGACCACGCCCTTTGTCGGCAAATTTAGACCATTACACCCCCCTTGCAAAGCTTCCTTCGCGACGGCCCTGCGTACATGCGGCATGGTTTCTTCCATGCAGTATAAAACAGAGTTTGATTTGAGAATTTAGTAAATTTTGCACACTCGTGCTGAGTGGTTGCAAATCAAAATCTCCCACCCACCCGCCTCTTCACATTTTCATGTCGGATCTTCTTTCTTTTGCAGATGCATCTGGAAAGTTTTGTCCAACATGGACGAGGGGATTAGTTTTGCGGGAAAAATGCAGGTTTTCCTTCCAACCCCACCTTCGGGAGGGTTATTTGCTTTTTCGGGAGATTGGCTAGTTCCCTCAAAGCCCAAACTGCCCTAATGATGAGGAAATGCAACCTTATGTTTGTCTGATGCTTATGAGCAAAGATTCACGAAAAGGTTGAAAAATATCTAAAGGGCAGCCAAGCCCCAGCAGCCTTGGGCAGATTTATGGGAGTGTAGCTTTAATTTTTTCTTGTTCACATTGGGCTAAATGATTCAGCTTGTATTTTTTGCCACTTTTGCACATTTGATTTCCAGTTTACCTAGTTTATACTAACTTTTTAAGAGCAAATTCTAACATTTTACCAAAACATCATACCAATTTTTTTGCCAACATGAGTATTTTTCCAGAGGCAAATGAATCGAAAAAAATTCACCCTGCATGGGTCCATTTTTGCAAACAGCTCTAGGTAGCGGATCCAAGTATATATGTGCTGGTTTTATGTCAGTTTAGAAAGGAAACGTGGTACTGTAGTTATTTTGATACATTTTGAGGGTTTCATCAACTTTGGAGACGCGTCAAATTTGATAATTACCACAACAGTTTAGCTTTACGTAAATTTGAGCTTCATCAGCACAGGAAGAGTGAGATTTGTTTGTTGAAGTTTCAAGTTGTCAAGAATGCCAAAATCCAAATGCCATAAACTTTTTTTTGAAGTCAATTGAGTGTAATAACTGTAGAGAGATGCCTTCCAGTCAATTTCCTTGCTGAAGCCATAACAATATTTAGACCCATTCATGGCCAAAAATAGGAAAAGCAGATGTTCACCACAATTTTGACTACTGCCGATGTTAACCACAGTTTCAAGAACAAACGTGAATAAAAATATCATTGGCTTAAAAGTAACCGTTGGCAAGAAAGTGAAGTCTGCATCCATGAAGAAAGCATTTCTGAGAGGCATGCACTTAAGAATATCCATTTTATTAGTAATTAGAGTCCAAGGGTTAATTGAAGGTGCAGTGGTGACCAATTTGTGCAGTGATGAATCGAAAATGTGCAGTGATAGTAACTCCGGGGGGGCCGAGATATGCACTGGATGCATAGACTCGGTTTGAACTCCTGGGGGTACCTCAGGGACCCTGTGGTGACAGGACATCGGCTGACGACTTGCATCTTGATTTTGCTAATATCTATATAACTGTATACTTGCTATAATTCCTTAATTAACAACAATACACTGACATTGGCCACCAGTTACAAAATAATAATTCACAACACAGTGACCTTTGGTTGTGGGCTCTTGGGGGGAGGGGTTGGCCTTACCCTCCCTTGGTTTTCTATTATTTTTATAATTTATATTTCTCATTATCAAGTTTCCCATTCATGTATCATTTTATCTTCTGCTCTATCAAAACTGTTTACAATATTTTCAGAATAAAGAACAATGAATACTCCTTTACAATGAAAGTGTGCTTGGCAGTCCCTGTTAATTTAACCGGAAATTTGCCTCTTTTATTAAAACTCATTCCCATCTTCATAGTTTCTTCAAACAAGAAAAAATATACAATCCAGGCATTTTTAGCATGAAAGTAAGAATATTGTCCAAGCCAGCTTGGAAGAGAGTTGAAGAGAAAAGTCAGAGATTGGAATCAAAAGGCACCATCAAATTTTGGGGAATTAGCTGCAAGTCAAATTGCCTTATGATAAGAAGAACAAAGTGCATTCTAGCCACCCCGGAGGTCATATTAACGAAAATTATCCATGAGAGCATGCTCCTGGACCCCCTAGATTTATGCATCTTTGATCTCTGTCATCTTGCTGCAGTACTTGCTGCACTATCTCTTCAGAGACAAACAATGGTGCTCGGTAATCAATGAATAATTATGCTGTCTGGTGGATGAAAAATCATTTCATACATACTCTGTCCTGAAGGACTTGACATAAAACCAATTGCCACACCCTTTTGCCGCACCCTTTTGACCCAAAAACTGCAGTTTACGTCGTTTTGTGCACAATGAAAATTCCTTAAATTAATGCCTGTTAGAGTTTAATCATCATAGACCCATTCAAGGCTACAGTGCTCTACTAGATAGGTAGTAGAGACAAGAGATTATATTGCCATTGACCTTGGGCCTAATTAATACACTCTTCATTGAGCCATGAATGAGATCACATACCGGGAACAGAAATTGACATCTCACAGTCTGAACCTATGGCTACTAGTATCGTAGTCCAGATAAATCTGCAAATCGGGGGATTGCGAATCAGTAACAAATAGTTGAAAGCTACATACCTTTCTCGCAAATCTTCGGCCATTACGTTGCCTCAAGCAACCTCGTGCCAACTACAACTACTGTCGTTGTTGTTGTTGTTGTTGACGAATTGCCGTCATTCACGAAAAGGAGCTCATAAAAACATGCATCAGTTTGTAAAAAAAAACTGAAAATACTAACAGTAGTTCCAAAATAACTTTAATGATGTTTTTCCCTCGCTACCCTCGCGACCCTCTCGACCCTCGCTACCCTCGCCACCCTCTCGACCCTCGCTACCCTCTCGACCCTCGCCACCCTCTCGACCCTCTCGACCCTCGCCACCCTCTCGACCCTCGCTACCCTCGCCACCCTCTCGACCCTCGCTACCCTCTCGACCCTCGCCACCCTCTCGACCCTCGCTACCCTCGCCACCCTCTCGACCCTCTCGATTTAGCAGACTCTCTTGCACACTGTTTCGTAGCTCACTTGTTACCTTATTCCTCAGTTTCTTATACCTAGGCCATACGTTGTGATCTTTTTCGGCTCTTTTCTTTGCTTGGTCACGCTCTCTCATCAAATTTTTTATTAAAGGCGAAATCCAGGGTGTGTTGTTACTCGAAACTTTCCTACGTTTTAATGGAGCATGGACCTCAAGAATCGAGCTGAAAAGATCATGAAAAGAGCTCGCCATGATGTTAGGGTCACCAGCGGCAGCTTCAAAAGCTGCGTCCCAATCTATTGATGCTAGATCACTTAAGAAGAGGTCCTTTTGATAATTGGCTAAACTTCGAGTTTCTATAAATTTTGTTCGTTTATTCAAGAGCCTCTTAGCATTAATCTGTCGTTGGATGAATGGAAGGTAATGATCGGTCATACCGATTTCTAGTACCTCTGCACTTAAAATATAACTGGGGCGGTTAGTTGCTATGTGATCGATCAGGGTTTTTGTTACTCGACTTGATCCATCCTCATCAACAACACTAGCAACTCTTGTGGGCTCCTTTATTTGCTGCTCAAATTGGAACTCGTTGTAAATTGAATTTAACTGTCTCGCAGGGCCTTCGTTTGGCTTTTTAAAGTCACAATTGGTATCCCCCATCAGATAAATTTCTTTCCCCTCTGCATCAAGTTTTGATAGCAAGTTTGTGAGGGCTTCAAACGTTTCCTTGTCATTATCCGACTTTGGGGGTCTATACCAACAAAGGACTATGAAGTTTTTTGCGTGCAGAGGTGTAACCTCAACCCCAACTATTTCTAATTTTGGGTCTTTGATATCTGACCTATGAAAATGACGGACAGTCTGGTTAACATAGACCGCCACACCTCATGTGATTCACGTCTTGTCACGTCACGTCACGTCTTGTCATGTGATTCACGCTATCCAATCAATTCTCACAGAATCTATATACCCGATCGGGTATATGAGCATCTCATTGGTCAATTCCTACAATGGATGTCACCATTTGACCAGAGCCAACTATCTTTCCTTCCTTATTTTTTTTTCTTTTTATTATTTTTTGGCTCTGGTACCCAGGGTACGAGGTGGCAAAAAGTGCCAAGAATGAATATTCCCGTGCAGCTTCTTGAATGTCTCTCAGAATAGTCTAGGAGCTCTGGGCGTAACACAAATACCCATTTGATTTGCAGCGAAAACAGCATCAACTTGAAGTGGAGAATCTGCCAAACCTGCCTTCTGGAGCAAGGTTCAGCATGCCTGCCAAATCTTCTGAGCCTGAAGTTTTTGGAATTGGGGAGTCAATAAAACACAAATTCCGAGTCTTCTAAATCTATTAACCATGGTCTATAGTTTTCAGACTTGGTACCAATCAAACACACAATAAGAGCCAGAAAGCGATTTGATATCACTTATGTAATATGCAAATTTGCTTGTAATATTAGAACCTTGAAGTGGACAAAAGCACTCATACGCCGCATGAAAACGTGATTCGGCCAAAACAATGCGGAAGTCAAATCCACCTTTTCATGGCTCCCCACAAAGCAGTCACGTGATCTCAAAGTCCACAAATCTGATTGGCTTAGTTGAAAGTCTGGACAAGTTCGAAAAAGATCATAGACCAATCAGATTACTAGATTAGCCGACACGTGACTCATCAAGGGGAGAGGCCTGAAAAGATTGGCTGGATAAGGGCCTTCATTCATATCCTTAAACAATTATTGACATTTTATTGTCTCACTTCAAAGTTACATAAGAAAGGAGGGTTGCAAGCCAACGCTCTTTCCTGTCAATGTATTCCAAGTGCTGGAAACAAGAAACCGACTCCGACAGCAGCCAACAAAAAGAAAAGGCAGTTTCTCATAGTCGAGCCCTCAAGCTGTCTGTGTAAGTTTAATTGACAGTGTTTATTCCTTCCTGTCCTCTTCCCAGTCAATACAAGAATAAAGTAGTTGGAAAAGGCAAACCACGGTCGTTCATACAATTTCATAGAATGTCCTTTTCTCCAACTTTTCAGTGGGCGAAAAGACCCCTTATTACGGGAATTTGCCTAAGGTAGCTCCTTTTTAAAGGAGTATTGCTTAGCCTTGAAGTGATCTTTACCGTGCGATTGTCGGTTTTGTTGAAATGTTTGGGATTGTTGTACTTTGCTTGTATCTCTTTGGAGGTTGTCTGCGAAATCCCGTGACACTAAAGATGCGTTATAGGATATTTTCTATGGATGGTCCCCTTTTTCTAGATTCTTGGTGTTGGGATTCTTCTTCAAATATACCCCTTTCTCAGCAAAATCATGGATGGTGTCATATGTTCATGAACATTGCACCGAACTGGGACCCTCGATGGCCCGAGGGTCATTTCGAAACAAGTCTGTTTGAAGCCTATCTTATGACGAGCCAGATGCAAGGAACAAGGAAGGCACGATATAGTAACAACGAACCAACGCCATTTTGAAGAAAATTAGTTTCCTACTTTTGTAGCTATGTTAGAGCTTTTTTCCTGAAAACAGTTAAGATCACGTTATCAGCAAATCTGTAAATTTTAGCAACTCACACTGAGGTATATTTTACTGCGATTACCGGAAGAAGGGAAGCCAGAAACCCTGACCGAAAGTAGCAAAAACCCAAACACCAGGAAGCGAAAAGCCCTAAACCCAACAGTCCACCTCTGATAAAAAAATCTTCAATTTTTGTCAATACAATAATATTTGATTATTTCCAGCATTTTTGCTGTCACCGACCCTCTGCACCTCGTTTAAGCATTCGAAAGCTGGTCTTTGAATCCAACGTAACAACGGAGACATTGAAAACCGGAAATAATAGGAACTTATATGAAATTCTTGAAACCCGAGCGTCAAAAATGGCCATACCCGCAACCCATGACACATCTGACAACCCTAAAACCCATGCCAAGGGCTAATATTGGCCAAACAAAATGAGCCCGCGCAACCTAAAAGCCCCTCTCGGCAATGAAAATCCACTTCCAAAGCTTGTATGATTTGGAAACATTAATGACTGAATGAAGGAGCAAGTTTGTAGAATTATTTTTGTGATTGCACGCAATGCGATCAAGTGTCATTCTTGCCTTTTTTGCAAGGAATCCTGTTAGAAGGATGAAAATCTAGCTGCCTTCCCCTTGCAGTGATCCACCATCGTACAAACTTAGATCGAATTTGTGAAAATCCTTCCACAACACAACTTGTTGTCAAGGTTCCATTTTATCAACTTACCGCACCTTGCAAATTAATCGAGATAAATCTAATGGCTCGCTAGCAAATTACAAAATAACTTTTGCACTTATCCAAATGATTGAACTAAAAATCTGTAATGATTTACTGACAAATAAAAATCATGCGTTCAGTGGCGGCGCCACGGGGGGACCGGGGGGATTTGTCCCCCCAAATCCTAAAAGTCGGCAAAAATTGTCAATGAAAAATGGCATAAAATTAGTTGGGTATATCTTTAGATTGAAAAATTACGTCAAAATCCCCCCATTTCTCTCGGATTTTTCAGAGCTGCCGCCGCAACTGCATGCGTTGGTAAAAACTGAGTGTTTGCTACGATTACGGGCGAGGAGAAATTAGTAGACATCATCAAACAATTCGTTGAAACCACTTCCGCAGCCAAGAAGCAATCCTCTGTTGTAAATTCATAAAGAAGGGTTTTCCCCTAATTTTTTTCCTCAAAGCTCTCTAATTTCACGTTGCTTGCCCCTGATCCCCAAGGGTGTAGTCTCTCTCATCTTGGGTGCCTCTGTTTCCGGAACTAATGTACAAGATTGAACGGAAACTTAACCAAGGGGGTGTACCAATCGAAAAAAATATCCACTTCCTTCATTATTGGTGATAAACACCAGCAAATGGGCATACAGGGGAAACATTCACCGCTTGTTTTAGATTTTGCGTTGATTATCGGGTGTGACATTTTGTTTCCATGGAAACTCGCAAACAAAAGAAATTGATCTGGCCATGTTGGGAACTGCCCCATTTCAAGATGAAACTTTCGATTTAAGCAAACTATATGTCAAACTGATCCAAGTGAGTGAAGAATGGGATAAACTCTTTAGAATTCTTGTTCAAATAATTTTTTTAAATTCATTTTATGGAGAGAAATTTGCAAAAAGTTGAATCTCGAAAAACAAAATTAAAACTTTGCATAGGTAGATCCATTTCCATTGCCAAGGAAGGACAAATTGACTAAAAGATTATCCCATTTTACAGCTATTAAGGATCAAAATGAGGGGTAGTTTGTCTCAAGGCACCTTCAGTTGCCCAAATGGGGTGCCCACCAAGAAGCGTAAAAGTGCAAAAATTCTGTTTTTCAGGAAAGCAAGTTTGAAATCATCAATATGTTTTGAAGAAAATATCTTACCTAAAACAACGACTTTTGGTTTCTTTTGTAGAAACAAAGTTAGGTTAATGAAAATTCAAGATATATAAGTAACCTACTTCAAGTATTATATTTACTTCAACAAAAGCAAGTTTTATAGGTATTTGTGTAATGAATATAATGTTTATTGTTGGAAAGGTCTTGTGGTGCATTCCTCACACTTTGCAGCTAGAACAGTCAAGTGGACAGGGTTCTACTCCAGAGCTCCACCACAGGAGCATCGTAACAAGGTGTCATGGACTTGATTAGGTCTTAGGTCTAATTTGATCTGTACCCAGTTTGAAGCAAATTCTAGCTGCAAACCAAAATCAGGGCATATGCAATCTTTACAAACAGTTTCACCAGTGACGACTTCTAAACTGTAAGGTAGCAGTCAATATCCTAGTTGTTTGGGCACTTACTTTCTCAATTTCAATATTCAAATCACTCCAAGAGAGCTTCATCATTGTTGCACTGGCAGAGACTATGGGTTCTGTTGGGATTCCTGTTCTCAGCTTTAGCGTGATTGCCTACAATTTAGTCAATGACTGGCTTTGCCTTCTTTGCCAGGTTTTCGTTCTTTCCGTGACCAACACATGGCATATTTTCATTCACTTCTTAGTTTTTATCATTTCTGCTTTGGTTTTCCTTGAATTTCGATATTTAAGAACTTGTGAATGAACCCAAGCAACTTTCAGACGACCGAGAAAGTCATGTTTGATCAGATAAGCTGAGGATGGTTCCATTGTCTTGTTGGCTCTTGTGTTGAGCTGCATTGTAGGTGAATGCGACTGCATTTGTTGACCACACAACCGACCTTGCATTAAAAGTGGTTGTTGTTGTTGTATGATCAAATATAATTTTGAAGCTAGCTTCCATGGTAACCAAAGATATTTCCATAGAATCCAAGGAATCCAAAGGAAACCTTCAAAGGAACCAAAATGCAAGAGTATGACATTACAAAATCGGATTGTATCACACTGCAAAATCGCAGCAATGATCTAGCACCACAGTACCTCACTGACCTATTCGTTAGGCTATCAGATTTCCACAAACTTAAAAATGATCTTGCAGTACCGCTAATGGGAACAGTAACTCACCAAAAGGCATTCTCTTACGGCTGGTGTAATCTGCATAACGCAGGTTGCATAATGCAGGTTGCAGGTCATGTTTTATTGCCAAGGGCTGCATGGCTGTACTATGGGGCCATCTTCTTGGTGACACTAAGCTTTTTAGTTTCAGGGGGTCTGGTTTCAAAGCTTACCCTTGGACGTCAAAAATTGCTGTTCTGTGATATAATATTAGTCAGAGTTTCTTATGGAGCATGGAATAAATTCGATAATTAAAAGAAAATTCCCCTTGAACAATCATAAAACATTCATGACAATACACAAGGTTATTGGGCATACCATTACAATTGCATCATGTTAGGTATGCATATTGAATATGATCAATAGAATGATGTTACTCATTGATTCCCCATTGATTTGACAACAATGGTTTGTGGTTATCAAAATCTGACTCAGAGGCAGTTAATCATTTGCAACTGAGCGATCTATTTCATGATAATGATTTCCTAATCCTGTGGCATGTTCTTTTCAAAGGAACAGTAGTTGTCACATACCAGTAATTTACCATTCCCCCTGACGGAGAAATGTTAGCCTTCCGTGGGTGACAGCCCCTCGGTACAGCCATACTGCCTTTGGCCATAAAACATAACCTGCAGCCTGCATTAAGCAACCTGCGTTATGCAGATTACACCAGCCGCATTCTCTTATTGTGGTACAAAAGTGTGGAACAAGTTTAACGACAATATCAAAGAGACCCCCTCGGTATACTCTTTTAAATCAAGGTTGAGACAGTTGGGGTACGAAAATCTTTAATTTTGTAGATAGCTTATTGTCGTCAGATGTATATATTTTATGTATGTAATTTATTTGTAAATAGTTTAGTAGATACTTTGATTTGAACAGGGCCAAATTGTAAGACAATAACTTATTGACTTTGTACCCTGTATCAATATGTTTAATGTATGAAATATAAGCTACAACTACTTGATCTTGCACGTTGATTTTTTTATTATGCAGAATATTGTGTTTTCAAACATTGCGCAATATAACAATGATCAAGATCGGGACTTCTTTCCACAAAATATTGACATTAACAGCTAATTCTCTTGTTTCTTTAGATTGATGTAAAATGGACATTGCAGTTGAAACAGAGAATTTCATTCGCATAGCTTTATTGATAACCGATATTATCCCAAGGAATTTACGACAACTGTTCAAAGATGGATGGAATAGACAGTTCCCACAGATTCCTTGGACTGAAGATGCAGCGAGTGGCCAAAATTTTATGACAGAGATACAAAAGAAGCAAAGGCAAATGAAAGATCAACAAGTAAAGATAAAGATTAAAAATGGAGACACAAACGACTGGGACTGCACAACACTTTTCTTTGCACTCTTGTACTCAAATGTTCCCATCATTGATGCTGGAAAGAAAACTCATGTGGACGATATACGTATCGTGCGAAATAAGTATTTTGGTCATGTGACATCATCGCAGTTGCCTAAGCAAAAATTTGACGATATTATTAGAGATCTGAGGCAGATCTTTACAGCACTTGCTTTCAACACAAATGACATCACTGATTCTGCAACTAAAACGTTAGAAACTGTGGATTTTAAGAGTTTAAAAGAAAAGCTTAAGGCAGAAAAAGAGCGCAATGATGAATTCCATGGGAGACTCGGTCTTCTGGAGAGAAGGGTAAGTTTAATTGGCCATGTCGAAAGCGCGGAAACCTTGCAAATGGCAGAAAATATGATCTTCACTCAAAACGGGATGAAAAGGGATTAAAAGGCAAATGCGTCTTCTATTTTTCTGAATAATGAACCTGGGAAACAACTTTTAGACAAAGAATTTCCACATTTTATTTTATGTGCTTCTGATTTGAGAGCAATGAAAACTCAAAAATTTGGGAAGAAAAACGTGGAAATCAATGCTTTCTTTTATTTGCAGAATATTCCAAAATAAGGCAGGTAGCCTCTGTGACTCTTGTTAGTGGTATGAAGTACCTGCCTTAAGGTTTTGAATCGTCGGATTACTCCTTCTCTATTTGGAGCAAATAACATGATCTATGACAAACCGCAAAATCATTGCCACATAGCGTTTTCTCGTCTACCATTGCATCATATTTCGAAGTAGCTTGCATTGAAGTAGAACAGAATGATTTTACTTCATTCATTCTCTATTGATTTAATAGCAATGCTTCTGGGGTTATCAAAATCTAAGTCAAAGGCAGTTAATCATTTGCAAGGAAGAGATTTTGTCATGCTATTGATTTTCTTATCCAGTAGAATGTTTCTTCAAAGGAACATTGGTTTTTTCATGCCAAAGCGTTGCACTAGCATTGCAGTCCTCCTGACACAGCAACCCTTTGTGGGTTACAGCCCCTTTGTACAGCAATACAGTCCTTGCCCAAATCACATAACCTACAACCTGCATTATGCAACCTGTGTTATGCGATTCACACCAGCCGTTGACATTATTGATAGGGACGGTTTGATTGAATCCTGAAAGACTGAATCCTTCAGCGATTACAGTAATCTTCTCAAGAAACATTTCAGTTATTGACAGTTATAAATTCTCATGTAAAATATTTTATCACCGTTGGAAGTAGCTCAATTAATATCAATGTAGGTTTTTGGAGATTTTTTAGTAGGTTAGGTTTTTACTGTTTTCTTTTCTCTTTTTTCCATGTAATTTAATCAGGACACACGTTGATAACAGCATTACATGTTGAAGTGGCGATTCCTGTATAAAGATTCGTATTATTGTTATTATTATTACTATTATTATTATTATTATTATTATTTGTCTTTTTCACAGGAGTGTTCTTATTTCCTGGTTCATTTGCCACGATAGCGGACCACACCCAGTGGTCTTTGGTATCTTGACATCACTTCTTTCCTTGGTCTTTACTTTATATCCAATACTTTACGTATTATTCTCGCTGTTCCAAGCAAACATGGTCTCTGTAACATCTCTACCGTAACATCCAATTCTAACTTTTCCAGCCATTTATCAAAATTCTTTGTCACTGTCCCTAATGCTCCAATAACTACTGGTATAACATCCACCTTTTTCATTTTCCATATTCTTGCAATTTCATACTTCAGGTCACTGTAATTTGTACATTTTTCCTCTTCTTTCTTTTCAATACGAGTGTCGAATGGGCAAGATGGGTCTATTAATTTACAACTTTTATTTTTCTTTTCAATCACAGTAATATCAGGTCTATTATGCTCCAACTGTTTATCAGTCTGTAAAGGGAAGTCCCATAAAATCTTGCAATCCTCTGATTCAAGTACTCTATCCGGCTGATGCATGTACCATTTCTCGGCCTTTTCAAACCCCCACTTTTGGCACAGTTTCCAGTGAATTACCTTGGCTACATTGTCATACCTCAAATTCTTATACTCCTTCTGTATCATTATTATTATTATTGTTTGACTGTCTCTCACGGCTAATGTTTGATCTTGCTTTGAGCCGGTTATTTTCAATTGCTACCGGGCCACAACCAGTAGCCTAGGGTAACAACTGTCTGTTTGTCGATGTCTTCTGTGTCTTTTAACTACTGCTGGTAGTCCAAAACCTTTCTCAGTACACGGGCTGTTCCAAGTAGGCAAGTTTTCTGAAGTGGTTCGATACCTGGTGCAAAGTCTATCTTTGATAGATGATTCTCAAGATGTTTTGTCACAATGCCAAGAGCACCAATAACGACCGGGATAATTATGACTGTCTTCACTTCGTTTCTCCAGCACTTCAAGATCTCATATTTTAGGTCTGTGTACACTTCTATTTTTTCTTTCTCTTTTCGCTCTATTCTGGTGTCAAAAGGACACGCCACGTCTATTAACATACAGGTTCTCTTCTTTTTATTTACAATGGCAATGTCTGGTCGGTTGTGTTCCAGCTTCTCATCAGTCTGAATCGGAAAATCCCACAATACCTTTACTTCATCGTTCTCTAGAACCCTCATCCCCTTAGTGATTACGTGCTCATAGCTTTTTTCTGTACAAGGAAATCCATATTGTTGGCACAAGCTCCAGTGCAGCATGGCAGCCACTTTATCATGTCGACATTTCTTATATTCATTCTGGGCCAGCTGTTTACATTCAGAAACTATATGCGCAACTGTTTCGTCCCTCTCTCCGCACAACCTGCATTTGTCTTGGACATCTTTCTTGTCTATGTTTTTCATTATCCACCTGGTTCTTAATGCTTGATCTTGCGCTGCTAGCAGCAGTCCTTCCGTTTCTTTCTTAAGGTAGCCTTTCCGCAACCATAACCAGCTATTCTTGTTATCACGCACATCACTTGTTTCCTTGATAAACTTTGAATGCAGGGTCTTTTCTTCAAATGCTGCCTTATGCTTCTTTACAACCTCATCCTTCATTTTCTTTGGGTCTTCACTGTCATCAAATAGGCCTTCTCTGACAACCTCTGCAAGTAACGTTTCTTCTTTATCCTTTATGTAGAAGCCCATACTGTTTTCTTCTATTTTGACCACGTCTTGTACACTTAACAATCCCCTGCCACCTTCTTTTCTTTTCCAGTAAAGTCTGTCTACATCTCCTTGCGGATTATTATTATCATTATTATTATTATTATTATTATTATTATTGTTCATTGTTCACTCGGCGGTGATGTTGACTGCCGGTTGACTTCTGGATAGCAGGCCAAATCCCTTGGCTTTAGGTATCCAGTACTTTTCTTACTATCTTTGCAGTTCCTAACAGGCAAGCTTTCTGTAAAAGTTCTGTGCTGCATTCTATTTCAATCTTCTTCAACCAGTTTTCAAAGTTCTTTCCAATCGTACCCAGAGCTCCAATGATTATTGGTACAATCTTAACTTCTCTTACATTCCAGAGCCTCTTAATCTCTCTCTTCAAGTCTTGATAGACCTCAATTTTTTCCTTTTCTTTTCTTTCGATCCTGGTATCGAAGGGACAGGATATGTCAATCAGCAAACACGATCGATCCTTTTTATTTTCAAAAACAATGTCTGGTCGGTTATGCTCCAGTCGATGATCTGTCTGTATGGGAAAATCCCACAATAACCTAATGTCTTCTGTCACAATAACATTCTCTACTTTATGGTTGTACCATCTATCTCCATAATCTAAACCTAGTTTTTGACATAACTTCCAGTGGACAATTTGAGCTACTTTGTCATGTCTCCAGCCTTTATATTGTACTTGCGCTAGCTGTTGACACTCAGATACTATGTGCGCTATCGTTTCATCTGCTTTTCCACATAGTCTACATTCTTTTGATACATTTTCTTTGTAAATGATGTTCTTTACAGAATTCGTTCCCACTGCTTGCTCTTGCGCTGCAAATATAGTGCTCTCTGTTTCTTTCTTTAATCCTGCATGTTTCAACCAATTCCAGTTCTTATCCTTATCCATTAGATCTTTTGTAGCAGCAGCTGTTTGCCCATGCAGCGGTTTATCCATCCACCCGTTCTTATGCTGTTCTTTATTCTGCCGTTTCCATACTTTGGGATCTTTGATTTCATTTGATCTCAGTATTCCTTCCTTTTCAATTGATCTCATTATTTCGTGGGCGTTGTTCATCACATACCATCCAAGACTGTTCTCCTCACTTCGTACAGTCTCTTCAGCTCCAATTAAACCCCTCCCTCCTTCCTGCCTTGTTAAATACAGTCTGTTCACATTGCTTTTAGGGTGGAACGCTCCATACATGGTCAGTTTCTTTCTTGTTTTTCTATCAAGTTCTTGCAGTTCGTTCTTGGTCCAATTTATCAACCCTGCACCGTACCTCAGCAATGACACAGCCCACGTATTTATTGCAATGATTATATTCTTTCCATTCAGTCTTGATTTAAGAATCTTTTTCAACCTTCGTAGGTATTCTTTTTGTACAAGCTCTTTCATAGTTTGATTCATAATCTCATCTATCTCTAGTATGCCAAGATACTTATATCCTTCTTCGTCGACACTTTTAATTGATTCACCGTTTGGTAGCTGTATACCATCGCTGTTGACAACTTTTCCTCTTTTCATTACGACCACTCCGCACTTCTGGACTCCAAACATCATACCTATGTCCTCACTAAAAACATTCACCGTTCTTACCAGTGAATCGATCTCATTTTCATCCTTTGCAAACAACTTCAAATCGTCCATGAAAAGGAGGTGATTTATTTTCGTTTTTCCCCTTTCAAGTTGATATCCAGCCTTACACTTTCTGAGTATCATCGACAATGGCAAAAGACAAATCACAAAGAGTAGCGGGGACAGGCAGTCACCCTGGAAGATTCCTCTCTGAATGCTTACTTCACCTAATTCTTGTTTCCCTGCTGTTAATATCGTTTTCCACCTAGGCATGCTTATTATTATTATTATTATTATTATTAATTATTATTATTATTATTATTATTATTATTATTATTATTATTATTATTATTATTATCATTATTATTATTATTATCATTATTATTATATTATTATTATTGTTTTATGACTGCTATTCTTTAAGTGAGAGTGCGAGTAAAGTTTTTAAGGCAGCATCTTTGATTTTGGCATAGAATGGTCATCCTTCACATTGGCCATAATGAAATTAAGGTATGCCCCCATCGTTTCTTTATCAGCTTAACATAATCTGAAGAACGATCATTGGGTAAAAGTAGGGGCCAACTGCCCCCAGTCCCCCCGTGGCCACGCAAAAAACTACATTCTAAAGTTGTCCAATTTGGCTATAAGAACCAGTCCATTGGCTTCATTTTATCAGAACACAGGCTGGCTTGCAACATTGTGTGATTTGTATGCGGATATTTAACGATGGAATAAAATCTACGCATGAATGGATGAAAAGAGAACTTCTCCTTGAAGATTTGGAATCAAGATCAGGGGTGGCGCCAGAGATCTTCCAACAGGTGATAGAACTTGTGACGGCTGGCTTGTAACATTGTGTGATTTTGTATGCGGATTTTTAATGATGGAATAAAATCTCCGCTTGAATGGATGAAGAGAGAACTTCTCCTTGTAGATTTGGAATCTAGATCACAGGTGGTTCCAGAAATCTTCCGACAAGGACCACAACTTCTGACGGCTGGCTTGTAACATTGTGTGATCTTGCACGCGGATTTTTAATGATGGAATAAAATCTCCGCATAAATGGATGAAGAGAGAACTTCTCCTTGTAGATTTGGAATCTAGATCAGAGGTGGTTCCAGAAATCTTCCGACAAGGACCACAACTTCTGACGGCTGGCTTGTAACATTGTGTGATTTTGTATGCGGATATTTAATGGTGGAATAAATCTCTGCATGAATGGATGAACAGAGAACTACTCCTTGTAGATTTGGAATCTAGATCAGAGGTTGTTCCAGAAATCTTCCGACATGGGCCAAAACTTCTGACGGCTGGCTTGTAACATTGTGTGATCTTGTATGCGGATTTTTAATGATGGAATAAAATCTCCGCTTGAATGGATGAAGAGAGAACTTCTCCTTGTAGATTTGGAATCTAGGTCACAGGTGGTTCCAGAAATCTTCCGACAAGGACCACAACTTCTGACGGCTGGCTTGTAACATTGTGTGATCTTGTACGCGGATTTTTAATGATGGAATAAAATCTCCGCATAAATGGATGAAGAGAGAACTTCTCCTTGTAGATTTGGAATCCAGATCAGAGGTGGTTCCAGAAATCTTCCGACAGGGACCACAACTTCTGACGATGGAGGAGGGAGGGCTAAAGAAACATTCCTGTATGTCATTTTGCCAAAGCCTGAATCTCCTCCGACAATGGGCAGGGTGTTTCCAACGGGAGGGCTATATCCTCATAGCCTCCACTTGGCGCCATAACTGAATGTTAATTAATCACAAACTTATGCATGAGTGTTAGTTCTATCTTGATGAAAAGTGCAAAATTACTTTAAAGGAAATGAATTAGCATAAGTAGCGAAGGTATACCCTATCTGTCCAAATCTACTGACAACGCATTTGAAAATGAGGATCTTTATTGGCCAGTTCTGTATTGATCACATGAAATTGTGTGTTGTTGTGTTGTTTGTTTAGTTCAGAAACGATGCAACGATTAGCTGATACTTGGAAAATTCAAAAGGTGCTGGTCAAGACATATGGGGCATTTACGTCTCCATTGTCTTTACGTACAAGCAATATAATCTCCTGCACCTGAGGATGATAAAAACAGCCCCTTGGGACACAAGTGCAGCTCCAAAGGTGCTTATATAAATGAAAAGGCAAACAAATAGAAACGCATTTAATGTGTGTATCAAATAGTATGCACATGCTAGCGAACCTGAGATTACAAAAATACAAGCAGCTAAGCAAATTTGTTCACCTTTTTCTCATACAAAATAACAAAGAAATCTTTGAGCTACCGACAAAAACGTTTACTGAAATAGGGCTAGCAGTGTTATTTACTTAAAATTTTTTTATGTTAGCAGGCAAGCATTTTCATGGAAAATGTTGTTTTCTGTTGCTAACTTTCACGTTATCTGGCGGTTGCTGCTGCTAGCTTCACGTCCTATTTTTGAAATTTTTCGACAGGTCGATGACATTGAAGTAGTAACTGTTGAACAAGGTGCTGCCATAGGTCAACATACGGAAGCCTTGTCGCAACTTTCGGCACAGTTTTCTGATTTGAAAGTGAAGAGCTGTGGACACTCAACATCAGTCACCATGCATGAGGAACAGAGCAGACAACACTCTGAAGCCATAGCAGACCTTAGCCAGCAAGTGGTTTGTAGCGATTTTTAATTTTGTTTACATAGAATAGTATAGTAGCATTTTGACCCCGATGATCTTTAGATCACACATATTTGTTTATTTGTTTAAATTCTTTGTATATTAAAGCTTTGTGAAGTACCAGCTGCATGAGAGAAAAGTTTGCAATTTGGCAGGCAACAATGAATGACATAATAACCTAATTTTGAAAAAATTGATTTCATGATTTGTGCTGATTTATGCCACAATCATTCTTGAGGTAGATGAATTTCCAATAACTTTAAAAAGGAGGTGAGTTGATAGTCCTGGACCTAGGGAATGCACCCGGAATGCATAATTCATGATCAGCTACTTGTTTCCTTTACCAGTTAAGCAATGTTTTTCCCTGAGAAAATTTGGATGTTTTTTTTTATTTGAATGAGACATTTCATGGATAAGAGTACTTGGTCTTTTTACATGTTTTAAGTGCTGACACAATTCGGTAGGTGATTGTTGATAGATTAAGCAAATTGCAAATGTGTTAGATTGATTATATATTCCTCTGGAAGTAGGCATTGTGTGATCGAAAGAGAGACTAGCATGAATGTGGTTCTCTCATCCAGTTCCTAAATAACTGCAAAACATTGTTATATAACTGGATTGCAATTTTTTTATCAAAAGTTCCTGTTCAACATTTTTAGATTAAAGGACAAGTCTAGGCTTGTGATAATTATTGATTATTCAAGATATTACACTGCTGTGAATGGTGACTTGTACTTTTCTGAAATTTTTCTCGTTCAATCTGCGAAACTACATATTTCATTCTGCTAAGAAGTGCGAAATGAGGTCATTTTATATGACATCACTTCACGTTGACCTGATTGAGGCTGCCAAATGTGTTGATATTATACCACCCATATTGCTAGTCTCCGCATCACGCCCTCGCACACTCGTAAAAAATACAAAATGGCGACGATCTTTGGCCTAAGTTACGACGATTCATTAACCAATTTATGAAAGCAGTACGCATCAAAACTGACAGAAAACTAACGATTGGTTTCAGCAGGTTCCTTTTTAATATTACCAACCCCGGACTTGTCCTTTAAGCATCTATTGTCCAATTAGCAAGCAATTCTTTTCCTTACGTCTTTTCTGGCTAATATATATACTTTAATTTTTGCAAGTAATCCAATTCTTTTCTGGTTAATACATAGACATAGATTTTGGAGATCTTCTCTCCACATGACAATTTCATTAAATTGATAATTCTTTCTCCTTAGAAATTTCGCAGACCCGAGGAGTTTGACGCCTCAGCCAAAGCAGGTACGAAACATTAATCAGTCATAACATATTTAAGCAATAGAATAAATTGAGAAAGGTCTAGTTTCTACCTTCCATGTAAGAAACAAAAGCTGCTTTTAGAACCCGTTGACATGATTCTGTGAAAACGGCAAAATTTTATGCCAACTTGCAAAATGAGCTTTCGTTTACATGATGCTGGTAGATCTTGAAAACGGCATGAAAATGTCCCGTTTTGGCCTCCAGTTGACGTGATACCGGTAGAATTTTATTCATATTCCATAGACAATAACAACTGACTTCAATAATCAATCAAGATACATAAAACAATAAAACAATAAGGACAATAGAGGGAAGTTAAAAATATTATCCTCGTGAAGAAAAGGGCGCAAAGTTCTACCGGCAAAGTGAGCTTGCACAATGCCAGCAAAATGTTGAAAATGGCAGAATTACAAACTCCGTTTTGCTCACCGAAACAAAATTCTGCCGCCGACATCGTGTAAACGGGAGGCCAAAACGGTACTTTTTCATACCCTTTTCACATTTTACCGGCATCGTGTAAGCGTGGTGTTAAAGTACTGCAGGGAGCTGCAGGATTAAAATGATTGCATGTTTTTCTAGAGTTTGTTTTCCTTATAGAATTGGTGCACGTAAGAGAGATAGATATTGCAATAGTAACTATGCCATTGAATGTTTTGATATCATTGTTAGGGCTACTTAGGATTAATATTATTAGGTGTTGAGTGGGGCGGAATGTATCAGGAGTTTTGTAATGTATCAGGAGAGGGGTAGATATTGCAATAATCACCATGTCATTGAATGTTTTGATATCATTATTAGGGTTACTTAGGATTAACATTATGAGGTGTTGAGTGGGGCGGTATGAATCATGAGTTTTGTCCGCATAAGTGGATGAACTTTCCCAGTTACATTGAAGAAAAGATTATTTAAATCGACAATTGATTCAAAGAAATCATCGCAGATCCCACGCTTTATATTCAGTCTCAACACATTGTACATGCTATTTACGAAGTAAACTGGGTACATGTATAGTAATGAGGTGATGTAAACCAGCAACTCATTCACTCAGTAGCTTGTCAACATGCTTCATCATTATTCAGACAGCAAGAATAAGAGCCAAGAATCTAACATAGATCATAAACTTATCCCAATTGAAATCAGTCTCTTGATGCATTTGCTAAAGCAATCAACTCACTCACTCAGTAGCTTATCAACATGCTTCAACATTATTCAGACAGGAAGAATAGAGTCAAGAATCTAACATAGATCATAAACCTATCCCAATTGAAATCAGTCTCTTGATGCATTTGCTAAAACAACCAACTCACTCATCTAGTAGCTTGTCAACATGCTTCATCATTATTCAGACAGCAAGAATAAGAGCCAAGAATCTAACATAGATCATAAACTTATCCCAATTGAAATCAGTCTGTTGATGCATTTGCTAAAACAAGCAACTCACTCACTCAGTAGCTTATCAACATGCTTCAACATTATTCAGACAGGAAGAATAAGAGCCAAGAGTCTAAAATAGATCATAAACCTATCCCAATTCAAATCAGTCTCTTGATGCATTTGCTAAAACAACCAACTCACTCACTCAGTAGCTTATCAACATGCTTAAACATTATTCAGACAGGAAGAATTAGAGCCAAGAGTCTAACATAGATCATAAACCTATCCCAATTGAAATCAGTCTCTTGATGCATTTGCTAAAACAACCAACTCACTCATCTAGTAGCTTATCAACATGCTTCAGCATTATTCAGACAGCAAGAATAAGAGCCAAGAATCTAACATAGATCATAAACCTATCCCAATTGAAATCAGTCTGTTGATGCATTTGCTAAAACAACCAACTCACTCACTCAGTAGCTTATCAACATGCTTAAACATTATTCAGACAGGAAGAATTAGAGCCAAGAGTCTAACATAGATCATAAACCTATCCCAATTGAAATCAGTCTGTTGATGCATTTGCTAAAACAACCAACTCACTCATCTAGTAGCTTATCAACATGCTTCAGCATTATTCAGACAGCAAGAATAAGAGCCAAGAATCTAACATAGATCATAAACCTATCCCAATTGAAATCAGTCTGTTGATGCATTTGCTAAAACAAGCAACTCACTCACTCAGTAGCTTATCAACATGCTTCAACATTATTCAGACAGGAAGAATAAGAGTCAAGAATCTAACATAGATCATAAACCTATCCCAATTGAAATCAGTCTCTTGATGCATTTGCTAAAATAACCAACTCACTCACTCAGTAGCTTATCAACATGCTTCAACATTATTCAGACAGGAAGAATAAGAGTCAAGAATCTAACATAGATCATAAACTTATCCCAATTGAAATCAGTCTCTTGATGCATTTCCTAAAACATTTGTTTATCAGCGGATACTGAAAAATTGAGCCCAAGTTCAGGCCAGATCGTTTAGGTCATTCAGATGGTGCAGAAATACCTAAAATACAAAGACTCTGAGTTTGAGCACTTTGCCTCCTTGGTCTTCCCTCACGACTATAACGAGTCAAAAAACCAAGTGTCAACCAGGCTTTATGAAAAAAATGTCGTCTGCAAGAGGTCCAACTGCGATTTACAGAGCGTTGATCTGTTTATAAGAAACCTCTTCGCAAGACAAAAAAAAAGCACGCATCATCAATGTCTTGCATTCATATTCTCCATGCAGAATCCCATGGCACCCCAAACAGTAACGGATTCAGGGTGGGTCCACTGGGTCACATGACCAAGTCAAACCAATCAAATTTGTGCTGTTAATAGATCGTTCATAATCCTTTTAAGAAAATTAATTCAGTCATGACAATCTTCTCTCAGTCAGATGTATTTTGAAAATATGCGACTGTAAACTGTCTGACAGTAAGAAGTTAGCAAGAAGGTCTAGTTCTTTTTCGTGTCTTTTGGATTTGATCTAGGGCTTGAGTCAATGGTCCGGTGCTTATGCCAGTCGGTGAATATTTTCAGCATTGATGGTCTCTGAATAGCAAGATTCAGTTACGATGGTTTTCAATAGGATATCAGTCTTTCTTTGTTATGCGCTCGTTGTTGTTATTGTCATCTGATTTTACATCGATTTATGTCCATAAAAGCTAGGTTACTATATACAAATATACAAAGTAAACTAATCTAAATCGATGAATATATTAACATAAATATTTTTACAATCTTTTAACAAACTAACCAAATAAAATAAAATTAATTTGGAGACATATATTTACAAGCACTACATTTACAGTTTTGGCCATCCACCTTTTTTATCATGCTTTAAAAACTATTTAGATTTTCTGCCGTTTTCAATTCATTTGGCAGTCCATTCCAGATTTGAGGTCTCAAAGATCGAAGGCTATATGCTCATGGACCCAGACAGATATTTATAGCTACATTCATCTCCATTGCCACATCAGAAAACTTCAAAATTTAGCCCAAAGTGGACTCAGCCCTTGCGGCGGATTCCGCAGAGGCTGGGTCCAGAACGAGCTAAAGTTGGAAACTTTCTGACGTCGCAATAGCGATGAACGCAGCTATAAATATCTGTGTGTGTCCACTGAAATGAATAAATCTGCAGTTATTACGTTTCGATTAGAGAAGACGGACCGGAGAAAAGCAAAGGACTGACTGCGGTAGCCGGTAGGAATTGAGGAATATAGAGGAAGATGGTAAAGCTGATTTATCAGTTTTACGTCAACTTTATAACTTTTAACAGCATCCAAGGAGCTGACCAATAGGTCGCTGTGAAAGTATTAGAATGGAGGCATACAGAGTTCGTAATAAAGCTTGAGCTGGTTTTCGAGGAGATGTCTGGCCTAGATGTAAGAGAGAGGCGGCCACTGTGTAATTCATACCATTGACTTTGTAACTTTAATGTATGAACCTCAAGGGCGTGGTCAAAGAACCTTTTCCTGTAATAGTGTTTAAGCAAATCTGAAGGGCGTGGTCACAAAAATTTTCTCCAAGGAGCACCCGGGGACCCCCCATGAATCTTCAGCTCACTTCGCTCGCCTTTGGATTAGACCCAGTGAAGATTTTCTCTAGATCCGCCCCTACCAAAGGACCAAATGCTATCTCCTGACCATTTCATTCTCCCCTGATTGTTGAAAAAATTCTGCTCACCACAATGTTGTAACTACATGCGATGTCACAAACCCCAAACAACCGACAATTTTTTCTGACTCAACCAGTAGACATGCCTTCCACCCTACCTGCGTGATGTTTCCATGTAGCACCATCTAAAACTAAACTGCTTATGCTATATTTAAACATGATTTCTCTATAGAACAACAGCAACCACACATGACAAATATTAATATATTTGGTGGCAATGTTGTTATTGGAGAAAGAGGAGAGATTCACAAAGAAGGTATATATCATGTGATCTGTAAGTTATATATAGTTTTTTTGTATAACACCTTGGAGTAGTTTTAGTCTTTTAGTCCTCATAGTTTATTTCTTGAAGCATTGTAAAGTAAAGCAGAGAAATCTAGGAACGTATTTTAAAATTTTCAATGGAATACCGAAAGCATTTTAGATCCTATCTGGGCCCAGCTTTTCTGACCATCCTCAAAGATTGGGTACTTTTTTGAGACAGGTGGTATATCAGATGTCCTTTATGAATGACTTCGTTTTGGCCCTATGTGAGAAAGATTTGGCACATTGTATTTTTATGTTGCTTTTATTTCACATGTGCATTTTAATTTGAACGATTTCTGTCTGCTGACTTCTCTATCGTGGTGGTTTCATCAATGCTCGATACCAGAAACCGTTTTATACTTACTCTGTATTCTTTCTTTCTTAAAGGCTCACATGGAACATCATAGCAGAATTTAAAAGGTTTGAGGATTCACATTTGATCTTATGATCATGAATATCTTTACAACTCTTAGCTACTTTGAGTGCCAATGTTGGCATATTTTTTTGTTTTTTTACCTGGGGAGTGGGATAACTACCATATGTGCTGGTATGGAATGTGCCATTCTTGGGGTGCCTTTTTCGCACAGAAAATCAATTTTAGGGTGTTAATTTGGCAAGATCACAAATGGATAAAAATTTTGGGTTGGAAAAATAACTCTTTGGCTGAAATGCCCCACTTCGCTTTTCTTTTTCACAAGTTCAGATTTAACACAAAATTTTAGTAGAACTGAGTTTTCATGCTGCCTGAGTTCGTAGTGTTAATTTTATGGAGATATAAAGTTTGAAAGTTTATAATGAAACTGACTGTGAAAATTAACTGCGGTTATAAAGTTTCACTCGTGGACGATTTTTCACAGTCAAAGCACTAATAAGTATTTGATCTTTACATTGTGAAAATCAACATCATTAATTGCTAGCAACTTAAAAACATGACACAAGATCAAAGTTTGCGTGCAATATCCGAATTTGGGCTCGGAATTATCATATGAACAAAAGGGAGACATTTTGAGAATTTTCCACAATGAGGTCGCTTAGTTGAAGCTTAGTATTGTGAATGTTTGCTACAATTTTGGGACACAAATTGGAAAGGCTCGAAACTTTTGTGGCGATGTTTTTAAAAAAATCATTAATTTTTTGGTGTGATTTCAGAGGTCAAAATGACAGACCCCATCATTTTCCTATTTAAGTTTCCCCCCTGGAATCATTTGGCTTGTTTTCACACAGTTGAATCTTTAGGTTATACAATCAATCAATCAATCAATCAATCAATCAATCAATCAATCAATCAATCAATCAATCAATCAATCAATCAATTTTCTCTCAGTTCGCGAAGCACATTTATTGTTGGGTGTGATTTCAGAGGTCAAAATGACAGACCCCATCATTTTCCTATTTAAGTTTCCCCCTGGAATCTTTTGGCTTTTTTTCTCACAGTTGAATCTTTAGGTTATACAATCAATGAAATGTTTTCTCTCAGTTCGCGAAGCATATTTATCGAAGGCTCTTTCTTAGAAAAATTTTTGAAACATGGTTCTTATAACGAGAGTGTATTGTCACATAAACATGGGAATATTTGTTTCATTTTCGCTGTGGAACACATCCATAAGGACTCGTGCGGACATAAGGACTCGTGCGGACATTTTCATCCCTTGAATATGTTAGGAACCTCTCTATAAGCATCGTCATTTATGAAGTATAAATGTTGACATGATAAGACATTGTTTGTCAAAAACATGTTTACTCAATCAGCAAAAATAGAGCAGCATTCGTTTAATGATATCAACAGCTAGCTTTTATAAGAACTTATGTATCTAAACCCTATCCAGAATAAGGGCATTTCTCCAAATTTGTACACTGAACCAGCCAATTGTTTTTAACCATTGCTCGTTATCGATGCAAAGTGTGATTATGCATAACATATTGAAAAAATTGTTATTTGGGTGGGTGGTTGGTGCTTTCTTCACAGTGGTCATTGCTAACCTCTAGGTAACCTGTTTATGGATATATTTTCAGTTCACATAATAATCCTTTGATAGTATACTTGGTACTGAGGGAGTATTCATTTGGGCATCTGAAGTCTGCAAAGTTTTCTGACAACGGTTGACTTCGCAGAGAAAAATCTCAGTTCTAGTCAAGCGGGGGAAAACTGCGCGTTTTTTTCTAAATTTTCCCTCTTCCTCCCAAAATTTTGGTTTTCAACAAAATATTGATGCAGTCACTTAGGGTCCCTGAAGCTACATAGAAACAGCATAGAAGTTAAGACTAATTGCCACTTGCAAAGAATACGCCCTTAATATCCTTGCATATTAAGATCCATAGTATCTTTGTGATTGGCATTGTCTCTTTAAGGGGCATATGTCACGAACCTGATTGGTTCATGCGATACAATTCTCTTTGTAGTTTATTACAAAAGCACAGGATCGAGGTTCAATTTTCAGTGCAATAAAAATTCAGCCTCGATCCTATGCTGTTGTAATAAACAATAGTGAAAATTGTTTGGCATGAACCAATAAGGCTCATGACATATGCACTATAAGTTTGTCAATGCAAATTAGACCAGTCATGTGTCAAGTGACTTAATCTATGATGTCATCTTCAATGAAATGTCCACATTTACCGAAATAACCTTTCTGAAAGAATATTTGGACCAGGGCAAATTTGCAGCAGAAATATATCGATAAAAGTTCATCAATAATGTTACTTTCGCCAAATTTGTGTCAGTTTGTTGCAATTTTGTGCACCGTTGTTGTTTTGTTTTTACTTTTACTACGGAGGAGGACCATTGACAGACAAATTTTATCTCAGTATGTACAAAGGTTCGTTCATAATGTCCACAATTTATTTCTATTCAAAGTTTATTGTGTGGGACGCACAAAATTTGTTTTAGCTGGGGCATACTGCACGTTCTATTCGCTGAGCCCAAAGACAATACGACCTCGGACGCCAAGAATCTGAACTGTTTGTAAATATTTCTCTCCAAGCAATTTTTTTTACATCAAAGTGCAACCAAATAACAGACTTTTTCTACCTTGCCTTGCATGCTTTTAAACTTTTTAAATGTTCTTTTGCAATTATTTGCTTGCAAGAATCCTTAACTTGTAACTCTGTTGGTCATTTTATTAATCTCCTTTTTATGCTATGACCCCTGGGTAGACAAAAAATGTGTATGCTCGTTGGGATATCATCTACAATGTATATATCTGAAGAAAGATGTATGTATTTATATAGATATAAAGATGCAAAATAAGTACACAACCTTTGGATTTGATAAGATGCAATGAACTGAAAACTTCGTCCTGGATTTTGGAAGATTTGCAATCCTATGAGAGGAAAATTCAAAGCATTCTTGCTTTAAAGCATTGGTGTACAATATAAATTTTATGATGAAAAATGTTTACTTTTGGTACCAGGGTCTTGAATTCGGGGATCCTGAGGTCTTTATGTCTTGAGGGGACTTTGAGGGGACTATGCAAAGAGGGGACTTTGTCCGTCATACGCAATAAATTTTGCATGTTCCACGAGATGAATTTTGCACGACATGCGAAATAAGCTTTGTAGAGTAGGATGGGGGTAAAGTGAATAATTGTAGATGTTTTTCTAGAATACTCCCAAGAGACATCAGCTGAGGGCTAACTTGGTTCCTCAATCAGCCCTCCCCCCCCCCCCTCTAAGTCTTCTAGTAGTTCAAAAATCCCATGCTGAATAGGGTTAAGAAAGCTTTTGCATCAGTGAATGGAAAGAATGCCATTTGAGAAAATGCTACACGGCAAGACAAATTATATCTTTAATTCAATCTTGAATAAGATCATGTCTTTTGTTTAGATGGATCTCAACGACTTAAAGAATATTACGAAAATGTTTGCAAGAACCATGTGATAACTGTCGTTAGTGAAGATGCGAAAAAGTTTGATCGACAAGAGAGAAGTGTACACGATTTCGCCGTTGAGCTTTGCATTGCTGAATCTAACCAAGTAGATGAAATTAAAAACGAACGAACTGAATTTATTCAGAGGATGGAGTCTATCAGAAGTACCAGTAAGATTGAATTATCTGATCTCTTGGGTGAAGAAAGGATAACATATGTCAGAGGAGCTGCTGGCAGCGGGAAAACTGTCCTCTGCAAGAAACTTGCAACAAAATGGGCGAATAACGAGATTTACACAAATTTTCCCTATGCTCTTTTGATTGAGAGCAGAGACCTTTGTTCTCCGGAACTGACTCTAGAAGACTTTATGAAAGAACGCTCATTCCCAGATCCAGAGCAATTGAATGCAAAAGATATACTATTCATCATCGATGGATTAGATGAGGTGGAGAATTTATACGACGTATTACAAGCAAGAAACTCGACATCCATATTATCGAAACTACTTACTTCCCAAGTATTTCGTGAATCAAAGTTTATTTTGACTGGACGACCTCATGTGGAAAAAATTTTGAAAGATGCTGTTGAGTTCATTGGTAATATGAAAGTATATGAAATATGTGGCCTGTCGGAAAAATCGATTGATACCTTTATCAATATGTTTGCTAAGCAAGATCCAGAGAAAATTGAAAAAATCAAGAGGGCAAAAGAGACCACAGACAGTATCAAATCCACTTTACAGATCCCGCTGTATTTAAATTCTTTTTGTTGTATAGCATTGATGACAGGGGGATTGGCGATAAGAAATGTCACAGAATTATATATTTGGCTTCTGTATATTTTATTAGCGGAACATTTTAACAAAAAGAACGAAAAAGACGTTGAACCAGCTGTGCTGTTTCGCAGTTTTTCGTCATTGATTGTCAAGCTTGGTGAAATATCATTCAGTTTACTTCAAAAGAAGAAGATAATTTTCACACAAAAAGAATTCCAATCTACTTTGCACGACATCGAAGAAAACAAAGAAATGACTGATGCTTTTAAAAGTTTTTGTTCAGTAAGAAGTGAAGGATATCAACTGGAGAAACGATTTCAATTTCTTCATCTTACTGTGCAAGAATTCCTTGCGAGCATCTTCTGCTATGTCAACGAAATAGAACCAAGAGAACTTATTGAGAATAATAATCACGAAATTCTTCTTTTTATGTCGGGTTTTCATGGTGCAAAACTAGAAACTAATGATCAGGAGGACACAATGGTGAAAATATTTGTGGAACACTGTTTGGAGACAAAGGGTGTGTTATCTCGGATGTTTACGAAGATTAAAAAGAAGGTGAAGCAGCCATTTTTTATCAAGTTATTAAAAGCGCTGGAGAAGGATAACATAAATGATAGAATTCGGTTAGAGCGAGCACTTGCATTTCTGTGCGAGTATTTGGATAATCATTTGAAATATGATCAAAGATTTATCGATTCAATCTTTCAAAAACTCATTCAAATTATGCCTAGCAACGATTATTATGGCGAAGGACGTCTTCATCGGTTTCCAATTTATTCATCGGTCGCTCAATCGAACCTCCTAAAACTCATTGACATAATTAAGAATCATAATTTATTGCACAATTTTCGTCATGTTTATCTTAGTATTAGTTTAGCTAACTTTAATTTATGTAAATATTTTAAACATTTTGGTAGAGTTTATGTTCGTGTATTTAGTGTAGAATCTGTAGATAAGTTAAATTTATTTTTTAATCATTGTAGATATTGTTATTATGTAAGATTATTAAATTTTAAATTAATAGGGGATTTAGAATTAGATTTTTTAATTAAGCAACTTAACGAAGATGATGACACCCGGATGGAGGAGCTACTGATAAGAAATTGTGAATTCGATAAAATCAACTGGATGAACATGATCCAAATAATTGTAAACATGAAAACAGTTCAACTGGAGATGGAGATGATGGAGGAAGAGGAATGGGAGAAGTTCATTGATGTCATGGAACAAAGACGAGGAGCAATAAAGTTGGAGGAGCTGGAGTTCTGGGATTGCAACATTGGTGATCATTTGGTTGAAAGGGTAAGAAGATTTAATTATTTATGCTTTGATGATGAATTTTAATGAATATTTCTTCATTTCAGCATTTTAATTTCTACTGTTTGATTATTATAATAAAGTAATAACCCACAAAATAGAAACCAGTTTTATCAAAAATAGCCTTTTCAGTTTCTTATTACGTAAAACGGCATTTATCAAAGAAAGAGCCTGAAAGGTTTCTTATAATATGATTAAGAAACCTTCAATGATTTCAACTTAGATACATTTAATTAGATACATGAGTATATTAAATATGTTAAGTATGTTAAGTAGTGAAGTATGTTAAATATATTTGGGATCCTCTTATAAGAAACCTTCCTAAAATCAGGCTGAGAAGTTTCTTATATGAAGAGGACACCATTTCTCAAAATAATCAGCCTGACTGAGGTTTCTTATAAAGTGGTTTCTATTTTTGTGGGTTCTTAATGTATTCCAGTTTTAATGTGTTTTAGAATTTGATTTTAGATTGTTAAGATTAATTAGATTTTTATTCTAGTGATGTGAAATGATTTTACAAATGATTAAATTCATGAAACTTATTGAATGAAAAAAAAAAATGAAGCATGAAGGAAAAGAAATATATTTGAAAGGGTTTTAAGAAAATGGAAAAATATGAAGGATTATGAAATATCATGAATACTAAAAATATATGAAATAAATGAAAATTGAATCACTTACATTTTCAGCATCTTTTCAACAATTCCCTTTATTCCATAATATTTCATTATTCATTCATGAAGTTCTCCACTATAATTAATATTTTAACCAACAAGTTGCAATAATGTCAATAAAAAATGATTCCAAAATAATTCAAATCCACCTGTAATTTCTTTTCCTTCATTAAACTGATATCCACGATTATATCAACTTGAAATAAATACAATTATTTTCCAGCAACATAACATTGAATATAAAATATTCCTCAATGTTCAAATCCATTTTCAATTGAATACAATTTAGAAATACATCAGTTGCTATTTCATTCCAAATATTGAATATCCAATATCCTCATTGTTTGTAACATAATCCATAATATATTTGATAACATTTTTAATGATATTTCTGATTATTTTCTCAATTATTTCAAGTAATTAAAAACCAAAATAATTCTTCAAAATTTCATTCTCCATGAATGACGCCATTCGAATAAGATTGCGTCAATTTGTTCGATGAAAATGGCGCGAAAATAATGAATAGAGGTCTGGACACTAGAGTCGAGAATGGGTGCATTTTTAATTGTTGAATAACTGTTTTATTAAATTGGACAATATTTTCACCTTTCTACTTTCACGGACAAGAATATATTGAAATTCCATGTCTGGTGATAAAGATTCAAAGTTATGGCTTCCAACACCAAAATGTGCCCCAAGGAACGGGTGGGGGGGGCTATTAGTCGCATTTTTGGGATAGAATAGGACAAAGATTAAAGATGTGGAGAAGAAAAAATCTCGTTCTGCTTTGATCACCATCGACCAGTTCTCAATAAGAAACCTTAATCATATAAGACACCTTTGAGCCTCTTTCCTTGATAAATGCCCTTTTAGTAAGAAACTAAACATGCTGTTTTTGATAAAACTGGTATCTATTTTGTGGGTTCTAACTAGTTTCTTACGAGTTTTGTAAAGGCTTCATAACATTTTAAAACCAGTTTTCACAATCTTAGTCATTAGTGAAGTGCCTTTAAACTCTTGGTACGTAAATCATATATTTGTAACATTATCGATTAATTACTATAGGAGCACATGCAACGAATATGTTTTTGTTGAATTACATTTCGTGTACCCCTGGCCGGGGGTAACATCAATAGGCAGGTGATGGCGGTGTGCCATTTGACGTCTGAAATCGCACCGTAAAATTTATAAATTTTCGCAAAAACGATACCCCAAAATTTACAGGCCATTGAAAATGTATACCCTAAACTTGCGACAACCATCCAAAATTTTAACCGAGTAAGTGAAATTTGATCAAAATCAGTACCCTAAAGAGTTACTTTTCTAAAATGACACCCAAAATTTATGACTACTTGTGATTTTACCAAAAATGATACCCCAAAATTTATTTTCTGCTTGAAAAAAGGCACCCCAAAAAATGGCACATCCCGTACCAGCATAAATTGTAGTTACCCCCCCCCCCCCCACCGGGGGCGAATACGGAGAACAAAATTGTGGAAATAAAGCAAATAGTTAAGTTATCAATAGATGTAGATTCTTCGGTTGAATTTTCACAGTACTGGACTTACTTTTAAGCGACATCTTATGATGAAGATGCATCGTTCAATTCAATGTTTTATTAAACATCTTCAAAGCGATTCTTTAGCTTATGATTTACAGTTTTCATTTCAATTTCAACGATTCAATTTTCTTTTCTAACAGATCAGACAAGCTGGTGTGAAAGTTTCCAAATGGTGAACGATCATGGAGAACACGCTTTTAAAATCTCGAAAGAAATGGATGATCAACGGACTTTATGGTAACTGACATTATTTTCATCGACTCATTATCTTATTAAGAATTAATTCGAGATGGAAGTAGCTTCCCTGGAGGAAATGGTACTGATGAGCCCCCTCTACTGTACAAAAATGTTTATTGAATTCTCTAAAAAACCACAAATCCTTAAAAAGTTTGAAGATTACCAAAGGTTTTACATTTGTTTATTTTCATAAACAATTTTGATCTTGGATGAAAACTCTGTAGGCATTTGCAGCTAGGCATCCCGTGACAGGAGTTGCGTAACAATGGAATTTGAAGAAAATTTGTCGCGGAATACGGAACTCTTTCCACCTGGAAGGATGAAAATATCCGACAATGCTACTTTGTACCATCATTAATGGTGAAGTGGCGGAGCGCGGAACTTTGGCTAAATATGACCGGAACGGCGGATTTTAACTGAAAATTGCGCGGAACGGCGGATTTCTCCCCCCCCCCCCCTGATGACCCCAACTTTCATAGCAACCGTTGTTTGGATGGCAAATCACGCAGAGCAACGCTTCCCTTTGGAACGATTCAATTCAGTTGACGCGGAATCTATTTTTGTTTTCAGGTTTTAGAGCTATGAGCGAATTTCTTAAAATTGTCGTTTTCAAAAAATTGCAAGACCATCAACTGTCGATCGAATTTTTAAAAGTCTGTACATAAATGGACAAAAGAAAATTTATTATGGTGATTTGGCATTCAGAAGTTGATTAGTTGCAACCTGCTGCACGATCATTGATTACTACTGCTACGCTTTCATTACTGATTGAAAGGGAGACAAATTATTCCTTTGTCTCGCTTTGAATCTGTAACGATATCATTCCGTTTTCAAGCGTTTACACTGAAACGTTTCATGCCGTTTCGTCAAATCATGCAGTTTTCAAGATCGTCTTCATTTGATGATGGTTACAAAAACAGTTTAGTGCAAACGGAAGGCCCAAACGGCATGATTTCGTACCGTTTTCATTTGAAGGCGGTAAAGTGTAAACGGGGCCTAAGTTAGAATCCAGAAAATCAATTCAAAAGTTAGTTGCTTATTAAAACAAAAACAGTTCCTTTCATCGCACGATTCATGTATACATGGGCCTAGAATATCTGGGGGCACATTTAAGAATGCCATCTAAGAGGTAGCTACTTCCTTCTCGATGCAATATTATATCGGGTGAGCCAGACAACGGTTCCCACTTTTGAAAATTCATAGCATCGAGAGTATTACACAGATTTGAACGATTTAAATTCTTGATAAAAGCCGAAAGACTGAAGTATTTTTGTCCTGTTTCTTGCTGTCTTACGAGCAACAGAAATCTAGGTAAACTCAACTTAACAAAAATTTCATGTTTGTAAAATGATTGAAAAAAGGCCTAAAACACTGTTCAAATTATATAAAACTCCTTGCACAGAAGAATAAGGAAAATGCAAGTGTTCATGGGTGAGAGATATCCGCTGCACACTTACTGCCATGGGACTGAAAACCTTTCATTTCATGTTTTTCATTTAACTTTTTTATCCATGGTAATCCACTCAATAATAAATACTGCTTTACAGGGAGCCATGCAAAAACAAAATCTAATAATAACTAAAATATATAATATACCCTATTTACAATAATCTCTGATAAAAAAAAAAAAAGGAAAGAAAAATGAGATGAAATGGGTATTTGTTTGAAAACTGATGTCTTATTACTCTTAAGAGAGATGAAACGCCCATTGCATATTGTTCTGTGTAAGGAGAGTTCGTACAATTCAATGTGTGTATTAGGCCCTTTTTCTGTCATTTTCCAACGATAAGATTTTTATAAAGTTGAATTTAACAATACTTCTAGTGCTGGTAAGACAGCAAGAAAAATCACAAAGGTATCCCAATCTTTCGATTTCTAACTAGCAGTTTCATCGTTCAAATCTATGAAGCACTCTTGGAACTATGCATTGTTAACAATGGGAACCTTTTTCTGGTGCACCCACTATTATTTCGTTAGTAATACATTAATATCACGCATATAGGAATCTTGAATCTTGCCCGGCGGATGCAGTTCAGTAGTTAAAGGTACACCATCATCGTCCATACTATTTGATACCGGGTGAGTCAAAAAAAAACGCCCGGCGTTTGAAAGGCTACTGCTTCCTGAATATATAAGCAATGATATTTGGCAATATTTGATTGAATAGCAAACATATTCAATTATTTTTATAAATTTTTCTGGCTAAAATCGGTTACTCCGTTTAGATTCTGTAGGCGATTTTCCAAAAAGAGTCACTTAGAGAAACCTTAAAAAACATGCTAAAATTGCAAGCAAAAGTCCCTAAAGTGTTTACCTGACATCGATGACTTTCAGCATGCTTTAGCACGTGCTTTCGTTTTGGCGTGTTGAAAAGTCTTTCCCCTAGTGTGAATAACTTATTCAGGGGGATTCCATTCTCCCATGAGGACAAAATTCATGAGCTGATCCAGGAGTCATTATTGCTAGGTAGGAGAACAAAGGGAAATTTTGCTTGCTGTTTTCGCTCGTTTTTGCAGGTTTTCAAAAGGGGCTTTCTGCAGAAAATCTCCTTTTTCGACGGGAAGGAATGACTGATTAAAGCCAGGTAAATTACTGAACATAATTTGACATATCGGGGATCAAATAAGACAGTTCTCAACATCATTGTTTTGATATTCAGGGAGCAGGATTTTTTCAAACGTCGTGCGTTTTTATTGATTCACCCGGTAGAATACCCTTTTCTCTGATTTTTCAGTTGGCGAAAAGACCCCTTATCACGGGAAATTTTCGAAGGTTATTTCCTTTCAAAAGGAGTATTACTAAACCTTGAAGTGATCTTTACCGTGCAAGTTACCAGTTCTGAGAAAAAGTGTCGGGACTGTTGTACGTTAGGACGACTCACTTCATTGATACCTACCTCTTAAATTGAAAACAGCAGAATCTCATGAAACTAAGGATATCAACTTTCTCCATATGAAATTGTCTCTATTATAGGGTCTCGAGTGCAGTAGCATTTAACTGTTTTTATGATATTTTCTAAAGAGAAATACCCCCTTTTTCTAGATTTTTCTAGATTATGAGAGAATATCTTCAATTTCTGTTTCCTGAATCACTGCTGTGTATGAATTATAATCTACATTCAGAAACGTATGCTACTTAATGCATAGTTGAATTTAATAAAAGCTTGTAAATTTGTGTTGCAAGTTTTAGTTTGTTCTTCAAATAAACCATCACGTTCGTTTGATATGGTTCGAGAACATTCTTATTCGTATTACTATAAACCTATTTGTTGTGAGAAAAAATATTGAACGTTTGCTAAAACTTGCAACAGTGCTGCATAGATTAGCGAAATCTTTAGTGAAATACAGCACATATACTGAACAACTAAGCAAGGTTAGATTTAGGTTAGAAGCAAGCTCAAACGAAGGAAAGTCAGCTGAAGTCACTTGTGACTCTCAAAATCTCTAAAGTTTAGATGCATGCTTACTGAAAATGACTTTCTAAAGATTTCACTAATCTATGCAGCACTGTCGCAAGTTTTAGCAAACGTTCAGTATTTTTTCTTACAACAAATAGGTTTATAGTAATACGAATAAGAATGTTCTCGAACCATATCAAACGAACGTGATGGTTTATTTAAAGAACAAACTAAAACTTGTAACACAAATTTACAAGCTTGTATTAAATTCAGCTATACATTAAGTAGCATACGTTTCTGAATGTAGATTATAATTCATACACGGCAGTGACTCAGGAAACAGAAATTTAAGATATTCTCTCATAATCCTGAAAGCGAAGGACAAAAAATATGAAAACATCCTAGAATTTTGTTCAGCTTTTTCACAATGATTTTTGCCATAAAGTTTCAAAATCAGTCCAATGTATGATTGCTCATGGCGTTTTGGAATTGGATGGTTTCTGTCTTTGCCTACTTGCCATATGCGCATGGCATTTAATTTACATGAATTTTGAAGAGCAAGTTCTATATCAACTTCCATTGTCTGAGATTTTAAATTTGATTGATTGAGATCGATGACTCTCTAAGGAGGTCCATGTATAGGCCTAAAAATAGCCTATTAAATTTAATGACTTCAGTAATATGTCCAACCGATAGATTGCCTATTGAACAGAGATTCTTCCCATCAAGCTCCAGTAATGCATCTTTTCAACTAAGCGGTCTTGTTTTGGAATTTTACTAAATTTCTTTCAATTGCTTCATATGACAGTTTTAAACTGAGATGCATCCAAACTGCAGTTTACTTGCGTATTTTCATAATCCTATCGTCCGCAGATTTTATTCTATTCTAACAAGGCTAAACTTTGGATGATGAGTCCATGTCCGTTGTCAAAAGATTCGTATGAAAGAGATTTTCTAAAGTTTCCGAAAATAGGCCAGTCCATGGTGCGTTCACTTTAATCTACAATGGCCTAAGAATGAATAACGTTTGTCAAGTTGATGAAGGTTCTTATATGCGGGTTTCTTAATTGTAGTCAGCCAAGTAGATCTAGAGCGTCCTTATTAATAGTTTTGTTTGATTCATTGTGTTTTTGATAATAACAAAACCATCGTAATTTACGTAAGATTCGAAACAGCAAAACATTATTGCTATTCAAAAAATCAACATTGTTTGACAATGATAATCAAAATAATTTACCCAATTTACTTTACCGGAGAAGATATGCTTAGAAAACAACAGTTCAATTGAATTGCATTGTTAAAACTTAAGAATAATTGGTTTCCAAGCAATTAAGATCACAATTTGATAAAAGTTCAAAATTCCCTTCCATTCCTCCCCACTTGCACCGTACGTGCTGAAACTGATTTGAACATGGCCTAGATGTCTGCTACAGAAACTGGAAATTTCGTAGAATGATATACAAAATAACCACGGTTAAATTGAATTCATTGTTATAGCTAAAGAATGATTGGTTTCATAAACAATAACGATAAACATTTGGTGAAATCATGAAATAATGTTAAATTCCCTTGTAGTTCGATCGATTTGCACCAAACTGTTTCCCAAACTGACCTTTACATGGCCTAAATCTGCTACAGAAACCGTAAATCTCTTTTTCCATTAGATCAAAATTTGTTGGCTTGCCACTTGCATATCCCCACTAATTCAATATGGAGACCTGATACCTTAGTCTCAAGATAGATTCACCAACTTCACTCATAATAAATACGTTACAATTTAGCCAAATTCATTTGTCTTTGAAGATCGATTGGCCTTTTAATTCCCTCATTCAAGATGGACATCTTTCCTTTCGGTAGCAAGTTGGTTTCAAGAATTCATAACGTTCGAAATTGCTCTGAGGTGCATCTTAAGCCAATCTAAAGACCATGAATGAATACATTTTTTGATCGTTTCTGTCGCAGGGGGCCTCATTTCCCAGTTTTGCCCATGGGCCTCCAAAAGCTCTCGGCGGCCCTGCCCCCCTCTCCTTTTAACCTCACTTAGAATTTGCAATAAAGCTTTAAAGAAAACTCTGAGTGCAATTTAGGCTAATTCACTTCTCTTCGAAGATCATCGATTGGCCTTCGCTCATTCAGAATAGGTTCATAGGCGTTCGTTCATTCGATAGGATGTTTAATTCAAGAATGTATAGCGATAAAATGTTGCATCTCATTGGTATCCGGCAATGGGGTTTTATATTAATTTTGATATTCGATATATGTAATTTTGCAAATTTATCCTCGATTCTGCATCAATTTAACAACGATGGTGCATTATATACTCGGTAATTTAGTATTCGGTATAGTGTATATGGATATAGGTATATAGTATTTGTAGTTGGTTCATTTAAGTTCGTATCAAGTGCACAATAAAAGTTTAGACATTTGAAAGATGGTAATACCAAGAGTTCAAGAGAGACTTGACTCCGTCCAATTTTACTTCATAGCCAGGAAAACAGATATCTATTTCTTATTTTTCTCATATTTTTATGAACAAAGAAAACAAATAGGGACAAAGTTGTGAAAATTCATTTGTCAAAGAATGGCTGAAGATGGTGATTGACGCTGACCCGAATTTTAAGCAATCTGTCTTATAAATCAAGATGTAAGGGTATGTAGTCCCCCACCCCCATAAGAATACATCTGTGTAGAGGGCATCATATAGTATAGGGGTTGAATCTTTGAAGAAGTTTGAAATCAAATATGTAAAATGTCATTACCTATTTCTTTCAACTGAATAGATTGAAGAGAACGTCTGGTTGTTCGCAATAATTCCAGAAAGAACATTTTTAATATCACCAATATTTTAAGCTTCACAGCATTTTGATGTTTTTGCTTGTTTTTAAGCTCTGACGTCATCAAATCGCTAAATTGTAAACAATAAAATATCTAGACTTCTGCTTGCTATCATTTTGTGATCTTCAAGAACTGAATATTTCTTGTGATGGTCATTTTGACTTTCCTCAATCAGTTTAGATTTTATGCGGCTTTTACTGTTTGTCAAATCTGCAGACACCTCCTCTGGTTCAACCATTCATTAAATCTTGAAAATGCTATGATTCAAAATATAATGATCATATCAAAAATGCTATTTCTGGAATTATATCGAACGACCTCAAGTTCCTTTCGATCGATTCAGTTGAAAGAATTCGGCAATAACATTTTGCACATTTAATTTCAAAGTTTTCCAAAGATTCCAGTCGTATGCTGCATGAGAAAACATGAAAATCTGCACATTTGTATCATTTGTTGTGAGAAGATCCTTAACGCTTTCATCAAACTTCTTCGGCTGCCTTCTAGACTTTATGACCCTTCTTTTGTGAATGAGATCTTCACGTCTTTGAAGGGAGCCTCCGCAGATTTTTACATACTGACAAAAGTTGGTTTGTGGTGCTGACTCACAATGTGTCCTACAAGCTAAATGAACATGACGGGGTGAGTGGCTGAGTGGCTTAAACAGTTTTCGTCAGTTAATTGAAGTTAAGCGCGGTCGAATAAGGTCAAACTCAGGATGGGTGACCTCGGAGGCCTGACCTCACAACTCACCTCGTCGTCCTTCGGAAAGGACGCTAAACTGGGGGTCCCATGCCTGGATGCGGCATGCACATTTGGCCTAAATTAGCTTTCATTAGCTAGAAATCCTGACAAGCCCACTCAAAAACAAATTGAAAAACGAAAACAAAAATGAGCTTATGAAAAAATTCTTAGTTATTGCTATTGGGCTAAAAAGAATATGATAGAAATCTGGGATGGGCCATTAAGTTTTTTCGCAGATTTTTGGAAAATCATCCACCCCCATATACCAGATACTTTATGACTGCTCCCTTATGCATGTTAACCCATTCGAACGAAAAACAAAGGAGTCTTTTGAATCTAAAGTTCTGAAACAAAAGCAATTTTGCGTTGGAGTCGCCGTTACCGTCGTGGTTTCGTAAACTCCCTAGTCGCAACCGTCAGTCTTCTTCAGTACGATAGATACTCTTTTGAGGTTAGCTATTTCTAGCCTGCGTGCAGACTAAGCTATTTCATGTAAATGAAGCAGGAAGGAATCCTAAGGAAATTTGTCTGAATCTACAATTTGCGATGACTGTACTATTACAGTTATGCGAAGGCCTAATAGATAATAACAGTTATCTTGTAGAAGGTTCTACGAAGTAAGCGAAAAACCGCTTAAACTGTTCGTTTAAATCGCAATTTCCCGCAACCGCGTAACAATACAAAACCGTATACCGCACTGATTTCCTTGCAGCAACCGTTTTCCGCATTCAAAATAAGGCTGCATTCTCCTGCACCCTTAGTAAAGGCAACGCATGGCCTTGTTGCAAGATCTACCCTCTTTCAAAGAGCGCGTTTTACAGTTATGGTTAATAGGGACGAAAAACTATTATAGATTGCTTGAGAGGTGAAATCTTTCTTGTTTTTAGAGTGGTAATAACAACTCCGTTGTAATTCAAATGTTGCAAATAGGCTCATAGAATGGAGACAATGAACAATTGCGCTACAGATGACGTCGATGAATTGTTTACCAAGATCCTTTGCGGTATTCAGGAAATTAGCTAATCAAATTGATCGAATTTCAATGTCACGCATAGCAACACAATGAAAAATTCTCATTTGCCATCTTTATCGCAATCGCCTATTAAAGGGTTTGGGAAATAAAAGAGCTTCGTGGACATTTTTAATTTTTTTGATACGAAGTTTGTGAAATTATTGTTAGTGACTTTTGCAGTTTTTTAGTCTTTTAAATACGTTCTGTACGTTTGTTGTTTTTATAAAGATCAGTTTGCTTGCAACCTGAATGCCATTTTCTTTCTTTTTGTCGCTCACTTTTTTGTCGCTCAGTTAGTTTGGAACGAAGAGATCTCGGTTACATGTGCTTCATCGATTGCCTAACGTTTTGGTGAAAATGTGCCATGCTTAATGAATGTGCCTTTCCTTTTACTTTTTTGTCACACAGTCAGCATTTTCAAAGACGGCAAAGATTGCCAAACCCCATAAAGGCATGCAGAACAAATCGTGAAGTTTCTAAACTAGCTATTGTTCTCCGAAGTGAGAGCCTTGATTAACCGTTTGGCCAAGAATCCCTAGTTACTTATTTACTTGTATTAGCTAGTCTTGGTATCATGGGAGGCATTTCATTTTTTCGAAAACCTAACGATGTTTATCTGAACAAACAGCCTCCTTCCCCCCTAATTCAATGTTGGGATGGTCGAATGGCGTTTGATTCAAGCAACATTGAAACAGGGGGAGTTGGGGGCACTTAATTAAAGATTGAAGTAGTGCAATTCTGTGACTTGTCCCAAGAATTTTGACCAAGATTGTTGATTTCACATCCTTGCCATGAAAGTCTGACGTATATCAAAGTGCCCTTCTTATGTAAAATGTGCCCATGAGGTGGCATGTCCCTCCAAGTTTAAGCTATACGGCCTTCTTTGTCCTCTTGAATTTAGGTTTACATTGTAATATGGGTTGGATTGGGACAAAGTCAGATTAGGTAAATTGCTTCCATTCAAGGAAAGGTTCTTGGGTCGTGCCAAGATTCTGTGGTAGGGAGTTCAGGTGAAACAATCGTTCTTTAGAGTGAACACATCATTAGCCAGTCATTAATGATGCTTAATTACAGAATCTCCGCAAACAATGGCAACATTGACTGAGGGAAGATACGTGACCTTGTTGGGGAGACGAGATATGCTTTGTCCGAGGAAACTTATGTGTCCCCCCGTGCAGTAGGTTATAGCTCATGCGCAGTAGCGTTTTAGGGTTGAAGCTCTAACGGGCGCATGAGCTTTGACCCACTGCACGGGGGGACATATCAGTTCCTTCAGTCAAGCGTATCTTGTCTCCCCAACAAGACCATACTGAACCAAAACGTCTTCATGCATATGATTCTGCATAGGGGTTAATGCGCATGGGGATTGAAACTGCTTTTAAGGCGATTCTTATTCTTATAAAGGGCATTTGGTCTTCGATTAGGGACAGCTTTGGCAGTAACACTCATACCCTTCTGATTTGCAGCTAAAACAGCAACTATCAGTTGGGGATATGAACGAATCAATTTTCATAAATTATTATGCTTGCTTAGCCCGGGACGGACTTCGTAATCATGCAAAAGGATCTGTTCTCATTACAATTACGGGCACATGATTTGATTGGAGAATGTTCTTTGATCCAAACCCTTGAAAACTGCCTGTTCAATTAATCTTTTGACGGAAAAATGAGAACGTCGATAATAAGATGATACCCTTTCCTTTTACACCCGTATCCTCTGTGGATTAAACACGGCCAAAATGCTAAATTTTAAACATTCGTTCTCAGTTCACGTGTCAGGGGCAGTAGGGTAGGGTGTGGTATTGTTGGTCTATATTTATCAAAATATGAAAAAGAAGTCACTGGTAAACAAAGAACAAGGACTTCACACATTTTCGTGTGGCAATATCAACATATCAGGAGTGGCAAGGTGGCTACCCTGGGTACCAGAGCCTCAAAATTTAAATGAAAGGAAATTGGTAAGAGGAAAAGAGAGAAGGAAGAAAGGAGTCTCTGGTCAAATGATAACACAACCTGGTTTTGGTGCTGATCAGCGTGATTATGAATCAATTCGATCACCTTTTGCGCAATGATTTTAATCAATAAACACCTTCATTTTTACTATTAATCAAATACATATTTTGTTGTTATCTGAGCTTTATTATTTTCCTAAACGATTGATGATCTGATTGTGATTCGAATGGCGAGAAAAGTTTCATTGTTGTGGAGCTGATGTTTACTGAAGACTTCCCGTAATGCTAAATTCGTCTAACCACAATAACTGATTTCAACTACTTCCAGCCTTTTGTAACTATCAACATGGAACTGAACTCTTTCTCACGCGATTCAGGCAAAACATCATAAATTCAGAACTACAGTACGAGTGATTTAAAGTTTTTCGAAATAAGTATTTATCATAAAATATTGCACTGTACCGTCTGCGGTTGTCAATACACTTATGGGAAACCAAGGTCAAGTCACTTATTGGATACCCTGGGTACCAGATACGGGGAAACCAAGGCCAAATCCAAATGTCATGTTGTGTTGAAATTTCTAAATTATATGATTGACAAATGTCTTTGCTCGAACAAACTTTTGAACAACTAAAGGCCTTGCCACAACAAAAATCAGTTTCGTTGCGAAATGATCGATACAGGAAGTATTTCTTGGGTACCAGTAGGAAAAGTTTATCACAAGAAACTGGTTGAAGACAGATAATGTCACATTTCGAGAGGAATCAATCTGAAATCCAATTATTATCCTCGATATTTCAAGTAAACACAAATCATATCACATACAATAAGAAAGATAATAACGTTCCTACCAGTTTGGAATGCAGTCCTCATCAGCAAAGATTACTCTTTTGCCAGTGTGTCTACGATTTTCAATGATAGCAATATCACGGCTAAATTCTCGAAACTGCTCTCCACGTCCCTAGCCTCAACTGGGCCTAAACCTTCAACCAAGTTCACTGGGCGAATGAAAGCTCAACTGCAAACAGCAACGACTCTTCAGTGATCATGAAGTTATTGTCTCAAACTGTTGTGGAGTTAGGCTCCTATCTTTGCTGAAAAGCTTTCCAGTTCTCCGCAGCTCCCCTCAAAACATTCGCCATTGTTGTGAAGGCAAACTTGATCACAACCGTCTGAATCAATTTTTCTGACCACAATCGTAGTCTTGTCATGTGACTCACGCTATCCAATCAATTCTCACAGAATCTATATACCCGATCGGGTATATGAGCTTCTCATTGGTCAATTCCTACAATGGATGTCACCATTTGACCAGAGCCAACTTTCTTTCCTTCCTTATTTTTTTTCTTTTTATTATTTTTTTGGCTCTGGTACCCAGGGTACGAGGTGGCAAAAAGTGCCAAGAATGAATATTCCCGTGCAGCTTCATGAATGTCTCTTAGAATAGTCTAGGAGCTCTGGGCGTAACACAAATACCCATTTGATTTGCAGCGAAAACAGCATCAACTTGAAGTCGAGAATCTCTCCAACGTCTGCCAAACCTGCCTTCTGGAGCAAGGTTCAGCATGCCTGCCAAATCTTCTGAGCCTGAAGTTTTTGGAATTGGGGAGTCAATAAAACACCAATTCCGAGTCTTCTAAATCTATTAACCATGGTCTATAGTTTTCAGACTTGGTACCAATCAAACCATGGAGCACCGCGGACACCTTCAATCTGAACGAAGTGTTTATTCGATACTACTACCTTAACTGCGAGCGAAGCGAGCTATCGCTCGCTCCTCCGGAGAGGTAACTCGCTTCGCTCGCAGTTAAGGTAGTAGTATCGAATAAACATTTCGTTCAGATTAAAGGTGTCCGCGGTGCTCCATGATCAAACACACAATAAGAGCCAGAAAGCGATTTGATATCACTTATGTAATGTGCAAATTTGCTTGTAATATTAGAACCTTGAAGTGGACAAAAGCACTGATACGCCGCATGAAAACGTGATTCGGCCAAAACAATGCGGAAGTCAAATCCACCTTTTCATGGCTCCCCACAAAACAGTCACGTGATCTCAAAGTCCACAAATCTTATTGGTTTAGTTGAAAGCCTGGACAAGTTCGAAAAAGATCACAGACCAATCAGATTACTAGATTAGCCCGACACGTGACACATCAAGGGGAGAGGCCTGAAAAGATTGGTTGGATAAGGGCCTTCATTCATATCCTTAAACAATTATTGACATTTTATTGTCTCACTTCAAAGTTACATAAGAAGGGAGGGTTGCAAAATCAACGTTCTTTCCTGTCAATGTATTCCAAGTGCTGGACACAAGAAACCGACTCCGACAGCAGCCAACAAAAAGAAAAGGTAGTTTCTCATAGTCGAGCCCTCAAGCTGTCTGTGTAAGTTTAATTGACAGTGTTTATTCCTTCCTGTCCTCTTCCCAGTCAATACAAAAATAAAGTAGTTGGAAAAGGCCAACCACGGTCGTTCATACAATTTCATAGAATGTCCTTTTCTCCAACTTTTCAGTTGGCGAAAAGACCCCTTATTACGGGAATTTGCCTAAGGTAGCTCCTTTTTAAAGGAGTATTGCTTAGCCTTGAATTGATCTTTACCGTGCGATTGTCGGTTTTGTTGAGATGTTTGGGATTGTTGTACTTTGCTTGTATCTCTTTGGGGGGTTGTCTGCGAAATCCCGTGACACTTAAAGATGTGTTTTAGGATATTTTCTATGGTTCCCTTTTTCTAGATTCTTGGTGTTGGGATGGGATTCTTCTTCAAATATACCCCTCTCTCAGCAAAATCATGGATGGTGTCATATGTTCATGAACATTGCACCGAACCGGGATCCTCGATGGCCCGAGGGTCATTTCGAAACAAGTCTGTTTGAAGCCTATCTTATGACGAGCCAGATGCAAGGAACAAGGAAGGCACGAGATAGTAAAAACGAACCAACGCAATTTTGAAGAAAATTAGTTTCCTACTTTTGTAGCTATGTTAGAGCTTTTTTCCTGAAAACAGTTAAGATCACGTTATCAGCCAATCTGTAAATTTTAGCAACTCACACTGAGGTATATTTTACTGCGATTACCGGAAGAAGGGGGGAGGTTGTACTATAAGCCAGAAACCCTGACCGAAAGTAGCAAAAACCCAAACACCAGGAAGCGAAAAGCCCTAAACCAAACACTCCAACTCTGATAAAAAAATCTTCAAGTTTTGTCAATACAATAATATTTGATTATTTCCAGCATTTTTGCTGTCACCGACCCTCTGCACCTCGTTTAAGCATTCGAAAGCTGGTCTTTCAATCCCAATTTATATGAAATTCTTGAAACCCGAGCGTCAAAAATGGCCATACCCGCAACCCATGACACATCTGAAAATCCAAAAACCCTTGCGATATAAATGAAAACCCTGAAGGAGCCCTGCAAAACCAGAAAGCCTTGGATGACTTGGGAACATTAATGAATAAATGAAGGAGAAAGTTTGTAGAATTAGTTTGCTGACTGCATGCAATACGATAAAGTGTCATTCTTGCCTTTTTTGCACCCAGGGGGGTACTCCCTAACTTTCAATACAGGGGGTCCATGCCACTATTTCTTTGCTGACCCCTAAATATTATACTTGATGTTTTAGGGACCCCAAATATTGAGTTTAAGATTGTGAAGACCCGCATGAAATTCCATGATTGTTCCTTCTTTCAGATTTTTGGACCCCAAATATTGAATTTTTGTCCATGTTGTAATTCACAGACCCCAAATATTGATTTAACGTAAAATTTTAGACCCCAAATATTGACATGGACCCCCCCGTATTGAAAATTATAGAGTACCCCCCTGGGTTTTTGCATGGAATCCCGTTAGAAGGACGAAAGTCTAACTGCCTTCCCCTTGCAGTGATCCACCATCGTACAAACTTAGATCGAATTTTCGAAAATCCTTCCACAACACAACTTGTTGACAAGGATCCATTTTGTCAACTTACCGCACCTTGCAAAATAATCGAGATAAATCTAGTGGCTGGGAAGCAAATTACAAAATAACTTTTTGCACTTATCCAAATGATGGAACCAGAAATCCGTACCCTTAATGATTTACTGAAAAACAGAAGTTAAGCGTTGGTGAAAACTGAGTGTTTGCAGCGATTACAGGCGAGGAGAAATTTGTTGTAGACACCATCAAACAATTCGTTGAAACCACTTCCGCAGCCAAGAATCAAGCTTCGTCAAAACTTCGTTGTTTTCCTCTGTTGTAAATTCATAAAGAAGGCTTTCCTCTAAATTTTTTCCTCAAAGCTCTCTAATTTCACTTTGCTTGCTGTCGATCCCCAAGGGTGTAGTCTCTCTCATCTTGGGTGCCTCTGTTTCCGGAACTAATGTACAAGATTGAAAGGAAACTTAACCAAGGGGGTGTACCAATCGAAAAAATATCCACTTCCTTCATTGTTGGTGATAACCACAAGCAAATGGGCATACAGGGGAAACATTCACCGCTTGTTTTAGATTTTGCGTTGATTATCGGGTGTGATATTTTGTTTCCATGGAAACTCGCAAACAAAAGAAATTGATCTGGCCATGTTGGGAACTGCCCCATTTCAAGATGAAACTTTCGATTTAAGCAAACTATATGTCAAACTGATCCAAGTGAGTGAAGAATGGGATAAACTCTTCTGAATTCTTGTTCACTTAATTTTTTCAAATTCATTTTATGGAGAGAAATTTGCAAAAAGTTGAATCTCGAAAAAAAAATTAAAACTTTGCAAAGGTAGATCTATTTCCATTGCCAAGGAAAGACAAATTGACTAAAAGATTATCCCATTTTACATCTACTAAGGATCAAAATGAGGGGTAGTTTGTCTCAAGGCACCTTCAGTTGCGCAAATGGGGTGCCCACCAAGAAGCGTAAAAGTGCAAAAATTCTGTTTTTCAGGAAAGCAAGTTTGAAATCATCAATATGTTTTGCAGAACATATCTTACCTAAAACAACGACTTTTGGTTTCTTTTGTAGAAACAAAGTTAGGTTAATGAAAATTCAAGATAAGTAACCTACTTCAAGTATTACATTCACTTCAACCAAAAGCAAGGTTTACAGGTATTTGTGTAATGAATATAATGTTTATTGTTGGAAAGGTCTGGTGGTGCATTCCTCACACTTTGCAGCTACAACAGTCAAGTGGACAGGGTTCTACTCCAGAGCTCCACCACAGGAGCATCGTAACGAGGTGTCATGGACTTGATTAGGTGTTAGGTCTAATTTGATCTGTACCCAGTTTGAAGCAAATTGTAGCTGCAAACCACAATGAGGGCATGTGCAGTCTTTATAAACAGTTTCACCAGTCACGACTTCTAAACTGTAAGGTAGCAGTCAATATCCTAGTTGTTTGGGCACTTACTTTCTCAATTTCAATATTCAAATCATTCCAAGAGAACTTCATCATTTTTGCACAGGCAGAGACTATGGGTTCTGTTGGGATTCCTGTTCTCAGCTTTAGCGTGATTGCCTACAATTTAGTCAATGACTGGCTTTGTCTTCTTTGCCAGGTTTTCGTTCTTTCCGTGACCAACACATGGCATATTTTCATTCACTTCTTAGTTTTTATCATTTCTGCTTTGGTTTTCCTTGAATTTCGATATTTAAGAACTTGTGAATGAACCCAAGCAACTTTCAGACGACCGAGAAAGTCATGTTTGATCAGATCAGCTGAGGATGGTTCCCTTGTCTTGTTGGCTCTTGTGTTGAGCTGCATTGTAGGTGAATGCGACTGCATTTGTTGACCACACAACCGAACTTGCATTAAAAGTGGTTGTTGTTGTTGCTGTATGATCAAATATAATTTTGAAGCTAGCTTCCATGCTAACCAAAGATATTTCCATAGAATCCAAGGAATCCAAAGGAAACCTTCAAAGGAACCAAAATGCAAGAGTATGACATTACAAAATCGGATTGTATCACACTGCAAAATCGCAGCAATGATCTAGCACCACAGTACCTCACTGACCTATTCGTTAGGCTATCAGATTTCCACAAACTTAAAAATGATCTTGCAGTACCGCTAATGGGAACAGTAACTCACCAAAAGGCATTCTCTTACGGCTGGTGTAATCTGCATAACGCAGGCTGCATAATGCAGGTTGCAGGTCATGTTTTATGGCCAAGGGCTGCATGGCTGTACTATGGGGCCATCTTCTTGGTGACACTAAGCTTTTTAGTTTCAGGGGGTCTGGTTTCAAAGCTTACCCTTGGACGTCAAAAATTGCTGTTCTGTGATATAATATTAGTCAGAGTTTCTTATGGAGCATGGAATAAATTCGATAATTAAAAGAAAATTCCCCTTGAACAATCATAAAACATTCATGACAATACACAAGGTTATTGGGCATACCATTACAATTGCATCATGTTAGGTATGCATATTGAATATGATCAATAGAATGATGTTACTCATTGATTCCCCATTGATTTGACAACAATGGTTTGTGGTTATCAAAATCTGACTCAGAGGCAGTTAATCATTTGCAACTGAGCGATCTATTTCATGATAATGATTTCCTAATCCTGTGGCATGTTCTTTTCAAAGGAACAGTAGTTGTTACATACCAGTAATTTACGATTCCCCCTGACGGAGAAATGTTAGCCTTCCGTGGGTGACAGCCCCTCGGTACAGCCATACTGCCTTTGGCCATAAAACATAACCTGCAGCCTGCATTAAGCAACCTGCGTTATGCAGATTACACCAGCCGCATTCTCTTACTGTGGTACAAAAGTGTGGAACAAGTTTAACAATGATATCAAAGAGGCCCCCTCGGTATACTCTTTTAAATCAAGGTTGAGACATTGTTGGGGTACAAAAATCTTTAATTTTGTAGATAGCTTATTGTCGTCGGATGTATATATTTTATGTATGTAATTTATTTGTAAATAGTTTAGTAGATACTTTGATTTGAACAGGGCCAAATTGTAAGTCAATAACTTATTGACTTTGTACCCTGTATCAATATGTTTAATGTATAAAATATAAGCTACAACTACTTGATCTTGCACGTTGACTTTTTTATTATGCAGAATACTGTGTTTTCAAACATTGCAAAATATAACAATGATCAAGATCGGAAATGATCAATATAAGAAAGACGAAGATCTGGAATTCTTACCTCAGAATGGTGACAGCTAATTCTCTTGTTTCTTTAGAGTGATGTAAAATGGATATTGCAGTTGAAACAGAGAATTTCATTCGCATAGCTATACTGATAACTGATATCATTCCAAGGCATTTACGACAACTGTTCAAAGATGGATGGAATAAAAAGTTCCCACAGATTCCCTGGACTGAAGATGCAACGAGTGGCCAAAATTTTATGACAGAGATACAAAAGAGGAAAACGCAAATGAAAGACCAACAAGTAAAGATAAAGATTAAAAATGGTGACACAAACGACTGGGACTGCACAACACTTTTCTTTGCACTGTTGTACTCACGTGTTCCAATCATTGATGCTGCAAAGAAAACTTTTGTGGACAAAATACGTATCGTGCGAAATGGCTATTTTGGTCATGTAACATCATCGCAGTTGCCTAAGCAAGAATTTGACGATATTATTAGAGATCTGACGCAGATCTTTACAGCACTTGCTTTCAACACAAATGACATCACTGATTCTGCAACTAAAACGTTAGAAACTGTGGATTTTAAGAGTTTAAAAGAACAGCTTAAGGCAGAAAAAGAGCGCAATGATGAATTCCATGGGAGACTCGGTCTTCTGGAGAGAAGGGTAAGTTTAATTGGCCATGTCGAAAGCGCGGAAACCTTGCAAATGGCAGAAAATATGATCTTCACTCAAAACGGGATGAAAAGGGATTAAAAGGCAAATGCGTCTTCTATTTTTCTGAATAATGAACCTGGGAAACAACTTTTAGACAAAGAATTTCCACATTTTATTTTCTGTGCTTCTGATTTGAGAGCAATGAAAACTCAAAAATTTGGGAAGAAAAACGTGGAAATCAATGCTTTCTTTTATTTGCAGAATATTCCCAAATAAGGCAGGTAGCCTCTGTGACTCTTGTTAGTGGTATGAAGTACCTGCCTTAAGGTTTTGAATCGTCGGATTACTCCTTCTCTATTTGGAGCAAATAACATGATCTATGACAAACCGCAAAATCATTGCCACATAGCGTTTTCTCGTCTACCATTGCATCATATTTCGAAGTAGCTTGCATTGAAGTAGAACAGAATGATTTTACTTCATTCATTCTCTATTGATTTAATAGCAATGCTTCTGGGGTTATCAAAATCTAAGTCAGAGGCAGTTAATCATTTGCAAGGAAGAGATTTTGTCATGTTATTGATTTTCTTATCCAGTAGAATGTTTCTTCAAAGGAACATTGGTTTTTTCATGCCAAAGCGTTGCACTAGCATTGCAGTCCTCCTGACACAGCAACCCTTTGTGGGTTACAGCCCCTTTGTACAGCAATACAGTCCTTGCCCAGATCACATAACCTACAACCTGCATTATGCAACCTGTGTTATGCGATTCACACCAGCCGTTGACATTATCGATAGGGACGGTTTGATTGAATCCTGAAAGACTGAATCCTTCAGCGATTACAGTAATCTTCTCAAGAAACATTTCAGTTATTGACAGTTATAAATTCTCGTGTAAAATATTTTATCGCCGTTGGAAGTAGCTCAATTAATATCAATGTAAGTTTTTGGAGATTTTTTAGTAGGTTAGGTTTTTACTGTTTTCTTTTCTCTTTTTTCCATTTAATTTAATCAGGACACACGTTGATAACAGCATTACATGTTGAAGTGTCGATTTCTGTATAAAGATTCGTATTATTATTATTATTATTATCATCATTATTATTATTATTATTATTATTATTATTATTATTATTATTTGTCTTTTTCACAGGAGTGTTCTTATTTCCTGGTTCATTTGCCACGATAGCGGACCACACCCAGTGGTCTTTGGTATCTTGATATCACTTCTTTCCTTGGTCTTTACTTTATATCCAATACTTTACGTATTATTCTCACGTTCCAAGCAAACATGGTCTCTGTAACATCTCTACCGTAACATCCAATTCTAACTTTTCCAGCCATTTATCAAAATTCTTTGTCACTGTCCCTAATGCTCCAACAACTACTGGTATAACATCCACCTTTTTCATTTTCCATATTCTTGCAATTTCATACTTCAGGTCACTGTAATTTGTACATTTTTCCTCTTCTTTCTTTTCAATACGAGTGTCGAATGGGCAAGATGGGTCTATTAATTTACAACTTTTATTTTTCTTTTCAATCACAGTAATATCAGGTCTATTATGCTCCAACTGTTTATCAATCTGTAAAGGGAAGTCCCATAAAATCTTGCAATCCTCTGATTCAAGTACTCTATCCGGCTGATGCATGTACCATTTCTCGGCCTTTTCAAACCCCCACTTTTGGCACAGTTTCCAGTGAATTACCTTGGCTACATTGTCATACCTCAAATTCTTATACTCCTTCTGTATCATTATTATTATTTATTTGACTGTTTCTCACGGCTAATGTTTGATCTTGCTTTGAGCCGGTTATTTTCAATTGCTACCGGGCCACAACCAGTAGCCTAGGGTAACAACTGTTTGTTTGTCGATGTCTTCTGTGTCTTTTAACTACTGCTGGTAGTCCAAAACCTTTCTCAGTACACGGGCTGTTCCAAGTAGGCAAGTTTTCTGAAGTGGTTCGATACCTGGTGCAAAGTCTGTCTTTGATAGATAATTCTCAAGATTTTTTGTCACAATGCCAAGAGCACTAATAACGACCGGGATAATTATGACTGTCTTCACTTGGTTCCTCCAGCACTTCAAGATCTCATATTTTAGGTCTGTGTACACTTCTATTTTTTCTTTCTCTTTTCGCTCTATTCTGGTGTCAAAAGGACACGCCACGTCTATTAACATACAGGTTCTCTTCTTTTTATTTACAATGGCAATGTCTGGTCGGTTGTGTTCCAGCTTCTCATCAGTCTGAATCGGAAAATCCCACAATACCTTTACTTCATCGTTCTCTAGAACCCTCATCCCCTTAGTGATTACGTGCTCATAGCTTTTTTCTGTACAAGGAAATCCATATTGTTGGCACAAGCTCCAGTGCAGCATGGCAGCCACTTTATCATGTCGACATTTCTTATATTCATTCTGGGCCAGCTGTTTACATTCAGGAACTATATGCGCAACTGTTTCGTCCCTCTCTCCGCACAACCTTCATTTGTCTTGGACATCTCTCTTGTCTATATTTTTCATTATCCACCTGGTTCTTAATGCTTGATCTTGCGCTGCTAGCAGCAGTCCTTCCGTTTCTTTCTTAAGGTAGCCTTTCCGCAACCATAACCAGCTATTCTTGTTATCACGCACATCACTTGTTTCCTTGATAAACTTTGAATGCAGGGTCTTTTCTTCAAATGCTGCCTTATGCTTCTTTACAACCTCATCCTTCATTTTCTTTGGGTCTTCACTGTCATCAAATAGGTCTTCTCTGACAACCTCTGCGAGTAACGTTTCTTCTTTATCCTTTATGTAGAAGCCCATACTGTTTTCTTCTATTTTGACCACGTCTTGTACACTTAACAATCCTCTGCCACCTTCTTTTCTTTTTCTTTTCTTTTCTTTTCTTTGGGTCTTCACTGTCATCAAATAGGCCTTCTCTGACAACCTCTGCGAGTAACGTTTCTTCTTTATCCTTTATGTAGAAGCCCATACTGTTTTCTTCTATTTTGACCACGTCTTGTACACTTAACAATCCCCTGCCACCTTCTTTTCTTTTCCAGTAAAGTCTGTCTACATCTCCTTGCGGATTATTATTATTATTATTATTATTATTATTATTATTATTATTATTATTATTATTATTATTATTATTATTATCATTATTATTATATTATTATTATTGTTTTATGACTGCTATTCTTTAAGTAAGAGTGCGAGTAAAGATTTTAAGGCAGCATCTTTGATTTTGGCATAGAATGGTCATCCTTCACATTGGCCATAATGAAATTAAGGTATGCCCCCATCGTTTCTTTTTCAGCTTAACATAATCTGAAGAACGATCATTGGGTAAAAGTAGGGGCCAACAGCCCAGTCCCCCCGTGGCCACGCAAAAAACTACATTCTAAAGTTGTCCAATTTGGCTATAAGAACCAGTCCATTGGCTTCATTTTATCAGAACACAGGCTGGCTTGCAACATTGTGTGATTTGTATGCGGATATTTAACGATGGAATAAAATCTACGCATGAATGGATGAAAAGAGAACTTCTCCTTGAAGATTTGGAATCTAGATCAGGGGTGGCGCCAGAAATCTTCCAACAGGTGATAGAACTTGTGACGGCTGGCTTGTAACATTGTGTGATTTTGTATGCGGATATTTAATGATGGAATAAATCTCTGCATGAATGGATGAACAGAGAACTACTCCTTGTAGATTTGGAATCTAGATCAGAGGTTGTTCCAGAGATCTTCCGACATGGGCCACAACTTCTGACGGCTGGCTTGTAACATTGTGTGATCTTGTATGCGGATTTTTAATGATGGAATAAAATCTCCGCTTGAATGGATGAAGAGAGAACTTCTCCTTGTAGATTTGGAATCTAGATCACAGGTGGTTCCAGAAATCTTCCGACAAGGACCACAACTTCTGACGGCTGGCTTGTAACATTGTGTGATCTTGTACGCGGATTTTTAATGATGGAATAAAATCTCCGCATAAATGGATGAAGAGAGAGCTTCTCCTTGTAGATTTGGAATCTAGATCAGAGGTGGTTCCAGAAATCTTCCGACAAGGACCACAACTTCTGACGGCTGGCTTGTAACATTGTGTGATTTTGTATGCGGATATTTAATGATGGAATAAATCTCTGCATGAATGGATGACCAGAGAACTACTCCTTGTAGATTTGGAATCTAGATCAGAGGTTGTTCCAGAAATCTTTCGACATGGGCCACAACTTCTGACGGCTGGCTTGTAACATTGTGTGATCTTGTATGCGGATTTTTAATGATGGAATAAAATCTCCGCTTGAATGGATGAAGAGAGAACTTCTCCTTGTAGATTTGGAATCTAGATCACAGGTGGTTCCAGAAATCTTCCGGCAAGGACCACAACTTCTGACGGCTGGCTTGTAACATTGTGTGATCTTGTACGCGGATTTTTAATGATGGAATAAAATCTCCGCATAAATGGATGAAGAGAGAACTTCTCCTTGTAGATTTGAAATCGAGATCAGAGGTGGTTCCAGAAATCTTCCGACATGGGCCACAACTTCTGACGGCTGGCTTGTAACATTGTGTGATCTTGTATGAGGATTTTTAATGATGGAATAAAATCTCAGCTTGAATGGATGAAGAGAGAACTTCTCCTTGTAGACTTGGTATCCAGATCAGAGGTGGTTCCAGAAATCTTCCGACAGGGACCACAACTTCTGACGATGGAGGAGGGAGGGCTAAAGAAACATTCCTGTATGTCATTTTGCCAAAGCCTGAATCTCCTCCGACAACGGGCAGGGTGTTTCCAACGGGAGGGCTATATCCTCATAGCCTCCACTTGGCGCCATAACTGAATGTTAATTAATCACAAACTTATGCATGAGTGTTAGTTGTATCTTGATGAAAAGTGCAAAATTACTTTAAAGGAAATGAATCAGCATAAGTAGCGAAGGTATACCCTATCTGTCCAAATCTACTGACAACGCATTTGAAAATGAGGATCTTTATTGGCCAGTTCTGTATTGATCACATGAAATTGTGTGTTGTTGTGTTGTTTGTTTAGTTCAGAAACGATGCAACGATTAGCTGATACTTGGAAAATTCAAAAGGTGCTGGTCAAGACATATGGGGCATTTACGTCTCCATTGTCTTTACGTACAAGCAATATAATCTCCTGCACCTGAGGATGATAAAAACAGCCCCTTGGGACACAAGTGCAGCTCCAAAGGTGCTTATATAAATGAAAAGGCAAACAAATAGAAACGCATTTAATGTGTGTATCAAATAGTATGCACATGCTAGCGAACCTGAGATTACAAAAATACAAGCAGCTAAGCAAATTTGTTCACCTTTTTCTCATACAAAATAACAAAGAAATCTTTGAGCTACCGACAAAAACGTTTACTGAAATAGGGCTAGCAGTGTTATTTACTTGAAATTTCTTTATGTTAGCAGGCAAGCATTTTCATGGAAAATGTTGTTTTCTGTTGCTAACTTTCACGTTATCTGGCGGTTGCTGCTGCTAGCTTCACGTCCTATTTTTGAAATTTTTCGACAGGTCGATGACATTGAAGTAGTAACTGTTGAACAAGGTGCTGCCATAGGTCAACATACGGAAGCCTTGTCGCAACTTTCGGCAGAGTTTTCTGATTTGAAAGTGAAGAGCCGTGGACACTCAACATCAGTCACCATGCATGAGGAACAGAGCAGACAACACTCTGAAGCCATAGCAGACCTTAGCCAGCAAGTGGTTTGTAGCGATTTTTAATTTTGTTTACATAGAATAGTATAGTAGCATTTTGACCCCGATGATCTTTAGATCACACATATTTGTTTATTTGTTTAAATTCTTTGTATATTAAAGCTTTGTGAAGTACCAGCTGCATGAGAGAAAAGTTTGCAATTTGGCAGGCAACAATGAATGACATAATAACCTAATTTTGAAAAAATTGATTTCATGATTTGTGCTGATTTATGCCACAATCATTCTTGAGGTAGATGAATTTCCAATAACTTTAAAAAGGAGGTGAGTTGATAGTCCTGGACCTAGGGAATGCATAATTCATGATCAGCTACTTGTTTCCTTTACCAGTTAAGCAATGTTTTTCCATGAGAAAATTTGGATGTTTTTTTTATTTGAATGAGACATTTCATGGATAAGAGTACTTGGTCCTTTTACATGTTTTAAGTGCTGACACAATTCGCTAGGTGATTGTTGATAGATTAAGCAAATTGCAAATGTGTTAGATTGATTATATATTCCTCTGGAAGTAGGCATTGTGCGATCGAAAGAGAGACTAGCATGAATGTGGTTCTCTCATCAGTTCCTAAATAACTGCAAAACATTGTTATATAACTGGATTGCAATTTTTTATCAAAAGTTCCTGTTCAACATTTTTAGATTAAAGGACAAGTCTAGGGTTGTGATAATTATTGATTATTCAAGATATTACACTGTTGTGAATGGTGACTTGTACCTTTCTGAAATTTTTCTCGTCCAATCTGCGAAACTACATATTTCATTCTGCTAAGAAGTGCGAAATGAGGTCATTTTACATGACATCACTTCACGTTGACCTGATTGAGGCTGCCAAATGTGTTGATATTATACAACCCATATTGCTAGTCTCCGCATCACGCCCTCGCACACTCGTAAAAAATACAAAATGGCGACGATATTTGGCCTAAGTTACGACGATTCATTAACCAATTTATGAAAGCAGTACGCATCAAAACTGACAGAGAACTAACGACTGGTTTTCAGCAGGTTCCTGTTTAATATTACCAACCCTGGACTTGTCCTTTAAGCATCTATTGTCCAATTAGCAAGCACTTCTTTTCCTTACGTCTTTTCTGGCTAATGTATATACTTTAATTTTTGCAAGTAATCCAATTCTTTTCTGGTCCAATTCAATCCAATACATAGACATAGATTTTGGAGATCTTCTCTCCACATGACAATTTCATTAAATTGATAATTCTTTCTCCTTAGAAATTTCGCAGACACGAGGAGTTTGATGCCTCAGCCAAAGCAGGTACAAAACATTATTCAGTCATAACATATTTAAGCAATAGAATAAATTGAGAAAGGTCTAGTTTCTACCTTTCATGTAAGAAAGAAAAACTGCTTTTAGAGCCCGTTACATGATTCTGTGAAAACGGCAGAATTTTATTCCAACTTGCAAAATGAGCTCCCGTTTACATGATGCTGGTAGAACTTGAAAACGGCATGAAAATGTCCCGTTTTGGCCCCCAGTTGACGTGATACCGGTAGAATTTTATTCATATTTCATAGACAATAACAACTGACTTCAATAATCAATCAAGAAATAACAACTGACTTCAATAATCAATCAAGATACATAAATCAACTACAACAATAAGGACAATAGAGGGAAATTAAAAATATTATCCTCGTGAAGAAAAGGGCGCAAAGTTCTACCGGCAAAGTGCGCTTACACAATGCCAGCAAAATGTTGAAAATGGCAGAACTACAAACTCCTTTTTGCTCACCGAAACAAAATTCTGCCGCCGAAATCGTGTAAACGGGAGGCCAAAACGGTACTTTTTCATACCCTTTTCACATTTTACCGGCATCGTGTAAGCGTGGTGTTAAAGTACTGCAGGGAGCTGCATGATTAAAATGATTCCATGTTTTTCTAGAGTTTTTTTTCCTTATAGAATCGGTGCACGTAAGAGAGATAGATATTGCAATAATCACAATGCCATTGAATGTTTTGATATCATTATTATAGGGCTACTTAGGGTTAAAATTATTAGGTGTTGAGTGGGGCGGAATGTATCAGGAGTTTTGTAATGTATCAGGAGAGGGGTAGATATTGCAATAATCACCCTGTCATTGAATGTTTTGATATCATTATTAGGGTTACTTAGGATTAACATTATGAGGTGTTGGGGCGGTATGAATCATGAGTTTTGTCCGCATAAGTTGATGAACTTTCCCGGTTACATTGAAAAAAAGATTATTTAAATCGACAGTTGATTCAAAGAAGTCATCGCAGATCCCACGTTTTGGCTATCTCTAAAATATGGAATATGGAATGATGGAATGGAATGATTGAATGGAATAATGGAATGGAATGATGGAATGGAATGATGGAATGGTTAGTATGGAATGGTCAAATATTTCAAAATTTTCCATCATTTTCCATCAATACCTTCTTAAATGTATGTAAGGAGTGGTTTCGCATATGCTCCAAAGAGAAACCAGAACTTTTTATGAAAATTCAGAGAATTTTGGGGCCATTCCATGTTTTAGAGATTCTCTAAAACATGGAATGGTCAAATATTTTCAAAATCTTTCATCAGTTTCCTGCAATACCTCCTTAAATGTATGTAAGGAGTGGTTTCGCATATGCTCCAACGAGAAACCAGAACTTTTTATGAAAATTCAGAGAATTATGGGGCCATTCCATGTTTTAGAGATTCTCTAAAACATGGAATGGTCAAATATTTTCAAAATCTTTCATCAATGTCCTGCAATACCTCCTTAAATGTATGTAAGGAAAGGTTTCGCATATGCTCCAACAAGAAACCAGAACTTTTTATGAAAATTCAGAGAATTATGGGGCCATTCCATGTTTTAGAGATTCTCTAAAACATGGAATGGTCAAATATTTTCAAAATCTTTCATCAATTTCCTGCAATACCTCCGTAAATGTATGTAAGGAAAGGTTTCGCATATGCTCCAACAAGAAACCAGAACTTTATATGAAAATTCAGAGAATTATGGGGCCATTCCATGTTTTAGAGATTCTCTAAGGTATGGAATGGTCAAATATTTTCAAAATCTTTCATCATTTTCCTGCAACACCTCCTTAAATGTATGTAAGGAAAGGTTTCGCATATGCTCCAACAAGAAACCAGAACTTTATATGAAAATTCAGAGAATTATGGGGCCATTCCATGTTTTAGAGATTCTCTAAAATATGGAATGGTCAAATATTTTCAAAATCTTTCATCATTTTCCTGCAACACCTCCTTAAATGTATGTAAGGAACGGTTTCGCATATGCTCCAACTAGAAACCAGAACTTTATATGAAAATTCAGAGAATTATGGGGCCATTCCATGTTTTAGAGATTCTCTAAAATATGGAATGGTCAAATATTTTCAAAATCTTTCATCATTTTCCTGCAACACCTCCTTAAATGCATGTAAGGAAAGGTTTCGCATATGCTACAACGAGAAACCAGAACTTTATATGAAAATTCAGAGAATTATGGGGCCATTCCATGTTTTAGAGATTCTCTAAAATATGGAATGGTCAAATATTTTCAAAATCTTTCATCATTTTCCTGCAACACCTCCTTAAATGTATGTAAGGAACGGTTTCGCATATGCTCCAACTAGAAACCAGAACTTTATATGAAAATTCAGAGAATTATGGGGCCATTCCATGTTTTAGAGATTCTCTAAAATATGGAATGGTCAAATATTTTCAAAATCTTTCATCATTTTCCTGCAACACCTCCTTAAATGTATGTAAGGAAAGGTTTCGCATATGCTACAACGAGAAACCAGAACTTTATATGAAAATTCAGAGAATTATGGGGCCATTCCATGTTTTAGAGATTCTCTAAAATATGGAATGGTCAAATATTTTCAAAATCTTTCATCATTTTCCTGCAACACCTCCTTAAATGTATGTAAGGAAAGGTTTCGCATATGCTCCAACAAGAAACCAGAACTTTATATGAAAATTCAGAGAATTATGGGGCCATTCCATGTTTTAGAGATTCTCTAAAATATGGAATGGTCAAATATTTTCAAAATCTTTCATCATTTTCCTGCAACACCTCCTTAAATGTATGTAAGGAACGGTTTCGCATATGCTCCAACTAGAAACCAGAACTTTATATGAAAATTCAGAGAATTATGGGGCCATTCCATGTTTTAGAGATTCTCTAAAATATGGAATGGTCAAATATTTTCAAAATCTTTCATCATTTTCCTGCAACACCTCTTTAAATGTATGTAAGGAAAGGTTTCGCATATGCTACAACGAGAAACCAGAACTTTATATGAAAATTCAGAGAATTATGGGGCCATTCCATGTTTTAGAGATTCTCTAAAATATGGAATGGTCAAATATTTTCAAAATCTTTCATCATTTTCCTGCAACACCTCCTTAAATGTATGTAAGGAACGGTTTCGCATATGCTCCAACTAGAAACCAGAACTTTATATGAAAATTCAGAGAATTATGGGGCCATTCCATGTTTTAGAGATTCTCTAAAATATGGAATGGTCAAATATTTTCAAAATCTTTCATCATTTTCCTGCAACACCTCCTTAAATGTATGTAAGGAAAGGTTTCGCATATGCTACAACGAGAAACCAGAACTTTATATGAAAATTCAGAGAATTATGGGGCCATTCCATGTTTTAGAGATTCTCTAAAATATGGAATGGTCAAATATTTTCAAAATCTTTCATCATTTTCCTGCAACACCTCCTTAAATGTATGTAAGGAAAGGTTTCGCATATGCTCCAACAAGAAACCAGAACTTTATATGAAAATTCAGAGAATTATGGGGCCATTCCATGTTTTAGAGATTCTCTAAAATATGGAATGATCAAATATTTTCAAAATCTTTCATCATTTTCCTGCAACACCTCCTTAAATGTATGTAAGGAACGGTTTCGCATATGCTCCAACTAGAAACCAGAACTTTATATGAAAATTCAGAGAATTATGGGGCCATTCCATGTTTTAGAGATTCTCTAAAATATGGAATGGTCAAATATTTTCAAAATCTTTCATCATTTTCCTGCAACACCTCCTTAAATGTATGTAAGGAGTGGTTTCGCATATGCCCCAACAAGAAACCAGAACTTTTTATGAAAATTCAGAGAATTATGGGGCCATTCCATGTTTTAGAGATTCTCTAAAACATGGAATGGTCAAATATTTTCAAAATCTTTCATCATTTTCCTGCAACACCTCCTTAAATGTATGTAAGGAACGGTTTCGCATATGCTCCAACAAGAAACCAGAACTTTATATGAAAATTCAGAGAATTATGGGGCCATTCCATGTTTTAGAGATTCTCTAAAATATGGAATGGTCAAATATTTTCAAAATCTTTCATCATTTTCCTGCAACACCTCCTTAAATGTATGTAAGGAGTGGTTTCGCATATGCCCCAACAAGAAACCAGAACTTTTTATGAAAATTCAGAGAATTATGGGGCCATTCCATGTTTTAGAGATTCTCTAAAACATGGAATGGTCAAATATTTTCAAAATCTTTCATCATTTTCCTGCAACACCTCCTTAAATGTATGTAAGGAACGGTTTCGCATATGCTCAAGCAAGAAACCAGAGCTTTGTGTGAGAATTCAGAAAGAACTATGAGGCCATTCCATGTTTCAGATCTTTTGAAATAGATTTATGTGTCAAGATCTATCCATTGAATTTTAAAGATTGATATATTGGCTGAAATTAATTGTTTCTATCCACTGTGGCTTTATTATCTTGACAACTTTTTGATAGATCAGGATCAATTACAATAAAAATCAGGCCCTGTGATGATGCCTTTTCACACCTTGATTGCGTGAAACTATTAAGAGAAGCAGCAACGATAAAAAGAAGCATGTCATTCTTCATTAAATCTGTAACAGAACTTCATAACCAGGTTTACTCCATACGTATGTTAATAAAACACATGATCGATAAGAGTTTCAATGCAATACTATATAATTATTGTGACTACTGGTATCATATATGAACAAGAATTCAAAATATAGCACACTTACCGTGCACATAAGTCGTAACTTTTATGGCTATCATCATCGAATTCGGAAGAATATCATTTCAGACTTTGAAAGATTTCTTTTTTTTCAATTCAGGAAAAGCATGGTACAAAACCACGACCTCTTTCCCAATTATATTTTGTTCGCAAATATCTCTAAAATTCTAAAATTCTAAAGTTCGAGAATCTCTAAAACATGGAATGGCCCCATAATTCTCTGAATTTTCATAAAAAGTTCTGCTTTCTCGTTGGAGCATATGCGAAACCTTTCCTTACATACATTTAAGGAGGTATTGATGGAAAATGATGGAAAATTTTGAAATATTTGACCATTCCATGTTTTAGAGAATCTCTAAAACATGGAATGGCCCCATAATTCTCTGAATTTTCATAAAAAGTTCTGGTTTCTTGTTGGGGCATATGCGAAACCACTCCTTACATACATTTAAGGAGGTGTTGCAGGAAAATGATGAAAGATTTTGAAACTATTTGACCATTCCATATTTTAGAGAATCTCTAAAACATGGAATGGCCCCATAATTCTCTGAATTTTCATACAAACTTCTGGTTTCTTGTTGGGGCACATGCGAAACCACTCCTTACATACATTTAAGGAGGTATTGCAGGAAACTGATGGAAGATTTTGAAAATATTTGACCATTCCATATTTTAGAGAATCTCTAAAACATGGAATGGCCCCATAATTCTCTGAATTTTCATAAAAAGTTCTGGTTTCTCGTTGGAGCATATGCGAAACCACTCCTTACATACATTTAAGGAAGTATTGATGGAAAATGATGGAAAATTTTGAAATATTTGATCATTCCATACTAACCATTCCATCATTCCATTCCATTATTCCATTCCATCATTCTATTCCATTATTCCATTCCATCATTCCATTCCATTATTCCATTCCATCATTCCATATTCCATATTTTAGAGATAGCCCCCACGTTTTATATTCAGTCTCAACACATTGTACATGCTATTTACGAAGTAAACTGGGTACATGTATAGTAATGAGGTGATGTAAAGCAACAACTCATTCACTCATATGGCACGCGAAAATCACAAAAACCTGATAAACCTAGTTTATCACTGATAAACTGGGATTATCAACGGCCAGGTCCATAACGCGGAACTCGCGGAAATCGCGGAAACCGCGGAACAGGATTCTTCCGCGAGACTGAGTTCCGCGTTATTCACTGGCGTATTAGGCAAAAGTCCATAACGCAGAACTCGCGGAAATTTTTCAAGCACTGAAAATAACGTTATTCAAAAGCATCCTTGTGGATCTTAAGAAAACTTTTAGAAACAGTATATTTGAGTGATTTTAAGGGTTGGCCTGCTATGGGCCTAACATGGGTAAGTCATTTGGCTTAGGCCCATCGAGGTCAATGGTCTAACGACAACAAGGTTGATCTTGTGGCCGTAAATTCAGAAGTACTGACAGGCTGTCTCCCTTTAACTTATCACAGAAGGTTGTATGTATCGAATATGTAACCAAACATCCAAAATCCATCTGTTCTTCGTTAAAACATAGCTGAGGAAATTTTCGAAAAATTTCCGCGAGATTGAGTTCCGCGTTATTCACTGGCGTATTAGGCAAAAGTCCATAACGCGGAATTGAAAAACGCGGAAATTTTTCAAGCACTGAAAATCTATCGTTATTTATTCAAAAGCATCCTTCTAGATCTTCGGACAACTTTTAGAAACAGTATATTTGTGTGATTTTAAGGTTTGGCCTGCTATGGGCCTAAAATGGGTAAGTCATTTGGCTTAGGCCCATCGAGGTCAATGGTCTGACGGTAGCAAGGTTGATCCTGTGGCCGTAAATTGATTTGATTTGATTTTAAATTGTTTAGGCACGGTGGCCACGTCATTCAAAGGACTGATTTACAGTGGGCCGTGCAAATAAATACAAAGCTAACAAAAGCATACATAACTAAAAAACGCTATTTACAAAATTTTCTTATAATCAAATTAAAATGATGCTAACTATAACATGAAAGAGAGAATCAGCATTCGGTGTTGGCATTGTTGATACGTTTTTTGAATATTTCATAAGATTTTGATGATTTTACTTCAACCGAAAGATCGTTCCATAATTTAGCACCCTTATATGAAAAGCATTTCTGGCCGAAAGCCGATTTGCGACGAGGAACGGCCAAATCTGTTTTAGTATTGCGAAGTTCTCTCTTGCATGTATCGGACAGCCTGACAAACATTTCTGTAAGGTAAATGGGAGCTTGGTTGTTTACCGATTTGTACACCATCTTCAAGGTTTCTGATTCGATAAGTTCATTGATGGTGGGCCAACCAAGCTTTTGATAATGGGTAAGGCAGAAGCATCGCAAGCACTGTTTGTGACGATTCTCGCCGCCCTATTTTGGAGTTTTTGCAGCCTATTGATAGCATTGATGCCGGCAACTCCCCATACCGGGCAGCTGTATCTGAAGTATGGTTCCACCAAACTTCTGTACATTTTTTGTACAGTAACAATGGGCAGATACTTTTTGGAAAAACGTAACATCCCTAATCCACGTGAAACTTTTTTCGTCACTGCTGAAATTTGTTCGTCCCAGCTCAGATGTTTATCAACAATTACCCCAAGGTATTTTATATTTTCTACTATGGAAACATTCTCCTAGCCTACTACGAAAGAGGGCTTTGCTACAGGCGTACTGACAGGCTGTCTCCCTTTCACTCATCACAGAAGGTTGTATGTATCGAATATGTAACCAAACATCCAAAATCCAACGGTTTTTCGTGTTGTTTTTGGGATGAATTTTGGATGTTTGGTTACATATTCGATACATACAACCTTCTCTGATGAGTTAAAGGGAGACAGCCTGTCAGTACTTCTGAATTTACGGCCACAAGATCAACCTTGTTGTCGTTAGAACATTGACCTCGATGGGCCTAAGCCAAATGACTTACCCATGTTAGGCCCATAGCAGGCCAACCCTTAAAATCACTCAAATATACTGTTTCTAAAAGTTGTCCGAAGATCTAGAAGGATGCTTTTGAATAAATAACGATAGATTTTCAGTGCTTGAAAAATTTCCGCGTTTTTCAATTCCGCGTTATGGACTTTTGCCTAATACGCCAGTGAATAACGCGGAACTCAACCTCGCGGAAATTTTTCGAAAATTTCCTCAGCTATGTTTTAACGAAGAACAGATGGATTTTGGATGTTTGGTTACATATTCGATAAATACAACCTTCTGTGATGAGTTAAAGGGAGACAGCCTGTCAGTACTTCTGAATTTACGGCCAAAAGATCAACCTTGTTGTCGTTAGACCATTGACCTCAATGGGCCTTAGCCTGCATGCAGACTTTACTATTGTGGAGGAGTTTAAGGGCGAAAAGGAAAAGGTAAAGTCTGCGCATTCACTCCAACTTTTCCGTTCCAGAGATAAATCCTATCCCCCGTCCTTATTGTATAAGGACAAAATCACGTTCGGTCTTTGATTTCGCAAAAGTATTGTTCTCGATAACCTTGCATCTGATTGGTTAGAACTAGGACAATAGGCTATTTGGATTTGCGTGCTATCGTCATAGTTCTAACCAATTAGATGCAAGGTTAGTGAGAACAATACTTTTTAAAAATCAAAGATCGAACGTGATTGGTCCTTATACAATGAAGACGGGGGATAAGATTTATCTCTGGAACGGAAAAGTTGGAGTGAATGCGCAGACTTTACCTTTTCCTTTCGCCCTTAAATTCCTCAACAATAGTAAAGTCTGCACGCAGGCTAGATGGGCCTAAGCCAAATGACTTACCCATGTTAGGCCCATAGCAGGCCAACCCTTAAAATCACTCAAATATACTGTTTCTAAAAGTTTTCCTAAGATCCAGAAGGATGCTTTTGAATAAATGACGTTATTTTCAGTGCTTCAAAAGTTTCCGCGAGTTCCGCGTTATGGACTTTTGCCTAATACGCCAGTGAATAACGCGGAAATCAATCTCGCGGAAGAATCCTGTTCCGCGGTTTCCGCGATTTCCGCGTTATGGACCTGGCCGATTATCAACATTTTTTTGATAAACTGGGTTTATCAAAGTGATATACTCAATTTATCAACGACGAATTTGATAAAGTAGGATTATCAACTGATAAACTAGGTTTATCAAATTCCATTGTTTATGAGCGTGCCATTCAGTCCCGCTACCCACGTGTAATCAAATATACTGTAGGCCTAGGCCTAGCATGTTTTGGTGTGTTTCATTGGAACCAGAACATTTTCTTTTCCGGTCTTTTATTTGGTATTGCATGTGAAGAAGGGAATCGATGGCAGATATTGCGTTTAAAAGCAAACTTTGACAATCGTCATCGTCGCCAAAAACCGTTCATCATGATAACATCTTCCATTTTGACTTTCTCTGCTCAGCTTTGAGCGCCAAATCATAAATGCGCACCCGCGTTCAAAACGCGTCTTGTTCACGAACAATAGATATAGAATAATCTCATAAACAATGGAATTTGATAAACCTAGTTTATCAGTTGATAATCCTACTTTTATCAAATTTGCCGTTGATAAATTGAGTTTATCAATTGGATAAACCCAGTTTATCAAGAAAATATTGATAATCCCAGTTTATCAGTCGATAAACCTAGTTTATCGCGATAAACCTAATTTATCAAAGTGATAAACCTAGTTTATCAGTGATTAACTAGGTTTATCAGGTTTTTGTTATTTTCGCGTGCCATACACTCAGTAGCTTGTCAACGTGCTTCAACATTATTCAGACAGGAAGAATAGAGCAAAGAATCTAACATAGATCATAAACTTATCCCAATTGAAATCAGTCTCTTGGTGCATTTGCTAAAACAAGCAACTCACTCACTCAGTAGCTTATCAACATGCTTCAACATTATTCAGACAGGAAGAATAGAGCCAAGAATCTAACATAGATCATAAACTTATCCCAATTGAAATCAGTCTCTTGATGCACTTGCTAAAACAAGCAACTCACTCACTAAGTAGCTTATCAACATGCTTCAACATTATTCAGACAGGAAGAATAGAGCAAAGAATCTAACATAGATCATAAACTTATCCCAATTGAAATCAGTCTCTTGATGCACTTGCTAAAACAAGCAACTCACTCACTAAGTAGCTTATCAACATGCTTCAACATTATTCAGACAGGAAGAATAGAGCCAAGAATCTAACATAGATCATAAACTTATCCCAATTGAAATCGGTCTCTTGATGCATTTGCTAAAACAAGCAACTCACTCACTAAGTAGCTTATCAACATGCTTCAACATTATTCAGACAGGAAGAATGAGAGCCAAGAATCTAACATAGATCATAAACTTATCCCAATTGAAATCAGTCTCTTGATGCATTTGCTAAAACAAGCAACTCACTCACTAAGTAGCTTATCAACATGCTTCAACATTATTCAGACAGGAAGAATAAGAGCCAAGAATCTAACATAGATCATAAACTTATCCCAATTGAAATCAGTCTCTTGATGCACTTGCTAAAACAAGCAACTCACTCACTAAGTAGCTTATCAACATGCTTCAACATTATTCAGACAGGAAGAATAGAGCCAAGAATCTAACATAGATCATAAACTTATCCCAATTGAAATCAGTCTCTTGATGCATTTGCTAAAACAACCAACTCACTCACTCAGTAGCTTATCAACATGCTTCAACATTATTCAGACAGGAAGAATAGAGTCCAGAGTCTAACATATATCATAAACTTATCCCAATTGAAATCAGTCTCTTGATGCATTTGCTAAAACAACCAACTCTCTCACTCAGTAGCTTATCAACATGCTTCAACATTATTCAGACAGGAAGAATAGAGCCAAGAATGTAACATAGATCATAAACTTATCCCAATTGAAATCAGTCTGTTGATGCATTTGCTAAAACAAACAACTCACTCACTCACTCAGTAGCTTATCAACATGCTTCAACATTATTCAGACAGGAAGAATAGAGCCAAGAATCTAACATAGATCATAGACTTATCCCAATTGAAATCAGTCTGTTGATGCATTTGCTAAAACAAGCAACTCACTCACTCAGTAGCTTATCAACATGCTTCAACATTAGTCAGACAGGAAGAATAGAGCCAAGAATCTAACATAGATCATAAACTTATCCCAATTGAAATCAGTCTCTTGATGCATTTGCTAAAACAACCAACTCACTCATCGAGTAGCTTATCAACATGCTTCAACATTATTCAGACAGGAAGAATAAGAGCCAAGAATCTAACATAGATCATAAACATATCCCAATTGAAATCAGTCTCTTGATGCATTTGCTAAAACAACCAACTCACGCATCTAGTAGCTTATCAAAATGCTTCAACATTATTCAGACAGGAACAATAAGAGTCAAGAATCTAACATAGATCATAAACCTATCCCAATTGAAGTCAGTCTCTTGATGCATTTGCAAAAACAACCAACTCACTCACTCAGTAGCTTATCAACATGCTTCAACATTATTCAGACAGGAAGAATAGAGCCAAGAATCTAACATAGATCATAAACTTATCCCAATTGAAATCAGTCTGTTGATGCATTTGCTAAAACAAGCAACTCACTCACTAAGTAGCTTATCAACATGCTTCAACATTATTCAGACAGGAAGAATAGAGCAAAGAATCTAACATAGATCATAAACTTATCCCAATTGAAATCAGTCTCTTGATGCATTTGCTAAAACAACCAACTCACTCACTCAGTAGCTTATCAACATGCTTCAACATTATTCAGACAGGAAGAATAGAGCCAAGAATCTAACATAGATCATAGACTTATCCCAATTGAAATCAGTCTGTTGATGCATTTGCTAAAACAAACAACTCACTCACTCAGTAGCTTATCAACGTGCTTCAACATTATTCAGACAGGAAGAATAGAGACCAGAGTCTAACTTACATCATAGACCTATCCCAATTGAAATCAGTCTCTTGGTGCATTTGCTAAAACAAGCAACTCACTCACTCAGTAGCTTATCAACATGCTTCAACATTATTCAGACAGGAAGAATAGAGCCAAGAATCTAACATAGATCATAAACTTATCCCAATTGAAATCAGTCTGTTGATGCATTTGCTAAAACAACCAACTCACTCACTCAGTAGCTTATCAACATGCTTCAACATTATTCAGACAGGAAGAATAGAGCAAAGAATCTAACATAGATCATAAACTTATCCCAATTGAAATCAGTCTCTTGATGCATTTGCTAAAACAACCAACTCACTCACTCAGTAGCTTATCAACATGCTTCAACATTATTCAGACAGGAAGAATAGAGCCAAGAATCTAACATAGATCATAGACTTATCCCAATTGAAATCAGTCTGTTGATGCATTTGCTAAAACAAACAACTCACTCACTCAGTAGCTTATCAACGTGCTTCAACATTATTCAGACAGGAAGAATAGAGACCAGAGTCTAACTTACATCATAGACCTATCCCAATTGAAATCAGTCTCTTGGTGCATTTGCTAAAACAAGCAACTCACTCACTCAGTAGCTTATCAACATGCTTCAACATTATTCAGACAGGAAGAATAGAGCCAAGAATCTAACATAGATCATAAACTTATCCCAATTGAAATCAGTCTGTTGATGCATTTGCTAAAACAACCAACTCACTCACTCAGTAGCTTATCAACATGCTTCAACATTATTCAGACAGGAAGAATAGAGCCAAGAATCTAACATAGATCATAAACTTATCCCAATTGAAATCAGTCTCTTGATGCATTTGCTAAAACAACCAACTCACTCACACAGTAGCTTATCAACATGCTTCAACATTATTCAGACAGGAAGAATAAGAGGCAAGAATCTAACATAGATCATAGATGTATCCCAATTGAAATCAGTCTGTTGATGCATTTGCTAAATAAAGCAACTCACTCACTCAATAGCTTATCAACGTGCTTCAACATTATTTAGACAGGAAGAATAGAGACCAGAGTCTAACTTACATCATACACCTATCCCAATTGAAATCAGTCTCTTGGTGCATTTGCTAAAACATTTGTTTCCTTCTTGAGACTCTGTATTGGAGGCTTGAAAATTGATCAAATCTTCAAACAGCCCCTTCTTTAACCAGTGTTAAACCAACCCCTTCACCTTGCCAGAATTGCAGGTACTCTTGGTAATATCAGCGGATCCTGAAAAATTGAACCCAGGTTCAGGCCAGATCGTTTATGTCATTCAGATGGTGCGGAAATACCTAAAATACGAAGACACTGAGTTTGAGCACTTTGTCTTTTTGGTTTTCACTCACGATTATAACGAGTCAAAAGACCAAGTGTTAACCAGTCTTTATGAAAAAAAATGTTGTCTGCAAGAAGTCCCACTGCGATTTCCAGAGTGTTGATCTGTTTATAAGAAACCTCTTCGCAAGAAAAAAAGGCACGCATCATCAATGTCTTGCATTCATATTCTCCATGCAGAATCCCAAGGCATCCCAATCAGTGAGGGATTCAGGGTGGGTCCACTGGGTCACATGACCAATTCAAACAAATCAAATTAAACTTGAAAACTAATTCAGTGATGACAATCTTCTCTGAGTCAGATGTATTTTGAAAATATGCGACTGTAAACTGTCTTACAGTAAGAAGTTAGCAAGAAGGTCAAGTTCTTTTTCGTGTCTTTTGGATTTACATGAATCTTTTGGATGATACATGAATATCTTTACAACTCTTAGCTACTTTGAGTGCCAATGTTGGCATATTTTTTGTTTTTTACCTGGGGAGTGGGATAACTACCATATGTGCTGCTATGGAATGTGCCATTCTTTGGGGGCCTTTTTCGCACAGAAAATTAATTTTATGGTGTCATTTTGGCAAGATCACAAATAGAAAAACATTTTTGGTTGGAAAAATAACTCTTTGGCTGAAATGCCCCACTTCACTTTCCTTTTAAGTAATCATTCCAAATTCTTTCATTTTAAATTGAAGAGGTCAAATTCGGATTTAACACCAAAAGTCTAATCGAACTGTGAGTTTTCATCCTGCCTTGGGTTTGTAGTCTTAATTTTATGGCGATTTAATGTTTGAAAATTCATAATGAAATTGACCGTGAAAACTGACTGCGGGTATAAAGTTTCACTCGTGGACAATTTTTTACATTCAAAGCCCTTATAAATATTTGAGCTTTACATTTGTGAAAATCAACGTCATTAATTGCTAGCTAACTTAAAAACATGACACTAGATCGAAGTTTGCGTGCAATATCCGAATCTGGGCTCGAAGTTTTCTTATGAACAACAGGAAGACAGTTTGAGAAATTTCCAAAACGAGGTCGCTTAATTAAAGCTTAGTATTGTAAATGTTTGCCACAATTTTAGGACACAAATTTGGAAAGTCTCGAAACTTTAGGGGCAATGTTTTTTAAAAAAAATTCATTGATTATTGGGTGTGATTTCAGAGGTCAAAATGACAGACCCCATCAGTTTCCTATTTAAGTTTCCCCCTGGAATCTTTTGGCTTGTTTTCACACAGAGGAATCTTAAGGTAATACAGTCAATGATTTTTTTTCTCTCAGTTTGCGAAGCATATTCATCGAAGGTTCTTTCTTAGACGAAATTTTGAAACACGGTTCTTGTAACGAGAATGTATTGTCACATAAACATGGGAATATTTGTTGAACTTTCGCCGTGGAACACATCCATAAGGACTCGTGCGGACATTTTCATCCCTTGAATTTGTTAAGAACCTCTCTAGGCAGCGTCAGTCATAAAGTATGAATTGATATCATGATGAGACATTGCTTGTCAAAAACATTTTTACTCAATCAGCAAAAATAGAGCTGCATTCGTTTAATGATATCAACAGCTAGCTTTTATAACAACTTATGTATCTAAACCCTATCCAGAATGAGGGCATTTCTCCAAATTTGTACGCTGAACCAGCCAATTGTTTTTGACCATTGCTCGTTATCGATGCTAAGTATGATTATAAATGACATGTTGAAAAATTGTCAGTGGAGTGGGTCGTTGGTGCTTTCTTCACAATGGTCATTGCTAACCTCTAGGTACCCTGTTTATGGATATATTTCCAGCTCACATAATAATCCTTCCATAGTATCCTTGTTACTTAGTCCGTATTCTTTTGGGCATCTGAAGTCTGCAAAGTCTTATGACAAATGAGAAAAATGTCAACCTTCGCAGAGAAAAAATGTCAGTTACCAAAAGGATGCAAATTCTGAAAACGGTAGAGTTGGCAGACTTCACAGAGAAAAAAGGTCAAAAGAATGGGAATTTTTGAAAGAATGAGAGCTCGAATTGACGAACTCTGCAGTGATCTAAGAACTGAGGTTGACAATATTGCAGAATGGTTACGGCAGAATAAGCTCAGTCTGAACACTGATAAAACAGATTACATGGTTGTTGGTCACAAAAGACAAACTAACCGTATCCAAGGTCCATTTTTAGAGGTAAACATAAATGGAGGACCAATCAAACGAGTCAAAAAAGTCAAATACCTTGGAATTACAGTGGACGAAAACCTCACATGGAACGAGCAATATAAAAACCTCAAAGGTAAAATTAAAAATGCTCTCTCGTCCCTGCGGAAATTAAAGAACATACTACCGCAATCAAAATTGGATCAGGTGTACAAGGCACTGCTTGAGAGTCATCTGAGATACATTGATGAACTATGGGGCAGTTTGTCAAACACAAAGCTTGATCATCTTCAGCGTCTGCAAACTAGAGCACGAACACTAATAGAAGGCTCTAGATTACAGGATGGGTGGAGATGCAATTGGCTTTCAGTCCACAACTTGATAAAATTTGACAGGGCCGTGATGATCTATAAAATAATGAATGGCCTCTGCCCCGACAGCTTAAGAGGGAGACTTGTTAGATCTCAAATATCTAGTTATCAAACAAGAAATCAGTTAGATCTTGACACTCCAAGGCAGAGCCTAGATTTCTCCAAAAACAGTTTTTTTCTACTCTGGTGCAAAGACGTGGAATGAAATCCCATTAGAAATCAGAACAAGTTCCACTATCACCCTATTCAAAAGGAAACTGAAGGAATTCCTACAAAATTAGCATCCTTCCCGAAGCACGATCCCTAGGAAGACCAGCAAAGTTGTAAGATTTTATATATATGTAAATAGACATTTGTATAGTTTCTCTTTTCTTTTTTAGCTGATAGGGTTTTGTGTTTAAATATGATAAAATGAATGAATGAAATGTTGTTGTTCGGCCGAGCGAATTGCAGCCATTGCAATACAATGTTCTTTTGTTATGCAACGCCCAAGAGAAAATAATCCGCAAAATTTCATTGTAATTTCGAATCCGTTTGAAAATTTCGCCATTCACGAAACAATGCTCTCTGCGATCTTTCATTTGTTTGTCAGTTTCAGGAGCAGAAAGTTTCCGAAGCCTCGGATCTGTACCGTTTTTTCAGAAGAGGCCAAAATAATACGTCAATAATCTCCCGGAAGTCTCCCGAGAACAGAATGACCAAAGTAATTGGCTGTTATAAAAACCATCTGAAGTCTGCTAAGTCTACGGTTTTCGGGAGAATGGTGCCAAAAGATTGGAATTTATCTACTTCCAAATCTACCGTTTTCAGAAGATGCCCCAAAGAATACTCCCTTAATATCCATGCATATTTAATATCTATAGTATCTTTGTGATTGGTATTGTCTTTTTAAGGGGCATATGTCACGAACCTAATTGGTTCATGCGATACAATTCTTTTTGTAGTTTATTACAAAAGCACAGGATAGAGGCTGAATTTTCATTGCAATAAAAGTTTAGCCCCGATCCTGTGCTGTTGTAATAAACAATAGTGAGAATTGTAGGGTAAGGTGGGGTAATTTGGGTCTAAATTGAGCATTTTTCGAAACAAATACAGTATCCTCAGAAAGTCGTTGGAAATATTGAAGAACTTTTTTCGTTTTTCCTACATTGAATCTTTTGTTATTCTTGGAAACTTGTTCCCGTTCTTTCATTGGAAGTTTGAATATTTTTTTAGAATTTTTTACTTACCTTACTTCTGCGCGTAATTTCAACCTGTCGGAGGGAAATTTGGGTCTATTCGAGAAAAACGGTATCTGTTTCGTCAGGAGTATTGTAAATTAACGAAAATAAAATTTTAAAATGCTTGTACGGATAACTGTGATTTTCAGAGTTTCGCAGCCAAAGACTTGAAAAACTGCACAGAGAAAATTAAAAACAAATCGTACCACCATCGGCGTATATTTAGGCCCATTCCTGAAGATGGAAATGTAAACAAAGTTTCTTTCGAAATGATATTTAAAAGAAATGAATCCTCGGGGGGGGGGGTATCTTAGTACTGTTCGTGGTACGGGGACGTGCCATTTTTTAGGGGTACTTTTTTCAAGCCATTACGGAATTATGGGTATCATTTTCACAATTTTTTGACTTTTCACGGAATTATGGGTGTCCTTTCAGGGGATTTTTCATAACTTCTGGAATTATGGCCCAGATACTTGCTCAATTTGTGGAATTATGGCCCTAAAATCCACCAGAATTCACGGAATTATGGGTACCGAATTTTTGGGCAAAATGGCACGTCCCGGTCACATAATAGGTCGAGTTACCCCCCCCCCCAAGAATGAATCCTTGTGTCTTGTTCTGAAGCCACTAAGGCATAAACAAAAATGTGTACCTTATGCTGTTTTCGATGTGTCATACATTGCTTGCAGTATTATCTCAATTTTTGTTTTGATTCGGGAGCGATTGCCAATTCCTGCACAACGCGACTCGTAACAATATTCTATGAAAATCCCAGTGGAACCAAATTACCCCAACTTGCAAAATAATCGAAATAAAATCTACCGAATCACAAAAAAATCCGAAAAGCTTTTATCACCCTTCCAAGTGATTGAACATGAGATTGATAATGATTTGTTGACGAAAAGAAGTGGCAAGTTGGCATAAATCAAAAGTTTTCTACATTTCATTTTTTCATTTCATTTTATTTTAACTTTTTTATCCATGGTAATCCACTCAGATACACTGTTTTACAGGGAGCCATGCAAATACAAAACCTAATAATAACTAAGATATTCAACCCTATTTACAATAATCTCAGTCAAAAAAAAAGGAAAGGAAAACGAGATGAGTCATAGTTTGGTTTCATAATTTCTTCGAAAGGAGCTGAATGATGCGGACGCTTTGACAACACTATCTAGGTCACTCCAGACCTTAGCCCCTCTGTAAGCAAACGATTTCTGACCAGTTGATGTTCTCAATAGTGGTAATCTAAGGTCAGTTTTAGAGTTCCTCAGCTCACGGTTAGTAGCTTCAGATACCTTTTGAAATAGGTTTCGCAAGTAATCTGGGGCGAGAGCATTCAGAGATTTATAGACCATCTTGCTCGTCTCAAAGTCGATCAATTCTCTAATGGTCAGCCCTCACACAATGGTCTAATAGGTGTCTGATCATGATAAAAGTTTAGGCCGTGACAAATCTTGAAATTGAAGCACTAGAAATTATCAAATAATTCTTCAACACCACTTAAACAGCTCCTGAAAATATAGATTTCAACACCCACGGAATCATGGATCGAAAATTTCAACTTACGGTCGCTTAAAAAGCGAAAAAACAAATAGACCCAAATTACCCCGTAGACCCAAATTACCCCACCTTACCCTATGGCAAGAACCAATAAGGCTCATGACATATGCACTTTAAGATTGTCCGTGCAAATCAGACCAAGTGTTTACATTAAGTGCAAAAAAATTCGGCTTGACAAACTTTCGGACAAACACTTGTCCGAAAATTTATTTGTAAGGAATTTAGGGTTGTCCGAAAGTTTGTCACGCCGAAAATTGTTGCATAGACAGCGCATGCGCAATGTCAATTGACTTAAAAACGGAAATCAAGTGATATCTGAATCCGAATTTCCATCATGAAACGAAACAAAAGGTTGCAATGCTAAAAGATGAGTCTGAATAGATCTGCAAAATCTTTTAAAACAGTTTTGTTTCTTAACAATATAAGCACATATACATGTAAACAAGTGGCCAAAATATGCATGTGAACAAGAAATTAGTGATTTTTTTCTTTCCTCTTCTATTTTAGAATAATTCCATTCCATTTTCTTCAATAACCTGACGTGGTTTTCCTTCAAGATTCAAAAGACTGGTCATCATTTTGTCCGAAAATTAATTTGTCTGAAATTCCAAAAATATGTCCGAAAATATTTTCGCCGAAGTTTTTAGTCCGAAATGTTATCCGCTGAAAATTTTTGTACTTAATGTATGTGTCAAGTGACTTATTCTATGACGTCATCTTCAATAAAATGGCCACATTTACCGAAATAACCTTTCTGAAAGAATATTTCGACCGGGGCAATTTTGCAGTAGAAATAGATCGATAAATGTTCATTAATAATGTTACTTTCGCCAAATTTGTGTCAGTTTGTTGCACCGTTGTTGTTTTGTTTTTATTTTACTACGGAGGAGGACCATTGACAGACAAATTTTATCTGAATATGTACAAATATTAGTTCATAATGTCCAAATTTATTTTTATTCAAAGTTTATTGTGTGGGACGTACAAAGTTTGTTTTAGCTGGGGCATACTGCACGTTCTATTCGCAGAGCCCAAAAACCATAGGACATCGGACACCAAGACGCTGAATTGTTTGTAAATATTTCTCTCCAAGCAATTTTTTTACATCAAAGTGCAGCCAAATAACAGACTTTTTCCTACATTGCCATGCATGGTTTTAAACTTTTAGCTGGGGCATACTGCACGTTCTATTCGCTGAGCCCAAAGACCATAGGATATCGGACACCAAGACTCTGAACTGTTTGTAAATATTTCTCTCCAAGCAATTTTTTTTACATCAAAGTGCAGCCAAATAACAGACTTTTTCCTACATTGCCATGCATGGTTTTAAGCTTTTTAAATGTTCACTTGCAATTATTTGCTTGCAAGAATCCTTAACTCGTAGCTCAGTTGATCATTTTATTAATCTCCTTTTTATGTTATGACCGCTTGGTAGACAAAATGTGTATGCTCCTTGGGGTATCCTGTACAATGTATTGAAACAAAATAAGTACACAACATTTGGATTTGATAAGATGCAATGAAATTAAACTTTGTCCTGGATTTTGGGAGCTTTGCAGTCCTATGAGGAAAATTCAAAGCATTCTTGCTTTGAAGCATTGGTGCACAATATAAATTTCAGGATGGAAAATGTTTATTTTTGGTACCAGGGTCTTGAATTCCGGGATCCTGAGGTCTTTATGTCTTGAGATGTAGCAAAGAGGTAGCCTGCGTGCAGACTTTACTATTGTGGAGGAGTTTGAGGGCGAAAAGGAAAAGGTAAAGTCTGCGCATTCACTCCAACTTTTCCGTTCCAGAGATAAATCCTATCCCCCGTCCTTATTGTATAAGGACCAATCACGTTCGGTCTTTGATTTCGCAAAAGTATTGTTCTCACTAACCTTGTATCTGATTGGTTAGAACTAGGACAATAGACTATTTGGATTTGCGTGCTATCGTCATAGTTCTAACCAATCAGATGCAAGGTTAGTGAGAACAATACTTTTTTAGAAATCAAAGATCGAACGTGATTGGTCCTTATACAATAAGGACGGGGGATAGGATTTATCTCTGGAACGGAAAAGTTGGAGTGAATGCGCAGACTTTACCTTTTCCTTTCGCCCTTAAACTCCTCAACAATACACCACTTTAAATAAGCAGCCTCGTTTTGGAAATTTTTCAAAATCTCTTCCTATTGTTAATATGAAAATTTCGAGCCCAGATTCGGATTTAACACCCAAACTTTAGTCTGATTACATATTTTTAAATTGCTGACAATTGTGATGTTGATTTTATGACAATGTAAAGTTCAAAGATTTATAAGGGATTTGACCGTGAAAAGTTGTTCGGGGTGAAACTTTACACCCCAAGTCATTTTCACGGTCAAATCCCTTATAGATTTTCAAACTTTACATCTCCATAAAGTTAACACTACGACCGCTAGCGACATGAAAACTTGGGGTTAGACTAAAGTTTGGGTGCTAAATCCGAATTTGGCGTCTAAATGTTCATATGTAAGAATTTTGAATAATTTCCAAAACGAGGCTTTTCATTAAAGTGGTGTATTGTAAAGTCTGCACGCAGGCTAGCAAAGAGGGGACTTTGTGCGTCAAACGCAATAAATTTTGCATGTTCCACGAGATGAATTTTGCACGGCATGCGAAATAAACTTTGTAGAGTAGGATGGGGGTAAAGTGAATAATTGTAGATGTTTTTCTAGAATAATCCCAAGAGACTACAGCTGAGGGCTAACTTGGTTCCTCAATCAGCCCTCCCCCCCTCATTCTTCTAGTAGCTCCAGAATCCTATGCTAAATAGGGATAAGAAATCTTTTGCATCAGTAAACGGAAATAATGCCATTTGAGAAAATGCTACACGGGCAAGACAAATTTTATCTTTAATTCAATCTTCAATAAGATCATGTCTTTTGTTTAGATGGATCTCAACGACTTAAAGAATATTACGAAAATGTTTGCAAGAACCATGTGATAACTGTCTTGAGTGAAGATGCGAAAAAGTTTGATCGGCAAGAGAGAAGTGTACACGATTTCGCCGTTGAGCTTTGCATTGCTGAATCTAATCAAGTAGATGAAATTAAAAACGAACGAACTGAATTTATTCAGAGGATGGAGTCTATCAGAAGTACCAGTAAGATTGAATTATCTGATCTCTTGGGTGAAGAAAGGATAACATATGTCAGAGGAGCTGCTGGCAGCGGGAAAACTGTCCTCTGCAAGAAACTTGCAACAAAATGGGCGAATAACGAGATTTACACAAATTTTCCCTATGCTCTTTTGATTGAGAGCAGAGACCTTTGTTCTCCGGAACTGACTCTAGAAGACTTTATGAAAGAACGCTCATTCCCAGATCCAGAGCAATTGAATGCAAAAGATATACTATTCATCATCGATGGATTAGATGAGGTGGAGAATTTATACGGTGTAGTACAAGCAAGAAACTCGACATCCATATTATCGAAACTACTCACTTCCCAAGTATTTCGTGAATCAAAGTTTATTTTGACTGGACGACCTCATGTGGAAAAAATTTTGAAAGATGCTGTTGAGTTCATTGGTAATATGAAAGTATATGAAATATGTGGCCTGTCGGAAAAATCGATTGATACTTTTATCAATATGTTTGCAAAACAAGATCCAGAGAAAATTGAAAAAATCAAGAAGGCAAGGGAGACCACAGACAGTATCAAATCCACTTTACAGATCCCGCTGTATTTAAATTCTTTTTGCTGTATAGCATTGATGACAGGGGGATTGGCGATAAGAAATGTCACAGAATTATATATTTGGCTTCTGTATATTTTATTAGCGGAACATTTTAACAAAAAGAACAAAAAAGACGTTGAACCAGCCGTGCTGTTTCGCAGTTTTTCGTCATTGATTGTAAAGCTTGGTGAAATATCATTCAGTTTACTTCAAAAGAAGAAAATAATTTTCACACAAAAAGAATTCCAATCTACTTTGCACGACATTGAAGAAAACAAAGAAATAGCTGATGCTTTTAAAAGTTTTTGTTCAGTAAGAAGTGAAGGATATCAACTGGAGAAACGATTTCAATTTCTTCATCTTACTGTGCAAGAATTCCTTGCGAGTGTCTTTTGCTATGTCAACGAAATAGAACCAAGAGAACTTATTGAGAATAATAATTACGAAATTCCTCTTTTTATGTCGGGTTTTCATGGTGCAAAACAAGAAAGTAGTGATCAGCAGGACACAATGGTGAAAATATTTGTGGAACACTGTTTGGAGACAAAGGGTGTGTTATCTCGGATGTTTACGAAGATTAAAAAGAAGGTGAAGCAGCCATTTTTTATCAAGTTATTAAAAGCGCTGGAGAAGGATAACAAAAATGATAGAATTCGGTTAGAGCGAGCACTTGCATTTCTTTGCGAGTATTTGGATAATCATTTGAAATATGATCAAAGATTTATCGATTTAATCTTTCAAAAACTCATTCAAATTATGCCGATCGACAATTATTATGGCGAAGGACGTGTTCATTGGTTTTCAATTCATTCATCAGTCGCTCAATCGAACCTCTTAAAACTCATTGACATAATTAAGAATCATAATTTATTGCACAAATTAAGTGATGTTTATCTTACTCTTAGATTAGTTAACTTTAGTTTATGTAAATATTTTAAACATTTTCGTAGCGTTTGGGTTTTTGTAAATAGTGTAGAATCTGTAGATAATTTAAATTTATTTTTTAATCATTGTAAATATTGTAATGATGTAGTATTAAATGATTGTAAATTAATAGGGAATTTAGAATTAGATTTATTAATTAGGCAACTTAACGAAGATGATGATAACACGCGGATGGAGGTGCTAATGATAATTGATTGTGAATTCCATAAAATCAGCTGGATGAATATGATCCAAATCATTGTAAACACGAAAACAGTTTACCTGAATAGTATGAAGATGGAGGAAGAGGAATGGAGGAGCCTCGTTGATGTGATTGAACAAAGACAAAGAGTAATGAAGTTGGAGGTGTTGAAGTTCTGGAATTGCAACATTAGTGATCAGTTGGTTGAAAGGGTAAGAAGATTATTTATGCTTTTATGATGAATTTTAATGAATATTTCTTCATTTCAGCATTTTAATTTCTACTGTTTGATTATTACAATAAAGTAAGGAACCGCAAAATAGAAACCAGTTTTATCAAAAATAGCCTTTTTAGTTTCTTATTAAAAGGGAATTTATTAAGGAAAGAGGCTCAAAGGTTTCTTATAATATGATTAAGAAACCTTCAATAATGATTTCAACTTAAATATATTTAAATACATACATGATTATATTGTAAATACAGTGCTGATTTTAAATTGTTTAAAATGATCAAAAATGGAAGTTAGCCAAATTTGTATGCTGATGCGAACTTCTGAATGAATTTATGCATTTGAAAATGATCTCATCACAAATTATTCAGCCATAATGAAATATGTTAAATATATTTGGGATCCTCCTCAAACATAAGATCAAAGATAAATTCTTCTATGATCTCTAAAGTCAAGATTATAGCTACATATACTATTGAAGACGCAAAATCCGCCTATGAAAATGAAATAATATTTTTTTTAAGAGATCCTTTTTTCCGGAACAAATCTCTTTTTATTTTTATAACACCTCCGGAGGGACCATTATGGAAACAAGGTCTTTTAATGCTATCCTTGCCATTTTAACCTGGGGTGTTTTTAAACGTCATTTTTAACTCTTTGCCTGTAAATATCATATCCCTTTTAGAGCTTATATAGAACTTTGCCTATAATTAGATCACTCTCCTTTTATTAATTTATACTGTAATTTTGATTTTATGGCAAAATCATACATACATACATACATACATACATCCTATAAGAAACCTTCCTAAAATCAGCCTGAGAAGTTTCTTATATGAGGATGGCACCCTTTCTCAAAATAATCAGCTTGACTGAGGTTTCTTATAAAATGGTTTCTATTTTTGTGAGTTCTTAATGTATTCCAGTTTTAATGTGTTTTAGAATTTAATTTTAAATTGTTAAGATTAATTAGATTTTTATTCTAGTGATGTGAAATGATTTTACAAATGATTAAATTCATGAAACTTATTAAATGAAAATGAAGGATGAAAGAAAAGAAATATATTTGAAAGGGTTTCAAGAGAATGGAAAAATATGGAGGATTATGAGATATCATAAATACTAAAAATATGAAATAAATGAAAATTGAATCACTTACATTTTCAGCATCTTTTCAACAATTCCCTGTATTCCATAATATTTCATTATTCATGAATGAAGCTCTCCACTATAATATTTTAACCAACAAGTTGCAATAATGTCAATAAAAAATGATTCCACAATAATTCAAATCCACCTGCAATTTCTTTCCTTCATTAAATTGATTTCCACAATTATGTCAACTTGAAATAAATGCAATTATTTTCCAGCAACAAAACATTGAATATAAAATATTCCTCAATGTTCAAATCCATTTTCAACTGAATACAATTTAGAAATACATCAGTTGCTATTTCATTCCAAATATTGAATATCCAATATCCTCATTGATTGTAACATAAATCCATAATATATTTGATAACATTTTTAATGATATTTCTGATTGTTTTCTCAATTATTTCAAGTAATTAAAAACCAAAATAATTCTTCAAAATTTCATTCTCCATTAATCACGCCATTCGAATAAGATTGCGTCAATTTGTTCGATGAAAATGGCGCGAAAATAACGAATAGAGGTCTGGACACTAGAGTCTAGAATGGGTGCATTTTGCTTAGTTTTCAATTGTTGAATAACTGTTTTATGAAGTTAGACAATATTCTGCCCCATCTACTTTCACGGACAAGAATATATTGAAATTCCATGTCTTGTGATAAAGATTCAAAGTTATGGCTTCCGACACCAAAATGTTCCCCAAGGGACGGGTGGGAGGGGGCTTTCAGTCACATTATTGGGATGAAATAGGACAACGATCAAAGGTGTTGAGAAGAAAAAACCCTATTTTGCTTTGATCGCCATCGACCAGTTCTCGTATTTCTCGTGGATTATTGGATACTCACCCTCACCCGCGGGGCAAATCATTCCCCGAAATAGCGTACGTGGAGTTTTTGATATTGAAATAACACGATACTTTCAGATATTTTAGTGATTTTTTGTGATTATTTGGTGATGTTTGTGGTTTTCCTGCGGTGTTTTATCATTGTTACATTTTTCATTTAATTTCAAGAAAAATGTACAAAACGATGTTGATTTGCCCCTCGGCCTTGGCCTTTGCCCCTTGTTATCAAGTCAACATCTGCAGTTTTTCAAAGGCAGAACGTATTTAGAACATTGTTATCTTGGAAACTACCCTAACTGAAGTTAAAACGCTTAGAAACTGTTGTATTTGATAGTCCAGGTGATTCGAAGCTGTTTTACATTGCACAAAAATAGCATTTGTTTTTACGCTGTTTTGACTGCGAATTCTGTTGATACTTGTTTTGGAATTTTACAAAGGAATTGTGAAGCACTCTAACACGAATTGCTTAACTCTGCACGTTTTTCACTTACTCTCGGGTGCCTAATACAAGGGGGGACGCTTATTAATTTTCAAAAATTTTATCCACCCCCTGGCCCTTATCAAGACTAATACTAGGGGGGTCTTGTTTATTGATTTCGGCAAAACAATGTCCAAAGCTTACTAAGATTTTAAGAGTTCTAAGCATATAAAATGCACTTGTCTCCAGTAGATAACGTAAAAACCGGTTTTTTTGCGAATTTCTGACCCCCACCCCGTTTATTTAGACCCCTCCTGTTTATTAGTCTCTTTGAGGGGTTCTCACCCTCCCGTTTATCAAGACCCCCCTAGTATTAGGCACCCGAGATTAAGAGATGAAAAGCTAATTGAAACGTTTGGTTTAAAATCGACAAGCCCTGTCTACCAGCCCCGGAGATGTTTCTTATGAACATGAACGTATTGCTTCTCACTGTAATTTTTTATCCTCCCTCCAATAATAATTGCAGATAGAAATTATGGCTCACTTGAACGCCCTTTCAGCAGAAACCTCACTAGATAGATTCCAAAGAAATTAGGTACAATAATTGAAAGATTTGCAGAATACATGCGGTATACCTCAAGGTTCCTGCTTAGGACCTCTCCTATTCATCATATACCTGAACGACTTAGAGCACTGTTTGAAATTTTCCCAAGCTAGTATCTATGCTGATGATACCAATGTAACGATCGCATCGGACGACATAGAAAAACTGGTCTTCGAGGCGCAACAGGAATTGCTCAACCTTTCTGAGTGGATGAGAATAAACAAACTAAGTCCTAACCCCGCAAAGACAGAATACATGATTATAGGCCATTCTCGTAAAGTAAACATGTTGAATATTTCGAATGCCCTTATGTTAAACGACTCAGTTATCAAACGTGTCACAAAGACGAAATCGCTAGGTGTAACTGTCGACGAGAACCTAAAGTGGGATGAGCATTTCAATACTGTTAAGGGTAAAATATGTGGTGGACTTGCATCGTTAAAGAAATTAAAAAATATAATTCCCCAAAGCAAGCTGTGTAGTGTCTATTACGCTATCGTTGAGAGCCATCTACGTTATGCCAATGAAATTTGGGGCAGTCTTCCAAAAACGAAGCTTGATACTCTCCAACGCTTACAGGACAGGGCCCGATCAATAGTTGAAAACGCCAGATATAAGGATAACTGGTCATGTGACTGCCTGAGCGTTGAAAATATAATTCGATTTGATAGGTCGGTCATGACACATAAGATAAGGAACAAATTAAGCCCTGAAAGCTTCTGGGACAAATTTCAGCAAAGATCCTTGCAGTCAAACTATGCAACAAGGAACTGTAGAGATCTTCAGATTCCCAGATTAAACACAGAACATGCGAAAAAGAGTTATCGATATTCTGCTATTAAAATCTGGAACGATATTCCAGTTGCTATTAGAGAACTCCCGACGATAATTCGCTTTAAGAAAGAACTAAAGGAGTACTTGAAGAGCTGACAGAAAACACCAGTCTAATTAAAAAACACGACCCCCTGATAGAACAGCATCATAGGCTAGTTTTAATGTAGATTATTTCCTTATTTAATTAAGCTGAAGGGATTTGTTTCGTGTATAAATAATGATATATGATATGATGATATGATATGACTCTTCGGCTTACACTGATCACATCATTTTGTGCTTTTACAAAGTCAGCGTTGAGGCATTTTGCTTGCACATGACCCATCTTATGAAATTTTGTTCTTTATTTATTCGAGCTTAGTATTCTAAGAGTCTGTTAAATGGCGTGCCCTACGTGCCCTACGTGCCCTCGTGCCTTCGATGTTGGCGTGCCCTCGTGCCCGCGTGCCCAAATTTTCAGCGTGCCCTCGTGCCTTCTATGTTGATGTTCAGGACACTCTTGAGGGATGTGACCCTTGAAATGTTTCTTGAAAGTTTGAAACTTAGTGATCCTTTTTTTCTAAATTTCATCCGAGAAAACTGAGCAGAGAATTTGAAGTGAAAAATTTAAAACATGGATAAAGTTTTGTAGAGACAAACATCTACGGAACTTAACAACAAGCACACGTGACGGTATCTAATTAATGATAGGGACATTAACGGCCAGGCTGCACCAACTAAAGGAGATGATTTAGGATAACACGTGGTAAAGTGGACTATTTTGGAAGTTTTTTAAGGATACGCAGAAGAGACTGCAGCTGAGGGCAAACTTTTTAACTTTGTTTTGAAATTATGTCCTTGGGTAAGTTTATCCAGCAAAAACGTTTTGAAATCTTTTTCCACTGTCTTACAAAAGAGGTTTCTCTGGAGACCACTTCGCTTAGTTCATTTTACCCCGACACGGGGAACAGTGAACTACTGAGCAAACTTTTCAATAAAACCAATCAAATACCAAGGGAACCTGGAATCGTTAATCACTTTGCGACTCTAAGCAGTCCTTTGCATGTCAAAACCAAAAAATCGAATAAAATTAAAAAGTGAAATGGTGGCCTATGTTGAGAAGAATCTTTGCAGAATCAATATATTTACCAAAAACTATTTTTGGGTACAAATTTGAGTCACATACTGAATACAAATCGATGGATAATCATGGGAATGCACTTAAGAAAATGTTATATTGCATATAGATACCATATCACCACGGAGAGAAACACTTTTTTCGAGGTAGTTCACTTTACCCCGAAACTTCTCCCTGAGGTAAAACCAAAACTACAAAAAAAATCTTATGCAGTTATCAAGCTCATGGTTATGACCATCTATCTTTCCTGTATCGATAGATATCCTTGTTTCATCAAATCAAACAGAATTCTTGGATCTGTAACTGCATTTGTAAATGAAGGTCAAGCCTTGAAAGTACCCCCGTAGTTCACTTTACCCCGTCTTACCCTAATCATCACAGAAAAAAATTGAAAATTGCGAGCACTTAATATGCAGGGTACGTGGTGCAGTCGTCAAAATAAGTGAAAGTCGTCAAGTTCATGTCAGATGTTATCCATCGTTTTAAAGCAACACAGGCACAAGGGCACGCCGAAAATTTGGGCACGAGGGCACGAGGGCACGCCAACATTGAAGGCACGAGGGCACGCCGAAAATTTGGGCGCGCGGGCACGAGGGCACGAGGGCACGCCAACATGGAAGGCACGCAGGCACGAGGGCACGAGGGCACGCCAACATGGAAGGCACGAGGGCACGCCGAAATTTTGGGCACGAGGGCACGAGGAGATTGAAGGGCACGCAGGGCACGCGATTTCATATCATCATATATCATTATTTATACACGAAACAAATCCCTTCAGCTTAATTAAATAAGGAAATAATCTACATTAAAACTAGCCTATGATGCTGTTCTATCAGGGGGTCGTGTTTTTTAATTAGACTGGTGTTTTCTGTCAGCTCTTCAAGTACTCCTTTAGTTCTTTCTTAAAGCGAATTATCGTCGGGAGTTCTCTAATAGCAACTGGAATATCGTTCCAGATTTTAATAGCAGAATATCGATAACTCTTTTTCGCATGTTCTGTGTTTAATCTGGGAATCTGAAGATCTCTACAGTTCCTTGTTGCATAGTTTGACTGCAAGGATCTTTGCTGAAATTTGTCCCAGAAGCTTTCAGGGCTTAATTTGTTCCTTATCTTATATGTCATGACCGACCTATCAAATCGAATTATATTTTCAACGCTCAGGCAGTCACATGACCAGTTATCCTTATATCTGGCGTTTTCAACTATTGATCGGGCCCTGTCCTGTAAGCGTTGGAGAGTATCAAGCTTCGTTTTTGGAAGACTGCCCCAAATTTCATTGGCATAACGTAGATGGCTCTCAACGATAGCGTAATAGACACTACACAGCTTGCTTTGGGGAATTATATTTTTTAATTTCTTTAACGATGCAAGTCCACCACATATTTTACCCTTAACAGTATTGAAATGCTCATCCCACTTTAGGTTCTCGTCGACAGTTACACCTAGCGATTTCGTCTTTGTGACACGTTTGATAACTGAGTCGTTTAACATGAGGGCATTCGAAATATTCAACATGTTTACTTTACGAGAATGGCCTATAATCATGTATTCTGTCTTTGCGGGGTTAGGACTTAGTTTGTTTATTCTCATCCACTCAGAAAGGTTGAGCAATTCCTGTTGCGCCTCGAAGACCAGTTTTTCTATGTCGTCCGATGCGATCGTTACATTGGTATCATCAGCATAGACACTAGCTTGGGAAAATTTCAAACAGTCCTCTAAGTCGTTCAGGTATATGATGAATAGGAGAGGTCCTAAGCACGAACCTTGAGGTATACCGCATGTTACCTCCCTTGCCATTGATTTCTGTCCATTTGCGGCACAAAATTGCGTCCTCTGATCTAAATAGGACTGAAACCAGTTCCCAGCGGTGTCCCTCATACCGTATCTGCGCAATTTTTCCACTAGGATTTTGTGATCGACCGTATCAAATGCTTTCTTAAGGTCAAGAAATATGGTTAGGTTCAATTTTTTGTTGTCAATGTTTTCATACCAGTGATCGGTACTGCATATCAAAGACGTTATCATGGAGTATAGTTTACGAAATGCAGACTGATTCTTGGTAATTACATTATTTTCAAGAAGAAAGTCAAATATCTGATCGTGTACTATCCGCTCCAGAATCCTAGAAAAGATCGAAATAACCGAAATGGGTCTATAATTGTTTACATCTTTTTTGGCACCTGATTTAAATATAGGGGTTACTCTTGCAAGTTTCCAAATATCTGGGAATACTCCTTTTTCTAACGATGAGTTAAATATCATCGATAATGGCTTTGATACAAGGTCACCAACGTCTTTGACAATTGTTGTTGGTACTTTATCTGGACCAGCTGCCTTTCCGTTTTTTAGCTGTTTGATTGCATTCAATATAAAACTGCTGTCTACAGTTTTAAATTTCATTACTTTTTGTTCTGGCTTGATGTTATGGAGACAGTCATCACCTGGTCTAGAAACAATTTTCTTGGCCAAGTTTGAACCCACCGAAACGAAGTGTCGGTTTAAAGCCTCCAGAACATCACGCTCAATTTAACAGACTCGTATTCTAAAAGGATCCATGCACATAATTTTTTACAAGATATCAAGAAAGTCTTAAATCTTTTTTCGCATTCCTCTGAAGAAATCTCTTTTTCTATTTTGTACACAGAGAAATTCATCTTAACCTATTTGGTCTTTGTTTGAGGCAAGAAAGCGATTTCCATACTTTTATTAGGCCTCCATAACATTTTATTACGGTTCGGTAACTTAAAGGCTCCATAGCATTTTTAAAACCAGTTTTATTCAGTGTTAACCATTACTCAAGTTCCTTCAGAGTACCTTGGAAACCTTGCTGAAATGCAAAGGCTTTCGTCATCAACACATTTTTTTTCATTTTCATTTTAAATTTTTTAATTTGGCTGCTTTTCAGGGGGCCGTGGGAAACAACCTAATTACAATGCTACTAAAATGAATTTTAAAAAATGAATATTTACAAAGTTAAATTAGAATAAATTAAAAATTAAAAGCTATTTACATTTTAGTCTACATTTAAAAGTAGACACGCATGTAGTTTCTTCCGTTGTATTCAGTATTGGACTTTCTTGAAGCAGCATCTTATGAAAAGTACGCCCATCGTTCAATTAGTGTTTTGTTAAAAATCATCAAAAACCTATTTCGTATATCGATTTCGACTTTTTATTTGGATCTCAACGATTGCATTTTCTTTTCTAACAGATCAAAAGAACTGGTGTTGATGTAGACATAACGTCGCTAAATCTCGAGAGAACTGGATCATCAGCGGACTTCAGCGGTAACTGACATTATTTTCATCGGCCTATCATTTTAGTAAGAATTGATTTGAGATGGAAGTAGCTCCCTTAGAGAACAGATTTTGGCCGTTTTTGGTCACAATGGTAAAATGATGGATTCCCGGTTTCTTTCTTTCTCAGCGGTTTGCGGATTTCTGTATTAAGAAGTAAAATTATTTAAAAGCTGAAGCTAAAGCTACGAACAGTTGCCTAATGCGATTCAAATTTTGGGGAAATTCCACCAGTTTTCACTTTAACCAGCGCATTTGAGGCACTGGACTCAGTTTTCACTTGGGTTGGGTTGCAATAATAAAGAGGCTGTCGTCTGTGACACAGAATCGAGATGAGATATGCAAAACTTGGCTCTATGTTATTACGGTTTTACCTCAAAATTGAGGCTGTTGTACTGTTTGTTCTAATTTTTTTTGGTCGGTTTTGCGGTGTCTGACACTTTCCTACGACCCGCACGATCACTCTTTGCACAAAAAGCTTACTTTTCAAAGTCCAACTCTTTAGACCAGTCTTTGAAGCTATCTTGTGTAGCGTACGAGAACTCTCGCTTGTTTAGGCTACAATGAGAAACTGGGCTGACATTTTACGATTAATATCTTAAATTCCTATAGAACTTAAAAAAAAAATCGCATAATCTATTGTAAATATTGCATAAATCTATTGAAATGCAGACTTGCCAATTTTGCCCCACTTTGAAGTTACCCAACGGCGTGCGAGCTAACATCACCCCATTAAGTTTGTTAGCAATTTATCAGTTTGGATACAGACAGTGGCGTAACGCACGGTGGTTGGGGTTAGAGCAACTCCTAAGGGCCCCCGAGCTTTAGGGGCCCCCAAGGGGCCCCTTACGATTTTCGGTAATGTACTGATGTAGCTTTGGCGAAACAGCATGTCGTGTTGATTCGCACTGAATTCTTTAGCGCCCCTCCAAAGAGACCCAAGCACTTCTAGTGAATTGAACACTGCAGTGCAGTGAATTGAAATGCAAGTTTAGTTTGGTATAAGTGGTGTAAATTGCAAATTTTTCAAAAATGCCTTGAGCGAATATGAACGTTTTAGAGGATGACTTTACCAAAATTTGTTTCATACCTGAACTTAACTTTTGAATGTTTCCTTGGGAAGCATGTCGTCGACTACTATCCTTTTTTCTGAATTCGATGATGAAAACTCAACGAAAGATGCGTTTTCTGATATTCTAAAGAGCATAGTTCAAAAAATTTTCCCGATGGGCTACCTCAAATGTAGCTCGCTTCGCAATCATTCTGTTTCAGCCACTGTCCGCAACATGTTTCTTGTGCAAACGTGCCTTCATCAAAATACTTCTATAAACGCCGGTTATGAAGGTTTTGATGTGCTGTGCTCAGGTTGATTTTGCCGATAAAAACACCGTTTTGATGTTGGAAATTTGGCGAACTTTGTTGATCTATCTGCCGCCTCAGGGGGCCCCTGCGAAGCTAAATTGCTAATGGCCCCTAGTAGCTCCGTTACGCCACTGGATGCAGAGTATCTTCTCTGCAGCAATGAAATTTCTAATCTAGTTTGATCTAACGCCCTCTTTACACTATACCGTTTTCAAATGAGCAACCATCACCCCATGAAGTTTCTTAGCAATGTATCAGTTTGGATACAGAGTGTCTTTTCTCCAGCAATGAAGTATCTAATCTACTTTCATCTAAGGCCCCGTTTACACTATACCGTTTTCAAATGAGCTAACATCACCCCCACAAAGTTTGTTAGCAATGTATCAGTTTGGATACAGAGTGTCTTTTCTCCAGCAATGAAGTATCTAATCTACTTTCATCTAAGGCCCCGTTTACACTATACCGTTTTCAAATGAGCTAATATCACCCCATGAAGTTTGTTAGCAATATATCAATTTGGATACAGAGTGTCTTTTCTCCAGCAATGAAATATCTAATCTAGTTCGATCTAACGCCCCGTTTACACTATACCGTTTTCAAATGAGCAAACATCGTCCCATGAAGTTTGTTAGTAATGTATCAGTTTGGATGCAGAGTGTCTTTTCTCCAGCAATGAAATATCTAATCTAGTTCGATCTAACGCCCCGTTTACACTATACCGTTTTCAAATGAGCAAACATCACCCCATGAAGTTTGTTAGTAATGTATCAATTTGGATACAGAGTGTCTTTTCTCCAGCAATGAAATATCTAATCTAGTTTGATGTAAGGCCCCGTTTACACTATACCGTTTTCAAATGAGCAAACATCACCCCCACAAAGTTTGTTAGCAATATATCAATTTAGATACAGAGTGTCTTTTCTCTAGCAATGAAATATCTAATCTTGTTTCATCTAAGCTACCATCCTGAAGATCTATTCATTGTTATCAAATTGTGAAACTTAACAAAAATTAGTTGCTCATCTAAACAAAAACAGTTCCTTTCATCGCGCTCTTCATATACACATGGGCCTAGAATATCTGGGGGCACATTTAAGAATGTCATAAAAGGTAGCTACTTCCTTCTCGATGCAATATTATACCAGGTGAGCCAGAAAACGGTTCCCACTGTTGAAAATTCATAGCATCGAGAGTACTGCACAGATTTGAATGATTTAAATTCTTGTTAAAAGCTGAACGACTGAACTATTTTTGTTTTCTTTCTTGGTGTCTTACGAGCAATAGAAATATACTTAAGCTCAACTTAACAAAAATTTCATGTTTGTAAAATGATTGAAAAAAGGCCTAAAACAGTGTTCAAATTATAAGAGACTCCTTGCACAGAACAATAAAGAAAATGCAAGTGTTCATGGGTGAGAGATATCCGCTGCACACTTAATGCCATGCGACTGAAAACCTTTGGGCATTTGTTTGAAAACTGATGTCTTATAACTCTTAAGAGACATGAAACGCCCATTTGCATATTGTTCTGTGTAAGGAGAGTTCGTACAATTCAATGTGTGTATTAGGCCCTTTTTCTGTCATTTTGCAACGATAAGATTTTTATAAAGTTGGATTTAACAATACTTCTAGTGCTGGTAAGACAGCAAGAAAAATCACAAAGGTATTTCAATCTTTCGATTTCTAACTAGCAGTGCGATCGTTCAAATCTATGAAGCACTCTTGGAACTATGCATTGTTAACAATGGGAACTTTTTTCTGGTGCACCCACTATTATTTCGTTAGTAATACATAAATATCCCGCATATAGGAATCTTGAATCTTGCCCGGCGGATGCAATTCAGTAGTTAAAGGTACACCATCATCGTCCATACTATTTGATAGAATACCCTTTTCTCTGATTTTTCAGTTGGCGGAAAGACCCCTTATCACGGGAAATTTTCGAAGGTTATTTCCTTTTAAAAGGAGTATTACTAAACCTTGAAGTGATCTTTACCGTGCAAGTTACCAGTTGTGAGAAAAAGTGTCGGGACCGTTGTACGTTAGGACGACTCACTTCACTGATACCTACCTCTTAAATTGAAAACAGCAGAATCTCATGAAACTAAGGATATCAACTTTCTCCAAATGAAATTGTCTCTATTATAGGGTCTCGAGTGCAGTAGCATTTAACTATTTTTATGATATTTTCTAAAGAGAAATACCCCCTTTTTCTAGATTTTTCTAGATTATGAGAGAATATCTTAAATTTCTGTTTCCTGAATCACTGCCGTGTATGAATTATAATCTACATTCAGAAACGTATGCTACTTAATGTATAGCTGAATTTAATACAAGCTTGTAAATTTGTGTTGCAAGTTTTAGTTTGTTCTTCAAATAAACCATCAAGTTCGTTTGATATGGTTCGAGAACATTCTTATTCGTATTAACATAAACCTATTTGTTGTGAGAAAAAATACTGAACGTTTGCTAAAACTTGCGACAGTGCTGCATAGATTAGTGAAATCTTTAGTGAAATACAGCATATATACTGAACAACTAAGCAAGGTTAGATTTAGGTTAGAAGCAAGCTCAAACGAAGGAAAGTCATCTGAAGTCACTTGTGACTCTCAAAATCTCTAAAGTTTAGATGCATGCTTACTAAAAATGACTTTCTAAAGATTTCACTAATCTATGCAGCACTGTCGCAAGTTTTAGCAAACGTTCAGTATTTTTTCTCACAACAAATATGAAATAGGTTTATAGTAATACGAATAAGAATGTTCTCGAACCATATCAAACGAACGTGATGGTTTATTTGAAGAACAAACTAAAACTTGCAACACAAATTTACAAGCTTGTATTAAATTCAGCTATACATTAAGTAGCATACGTTTCTGAATGTAGATTATAATTCATACACGGCAGTGACTCAGGAAACAGAAATTTAAGATATTCTCTCATAATCCTGAAAGCGAAGGACAAAAAATATGAAAACATCCTAGAATTTTGTTCAGCTTTTTCACTATGATTTTTGCCATAAAGTTTCAAAATCAGTCCAATGTATGATTGCTCATGGCGTTTTGGAATTGGATGGTTTCTGTCTTTGCCTACTTGCCACATGCGCATGGCATTTAATTTACATGAATTTTGAAGAGCAAGTTCTATATCAACTTCCATTGTCTGAGATTTTAAATTTGATTGATTGAGATCGATGACTCTCTGAGGAGGTCCATGTATAGGCCTAAAAATAGCCTATTAGATTTAATGACTTCAGTAATATGTCCAGCCGATAGATTGCCTATTGAACAGAGATTCTTCCCAGCTCCTGTAATGCATCTTTTCAACTAAGCGGTCTTATTTTGGAATTTTTCAAAATTTCTGTCAATTGCTTCATATGACAGTTTTTACCTCAGATGCATCCATACTTCAGTTTAGTTGCACATTTTCATAATCCCATCGTCAGCAAATTTTTTTCTATAATGATCATAAATTTGAAAATTTATATGAGATTTGACAATGAATAATTATGGACGATGTAAATTTACACCATGGATGATTTTCACCGTGAAATCCTTTACAAATTTTCAAATTTTTATCGTCAGAAAATCAAATCACGAATACTTGGATTGCAAAGTTTTTAATTTAGGCGAAACTTTGTTTGTTGAGTCCAAATCCGTTGTCAAAAGATTCGTATGAAAGAGATTTTCTAAAGTTTCCAAAAATAGGCCAGTCCATGGTGAGTTGACTTTAATCTACAATGGCCTAAGAATGAATAACGTTTGTTAAGTTGATGATGGTTCTTATATGCGGGTTTCTTAATTGTAGTGAGCCAAGTAGATCTAGAGCGTCCTTATTGATAGTTTTCATTGATTCATTGTGTTTTTGACAATAACAAGACAATCGTAATTTACATAGGAATCGAAACAGCAAAACATTATTGCTATCCAAAAAATCAACATTGTTTGACAATGATAATCCAAATAAGTTATCCAGCCCAATTCACTTTACCGAAGAAGATACACATAGAAAACAACAGTTGATTTGAATTGCATTGTTAAAACTTAAGAATAATTGGTTTCCATACAATGAAGATAACAATTTGATAAAAGTTCAAAATTCCCCTGCAGTCTTCCCCACTTGCACCTTACGTGCAGAAACTGATTCGAACATGGCCTAGATGTCTGCTACAGAAACTGGAAATTTCGTAGAATGATATACAAAAAACCACGGTTAAATTGAATTCATTGTTACAGCTAAAAAATGATTGGTTTCATAAACAATAAAGATGAACATTTGATGAAATCATGAACTAATGTTAAATTCCCTTGACGTTCGATCGATTTGCACTAAACAGGTTTCCCAACTGACCTTAACATGGCCTATATATCTGCTGCAGAAACCGTAAATCTCTTTATCCATTAGATCAAAGTTTGTTGGCTTTGCCACTTGCATATCCCCACCGATCCAATAAGGAGATCTGATACCTCCATCTCAAGATAGATCCACCAACTTCACTCATAATAGTTACAATTTATCCAAATTCATTTGTCTTTGAAGATCGATTGGCCTTTTAATTCCCTCATTCAGGGTGGACATCTTTCCTTTCGGTAGCATGTTGATTTCAAGAATTTATAATGTTCGAAATTGCTATCAATTTAGTTAGTATTCAGGCAAGTTTGTTTTCTAGTAATTTTGATATTCAGTAAATATTGATATCGAGAATTTACTCTCAATATTACATTAATTTAGCTTTAGTTGTAAATGTTTGTTAATGAGTGCGCCAGAAAGAATTTATGCGTTTAGCAGGCTATGGAGCAAAATTTATGCAGCCTATATTTTGAAAATATAATGTTAATTTGTCAGCGAAAGGCTAATTTAGATGAGGAAGCTTTGTTTGGTTCGATCACACATCATTTACACCCAACAATCAGAAAATTATATGAAAGGGGCTTCTATTGGAATCGAGAATTCTGTCTTTCATTTTGGTCCATGATTTTCTTGCTATGAAAACCAGACATCTATTTCCAAATTTGACAATTTCATTGAATTAAACTTCTTTGCTGTATAAATCATGGACCAGGAATTGAACGTGTAATTCTCATTTCAGATACAAATTCCTGTAAAGATACGTGATTTTAACAAACAAAACTTCCTCATCTAATGTCACCTTTTAGTGATAGATGAATACGTTAGTTTTGAATATCGGTCGCATACTTTTTATTCCATAGTTCGCCAAACACTGAACTGGCTCCGAGTTTCGCTCCCGATGAAAACAAACGGGAGGAGGGGTGGAAGAAGAAAAGGGAAGGGAGAAGGGGATGACAGCAAGAATTGTGTACTACGTTTTCCAAAAATGAGGTTCGGAATTCATCAACTCAATTTTGATTGGCTCTCCCACTAACATGAAAGAAAGCCGCCGGTCAAATCATTACTGGCCTCGTTTTCGGAACGCGTTATTGACAAGTCTCGCTCTCCTTCCCCTTTCCCCCTCCTCTTTCTTCTTCCTCTTCTCCCCCTCCCGTGTGTTTGCTGATCAAGAGCGGGACTTAGCGCAAGTCAAGCCAAACACATGTTTTTGATTGGCCTGGTCGAACGTAAGTTGATGTTTGGTATCGTGTATATATGCATCTAGTTTTATAGTATTTGGTAATTTGTTGATTTAAGTATACATCAAGTGTGCATTAAAGATTCAGACACTTGAAAAATCGCTATACCAAGAGTACTGCGCAGGAGAGATTCGACGAAGGCCAATTTTGCTTTAAAGCAGAAAAACTATCTTTCGTGACTTTTTGCTCATTTTATGTGCACGGATAAATACGAATTTAAGAAAACTCGTTTGTTGCAAAATGGCTGAAAACTGGCCAAAAACGTTTGACCAAATTAGAAGCAATCTCCCGCACAGAACAAGATGCAAGGGTATGTAGTCGATCGAGGGAGTTATGGGAACTGCCTCAGATTTATCAAATTTATTTCACTTTATACGCAAAGAAAAGATGGATAAATGGTAATTTAAAAAAACTCGTTTGTTGCGAAATGGCTAAAAACTGGCCAAACACATTTCATCAAGGAATCTCCCGCACGGGACGAGGTGCAAATGTATTTAATCGATCGGGGGAGTTGCAAGGACCGCGGAGCACTTTTTGGATTGGGGGGAATAAAAAGTAATAGAGAATCTGAGGGGGTCTGGGGGCGAAGCCCCCAGAAAAATTTTTCATGACCACGCCCTCTACTTTGGCTATAACTGCGACCAACGCCCCTTTCCATAAGCCAACTCGCCTTGGAAAAGACAGTTATCGTCAGCATATCCAATCGCAAGTCACCTTAAAAAACATCGTCTATAGAGATGTGCTGTATTACATTTTTATATTTAATAGCGAAAAGGCTCAGCCTGGAATGAAAGGACTAAAGTTAAAAAAACTTTCACAATCTCATGGAATTATTATCTCCGAAGAATAATGATATGGAAACACAGTCTCTCTGCTGCTTTCAGAAGCAAACTTTGTAAACATAGAGAACCTAATGACGCAAACACTGTTTCAATTTTTAATTTTGTAGCACTAAAAAATCCAATAATTTTTTTCAAATTCTCGAAAATTGTGTATGCTGTTGTTGGGTCGTTTGATGAAAATTAGCTGGAACGTCGATAGAATTTATATATTTGATTTGATTTGATTTGATATTTTTTACCCATGGTAGCCCCTAAGTTAGAATAACTGATTTACAGGGGGCCATGCTAAAAACTTACAATAATTAATAATTTACAATAAAAACCAGTATTTCGAACTAAATTAAAATTATAATTGTTCAAAAATCAACAAAAAAAAACGAAAAGATTTAAGTGTTCATTTTTCCACCTCTCTCTTGAAGGCTCTCTCAATATTTTCTGTGCTCTTCAATATAAGTATGAAGAACTGCTAAATTATACTTGTTTGGACATTCCAGAGAGTGATGTCGAGTCCATAGACGTCTTGTTAAAAAAATTATCGTTGCAATCGTTGCCGGCTTAACGTTTCTGCGATTTACAGGTTTGGAGAACTTCCCTCATCAGAAATCTTTCAGGAACCGAAATTCGCTTTAAAAATAGCCACATATCATGAAAGCATTTTACTTATCGCTTGCTAAAACTGTGGGTATTTGAAGCTGTGCTAACGATGATGAAACTGTTATATCTTGGCATAATGCTATTGGACGCATTTAATTTGAGGCAAAACCTTTTAAAACATTCTGCTTAGCTTGATTTCTGATAAATGCACGAGAAACGGTATAGTGGAGTATACAGACACTCGCAAATAAGGGTGTTAACATTTTAATAAAGCAAATGGCGATATTTAATCATAAGAACAAAGTTTGTTGGAAAGCTAAAAACCATCTCCTGAAAATTATTGGGGGGGGGGCTAAAGCCCCCCCAGCCCCCCCGGCTCCGCGGTCCCTGGGGAGTTGTGGGAACTGCCTCAGATTTATCAAATTTATTTCACTGTCCTGAAGACAACATACGATGAAAACAGAAGCTGAATTGCATTGGTCCATTGAAGTTAAAAAATGATCGGTTTCCCGAACAATGAAGATCAAAAATTTATCATTTCATCAAATGATTTAGAATTCTGTTTTATTTCGACCGAATTGCATCGTATTTTTTCGAAGCTCGAAGCGTATTTTTTCGAACTAAACATGGCCTAAATCTGTTACAGAAACTGTTAATCTCGTTCTCCTTTTTGATAAAAAATTGTATGGTTTGCCCATCGCACATCGCCATTAATTCAAGAAGGAGCCCTGATATCTTATTCCCAAGATTGACCTAACCCCACTCCCCTCCCCTCTTAGCGTCACTTAAAATCTGCAATAAAGCTTTAAAAAAATTTACTGTCTTTTATATTCAATTGCTTTGAGTTTAATTTAGGCCAATTCACTTCTCTTCGAAGAACGATTGGCCTTTCACTTCACTCATTCAGGATTGGTTTATACGCGTCCGTCCTTTCGGTAGGATGTTTATTTCAAGAATGTATATCGATAGAATTTTGCATCTCTTTGGTATCCCGCAAGTGGGTTCGTTAGTAATTTTGATATTCGGTATATGTAATTTTGCAAGTTTTTCCTCGATAATGCATCAGTTTAGCTTCGATGGTGTATTATGTACTCGGAATTTAGTATTTTGTATAGTGTATGTATATATAGGTATATAGTGTTTTGTAGTTAGTACATTTAAGTACATACGAAGTGCGCAATAAAAGTTTGGACATTTTGAAAGATGGCGATACCAAGAGTACAGAGAGTCTTGACTCCGTCCAATTTTACTTCATAGCCAGAAAAACAGAAATATCTTTCGTATTTTTCTCATATTTTTGTTAACAAAGAAAACATAGATAGAGACAAAGTTATGAAAATTTATTTGTCAAAAAAGGCTGGAAATGGGTGAAGGACGGAATTTATGAAAATTTATTTGTCAAAAAAATGGGTGAAAGACGATGACTCGAATTGTAAGAAATCTGTCATATAAATAAAGAAGTAAGGGTTTGTAGTCTCTCAAGAGAGTTGTAGGAAGTCAAGTCTTAAGCAGCTACGACAGATTTTAGATCACATGACCCCCCTGGGGAATTTCTGGTTGAGAGAATTTCTTTTGTTTACATTCGCTAATCGCTTTGAATTGAGGTGTGAATCAAAGCGACTGATGCTATTGTATTACAAAATCTGCCCTTGTTCGTAGGGCCTCACCACTTGAGGGTCATGACAAGGGAGTGCGGACACGATTAGCGGATCGCTATTTCAAAGATCCCAACGCTTGGCGCTAAAAACCGCAACTTCACTTTTATTTTCATTCATTTTATATTCTTTATACGCGGTAATCCCTTAGCCAAAGTGAACAAAATGCTGTTGCCTTCCTTGTATCAAGCAAAGTACCATTCACTTAAATTTATCCACTCTCTCAGAATCATGATATTTCGAATGTTTGAATTTATCTTAACCGCACTTGTTGTTATTCGATAGTGTGTTGATTGAGGCATTTCAGGTTTCAGCAATATGCTGATGTTGGGTGCTTCATCCTTTGTTTGTATGTTGCAATGAAACGGCTTACAATGTTTTATCAAATATCGAAAGCACATGCGAAGTACTTGAAAGTAAATTTTTCATGACTCTATTGTCGTTTCTTCAACTGCAATTGAGACTTGATCGAGAATCTCAAAATCAACTTCATTCGATTAGATCACACTCGAATTCACGAATAAAGACTCAACTGTTTGAATTGCTTTCATTTGTTTATAAAAATCTGACTAATAAATATTGCCATAGGTTAAGATCTAAACCATTTGCAAAAGCAAAATTGTGTGCTACAATTCTCTGAAAGACACCAAAGTTGAAAGAGCATTTATAAAGTATTGCAGAAGTATTGATACTGTGGGGAGATAGCATCTATTACCTTGTCGATGTAGCAAATGAAAATGGTTAATGAGGTGCCCTTGAATGCAGCAAAATGTTTTTTTAGTAAGGTTATTGAATTTGTTAGTTTGAGAAGAATGAGACTGTACATATCCTCGCGATATTGTCGATTCGGTTGATAGAAAGACGTAATCAACGATTTTGATTCGGCAATCAGAATGATTTGTTGATACGGAGAAGTTTCCCCATTCGTCGATATGATTTTAACGTTTGTTTGTTTGTTTCTGGTCAAGGAGGGCCTATGATTCCGTATTATGATGCAGGAGAAAGTCATCTCTTCGTGAAGCTACGTCAACTTATGGACATCGGATTGGATTATATCCTTCCTTCGCGATATGGGATTGGATTATATCTGATATGTTGAATTGCATTTTGATAAATCAGAATTCGTGTAAACATATTTTTGTCATTTTTGAACATTGAGATATTTGAGACAAAATCGTTGTAGCGAGTTTCGTTAATTTTTGACAAGATTTTTACTCATTTTGATTAATCAGCATTCGTGTAAACATATTTTTGCATTTTTTGAACATTTAGATATTTGAGACAAAATCTTCTGTTAAGAGATTTCAGGCTGTATGCTCTTGTTTCAAGGAGGTTCTTATATGCCAGCTTACTGCAGTTAGGTGTAGAGATCTCTTACTCCATTGATGCCATTACAGGGGTCTATTATTGGGTGCCGCAAAACCGTAAAATGGCCAAAATTTGCGCTCCAACCCGTCAACCGCAAGCCATTAGAGAGATTACGAAACCAGGGCGGCAACGCCAGCCAGAACGTCATCTGGAATTCTGCAAAGCAAATCTTGTTTCCGTACGCTGCATTTCATATATCGTCCAGAAGGCCAAAATAAGGCCCCCTATAACTCAGAGATGCCAGAAAACGATATTCTTAATTTGAAGAGAAACATTTAAAACGACGGAGCTTTACTTCGCAGGCCTAGGCCTGCAGTACAGAACGCCAGACATGCGGTTTCCAAGTTGTGAAATTGAAGAGGACAACTTCAGAGTCTCTCATGGGAAGCAAATTCGAACGAAAAACAAAGAAGTCTTTTGGATCTAAAGTTCTGAAACAAAAGCAACTTTGCGTTGGAGTCGGCGTTGCCGTCGTGGTTTCGTAAACTCCCTCGTCGCAACCGTCAGTCTTCTTCAGTACGATAGATATTCTTTTGAGGATAGCTATTTCATGTAAATGAAGCAGGAGTCCTAAGGTAATTTGTCTGAATCTACAATTTGTGATGACCGTACTATTACAGTTATCCGAAGGCCTGATAGATAATAACAGTTATCTAGTAGAAGGTTCTACGAAGTAAGCGAAAAACCTTAAACTGTTTGTTTAAATCCAAATTTCCCGCAACAGCGTAGCAATACAAAACCGTATACCGCACTGATTTTCAGCATTCAAAATAAGGCTGCATCCTCCTGCACCCCCCCCCTCCCAGTAAAGGCAGCGCACGGCATTGTTGAAAGATCTACCCTTTTTCAAAGAGCGCGTTTTAATGTTATAGTTAATAAGGACGAAAACTTATCATAGATCGCTTGAGAGGTGAAAGCTTTCTTGTTTTTAGAGTGGTGATAACAACTCCGTTGTAATTCAAATGATGAATATAGGCTCAAAGAATGGAGACAATAAACAATACACCACTTTAATTAAGCAGCCTCGTTTTGAAAATTTGTCAAAATCTTTTCCTATTGTTGGTATGAAAATTTCGAGCCCAGATTCGGAATTGACACCCAAAATTTAGTCTGGTTACATGTTTTTAAATTTGATTTGATTTGATTTGATTTTATAATATTTATACAGGGTAAAACATTCAGTTGTACTGTTTTACAATGTACCCTGTTAAAAAATACTTACAAACGAAAAGAAACTATCTAAATTTACATGTAAATCCAAAATAAAACAGGTATTAACAAAGTATATAAAAATTGCAGGTATGATGTAGATATGATATAAGAGAGAATTAGCTAAATGCATGGTTTGCTATGCTTTTTTTGAAAGTTTTCAAAGTCGGGGACAATTTTGATTCTAGGCTGAGGCGATTCCACATTGTCGCACCTTTATATGAGAAGCATTTTTGGCCATTTGCAGATTTTCGCATGGGAATTTCTAAATCAGATCTAGTATTGCGTAATTCTCTCTTACATGTATCCGAGAGCCTTGAGAACATTTCTGTAAGGTAAGTGGGAGCCAGATCATTGATAGATTTGTATACCATACTCAAAGTATACCAAACTTAAACTGCTAACTATTGTGATGTTGATTTTATGACAATGTAAAGTTCAACCCGAGCCATTTTCAACGTTACACCCCAAGCCATTTTCACGGTCAAATCCCTTATAGATTTTCAAACTTTACATTGCCATAAAATTATCACTATGACCGATAGCAACATGAAAACTCGTAGTTGGACTAACGTTTGGGTGCTCAATCTGAATTTGGCCTCCAAAATTTCACATGAAAGAATTTGAATAATTTCCAAATCGAGGCTGTTCATTAAAGTGGTGTATTGCGCTACAGATGACGTCGATGAATTTGCATCAAGATCCTTTGCGGTATTGAAGAAATTAGCCAATCAAATTGATCGAAATTCAATGTGCCGTATATCAACACGATGAAAAATTCTCATTTGCCATCTTTATCGCAATCGTCTAATTAAGAGGTTGGGAGTAAAACAGCGTCCTGTTCCTGGACCGTTGTGGGTTTATGATACGAAATTTGTGAAATCATTGTTAGTGACTTTTGCAGCTTTTTAGTCTTTTGAATACATTCTGTACATTTGCTGTTTTTATAAAGATCAGTTTGCTTGCAACCTGAACGCCATTCCTTTCTTTTTTGACGCTCACTTTTTTGTCGCTCACTTAGGGGGTAGTTTGGAACGAAGAGATCTCGGTTACATGTGCTTCATCGATTGCCTAACGTTTTGGTGAAAATGTGCCATGCTTGATGAATGTGCCTTTCCTTTTACTTTTTTGCCACAAAGTCAGCATTTTCAAAGACGGCAAAGATTGCCAAAACTCATAAAGGCTTACTGATCATGCAGAACAAATCGTGAAGTTTCTAAACTAGCTATTGTTCTCCGAAGTGAAAGCCTTTATTAAACTTTTGGCCAACAATCCCTAGTTACTTATTTACTCGTATTAGTCTTGGTATCATGGGAGGCATTTCATTTTTTCGAAAACATAACGACGTTTATCTGAACAACAGATTTTTCGGATTTTTGATGGATTTTTCTCGAAACAAAGAGTCATTTTCCGAAGGTCAACGAAACTTTTTGGGAGTGAAATGCCCCTTCGCGTATTGCCGAACATAATGAAATTGAAATTATGTACACGTCCAAGTTAACCTCTCCATCGTTACTATGTCAGAATATCACAGGCATCTACATGCCGTGCCAAAATAGGTTGAAACCCTCTTTTTCTTGAAGCAAAGGTAATACTGGTTTTCTTGATACTCGAAGCTCGAAGATTTTTGGCGGCATAAGGTAGATACCCCGTATTTTTTCAATGAAAATCCAATTTTTCAGTCATTTTGTGATTGTTACATTTTCTGTAGCAGAAGGCACTGGCGAACACCTCTGTGAAACGTAAATATGTTTATCTGCATTTAATTTGAAATTACAAGCAGTTTTATGGGTAGGACTCCGGAATTTTTTGCCTAGCAACGTCTTAGCAACGTGAGAAAAGATTTCAGATATGCTGTTTCTCTAACCTTGGAGCACCCTTAGAGCTCCCTCTGTCCAATATTCATGGTCCGTGTTTTAGGATACTTAAATTGGTGACCTTAACATGAAATACCTGCAACTCTAAGAGGGAAAGCCAGACAACTTATTTCTGTCAGAGGAATTTAGCAACAGAAGAATATTCAGGGTCATTATTGGAAGAAGAAAATTTCGAATCTGAGAAAGAAAGGTCTTAACTTTCAAGGAAACAAATAATCTCAATGATGTCTTGCGAGAGAACTGAACGAAAGAAGAGCATCAAAAACATCCCCTTTGGGTAGGCCTTTCGTTTAGGCCCTGCTTCAGGTGTCCTTTTTGCTGTATTTGTTTGTTGCTAATGGAACAAATACTTACAAACCTGGCAAAGGCCTCCCATTAGAGGCAGTAAAACTTGTAAAGACAATTTTCAAAGAACTAAGGGACATTGAACTGCTAGTGAAGTATCTGCATTCATGGAAGGACCCAGAATCATAATGGGGCTTTTGATTGGTCTGATTTCAAACAGTTTTTCAAACTGACTGCAAAAAACCACCTACACATAGTTTGACCAGCTAGAACTTTGCAAATATGATGCTGTTGCTACTTTTAACAATAGATACAATGCAGTTTTGTGATTATATGAAGCATTTGGAATAAATCCCACCATCATTGAATGCCACAAGATGAACAATTACTGACAAGAATACTGGTAAACAAAGCTATTCAAAGACAAAGAGACGAATCCAAATTCTGCTTGGGAATTACAACAGCAAAGAAGGCAAAAACAATTGGACAAGCTTAGGAACCAGGACCTGTTTAATTTAATGCATGTTTACCTCACATATGTATAGCACGGCCTGATCTAAATTAGTGCGTTAAGCGTTTTCATATCGTTCAACAAAATAGATAGCAGAGCATAGAGTTTGTTACTTATAAAGGAAACCAACAAAATTATTTATCATATCACTTTTGAATATGAAGGAGACAAATTAACAATCGTTTCCTGGCCAAAACTCCCATTGGAGAAACCATTAAATGCCAATTGTTGTTATGCAAATTTTGTTGAATGGATTGAAAGATGTTTTAAGTGTAGCCATTTTGGGAAAATTGATGCAATATTTATGTGAAGTAAGTGTGCATGCTTGTAAATGTTTGAATTATATATGTTTTCTGGCTTTGGGCATGCACAGGACAAAAATTTCATAAGTCCTTACATTAATCTCTTATTTTGAAAAAGTAGAATTCCGCCTACCACATGTCATTAGAGCATTGATTTCTCCACACTGGCAGTAGATACAAATTTCAAATTTTCAGCATTCCTAGGATATGTCTTAAGATGTGCACTGAACCTTTCAGATCTTTCCTATGTGATTACAGTTGCTTTTCCAAAGCTTTGAAATAATTCCGCAACAATTTTTTTATTGAGGAAAGAGTAATCTAGTTTTTTAAATTAGCCCCTTAAATATTTTCAAATAGCTTTTGGTTCAGTGCATAGAGTAGATTGTGGTGCATTTACCACATAAATTTCATTAAAATATCATTTATAGTTTTCCTTTCATTGCAGCCCCAACTTTCATCATAATTTATGAAGAAATGGTTGCTATGGAAACCAAAGCTACCATTTTGAATTCCAAACTTGATTTTCTACAATAATTTTAATTGTCCTATCATAACATTATTAAACTAATGTAATTACTTGCATTAGGAGAGATTTCATTCAAATCCAGGGTATCTACCATAAGTCCATTTAGAGGCAAAAGGTCTCCAAACGAGGCTAATCACAGGTAACCAACTTAAGAAGCAAATCGACCCAATGCAAGGGGTGAGGGGGCCTTGGTATTAAAAATTTCCAAGTTTTTATCGTTGCTAAGGGCGTTGCTATGCATAAAAATGCTACCAAGCACTACTTTCTCTTAATTTTTTTCAGTTTTGTACCTACAAAACAGCTTTGCCAGTTGCATGTTAAAGAGCAATGATTGTTCTATCAGAATCCATAATAAAAATTTTTGAATTTTTGGATCACAAAAAGGGTACCAATCACATTTTCATGCACATGATTCTGCATAAGGGTTGATTCGCATGAGGATCGAAACTGCTTTTCGGGCCATTCTTAATTCTCTTGCCTTTAATTGCGTTTGAAAACATTGCACAAATTCGTGATCAACTAAAAACAACTTCAAACTTACTGTAACGTAACTAGCAAATTTTTATGGGGATATGAACAAAATAGCATCAAAGCCAATTGACAGTTTTACATATCATCTAATTCATGGACAAGTAATGTGTATGTGACTACTTTGTGAACTGCTGCAAAGTTTGATATTGACGACTGTGACAGAACCAGTTGTCAAAACTGCATTGTGGCTTCCCAACTTTAGAAACTTAAATGCTTCAATTGTAAACTTTTAACCAACTGACGATTTCTTTAAAGATAAACAGGGACCGCATATTCAGCTTTTACAATTACTGCAGATAACCATGAGCTATATCAAAATTCTTTACATTTAACATTTGAAAAGATTTTAATCTCACTGTAAATGCATTGTTCAAGGTCATGTTTTATGGATCTTGCTATGTTTTCTAAGATCACCAAGTCATCATTGCAGGAGGGAGTTTTTCTTTGCTCTATATCCTCCCCTGGATCATCTCCACCAAAACTGTTCTGGTCTCCAATACCACAATTACGAAGGAGGATTCTATCAAAAGACTGGTAGCTTCCAACTGTCCCCTATAACAATGAATGAAATAACAAAGAGGGTATCATTTAGAATTATGTAACATGCCTTTGAGAGTTTTGTTTCTACATTATGCACAGATCAACGAGTAGGTGACTTGTATATTAAACAAGCAGTGATTTGGGTAGGTTTGTGACTTGAATACTACAGAAATCCGCCTCTTATTTTTCAGGAAGGTGTCTTCTTCTAATGTCTGAAGTCTCCCATGAAATCCATTGTTATGAAAAACATCATTTAATAGCTTTTTACTTCCTGTGAATATTTCAAAATCTTAGCGAAGAGAGACTCGTTCGTTGGAGAGCTTTTGCAAAAAATTGCATCTGTCTGTAGAGAATTTTGGCAATGACACTACTCCGTAACACCTTACCTCCATTAATCTTCCCAATCAAAGCAGGTTTCAGTCCAATCATTGGTACTTTGTGAGCTACAAAGCAATTACTTAGATTAGTGAACATTTATAATTCTCATTGAAAATCATGCTTCTTCCTCGAGGAGTGTCTCAACCTAGCATCTCAAAAGGATGTGTCATTTTGCTTGAATAGTTCGTACTCATAATTCCGTGCATTATATGGGGTTTTAGGGCCATAATTCCGCAAAGCAAGTGAAAATCTAGGCCATAGTTTCTGGAAATTATGAAAACCCCCCTGAAAAGGACACCCGTAATTCCATTAAATGTCTAAGAAATTGATACTCATGAGTCCGTAACAGTTCAAAAAAGTACCCCTAAAAATGGCACATCCCCATACCATGAAAAGTACTAAGGTACCCTCTCCTAGGGCTTTTTCATTGATTGATGTTTAAATCAATCGACTAAAACATAACACAACTTGAAGACTGCCAGTGAGGCATGACCAATGGAGTATTCAAGCATTAGATAAGTCATAATCTGCTTGAACTACATGCAAGCTTGCCGCTACAATTTGTCCCAAAGAGCGATTCATACAGAACTTTCTAGGATGAGGCGTAGTTGTGATGATATGGTAAGGTGCGAGTTGCAGTGTCAAACATTTGTACTTATTACATGATATCTGTACACAACCCAGGTTGTTCATCGTGCGATTGCTCTCTGAAAGCTCCTTTTATCTGAAAAAATTCATTTAAATAAAAAGTATAAGGATTCATGCCACTGCTGTTCTAAGCAATAAGATTTCCAAAATGAAAGAAGTTGTGATTTCAGGGGGGATGTAATCCGTGCACGTTTCAGCAAGGATCCTGTGGAATATCTGGAGGTTGCTGATACTCTGGCCAGTGGCCGGAGCTTGGCGGGAGCACTTGCCGGAGCTGGATCTTCACCAACAAAGTAGTCCGTGAAAAATGGAATTGAAGCCTTCCGTCCTTTTTTTAATTTACTTATTTGTCGTTGGATTGTAAAAAGATAGCTACACTAGATAACTAATAATTTTCAGCTCTAAAACTTTAAAATGCAAAATAAGCCTTTAAAATGCAAATATTACTAAAATAAAAATGTCGATAAAATATTTACATGCCATTAAAAATATTCAGTATAAAAGCAGAAATCTAAAATTGATTATCAATGAAAGCCCAAATTCGGAATAAAATTTCGGCATAATCTGCATGGACAAGTTTCCCCGTACCATTTTTTATCTTTGTTTTAAACTGACAAAGCGATTCCGAATTTCGTATCGTTGGTGGTAACATTAGCCAAAACTGACGCTTTCTCTCCCATTGCTAACAGATTTAATTTAACTCTTGGTTGTACAAATTCGTTATTATTACGTAAATTGTAGTGAGCTACATTTTTACAGAATATTTCCTGTATAAATGAAGGGTTAAGCCCGCTTTTAGTTTTATACAACTCTGTCATAAGTAATTGCGCAAGTTCTTTGTGTGAATAGTAACGGAACAGTCCTTCTCTAATATTCATTTTCATTTTCATTTTAACTTTTTTATCCATGGTAATCCACTCAGATACACTGTTTTACAGGGAGCCATGCAAATACAAAACCTAATAATAACTAAGATATTCAACCCTATTTACAATAATCTCAGTCAAAAAAAAGGAAAGGAAAACGAGATGAGTCATAGTTTGGTTTCATAATTTCTTCGAAAGGAGCTGAATGATGCGGACGCTTTGACAACACTATCTAGGTCACTCCAGACCTTAGCCCCTCTGTAAGCAAACGATTTCTGACCAGTTGATGTTCTCAATAGTGGTAATCTAAGGTCAGTTTTAGAGTTCCTCAGCTGACGGTTAGTAGCTTCAGATACCTTTTGAAATAGGTTTCGCAAGTAATCTGGGGCGAGGGCATTCAGAGATTTATAGACCATCTTGCTCGTCTCAAAGTCGATCAATTCTCTAATGGTCAGCCAGCCAAGACTCCCTATCAAAGGCAAAGCTGAGGCCTCAAAGGGGCTGTTTGTGACAATCCTAGCAGCTCGATTTTGCAGTTTTTGCAACTTATCGAGGGCTGATGCACCGCAAGATCCCCAAACAGGGCAGCAGTACCTAAAATAGGGCTCGATGAGACTTCTATACAGCATAATGAGGCTTTCCTTTGGTAGGTATCTTTTTGAAAACTTCAACATACCGATACCTCTAGAGACTTTCTTGATTGTATTGGACAAGTGGGTAGACCATTTCAGTTGATCGTCAACCTGCAAACCTAGATACTTGGTGTTGTTAACCATAGTGATCTCCTCGCTACCGATGTTAAGGTCAGGTTTGGAAGAACTAGGCAAGTCTAAACTAAGAAGTTTGCACCTGCTACCTGTTATCATCCCTTGAGTCTTTACGACATTAAGCGATAGCTTGTTGCCCTCAAGCCAACCTCGAAGGGCTTCAAGGTCAGCATTTATTGCAGTGTTAATATCGGTCATAGAAGGAGAGGAGTAATAGATAGTGGTGTCGTCAGCATACATTGCCACATCAGAAGTCTTTAAACAGTAGGGGAGGTCATTTACGTAAACTAGAAAGAGTAGGGGACCTAGGCAGGAGCCCTGGGGAACTCCACAATCTACCCCTCAGTTACAGATGAATGACCATTCACTCTACAAAACTGCTTCCTATTGAAAAGGTACGACCGAAACCAGCTCAGTTCTTTACCCCTGACGCCATAGTAGTTCAATTTGTTCAAAAGGATTTCATGATCCACAGTATCGAAAGCTTTTTTAAGATCGATAAAGACTGCTGCAGTATACCTCCCTTTGTCAATGTTTAAATACCAGTCATTAGTACTTTTAAGTAGACACGTTAGGACTGAATGTAGTTTCCTGAACGCTGACTGTAGGAGAAAGATGAGCTGATTCCGGTTAAGATAGTCGTAAAGCTATTTTAGATAGTCGAAGATTAGCTTCTCGAAAAGTCGAGAAATAACGGGGAGCACAGAGATAGGCCTATAGTTTGATTTGTCATCGGTGGCTCCATCTTTAAAGATAGGTGCTACCCTCGCAATTTTCCAACTGTCCGGGAATCGCCCGAGAGAAAGAGATAAGTTGAACAGCTGCACGAGAGAAGGTGCCAATACTGAAATACCAACTTTTAAGAAAAAACTAGATATACAGTCAACACCCGACCCATTGGAGGTTTTAATACCGCCACAAACCCTAATCAAAGTCTCCTCGTTGATAGGGGAAAACATGAAAGGTTCGCAGCTGGGTGGATCTCCAAACTCACCATTAAGAAGGGGATTAGGTTTGGGGGCGATCTTTTCAGCTAAGCTTTTCCCTACGTTGCAAAAGAAACTGTTCATAGTATCAGCAATGGATTTATTGTCAGTAATGGTTTCATCACCTTCTTTGAGAGCCTTAATGTTCGTGGTTTTTGATCTCTTATTAATTACTTGGTTCATAGTTTTCCAGGTCTCTTTTATGTTTCCTTCACAGGAACGGAGCTTATTTGTGAAATATTGCTTTTTCAACGATTGGTTTAAATTATTTGCTTTGCATCTCATATGCTTGTAAGCACTCATTAAAAGCTCGGAGTTAGCTTTCACTGCAGCGATCTTCAGTTTGTCTCTAGTCCTGCAGATCTTTTTTAGCTCGGGTGTTATCCAGGGACAGAACCGTTCAGAGACTCGCTTTTCCCGGAGGGGTGCATGTTTGTCGATGATCTGAGACAGAGTATCAGACCATTGACCAACAGCATCATCCAAACTCCCAGAGTCACTCACAATAGCCTGCCAGTCTACCGAGGCAAGGTCACCGAGGAAAAGCTCTTCATCGAAATTTTTCATCTGTCGTGTTGTTATCATTTTATGCTGAGGTTTTAGCGAACCAAAATATTTACGAACTCCGTATACCACATAATGGTCACTAATGCAAGTCTGTAGTACACCCGACTCGACAACATTGCGAGGATCATTCGTCGCAATGTGGTCTATAACCGTAGATGAACTAGCAGTCTCACGTGTAGGCTCAAAAATAAGTTGTTGCAGACCAAAAGTATCATAAAATTCCATGATACGTTTTGTGCAAGGTGGAATATCACGATCATCTTGGGGAGCTCCAACATTACAGTTAGTGTCCCCCAACATGATGATTTCCTTATCCTCCGCATCCAAGACTCTAAAGAACGGGTCCAAACGATCGAAAGTATCAACATGATCAGAAGGAGGTCTGTACCACGTGACAACGAAAAAAGATTTGGCTTTAACAGGCTTAACCTCGATGCATTGAACTTCTAGAGAGAAAGAAGGGAGGTCATCACGTACATCAGCAACAATAGAATTGCTAATATAGAAGCCTATTCCGCCGCCATCTCGATTACGATCATGCCGGACAAATCTATAGCTGTCAATTTGAAGGAGGTCACTAGGATAGTTATCATCTATCTTAGTTTCGTTAAGGGCTAAAATGTGTATACCCTGGTCCTTTAAGAGAGTTTCCACTTCATCCTTATGAGCAGGAAGGCTGTTAACATTAAGTGATGCAATGACCATTCCTTTACGAAACCCTAATTTCACGCTAGGCGGAGGGCAACTGTTACCGGATACATTATGGCGAGGAGTACCATCAATTTCGAAGGAAGACCTATCATCATAATCTAAGTTAGCGTTAACATCTGACGGTTTTTTGAGTCAATCACTGTGCTTTCTGCAACAACTTATAGTTGATTGGTTCACTATAAGTAGTTCACTATAAGTAGATTCGGCATCCTTATAAGTAATTCTCAGAGCTCTTTCCTGTATTTTGTTAACCTTTTTGTTGAGCTGCCTGCTATGAAACATCCAGATTAAAGGGCAATATTGGAATTGACTGTTGATAAAAGCCCTCATCAGGATTCTTAGTTTGCTCTGATCCATGTATGGCGATATATGAGCAAGTGCGTAGAGTTTATTGCCAGCCTTTTGGCACAATTTCGAGACATGATTGTCAAAAGAAAAGTTTGTTATCAATTTAAATTGAGGGCTAAATCAATGCTTCAGCCCTCAATTCACCGTTGTTGTTGCATATTTATTTTACATTGATGTTATAAACTAGCCTACTATATACAATTTACTGTAGAAGAAAACTAATCAAAATCGATGAATATATCTAATTGATTAATTGAAATGAAATGAATAATCAACTTTTTTTAATACAATATTCACAGTAAATCGACAGGCATTGCATTTGCACGTGGGACCATCCCATTGAGTTATCAATCGTTTAAAAGTGTTAAGGTTATCCACCGATTTTAGCTCCTCTGGTAAGCAGTTCAAAATCTGTGGTCCTAAGAACCTGAGACTGTTTGTGCCGAAAGTAAACTGATTTGGCCTATAATGAGTAAGATTATTAGGATTTCTCAATGAATAGTTAGAGGTTCTAATTTGAAAAATATCTTTCATGAAGGGTGGATTCAGATCATTCAAAGTTTTAAAAATTTCCAAAGAAAGAGATCTAAGTCGGGAAACATGCATGGTGCATCGCTGCGACTTCAGTAGCAGATCATTATGCGAACTGACATGATCATTATGAAGAAATCTAAGTGCACGTTCTTGTATCTTTTCGATCTTATTCGTGGATTTTGCTGAACAGAAATGCCACACTAAAGGACAGTAATTGAAATTTGAATAAACAAAGCTCTGAACAAAGACTTTTCTCTCTTCGAAACCAATATAAGATCGAAGCCTCTTCAGAACATTTAATTGTGTTGCAGCTTTTCTACAAAGCTCTGAAATGTGTGGATCAAAGTTTAGTTTACAGTCTAGCTGAATTCCGAGAAGCTTGACTGAATCTTCTGACTCAATAGTCTTTCCTCTGATGCTTAGTTTCTCGCCACTGGTATTCGTCTGGTCTTTTTTAATTAGCAGTGCATGAAACTTTGATGGATTCGCAATCATATGGTTTTCTTTCAACCAATCTAGTGCAACACCTGCTTCTTCCTCTAGGGCTCGCACCAGATTTGGTAGTGTCCTAAAGAAACAAGCAAGTGTGTTATCATCCGCATAATTATATATTGCTGCCTGTTTAATAAACAAAAAAATATCATTAATATATATATTAAAAAGAATAGGGCCAAGCACCGAACCTTGGGGGACACCAGATAAGATTGTTTGAAAGGAGCTGTATGTATTGTTTATTCTAACAGATTGCTCACGCCGCTTACGATATGAATAGATTAGTACCAAGGCATTTTCATCGATACCATACGCATTTAATTTCTCAATCAGCAGATCGTGTGGGATGCAATCAAATGCTTTTGACAATTCCATTAATACAGCACCCACAATATAATTATTGTCAAGTTTGGTTTTCCAGTCTTCAAGGAGTCTTGTCAAAACATGTTGCATACCGTGACGACTAATTGCTGTTTCATAATCTTTTCATATATTTTGGAAAATGTATTTAAAACACTGACTGTGCGAAAAATATTCTCAACTGTGCGATTTACCTCACCCTTGTCCAAAGGGCAAACTGCTGCACGCTTTCCTCTATCTGGAAGCCTATGGTTTTGTAAACAGCTATTTATGGCAAAGGTTAGGGGGGCAGTAAGCTCATCTGCAGCCAAATGTACTAGTTTTGGCGGAATTTGATCTTCACCCGTTGATTTTTTTCCGTCCAAGGATCTTAGTAGAGCCAAGACCTCATGATGTTGTACCTCATGAAATGAGAAAGAATTTGAGATATCACTACTTTCCCTTATGACATCAACACTAGGGTGATCTTTATACAGGGTGTCCCAAAAAACATGTGCGTCGTTTGGACCGATTTTGCGAAAAAGTAGCAAAAGGTATTCTAGCGATTCTTTCGTAGTTTTATTACTCGAATCCTAAATTAAACTTTAGTAAAATCGCCGTCCAAATCGGTTGCAAACTCACCAAGTTATGAGCTCCGTTGTATCAAATTTTCATGAAGGCTGAAACCAGAGGAAAGGCCGCTTTCCTCGTTGTTTTGAGGTGAAATCCAGCTTCACGGTTGATTTAAAGCGAATGTTCTAATGTCATGCTTCTCATCGAGGCCTCACTAACCATTTGGGAATCGCAGGACGTACATGCCTCAAAACCTCTGCAGGAATGTTGCAATGACGACAAGTATTCCCTTGGCAATCACCTTCGGCATGCTCAGCTTCGGCCATAAGAGAAATAATGGGAATCGATCTCCAGGCCCATTGGGACTAAGCAGTATTAGCAGTTGTCAACTTCTCTCACTTACAGACAATGCACATTAGTTTCCTTTTTAAATATTTTTTTTGAAAAAATGTGAATCTGTTGAAAGGTTTCCACAACTGGTTAGCGATTAGCGGATTCAGGGACGTGGGAAGCATCTCAAACTTGGAGGGGCACCACACTTCGAGGGCACTTTTCCTTAAGAAAAAAAATGGGACATTTTCTTGAAATGAAAAGGACACTTCTTTGTTTATTACAAAGTCTGGGGGCACGTGCCCCCAGTGCCCCCCAGTTCCTACGTCTATGAGCGGATTGCTTACAATTTACTGGGAATCTGAAGCATGTACTTTATTTCTCCGTTGTATACTTAATTATTGTCCAGAATTTCATAAAATTGGTTGCAGGGGGTAAATCCAGCCCCAAGTTGAAGGGGGCAACCGGCAAACAGGGTGCCGAGAGTGTAGCAGAAAGGATGCGCGTATGTGCAGGAAAATTTTTGGACTCATTTCTTCCACATTTTTGGACTCAGATCGAGACAGTCAAAAGGGAGCGCGTTGGGATCATGACGAGGGGTGCTGTTCTCGCCAAAAAGAGTGCACCAAGCAGAGCTTTTATCGTCCAGGGGGGTAGTCGCCCCATTTGCCCCCTAAATCCCCCCGGGGGTACGTGACTTGCGGATGGACGGGAGTCTCCCGCCCAGTTTTCAGAAAGCTACCCTCTTCTAATTACCGACAGTTGCCGTCATACCCACTTTTATGATGAATTCTGGCGGAAAACTACCCATTTTTGACAATTTTTTGCCAATTTCTGGAAAACCCACCCATGTTTATGGAAAATCTGCCGAGAAAGGGACCCTTGTTTAGAAAATTTTGGACCCAAAAACCCACTCATATGGGTGGCACATACCCCTGCCCTCAACATGCTATGTTACCCCCCCTCCGGGCTAAATCCATCACTGATTGGCAACGAAATGTTCAGAAGGCAGTAGGAATCCTGAACGATTAAAGCGATGAGAATTTAAGGAACCTTCTGAGAAACTGTTAAGAAACTTTTTGTGCTCAAAATCTGAGAATCTTAAGAAAATTCAGTATTGGGCCAACTTTTTAGTTTCTTATAAAAAATAAGCGCAAGAGCTATTCTGTTGAAACGCATCGATGCCACGCTCACGTGACTCAAAAAATTCAGGAACAAAATAGATGTGCTAGCAACAAGATTAAATTATCCAATCAGAAGCTAGAATTCAATATACCAAAACACAAATGTCTAAAACTATCAGCTTCAGCTACTTACTCAATTGTACAACACAATGCAAAGTCCTTTAGAAGGAGGGCTCGTAAACAGCAATCATTCATGTTCATTGGAAAATATTATGCTATTCTACGAACGATGTAGTTTCTACAACCGTCACTTCTAACCAACACGGAAGAAGATGGAGTAGCGCATATGACGGCGGTACCTCATTGCTCTTTAAATTCAATGCCTATAAGCTGACTTCTACTCAGTGGCATTTCATGAGCGTGCAGAAGTTTTATTGTTTAGGAGAGAATATGTCGCTCTGAAGTTGAAGATTATTGTGTAAATTCGGCTCACTCTGAAAATGCCGCTGAGTGGAAATTAGCCTTAAGTTCACTAGCGTCACTAGCTACCCGGGAGGCTCTTTCAGTCATCACGGCCAACTTGGCTCAGTAAAGGGCAAAATCACCGATCTGTTGCAAATTCTAGGACTGACGTAACTTTTCAAGAGGGTCAGTTTAGCCCGGGGGTTACTCCCATTGCGGCCTGACAGGGGGGTTCAGTCGGGGTTAAAGAGGGCCAAAGCAAAAGCTTTTAAAAATACCCTCAAATGGTAGTAACTTTTTACAAAGACCCTCAAATGGTAGTTCGTTGACCTAAAATTGAGTCATTTTGCAGCATCTAACAATAATAATTTGCAGTTTTTCGTGATTTTCTATTGCAAAAATTGATGGAACAAAGCAAGAAAACTTCAAAATTCATTTATGAGCATCGCTGCAGCAACCAAATTGGCATGCGGAGGAACATACCGAGATGAAATCTTATAATTGGCCAGAAGTCTTAGAATGCCCCCAACCATTTGGTAGCCATTCGGTAAGACCCTCAAACCGACTTGACCCCCCATTAGGCCATAATGGGAGAGCCCCCCTGGGTATTTTAGTAAAGACCCATTGCTAACCATGATGCTTTGTGGCCCGAATGAAAAGCAAGACGAAGGGAACTTAGGCCAAAAAAGATAATATGAAAGTGGATTCAAAGGATTATGCTTAGCAATGGGTCTCTAAGGGTATCCTCCTTGGTTAGATTTTTTCCAAACGTACAAATTTTCTTTCCACAATGATTGAAAACCGTACAATAACTACGGTGGATGATATTTGGATAAAAGATGATCAAAGGATTGACTTCACGCCATGAAAGTATAATACTCGCATAGTGAAATGCGTCATTTTAGTCACCCAAATCAAACATTGTTCGGAACGTCATATTTGTTAAATTAATTCATGTTTCAAAGTGGCATCCATCGGCGTCGATGCATCTTCTTGCCCTGCTAACCATTGCCTCAAACGAGCGAAGAATAATTTCCCTTGGAAGTGCTCTGCATTCCCTTATTATTGTTGCTTTAAGCTGCTCAATATCTCGTGGCTGCTGATTTCTCGGAACATCCCATATTTTTTGCTTCAAATAGCCCCAAGCAAAGAAATCAAGGATCGCAAGATCAGGTGATCTAGGGGGCCATGGTATGTCCCCACGCTTGCTAATAACCTTTCCTGGGAATTGGCCTTGCAGATAATTTATCGCCGCAATGCTGGTGTGGGCTGGGGCACCATCCTGTTGCCACCAGAGGAGACCTCTATCAACTTCCTGATTCCGTAGATCTCGCTCCACAACATGGTATCTTACAATTCTTAGGTATTCTCTCTGGTCTAATCTTCCTTTAATGAAATAAGGACCAAGTACACGTCCATTCCCTAACAGACCCAACCAAACCATCACGTGACCTGCACCTTGAGTATGTTCAACGACATGCCCCTCAGGATGACCATTCCCGTATCTAGCATAATTTATAACATTCTTCTTATTTGCCTCGGAATTCAGGGAGAAAATGGCTTCATCGGATGTCACAAAATTTTGTAAAAAGTCAGCGTCCTCATTTGCCTTGTTAACAAGCCATCGACAAAATGCAAGCCTTTGCGCCGGGTCATGAGGACGAAGGGCTTGTCTCTTTGTCAGTACGTAAGGATAAAAACGCAGTTCCCGCACAATCCTATTGAAAGTGCTCCTGGAAATTGCCAAGCCATTTCTGCGAGAAGAAACGTTCCCATTTCTTTCTAGTGACCTGCGCACCCTTTCAGTATTTTCAGCTGATCGAATAGTTCTATTCCTCCCACTATTCTCCCTTTGCCGGTTCAGACTTGTGCCATATTCCTGGTACTTTCGGTAATTGTACAGTATTGCCCGGGCAGTTGGAGTAGGTGCCCCAGGCCATTGACTTGCCCAACCTCGTCTGACTTGTGCTGCATTTTGTACCCTAGCCATCTCTAAACATATCCATGTTCTTTGATCCCTAGCTATTTGAGGCATTTTATCACTTTCAGAGGGAAACAGAGGGAAGAGAGGTACTCGAGTCTCCTATTTATAGGTCAGCAAACTACTATAGAAAGTTTAAGAACACGCTTTTTCGAGACAATATGGCTGAAATTTGAAAGCCATCTTCATGGACTAAAATGCGTTCTGTATCAATGGTTTGTATGTTCGAACGGTTTTCTTGCGAAACACAAATTCTAAGAAAAGTCATGTTTTCAGTTTTCCTCCACCTTTTCTGACCAGTAACAACGTGGATGGAAATTTTGTTGCGCAATAATAGCACGCACCGCATCATGATTAGGCCTGATTCACACTAGTTCGTTTGGGTCGTTAGGATTGTGCAAAAAGACCCAAAAGTCTTACAGCTTGGGCCCTTTGTCTTTTGGGTCTTTCTGCACGATCCTAACGACTCAAAAGACCTAGTGTGAACCAGGCTTTATAATCCAAAAATTAAAAGAATGATTTCATTGTCTGCAAGTGAGACAAATTTACAACTGCTAATACTGCTTAGTCTCAATGGGCCTGGAAATCGATTCCCATTTTTTCTTTAATGGCCGAAGCTGAGCATGCCGAAGGTGATTGCCAAGGGAATACTTGTCGTCATTGCAACATTCCTGCAGAGGTTTTGAGGCATGTACGTCCTGCGATTCCCAAATGGTTAGTGAGGCCTCGATGAGAAGCATGACATTAGAACATTCGCTTTAAATCAACCGTGAAGCTGGATTTCACCTCAAAACAACGAGGAAAACGGCCTTTCCTCTGGTTTCAGCCTTCATGAAAATTTTGTACAACGGAGCTCATAACTTGGTGAGTTTGCAACCGATTTGGACGGCGATTTTACTAAAGTTTAATTTAGGATTTGAGTAATAAAACTACGAAAGAATCGCTAGAATACCTTTTGCTACTTTTTCGCAAAATCGGTCCAAACGACGCACATGTTTTTTGGGACACCCTGTACTTGTCGAGAATAAGTCTGACGATTTGTCGATCATCATCAGTTTCAACTGTGTCTGCAATATTACAAGGTTTCTGCCCACTTGTTTTTTCGACAATATTAATGTAATGATTATTGAAAATCTCAGTCAGTTCATAGTCGTCTGTTACAATTTTGTTGTTATGTACCAAGGAAATATCATCACCGACCAAGCCTCCTTTATTAGAAAGAAAAGGTTTAACCAGATTCCAAAAGTCTTCATTAGAAATTAAACCGCCTGCAGTTGCTTCTTTAAAATGTTGTTTGATTGCCTTCTTTCGTAGGGAAAGCAGCTAAAATGTTGTTACGCTGCTTTTTATAGTTTTTTTTCGTTTTGATTTGTTGGACATTTATTGAGTTTATTCTTCAATCTCGTTCTGATATAAATTGCCTTTTTTAGTTCACGAGTCATGAAAGGTGCACTATTTCCTCGCGCAAGCTTAGTCTTCAGAGGCGCATGTTTGTTCACTAGATTTCGGAAGCTGTTGGTAAAATTATCATAACAGTCATCGGGGTCCTCCAAGGCATCAAAATTAGTTCTACGAACATCAGCAAGAAACTTAACGGGATCGAAATTCTTATAATTGTGATACTTTATCACCTTGGTTTTAAGATGGGGAATATGTGATTTAAGAATTGTAACAGCAAGACCATGATAATCGCTAAGACCGGTCTCGAAGACTGAAGTTTTCTGGAAACTTCTTACTCGGTTAGTGAGAATAGCATCAATTAAAGTGCTCCTGTTTTTGGTGAAACAGGTTTTGGCAGTCACTAGATTAGAAAGCCCAAAAACATCCCAAAAGTTTGCGAGCTTCTGGTATGCACTATCTTCTTTGTCATAAGTATTAATGTTGATATCTCCCATCAATATCACATTGTCATATTTGTCTAGAGCTGAATTTAAGGAATTGGAAAGGGCAGAGAAAAATGACTCTAGATCTCTGGGTTCAGGCGGTCGATAAATGCTATAGATAATCCACTTTTTCTTATTAACTGTCAGTTCGGAACACCGTAAGCTTTGCAATATGAGTGAAATTTGTTCCTTGTACTCTTTGTTCATTTTCATGCTCATAGTGAAACAAAAACACAAATGTGTGGCCGGAGCCAGTTTGTGGCCTGAGCACTGGCCAGAGCTCTGGCTGGAGCATTAGCTGGCGCTCTGCCCGGAGCTGAAAATTCAATGATATAGTATTGCATAGAAAATGGCATTAAACTAAGAATTTTGGTTTATCTCAGCCGGGCTCTTTTGGAAAACCAATGAAAACAGGGGCGGATCCAGAGAATATCTTCACTGGGTCAACTCCTAAGGCAAGTGAAGCGAGCCGAAGAACTTTGGGGGCCCGGGGGTACTCCCCCGAGAAAATTTTTGTGACCACGCACTTCAGATTTGCTTAGAACACTACTTCAGGAAAAGGTTCTTCGACCAGGCCCTTGATGTTAATGCACTAAAAGTTCCAAAGTTATGATTCAAGACTAAATAAATGAATGAAATATTGCCATAATCGATGGCATGAATTGCACAGTCACCGAGCCTGTCCCAGGCCAAACATCCCATGGAGACCATCTTGAGCCTTCACTACGAACTCTGTATACCTCCGTTTTAGTTTCAAAATGACCTCTGCAATGGTTAACGCCTTGGATCTTGGATGCTGTTGAGAAGTTATAAAATTGACGTAAATCTGATAAATCAGCTTTATCCTTCTCTATATTCCTCAATTCCTACCACAGTCAGTCGTTTGCTTTTCTCTGTTCCGCCTTCTCTTATCGAAACGTCGTAACTGCAACTTTATTCTTTTCAGTGGACCCAGACAGATATTTATAGCTACATTCATCGCTATTTCAACGTCAGAAAATTCCGAAATTTAGCTCGACGTCGACTTTGAGCTAAATTTGGAAGTTTTCTGACGTGGCAATGGAGATGAATGTAGCTATAAATATCTGTCTGGGTCCACGACCGCATAGCAAAGAGGGACGGCTATCTTTAAAACCAGGAACGACGGAACGGAACGACGGAACGGAACGACGGAACGGAATGACGGAACGGAACGACGGAACGGAACAACGGAACGGAACGACGGAACGGAACGACGGAACGGAACGACGGAACGGAACGACGGAACGGAATGACGGAACGGAACGACGGAACGGAATGATAGAACAGAGCAAAGATGCAATATGTTCATGAATTTGTGAACACATTGTCAGCCTTTGTTTTTCTTTTCTTATGAATACAGAGTTCAATATCAAGCTGCATTCAGTGAAAAATACATGCATTTTTCGTCAACTGTGGTAAAATCTTCCATAAATGAAGAAGCTCTTCTACAAACGATCGAGCTCATGAGTTGTTAAGTGTTTCCAACAAACGATGCATTACCAAGCCAAAAAATTTGTTTACAATCTGCTTTTTTCTTGCTATTACCTAGGCTCAAATAGTTACTAGCGCTATTCGGTTAATCATGATAAATTTTTTATATGAATCATGATGCATTAAATTTTATTAAAGTTAAGAAACTATGAAAGAAACTTATATCGTAAGAATTTGACCCAAAAGAAAGAAACTTTTCTGCAAATTTCAGAGCCGAGTTTGTACGAAAAATAAGTGTACATATGCACAAATCTTATGTATGAGGTTCATCAAATCTTTGAGTCAAAATCACAACCATAAAATTTAACACCTGCGTCTGGACGTCTGGGCCAGCCTCTATCATATTTATGACACATCGTGTACAGTCATTCTGTGGAGATTGAAAAACTTGAATAAGAAATATTGAGTTTCGAGGTCTTTTTTATCGGAATAAAAGACGGCTTTTAGTACTAACAGAAAATATTTGCGACTTTAAATTCGAATGAATTTAAAAAGTAACTGACAAGATTGCCATAATTCATGATAACTATAATGAATGCTATGAATAAAGCTTTTCTTCTTGATAGATACAGTCAAGATTTTCCTGACCCTTAATTTGGAATTTGTCTAAACCATATGACCTAATACAAATCTTGTGCTGCTTAGTAGAATTATCGTAAGCGAGAACCGTGGGAAATAAATATAGAATGAACCTCATTCTACACAAAGGACAGCAAAATCAGAATTACTGCAGAAATAGTTTCTGGTACGTAATTAAATAAATTCTCGAAATCTCTGAACTTTTTCAACGGAAATCAATGTATGAATTCCACACCGTTTGACTACTTCACAATATTGTACGATACCCATCTCCGGTTCATTGTCCAGGCTGAGCCCTTAGGGTGATAGTCGCCAAGGTAAATTAGATTCCTTTCAATTTTTCTAATATCAATATTGGGGTTGTTAGCTCTTCTGGCATCTTGAAAAACATGGAAGGTGAATGCATTTCTGGAATCAACGAAATGTTAAAGGAAATAGCACAATGTTTCTAAATTCGGGAGAGGTTAGTCATGACCCTGTAATAAAACAGCTGACGAAGGCAAGCCCTTAATCCCGGTAAACAAAAAGGACACGGCGGGGGAATCCAAGCGGTAATTTCTAATGCTTTCTGGTGCAACTGGGGACTCCTTGCAATGCAAATATGCACTACTTAATAGACGACTTTCAGCAGATTACAAAAAGTTATGCAAGTGGGCCTAATTTAATTCTTCAAGCAAGGGCCTACATTTAAGTACAAAGCACTAAACAAAACATAACATCAAATCAATCAGCAAAGCATCATTTACAAACCAAAACTCCGTTTAAAGCACAATTATCTAGGCTGCATTTTTCATACCTAGCCTACATTTTGCTATATATATCATGTGTATTTTCATTGAATCCAATTTGATACTGAACTCTGTATTTATAAGGTAAGCCAACATTAAAGTTGATAATTTATTCACAAACTTGTGGACATATCACCTATTTTTCCATTTCGCCATTCCATTCCGTTGTTCCGTTCCACTGTGCCGCACCGTCGTTCCATTCCGTCATTCTGTTCCGTCGTTCCGTTCCTGGTTTTAAAGATAGCCAAGAGGGACTGATATCGTATTAAAAACCATTCTAACTGAGATTAGAATTCAATAGATTAATTTAATTTAATTTAATAATTTAATAGATTCTAACTGAAATTAGAATTTAATTATAAAGATTACGAGAACGAGTTTGGTTTTCTCTTGGAGCAATCTAAATCGGTGCCAATCCATATAAGAAATCTACAGTTGCTCATGACCGAAATTTATAAAACAAAATGCGGTCTGAATCCACCATTCATGAAGGAAATTTTCATGCAACAAAATATTAGCTACAGTCTAAGGCATGGCGATGGCGCTCAACTGCCAAAGGTACGAACAACACCCTTTGGAGTTGAGTCCATTGCTTACCTTGGAAATAAACTGTGGCAGAATTTACCGCAAGAAATAAAACAATCAAACAGCCTTCCCATCTTCAAAAAACAAATTAGATGTTGGAATGGTGGAAAATGCAACTGCAGGCTTTGTAAAGTGTATATCCCGAAAGTTGGGTTTCTAACAGGATAGACTTTTTTAACATCTTTTGTCCTCTATATTTATTGATAGTTTTATCGTAAATAATGTATATTGTAAATAGTAGGCTTTAATCAGCTGTAATTTAGCCATTATTTTTTTCCTAGCCTACTTTAAATCATAGTCACAAGAAGAGGTAGTCTGGAAGCGAACAAAAGCCTATTGTGCGAACTCTTTGTTCTCGAAAGTACTAGAGCCCAGTCCAGCGAGAGTGCACGTTTTACTGCGCGTTCCTTGCCGCTGAGAATGTTCCTTCGATGTTTGTTGTGAAAGTTTCAGCGTGGTAACGAATAGTCCTTACTTCTTTTGGGTGTTCTATGTAAAATGCCTGGTGCAAACTGCTCAATTTTCGGATGTTCAACATCAAGGCGCAAGAAAGGAGTTAGTTTATTCAAACTTCAAGTCGCCAAGGACGTGTTTAGTACAAAATGGAGAGAAGAGCTCGTGTCCATAATAACTCGAGACCGAGTGCTCGATGCTGATTTGCGACGTCAAATAAGAGAGGACAAGCTACATATATGTGAAAATCACTTCGAATTGGATAAGCTTTACATATGTAAGTAACAGTTACCTAAATTTTGCTGATTTTGGACGAAAGGCTAGTAATACTACAGCACAAATATTCGAACACTTTCATCTACATCTACATCCACATCGATATTGAGCAGGACCGAGTATCGGTATAATGCTCAGAGTGCAGGAAATAATAAATTAATTAATAAAAAGTGCTGGTAGATGCCACTGATCAATGATTAGATGATTAGATTGAACATTTACATGTCAAATGAGAAGCTGAAAATTCTTTTGTTTGTCATGAAGACCAAATCAAAAAGGGACTGGAAATTTAAGGGGACAAGGGGGCATTGTGGTAATGGATTGGTCAGTAGTATCTATGTTTAATGCAGGTGCAAATTAATGATAAGAGTTACTTGTTAATTGAAGTGAAAAAAAAGAAATCTGAAATACAGTTAAAGGCAATCAATTTTGGGTTAGTCTGCACTTTAGTTTAGAGGACAAGCTTTCAAAACCGACACGCTGTGTCATGGTATAAGGGTTAGGATCAGGGTTTGGAAAGGGGTTCTAGGGTAAGTTAGGGTTATTCAGGGTATGTCAGGGTTAGTTAGGGTATGGTAGGGTTAAGTTAGGGTAAGGTTAGGGTTAATTCCTGAGAGATATGACACAAAGCTGGTCCGCTAAAAAAGTGCAGTCGTGCCCAAATTTGGCCTAGGCCTATTCAGGAATTTCTGGGGTCAAAACTTGTAATCCCACTTTTCTGGGGAGGGGGGGTTACACTCGCTTCACGTGCCTATTTTTAGCGTTTGATTGGCTCATTAGTTCAAAGTTCGACTTCTCGAAGCGAGGCGACGCTCAAAATGACGTTCGAAGGGACGTTCGACTTTTCTTTCGACGTTCGAAGGATGGAAGATGTTCTAAGTTTCTTCTGATTTTTCGTAAGATTTTAGTCCCTGTTTAGAATCAGTTTGGTCGTGAGTCCTTTGTATGAGTGAAATTAAAACATCAGATTATAAATGTTGAACGAATACAAGGAATCATGTCGTCAGTCTAGAATCACATACCTATTGTGCCTATGCTGATCCTAACTGAAACCTTACCAAAACCCCACCAAAACCCTACCGAAACCCTATGTGGTGTGCGATTCTAGGCTAATCCCAAATATTATGATTTAAACAAACATTTTCCAGGTGCTAATGTACCTTCACAAAGATTTCCAGAGAGGGCATCATCACTAGTGCTATTTCTGAAGGGGTGGCTCCTAGCTAATGACTTTTTTCCAAGGGTGACAATTTGACAAAATCTTACTTCCATCCCCCTTTATGGCTAAAAATGGAATAGCCCAATATGACAATGATGTGTCAGAACTTATTTGTGATCTTGTTAGGTAGCCATGGACATTTATTTAAAACTCCCACTCTGATGGAAATGGAAAGTGACTTCCTTCTGTTTCATGTTGTCATACTTTTGTTTGACCACCCCTATTGAACACCCACCCAAAGTTATAGGATGTCAAAGCTACCATGGAGGTATTTAAAAAGCTGTTTAGGTGTGAGAGAATCTTCTAATCTTACAATTTCCATTCAACCCACCTAAATATTAATTTGAAATTCAGATCATTTGTCAGATAATAAGTCAGATGAAGGCTATTGCTAAAAGTTATTTTTTATTCCATAGATTCATCAAGAAAATCAATGAAAAATGGTGCTTTGCCTACATTGCTCCTTCCTGAGAAATCAATTCCTAAAAAGCAATTGGAGCAAAGGAGTAACCAGGCTATCAAGAAGAGGGAGCACCATATATCTACAACAAATGCTTCTGACACCAGTAAGAAAATATATTACAAGGATCTTGATGGGGTGAGAAAAAATCTGGCCACCCTTAAGGCTGAAGGATGGCAGTTTACAGTACAGAGTAGCCTGATAAAGATTTTCAAACATGAAAAGGATCATTTGCTGCCAAAGTTTGAAATCCATATTGATGAAAGCTTGGCCTTTACAATTAGAGTATTTGGCTGGCTTCTCCCTGTGCATCATCCAATCTACAAAGAGACCTTGAGAACTGTGCGTTACCAAACAATATCAAATTTGATGCACCATCTTGAGTGTCAAGAGATTTGTGTTGGAATCCAGTACTTTGCCAAATATATTTCCACGTCAACCAAAATACATGTGCTGCCAAAAAATGTTGAAGTTTTTGATTGTGTTATTGTCAAGATGAGGTTTTAAGAAGTGCAGAATGCAATATGTTGGTCAACTGTGAGAAAGTATGCTCAGAATGTGAATCCCAAACAAAGATTGAGGAACAAAGAGAAAAGAAAAACAACTTGCCACCACTGCCTGCAAAATTAAATGCTCCTGTCTCTGTGACTGATCCAAAAAGACTGTTACTGACAATGCAGCAACTAAGAAATGAAAATAAGCAGCTCAAAGCTGATGTTGAGAAAATAAAGGGGGAGCTACTAAAGTCTTCATTACCAGTACAGAAGGACTTAGATCAAGATTTGCAAGACATCTTCAATTCAGTTGATGAAAGGAAGATATCTCCTTTCATGAAATTGTTCTGGGAGGAACAAATGAAATACCTGAAATCTACTCCATCACAAGCTAGGTACCATCCAATGGTGATAAAGTTTTGCCTTGGCTTGTATGCTAAATCTCCAGCTGCTTACCAACACTTGCGCTTTGATGAAAAAGAAGGTACTGGAGTGCTTGTCCTTCCAAGTCAGAGAACATTGCGTGACTATCGCAACCACATTCGACCAAAGAGAGGCTTTAATGCAGAAATCATTAAAGAACTGACAGAACAAACCAAGGATTTTACTGATCAAGAGAAATATGTGGTTATATCGTTTGATGAAATGAAAGTACAGGAAGATTTAGTTTGGGACAAGAATACAAATGAATTGATTGGGTTTGTTGACCTTGGTGACACTGACATGAACTATGCCTCAATCAAACAAGTTGATGCAGTTGCCACACACGTGCTTGTATTTTTGATCAAGAGTGTTATTAACCCACTCTCATATTCACTGGCAACTTTTGCTACAACAGGGGTAACATCATCACAGCTATTCATGATCTTTTGGAGGGCAGTAGCTATCCTAGAAATGACATGTGCGCTAAAGGTCATAACTGCAGTCTCTGATGGAGCAACCCTAAACAGATCATTTTACCGTATGCACACAGCCTTTGCAGGTGAATCTGGGAAGGAAATTGTTTACCGGGCGGTAAACCTGTACACAGATGAAACGCGATTTATATGGTTCTTCTGTGATGCTCCACATCTTTTAAAAACTGCACGAAATTGTCTTGCAAGTTCTGGAGCAGGCAGGAACAGTCGCCTTATGTGGAATAATGGATCATTTCTCTTGTGGACTCACATTTCAAAGCTATACTATGAAGATGCAGAGTGTGGGCTTCGTTTGTTGCCAAATCTTACAAGTGACCACATTAATCTAACACCCTACTCAGTGATGCGGGTTAAGTTAGCTGCACAAATCTTGAGCACTACTGTCAGCAGTGTACTTCAGACTTACGGTGGGTCTGACTGCCAGGAGACAGCTAAGTTTTGCTCTATGATGGATCGTTTCTTTGACTGTACCAATGTAAGAAACACCAAAGAGCATCTACTGAAAAGAAAGGAATTCCTGAAGCCTTATAAGTCAAAGGATGATGAACGCTTTTCCTGGCTCCTGCAAACTTTCTTGGGATATCTGAAGGACTGGAAGAAGTCTATCGATCAGCGCAGCGGTGACCATAATAGTGCTGCAAAGGCAAAAATGTTCATTTCTTGGCAAACGTATGAGGGAATTCAAATAACTTGTAACTCTCTTGTAGAATGTGTCCAGTATTTACTGGATAGCAGATAATAAGTCAGATGAAGGCTATTGCTAAAAGTTATTTTTTATTCCATAGATTCATCAAGAAAATCAATGAAAAATGGTGCTTTGCCTACATTGCTCCTTCCTGAGAAATCAATTCCTAAAAAGCAATTGGAGCAAAGGAGTAACCAGGCTATCAAGAAGAGGGAGCACCATATATCTACAATAAATGCTTCTGACACCAGTAAGAAAATATATTACAAGGATCTTGATGGGGTGAGAAAAAATCTGGCCACCCTTAAGGCTGAAGGATGGCAGTTTACAGTACAGAGTAGCCTGATAAAGATTTTCAAACATGAAAAGGATCATTTGCTGCCAAAGTTTGAAATCCATATTGATGAAAGCTTGGCCTTTACAATTAGAGTATTTGGCTGGCTTCTCCCTGTGCATCATCCAATCTACAAAGAGACCTTGAGAACTGTGCGTTACCAAACAATATCAAATTTGATGCACCATCTTGAGTGTCAAGAGATTTGTGTTGGAATCCAGTACTTTGCCAAATATATTTCCACGTCAACCAAAATACATGTGCTGCCAAAAAATGTTGAAGTTTTTGATTGTGTTATTGTCAAGATGAGGTTTTAAGAAGTGCAGAATGCAATATGTTGGTCAACTGTGAGAAAGTATGCTCAGAATGTGAATCCCAAACAAAGATTGAGGAACAAAGAGAAAAGAAAAACAACTTGCCACCACTGCCTGCAAAATTAAATGCTCCTGTCTCTGTGACTGATCCAAAAAGACTGTTACTGACAATGCAGCAACTAAGAAATGAAAATAAGCAGCTCAAAGCTGATGTTGAGAAAATAAAGGAGGAGCTACTAAAGTCTTCATTACCAGTACAGAAGGACTTAGATCAAGATTTGCAAGACATCTTCAATTCAGTTGATGAAAGGAAGATATCTCCTTTCATGAAATTGTTCTGGGAGGAACAAATGAAATACCTGAAATCTACTCCATCACAAGCTAGGTACCATCCAATGGTGATAAAGTTTTGCCTTGGCTTGTATGCTAAATCTCCAGCTGCTTACCAACACTTCCGCTTTGATGAAAAAGAAGGTACTGGAGTGCTTGTCCTTCCAAGTCAGAGAACATTGCGTGACTATCGCAACCACATTCGACCAAAGAGAGGCTTTAATGCAGAAATCATTAAAGAACTGACAGAACAAACCAAGGATTTTACTGATCAAGAGAAATATGTGGTTATATCGTTTGATGAAATGAAAGTACAGGAAGATTTAGTTTGGGACAAGAATACAAATGAATTGATTTGGTTTGTTGACCTTGGTGACACTGACATGAACTATGCCTCAATCAAACAAGTTGATGCAGTTGCCACACACGTGCTTGTATTTTTGATCAAGAGTGTTATTAACCCACTCTCATATTGATCAAAAAAATCTTCTTGCTGCGTGTAGTGCCACAATACAAAGACAAACAAGTAAATAACATAAAATATAAGCACTTTGATGCGAATTGAAAATAGCAAAAATATATAAAATATATTTAAAATATTTAAAATATATTTAAATATGCTATTTTCAATTCGCATCAAAGTGCTTATATTTTATGTTATTTACTTGTTTGTCCACTCTCATATTCACTGGCAACTTTTGCTACAACAGGGGTAACATCATCACAGCTATTCATGATCTTTTGGAGGGCAGTAGCTATCCTAGAAATGACATGTGCGCTAAAGGTCATAACTGCAGTCTCTGATGGAGCAACCCTAAACAGATCATTTTACCGTATGCACACAGCCTTTGCAGGTGAATCTGGGAAGGAAATTGTTTACCGGGCGGTAAACCTGTACACAGATGAAACGCGATTTATATGGTTCTTCTGTGATGCTCCACATCTTTTAAAAACTGCACGAAATTGTCTTGCAAGTTCTGGAGCAGGCAGGAACAGTCGCCTTATGTGGAATAATGGATCATTTCTCTTGTGGACTCACATTTCAAAGCTATACTATGAAGATGCAGAGTGTGGGCTTCGTTTGTTGCCAAATCTTACAAGTGACCACATTAATCTAACACCCTACTCAGTGATGCGGGTTAAGTTAGCTGCACAAATCTTGAGCACTACTGTCAGCAGTGTACTTCAGACTTACGGTGGGTCTGACTGCCAGGAGACAGCTAAGTTTTGCTCTATGATGGATCGTTTCTTTGACTGTACCAATGTAAGAAACACCAAAGAGCATCTACTGAAAAGAAAGGAATTCCTGAAGCCTTATAAGTCAAAGGATGATGAACGCTTTTCCTGGCTCCTGCAAACTTTCTTGGGATATCTGAAGGACTGGAAGAAGTCTATCGATCAGCGCAGCGGTGACCATAATAGTGCTGCAAAGGCAAAAATGTTCATTTCTTGGCAAACGTATGAGGGAATTCAAATAACTTGTAACTCTCTTGTAGAATGTGTCCGGAATTTACTGGATAGTGGCTGCCAATATGTCCTGTCAGAAAGATTTTGCCAGGATGACCTTGAAAGTTATTTTGGCAAGCAACGTGCAATTGGCTCAAGACGAGATAATCCATCGGTACGTGACGTTGGTTACAATGACAATGTGATCAAGTCACAATTTTCTGTTGCACCCATAGGCAGCAATTCAATGGCTCAAAATAAGTGGAACATTATTGACAATAGTCCTCTTCCAAAACGAAAGAAAATTAACTGATTTAGCATCAATATATGCAAAAAGGCACGCAAACTGTAATCAAACATAACATATGTATAACTTATTCCACTGTACAGTGCTTTAGCAACCCAGCTTGAAGATGACCTGAAGCCAAAATATTTATTGATTCAAATTAATAGCACTTGGATGACAAAAAGTTCTGTATGAAATATTCTGAAATATCTTGTATAATTTTTGAGTTATCCATTATTTTGCAGGATTCGCTTATGACATGTTGTCTGCACAAAATCAAGAAGGTATACCCGGTTGAATAATGCTTCCACAAAAAAATGTAATAAGAAAAACTTTGAAAAGTATTTGATAAACATGCCTGTCTGAGCATGATGTTAATGCACAAGACAGTTTAGATCTTATGTATGTAACTTAGTTGCAAAGTTTCTTGCAATTGTAACCCTTAAAAGATCAGATACAGCTATATTTCCATCCTATCTGGTAATCTGCAAACAAAATGAAATCATAAGCTGATACTTAATTGTGTGGATAACTTGAAAACAAAATGAGATATCAAAGAAATTTAAACAGGACTTCATTTCATGCCACAATGCTGTTCATTTGGTTAATAAAAATATTCTCTTCATGTCACTTTTAACTGTTTTTGCTATTAAGAGATCTAAAAGAAGATCTGTCAAGTCATAAGAATCATTCCAAACTTTGGGAAGGTGAATGCTATATGCTTATAAACTTCTGAACAATTTGCAGTCATTATTGGAATACAATATCTTTTGTTTCTAAAAATTCTTATAAATTACTGAAAATGCTTATTCATAAGAATGCTTAAGAATTCTTAGATGTGTAGTTACCAAGGCCTAACATGCCATTTCTGTTAATTCTCAAAGGAGCTCAACAATCTATCCTACCAAAATATGGCATGTTCCATTCCTGTAAAAATATGGCGTGTTCAATCCCTGTATAAAATTTTAACTCAAACTCCCAGTTGTTTTGCCTTTATGCATGATAACTAACTCGGTGTGTTTTTGGCCAAACTTTATGTGCTGAATTAAACTGTCTGAAAAACTTTTTCACAGCAAACATTCTATCGTTGACTTCAAACTGTGCTAGAGCTTGTGGAATGAAATAAAGTTGTGCAAGCTGACATTTGTGTACAGCTTTCAATATGAAATTACTATGTCCCTTCTTGAAATGATGGAAATGAAATTGGAAAGGGAATTTTGGCTCTCCCTCCCCCAAACCTCAGAGTATGGCTCTGCTGTCTTAGCATCAATGTTAATTTTTTTAAGAATTTGGATCAAAGTTTCGCTATACATTTGATTTTCATTTTGAGGTTGAAAAATTGCTTGCAGTAGAAAATGTGGGTGTTCACTTTAAAGCTGTCATCATTGTTTTGCAGTTATATAAAGTAGATCCACAACAAAATAATTCGCTTTTACTCTTTTACTCAGTTGGCGTAAGTGATGACTCTTGAGAAAATTTATATTATTTCAACCGAATGTGTTACCTGTTTTTATCAATGTCCAAGGTCTTTAGTACTACTGGATTGCTTAATTTCAGTACGCAATGAACGTTTCTTTGTTGATTTTTTTGCAACTTTGTGTCTTTCCTTGATTGCTTTGGCATGTGAATGTGCCCGTACCCTGACATACAATAAAACCAAACATTCAAGCAAATTTTTGGCTGTTTCTTTGTCAACAATGACATCTGCAGATCTGCATATGTTATGATAGTTTGCTCTCACATCTGCCTCTTCTAGTACGGTTCGAACTATAACTTTGCTGTCAAGACTTGAAATATCTCTCAAAATTTCTTTCTGAAAATGTCTCTCTGCAAACCATGAAAATTTTCTATGCCTTCTCATTAACTTGCCATAAGTCACCCCGGTCTTTCAGGTTGACAAGAGTCTGTGCCTCAGTTTTGTCACACTTTGCTGCTTTTAAGACTGCCAGAGATTGCTAACATGCAATTGACTTCCAATTCCTAGACTTCCTTAGCCTGGTATACCATGTCCTGAAACAATATCCAGCAAGGTATTGCAAACTGTGGATCTCTCTTTCTGACAGTTTGAATTCTGGTTCTGCTTTTTGGGCCTCATTGCGATTTATCAGGGACTTGAGACACAAACAAGCTACTTCAGAGCAAAGCAAGTTTGAGAGGAGGGTTGGGAGCTTCTTGAATAAATCCTCCCCTGGTAGCATAAACATGTAAAAATTGCTTAGAAACTTTTCTGAATCTCCGTTAAATTTGCTGACAAGCGGAGCTATCTTCTCCCAAACCAACAGGCATTCCTCCACAGTTATGGTGAAATTTTTTAAAACCTCACGGCTTGATGGACTGAAGCACTCATCATTGCTCAGTTTCTTTGCAGCATCGTTAATCATGCATCTGAGCTCCTAGTTGTGGATACCGTATTTTTCCTTGCCCTTACTATTCTCATCCGTGTTTTCTCCCCGTGTTTGGAATTTGAGTGCCTTGAAAGCACTCTCTTTGACTTGCAAATCTTTAGGCAATGTTCACATTTAAAAACATCACTGTCAGCCTGAAAAATAAATAAAAGCAGCTTATGCTTCGGGCCAAAACAAACTGTTGGCGATGGGCCTAAGCAAAAGGCATAAAAGATCTGTATGTTTTGGCAATAAATCCCATAAAAATGCATGGTAACTCACCTGTCCAATAATCTCTTCCATGTCCTCATCGATGGGGACTTCATCATCCAGTACCCCTTCGTTGATAAGGTGCAAAATCAGGTCTAAATCTTCGTCGTTTTCATAGCCAAAGCCACTTCCCTCCGCCATCATAGAATTTGGTGTGCACTCTCGGAGGGCGTGGCAGGTGCAACTCAAGTCCAGAGCGCAAAGAACAAAAGACCTTTTGTTCGCCTCCAGACTACCTCTTCTTGTGACTATGTTTAAATAGATCAATAATAATAAAAGATAATAATGAATATTGCCATCCAGAGACCATCAATGCTGAAAATAATCACCAACAGGCATAATCACCAGACCACTGACTCAAGCCCTGGGATCAAATCCAAAAGACATGAAAAAGAACTTGATCTGCTTGCTTACTTCTTACTGTAAGACAATTTACAGTCGCATATTTTCAAAATACATCTCTTTCAGAGGAGTTTGTCATTGAATAAGTCACTCTTAACGGATCATATGAGAAATATATATTAATAGCCCAAATTGATTCATTTAACTGGGTCCTGTGACCCAGTGGACCCACCCTGGATCCATCACTGTTAAAGTGAGCAATTACAAATGCAAAAACGACATACTGAATTCATTAGACACATGAAAGTTCATTATCACATTCATTGTCAGTAATATGCTGACATTCCAGGTGATAGTGAAGATAGAGCATCTACCGACTTAATGGAAGCAAACCATGTTTGAATACTAGTTATTACTCATTAAAGTGAACCATTTCAAATGCAAAAACGATCTACTGAATTAATTAGATGTATGAAAGTTCATTATCACATTCATTGTCAGTAATATGCTGACATTCCAGGTGATAGTGAAGATAGAGCATCTACCGACTTAATGGAAGCAAACCATGTTTGAATACTAGTTATTACTCATTAAAGTGAACCATTTCAAATGCAAAAACGATCTACTGAATTAATTAGATATATGAAAGTTCATTATCACATTCATTGTCAGTAATATGCTGACATTCCAGGTGATAGTGAAGATAGAGCATCTACCGACTTAATGGAAGCAAACCATGTTTGAATACTAGTTATTACTCATTAAAGTGAACCATTTCAAATGCAAAAACAATCTGCTGAATTAATTAAATATATGAAAGTTCATTATCACCTTCATTGTCAGTAATATGCTGACATTCCAGGTGATAATGAAAATACACCATCTACCAACTTAATGGAAGCAAACCATGTTTGAATACTAGTTATTACTCATTAAAGTGAACCATTTCAAATGCAAAAACGATCTATTGAATTAATTAAATATATGAAAGTTCATTATCACCTTCATTGTTAGTAATATGCTGACATTCCAGGTGATAATGAAAATACACCATCTACCAACATAATGGAAGCAAACCATATTTGAATACTAGTTATCACTCATTAAAGTGAACGATTTCAAATGCAAAAACGATCTATTGAATTAATTAAATATATGAAAGTTCATTATCACCTTCATTGTTAGTAATATGCTGACATTCCAGGTGATAATGAAAATACACCATCTACCAACATAATGGAAGCAAACCATGTTTGAATACTAGTTATCACTCATTAAAGTGAACGATTTCAAATGCAAAAACGATCTATTGAATTAATTAGATATATGAAAGTTCATTATCACCTTCATTGTCAGTAATATGCTGACATTCCAGGTGATAATGAAAATACACCATCTACCAACATAATGGAAGCAAACCATGTTTGAATACTAGTTATTACTCATTAAAGTGAACGATTTCAAATGCAAAAACAATCTACTGAATTAATTAGATATATGAAAGTTCATTATCACCTTCATTGTCAGTAATATGCTGACATTCCAGGTGATAATGAAAATACACCATCTACCAACATAATGGAAGCAAACCATGTTTGAATACTAGTTATCACTCATTAAAGTGAACGATTTCAAATGCAAAAACGATCTATTGAATTAATTAAATATATGAAAGTTCATTATCACCTTCATTGTTAGTAATATGCTGACATTCCAGGTGATAATGAAAATACACCATCTACCAACTTAATGGAAGCAAACCATGTTTGAATACTAGTTATTACTCATTAAAGTGAACCATTTCAAATGCAAAAACGATCTATTGAATTAATTAAATATATGAAAGTTCATTATCACCTTCATTGTTAGTAATATGCTGACATTCCAGGTGATAATGAAAATACACCATCTACTAACATAATGGAAGCAAACCATATTTGAATACTAGTTATCACTCATTAAAGTGAACGATTTCAAATGCAAAAACGATCTATTGAACTAATTAAATATATGAAAGTTCATTATCACCTTCATTGTCAGTAATATGCTAACATTCCAGGTGATAATGAAAATAAACCATCTACCAACATAATGGAAGCAAACCATGTTTGAATACTAGTTATCACTCATTAAAGTGAACGATTTCAAATGCAAAAACGATCTATTGAATTAATTAAATATATGAAAGTTCATTATCACCTTCATTGTTAGTAATATGCTGACATTCCAGGTGATAATGAAAATACACCATCTACCAACATAATGGAAGCAAACCATGTTTGAATACTAGTTATTACTCATTAAAGTGAACCATTTCAAATGCAAAAACGATCTACTGAATTAATTAGAAATATGAATGTTCATTATCACTTTCATTCTTAGTAATATGCTGAAATTCCATGTGATAGTGAAGATAGAGCATCTACCAACTTAATGGAAGCAAACCATGTTTGATTACTACTTATTACTCATTAAAGTGAACAATTTCAAATGCAAACAACGATCTACGGAATTAATAAGATATATGAAAGTTCACTATCACATTCATTGTCAGTAATGTGCTGACACTCCAGGTGATAATGAAAATACACCATCTACCAACTTAATGGAAGCAAACCATGTTTGAATACTAGTTATTACTCATTAAAGTGAACCATCTCAAATGCAAAGATGATCGACTGAAGTAATTAGATATATGAAAGCTCATTATCACCTTCATTGTCAGTAATATGCTGACATTCCAGGTGATAGTGAAGATAGAGCATCTACCAACTTAATGGAAGCAAACCATGTTTGAATACTAGTTATTACTCATTAAAGTGAACAATTTCAAATGCAAAAACGATCTACGGAATTAATTAGATATATGAAAGTTCACTATCACATTCATTGTCAGTAATATTCTGACATTCCAGGTGATAATGAAAATACACCATCTACCAACTTAATGGAAGCAAACCATGTTTGAATACTAGTTATTACTCATTAAAGTGAACCATTTGAAATGCAAAAACCATCTACTGAATTAATAAGATATATGAAAGTTCATTATCACCTTCATTGTCAGTAATATGCTGACATTCCAGGTGATAATGAAAATACACCATCTACCAACATAATGGAAGCAAACCATGTTTGAATACTAGTTATTACTCATTAAAGTGAACCATTTCAAATGCATAAACCATCTACTGAATTAATAAGATATATGAAAGTTCATTATCACCTTCATTGTCAGTAATATGCTGACATTCCAGGTGATAATGAAAATACACCATCTACCAACTTAATGGAAGCAAACCATGTTTGAATACTAGTTATTACTCATTAAAGTGAACCATTTCAAATGCATAAACCATCTACTGAATTAATAAGATATATGAAAGTTCATTATCACCTTCATTGTCAGTAATATGCTGACATTCCAGGTGATAATGAAAATACACCATCTACCAACTTAATGGAAGCAAACCATGTTTGAATACTAGTTATTACTCATTAAAGTGAACCATTTCAAATGCATAAACCATCTACTGAATTAATAAGATATATGAAAGTTCATTATCACCTTCATTGTCAGTAATATGCTGACATTCCAGGTGATAATGAAAATGCACCATCTACCAACATAATGGAAGCAAACCATGCTTGAATACTAGTTATTACTCATTAAAGTGAACCATTTCAAATGCAAAAACGATCTACTGAATTAATTAGATATATGAAAGTTCACTATCACATTCATTGTCAGTAATATGCTAACATTCCAGGTGATAATGAAAATACACAATCTACCAACTTAATGGAAGCAAACCATGTTTGAATACTAGTTATTACTCATTAAAGAGAACCATTTCGAATGCAAAAACAATCTACTGAATTAATTAGATATATGAAAGTTCATTATCACCTTCATTGTCAGTAATATGCTGACATTCCAGGTAATAATGAAAATACACCATCTACCAACATAATGGAAGCAAACCATGTTTGAATACTAGTTATTACTCATTAAAGTGAACCATTTCAAATGCAAAAACGATCTATTGAATTAATTAAATATATGAAAGTTCATTATCACCTTCATTGTTAGTAATATGCTGACATTCCAGGTGATAATGAGAATACACCATCTACCAACATAATGGAAGCAAACCATGTTTGAATACTAGTTATTACTCATTAAAGTGAACGATTTCAAATGCAAAAACGATCTATTGAATTAATTAAATATATGAAAGTTCATTATCACCTTCATTGTTAGTAATATGCTGACATTCCAGGTGATAATGAAAATACACCATCTAGCGACTCAATGGAAGCAAACCATTTTTGAATACTAGTTATTACTCATTAAAGTGAACGATTTCAAATGCAAAAACGATCTATTGAATTAATTAAATATATGAAAGTTCATTATCACCTTCATTGTTAGTAATATGCTGACATTCCAGGTGATAATGAAAATACACCATCTACCAACTTAATGGAAGAAAACCATGTTTGAACACTAGTTATTACTCATTAAAGTGAACCATTTCAAATGCAAAAACGATCTACTGAATTAATTAAATATATGAAAGTTCATTATCACCTTCATTGTTAGTAATATGCTGACATTCCAGGTGATAATGAAAATACACCATCTACCAACACAATGGAAGCAAACCATGTTTGAATACTAGTTATCACTCATTAAAGTGAACGATTTCAAATGCAAAAACGATCTATTGAATTAATTAAATATATGAAAGTTCATTATCACCTTCATTGTTAGTAATATGCTGACATTCCAGGTGATAATGAAAATACACCATCTACCAACTTAATGGAAGCAAACCATGTTTGAATACTAGTTATTACTCATTAAAGTGAACCATTTCAAATGCAAAAACGATCTACTGAATTAATTAGATATATGAAAGTTCATTATCACCTTCATTGTCAGTAATATGCTGACATTCCAGGTGATAATGAAAATACACCATCTAGCGACTTAATGGAAGCAAACCATGTTTGAATACTAGTTATCACTCATTAAAGTGAACGATTTCAAATGCAAAAACAATCTACTGAATTAATTAGATATATGAAAGTTCATTATCACCTTCATTGTCAGTAATATGCTGACATTCCAGGTGATAATGAAAATACACAATCTACCAACTTAATGGAAGCAAACCATGTTTGAATACTAGTTATTACTCATTAAAGAGAACCATTTCGAATGCAAAAACAATCTACTGAATTAATTAGATATATGAAAGTTCATTATCACCTTCATTGTCAGTAATATGCTGACATTCCAGGTGATAATGAAAATACACCATCTACCAACATAATGGAAGCAAACCATTTTTGAATACTAGTTATTACTCATTAAAGTGAACGATTTCAAATGCAAAAACGATCTATTGAATTAATTAAATATATGAAAGTTCATTATCACCTTCATTGTTAGTAATATGCTGACATTCCAGGTGATAATGAAAATACACCATCTACCAACTTAATGGAAGCAAACCATGTTTGAATACTAGTTATTACTCATTAAAGTGAACCATTTCAAATGCAAAAACAATCTACTGAATTAATTAGATATATGAAAGTTCATTATCACCTTCATTGTTAGTAATATGCTGACATTCCAGGTGATAATGAAAATACACCATCTACCAACATAATGGAAGCAAACCATGTTTGAATACTAGTTATTACTCATTAAAGTGAACCATTTCAAATGCAAAAACGATCTATTGAATTAATTAAATATATGAAAGTTCATTATCACCTTCATTGTTAGTAATATGCTGACATTCCAGGTGATAATGAGAATACACCATCTACCAACATAATGGAAGCAAACCATTTTTGAATACTAGTTATTACTCATTAAAGTGAACGATTTCAAATGCAAAAACGATCTATTGAATTAATTAAATATATGAAAGTTCATTATCACCTTCATTGTTAGTAATATGCTGACATTCCAGGTGATAATGAGAATACACCATCTACCAACATAATGGAAGCAAACCATTTTTGAATACTAGTTATTACTCATTAAAGTGAACGATTTCAAATGCAAAAACGATCTATTGAATTAATTAAATATATGAAAGTTCATTATCACCTTCATTGTTAGTAATATGCTGACATTCCAGGTGATAATGAAAATACACCATCTACCAACTTAATGGAAGCAAACCATGTTTGAATACTAGTTATTACTCATTAAAGTGAACCATTTCAAATGCAAAAACGATCTACTGAATTAATTAAATATATGAAAGTTCATTATCACCTTCATTGTTAGTAATATGCTGACATTCCAGGTGATAATGAAAATACACCATCTACCAACATAATGGAAGCAAACCATGTTTGAATACTAGTTATCACTCATTAAAGTGAACGATTTCAAATGCAAAAACGATCTATTGAATTAATTAAATATATGAAAGTTCATTATCACCTTCATTGTCAGTAATATGCTGACATTCCAGGTGATAATGAAAATACACCATCTACCAACATAATGGAAGCAAACCATGTTTGAATACTAGTTATTACTCATTAAAGTGAACGATTTCAAATGCAAAAACGATCTATTGAATTAATTAAATATATGAAAGTTCATTATCACCTTCATTGTTAGTAATATGCTGACATTCCAGGTGATAATGAAAATACACCATCTACCAACTTAATGGAAGCAAACCATGTTTGAATACTAGTTGTTACTCATTAAAGTGAACCATTTCAAATGCAAAAACAATCTACTGAATTAATTAGATATATGAAAGTTCATTATCACCTTCATTGTTAGTAATATGCTGACATTCCAGGTGATAATGAAAATACACCATCTACCAACATAATGGAAGCAAACCATGTTTGAATACTAGTTATTACTCATTAAAGTGAACCATTTCAAATGCAAAAACGATCTATTGAATTAATTAAATATATGAAAGTTCATTATCACCTTCATTGTTAGTAATATGCTGACATTCCAGGTGATAATGAGAATACACCATCTACCAACATAATGGAAGCAAACCATTTTTGAATACTAGTTATTACTCATTAAAGTGAACGATTTCAAATGCAAAAACGATCTATTGAATTAATTAAATATATGAAAGTTCATTATCACCTTCATTGTTAGTAATATGCTGACATTCCAGGTGATAATGAGAATACACCATCTACCAACATAATGGAAGCAAACCATTTTTGAATACTAGTTATTACTCATTAAAGTGAACGATTTCAAATGCAAAAACGATCTATTGAATTAATTAAATATATGAAAGTTCATTATCACCTTCATTGTTAGTAATATGCTGACATTCCAGGTGATAATGAAAATACACCATCTACCAACTTAATGGCAGCAAACCATGTTTGAATACTAGTTATTACTCATTAAAGTGAACCATTTCAAATGCAAAAACGATCTACTGAATTAATTAAATATATGAAAGTTCATTATCACCTTCATTGTTAGTAATATGCTGACATTCCAGGTGATAATGAAAATACACCATCTACCAACATAATGGAAGCAAACCATGTTTGAATACTAGTTATCACTCATTAAAGTGAACGATTTCAAATGCAAAAACGATCTATTGAATTAATTAAATATATGAAAGTTCATTATCACCTTCATTGTTAGTAATATGCTGACATTCCAGGTGATAATGAAAATACACCATCTACCAACTTAATGGAAGCAAACCATGTTTGAATACTAGTTATCACTCATTAAAGTGAACCATTTCAAATGCAAAAACGATCTACTGAATTAATTAGATATATGAAAGTTCATTATCACCTTCATTGTCAGTAATATGCTGACATTCCAGGTGATAATGAAAATACACCATCTAGCGACTTAATGGAAGCAAACCATGTTTGAATACTAGTTATCACTCATTAAAGTGAACGATTTCAAATGCAAAAACAATCTACTGAATTAATTAGATATATGAAAGTTCATTATCACCTTCATTGTCAGTAATATGCTGACATTCCAGGTGATAATGAAAATACACCATCTAGCGACTTAATGGAAGCAAACCATGTTTGAATACTAGTTATCACTCATTAAAGTGAACCATTTCAAATGCAAAAACGATCTACTGAATTAATTAGATATATGAAAGTTCATTATCACCTTCATTGTTAGTAATATGCTGACATTCCAGATGATAATGAAAATACACCATCTACCAACATAATGGAAGCAGACCATGTTTGAATACTAGTTATCACTCATTAAAGTGAACCATTTCGAATGCAAAAACGATCTATTGAATTAATTAAATATATGAAAGTTCATTATCACCTTCATTGTTAGTAATATGCTGACATTCCAGGTGATAATGAAAATACACCATCTACCAACTTAATGGAAGCAAACCATGTTTGAATACTAGTTATTACTCATTAAAGTGAACCATTTCAAATGCAAAAACGATCTATTGAATTAATTAAATATATGAAAGTTCATTATCACCTTCATTGTTAGTAATATGCTGACATTCCAGGTGATAATGAAAATACACCATCTACCAACATAATGGAAGCAAACCATGTTTGAATACTAGTTATTACTCATTAAAGAGAACCATTTCAAATGCAAAAACAATCTACTGAATTAATTAGATATATGAAAGTTCATTATCACCTTCATTGTCAGTAATATGCTAACATTCCAGGTGATAATGAAAATACACAATCTACCAACTTAATGGAAGCAAACCATGTTTGAATACTAGTTATCACTCATTAAAGTGAACGATTTCAAATGCAAAAACGATCTATTGAATTAATTAGATATATGAAAGTTCATTATCACCTTCATTGTCAGTAATATGCTGACATTCCAGGTGATAATGAAAATACACCATCTAGCGACTTAATGGAAGCAAACCATGTTTGAATACTAGTTATCACTCATTAAAGTGAACCATTTCAAATGCAAAAACGATCTACTGAATTAATTAGATATATGAAAGTTCATTATCACCTTCATTGTCAGTAATATGCTAACACTCCAGGTGATAATGAAAATACACCATCTACCAACATAATGGAAGCAAACCATGTTTGAATACTAGTTATCACTCATTAAAGTGAACGATTTCAAATGCAAAAACGATCTATTGAATTAATTAGATATATGAAAGTTCATTATCACCTTCATTGTCAGTAATATGCTGACATTCCAGGTGATAATGAAAATACACCATCTAGCGACTTAATGGAAGCAAACCATGTTTGAATACTAGTTATCACTCATTAAAGTGAACCATTTCAAATGCAAAAACGATCTACTGAATTAATTAGATATATGAAAGTTCATTATCACCTTCATTGTCAGTAATATGCTGACATTCCAGGTGATAATGAAAATACACCATCTAGCGACTTAATGGAAGCAAACCATGTTTGAATACTAGTTATCACTCATTAAAGTGAACCATTTCAAATGCAAAAACGATCTACTGAATAAATTAGGTATATGAAAGTTCATTATCACCTTCATTGTCAGTAATATGCTGGCATTCCAGGTGATAATGAAAATACACCATCTACCGAAATAATGGAAGCAAACCATGTTTGAATACTAGTTATTACTCATTAAAGTGAACCATTTCAAATGCAAAAACGATCTACTGAATTAATTAGATATATGAAAGTTCATTATCACCTTCATTGTTAGTAATATGCTGACATTCCAGGTGATAATGAAAATACACCATCTACCAACTTAATGGAAGCAAACCATGTTTGAATACTAGTTATTACTCATTAAAGTGAACCATTTCAAATGCAAAAACAATCTGCTGAATTAATTAAATATATGAAAGTTCATTATCACCTTCATTGTCAGTAATATGCTGACATTCCAGGTGATAATGAAAATACACCATCTACCAACTTAATGGAAGCAAACCATGTTTGAATCCTAGTTATTACTCATTAAAGTGAACCATTTCAAATGCAAAAACGATCTATTGAATTAACTAAATATATGAAAGTTCATTATCACCTTCATTGTTAGTAATATGCTGACATTCCAGGTGATAATGAAAAGACACCATCTACCAACTTAATGGAAGCAAACCATGTTTGAATACTATTTATTACTCATTAAAGTGAACCATTTCAAATGCAAAAACAATCTACTGAATTAATTAGATATATGAAAGTTCATTATCACCTTCATTGTCAGTAATATGCTGACACTCCAGGTGATAATGAAAATACACCATCTACCAACATAATGGCAGCAAACCATGTTTGAATACTAGTTATCACTCATTAAAGTGAACGATTTCAAATGCAAAAACGATCTATTGAATTAATTAAATATATGAAAGTTCATTATCACCTTCATTGTTAGTAATATGCTGACATTCCAGGTGATAATGAAAATACACCATCTACCAACATAATGGAAGCAAACCATGTTTGAATACTGGTTATCACTCATTAAAGTGAACGATTTCAAATGCAAAAACGATCTATTGAATTAATTAGATATATGAAAGTTCATTATCACCTTCATTGTCAGTAATATGCTGACATTCCAGGTGATAATGAAAATACACCATCTAGCGACTTAATGGAAGCAAACCATGTTTGAATACTAGTTATCACTCATTAAAGTGAACCATTTCAAATGCAAAAACGATCTACTGAATTAATTAGATATATGAAAGTTCATTATCACCTTCATTGTCAGTAATATGCTGACATTCCAGGTGATAATGAAAATACACCATCTACCAACATAATGGAAGCAAACCATGTTTGAATACTAGTTATCACTCATTAAAGTGAACGATTTCAAATGCAAAAACAATCTGCTGAATTAATTAGATATATGAAAGTTCATTATCACCTTCATTGTCAGTAATATGCTAACACTCCAGGTGATAATGAAAATACACCATCTACCAACATAATGGAAGCAAACCATGTTTGAATACTAGTTATCACTCATTAAAGTGAACGATTTCAAATGCAAAAACGATCTATTGAATTAATTAGATATATGAAAGTTCATTATCACCTTCATTGTCAGTAATATGCTGACATTCCAGGTGATAATGAAAATACACCATCTAGCGACTTAATGGAAGCAAACCATGTTTGAATACTAGTTATCACTCATTAAAGTGAACCATTTCAAATGCAAAAACGATCTACTGAATTAATTAGATATATGAAAGTTCATTATCACCTTCATTGTCAGTAATATGCTGACATTCCAGGTGATAATGAAAATACACCATCTAGCGACTTAATGGAAGCAAACCATGTTTGAATACTAGTTATCACTCATTAAAGTGAACCATTTCAAATGCAAAAACGATCTACTGAATAAATTAGGTATATGAAAGTTCATTATCACCTTCATTGTCAGTAATATGCTGGCATTCCAGGTGATAATGAAAATACACCATCTACCGAAATAATGGAAGCAAACCATGTTTGAATACTAGTTATTACTCATTAAAGTGAACCATTTCAAATGCAAAAACGATCTACTGAATTAATTAGATATATGAAAGTTCATTATCACCTTCATTGTTAGTAATATGCTGACATTCCAGGTGATAATGAAAATACACCATCTACCAACTTAATGGAAGCAAACCATGTTTGAATACTAGTTATTACTCATTAAAGTGAACCATTTCAAATGCAAAAACAATCTGCTGAATTAATTAAATATATGAAAGTTCATTATCACCTTCATTGTCAGTAATATGCTGACATTCCAGGTGATAATGAAAATACACCATCTACCAACTTAATGGAAGCAAACCATGTTTGAATCCTAGTTATTACTCATTAAAGTGAACCATTTCAAATGCAAAAACGATCTATTGAATTAATTAAATATATGAAAGTTCATTATCACCTTCATTGTTAGTAATATGCTGACATTCCAGGTGATAATGAAAATACACCATCTACCAACTTAATGGAAGCAAACCATGTTTGAATACTAGTTATTACTCATTAAAGTGAACCATTTCAAATGCAAAAACAATCTGCTGAATTAATTAAATATATGAAAGTTCATTATCACCTTCATTGTCAGTAATATGCTGACATTCCAGGTGATAATGAAAATACACCATCTACCAACTTAATGGAAGCAAACCATGTTTGAATCCTAGTTATTACTCATTAAAGTGAACCATTTCAAATGCAAAAACAATCTACTGAATTAATTAGATATATGAAAGTTCATTATCACCTTCATTGTTAGTAATATGCTGACATTCCAGGTGATAATGAAAATACACCATCTACCAACATAATGGAAGCAAACCATGTTTGAATACTAGTTATTACTCATTAAAGAGAACCATTTCAAATGCAAAAACAATCTACTGAATTAATTAGATATATGAAAGTTCATTATCACCTTCATTGTCAGTAATATGCTAACATTCCAGGTGATAATGAAAATACACAATCTACCAACTTAATGGAAGCAAACCATGTTTGAATACTAGTTATCACTCATTAAAGTGAACGATTTCAAATGCAAAAACGATCTATTGAATTAATTAGATATATGAAAGTTCATTATCACCTTCATTGTCAGTAATATGCTGACATTCCAGGTGATAATGAAAATACACCATCTAGCGACTTAATGGAAGCAAACCATGTTTGAATACTAGTTATCACTCATTAAAGTGAACCATTTCAAATGCAAAAACGATCTACTGAATTAATTAGATATATGAAAGTTCATTATCACCTTCATTGTCAGTAATATGCTGACATTCCAGGTGATAATGAAAATACACCATCTACCAACATAATGGAAGCAAACCATGTTTGAATACTAGTTATCACTCATTAAAGTGAACGATTTCAAATGCAAAAACAATCTGCTGAATTAATTAGATATATGAAAGTTCATTATCACCTTCATTGTCAGTAATATGCTAACACTCCAGGTGATAATGAAAATACACCATCTACCAACATAATGGAAGCAAACCATGTTTGAATACTAGTTATCACTCATTAAAGTGAACGATTTCAAATGCAAAAACGATCTATTGAATTAATTAGATATATGAAAGTTCATTACCACCTTCATTGTCAGTAATATGCTGACATTCCAGGTGATAATGAAAATACACCATCTAGCGACTTAATGGAAGCAAACCATGTTTGAATACTAGTTATCACTCATTAAAGTGAACCATTTCAAATGCAAAAACGATCTACTGAATTAATTAGATATATGAAAGTTCATTATCACCTTCATTGTCAGTAATATGCTGACATTCCAGGTGATAATGAAAATACACCATCTAGCGACTTAATGGAAGCAAACCATGTTTGAATACTAGTTATCACTCATTAAAGTGAACCATTTCAAATGCAAAAACGATCTACTGAATAAATTAGGTATATGAAAGTTCATTATCACCTTCATTGTCAGTAATATGCTGGCATTCCAGGTGATAATGAAAATACACCATCTACCGAGATAATGGAAGCAAACCATGTTTGAATACTAGTTATTACTCATTAAAGTGAACCATTTCAAATGCAAAAACGATCTACTGAATTAATTAGATATATGAAAGTTCATTATCACCTTCATTGTTAGTAATATGCTGACATTCCAGGTGATAATGAAAATACACCATCTACCAACTTAATGGAAGCAAACCATGTTTGAATACTAGTTATTACTCATTAAAGTGAACCATTTCAAATGCAAAAACAATCTGCTGAATTAATTAAATATATGAAAGTTCATTATCACCTTCATTGTCAGTAATATGCTGACATTCCAGGTGATAATGAAAATACACCATCTACCAACTTAATGGAAGCGAACCATGTTTGAATCCTAGTTATTACTCATTAAAGTGAACCATTTCAAATGCAAAAACGATCTATTGAATTAATTAAATATATGAAAGTTCATTATCACCTTCATTGTTAGTAATATGCTGACATTCCAGGTGATAATGAAAATACACCATCTACCAACTTAATGGAAGCAAACCATGTTTGAATACTAGTTATTACTCATTAAAGTGAACCATTTCAAATGCAAAAACAATCTACTGAATTAATTAGATATATGAAAGTTCATTATCACCTTCATTGTCAGTAATATGCTGACACTCCAGGTGATAATGAAAATACACCATCTACCAACATAATGGAAGCAAACCATGTTTGAATACTAGTTATCACTCATTAAAGTGAACGATTTCAAATGCAAAAACGATCTATTGAATTAATTAAATATATGAAAGTTCATTATCACCTTTATTGTTAGTAATATGCTGACATTCCAGGTGATAATGAAAATACACCATCTACCAACATAATGGAAGGAAACCATGTTTGAATACTAGTTATCACTCATTAAAGTGAACGATTTCAAATGCAAAAACGATCTATTGAATTAATTAAATATATGAAAGTTCATTATCACCTTCATTGTTAGTAATATGCTGACATTCCAGGTGATAATGAAAATACACCATCTACCAACTTAATGGAAGCAAACCATGTTTGAATACTAGTTATTACTCATTAAAGTGAACCATTTCAAATGCAAAAACGATCTATTGAATTAATTAAATATATGAAAGTTCATTATCACCTTCATTGTTAGTAATATGCTGACATTCCAGGTGATAATGAAAATACACCATCTACCAACATAATGGAAGCAAACCATATTTGAATACTAGTTATCACTCATTAAAGTGAACGATTTCAAATGCAAAAACGATCTATTGAATTAATTAAATATATGAAAGTTCATTATCACCTTCATTGTTAGTAATATGCTGACATTCCAGGTGATAATGAAAATACACCATCTACCAACATAATGGAAGCAAACCATGTTTGAATACTAGTTATCACTCATTAAAGTGAACGATTTCAAATGCAAAAACGATCTATTGAATTAATTAGATATATGAAAGTTCATTATCACCTTCATTGTCAGTAATATGCTGACATTCCAGGTGATAATGAAAATACACCATCTACCAACATAATGGAAGCAAACCATGTTTGAATACTAGTTATTACTCATTAAAGTGAACGATTTCAAATGCAAAAACAATCTACTGAATTAATTAGATATATGAAAGTTCATTATCACCTTCATTGTTAGTAATATGCTGACATTCCAGGTGATAATGAAAATACACCATCTACCAACTTAATGGAAGCAAACCATGTTTGAATACTAGTTATTACTCATTAAAGTGAACCATTTCAAATGCAAAAACAATCTGCTGAATTAATTAAATATATGAAAGTTCATTATCACCTTCATTGTCAGTAATATGCTGACATTCCAGGTGATAATGAAAATACACCATCTACCAACTTAATGGAAGCAAACCATGTTTGAATCCTAGTTATTACTCATTAAAGTGAACCATTTCAAATGCAAAAACGATCTATTGAATTAATTAAATATATGAAAGTTCATTATCACCTTCATTGTTAGTAATATGCTGACATTCCAGGTGATAATGAAAATACACCATCTACCAACTTAATGGAAGCAAACCATGTTTGAATACTAGTTATTACTCATTAAAGTGAACCATTTCAAATGCAAAAACAATCTGCTGAATTAATTAAATATATGAAAGTTCATTATCACCTTCATTGTCAGTAATATGCTGACATTCCAGGTGATAATGAAAATACACCATCTACCAACTTAATGGAAGCAAACCATGTTTGAATCCTAGTTATTACTCATTAAAGTGAACCATTTCAAATGCAAAAACAATCTACTGAATTAATTAGATATATGAAAGTTCATTATCACCTTCATTGTTAGTAATATGCTGACATTCCAGGTGATAATGAAAATACACCATCTACCAACATAATGGAAGCAAACCATGTTTGAATACTAGTTATTACTCATTAAAGAGAACCATTTCAAATGCAAAAACAATCTACTGAATTAATTAGATATATGAAAGTTCATTATCACCTTCATTGTCAGTAATATGCTAACATTCCAGGTGATAATGAAAATACACCATCTAGCGACTTAATGGAAGCAAACCATGTTTGAATACTAGTTATCACTCATTAAAGTGAACCATTTCAAATGCAAAAACGATCTACTGAATTAATTAGATATATGAAAGTTCATTATCACCTTCATTGTCAGTAATATGCTGACATTCCAGGTGATAATGAAAATACACCATCTACCAACATAATGGAAGCAAACCATGTTTGAATACTAGTTATCACTCATTAAAGTGAACGATTTCAAATGCAAAAACAATCTGCTGAATTAATTAGATATATGAAAGTTCATTATCACCTTCATTGTCAGTAATATGCTAACACTCCAGGTGATAATGAAAATACACCATCTACCAACATAATGGAAGCAAACCATGTTTGAATACTAGTTATCACTCATTAAAGTGAACGATTTCAAATGCAAAAACGATCTATTGAATTAATTAGATATATGAAAGTTCATTACCACCTTCATTGTCAGTAATATGCTGACATTCCAGGTGATAATGAAAATACACCATCTAGCGACTTAATGGAAGCAAACCATGTTTGAATACTAGTTATCACTCATTAAAGTGAACGATTTCAAATGCAAAAACGATCTATTGAATTAATTAAATATATGAAAGTTCATTATCACCTTTATTGTTAGTAATATGCTGACATTCCAGGTGATAATGAAAATACACCATCTACCAACATAATGGAAGGAAACCATGTTTGAATACTAGTTATCACTCATTAAAGTGAACGATTTCAAATGCAAAAACGATCTATTGAATTAATTAAATATATGAAAGTTCATTATCACCTTCATTGTTAGTAATATGCTGACATTCCAGGTGATAATGAAAATACACCATCTACCAACTTAATGGAAGCAAACCATGTTTGAATACTAGTTATTACTCATTAAAGTGAACCATTTCAAATGCAAAAACGATCTATTGAATTAATTAAATATATGAAAGTTCATTATCACCTTCATTGTTAGTAATATGCTGACATTCCAGGTGATAATGAAAATACACCATCTACCAACATAATGGAAGCAAACCATATTTGAATACTAGTTATCACTCATTAAAGTGAACGATTTCAAATGCAAAAACGATCTATTGAATTAATTAAATATATGAAAGTTCATTATCACCTTCATTGTTAGTAATATGCTGACATTCCAGGTGATAATGAAAATACACCATCTACCAACATAATGGAAGCAAACCATGTTTGAATACTAGTTATCACTCATTAAAGTGAACGATTTCAAATGCAAAAACGATCTATTGAATTAATTAGATATATGAAAGTTCATTATCACCTTCATTGTCAGTAATATGCTGACATTCCAGGTGATAATGAAAATACACCATCTACCAACATAATGGAAGCAAACCATGTTTGAATACTAGTTATTACTCATTAAAGTGAACGATTTCAAATGCAAAAACAATCTACTGAATTAATTAGATATATGAAAGTTCATTATCACCTTCATTGTCAGTAATATGCTGACATTCCAGGTGATAATGAAAATACACCATCTACCAACATAATGGAAGCAAACCATGTTTGAATACTAGTTATCACTCATTAAAGTGAACGATTTCAAATGCAAAAACGATCTATTGAATTAATTAAATATATGAAAGTTCATTATCACCTTCATTGTTAGTAATATGCTGACATTCCAGGTGATAATGAAAATACACCATCTACCAACTTAATGGAAGCAAACCATGTTTGAATACTAGTTATTACTCATTAAAGTGAACCATTTCAAATGCAAAAACGATCTATTGAATTAATTAAATATATGAAAGTTCATTATCACCTTCATTGTTAGTAATATGCTGACATTCCAGGTGATAATGAAAATACACCATCTACCAACATAATGGAAGCAAACCATGTTTGAATACTAGTTATCACTCATTAAAGTGAACGATTTCAAATGCAAAAACGATCTATTGAATTAATTAGATATATGAAAGTTCATTATCACCTTCATTGTCAGTAATATGCTGACATTCCAGGTGATAATGAAAATACACCATCTACCAACATAATGGAAGCAAACCATGTTTGAATACTAGTTATTACTCATTAAAGTGAACCATTTCAAATGCAAAAACAATCTGCTGAATTAATTAAATATATGAAAGTTCATTATCACCTTCATTGTTAGTAATATGCTGACACTCCAGGTGATAATGAAAATACACCATCTACCAACATAATGGAAGCAAACCATGTTTGAATACTAGTTATTACTCATTAAAGTGAACGATTTCAAATGCAAAAACAATCTGCTGAATTAATTAGATATATGAAAGTTCATTATCACCTTCATTGTCAGTAATATGCTGACATTCCAGGTGATAATGAAAATACACCATCTAGCGACTTAATGGAAGCAAACCATGTTTGAATACTAGTTATTACTCATTAAAGTGAACCATTTCAAATGCAAAAACAATCTACTGAATTAATTAGATATGTGAAAGTTCATTATCACCTTCATTGTCGGTAATATGCTGACATTCCAGGTGATAATGAAAATACACCATCTACCAACTTAACCCTATAGTGGTTGGGCTATTTGATAGTACTATTTTGGTTGGGGGGGGGCAAAAAGCCCCCCTACCTAACTCTTTACTGGTAATAGGTAGAGCGACCAAATTTGGTGTGTTAAAAGCCTCAGGCATGTACTTTCTGTAAATATAAAAATTAACTTAAAAATAGCCACCATTTTTGCTTACGTCAGCATTTTCCTTTGTGTGGTCAAGAAAAGCGGCAAAATTGGCCAAAATCAGGAAAATCGAGATGAAATTAAATTTGGAGCATATTTTCCATCCAAACATGGTATTTATGATAGAATGCATCAAACAACACAACATTAAGAAAGAAATTTGCAAAATATTCCACTTCTGCTCCTTTTTTCGTGATAATTGAGATTTGAGAATTTACGATTTTTCCTGGGTCAGTCACAGAAAATTGTCTCCCGCCCCCTCATTTTTCAAAATATTTCAATGAAACTTTTTGAGAAGTTGCACAATAAGTAGTTGCAAAAAGTCAAGAAGTTTCATGGCTATAAAATTCTTCCTCGCAGAGTTATTTAAAAAAATCTACTAGGGGGGGGGGCAAATTTGCCCCCCAACCAAAATAGGGTTAATGGAAGCAAACCATGTTTGAATACTAGTTATTACTCATTAAAGTGAACCATTTCAAATGCAAAAACGATCTACTGAATTAATTAGATATATGAAAGCTCATTATCACCTTCATTGTCAGTAATATGCTGACATTCCAGGTGATAATGAAAATACACCATCTACCAACATAATGGAAGCAAACCATGTTTGAATACTAGTTATTACTCATTAAAGTGAACCATTTCAAATGCAAAAACAATCAACTGAATTAATTAGATATATGAAAGTTCATTATCACCTTCATTGTCAGTAATATGCTGACATTTCAGGTGATAATGAAAATACACCATCTACCAACATAATGGAAGCAAACCATGTTTGAATACTAGTTATTACTCATTAAAGTGAACCATTTGAAATGCAAAAACGATCTACTGAATTAATTAGATATATGAAAGTTCATTATCACCTTCATTGTCGGTAATATGCTGACATTCCAGGTGATAATGAAAATACACCATCTACCAACTTAATGGAAGCAAACCATGTTTGAATACTAGTTATTACTCATTAAAGTGAACCATTTCAAATGCAAAAACAATCTACTGAATTAATTAGATATATGAAAGTTCATTATCACCTTCATTGTCAGTAATATGCTGACATTCCAGGTGATAATGAAAATACAACATCTACCAACATAATGGAAGCAAACCATGTCTGAATACTAGTTATTACTCATTAAAGTGAACCATTTGAAATGCAAAAACGATCTACTGAATCAATTAGATATATGAAAGTTCATTATCACCTTCATTGTCAGTAATATGCTGACACTCCAGGTGATAATGAAAATACACCATCTACCAACATAATGGAAGCAAACCATGTTTAAATACTAGTTATTACTCATTAAAGTGAACCATTTCAAATGCAAAAACAATCTGCTGAATTAATTAGATATCTGAAAGTTCATTATCACCTTCATTGTGGGTAATATGCTGACATTCCAGGTGATAATGAAAATACACCATCTACCAACATAATGGAAGCAAACCATGTTTGAATACTAGTTATTACTCATTAAAGTGAACCATTTCAAATGCAAAAACAATCTACTGAATTAATTAGATATATGAAAGTTCATTATCACCTTCATTGTCATTAATATGCTGACATTCCAGGTGATAATGAAAATACACCATCTACCAACATAATGGAAGCAAACCATGTTTGAATACTAGTTATTACTCATTAAAGTGAACCATTTCAAATGCAAAAACAATCTACTGAATTAATTAGATATATGAAAGTTCATTATCACCTTCATTGTCAGTAATATGCTGACATTCCAGGTGATAATGAAAATACAACATCTACCAACATAATGGAAGCAAACCATGTCTGAATACTAGTTATTACTCATTAAAGTGAACCATTTGAAATGCAAAAACGATCTACTGAATTAATTAGATATATGAAAGTTCATTATCACCTTCATTGTCAGTAATATGCTGACACTTCAGGTGATAATGAAAATACACCATCTACCAACATAATGGAAGCAAACCATGTTTGAATACTAGTTATTACTCATTAAAGTGAACCATTTCAAATGCAAAAACGATCTACTGAATTAATTAGATATATGAAAGTTCATTATCACCTTCATTGTGAGTAATATGCTGACATTCCAGGTGATAATGAAAATACACCATCTAGCGACTTAATGGAAGCAAACCATGTTTGAATACTAGTTATCACTCATTAAAGTGAACGATTTCAAATGCAAAAACAATCTACTGAATTAATTAGGTATATGAAAGTTCATTATCACCTTCATTGTCAGTAATATGCTGACATTCCAGGTGATAATGAAAATACACCATCTACCAAAATAATGGAAGCAAACCATGTTTGAATACTAGTTATTACTCATTAAAGTGAACCATTTCAAATGCAAAAACAATCAACTGAATTAATTAGATATATGAAAGTTCATTATCACCTTCATTGTCAGTAATATGCTGACATTTCAGGTGATAATGAAAATACACCATCTACCAACATAATGGAAGCAAACCATGTTTGAATACTAGTTATTACTCATTAAAGTGAACCATTTGAAATGCAAAAACGATCTACTGAATTAATTAGATATATGAAAGTTCATTATCACCTTCATTGTCGGTAATATGCTGACATTCCAGGTGATAATGAAAATACACCATCTACCAACTTAATGGAAGCAAACCATGTTTGAATACTAGTTATTACTCATTAAAGTGAACCATTTCAAATGCAAAAACAATCTACTGAATTAATTAGATATATGAAAGTTCATTATCACCTTCATTGTCAGTAATATGCTGACATTCCAGGTGATAATGAAAATACAACATCTACCAACATAATGGAAGCAAACCATGTCTGAATACTAGTTATTACTCATTAAAGTGAACCATTTGAAATGCAAAAACGATCTACTGAATCAATTAGATATATGAAAGTTCATTATCACCTTCATTGTCAGTAATATGCTGACACTCCAGGTGATAATGAAAATACACCATCTACCAACATAATGGAAGCAAACCATGTTTGAATACTAGTTATTACTCATTAAAGTGAACCATTTCAAATGCAAAAACAATCTGCTGAATTAATTAGATATCTGAAAGTTCATTATCACCTTCATTGTGGGTAATATGCCGACATTCCAGGTGATAATGAAAATACACCATCTACCAACATAATGGAAGCAAACCATGTTTGAATACTAGTTATTACTCATTAAAGTGAACCATTTCAAATGCAAAAACAATCTACTGAATTAATTAGATATATGAAAGTTCATTATCACCTTCATTGTCATTAATATGCTGACATTCCAGGTGATAATGAAAATACACCATCTACCAACATAATGGAAGCAAACCATGTTTGAATACTAGTTATTACTCATTAAAGTGAACCATTTCAAATGCAAAAACAATCTACTGAATTAATTAGATATATGAAAGTTCATTATCACCTTCATTGTCAGTAATATGCTGACATTCCAGGTGATAATGAAAATACAACATCTACCAACATAATGGAAGCAAACCATGTCTGAATACTAGTTATTACTCATTAAAGTGAACCATTTGAAATGCAAAAACGATCTACTGAATTAATTAGATATATGAAAGTTCATTATCACCTTCATTGTCAGTAATATGCTGACACTCCAGGTGATAATGAAAATACACCATCTACCAACATAATGGAAGCAAACCATGTTTGAATACTAGTTATTACTCATTAAAGTGAACCATTTCAAATGCAAAAACGATCTACTGAATTAATTAGATATATGAAAGTTCATTATCACCTTCATTGTGAGTAATATGCTGACATTCCAGGTGATAATGAAAATACACCATCTAGCGACTTAATGGAAGCAAACCATGTTTGAATACTAGTTATCACTCATTAAAGTGAACGATTTCAAATGCAAAAACAATCTACTGAATAAATTAGGTATATGAAAGTTCATTATCACCTTCATTGTCAGTAATATGCTGACATTCCAGGTGATAATGAAAATACACCATCTACCAAAATAATGGAAGCAAACCATGTTTGAATACTAGTTATTACTCATTAAAGTGAACGATTTCAAATGCAAAAACAATCTACTGAATTAATTAGATATATGAAAGTTCATTATCACCTTCATTGTCAGTAATATGCTGGCATTCCAGGTGATAATGAAAATACACCATCTACCAACATAATGGAAGCAAACCATGTTTGAATACTAGTTATTACTCATTAAAGTGAACCATTTCAAATGCAAAAACGATCTACTGAATTAATTAGATATATGAAAGTTCATTATCACCTTCATTGTCAGTAATATGCTGACACTCCAGGTGATAATGAAAATACACCATCTACCAACATAATGGAAGCAAACCATGTTTGAATACTAGTTATTACTCATTAAAGTGAACCATTTCAAATGCAAAAACAATCTGCTGCATTAATCAGACATATGAAAGTTCATTATCACCTTCATTGTCAGTAATATGCTGACATTCCAGGTGATAATGAAAATACACCATCTACCAACATAATGGAAGCAAACCATGTTTGAATACTAGTTATTACTCATTAAAGTGAACCATTTCAAATGCAAAAACGATCTACTGAATTAATTAGATATATGAAAGTTCATTATCACCTTCATTGTAAGTAATATGCTGACATTCCAGGTGAGAATGAAAATACACCATCTACCAACTTAATGGAAGCAAACAATGTTCGAATACTAGTAATTACTCGTTAATGTGGACCATTTCAAATGCAAAAACGATCTACTGATTTAATTAGATATATGAAAGTTCATTATCATCTATAATGTCAGTAATATTCGGACATTCCAGGTGATAATGAAAATACACAATCTAGCGATTTAATGGAGGGAAACCAAGTTTGAACACTAGTTCTTACCCATTGAAATGAGCCATTTCAAATGCAAAAACGATCTACTGAAATAATTAGATATATGAAAGTTCATTATCACCTTCATTGTCAGTAGTATGCTGACATTCCAGGTGATAATAAAAATACACCATCTAGCGATTTAATGGAAGCAAACCATGTTTGAATACTTGTTATTACTCATTAAAGTGAACCATTTCAAATGCAAAACGATCTACTGAATTAATTAGATATATGAATGTTCATTATCACCTTCATTGTCAGTAATATGCTGACATTCCAGGTGATAATGAAAATACACCATCTACCAACATAATGGAAGCAAACCATGTTTGAATACTAGTTATTACCCATTAAGGTAAACCATTTCAAATGCAAAAACAATCTACTGAATTAATTAGATATATGAAGGTTCATTATCACCTTCATTGTCAGTAATATGCTGACATTCCAGGTGATAATGAAAATACACCATCTACCAACATAATGGAAGCAAACCATGTTTGAATACTAGTTATTACTCATTAAAGTGAACGATTTCAAATGCAAAAACAATCTACTGAATTAATTAGATATATGAAAGTTCATTATCACCTTCATTGTCAGTAATATGCTGACATTCCAGGTGATAATGAAAATACACCATCTACCAACATAATGGAAGCAAACCATGTCTTAATACTAGTTATTACTCATTAAAGTGAACCATTTCAAATGCAAAAACAATCTACTGAATTAATTAGATACATGAAAGTTCATTATCACCTTCATTGTCAGTAATATACTGACATTCCAGGTGATAATGAAAATACACCATCTACCAACATAGTGGAAGCAAACCATGTCTGAATACTAGTTATTACTCATTAAAGTGAACCATTTCAAATGCAAAAACAATCTACTGAATTAATTAGATATATGAAAGTTCATTATCACCTTCATTGTGAGTAATATGCTGACATTCCAGGTGATAATGAAAATACACCATCTAGCGACTTAATGGAAGCAAACCATGTTTGAATACTAGTTATCACTCATTAAAGTGAACGATTTCAAATGCAAAAACAATCTACTGAATTAATTAGGTATATGAAAGTTCATTATCACCTTCATTGTCAGTAATATGCTGACATTCCAGGTGATAATGAAAATACACCATCTACCAAAATAATGGAAGCAAACCATGTTTGAATACTAGTTATTACTCATTAAAGTGAACCATTTCAAATGCAAAAACAATCAACTGAATTAATTAGATATATGAAAGTTCATTATCACCTTCATTGTCAGTAATATGCTGACATTTCAGGTGATAATGAAAATACACCATCTACCAACATAATGGAAGCAAACCATGTTTGAATACTAGTTATTACTCATTAAAGTGAACCATTTGAAATGCAAAAACGATCTACTGAATTAATTAGATATATGAAAGTTCATTATCACCTTCATTGTCGGTAATATGCTGACATTCCAGGTGATAATGAAAATACACCATCTACCAACTTAATGGAAGCAAACCATGTTTGAATACTAGTTATTACTCATTAAAGTGAACCATTTCAAATGCAAAAACAATCTACTGAATTAATTAGATATATGAAAGTTCATTATCACCTTCATTGTCAGTAATATGCTGACATTCCAGGTGATAATGAAAATACAACATCTACCAACATAATGGAAGCAAACCATGTCTGAATACTAGTTATTACTCATTAAAGTGAACCATTTGAAATGCAAAAACGATCTACTGAATCAATTAGATATATGAAAGTTCATTATCACCTTCATTGTCAGTAATATGCTGACACTCCAGGTGATAATGAAAATACACCATCTACCAACATAATGGAAGCAAACCATGTTTGAATACTAGTTATTACTCATTAAAGTGAACCATTTCAAATGCAAAAACAATCTGCTGAATTAATTAGATATCTGAAAGTTCATTATCACCTTCATTGTGGGTAATATGCCGACATTCCAGGTGATAATGAAAATACACCATCTACCAACATAATGGAAGCAAACCATGTTTGAATACTAGTTATTACTCATTAAAGTGAACCATTTCAAATGCAAAAACAATCTACTGAATTAATTAGATATATGAAAGTTCATTATCACCTTCATTGTCATTAATATGCTGACATTCCAGGTGATAATGAAAATACACCATCTACCAACATAATGGAAGCAAACCATGTTTGAATACTAGTTATTACTCATTAAAGTGAACCATTTCAAATGCAAAAACAATCTACTGAATTAATTAGATATATGAAAGTTCATTATCACCTTCATTGTCAGTAATATGCTGACATTCCAGGTGATAATGAAAATACAACATCTACCAACATAATGGAAGCAAACCATGTCTGAATACTAGTTATTACTCATTAAAGTGAACCATTTGAAATGCAAAAACGATCTACTGAATTAATTAGATATATGAAAGTTCATTATCACCTTCATTGTCAGTAATATGCTGACACTCCAGGTGATAATGAAAATACACCATCTACCAACATAATGGAAGCAAACCATGTTTGAATACTAGTTATTACTCATTAAAGTGAACCATTTCAAATGCAAAAACGATCTACTGAATTAATTAGATATATGAAAGTTCATTATCACCTTCATTGTGAGTAATATGCTGACATTCCAGGTGATAATGAAAATACACCATCTAGCGACTTAATGGAAGCAAACCATGTTTGAATACTAGTTATCACTCATTAAAGTGAACGATTTCAAATGCAAAAACAATCTACTGAATAAATTAGGTATATGAAAGTTCATTATCACCTTCATTGTCAGTAATATGCTGACATTCCAGGTGATAATGAAAATACACCATCTACCAAAATAATGGAAGCAAACCATGTTTGAATACTAGTTATTACTCATTAAAGTGAACGATTTCAAATGCAAAAACAATCTACTGAATTAATTAGATATATGAAAGTTCATTATCACCTTCATTGTCAGTAATATGCTGGCATTCCAGGTGATAATGAAAATACACCATCTACCAACATAATGGAAGCAAACCATGTTTGAATACTAGTTATTACTCATTAAAGTGAACCATTTCAAATGCAAAAACGATCTACTGAATTAATTAGATATATGAAAGTTCATTATCACCTTCATTGTCAGTAATATGCTGACACTCCAGGTGATAATGAAAATACACCATCTACCAACATAATGGAAGCAAACCATGTTTGAATACTAGTTATTACTCATTAAAGTGAACCATTTCAAATGCAAAAACAATCTGCTGCATTAATCAGACATATGAAAGTTCATTATCACCTTCATTGTCAGTAATATGCTGACATTCCAGGTGATAATGAAAATACACCATCTACCAACATAATGGAAGCAAACCATGTTTGAATACTAGTTATTACTCATTAAAGTGAACCATTTCAAATGCAAAAACGATCTACTGAATTAATTAGATATATGAAAGTTCATTATCACCTTCATTGTAAGTAATATGCTGACATTCCAGGTGAGAATGAAAATACACCATCTACCAACTTAATGGAAGCAAACAATGTTCGAATACTAGCAATTACTCGTTAATGTGGACCATTTCAAATGCAAAAACGATCTACTGATTTAATTAGATATATGAAAGTTCATTATCATCTATAATGTCAGTAATATTCGGACATTCCAGGTGATAATGAAAATACACAATCTAGCGATTTAATGGAGGGAAACCAAGTTTGAACACTAGTTCTTACCCATTGAAATGAGCCATTTCAAATGCAAAAACGATCTACTGAAATAATTAGATATATGAAAGTTCATTATCACCTTCATTGTCAGTAGTATGCTGACATTCCAGGTGATAATAAAAATACACCATCTAGCGATTTAATGGAAGCAAACCATGTTTGAATACTTGTTATTACTCATTAAAGTGAACCATTTCAAATGCAAAACGATCTACTGAATTAATTAGATATATGAATGTTCATTATCACCTTCATTGTCAGTAATATGCTGACATTCCAGGTGATAATGAAAATACACCATCTACCAACATAATGGAAGCAAACCATGTTTGAATACTAGTTATTACCCATTAAGGTAAACCATTTCAAATGCAAAAACAATCTACTGAATTAATTAGATATATGAAGGTTCATTATCACCTTCATTGTCAGTAATATGCTGACATTCCAGGTGATAATGAAAATACACCATCTACCAACATAATGGAAGCAAACCATGTTTGAATACTAGTTATTACTCATTAAAGTGAACGATTTCAAATGCAAAAACAATCTACTGAATTAATTAGATATATGAAAGTTCATTATCACCTTCATTGTCAGTAATATGCTGACATTCCAGGTGATAATGAAAATACACCATCTACCAACATAATGGAAGCAAACCATGTCTTAATACTAGTTATTACTCATTAAAGTGAACCATTTCAAATGCAAAAACAATCTACTGAATTAATTAGATACATGAAAGTTCATTATCACCTTCATTGTCAGTAATATACTGACATTCCAGGTGATAATGAAAATACACCATCTACCAACATAGTGGAAGCAAACCATGTCTGAATACTAGTTATTACTCATTAAAGTGAACCATTTCAAATGCAAAAACAATCTACTGAATTAATTAGATATATGAAAGTTCATTATCACCTTCAGTGTGAGTAATATGCTGACATTCCAGGTGATAATGAAAATACACCATCTACCAACATAATGGAAGCAAACCATGTTTGCATACTAGTTATTACTCATTAAAGTGAACCATTTCAAATGCAAAAACGATCAACTGAATTAATTAGATATCTGAAAGTTCATTATCACCTTCATTGTCAGTAATATGCTGACATTCCAGGTGATAATGAAAATACAACATCTACCAACATAATGGAAGCAAACCATGTCTGAATACTAGTTATTACTCATTAAAGTGAACCATTTCAAATGCAAAAACGATCTACTGAATTAATTAGATATATGAAAGTTCATTATCACCTTCATTGTCAGTAATATGCTGACATTCCAGGTGATAATGAAAATACAACATCTACCAACATAATGGAAGCAAACCATGTCTGAATACTAGTTATTACTCATTAAAGTGAACGATTTCAAATGCAAAAACAATCTGCTGAATTAATTAGATATATGAAAGTTCATTATCACCTTCATTGTTAGTAATATGCTGACATTCCAGGTGATAATGAAAATACACCATCTACCAACATAATGGAAGCAAACCATGTTTGAATACTAGTTATTACTCATTAAAGTGAACCATTTCAAATGCAAAAACGATCTACTGAATTAATTAGATATATGAAAGTTCATTATCACATTCATTGTCAGTAATATGCTGACATTCCAGGTGATAATGAAAATACACCATCTACCAACTTAATGGAAGCAAACCATGTTTGAATGCTAGTTATTACTCATTAAAGTGAACCATTTCAAATGCAAAAACAATCTGCTGAATTAATTAGATATATGAAAGTTCATTATCACATTCATTGTCAGTAATATGCTGACATTCCAGGTGATAATGAAAATACACCATCTACCAACATAATGGAAGCAAACCATGTTTGAATACTAGTTATTACTCATTAAAGTGAACCATTTCAAATGCAAAAACGATCTACTGAATTAATTAGATATATGAAAGTTCATTATCACATTCATTGTCAGTAATATGCTGACATTCCAGGTGATAATGAAAATACACCATCTACCAACTTAATGGAAGCAAACCATGTTTGAATACTAGTTATTACTCATTAAAGTGAACCATTTCAAATGCAAAAACGATCTACTGAATTAATTAGATATATGAAAGTTCATTATCACATTCATTGTCAGTAATATGCTGACATTCCAGGTGATAATGAAAATACACCATCTACCAACTTAATGGAAGCAAACCATGTTTGAATACTAGTTATTACTCATTAAAGTGAACCATTTCAAATGCAAAAACGATCTACTGAATTAATTAGATATATGAAAGTTCATTATCGCCTTCATTGTCAGTAATATGCTAACATTCCAGGTGATAATGAAAATACACCATCTATCAACTTAATGGAAGCAAACCATGTTTGAATACTAGTTATTACTCATTAAAGTGAACCATTTGAAATGCAAAAACGATCTACTGAATTAATTAGATATATGAAAGCTCATTATCACCATCATTGTCAGTAATGTGCTGACATTCCAGGTGATAATGAAAATACACCATCTACCAACATAATGGAAGCAAACCATGTCTGAATACTAGTTATTACTCATTAAAGTGAACCATTTCAAATGCAAAAACGATCTACTGAATTAATTAGATATATGAAAGTTCATTATCACCTTCATTGTCAGTAATATGCTGACATTCCAGGTGATAATGAAAATACACCATCTACCAACATAATGGAAGCAAACCATGTTTGAATACTAGTTATTACTCATTAAAGTGAACCATTTCAAATGCAAAAACGATCTACTGAATTAATTAGATATATGAAAGTTCATTATCACCTTCATTGTCAGTAATATGCTGACATTCCAGGTGATAATGAAAATACACCATCTAGCGACTTAATGGAAGCAAACCATGTTTGAATACTAGTTATCACTCATTAAAGTGAACGATTTCAAATGCACAAACGATCTACTGAATTAATTAGATATATGAAAGTTCATTATCACCTTCATTGTCAGTAATATGCTGACATTCCAGGTGATAATGAAAATACACCATCTAGCGACTTAATGGAAGCAAACCATGTTTGAATACTAGTTATCACTCATTAAAGTGAACGATTTCAAATGCACAAACAATCTACTGAATTAATTAGGTATATGAAAGTTCATTATCACCTTCATTGTCAGTAATATGCTGACATTCCAGGTGATAATGAAAATACACCATCTACCAAAATAATGGAAGCAAACCATGTTTGAATACTAGTTATTACTCATTAAAGTGAACCATTTCAAATGCAAAAACAATCTGCTGAATTAATTAGATATATAAAAGTTCATTATCACCTTCATTGTCAGTAATATGCTGACATTCCAGGTGATAATGAAAATACACCATCTACCAACATAATGGAAGCAAACCATGTTTGAATACTAGTTATTACTCATTAAAGTGAACCATTTCAAATGCAAAAACGATCTACTGAATTAATTAGATATATGAAAGCTCATTATCACCTTCATTGTCAGTAATATGCTGACACTCCAGGTGATAATGCAAATACAACATCTACCAACATAATGGAAGCAAACCATGTTTGAATACTAGTTATTACTCATTAAAGTGAACCATTTCAAATGCAAAAACAATCTGCTGAATTAATTAGATATATGAAAGTTCATTATCACCTTCATTGTCAGTAATATGCTGGCATTCCAGGTGATAATGAAAATACACCATCTACCGAAATAATGGAAGCAAACCATGTTTGAATACTAGTTATTACTCATTAAAGTGAACCATTTCAAATGCAAAAACGATCTACTGAATTAATTAGATATATGAAAGCTCATTATCACCTTCATTGTCAGTAATATGCTGACATTCCAGGTGATAATGAAAATACACCATCTACCAAAATAATGGAAGCAAACCATGTTTGAATACTAGTTATCACTCATTAAAGTGAACGATTTCAAATGCAAAAACGATCTATTGAATTAATTAAATATATGAAAGTTCATTATCACCTTCATTGTTAGTAATATGCTGACATTCCAAGTGATAATGAAAATACACCATCTACCAACTTAATGGAAGCAAACCATGTCTGAATACTAGTTATTCCTCATTAAAGTGAACCATTTCAAATGCAAAAACGATCTACTGAATTAATTAGATATATGAAAGCTCATTATCACCTTCATTGTCAGTAATATGCTGACATTCCAGGTGATAATGAAAATACACCATCTACTAACCTAATGGAAGCAAACCATGTTTGAATACTAGTTATTACTCATTAAAGTGAACCATTTCAAATGCAAAAACGATCTACTGAATTAATTAGATATATGAAAGCTCATTATCACCTTCATTGTCAGTAATATGCTGACATTCCAGGTGATAATGAAAATACACCATCTACCAAAATAATGGAAGCAAACCATGTTTGAATACTAGTTATTACTCATTAAAGTGAACCATTTCAAATGCAAAAACAATCTACTGAATTAATTAGATATATGAAAGTTCATTATCACCTTCATTGTTAGTAATATGCTGACATTCCAGGTGATAATGAAAATACACCATCTACCAACATAATGGAAGCAAACCATGTTTGAATACTAGTTATCACTCATTAAAGTGAACGATTTCAAATGCAAAAACGATCTATTGAATTAATTAAATATATGAAAGTTCATTATCACCTTCATTGTTAGTAATATGCTGACATTCCAGGTGATAATGAAAATACACCATCTACCAACATAATGGAAGCAAACCATATTTGAATACTAGTTATCACTCATTAAAGTGAACGATTTCAAATGCAAAAACGATCTATTGAATTAATTAAATATATGAAAGTTCATTATCACCTTCATTGTTAGTAATATGCTGACATTCCAGGTGATAATGAAAATACACCATCTACCAACATAATGGAAGCAAACCATGTTTGAATACTAGTTATTGCTCATTAAAGAGAACAATTTCAAATGCAAAAACAATCTACTGAATTAATTAGATATATGAAAGTTCATTATCACCTTCATTGTCAGTAATATGCTGACATTCCAGGTGATAATGAAAATACACCATCTACCAACATAATGGAAGCAAACCATGTTTGAATACTAGTTATCACTCATTAAAGTGAACGATTTCAAATGCAAAAACGATCTATTGAATTAATTAAATATATGAAAGTTCATTATCACCTTCATTGTTAGTAATATGCTGACATTCCAGGTGATAATGAAAATACACCATCTACCAACATAATGGAAGCAAACCATGTTTGAATACTAGTTATCACTCATTAAAGTGAACGATTTCAAATGCAAAAACGATCTATTGAATTAATTAAATATATGAAAGTTCATTATCACCTTCATTGTTAGTAATATGCTGACATTCCAGGTGATAATGAAAATACACCATCTACCAACATAATGGAAGCAAACCATATTTGAATACTAGTTATCACTCATTAAAGTGAACGATTTCAAATGCAAAAACGATCTATTGAATTAATTAAATATATGAAAGTTCATTATCACCTTCATTGTTAGTAATATGCTGACATTCCAGGTGATAATGAAAATACACCATCTACCAACATAATGGAAGCAAACCATGTTTGAATACTAGTTATTGCTCATTAAAGAGAACCATTTCAAATGCAAAAACAATCTACTGAATTAATTAGATATATGAAAGTTCATTATCACCTTCATTGTCAGTAATATGCTGACACTCCAGGTGATAATGAAAATACACCATCTACCAACATAATGGAAGCAAACCATGTTTGAATACTAGTTATCACTCATTAAAGTGAACGATTTCAAATGCAAAAACGATCTATTGAATTAATTAAATATATGAAAGTTCATTATCACCTTTATTGTTAGTAATATGCTGACATTCCAGGTGATAATGAAAATACACCATCTACCAACATAATGGAAGGAAACCATGTTTGAATACTAGTTATCACTCATTAAAGTGAACGATTTCAAATGCAAAAACGATCTATTGAATTAATTAAATATATGAAAGTTCATTATCACCTTCATTGTTAGTAATATGCTGACATTCCAGGTGATAATGAAAATACACCATCTACCAACTTAATGGAAGCAAACCATGTTTGAATACTAGTTATTACTCATTAAAGTGAACCATTTCAAATGCAAAAACGATCTATTGAATTAATTAAATATATGAAAGTTCATTATCACCTTCATTGTTAGTAATATGCTGACATTCCAGGTGATAATGAAAATACACCATCTACCAACATAATGGAAGCAAACCATATTTGAATACTAGTTATCACTCATTAAAGTGAACGATTTCAAATGCAAAAACGATCTATTGAATTAATTAAATATATGAAAGTTCATTATCACCTTCATTGTTAGTAATATGCTGACATTCCAGGTGATAATGAAAATACACCATCTACCAACATAATGGAAGCAAACCATGTTTGAATACTAGTTATCACTCATTAAAGTGAACGATTTCAAATGCAAAAACGATCTATTGAATTAATTAGATATATGAAAGTTCATTATCACCTTCATTGTCAGTAATATGCTGACATTCCAGGTGATAATGAAAATACACCATCTACCAACATAATGGAAGCAAACCATGTTTGAATACTAGTTATTACTCATTAAAGTGAACGATTTCAAATGCAAAAACAATCTACTGAATTAATTAGATATATGAAAGTTCATTATCACCTTCATTGTCAGTAATATGCTGACATTCCAGGTGATAATGAAAATACACCATCTACCAACATAATGGAAGCAAACCATGTTTGAATACTAGTTATCACTCATTAAAGTGAACGATTTCAAATGCAAAAACGATCTATTGAATTAATTAAATATATGAAAGTTCATTATCACCTTCATTGTTAGTAATATGCTGACATTCCAGGTGATAATGAAAATACACCATCTACCAACTTAATGGAAGCAAACCATGTTTGAATACTAGTTATTACTCATTAAAGTGAACCATTTCAAATGCAAAAACGATCTATTGAATTAATTAAATATATGAAAGTTCATTATCACCTTCATTGTTAGTAATATGCTGACATTCCAGGTGATAATGAAAATACACCATCTACCAACATAATGGAAGCAAACCATGTTTGAATACTAGTTATCACTCATTAAAGTGAACGATTTCAAATGCAAAAACGATCTATTGAATTAATTAGATATATGAAAGTTCATTATCACCTTCATTGTCAGTAATATGCTGACATTCCAGGTGATAATGAAAATACAACATCTACCAACATAATGGAAGCAAACCATGTCTGAATACTAGTTATTACTCATTAAAGTGAACCATTTGAAATGCAAAAACGATCTACTGAATCAATTAGATATATGAAAGTTCATTATCACCTTCATTGTCAGTAATATGCTGACACTCCAGGTGATAATGAAAATACACCATCTACCAACATAATGGAAGCAAACCATGTTTGAATACTAGTTATTACTCATTAAAGTGAACCATTTCAAATGCAAAAACAATCTGCTGAATTAATTAGATATCTGAAAGTTCATTATCACCTTCATTGTGGGTAATATGCTGACATTCCAGGTGATAATGAAAATACACCATCTACCAACATAATGGAAGCAAACCATGTTTGAATACTAGTTATTACTCATTAAAGTGAACCATTTCAAATGCAAAAACAATCTACTGAATTAATTAGATATATGAAAGTTCATTATCACCTTCATTGTCATTAATATGCTGACATTCCAGGTGATAATGAAAATACACCATCTACCAACATAATGGAAGCAAACCATGTTTGAATACTAGTTATTACTCATTAAAGTGAACCATTTCAAATGCAAAAACAATCTACTGAATTAATTAGATATATGAAAGTTCATTATCACCTTCATTGTCAGTAATATGCTGACATTCCAGGTGATAATGAAAATACAACATCTACCAACATAATGGAAGCAAACCATGTCTGAATACTAGTTATTACTCATTAAAGTGAACCATTTGAAATGCAAAAACGATCTACTGAATTAATTAGATATATGAAAGTTCATTATCACCTTCATTGTCAGTAATATGCTGACACTCCAGGTGATAATGAAAATACACCATCTACCAACATAATGGAAGCAAACCATGTTTGAATACTAGTTATTACTCATTAAAGTGAACCATTTCAAATGCAAAAACGATCTACTGAATTAATTAGATATATGAAAGTTCATTATCACCTTCATTGTGAGTAATATGCTGACATTCCAGGTGATAATGAAAATACACCATCTAGCGACTTAATGGAAGCAAACCATGTTTGAATACTAGTTATCACTCATTAAAGTGAACGATTTCAAATGCAAAAACAATCTACTGAATTAATTAGGTATATGAAAGTTCATTATCACCTTCATTGTCAGTAATATGCTGACATTCCAGGTGATAATGAAAATACACCATCTACCAAAATAATGGAAGCAAACCATGTTTGAATACTAGTTATTACTCATTAAAGTGAACCATTTCAAATGCAAAAACAATCAACTGAATTAATTAGATATATGAAAGTTCATTATCACCTTCATTGTCAGTAATATGCTGACATTTCAGGTGATAATGAAAATACACCATCTACCAACATAATGGAAGCAAACCATGTTTGAATACTAGTTATTACTCATTAAAGTGAACCATTTGAAATGCAAAAACGATCTACTGAATTAATTAGATATATGAAAGTTCATTATCACCTTCATTGTCGGTAATATGCTGACATTCCAGGTGATAATGAAAATACACCATCTACCAACTTAATGGAAGCAAACCATGTTTGAATACTAGTTATTACTCATTAAAGTGAACCATTTCAAATGCAAAAACAATCTACTGAATTAATTAGATATATGAAAGTTCATTATCACCTTCATTGTCAGTAATATGCTGACATTCCAGGTGATAATGAAAATACAACATCTACCAACATAATGGAAGCAAACCATGTCTGAATACTAGTTATTACTCATTAAAGTGAACCATTTGAAATGCAAAAACGATCTACTGAATCAATTAGATATATGAAAGTTCATTATCACCTTCATTGTCAGTAATATGCTGACACTCCAGGTGATAATGAAAATACACCATCTACCAACATAATGGAAGCAAACCATGTTTGAATACTAGTTATTACTCATTAAAGTGAACCATTTCAAATGCAAAAACAATCTGCTGAATTAATTAGATATCTGAAAGTTCATTATCACCTTCATTGTGGGTAATATGCTGACATTCCAGGTGATAATGAAAATACACCATCTACCAACATAATGGAAGCAAACCATGTTTGAATACTAGTTATTACTCATTAAAGTGAACCATTTCAAATGCAAAAACAATCTACTGAATTAATTAGATATATGAAAGTTCATTATCACCTTCATTGTCATTAATATGCTGACATTCCAGGTGATAATGAAAATACACCATCTACCAACATAATGGAAGCAAACCATGTTTGAATACTAGTTATTACTCATTAAAGTGAACCATTTCAAATGCAAAAACAATCTACTGAATTAATTAGATATATGAAAGTTCATTATCACCTTCATTGTCAGTAATATGCTGACATTCCAGGTGATAATGAAAATACAACATCTACCAACATAATGGAAGCAAACCATGTCTGAATACTAGTTATTACTCATTAAAGTGAACCATTTGAAATGCAAAAACGATCTACTGAATTAATTAGATATATGAAAGTTCATTATCACCTTCATTGTCAGTAATATGCTGACACTCCAGGTGATAATGAAAATACACCATCTACCAACATAATGGAAGCAAACCATGTTTGAATACTAGTTATTACTCATTAAAGTGAACCATTTCAAATGCAAAAACGATCTACTGAATTAATTAGATATATGAAAGTTCATTATCACCTTCATTGTGAGTAATATGCTGACATTCCAGGTGATAATGAAAATACACCATCTAGCGACTTAATGGAAGCAAACCATGTTTGAATACTAGTTATCACTCATTAAAGTGAACGATTTCAAATGCAAAAACAATCTACTGAATTAATTAGGTATATGAAAGTTCATTATCACCTTCATTGTCAGTAATATGCTGACATTCCAGGTGATAATGAAAATACACCATCTACCAAAATAATGGAAGCAAACCATGTTTGAATACTAGTTATTACTCATTAAAGTGAACGATTTCAAATGCAAAAACAATCTACTGAATTAATTAGATATATGAAAGTTCATTATCACCTTCATTGTCAGTAATATGCTGGCATTCCAGGTGATAATGAAAATACACCATCTACCAACATAATGGAAGCAAACCATGTTTGAATACTAGTTATTACTCATTAAAGTGAACCATTTCAAATGCAAAAACGATCTACTGAATTAATTAGATATATGAAAGTTCATTATCACCTTCATTGTCAGTAATATGCTGACACTCCAGGTGATAATGAAAATACACCATCTACCAACATAATGGAAGCAAACCATGTTTGAATACTAGTTATTACTCATTAAAGTGAACCATTTCAAATGCAAAAACAATCTGCTGCATTAATCAGACATATGAAAGTTCATTATCACCTTCATTGTCAGTAATATGCTGACATTCCAGGTGATAATGAAAATACACCATCTACCAACATAATGGAAGCAAACCATGTTTGAATACTAGTTATTACTCATTAAAGTGAACCATTTCAAATGCAAAAACGATCTACTGAATTAATTAGATATATGAAAGTTCATTATCACCTTCATTGTAAGTAATATGCTGACATTCCAGGTGAGAATGAAAATACACCATCTACCAACTTAATGGAAGCAAACAATGTTCGAATACTAGTAATTACTCGTTAATGTGGACCATTTCAAATGCAAAAACGATCTACTGATTTAATTAGATATATGAAAGTTCATTATCATCTATAATGTCAGTAATATTCGGACATTCCAGGTGATAATGAAAATACACAATCTAGCGATTTAATGGAGGGAAACCAAGTTTGAACACTAGTTCTTACCCATTGAAATGAGCCATTTCAAATGCAAAAACGATCTACTGAAATAATTAGATATATGAAAGTTCATTATCACCTTCATTGTCAGTAGTATGCTGACATTCCAGGTGATAATAAAAATACACCATCTAGCGATTTAATGGAAGCAAACCATGTTTGAATACTTGTTATTACTCATTAAAGTGAACCATTTCAAATGCAAAACGATCTACTGAATTAATTAGATATATGAATGTTCATTATCACCTTCATTGTCAGTAATATGCTGACATTCCAGGTGATAATGAAAATACACCATCTACCAACATAATGGAAGCAAACCATGTTTGAATACTAGTTATTACTCATTAAAGTGAACCATTTCAAATGCAAAAACGATCTACTGAATTAATTAGATATATGAAAGTTCATTATCACCTTCATTGTCAGTAATATGCTGACACTCCAGGTGATAATGAAAATACACCATCTACCAACATAATGGAAGCAAACCATGTTTGAATACTAGTTATTACTCATTAAAGTGAACCATTTCAAATGCAAAAACAATCTGCTGCATTAATCAGACATATGAAAGTTCATTATCACCTTCATTGTCAGTAATATGCTGACATTCCAGGTGATAATGAAAATACAACATCTACCAACATAATGGAAGCAAACCATGTTTGAATACTAGTTATTACTCATTAAAGTGAACCATTTCAAATGCAAAAACGATCTACTGAATTAATTAGATATATGAAAGTTCATTATCACCTTCATTGTAAGTAATATGCTGACATTCCAGGTGAGAATGAAAATACACCATCTACCAACTTAATGGAAGCAAACAATGTTCGAATACTAGTAATTACTCGTTAATGTGGACCATTTCAAATGCAAAAACGATCTACTGATTTAATTAGATATATGAAAGTTCATTATCATCTATAATGTCAGTAATATTCGGACATTCCAGGTGATAATGAAAATACACAATCTAGCGATTTAATGGAGGGAAACCAAGTTTGAACACTAGTTCTTACCCATTGAAATGAGCCATTTCAAATGCAAAAACGATCTACTGAAATAATTAGATATATGAAAGTTCATTATCACCTTCATTGTCAGTAGTATGCTGACATTCCAGGTGATAATAAAAATACACCATCTAGCGATTTAATGGAAGCAAACCATGTTTGAATACTTGTTATTACTCATTAAAGTGAACCATTTCAAATGCAAAACGATCTACTGAATTAATTAGATATATGAATGTTCATTATCACCTTCATTGTCAGTAATATGCTGACATTCCAGGTGATAATGAAAATACACCATCTACCAACATAATGGAAGCAAACCATGTTTGAATACTAGTTATTACCCATTAAGGTAAACCATTTCAAATGCAAAAACAATCTACTGAATTAATTAGATATATGAAGGTTCATTATCACCTTCATTGTCAGTAATATGCTGACATTCCAGGTGATAATGAAAATACACCATCTACCAACATAATGGAAGCAAACCATGTTTGAATACTAGTTATTACTCATTAAAGTGAACGATTTCAAATGCAAAAACAATCTACTGAATTAATTAGATATATGAAAGTTCATTATCACCTTCATTGTCAGTAATATGCTGACATTCCAGGTGATAATGAAAATACACCATCTACCAACATAATGGAAGCAAACCATGTCTTAATACTAGTTATTACTCATTAAAGTGAACCATTTCAAATGCAAAAACAATCTACTGAATTAATTAGATACATGAAAGTTCATTATCACCTTCATTGTCAGTAATATACTGACATTCCAGGTGATAATGAAAATACACCATCTACCAACATAGTGGAAGCAAACCATGTCTGAATACTAGTTATTACTCATTAAAGTGAACCATTTCAAATGCAAAAACAATCTACTGAATTAATTAGATATATGAAAGTTCATTATCACCTTCAGTGTGAGTAATATGCTGACATTCCAGGTGATAATGAAAATACACCATCTACCAACATAATGGAAGCAAACCATGTTTGCATACTAGTTATTACTCATTAAAGTGAACCATTTCAAATGCAAAAACGATCAACTGAATTAATTAGATATCTGAAAGTTCATTATCACCTTCATTGTCAGTAATATGCTGACATTCCAGGTGATAATGAAAATACAACATCTACCAACATAATGGAAGCAAACCATGTCTGAATACTAGTTATTACTCATTAAAGTGAACCATTTCAAATGCAAAAACGATCTACTGAATTAATTAGATATATGAAAGTTCATTATCACCTTCATTGTCAGTAATATGCTGACATTCCAGGTGATAATGAAAATACAACATCTACCAACATAATGGAAGCAAACCATGTCTGAATACTAGTTATTACTCATTAAAGTGAACGATTTCAAATGCAAAAACAATCTGCTGAATTAATTAGATATATGAAAGTTCATTATCACCTTCATTGTTAGTAATATGCTGACATTCCAGGTGATAATGAAAATACACCATCTACCAACATAATGGAAGCAAACCATGTTTGAATACTAGTTATTACTCATTAAAGTGAACCATTTCAAATGCAAAAACGATCTACTGAATTAATTAGATATATGAAAGTTCATTATCACATTCATTGTCAGTAATATGCTGACATTCCAGGTGATAATGAAAATACACCATCTACCAACTTAATGGAAGCAAACCATGTTTGAATGCTAGTTATTACTCATTAAAGTGAACCATTTCAAATGCAAAAACGATCTACTGAATTAATTAGATATATGAAAGTTCATTATCACATTCATTGTCAGTAATATGCTGACATTCCAGGTGATAATGAAAATACACCATCTACCAACTTAATGGAAGCAAACCATGTTTGAATACTAGTTATTACTCATTAAAGTGAACCATTTCAAATGCAAAAACGATCTACTGAATTAATTAGATATATGAAAGTTCATTATCGCCTTCATTGTCAGTAATATGCTAACATTCCAGGTGATAATGAAAATACACCATCTATCAACTTAATGGAAGCAAACCATGTTTGAATACTAGTTATTACTCATTAAAGTGAACCATTTGAAATGCAAAAACGATCTACTGAATTAATTAGATATATGAAAGCTCATTATCACCATCATTGTCAGTAATATGCTGACATTCCAGGTGATAATGAAAATACACCATCTACCAACATAATGGAAGCAAACCATGTCTGAATACTAGTTATTACTCATTAAAGTGAACCATTTCAAATGCAAAAACGATCTACTGAATTAATTAGATATATGAAAGTTCATTATCACCTTCATTGTCAGTAATATGCTGACATTCCAGGTGATAATGAAAATACACCATCTACCAACATAATGGAAGCAAACCATGTTTGAATACTAGTTATTACTCATTAAAGTGAACCATTTCAAATGCAAAAACGATCTACTGAATTAATTAGATATATGAAAGTTCATTATCACCTTCATTGTCAGTAATATGCTGACATTCCAGGTGATAATGAAAATACACCATCTAGCGACTTAATGGAAGCAAACCATGTTTGAATACTAGTTATCACTCATTAAAGTGAACGATTTCAAATGCACAAACAATCTACTGAATTAATTAGGTATATGAAAGTTCATTATCACCTTCATTGTCAGTAATATGCTGACATTCCAGGTGATAATGAAAATACACCATCTACCAAAATAATGGAAGCAAACCATGTTTGAATACTAGTTATTACTCATTAAAGTGAACCATTTCAAATGCAAAAACAATCTGCTGAATTAATTAGATATATGAAAGTTCATTATCACCTTCATTGTCAGTAATATGCTGACATTCCAGGTGATAATGAAAATACACCATCTACCAACATAATGGAAGCAAACCATGTTTGAATACTAGTTATTACTCATTAAAGTGAACCATTTCAAATGCAAAAACGATCTACTGAATTAATTAGATATATGAAAGCTCATTATCACCTTCATTGTCAGTAATATGCTGACACTCCAGGTGATAATGCAAATACAACATCTACCAACATAATGGAAGCAAACCATGTTTGAATACTAGTTATTACTCATTAAAGTGAACCATTCCAAATGCAAAAACAATCTGCTGAATTAATTAGATATATGAAAGTTCATTATCACCTTCATTGTCAGTAATATGCTGGCATTCCAGGTGATAATGAAAATACACCATCTACCGAAATAATGGAAGCAAACCATGTTTGAATACTAGTTATTACTCATTAAAGTGAACCATTTCAAATGCAAAAACGATCTACTGAATTAATTAGATATATGAAAGCTCATTATCACCTTCATTGTCAGTAATATGCTGACATTCCAGGTGATAATGAAAATACACCATCTACCAAAATAATGGAAGCAAACCATGTTTGAATACTAGTTATCACTCATTAAAGTGAACGATTTCAAATGCAAAAACGATCTATTGAATTAATTAAATATATGAAAGTTCATTATCACCTTCATTGTTAGTAATATGCTGACATTCCAAGTGATAATGAAAATACACCATCTACCAACTTAATGGAAGCAAACCATGTCTGAATACTAGTTATTCCTCATTAAAGTGAACCATTTCAAATGCAAAAACGATCTACTGAATTAATTAGATATATGAAAGTTCATTATCACCTTCATTGTCAGTAATATGCTGACATTCCAGGTGATAATGAAAATACACCATCTACTAACCTAATGGAAGCAAACCATGTTTGAATACTAGTTATTACTCATTAAAGTGAACCATTTCAAATGCAAAAACGATCTACTGAATTAATTAGATATATGAAAGCTCATTATCACCTTCATTGTCAGTAATATGCTGACATTCCAGGTGATAATGAAAATACACCATCTACCAAAATAATGGAAGCAAACCATGTTTGAATACTAGTTATTACTCATTAAAGTGAACCATTTCAAATGCAAAAACAATCTACTGAATTAATTAGATATATGAAAGTTCATTATCACCTTCATTGTTAGTAATATGCTGACATTCCAGGTGATAATGAAAATACACCATCTACCAACATAATGGAAGCAAACCATGTTTGAATACTAGTTATCACTCATTAAAGTGAACGATTTCAAATGCAAAAACGATCTATTGAATTAATTAAATATATGAAAGTTCATTATCACCTTCATTGTTAGTAATATGCTGACATTCCAGGTGATAATGAAAATACACCATCTACCAACATAATGGAAGCAAACCATATTTGAATACTAGTTATCACTCATTAAAGTGAACGATTTCAAATGCAAAAACGATCTATTGAATTAATTAAATATATGAAAGTTCATTATCACCTTCATTGTTAGTAATATGCTGACATTCCAGGTGATAATGAAAATACACCATCTACCAACATAATGGAAGCAAACCATATTTGAATACTAGTTATCACTCATTAAAGTGAACGATTTCAAATGCAAAAACGATCTATTGAATTAATTAAATATATGAAAGTTCATTATCACCTTCATTGTTAGTAATATGCTGACATTCCAGGTGATAATGAAAATACACCATCTACCAACATAATGGAAGCAAACCATGTTTGAATACTAGTTATCACTCATTAAAGTGAACGATTTCAAATGCAAAAACGATCTATTGAATTAATTAGATATATGAAAGTTCATTATCACCTTCATTGTCAGTAATATGCTGACATTCCAGGTGATAATGAAAATACACCATCTACCAACATAATGGAAGCAAACCATGTTTGAATACTAGTTATTACTCATTAAAGTGAACGATTTCAAATGCAAAAACAATCTACTGAATTAATTAGATATATGAAAGTTCATTATCACCTTCATTGTCAGTAATATGCTGACATTCCAGGTGATAATGAAAATACACCATCTACCAACATAATGGAAGCAAACCATGTTTGAATACTAGTTATCACTCATTAAAGTGAACGATTTCAAATGCAAAAACGATCTATTGAATTAATTAAATATATGAAAGTTCATTATCACCTTCATTGTTAGTAATATGCTGACATTCCAGGTGATAATGAAAATACACCATCTACCAACTTAATGGAAGCAAACCATGTTTGAATACTAGTTATTACTCATTAAAGTGAACCATTTCAAATGCAAAAACGATCTATTGAATTAATTAAATATATGAAAGTTCATTATCACCTTCATTGTTAGTAATATGCTGACATTCCAGGTGATAATGAAAATACACCATCTACCAACATAATGGAAGCAAACCATGTTTGAATACTAGTTATCACTCATTAAAGTGAACGATTTCAAATGCAAAAACGATCTATTGAATTAATTAGATATATGAAAGTTCATTATCACCTTCATTGTCAGTAATATGCTGACATTCCAGGTGATAATGAAAATACACCATCTACCAACATAATGGAAGCAAACCATGTTTGAATACTAGTTATTACTCATTAAAGTGAACCATTTCAAATGCAAAAACAATCTGCTGAATTAATTAAATATATGAAAGTTCATTATCACCTTCATTGTTAGTAATATGCTGACACTCCAGGTGATAATGAAAATACACCATCTACCAACATAATGGAAGCAAACCATGTTTGAATACTAGTTATTACTCATTAAAGTGAACGATTTCAAATGCAAAAACAATCTGCTGAATTAATTAGATATATGAAAGTTCATTATCACCTTCATTGTCAGTAATATGCTGACATTCCAGGTGATAATGAAAATACACCATCTAGCGACTTAATGGAAGCAAACCATGTTTGAATACTAGTTATTACTCATTAAAGTGAACCATTTCAAATGCAAAAACAATCTACTGAATTAATTAGATATATGAAAGTTCATTATCACCTTCATTGTCGGTAATATGCTGACATTCCAGGTGATAATGAAAATACACCATCTACCAACTTAACCCTATAGTGGTTGGGCTATTTGATAGTACTATTTTGGTTGGGGGGGGCAAAAAAGCCCCCCTACCTAACTCTTTACTGGTAATAGGTAGAGCGACCAAATTTGGTGTGTTAAAAGCCTCAGGCATGTACTTTCTGTAAATATAAAAATTAACTTAAAAATAGCCACCATTTTTGCTTACGTCAGCATTTTCCTTTGTGTGGTCAAGAAAAGCGGCAAAATTGGCCAAAATCAGGAAAATCGAGATGAAATTAAATTTGGAGCATATTTTCCATCCAAACATGGTATTTATGATAGAATGCATCAAACAACACAACATTAAGAAAGAAATTTGCAAAATATTCCACTTCTGCTCCTTTTTTCGTGATAATTGAGATTTGAGAATTTACGATTTTTCCTGGGTCAGTCACAGAAAATTGTCTCCCGCCCCCTCATTTTTCAAAATATTTCAATGAAACTTTTTGAGAAGTTGCACAATAAGTAGTTGCAAAAAGTCAAGAAGTTTCATGGCTATAAAATTCTTCCTCGCAGAGTTATTTAAAAAAATCTACTAGGGGGGGGGGCAAATTTGCCCCCCAACCAAAATAGGGTTAATGGAAGCAAACCATGTTTGAATACTAGTTATTACTCATTAAAGTGAACCATTTCAAATGCAAAAACGATCTACTGAATTAATTAGATATATGAAAGCTCATTATCACCTTCATTGTCAGTAATATGCTGACATTCCAGGTGATAATGAAAATACACCATCTACCAACATAATGGAAGCAAACCATGTTTGAATACTAGTTATTACTCATTAAAGTGAACCATTTCAAATGCAAAAACAATCAACTGAATTAATTAGATATATGAAAGTTCATTATCACCTTCATTGTCAGTAATATGCTGACATTTCAGGTGATAATGAAAATACACCATCTACCAACATAATGGAAGCAAACCATGTTTGAATACTAGTTATTACTCATTAAAGTGAACCATTTGAAATGCAAAAACGATCTACTGAATTAATTAGATATATGAAAGTTCATTATCACCTTCATTGTCGGTAATATGCTGACATTCCAGGTGATAATGAAAATACACCATCTACCAACTTAATGGAAGCAAACCATGTTTGAATACTAGTTATTACTCATTAAAGTGAACCATTTCAAATGCAAAAACAATCTACTGAATTAATTAGATATATGAAAGTTCATTATCACCTACATTGTCAGTAATATGCTGACATTCCAGGTGATAATGAAAATACAACATCTACCAACATAATGGAAGCAAACCATGTCTGAATACTAGTTATTACTCATTAAAGTGAACCATTTGAAATGCAAAAACGATCTACTGAATCAATTAGATATATGAAAGTTCATTATCACCTTCATTGTCAGTAATATGCTGACACTCCAGGTGATAATGAAAATACACCATCTACCAACATAATGGAAGCAAACCATGTTTGAATACTAGTTATTACTCATTAAAGTGAACCATTTCAAATGCAAAAACAATCTGCTGAATTAATTAGATATCTGAAGGTTCATTATCACCTTCATTGTGGGTAATATGCTGACATTCCAGGTGATAATGAAAATACACCATCTACCAACATAATGGAAGCAAACCATGTTTGAATACTAGTTATTACTCATTAAAGTGAACCATTTCAAATGCAAAAACAATCTACTGAATTAATTAGATATATGAAAGTTCATTATCACCTTCATTGTCATTAATATGCTGACATTCCAGGTGATAATGAAAATACACCATCTACCAACATAATGGAAGCAAACCATGTTTGAATACTAGTTATTACTCATTAAAGTGAACCATTTCAAATGCAAAAACAATCTACTGAATTAATTAGATATATGAAAGTTCATTATCACCTTCATTGTCAGTAATATGCTGACATTCCAGGTGATAATGAAAATACAACATCTACCAACATAATGGAAGCAAACCATGTCTGAATACTAGTTATTACTCATTAAAGTGAACCATTTGAAATGCAAAAACGATCTACTGAATTAATTAGATATATGAAAGTTCATTATCACCTTCATTGTCAGTAATATGCTGACACTCCAGGTGATAATGAAAATACACCATCTACCAACATAATGGAAGCAAACCATGTTTGAATACTAGTTATTACTCATTAAAGTGAACCATTTCAAATGCAAAAACGATCTACTGAATTAATTAGATATATGAAAGTTCATTATCACCTTCATTGTGAGTAATATGCTGACATTCCAGGTGATAATGAAAATACACCATCTAGCGACTTAATGGAAGCAAACCATGTTTGAATACTAGTTATCACTCATTAAAGTGAACGATTTCAAATGCAAAAACAATCTACTGAATTAATTAGGTATATGAAAGTTCATTATCACCTTCATTGTCAGTAATATGCTGACATTCCAGGTGATAATGAAAATACACCATCTACCAAAGTAATGGAAGCAAACCATGTTTGAATACTAGTTATTACTCATTAAAGTGAACCATTTCAAATGCAAAAACAATCAACTGAATTAATTAGATATATGAAAGTTTATTATCACCTTCATTGTCAGTAATATGCTGACATTTCAGGTGATAATGAAAATACACCATCTACCAACATAATGGAAGCAAACCATGTTTGAATACTAGTTATTACTCATTAAAGTGAACCATTTGAAATGCAAAAACGATCTACTGAATTAATTAGATATATGAAAGTTCATTATCACCTTCATTGTCGGTAATATGCTGACATTCCAGGTGATAATGAAAATACACCATCTACCAACTTAATGGAAGCAAACCATGTTTGAATACTAGTTATTACTCATTAAAGTGAACCATTTCAAATGCAAAAACAATCTACTGAATTAATTAGATATATGAAAGTTCATTATCACCTTCATTGTCAGTAATATGCTGACATTCCAGGTGATAATGAAAATACAACATCTACCAACATAATGGAAGCAAACCATGTCTGAATACTAGTTATTACTCATTAAAGTGAACCATTTGAAATGCAAAAACGATCTACTGAATCAATTAGATATATGAAAGTTCATTATCACCTTCATTGTCAGTAATATGCTGACACTCCAGGTGATAATGAAAATACACCATCTACCAACATAATGGAAGCAAACCATGTTTGAATACTAGTTATTACTCATTAAAGTGAACCATTTCAAATGCAAAAACAATCTGCTGAATTAATTAGATATCTGAAAGTTCATTATCACCTTCATTGTGGGTAATATGCTGACATTCCAGGTGATAATGAAAATACACCATCTACCAACATAATGGAAGCAAACCATGTTTGAATACTAGTTATTACTCATTAAAGTGAACCATTTCAAATGCAAAAACAATCTACTGAATTAATTAGATATATGAAAGTTCATTATCACCTTCATTGTCATTAATATGCTGACATTCCAGGTGATAATGAAAATACACCATCTACCAACATAATGGAAGCAAACCATGTTTGAATACTAGTTATTACTCATTAAAGTGAACCATTTCAAATGCAAAAACAATCTACTGAATTAATTAGATATATGAAAGTTCATTATCACCTTCATTGTCAGTAATATGCTGACATTCCAGGTGATAATGAAAATACAACATCTACCAACATAATGGAAGCAAACCATGTCTGAATACTAGTTATTACTCATTAAAGTGAACCATTTGAAATGCAAAAACGATCTACTGAATTAATTAGATATATGAAAGTTCATTATCACCTTCATTGTCAGTAATATGCTGACACTCCAGGTGATAATGAAAATACACCATCTACCAACATAATGGAAGCAAACCATGTTTGAATACTAGTTATTACTCATTAAAGTGAACCATTTCAAATGCAAAAACGATCTACTGAATTAATTAGATATATGAAAGTTCATTATCACCTTCATTGTGAGTAATATGCTGACATTCCAGGTGATAATGAAAATACACCATCTAGCGACTTAATGGAAGCAAACCATGTTTGAATACTAGTTATCACTCATTAAAGTGAACGATTTCAAATGCAAAAACAATCTACTGAATTAATTAGGTATATGAAAGTTCATTATCACCTTCATTGTCAGTAATATGCTGACATTCCAGGTGATAATGAAAATACACCATCTACCAAAATAATGGAAGCAAACCATGTTTGAATACTAGTTATTACTCATTAAAGTGAACGATTTCAAATGCAAAAACAATCTACTGAATTAATTAGATATATGAAAGTTCATTATCACCTTCATTGTCAGTAATATGCTGGCATTCCAGGTGATAATGAAAATACACCATCTACCAACATAATGGAAGCAAACCATGTTTGAATACTAGTTATTACTCATTAAAGTGAACCATTTCAAATGCAAAAACGATCTACTGAATTAATTAGATATATGAAAGTTCATTATCACCTTCATTGTCAGTAATATGCTGACACTCCAGGTGATAATGAAAATACACCATCTACCAACATAATGGAAGCAAACCATGTTTGAATACTAGTTATTACTCATTAAAGTGAACCATTTCAAATGCAAAAACAATCTGCTGCATTAATCAGACATATGAAAGTTCATTATCACCTTCATTGTCAGTAATATGCTGACATTCCAGGTGATAATGAAAATACACCATCTACCAACATAATGGAAGCAAACCATGTTTGAATACTAGTTATTACTCATTAAAGTGAACCATTTCAAATGCAAAAACGATCTACTGAATTAATTAGATATATGAAAGTTCATTATCACCTTCATTGTAAGTAATATGCTGACATTCCAGGTGAGAATGAAAATACACCATCTACCAACTTAATGGAAGCAAACAATGTTCGAATACTAGTAATTACTCGTTAATGTGGACCATTTCAAATGCAAAAACGATCTACTGATTTAATTAGATATATGAAAGTTCATTATCATCTATAATGTCAGTAATATTCGGACATTCCAGGTGATAATGAAAATACACAATCTAGCGATTTAATGGAGGGAAACCAAGTTTGAACACTAGTTCTTACCCATTGAAATGAGCCATTTCAAATGCAAAAACGATCTACTGAAATAATTAGATATATGAAAGTTCATTATCACCTTCATTGTCAGTAGTATGCTGACATTCCAGGTGATAATAAAAATACACCATCTAGCGATTTAATGGAAGCAAACCATGTTTGAATACTTGTTATTACTCATTAAAGTGAACCATTTCAAATGCAAAACGATCTACTGAATTAATTAGATATATGAATGTTCATTATCACCTTCATTGTCAGTAATATGCTGACATTCCAGGTGATAATGAAAATACACCATCTACCAACATAATGGAAGCAAACCATGTTTGAATACTAGTTATTACCCATTAAGGTAAACCATTTCAAATGCAAAAACAATCTACTGAATTAATTAGATATATGAAGGTTCATTATCACCTTCATTGTCAGTAATATGATGACATTCCAGGTGATAATGAAAATACACCATCTACCAACATAATGGAAGCAAACCATGTTTGAATACTAGTTATTACTCATTAAAGTGAACGATTTCAAATGCAAAAACAATCTACTGAATTAATTAGATATATGAAAGTTCATTATCACCTTCATTGTCAGTAATATGCTGACATTCCAGGTGATAATGAAAATACACCATCTACCAACATAATGGAAGCAAACCATGTCTTAATACTAGTTATTACTCATTAAAGTGAACCATTTCAAATGCAAAAACAATCTACTGAATTAATTAGATACATGAAAGTTCATTATCACCTTCATTGTCAGTAATATACTGACATTCCAGGTGATAATGAAAATACACCATCTACCAACATAGTGGAAGCAAACCATGTCTGAATACTAGTTATTACTCATTAAAGTGAACCATTTCAAATGCAAAAACAATCTACTGAATTAATTAGATATATGAAAGTTCATTATCACCTTCAGTGTGAGTAATATGCTGACATTCCAGGTGATAATGAAAATACACCATCTACCAACATAATGGAAGCAAACCATGTTTGCATACTAGTTATTACTCATTAAAGTGAACCATTTCAAATGCAAAAACGATCAACTGAATTAATTAGATATCTGAAAGTTCATTATCACCTTCATTGTCAGTAATATGCTGACATTCCAGGTGATAATGAAAATACAACATCTACCAACATAATGGAAGCAAACCATGTCTGAATACTAGTTATTACTCATTAAAGTGAACCATTTCAAATGCAAAAACGATCTACTGAATTAATTAGATATATGAAAGTTCATTATCACCTTCATTGTCAGTAATATGCTGACATTCCAGGTGATAATGAAAATACAACATCTACCAACATAATGGAAGCAAACCATGTCTGAATACTAGTTATTACTCATTAAAGTGAACGATTTCAAATGCAAAAACAATCTGCTGAATTAATTAGATATATGAAAGTTCATTATCACCTTCATTGTTAGTAATATGCTGACATTCCAGGTGATAATGAAAATACACCATCTACCAACATAATGGAAGCAAACCATGTTTGAATACTAGTTATTACTCATTAAAGTGAACCATTTCAAATGCAAAAACGATCTACTGAATTAATTAGATATATGAAAGTTCATTATCACATTCATTGTCAGTAATATGCTGACATTCCAGGTGATAATGAAAATACACCATCTACCAACTTAATGGAAGCAAACCATGTTTGAATGCTAGTTATTACTCATTAAAGTGAACCATTTCAAATGCAAAAACAATCTGCTGAATTAATTAGATATATGAAAGTTCATTATCACATTCATTGTCAGTAATATGCTGACATTCCAGGTGATAATGAAAATACACCATCTACCAACATAATGGAAGCAAACCATGTTTGAATACTAGTTATTACTCATTAAAGTGAACCATTTCAAATGCAAAAACGATCTACTGAATTAATTAGATATATGAAAGTTCATTATCACATTCATTGTCAGTAATATGCTGACATTCCAGGTGATAATGAAAATACACCATCTACCAACTTAATGGAAGCAAACCATGTTTGAATACTAGTTATTACTCATTAAAGTGAACCATTTCAAATGCAAAAACGATCTACTGAATTAATTAGATATATGAAAGTTCATTATCACATTCATTGTCAGTAATATGCTGACATTCCAGGTGATAATGAAAATACACCATCTACCAACTTAATGGAAGCAAACCATGTTTGAATACTAGTTATTACTCATTAAAGTGAACCATTTCAAATGCAAAAACGATCTACTGAATTAATTAGATATATGAAAGTTCATTATCGCCTTCATTGTCAGTAATATGCTAACATTCCAGGTGATAATGAAAATACACCATCTATCAACTTAATGGAAGCAAACCATGTTTGAATACTAGTTATTACTCATTAAAGTGAACCATTTGAAATGCAAAAACGATCTACTGAATTAATTAGATATATGAAAGCTCATTATCACCATCATTGTCAGTAATATGCTGACATTCCAGGTGATAATGAAAATACACCATCTACCAACATAATGGAAGCAAACCATGTCTGAATACTAGTTATTACTCATTAAAGTGAACCATTTCAAATGCAAAAACGATCTACTGAATTAATTAGATATATGAAAGTTCATTATCACCTTCATTGTCAGTAATATGCTGACATTCCAGGTGATAATGAAAATACACCATCTACCAACATAATGGAAGCAAACCATGTTTGAATACTAGTTATTACTCATTAAAGTGAACCATTTCAAATGCAAAAACGATCTACTGAATTAATTAGATATATGAAAGTTCATTATCACCTTCATTGTCAGTAATATGCTGACATTCCAGGTGATAATGAAAATACACCATCTAGCGACTTAATGGAAGCAAACAATGTTTGAATACTAGTTATCACTCATTAAAGTGAACGATTTCAAATGCACAAACAATCTACTGAATTAATTAGGTATATGAAAGTTCATTATCACCTTCATTGTCAGTAATATGCTGACATTCCAGGTGATAATGAAAATACACCATCTACCAAAATAATGGAAGCAAACCATGTTTGAATACTAGTTATTAAAGTGAACCATTTCAAATGCAAAAACAATCTGCTGAATTAATTAGATATATGAAAGTTCATTATCACCTTCATTGTCAGTAATATGCTGACATTCCAGGTGATAATGAAAATACACCATCTACCAACATAATGGAAGCAAACCATGTTTGAATACTAGTTATTACTCATTAAAGTGAACCATTTCAAATGCAAAAACGATCTACTGAATTAATTAGATATATGAAAGCTCATTATCACCTTCATTGTCAGTAATATGCTGACACTCCAGGTGATAATGCAAATACAACATCTACCAACATAATGGAAGCAAACCATGTTTGAATACTAGTTATTACTCATTAAAGTGAACCATTTCAAATGCAAAAACAATCTGCTGAATTAATTAGATATATGAAAGTTCATTATCACCTTCATTGTCAGTAATATGCTGGCATTCCAGGTGATAATGAAAATACACCATCTACCGAAATAATGGAAGCAAACCATGTTTGAATACTAGTTATTACTCATTAAAGTGAACCATTTCAAATGCAAAAACGATCTACTGAATTAATTAGATATATGAAAGTTCATTATCACATTCATTGTCAGTAATATGCTGACATTCCAGGTGATAATGAAAATACACCATCTACCAACTTAATGGAAGCAAACCATGTTTGAATACTAGTTATTACTCATTAAAGTGAACCATTTCAAATGCAAAAACGATCTACTGAATTAATTAGATATATGAAAGTTCATTATCGCCTTCATTGTCAGTAATATGCTAACATTCCAGGTGATAATGAAAATACACCATCTATCAACTTAATGGAAGCAAACCATGTTTGAATACTAGTTATTACTCATTAAAGTGAACCATTTGAAATGCAAAAACGATCTACTGAATTAATTAGATATATGAAAGCTCATTATCACCATCATTGTCAGTAATATGCTGACATTCCAGGTGATAATGAAAATACACCATCTACCAACATAATGGAAGCAAACCATGTCTGAATACTAGTTATTACTCATTAAAGTGAACCATTTCAAATGCAAAAACGATCTACTGAATTAATTAGATATATGAAAGTTCATTATCACCTTCATTGTCAGTAATATGCTGACATTCCAGGTGATAATGAAAATACACCATCTACCAACATAATGGAAGCAAACCATGTTTGAATACTAGTTATTACTCATTAAAGTGAACCATTTCAAATGCAAAAACGATCTACTGAATTAATTAGATATATGAAAGTTCATTATCACCTTCATTGTCAGTAATATGCTGACATTCCAGGTGATAATGAAAATACACCATCTAGCGACTTAATGGAAGCAAACCATGTTTGAATACTAGTTATCACTCATTAAAGTGAACGATTTCAAATGCACAAACAATCTACTGAATTAATTAGGTATATGAAAGTTCATTATCACCTTCATTGTCAGTAATATGCTGACATTCCAGGTGATAATGAAAATACACCATCTACCAAAATAATGGAAGCAAACCATGTTTGAATACTAGTTATTAAAGTGAACCATTTCAAATGCAAAAACAATCTGCTGAATTAATTAGATATATGAAAGTTCATTATCACCTTCATTGTCAGTAATATGCTGACATTCCAGGTGATAATGAAAATACACCATCTACCAACATAATGGAAGCAAACCATGTTTGAATACTAGTTATTACTCATTAAAGTGAACCATTTCAAATGCAAAAACGATCTACTGAATTAATTAGATATATGAAAGCTCATTATCACCTTCATTGTCAGTAATATGCTGACACTCCAGGTGATAATGCAAATACAACATCTACCAACATAATGGAAGCAAACCATGTTTGAATACTAGTTATTACTCATTAAAGTGAACCATTTCAAATGCAAAAACAATCTGCTGAATTAATTAGATATATGAAAGTTCATTATCACCTTCATTGTCAGTAATATGCTGGCATTCCAGGTGATAATGAAAATACACCATCTACCGAAATAATGGAAGCAAACCATGTTTGAATACTAGTTATTACTCATTAAAGTGAACCATTTCAAATGCAAAAACGATCTACTGAATTAATTAGATATATGAAAGCTCATTATCACCTTCATTGTCAGTAATATGCTGACATTCCAGGTGATAATGAAAATACACCATCTACCAAAATAATGGAAGCAAACCATGTTTGAATACTAGTTATCACTCATTAAAGTGAACGATTTCAAATGCAAAAACGATCTATTGAATTAATTAAATATATGAAAGTTCATTATCACCTTCATTGTTAGTAATATGCTGACATTCCAAGTGATAATGAAAATACACCATCTACCAACTTAATGGAAGCAAACCATGTCTGAATACTAGTTATTCCTCATTAAAGTGAACCATTTCAAATGCAAAAACGATCTACTGAATTAATTAGATATATGAAAGCTCATTATCACCTTCATTGTCAGTAATATGCTGACATTCCAGGTGATAATGAAAATACACCATCTACTAACCTAATGGAAGCAAACCATGTTTGAATACTAGTTATTACTCATTAAAGTGAACCATTTCAAATGCAAAAACGATCTACTGAATTAATTAGATATATGAAAGCTCATTATCACCTTCATTGTCAGTAATATGCTGACATTCCAGGTGATAATGAAAATACACCATCTACCAAAATAATGGAAGCAAACCATGTTTGAATACTAGTTATTACTCATTAAAGTGAACCATTTCAAATGCAAAAACAATCTACTGAATTAATTAGATATATGAAAGTTCATTATCACCTTCATTGTTAGTAATATGCTGACATTCCAGGTGATAATGAAAATACACCATCTACCAACATAATGGAAGCAAACCATGTTTGAATACTAGTTATCACTCATTAAAGTGAACGATTTCAAATGCAAAAACGATCTATTGAATTAATTAAATATATGAAAGTTCATTATCACCTTCATTGTTAGTAATATGCTGACATTCCAGGTGATAATGAAAATACACCATCTACCAACATAATGGAAGCAAACCATATTTGAATACTAGTTATCACTCATTAAAGTGAACGATTTCAAATGCAAAAACGATCTATTGAATTAATTAAATATATGAAAGTTCATTATCACCTTCATTGTTAGTAATATGCTGACATTCCAGGTGATAATGAAAATACACCATCTACCAACATAATGGAAGCAAACCATGTTTGAATACTAGTTATTGCTCATTAAAGAGAACCATTTCAAATGCAAAAACAATCTACTGAATTAATTAGATATATGAAAGTTCATTATCACCTTCATTGTCAGTAATATGCTGACATTCCAGGTGATAATGAAAATACACCATCTACCAACATAATGGAAGCAAACCATGTTTGAATACTAGTTATCACTCATTAAAGTGAACGATTTCAAATGCAAAAACGATCTATTGAATTAATTAAATATATGAAAGTTCATTATCACCTTCATTGTTAGTAATATGCTGACATTCCAGGTGATAATGAAAATACACCATCTACCAACATAATGGAAGCAAACCATGTTTGAATACTAGTTATCACTCATTAAAGTGAACGATTTCAAATGCAAAAACGATCTATTGAATTAATTAAATATATGAAAGTTCATTATCACCTTCATTGTTAGTAATATGCTGACATTCCAGGTGATAATGAAAATACACCATCTACCAACATAATGGAAGCAAACCATATTTGAATACTAGTTATCACTCATTAAAGTGAACGATTTCAAATGCAAAAACGATCTATTGAATTAATTAAATATATGAAAGTTCATTATCACCTTCATTGTTAGTAATATGCTGACATTCCAGGTGATAATGAAAATACACCATCTACCAACATAATGGAAGCAAACCATGTTTGAATACTAGTTATTGCTCATTAAAGAGAACCATGTCAAATGCAAAAACAATCTACTGAATTAATTAGATATATGAAAGTTCATTATCACCTTCATTGTCAGTAATATGCTGACATTCCAGGTGATAATGAAAATACACCATCTACCAACATAATGGAAGCAAACCATGTTTGAATACTAGTTATCACTCATTAAAGTGAACGATTTCAAATGCAAAAACGATCTACTGAACCAATTAGATAAATGAAAAGCAGTGAATTGAAATGTCGAGTGGATCACAGAAAGACCAAAGAGAACTGTTTATTTGGAAACCTGAGCATGACCAATGTCTTGTTCGTGAGCTGCTCCTTATTGAGCCCTATCTGCACAAGCCCCAATCCAAGGAGCGAGAGGAAGCTTGGAAATTGATAGTGGAAAATTTAAATCACTTGGGGCGACCAAAATTTCGAGTTGCAGTGAGAGCTGTTTGGGACAGGTCGTTTAAACTAATAGAAAACTTCAAGAAGCATGAGAAGGAGGAGGCAAGAGCTTCTGGAATTCAAGGTGAAGATCTTGATGAAATTTATAGGGGCCTAACTGACATCTACCAAAGAATGGAGGAAATTAAAACTGGTTGGGAAGAGGCCACTGAGAAGGAAAAAGAAAAGGAGAATGAAAATAAGGAGAAAACATTGGATATGAGGAAGAAAGCAACTGAAAGTCTGAGTGAGACATGAAAACGAAAGGAGTTAGACAGTGGAGAAAGCACTCCAAAAAGGATGCGCAGATCTATGGTGGCCTATGAGTGCCATAACAAAAAAATTGATATTTTTTTTATTTTTATAGGATGTTATATTTTTATTTCATATTTTTCGTGCTTTTGTCTGAAATTGTTTTCAAAATGTAAATAAAAAATCTTTAAGAAACTTTATCTAATTCTTCTAATTTCCATTTATATATCACTGCTAATGTTTTCTTATTCATTTCCTTCATTTACATTTCTTTTCAATTTTCATTCACACTCTTTTTAATTTTCAAAAATTATTTCATTACGGAAAAATTTTCATTGAAAAAAGTTTTCGAAAAAGAAACTTTTTGACGGCCTAGGAGTGCCATAGCCCACAATGCTCTATGCTCTTGTGAGACTACACCCAACTGAGGCTCGTCTTGCGTGCCTCGTGTGTTTATCAAAATGGCGACCAGAATAAGGAATGGAACCTGGCAAGAAGATGAAGCACTCGAGGAGGATTTGCAGCTTTATGTTAGCAAGAATCTCAAGAGGGAGGAGATGCTGGACTTTCTTCCCGAAAGGTATCCAATGTACGCTTGGAGTCTTCTGACACTAGCTCGTCGGTTGAATCATTTCAATATTAGATATGTTGAACGCAATACAACTCTAGAAGGCTTATTATATTCAACGAAACGAAACGAAACGAAACGAAACCGAGCGAAACCGAACGAAACCAAAACAATTTTACAATTAAATCTTTAAAGATCGATTGAAGTACCAAATTCATTATTTCTTATCATCCGGAGGGATGTAAACAATTGATAGTGATCACTTTCGTAACGAGGAACCAGCGATTTGGCTACGATGCATTCCCTTAGGAAGGAAACGCAGCCGTTTCGTTCCCCGCGGAACGAAACCAATTGTTTTTAAATCGCGGAACAAAAGATTACAGAGCGCCAATTCTTTGAACTAAAACAATAAGGCCACCAGCTGCTCAACACACCCAAGCTGTGAAACAACTTTTGCGTCAAACTTCTAGAGATTCCTAGCGCGTTTGGTTGATAAATTTTTGTTGAATGGGGTAGGTGATCTAGAGAGAAATGAAATGAAGCTAAATCGCGAGGGGCATTTCACTCCCAAAAAATCTCGTACACCTTTGGCAAAAATCCTTTTTTTCAAGAAAAATCCACCAAAAATCCGTAAGAATCCTTTCATTGTGAAAGAATCTCGTATGCTTTTTCGAAAGAGTGAAATGCCCCTCGCTAAATCGTTAGTTTTGGGACTAAACTTTTCGCTATTAATTGCTTCAATCCATAATAACAATAACAATAACAAGTAATAACAATAACACCTGATAACAATGACAAGTAATCAGTTTTCAATAGATTTTTTCAGGCCTTAATGGGCCTCAAAAATGATTCATGTCGAAAAATCTTTGAATTAACAATCGCTACAAATTGGGACTCTTACCAGTATCTCTCTTCGAGCAAAAGTGGGGAACACGCGCAAACAACTCACTATACTGTAACCAACACCAAGGATCAACTTTAGAGACCTTTAAGGGGATTTAAATTGAAATTGGTGTAGACACATGGGAGGTAGAGGATTTGAGAAGAATCGATGTCTCTCTCTCGAGATCACCTACCCCATTCAACAAAAATTTATCAACCAACGTGTTTAGCGCGTTAGGAATCTCTAGATGTTTGACACAAAAATGGTTTCACAGCTTGGGTGTGTTGAGCAGCTGGTGGCCTTATTGTTTTAGTTCAAAGAATTGGCGCTCTTTAATCTTTTGTTCCGTGATTTGAAAACAATTGGTTTCGTTCCGCGGGGAAGGAAACGGCTGCGTTTCGTTCCTAGGGGAATGCAGCGTAGCCAAATCGCTGGTTTTTTGTTACTAAAGTGATCATTATTAATTGTTTACATCCGTCCGGACCATAAGAAATAATGAATTTGGTATTTCAATCGATCTTAAAAGATTCAATTGTAAAATTGTTTTGGTTTCGTTCGGTTTCGCTCGGTTTCGTTTCGTTTCGTTTCGTTTCGTTGAATATAATAAGCCCTCTAGAAGAAGTCGAAGAAGCTGTTCGCGCCGAGTTGAATGGACCTGGGAAACTGCTGGGTTATAGGGCATTGCACAAAAAGATACGCGAAGTCCATCAGTTGAAAGTTCCACGGGATGTTGTTTATGCCATGATGGAGGAAGTTGACCCAACTGGCCTTCAAGAGCGGGCGGTTGTTGGCAAGGCAAAGAGACGTCCAAGAACTGGTGTTTTTTCGTCCCAGGTATCTGGCTAGAGACCTACAGTAAAGTCCTCTCTTTTGAGAAACACTCTTTTCACTTCAGCCTATTTTCCTCCCTTAACTCTATCAGGCCTAGGGTATTTGATGCTAGGAAGCCTGCTTGCTAGGGGAGCTAGGGGTCAGCCCCCCTAACTTATTTCTGTTATGAACAACCTAGAGCCTTAAAACTTTGCATGTGCATAGAACATCGTATGGTGAACCAAAAAATGAAATCTATTTTTAGATATGTTGCGTGACCTTTCCATAACGTCACATTGCTCAATTTTCAATGGAATGAATTTGATTTTTTCAAAAAATTAATTTTGTATCGTAACAAGGATAAAAACTAAACGTCGGAAAGTTTCACCGTTGTAAGTGCACTTGGTAAAAATTCAGAGATGATAAACCGCTGGGGGGGGGCTGATTTAGCCCCCCCCCCCTAGGCTTGATAGGATTAAAAAGCCAATTGTTTCATACTTTTCTTGGACTTGGCCAAATTGTCATATAAGTAAGAAAGAAAGTGATGACTTGTCGCGAACAGCTTCTCGTTAATCATTCATAAGATGTATGTGACCTGACTTAACGTGATGGTTGTAATAGGACCTAACCACAAGGAATTTGAAAACCAGGGGGTCAGTTGTAATGGTGGAGCCAATATATAAATATCTGTTTTTTTTGACATACAGCCATGTATGTTTCAATGTTGGTTTGCCCCCGTCCTTTTCCTTCAGGGAAAAGCAGTACCTTGTCTGCAATTGGTCAAACATTATGACCAAAGGTGCCGTCTGCCATACTAAAAACCATTCGGCCATCCGATGTGTTATCCAGCTGTTCACTGTTCACGACAAGTTGTCTCTTTCTGTCTTCCAGGACAACTTGGGCAAGTCCATACTTTTCTAGACTCTCTGAGTTTCTTGTGAAGTGGTTTTTTAAAGGTGGGACTCTGCAACCATTTGATTTTTTGTAACAAAATGTCATTATTGTGACAAACAAGCTCTATCCAGGGACGCCGGAGCGATTGAAGGGCAAGGGGGTCAAAGGGGAATGCAAGGGCACTCCAGACCAATGACAAGCAAAGTGGACTGAAAATTGGGTGGATCTGGGGTCCCTCCCCGGGCAAATTTTTGCGACCATACCCTTAAGGTTCGCTTAAATTGCTTTCAAGAATATTTTAACGGATGTAAATGATGTTTCTCTTTTGCATAATTGGGTATGAACAATGCAAGTTGCGATGATTATTCAACTTAAATTTATTATAGATTATGATTCAGTCTTAGTTGAAATAGGTGATGGTTTCTACACACTAAGTTTCCCAATTTAAGAATTGTTTCAGAAGTAAAAGTTTCAATAAAGACCTCTTTTGTTATTTCAGCTCAGTACTAAATTTATTTTGCTGTTTTTCAGTTAAGTTAGTTCCACATCATCTTTTTTGAGAATTGCTTATAACTTGGCTAGCAGTCAAACAGAGCTTTTTACAAAATTGCCATTATTTAGAAATTCATATTCTTGATGCGCAATATGTCTATGTATACATTTACTGTTTATTATCTTAGTAACAATAATTAACTACCAGCCAATGTTAAATGACAAAGTTCCTTTTTGCATAACAGTGGTGGTGTCTCTGACTAAGATAGAGTTTACTGATAAGCTGTGCAATGTTTTTGCAGGGTCTTGTACGAGATGGTTATAAAGAGGCAGTAAAAAGCAACAAAAATGAATGGAATGTAGAGAAAGGAAAAAGGTATGTTTATGTTTTAACCATGGTACTTGACTGATATACATAAAGTCTCTAAAAAGTTCAGAACCATATATAATTCATTGAATATTGCTTGTAAGCAATTCAAACCCTTTCATTCATAACCGGAAATAGATTTTCTGCCAAGCGACCTTTGAGGCTATATTTCACTACCTGTTTCCTTTGAGTAAAACAGCATAGAGCGCAGAGCAGTCGGAGTTACTTGTAGATGGAGATGAGCAAACCAATTTGATAGCTTCACTGCAGCACACTAGGAATATATATCTATAGTTAAAGGGGCAGTATCACATAATGTAAGCAAACCACACTCAAAAGGGCAATTTTGCAGTATTTTGACAGGCCATATCACAGATACTTTCCACCACTTTTCTCAAAAGGAAGGTTTTATTTTGAAGATGGACTCTTTAATTTCGTAGAGAAACAAACGAAACACTCATATGTTGTATGATTGCAGATATATTGGTGGATTTTTCGAAGTAGCTTTATTGTGGATTAACCCCATCCACCAAAAGCTGTGCAGAACACAATGGCCACGCGTGGGCAACAATATAGATTATAGAGATAACAGGTTTGTTTACAGTTATGTGACCCAGCCCCTTTTAACATCAAATCAGATTCATGCTGTTGGCAAGTCCATTAAATTGGTTTTGTAATTAAATGTATCTTCCTATGATATGTAATTCTGAAGTTTTGTGCAACTAGAACATTTCTAAGCAAACTATAAAGAACATTGAAGCATGATAGAAATTTTAGTTGCACTGAATCAGTTAATGTATAACCCAAAAGATTGTATTTGAATATGAAGAAGGGGTAATGAATCAGATGTTAACTAATATAGCTATAGAATTTAGCTTGATACAGGCCTTAGAGTTGCATCTGGTTGCAGTACTTCTTCATCCTGATTATTCCTTTGTTTGAATTTGTTTTGATTCTCAGTATTTCTGTTTCAGTATTTATTCAGAAGAAAATAAGGCCATGTCAAACTTCATAGCAGACTTTATAAGAGGGATACCACATGCAAACACCACTGATGTTGTCATTGATGGTAAGTTTGCATTTAAAAGGGTCACAAACAGGAGGTATATTGCCACAGAACTAGCAAGGGCAATTTAGCTGGAAACTGTTCATGAGGAGTTGCTAAGAATATTATATAATTCTTGATAATAAGCTGGAAGATGAATACTTTGTTTATGTCGAATGTTCAAAATTACCTTCACCAGGAAATCAGTCCTTTTGGGATTTTAGCCTAAACTGCTAATTTTTAGTATGGACATATTAACAATAAATTATGGGGATAAGGAGAGGAGAGAGATGTTAATTATATGGCGTTTGCTTTGTTTATCATCTTTTACCTTAGCTTCACTTGGATTTGGAACGCTTTCATTTTAGATTTAAATTTTGATGTAACTTGGTATGGTGATTCTCCTTTCAGCTGCTTTAAAAAGATACTTCCAGACCAAAAGGGAAACAGCATCAAGACAGCGATCAGGTGGAAGGCACACAGACAAGATGCGAAAATATGAGCGAAAGAACCAGGTATGTATCTAAGTTTACAACTTCTATGGGTATTTCAAGGGAAATCCATCGTTTGCTGTCGGTGACTGTAATTTCAAGACTCTCTTCATAGCCGTAACTCTAAAACACATTAGGTTATGTTTTAGTGAAAGAAGTAATGTTAATGTCCAGCCAATCAGTAGTATTGTATTTGTAGTCAGTTCATTTAAAGGAGCTGCTTCCGCCCAACAATCAAGCCTTTTTTGATCTGATTTTGGTATTCATAAATACTGTTCAGAAATGCTCTGTAGGCTTGAAATCATGCAAGTTCACATACCGAGTGTCCCAAGTAAGGTTTCCCTGTTTGAACAGTTCCAGATAAACCGCCATTGCCTTGTTTTGAAAGATGTAAGCAGCAATCCTTTGCTTAAAGGCTAACTTGGATCCACAGGATTTTTCCTAACTTTTGCTCCTCAAAAGATCTCCAAAATATGAATTTTCCGAAAATCTGATGCTCGAGAAACTCTTGGAAAGTCCAGTGATGGAGATATATGTATTCCATTCCTTCCACATATATTGTATTCCATTCCTTCCATATCTTACACCCTAGGAGTGAAGGCATGCAACCGCTTGTAATTTTCGTAGATTTGTTTTCAAACTAGGCAATATGTTACAGTGCAGACCATAGGACCTCATCTTGTGAAATATACATTTTCTTCCAACATCAAGCAAAATTCTGCCTTTTTACGGACAGAACAGACATATATGATTTTCTTGGGTCCTTTTATGGAGTGTTCTACTGTTACTGTACTTTTGGGATCCAGTAAAATAGCAGAATTTCTGTGGATTTTTTATTTGCAGGTTTAGCGATCATGTTGATAATCTATTTTAGCTCTTTCTTGAACATCCCAGGTTTCCTCTTTTTCATGAAATAATTATGGGAATCGATTCACACGGATTTTGGGAGGTTTACGGAATGAAGCAAATGCTAAGATCGAAGTTAGACATTTAAATTGATTCCTTTTATAACTTTATTACTTGGCACCCACTTTTACTAACATAGCAGCCCAAATCGAAATTTTTTTGGGACAAACTGGTAATCACTGAAAATTCATTGTGCCTGGATCCTTTAATGTGTTTTCCTCTCATTTTCCATTTAAACTCCTCCTATTTTATTGTTGTGTGCCAAGTAGCTAACTTTTGTTGCCAAGCCTCCTGCTGAGAGAATGGTACCTATCTACCTATCTTTTTAATTTGAACGCACGCATGTAGATCCAGACTGCCAATATAAAAAGTCATCAGTATGAATGCAGTAATGTTTTCATGTAATCATGCAAATGCATTGAAGAATAAACTTGAAAGAATACTTTTTCTTAAACAAAGCAGCTTAACAGCGCAAACTCCTTATTATTTTCGTTCCTTTCCAGAAAAGGAAGGTCCGTTTAAGAGCGCTGAAAGGCAAGAAGTGGACCCCTGAAAAGAAGCAGAAGGCAGCCAAAGCAATGATTATTGACTTAATGTCATCTGAAGAGGAAGCAGAGGTTGATGGCGAAGAAGTCTTTGTCATTCGTCCGTTGCCCTGGCAGAGTGAGGAAGTTGGAAAGATCAAAGAAGCTCTCGATCAAAAGTGGGAGTCCATGCGGAGCAGCAGGAGTAGAAGGCTCACTTTGCCAAGGGTCGAAGGTGAAATTTCGAATCGGCCAAAACCAAGCAGCTTTCCTTCTGAACTTGCATGGACTTTATCGTAACGCTTTGATTTTAATTAACTTTTTACACGAAAATAAACTGCACGCGTAATTAAGCCGAGCACTCAATAAAATACGGCTTAATTTTTGACGCAGCTTATAGTAAGGCACGTGCTGGGAACCTTCATCACTACACTCCTTTTTGTAATTAAATGGAATCATTCTCGTAACGACGATTTCTTGATACTTTTACGAGTGCAAAGAATATTTTATTGGAAAATCGAATTTACTCGTTTATGTTTTTCAAATATCTTTCACGTACCTATGGTTTAGTTCGTACACTTTTTTCACAGTATAAGAGCACTCAGGCTTAATTACCACTCGGCCTGATTTTGGCATTCTTAATTACGTACGCGGTTTATTTTCGTGTAATGAGGTAGCTCTTCCTTTTTACCAAAGAGTCTTTGATCTTTCTCGACGACGAACATACTACAGCCACCACAGATGATGATATGAAGCCAGAGGTAGACCTAATAATGTAAGCTAAAATAGGACAGATGCTGAAAGCATAGCTGCTGACAATGTCACTGAAGCCAATCTGTTTATAAATTGGAAGCCTTGGAACTGAATTTAGCTCCATATTAAACCCTGGAAACATTAGGCCATTCTCAAACAGCATGGCAATGAGAAATTTTGCATCTTTTAAAGCCAAAAGTAAACTAGTATGTTAGCTCATCAGAAAGTTTGTTTAGACTTGCTCCGTCTTTTTAGGCATGCCAGTTGCCTTCTTCTTTCTTCAGTTTCTTTTATTAGAGTTTCTTGTGATCGACCAATGTGAATCCAACTTCGTGTATGGTAGAAGTCTCTGTGCTGTTTGTATGTCTCATGTGAATGCGGCCTCATTTATCAATTGTTTGAATGAAGCCGCTGCGTTGCAGGGAAGCTTCACCAGATCCCTGGTTTTTTTCCGCTGCTAGTAGCAGGAGATACAAGCAATGCTCTTAATAAATTGCCATTAATGAATGCTGCCCTCAGGCCAGAGCCCGTCATATTTCTGTTATCTGCCAATTTTCAGAGACTTAACGTTTTTTACTACCCGTATTTTATCTAATGTATTTTTGTGGTTGCACCAATTATCGAATGTATTTTGGTAATTGTAAATGTATTGTTCTTATTCATAGTTGTTGTCCTAAGACGACACTTCAAACACTGGTTGCTTTTTTCTATCAGAACTGAATTGGTACTTTAAATGCAATCAAGGGGCAGGGTCCAGCCTCTTGAAAGTTGAGTGCATCGTGCAATGAATGATTATATCGTAAAGCGCATGTATCAAAAATGTTTCTTAGGTAGTGTCCTTGACACATTCCAGGAAATATCCTGACTAACAATTTTGCAATGAAGATTTGAGTTTGTTTTGCACCAAACAACCAACATACGGGCCCGCCAACTTCCGGAGCTCCGTGAAAGTAGCATGTTTGCTAAGAAGTTTCCAATGAGAAAATGAGAAAATCTCAATTTCCATACCTGCTTTCGACTTAAGTCGTTCATGTTCAGTTGAATAACGTGTTGCTATCAAATTGTAGTTATGCTTTTTTATTTGAAATGTACGATGCATGGTGAAACATGTATTGAAATTCAATGACCAACTTTTGCTGAATACATGAGTTGACAGAAAATTTCAAGTTCAACTGAGTTCATACACTCCAAACACGTTGCAAAAGTTCACTTTCATTGAATTTACGAGGACTGAAATCACGTTGTAAATGTCGACTTTCATTGAATTTACAAAATTGAAAACACTGTAAATTTGACTTTCATCGCATTTACAAACATTGAAAACACATTGTAAAGGCTGACTTTCATCGAATTTACAAGGATTGAAAACACATTGTAAATGTCGACTTTCATGGAATTTACAATGATTGAAAATGAATTGTAAAGGTTGACTTTCAATCGAATTTACAAAGTTGAAAACATTGTAAATGTTGACTTTTATCGAATTTACAAGAATTGAAAACATGTGTAAATATCATCATTAATTATGTTTCCAAAGACTTGAAAATACATGTAAAGATTGAGTTTACGATAACTTTACATGGTCTTGTAAAGTTGTTGTAAATATTGCTCTTTACAATCTTGACCGAACCATGTAAAGTCAATGTAAATCTCTATATTTACATAAAAATTAAAGTCATGGAAAGATGATTGAAAGATACTCTTTACAATAACTTTACATCATCTTTAATGTGCTTGTAAAGTCATTTTTCCGTGCAGTGGCATTTGTGATACTAAATCTTACTTGCCACCACAGGAAGAGTCTAACAAACCACTGAAGTACCACGTTGTTTGGAAGAGATGTGTCACTTTGAGGTTGTCTTTGCTCCTCAATATCTTCTTCTACTTCACAATCTATGTTGATGCCAGCATTTACGCAATTGCCACTGTCATCTGCAAAACAAAGTACACTCATTTTGAATACTACAGTATGCACACAAAGAGAAATGTGAAGAGAGCAAAGTACTTAGTACAATAACCATATTTTGTATTTTCCCTATGTGCTACATCATAAGCAGTGTTAGTGTAAAGCCAAAATCATTTGACTGCCTAGTTGATGAATGACAAGTACATACCTTTCAAATTATTTAAAATTCATAACAACCCAATATTTTGTATGATGTAAAACAAAGATAACAACTGTTTTTCAAGAATAACAAGAGGCTTTTCAAATGTACCACATGTTTGGATTTCTCACTGTTTTAGGGAAAGGTGTGTAGCAACTCAGGTTTTCTCATACCTGGCAAAATGCTTCAATTTGCCTAACACTACATACCATGCACTTCCTTTTTGCCATGGTCCTCCCTTGATATCAGTTCCTCATCCTCCTGTTCCATGTCTGAAATATGAAAATTTACAGTTTACCAGATCTTTACGTAAAGATGGTATACCATGCTTCTTTCTGGCCAAAGAATAATTTTTGTATTTAATCATGAGATAGGGCTCCCCAAGTTTAATTTTTAGTTCTTGGTGGGGGGGAGGGAATCCTTTATAAAGGGGAACTTGTCTTTCTAATTGCGTATTAATCATTGTACAGTTGTTTAACTAGAAATAAGTGGGACAAAAACTGCATGCAAAATAAAACAATTTCAAAGGAACAGCAAATTCTTGTTAGAAAAATTTTCGTGGTTGCTCCATAAGTGTCATAGATGTGATTCTTGGCAATCTGAGTTTCTTACAAAGAGTTCTTTATGGCAGTACCTGTCATTTCTTTCACTAAGGGAATCTGTTGTCTCCTCAACCAACTCCAGTGAGTCACCAACGTTATCCATATCTGAAAAAAATAGACAAATTACAAACCGTAATAATTGAGTACTACAAGCTGAGATTGTTACATGGAAAATAAGATAGATTGTCATCTTCCATCCTCTAGTTAGACATCTGGACCATCTTCTAACTACCGTCAGTTGCTATCATGCCCACTTTTATGATGAATTTGGGTGGAAAATGACCCATTTTTGGTTATTTTTCGCCAATTTCTGGATAACCCACCCCTGTTTATGGAAAATCTGCCGAAATGAGACCCTTGAAAGAACATTGGACTCAAAAACCAACCCGTTTGTTCCTCGGTACCAAGACTTATCTTGAGAATAACGCTTCCAATTTGATATAAAGGTGCAGCAATGAAAAAAATAAAGATCTTGGTATGCCTATATCTTCATCGTCAAGACATTGAAGATAAGTTTTGGTTGCATCTTGAACCTCTGACCCTGTGTCAGTTTGGGATAGGTTGCCTTGGCTTAGAGAGAGCATTGGCTGCTCGGTGATTTCTCCATAAATGTCCAGATGTGATAAAGCGTATTTTCGTGTGATGAACTTTCGGCTGCGGCAGATCTTACAAGGACATCTCACCAGCGACATTGTGACTTCGCTCGCAAGGGAAAGAGGGAAACATGCTTTCTTTGTTGCTCTGCATTTTAGAGCCCATTCCTTTCCCATTGTCTCGCATATTTCTTCCGCGATTCAGGCGATTGTGTTTCGTTACCACGTGATTCATTGAGCCAATCAGCAAGCAGCATTTTTCAATTTTGGCATTTTGCATTTTGGCGGTTTGTTAACTGTGCACTGTGAACTGTGAACCGAGAGCGAGAGAACTTCGAAAGAGGCAATCTTTAAAGGGAATAGACATAGGTATATCCCATAGTCGCTATAAATAGGCCAGAGAAACGCCCACAAATCCATTGTTTCTTTAGCTACACAATGAAACCGGATCTAAGCTGTCGAGTACAATAGATTATATTTTGACCTGGCCTGGGCCAGCTTTTAACCATGTCGATTCCCTTTAAAGATGGAGGAAAGTGGACCGAAAGACTTAGAACCTGCAAGGGAACTGATCAGCAAACTGAAGAGAGAAAACGCCAATCTGCGGGCCAAGAAACACCAAGAGAAGACAAAAATACCAACGGTAAGACATTTCAGAACTCGATGATATTTTGATCGTGAAGACCAGAAAAATTACGGCCTATTTTACCAAGTACGTACTTGGTACACAACTTGTATACAACTCTGCAAAACAGCCAGATCACTGGTCAAGATGACTTGTTCTCATACGATAGGATCAATCGATCCGAAAGGCATAGATGGGCCTTACTGGGCCTTTTGATTGGTTTTTAGATTTTGCCAAAATTGTTGTAGTTATGTTTCCCACACGTGGCCATTGTGTTCCGCTAAGATTTTAGTGGATGGGGTGAATCCACAGTAAAGTTACTTCTAAAAATCCACCAATATCTCTACAATCCTACAACGTATGAGTGTTTGGTTTATTTCTCTAGAAAATTTGAGAGTCCATCTTCAAATTAACACCTATATTCCGAGAAAAGTTGTGGAAAATCTCTGTGATATGGACTATCAAAAATCCTGAAAAATCATCGTTTGGAAAGAAGGGCTAGATTCAAGAATACCCTCCCCTATTTCATAAAGTCGATATTATGCTGATACGTAGATACACATGCGCAGTCACTCTGGAAGCATCAATATTTTTGTGATGCGGTGATACACAGTCAGTGTGAGATTCATCTTGATTGCGTAGCAGCGTATTAGCAAAATGTAAGAGCTTCACTTCAAATAGTTTCGTTCTTGGAATGACCAAAAAACAATTGTTTTAGAATTCAAACAATGAAGGATATACAATTGTTTTCTTGACTGTGTAGCAGTGTATCAGCAAAATGTAAGAGCTTCACTTCAAATGGTTTCGTTCTTGGAATGACCAAAAAACAATTGTTTCAGAATTCAAACAATGAAGGATATGCAATTGTTTTCTTGACTGTGTAGCAGTGTATCAGTAAAATGTAAGAGCTTCATGTCAAATAGTTTCGTTCTTGGAATGACCAAAAACAATTTTTTCGGAATTCAAACAATGAAGGATATACAATTGTTTGTTGACTGTGTATCAGCTTAGCAGCGTATCAGCAAAATGTAATAGTTTCACATTAAATAGTTTCGTTCCTGGAATGACCAAAAATAATTGTTTAAATAGACCAGTAAGGGTACCATACAGGTCTCATCTTCTCAAAAGGTGTATCAAGAGTTAAAAAAGGAAGAGCTTCGAAATTGAGGGGGGGGGGGGTATTCTAGAATCGCTCCGAAAGAAGTTTGTTTACATCACGTGACGCTGCCCATTGAACCTTCCAAATGCCCCTTTGTTGCATAATTACTGCATAAGATGCCTTTGTATGGTATAGAGAAGTACCCAAAAGAGGGATAGAATTTTTTGTTTCTCTTGCAGAAAATTCTGAAGTTGGTGTTTCGCAAGTATTGCTCAGACATAGCCAGCAAGGCATCAAGTACACAATGGATTGATCTGCCATATGAGGACAAGAAGAGCCTAATGGCAAAGGTTTTCACTGAACTGCAAGCCAGTTGTATTCCAGTGACTGACCTTGAGAATGTTCCATGGAGGCTAAGAAATTATTATAACTCCTTGCGACTCTCATTTAAGAAAAAGGAAAGCACAGAGAAGCGCAGATTGGCAAGGAAGGCATCCCATTTGAATGTACACAATTATGTAAGTGTCCCACATGATAGTGGAACCAAACTGCAGATTATCAGCATTTAGCGTTCTTCGAGTAAGATGTCACCTAAGACTGATCACAACGAGCCTGCAGTCTCAACAGGGCCTTATGATGAAACTGTGAAAGGCTGGCACTACAGCTCTGTCTTTGACCATTTGAATCATGATAAAATTACTTGTTGTAACTCCTTAGAAATGAATTGGAACGAAAACCATATCAAGCAGACAGTTGAAAGAAACAAAGCACATATTTGAAGGAAAATTTGCACTTTACCTTTTAACATATTTTTCCATGTTTGTGAAGCCAAAACATATTCAATTTGAAAGGAAATCTTCAGAGCATGACTCTTACAGCCCTCCAAATATCGAAATAGACTGTCATTCATTAGACTTGTCCCAAGTTTAGTCCCTTCAGATGATTCCGTCAATATTTCTGACACAAAAGGTTTGAATCGCCAAGCTAGGAACTACTGTAAATGGGACAGTCAATGGATGTAACAGACTTTGGGCAAGTCTAGTCACACATCTGAAATTATATAATCACTGCCACAGTCCATAGACTAACTTTAGAAGAATTGCAAACTGTTATAGGTTATCCCGCATCATGTCTTCTTCCATAATGTTGTTCTTCCTTTTTTATCCTTAGCGCATACGGAATGACGCTGTGAAACTGGCAGTGTCTGAGAATAGGTTGGACCCAAATGACCTGGAGGGGATAAAGAATTTTCGCAAAAACGTAAAAGTTTGTAAGCTTGGTGACATTGAGTCTCCCCCAGCAAGTGATGATGAGGAAGGCAGACTGGCTGCAAAAACAAAGAGGATTGACGCCCTGAAGCGTGGCAGTGAGTGCTGCAAAAGTTTGTATCACAGAATGCAGGAGGAGCTGCTTGGCATTTCATGCATACCATCGGAACCAAACAGTCCTCGCCCAAGCACATCAACACCATTGGGCCCTGTCAGCAGTTCAAATGTACCATGTAGTCAGGAGCCCTATCAGCTGCCCAATCAGGTTGCTCCAACTGATAGTGATGAACATCGTTCATGTAGGGAATGGCTGAAAAAACCGAGCTATGTTACCTATCCATGGGAAGAAATACCAGAGATGCCTTTTCAGCAGGTAAGACTGAGGAATCCAATTATAAATGCTAAATGATCATTATACTAAAGATGGCCTCAAGGAACTTTCCAACAAGATGCATTCTATTCTAATGTGAATCTTTACAGTCAAACGACCTCAAGCGTTGGATGAGTTTTCAAACATCCAAAGTGTAACCATGGAATTCAAATTGGGAATTTCTTTCGAGTTTTGAGGACATAGATTAAACCAAAATTCAGTGTGGTGAGAGTGTGGTAAGGTCTTGTTTGAAGATATGAAAGCGCACACGAAAATCCATTTGGATATTCAGATTTCACTTTCGAACTTAACTAGAAACTAAAATAGACATGCCTGTTGCAAATAAAGCTGATGGGGTTCACTTTCCAGGCACACCCCTGCCTTATTACATGAGAAGGCTGATAGCAAATTATCAATGCTTTTTCGTAATCTCTTGGATGTGAAGTTTTTACTCTTTATCTGCAGATTCAATTCTTATCGCTGCCAACTTCAAGCTTTGCTCCCCAACACTGCTAACGGGAACATCCTTGCAAAGAAACGAATAATGTTTGGCAGCAGCTCTTTCAGTTCTTAGCATAGACCCCATAGACCCTTCCTTTACGTCGTACAAAAGCCTTTCCTAAAAGTCTTCATCTAGTGAGAGGAAAGCCATGGCTTTGCAGTTTGGTTCCAAGACAAATGTATAACTCATTTCCATCGTTGTCTGGGCCACATAGAGAAGTTTCAAATACAACAATTCGTAACAACAATCCCTATCTCCAAAATGATATTCAAAGTTAGAGCGAAAATCAAATATGATCTTTGAAGTATTACTGAGAAACTGTATTTACCTTCCAGAATTACGTTTGGCGTGCGTAATAGAAATAGAAAACCGCAACACGATACTCAAGATTTAAAATTTGGCACCAATTTGAATTACGAAGTTACACTTCGGGTGTTTGAAAACTCATCCAACGCTTGAGGTCGTTTGACTGTAACAATTTTGTTGGAATACAGGGCCAGGTGAATTCCGCGGAAGCCGCGGAAACCGCGGAAACCATTGTTCTCATGTGAACAATAGCTTCCGCGGAATCAACTTTCCGCGGAGTTCACTTTCGATGTAGGGCCAAAGTGAATTCCGCGGAAAGTTGATTCCGCAGAAATTTTTTGCCATTCACTTGAGCGAAATAGAAGAAACTGAAATAAACTGACCATCGGACCCCCATTCCCACCTTGGGTACGCCACTACTTCTACCTTTTCTCTAAAACCTTGTTCATATTTTAAATACCCCTAACATGGTCTCCTAGGTCGCTGTAAATCGAGTGTAGATATTGGCAAAAAAATTATTTGAAATTAACAGACTGGCAAGGGCAAGAGGTAAAGTGAGAACACAGGAAGCCCATATTACAGATTATTAGAAAAATATTTTTTTCAAGAAATTTGATTATTAGAAAAATATTTTGTTCAAGAATTATTTTACTTTCTTTCACATCCATTGTGTTGTTCTTCTTACGTCCCCTTTTTTTTCTCTGTGTCAAGATGGCGACTGCACGCGTTTCTCAATAGCTCCGTAAAAGTACTGCCTATTGACTGGGAACTGCTTGGAACTAAAAGAAAGTTCGATAAAATGTCAGTGGAACACAGTGGTAAGCAACTACTGTAGAGCTGAATGCTTCACAAATGTTTGTTTTTGGTGAATTTCCGACAATTATCTGAAGGTCTAAGTGAATGGTCTCAACAAGGGCAGGTCACACCTACTCAGCCCCAAGCGGCATGGATGAGGCCGCTCTTCGAAAAGTCATTTCTGATGCTATCTCAGATTTACCTGACAAATCTTATATCGCTGAACTTGTTGAAAAGCTAGAAGTTAAAATCAATGAGACGATCCAGGTCGAAATCCAGAAGGTTATAGCACCACTAAATAATAAAATCACAACTCTCGAGAGGAAAATTGATGTCTACGAAGCTCATTTTGCGGGAATAGAAAAACGACTTGCTGAAGCAGAATTTCGCATCGATGAAGCAGAACAGTACAGTCGTAGGGCCTGTCTACGCATTTACGGAATACCACTTCCACCTTCTGGTAATGAAAGTGCTGAATCTTGTATTTCAAAAGTTAAAGAAGTATTTAAAGAGATTGAAGTCGACGTTCCCGACCACGGAATCGATCGAGCGCACAGGATTGGGAAAAAATATACAAGAAATGGGAAAATGGAACAGGCCATGATAGTGAAATTTGTGTCTTGGCAAGACAGGACGGCTGTTTACAAAGCTCGAAAGAAGCTGGATGATAAAGCTATCCAGTTGGATCTGACGGCCAGGAGATCAAGACTGTTGAAATATGCAAAGGATAAAGTTGAGGGAAATGAAGATATTGATTTTGTATTTCCTGATATCAACTGCCGGTTAGGTTTAAAAACAACCGATGGGAAATTTTTCTTCTACAGTGACGAGAGTGAACTAGAGGCGGTATTGGATGACTTAGAATGAGCTACATTTTCTTTTCTTTTGCATCTTTTTAATTTCATTTGAGTTCATGGACAGAAGTCTAGTTGACTATCATTACCAGAATCATGTTTTTGTTTAGAAATGGGTGAAGAAATCGGTAGACCTATAGTTATGTAAACTTTAGACTGTCCCAAGTTGGATTTCAGGTGAAATTTGCAATTTTTTAGGTATGATTATCCAAAATAGTTTACCAATTTTCGTTTTATAGCAAGCAATTTTTTGCCTGACATCAAACTTGGGACAGGCAGCGAGAAAAATCTTCCGTGTTATGGGGTGACACGAAAATCCATCCTCCCGTTACTTCCCTGACAATCTTGACAATTTCTATGAATGTATGGAAGTAAAGGGGCCTGTCGTGGTGAATCTGCAACTAGGAGTGGAAATTCTCCTTTCCTAAAAATATTTCTCATAGCCCGTTTTGTAGCCCCTGCCCTGGTCCTCAGCCCCTACGGTGGCATATACTCTACGACAGTTCCCAGGGACCCTACGTCTGGTCTGGGCTGCGCGCTGGCCCGCCCACCACAATTGTTTAAATTTTTGTTTATCATATCGGTTCTGGCACACACATTATCGACAAAAATGCCCTCTTAAGCAATGATCAAAGCCATGTTTTGTTTCAATTCCGAACAAACAATTTTGCTGTTGCGATTTTATATGATTTGGTCTCAAGGTACAGGTGCATGTCTATACCCTCCCAAAAGGCCCTCTTAAGGAAATAAACTGTCGCGTAAATATTCTCATGGGTCCCGAATCAATACACAAATGCTCCTAAATATTAGTTCAAGTTATTCTTTTTCCAACAAAGTAACCTCCTATTCCGTTGGTCTCCTATAAAGGCTGATTTCCACCCAGAACAATTTTCCGCGTGGGTTGGAATTTAAACGGATAATATCTTAGTCATGCGTAACTTTCTATTCAAATTCACGGCAACATTTACACATTAACAAAGGATTTCCTGTCCAATCGGAAAATTCTGCTGAGCGGAAATAACATTCTCACATAGTCCGTCTCCAAAGTGGACTTCAGGAGGGAATTGCGATAAAAGTGTGCGTTCATGCAAACTATTCAATAGTCTCAAATTTGCAACTTTAGTGCCTGGCATTGGCAATCGGACTTTTTTTCTAATAATCAGTTTTCCCGCAAGTCATTGGGCAATAGCTACTGACAAAGAGCTTGAATGCTTGTGTTTGCTATCATACACTTTTTCATTTGTTTTGATTTTGTTGTTTCTTTATGGTTCGTTTATAGTTGTAAATCTGTTTGTTTAGTGCACGTTTTTCAATGTTCCAACAATGGTGGTTGCGTATTGGTTTGTTGCCCCTTAGAGCCAGCAGCAAGAAGGTTTCGTTACGATGATGCCGGTTGAAATAGACCAGTGGCGAGCAACAATAGGGTGTTTCCGCCTAGCCATGAAGAACATTTCCCCAATGATCAAAACCGTTGAACTACTTTTAATCCTTTTTCAAATTTTAAAACTATATTGGTTTTGTTGTCGGTTCATTGTGATTTCGATCCTCGTGCTACCCTTGACATTGATACTACAGTTTCTTGCTGTGCATTTTGTGGCAACGCAGACATGTCATTTGCTCTTGTGCGCCCGCTTGCATCAATTTGCGAAGATAGTAATTCACATGACTGTTGAACTCTCCAAGCGAATCCCCCTTGCGGTCATCGGCCTCATTCGTTATAAACGTTCTACTGTTAAGAAACTTCTTTTCGGTTATGCTTACTTTTATATTGTTTGCATGGTAGGCTACACACTTCATTCACATTGGGTTTTTAGGGCAATTCTGCTTAGCGGTGATGTAGAAACGAACCCAGGCCCAGATGCACTTAGCTTCTGTAGCTGGAATCTAAATAGTATCATTGCGCATGACTTCTTACGAATTTCACTTCTTGAAGCATACAACTCAGTTTTCAGCTATGACTTGATTGGCATAGTTGAAACGCACATTGACAGTACCGTTGATGAAGACAAACTGGCTCTAGATGGATATAGGTTCATTAAGAATAATCATCCGCAAGATGTCAAAAGGGGTGGTGTTGGGCTTTATGTTAAAGAATCTCTTCCTTCAAAAGATCGTTTTGACTTGGTGACTCTCCCTGAATGCGTTGTTTCTGAGATTCAAATAAATAGGAAAAAGTATTTTTTCGTCGTAATTTATAGAAGTCCAAGCCAAGACCAAATGGAGTTTGATGATTTCACAATAAAATTTGAGATGTTGCTATCTAACCTGCATGCTGAAAATCCACATTGCGTCGTTATCACCGGTGATTTCAACTGTCGTTCAACCCAATGGTGGGAAAATGACATTGCAAATAACGAGGGAAAACTATTTGAACCATTAACATCGGACCTTGGCCTTCATCAATTGATCTCAGAACCAACGCATTTGATGGGCGACTCCAAATCTTGCATAGACTTGATTCTCACTGATCAGCCTAACCTCGTTATCGAATCAGGTGTTCACCCGTCTCTTCATGAGCAATGTCACCATCAAATTGTCCATGGAAAACTATCTGTCTCAAACATAGCATTACCTCCTTACAGCCGAAAGATATGGCAATATGACAAAGCAGACTTTGTGGCGATTAGGAAAAGTATAGAAATGTTTCGTTGGCATGAGCATCTTCAATCTTTGATATGTCCTAATGAACAGGTCAAACTACTCAATGAGGTCCTGCTGAACATTTATTCTAATTTCATACCTAACAAGGTGAAAACGATCAGGCCTCAACAAGCACCCTGGGTAACGCGAACCGTTAAGAATTTTCTTAGGAAGAAGAATCGTGCTTACAGAAACTTTGTGAGGAGTGGTCAGCCTGATGAAAAGCTCCAAGGAATACAAAATATGATATCGATTACGTCAAGTGCTCGCAACACGTTAGATTTTCAGTGCTAATATTTAACACTAATTTCACGATTGAAAGATGACCAAAGTCAGGGAAAAAGCAAAGACAAACAATTTGGAGCCTGCAGAACCGATTCCAACCGAATTCTGCTCAAACGTAGATGCAAAACGCACAATATTCCGCGATGAATCGATAAGGCATGATGGGCCTAACGATGCCTCGGCACCATTACAAGCGTGTCATCCTCCTGAGGTAGGTCAAGGTGGAGCGTCAGCGTTTCAATCTACTAAAAAAAGAACAGATCCGATGAAGATTCAAATTGAAGATGGTATCTTCGATGCTATTAATGTTCTGCGATACCATTCTAAAAAAAGACCTGACCAGAAATCGATTACAGATCATATAGCAAAGAAACTTGGTGCAGACAGACGAGCAGTTCTACAAGCACTTCATTCGCTTAGTGACGCAGAGAGAGTGCATGTAAAAGAGGTAAAAGGAAAAGATTCATGTTTTATTGGAAAGAATCCCTCACCTGAAAAATCTCATGAATCGACAGAAGCAGAAGACCAAAATAATGACTCTTTCCTTGAATTTCTTGATGGTATTGAAACGCCAGTCAAAGGAATCCCTTCAAATACGCTGCAGCTGGTACCTGAGGAATCTTCCGCGAATCCATTTTTGGCAACCATCAATAAGCTTATCGACAATAATTCTTTAATCCAAAATTTGTTAAACACAGAAATTGGTATCAACAAGGATTTAACCGATCAAAACACAGAGCTCAAACTCCGAATCCAGTCCCTAGAGAATTGCTTAAATGAAATAGCCAATGTTAAACAAGTTGTGCACGAGACTGCAGCATCAAAGGCACCAGAAACTCTCTTGGCAAACAATGAGTCGATTGTCCCAGAGCAAATAACCAGTTCGGCAGACAATAGCGAAAGTCCCATGGATTGTGCAGAGCAAAGTATCAAAGACCAATGGGAAGAGGTTAGAATTAAGAAGCACAATGAATTTGTTTATTTGAAATCTCTAGAAACCAAACAAAAAGCACAGCCTGGAGACCTCTCCCCGAAAACCATGACCAAAGCAACATTGGAAGTAGCCAAAGTATCCCAAGGGAATAAGCGGAGCAAAAAGAAAACTCAACAGAAAAGAAACAATACAACTACCAGTTCTGAATTGGAAAGCAAGAGTGAGAACACCCAAAAGATTTTGTTGCTTGGTGATTCACACGTGCGAAGACTTGATGAAAAAAAGCTATTAGCGAAATCGATTGCAGCGAAGGGAATTGGAGGAATCAAGAGTGATCAAATAATATCTAGACACAAACAAACCATTAATAGCGAGCTACAAAAATTCGAGGAAGTGATAATCCACATAGGAAGCAATGACATATCCAAGGGCATCCCCGTTAAGAAAATAATTGACAACGTAGACACAGCCAGCCAAAGACTGCAAGAAGTGAAGCCTTGCATAAAGATAACACTTTCCTCTATATTTTTACAGGGGTACGACCCACCTAAGAATGTTAATGTAGTCGAAGCAAACCAGGCACTCAAGCGATACTGTCTTACAAAGGGGTGGGATTTCATAGATCATGGAAATATCGCCTTCAAACATTTGGATAAAGGCGGTATGCATCTCACCCCTGAGGGTAATCGCTTGTTTGCCAGGAATTTGCTAGCTCATACGAAGTCCGGGTGATATTAGCTGGTCTACTGGGGAGGGAGTAGTTGATCTACCTCCACCCCTCTCTCTAGAATCTGGGGTTGAGGATGCTTCCCATTCCAACAGTGTTGGTGGTGCCTCGTGTCAACAGCATCTAGGATTCAGGAAAGGCATGGCAATTGCCTCTCTTAATGTAAATGGCCTCCGTAGCCACCTTGATGAGGTTAAACTGCTGTTAAAGAACCTGGGTATCCATATTCTTGCTTTAAACGAAACAAAGCTTGACAGGTTAGTTCCAAAAGAACTGACAGATATCCGGGGTTACCAGCAGTTTCGCCTTGACAGAACTTGCAACGGCGGAGGGGTCTCAGTCTATGTCCGGGACTCAGTCAGGGCCAAGAACAGGAGCGATGTCCCCTCCGATGGTCTTGAGCTTCTCTGTATTGAGATTGAGCCCCCAAAGAGCAAGCCATTCCTTGTCATTGCATGGTACAGACCACCCGGTGGCACTGTTGGCTCATTTGATAAGCTGGAAAAAGTCCTTGCCTACTTGGACAGGGAAGGCAAGGAAATGATCCTCCTTGGTGACACGAACAGTGATTTCACCAGGAGGACAGGTGATCAGCTCATCGATAACAATGCTAAACACATGGCTAGTATCTATGAGCTGTTCAGTTTCAGGCAGCTTGTTGATGAGCCAACAAGAGTCACCCTTGAAACAGCAACAATCATTGACCACGTCGCCACAACATGTGTTGGAAACATTATAAAGGCAGGGGTCCATGAGGTTGCTCTCAGCGATCATTTTATGGTCTACTGTATTCGAAGGTTCAATGGAGCAGTCGAAAAAGACCATAAAAGGATAAAAACTCGGAGTATGAAAAACTTTAAAGAGGATGAATTCCTGTCTGATGTTTCTAGTATATGTTGGGGGCGAGTGTTCCAACAAACTGATGATATAAACACACTTGTCAATGATTGGTCTAATTTGTTCTCTTTAGTAATAGAAAAACATGCTCCTTTAAAGGAAATGCGCGTATCTGAAAAATATTGCCCTTGGATTGATAAGGACCTCAAGGGTCTGATGATGACTAGGGATAGACTAAAAAAAGCTGCTCTTAAAAGTAAATCACCTATTCTCATGGATTCATACAGACAAGCACGAAACAGGGTCAATTCTCTTAATGTCCAGCTCAAGAAACAATATTTTTCGGCAAAAATTTCTGAATGTAAGGGGAACATGAAAGAATCCTGGAAGACGGTCAATGAACTTCTGAATAAGAGATCAAAATCCTGTAACATTGATTGTCTTAAGGATTCTGGTAATGCAATTGTTAACAAAAAGGACATCTCCAACGCAATGAATAATTTCTTCTGTACAATTGGCGAGAAGTTAGCTAACAAAATTGATGCTGCCCCTAACCCTCTTCTGTCTGGCGACTTTGCTGGTAGTGATAGCAGTGTTAGGTTTCAATTTAGGGCCATTGAAGTGAAGGAAATTAGAGAGGCAATTGCCAAGATGAAAACTTCAAAGAGCTTTGGGAAGGACAGCATCTCCTGCTATTTCTTAAAACTAGCCTTACCTTTTATTGAGAACTCTTTGGCATGTTTGTTTAATACATCACTTGTAACGAGCCAATTTCCAGATTCGTGGAAATTGGCTAGAGTTACACCAATTTTTAAGGAGGGCGATAAGGCTGAAAAGTCGAACTATCGCCCAATTTCAGTTTTGCCTGTCATCTCAAGGCTCTTTGAAAAACTTGTCACAAACCAATTATACCAACACATGAATGATAATGGTTACTTTTCTCCTGACCAGTCTGGGTTTTTACGCCTTCATTCTACTGTGACATGTTTGCTTAAAAACACTGATGACTGGTACAATGGGTTGGACCTCGGAAAGCTCGTGGGACTGGTGTTTATCGACTTGAAAAAGGCATTTGACACAGTTGACCATGACATTCTTTGCAAAAAGCTAGAGTACTATGGTATTCAGCAGCGGGAATTAGCATGGTTCAAATCCTACCTTTCTAACCGGAAGCAATTTTCTAGGGTCAATGGTGTTGACTCGTCAATCGAGGAAATAAATGTTGGTGTGCCGCAAGGCTCATGCCTTGGACCTCTTTTATTCCTCATTTACATCAATGACCTCCCACGAGCTGTCCGAAATTCAAATGTGTCCATGTATGCTGATGACACGAGCCTTTGCCATCAATCCAGAGATATCAATCAGCTAAATGAGGCCATCAATGACGATCTTACGCAGGTTGAAAAATGGCTAAAAGGCAACAAACTTTCACTTAATGTGATGAAAACTCATTCCATGCTTATTTCCACAAAACCAAAGCATAAAGCTCTGAAAAATAAGAGCGAATCTTTGAAGTTGAATATTCGGGATAATGAGCTTGAAGTTGTTCAAAAAACCAAATATCTTGGTTTGCAGATAGACAACTCCTTGGATTGGAAGGAACACGTTAAGACAGTTTCGTCCAAGGTCTCAAGAGCGATTGGTTTTTTGAAGCATGCAAAATCCTTTCTGCCAGAAGAAACTCTTAGGACCATGTACACAGGTATCGTGGAGCCACACTTCCGCTACTGTTGTTCAGTCTGGGGTTGCTGTGGTGCGACTGAGATCAACCAGCTGCAAAAATTACAAAACCGTGCTGCCCGTATTGTAACTGGCAGCGGCTTTGATACCCCGGGCCAGCCACTTATCAAAAGGCTTGGCTGGAAGACCATAGATGAACTAATTGCTAGTGAGTCTAATATCATGGTCTTCAAATCTCTTCACGAGCTGGCTCCACAATACATGAGTAATCTTTTCACAAAAACATCCCAGCTGACCTCTAGGAATCTTAGGAATACAGCAACTGACCTAAGGTTACCAAAGAAAAACTCAAAAAATGGACAGAAATGTTTTTCGTTTAGAGGTGCCAAGTCTTGGAATGGCCTCTCAGCTGAAAGTAAGCTAGCATCCTCCCTCAATAGATTTAAACAATGTATATAGGGAAAGCTAGCTTTTAATACTGTGTTTGCCATATGGATTTTCTTTTATTGTAAATATTTATTTTAGATCATAGGGTTTTCATTATTGTATTAGAAATTGCATTGTATTAGTTTAGGTTATAAAAGTATTTAATTTTGTAAGTTTTGTAATGGAGGGCCCCTTGAAAATCAGCATTGCTGAAGGGCTACCCTCCTTAAATATGTGAAATGAATGAAATGAATGAAATCTGAAGGGTCGAGATTGATCGAAGAAGCTAAAAGGAGCTACTTTCTTAAGGCAGGGAGAGCTCTGGCAAATCCTGAAATTGGCAGCAAAAAATATTGGTCTCTGATTAACACCGTTCTAAACAAGGCAAAGATCCCAATAATACCGCCTCTTCTAGAAGATGGAATCTTTATTACGAATTTTGCTGAAAAGGCACAAATATTCAACGATTACTTCATTCAGCAATGTACAACGATTGATACTGGAAGCCAACTTCCACAACATATCCCAGCAACTCTTACTCAACTGAATGATTTTGTAATCTCTGAGGAGAAAATTCTGAATATCATTAGATCACTTAACCCTAATAAAGCACATGGCTGGGATGGAATATCTGTGAGAATGATCAAACTTAGCGATAGTGCACTGATTATCCCGTTAAAGTTAATATTTGAAAACTGCTTGAGACAAGGAATCTTTCCCGAAATATGGAAATATGCAAATGTGGTGCCAGTGCATAAGAAAAACGAGAAAAATTTGAAGGGTAACTACCGTCCCATTTCTCTCCTTCCGGTTTTTGGGAAAATACTCGAAAAACTCATATATGACTCTTTATACCAACACCTCGCCTCGTACGACCTTCTTAATCCATGTCAATCAGGTTTTCGACATGGCGATTCAACAATCAATCAGTTACTTTCGATAACGCACACCATCTTCAAAGCCTTCGACTACAATCCTCCTTGTGATGTTCGATCTGTGTATCTAGATATTTCCAAAGCATTTGACAGAGTGTGGCATGATGGCCTCCTGTATAAGCTAGAGCGTTGTGGGATTTCAGGACAACTTCTTTTTCTGGTCAAGAGTTTCCTTAAGGATCGAAAACAACGAACCGTTTTGAATGGGCAGTGCTCGTCATGGGGAGATATTTCAGCTGGAGTACCCCAGGGTTCTATTTTAGGACCTCTATTTTTCCTCGTGTACATAAACGACCTTACTGAAGATTTGAGGTGCAATGTTAAGCTTTTTGCTGATGATACTTCGTTGTTCACAGTAGTTGAAGATTCCAATGCCGCAGCAATTGACATGAATCATGACTTAGAATTGATAAATCAATGGGCTCGTAGCTGGAGGATGTCTTTTAATCCTGATCCACAAAAACAAGCTGTTGAACTAATATTTTCAAGGAAGAAAAATGAAATTGATCATCCAGTCGTTCTCTTTAATGACACACCTGTGAAGAAAGTAATTGAACACAAACATCTGGGAATTGTTCTTGATTCCAAGTTGTCTTTTAATGCTCACATCAAAGCAGCTATCTCTAAAACAAGAAAGGGTATTGGTATGCTGAAATTTCTCTCGAGGTATCTGCCCAGACATACACTTGATCAACTTTATAAGTTGCATGTTCGTCCCCACCTAGACTACGGAGATGTCATCTTCCACACTCCAGCAAAATTATGCGAATTTAGTCACAACGAAATTTTAACAAGTTCTATGGAAAAGCTAGAGTCCGTCCAGTATTCCGCTGCCCTGGCTGTAACAGGAACATGGAGAGGAACTTCGCGAGCGAATCTGTACGCAGAGCTTGGCTGGGAGTCATTGAATTTACGAAGGTGGAGCAGACGTCTCACGTTGCTCTACAAAATTGTGAATAATCTAACACCTTCTTATATGACAGAACCAATCCCCCTTCTTCAGCAGTCGCATTACACTCTTCGCAATCCGGATGTCATAGGGCGAATAAGGGCAAGAACAGAAAAATTCAAGTCTAGTTTCTATCCTAGTTGCCTTACTGAATGGAATGAACTTGACCCAGAGATTAGACTTGTACCGTCTGTCACTGTTTTTAAGAAAAAACTTTTGTCGATTATCCGCCCCCCTGCAAAATCTGTTTTTGGGATTCATGACCCAATGGGATTATCACACCTTACTCAGCTTAGAGTGGGTCTCAGCAAATTGAATTTTCACAAATTCAGGCATAATTTTAAGGACACTATAAACCCAATGTGCCCTACGAACGATGGTGTTGAGGATACGGAGCACTTTTCGTTGCTTTGCCCATCTTTTGTGGTTCAACGACAAAACCTTCTTGCTGAAATTCTTCCACTGTTACGACCATTTGGATATGCTAATCTTTCAAATGAGGTTCTAGCGCAGCTCTTATTGTATGGTGATGAAAACCTCCCTAATGATGTTAACAGCAATATACTCGAGCTAACGTTAAGATTCATCAAGGAAACCGGTCGTCTAGATTAAGCTCTTTCCAAACTCTGCTACAAACCACGCAGCCACCATAGCACTCCTTCTTTGCAACACCCTTTCCCCCCTTTTTTTTTTGTTTTTGTTATCCATATCCTTCTTAATAATTATGTCTGGTTTTCGTTTAAATGTTTTTCTTTTTAATTTTTCTTTTTTTAAGGCATCGGGGTTGTCATTGTATTTTGCTCCTCTTGGTATCGTCGTCGTAGTATTGTAAAGTAGTTTAAGTAGTGTATAAAGTAATTTGTAACGTAAATTTTTGGATTGAATATATATATAAAAAAAAAAAAAAAAAAAAAAAATTCGTGTTCACTCGTGTGGTGTTTTAGACTAGATTCCCCCGGTCTTGTAAAAGCAGTTGATTTTGCTGACAGCAAAACTTTGTTGCTGACAGCAAATTATAGCTGTAGTTGTTGCTGTTGACAGAAATTTGTGACTGCAATTTTATTTGAAAGCTACCTACGAATTTTAAAGTTTGCTGTTGTCACAGAAAAACTTGGTTTCTTTACTGCCTAAGGAAAAGTTGTGACAGCAGAACTGTGAAGTGTGTCTGCAAAAATATAAAGTGTGTCAACAAAAGTGTAAACGTTGTCAACAAAAATAAAAAACGGTTAGCAATTTATTATAAACTGCAGCCAACAAATTTAATGTTTTTGGCCGGTTTGGCGCGCCATATTTGTTTACATTTTTGCGTGTTTGTTTACATTTTAGTGGGGCCAATCATAAGGCTCTTATTTTACACGTGACTTTGTGGTGCTGTGACAGGATAGCAGAGGGCTAAGGCACACAAACCACAAACAACGAACTTTTGAGAACTTCTATACTTCAATAAACTCTCTTACTAAGCGTAAGCGAGCAACGGCCTACTCTCGCTCGCCTTAACCCAACTAACCAAATCAAATGAAATCACTTCTTAAATACTAAAAGTCATACCAAAAATAGTCCCATTACCTCACTACCCTAAATAAACAACAAAAGGAAAATCTACTAAGGAATCTCAATCCCGTGACGATAACAACAAACCCTACGTGCAAACACAATATCACTAATACCCCATTCAAAGCCTAACTGATAACATACATAATAAAATTAGAAAGTACCTTCAAACGTCATAGTGTCCATAGAAACCAAATATAAGTAAATTCTAGAAGGAAAGGTTACCTAATGTTCTAAGAATAAAGAAAAGCTAAGTAGTTAGTCCTACGTCCGTCACAGGTGCATTTGTAGCTAATGGCGTCGTATAAGCACAGAAGCTGTGGCGTGGGGCATTTGGAGCAAAACCATACTCCATATTTAGGCCCGAAGGCACATTAATTTCAAAAATTTTCAAAAGCTTTGAATCAGACAAGAAAGACTAGTATCTTTTCTAAAATTTTTGCCAGAACCTAAAATGATGAAATTTGAAAGCTCGAAAATATCGCAATTTGCTTTTTAAGGGTTTTTGCAGCCTTCCACTCTGCCTAACAAGGCCTACTTGACAGATGATGCTGTTTCCTTGATAAAGATTTGTTTCTACGCACAGTTTTCAACGCAACGGAAACTAATATAATAAAAATACTTTTCAATTACTTTTACTTCATTTAACAGCACAAGCACAATTGTACTGGAAGGCCCAAAGTTTCCTTGCCTGTTAGATTCTAAATCACAGATCGTTGTTGGGATACGTGAGATTGTCTGTGGATTGCCTATGTGATTCTTCTTCGTTTTGAGTTATATTTTGCAGTTTGCTACATTAGAAACAATCAGATGGAAAAGAAACGAAGGGAATAAAAAAGCATCAAGGCACGAGGGATAACTGTGAAATGTAGAGCTTTCTCTACTCTACTCGCAAGTATCTCTAAAATCAAATATATCCAGAAATTACTGAATTACTTTGCAAGGCCTTTAAAATTCTGCTTGACCTCTGGTTGACCTCATCCTCTCATCAGATTGGCCTTAGTCAGAAAACCGAAAGCCAAAGCAATTTGAAGAGGTAAATAAGTAATAACTTACCCTGTTTTCATTCACTTAGACCAAGCAATACTGAATAAACAAAGTTCCACTTGTTTAATCCTGAACAGAGCAAATTCTCAGCGATAAAATGAAACTGTTTTCACTTGCCGTGTTTGACCAACACAGCCTTGGCTGTTTGTATGTATGTATGTATGTACATTTTCGCCAAAATAACAAAAACTATCAAATATTAATACAATAAATCTATTTAAAAAGAAAAGAAAAATCTAATAACAGGCGTGTGATATTAAAATATACACAGCTATCTAAATTAAAAACACCCTTAGGTAAAATGGCAGGGATAGCATTAAAAGGTCAGTGCGACCTTGATTCCATAATGGTCCCTCCAAAGGTGTCAATGAAAGAAAATTTTAATGGAGGAAAAGAAAATTCTAGTAGATGTTGAAATATTTTTATTTGAACCAAGTCAGTAGTAAAAGAGTGTGAGGTGTTAATAATACACATATACATCATCTTCCTTCCTTTGTATATCTTTGAAAAAATTTTCTTTGATCTTATGTTTAAATGTGTTGACATTGTTGGTAGATTTCAATTCTGATGCGAGACTGTTCCATATTTTTGGCCCCTGGTAAGGAAGACATTTTTGTCTCTCACAATAAGTTGACGAATGTGAAATGTACATCGATTCCAAAATCTAAGAAGAAATGGCGCGAAAACAATCTTGTCGCCAGTCTCCTAAAATAGAAGATGTTTCCATAACAAACTTTATTCTATCTTTTTTACCGCAGTCATTTTCAGTTCATAACTAGGAAACTGACGAGTAAATGTATTTGATTGTCGATGTTATGATTCGACATTGCTGAAGTAAATTGGAAGCTTTTCTAACTAAAATAGATAAGCTCTTGACATCTCCAAACTTCGCCCATTAAGATATGAGAATTCTAGAATTAGAAACACACATGCAGTTCCAAACTTTAGCACTCTACAAGCATTTTTTTTCATCAACTAAGAATTTGGGCCAATAGTAAAAGTTTCTTATAACTATCAGATTTTGAACACTCAAGAGCTGCCATGGCAATTTTCATTTTTATTACCTGTGCTCTGGTGAATAGTTCAAACAATGTTTTTTATGCCTTTTCAACGTTTAGGTATTCACTCAGGTACTGTAATATGATACAGTAAACAACTGAAAATGAAGCAAAAATATGTCAAGGATTTCCTTTGTCAAGAATAGATACTTCCTTAATTTACATTTTGCCTGTACGTGTTTTCTTAAGTTTTGGCGATGTGAGAGTTGAGTTTCTAATCATATGCAATTTCTTATAAAAAGATGTATCCTTACAAGCAACGGAATTGTTTCTGGAAAGGATCTTGTATCTTCTTGAAAAGGGACTGATTTTTCGAGAATTTAGTCAGCATTGAACCAATTCAATTGTAGAAAACACCCCCCTATGAAAGCTGTTCCTTAGAGAATATTCAAGCATTCAAGTTTCTTATTTTTTGTGTAATCTGAGGGATTGGTTTCTTATAAAGCCAGAACTTTTTATTCTTATCAAATAAATTTCTGTATTTCATTAAATATAAACATTTTTGGAGACTGGAGACAAGATTGTTTTCGCTCCATTTCTTCTTAGATATTGGAATCGACGTACATTTCACATTCGTCAACTTATTGTGAGAGCACAGTCAAGGCTGTGTTGGTCAATTATGGCAAGTGAAAACAGTTTCATTTTATCGCTGAGAATTTGCTCTGTTCAGGATTAAACGAGTGGAACTTTGTTTATTCAGTATTGCTTAGTCTAAGTGAATGAAAACAGGGTAAGTTATTACTTATTTACCTCGTCAAATTGCTTTGGCTTTCGGTTTTCTGACTAAGGCCAATCTGATGAGAGGATGAGGTCAACCAGAGGTCAAGCAGAATCTTAAACGCCTTGCAAAGTAATTTAGTAATTTCTGGATATATTTGATTTTAGAGATACTTGCGAGTAGAGTAGAGAAAGCTCTACCTTTCACAGTTATCCCTCGTGCCTTGATGCTTTTTTTATTCCCTTCGTTTCTTTTCCATCGGATTGTTTCTAATGTAGCAAACTGCAAAATAAAACTCAAAACAAAGAAGAATCACATAGGGAATCTCACGTATTTCAACAACGATCTGTGATTTAGATTCTAACAGGCAAGGAAACTTTGGGTCTTCCAGTACAATTGTGCTTGTGTTGTTAAATGAAGAAAAAAGTAGTTGAAAAGTATTTTCATAACATTAGTTTCCGTTGCGCTGAAAACTGTGCTGTAGAAACAAATTCTTATCAAGGAAACAGTTCCATCTGTCAAGTTGGCCTTGTTAGGCAGAATGGAGGGCGGCAGAAATTGTTAAAAAGCTAACAGCGATATTTTAGAGCATTCAAATTTCATCATATTCGGCTTTGGCAAAAATTTTAGGAAAATATCAGCCTTTCTTGTCTGATTCAAAGTTTTTGAAAACTCTCGAAAAATTAATGTGTTTCCGGGCCTAAATATGGAGTATGGTTTTGCTCCAAATGCCCCACGCCACAGCTTCTGTGTTCATACAACGCTTTAATGAAATGTAGGAGCCTTGTGATTGGCTCCCAAGAAAAACGTAAACAAACACACACAAAATATAAACAAACACGCATAAAATGTAAGCAAACACGCAAAAGCCAAAAGATTTTTCCTCCTTGCTGCATATCACATCATTGCAGATTTTATACGAACACTATTGTACTCCGTTGGGTTCTTTTTTAATATTTTTTTAATGCTGGATTTGGGGCCCTTCATGGTGAAAACTTAACTATAGCGTCCTCTTTGACGAGAATTTTCCTCATAATTGCCAAACTAACGAGTTATTTTCAATATTTCAGATGTTGGTGTGGAAAACTATGCAATTATCAGCAACTTTTCCTTTCATACAGCGAAGAATTGCTTAGTAGTATTCCAAAATTTCTAAGTACTTTCTTGTTGAGTTGTTCTAGAGGTCCCACATCTGCGATTTGCCCTTTTGTCGTTCTGCTGTATCACTGTTGACATATTAACTTTAATGGACAAGACATATACCAAAGTTCTGACAATCTGCTATGTGTTTAATGTTATGCACCATTTCCACCAGTTCAACTGTGGAGCTGTTTGGTTGACGACGTATTCTTATAGTCACTTTGTTTACCTTCAAATACTTTTGTTGACCGCAAGTACTTGACCAACAGCTATTACACTGAAAAAAATACTTTTTGACAAGAATCGGTAAAATGACCTGATTTCAAATTAAAAGTTATTCCAATAAAGAAATATCAATTATGAAGTTTTATGACTGGTGACGCTTTCCATCAAAACTAAACATCATTCGATAGGGTTTTTTATTATCATAATCATCGTTGCTTTTTCGATTGACGAAATGGACTTGGGGCAAGTCTATAGAGTAGACAATCCAAAGGGTCAGATTAAAACTGTTTAAAGTGGCCCAAGAGAAGAAAACTACAAATTAAAAAAAAGCTTTAGGAAAAAGGATTTGGAAACAGGGAACTATTCTTTCCATCTCCTACTTACACATTTACACGAAACAAGGGATACAGAGGGAAAAAATTGATGAGCTTGCTTGTTTCTTACTTTGCTTTCCAAAGAAACAGAAAATTCGCGAGCTCCGCTATCTCCTAGATCCAATGATCAGTCCATTCCTTACTCATGGTGGTCTGGTTGATACATCCATTTGGACAGACAATTCGATACTGTAATTTGATAGCTCGTTATTAGTTCGTTGTGTCGTTATTAGTCGTTATGTCGTTCCACGGTTTACAGGAACCCCTTACCTTTGGCTCACTGTTGGCTTACCTTTGGCCTACTGTTGGCTTACGTCTGGCTCACTGCTGGCCTACTTGTTGCCCATTGCTGGCCTACCTAGCTTGCATATGGTGCACCTATAGCCTACCAAACCTATTCTTGTTTTCTTTTGCGTACCAAATATTTCTCTTCTGTTGTACTCACATGGTCAATTGTTTCCAAGCATCAATTGGGATCTCGTAACTGATGGTTTATTTGACCTCATTCATATTGTTTCCAATACAATGCCCCCTTGGTGGATGTGAGTTTCGACCTGAACAGCTTCCTCGCAGCAGCACAGTGCATTAGACCTAGACCAAGGACAGACACTAGACCTTGCTTTTGTAAAAGAGTTTCTTTTGATGAGACTCTTTAAGATAAGAGAACTACTAGTAAGGATATGTGATAAGCAACCGTTGAAATGAATAGTTGAAATCATAAGACTTCTTGGTCATAAAACACTTTGTAGTAGGCACTATTATGTACGTGAAGCAACAAAATGACCTTGTAAACTTGCGTGTTGACTAATTTCATCTCCAACTCACTGTTTTAGTTGCTTGGCCCAACAACTGATGTCAGTGTTTTCAATGTAACTAGATTTTTGCAAACTTTTGGTTACATTTTAGGCTTTAAGTCCCTTGAAAATCCTAGGAGGCCTCCTTTCACAAAAACTTATTTCATCTCATTCATTCAAAACTGCTAATTGTTGCAAACTATACTGGAAAGTCAGATTTTGCTTTGAGTCACTGCCTTTGCTGCATGTGATACAGTCCACTGTTGTTGTTGCTGGTACAATTCCAAAGAAAACACAGAAAACCTTATTGTGGAAAATCCATAGGCCATGAGTGTTGCTGATGCAAGTCTGGTAGGCCAGCAGTGGGCCATAAGTAGGCCAGTGGTGAGCCAAAAGTAAGCCAACAGTAGGCCAAAGGTAAGCCAACAGTGAGCCAAAGGTAAGCCAAATGGTAGGCCAAATGGTGTAGGCCACATTTTGTAGACACCCGTTGTACCCTATGAAAAAGGCTGTAGGAGCAATACTCTACCATTTGTCAGCAAATACCAACGATGAGGAGCGTCACAAGTTTTGCCCTAGATCACAAGACAGTTGGTGCAAGTTTCAAGCAGATAAGATTACACAGAAAAGCACGGCAAGAAATACACAAATTTCACAACGTTTTTTAGGTCGTAATCTGCTGTTAAAGGTCCAGTTTCCTGTGGTTTCTCTAGAGTACACGAACAGGAAGTGTGGGATTTACGCATTAGTTTCCAACACGGGAAACTATGGTTAAAGGAACGTTTCCATTTCCCATATTTTATCGGTCTGTAAACTCGGCGTTTCCAATGAAGGAAACCCTTGCTAAATTACAAATTTCAAAGTGAAACTGCTGTGAAATCTTAAAATCTTTCATCGTAGACCGCACGTGTAGAAAGAACTGTTGTTAGGAGATTCAACATTTCGCATTGTTTTAGATGCACAATTTGATTGCAATTTCACAATAGTTTCCATTGTGCACACTGAAAGCGTAGCAGCAGGCCGGCATTCTGTTACGTAATTTTCTCTGCCTGATATCTCTATCAGATTTGTGTCCCTCTATCTTTTTCGAACGCTTTCTCCGATCCAAAAACAACACAATCATCACTTGAAATTGAAGTTAGGATGCGCCAACTGAAATACTTATAGCTCCAACGATGTCATCCTAATTTATTTTTGCTAACATGCATGCAGCAGAGACGAATTGAAAAACAATTTTAAGGCATGATGATTTATGATTATACGTAAGAATTACAATTAATGGAGAATGTTTAAATTCATACGGCAGAGATTACAACATACCGGGTCTAACAAATGAACTGAGAAAACTGCAATGCAAAATTAAGTAATAGCTGAAAGGGAAGATTTGAAAGCTGCTTTGTAGGTAAACAACAGCCTTGCATCGTCAATAGCTAGCTGATCTATAAAGTTACACATTCCTATGTTCCCATTTAACTTATTTTCAACTGCAATGAACCTATTCTAGATAAAGTAACTCCAAGCCAATTACCTTTACCCAAGGTCACAATAACGAAAACGCAAGATTATCTCTTAGAGAAATTGATGTGCCTGTCAGTTAGAAAAACAAATGACTTTTGAAGAGATATGTTCCTCCTGAATACAACGGCAATAGTAATTGGTAAGTCAGTGTTAGAAGTATTACTGCTTAACACCAACCATTGTTCCAAAATGGGTGTGATTCTGCCGAAAAGGCCCCTCAATTTCAAAAGTTGAGGACAACTGAGACCGACTATTCCTTTTGATTTACGTTCCACTGTGATGACTTTACTATGCTAGCACGTGTTTAACTCTTTGGAGAAGAAAAGTCTTCCCCAGTAGTACAAGAAAATCTATCTGGAGATTTTTACTGTCTCAGGAGGATACCACGATATCCTAAATAAAAAATGTCATATAAAAATATAAAAATGTCCTAAATATAAAAATTTCATCCTTGTTGGGAAGAAAAACCGGAGACCTTTTTGGTCGTTGTTTTCGTTCTTTTTTGCAGGTTCTTGAGCAGTCTTTCAGCTGACATAACCCATAGCAATGGGAAAATTTACTCATCAAGTCTAAATGAACATATTGGATAAAAGACATTTTTCCATAGTATGTCTTTGATATTCAGGGAGTAGTATCCAATAGAAGGCCTCGCATTTTTTTACGCAAACAATAAGATATCTCTCCTACAAGTTAACTATTTGCACGTTTTTTTGTATAAGAAACTAGGATCAGGCCATAGTACTAAAAGTTTCTTAATTTAACAAGAAATTTTGTCCATTTTAGTACTAAAAGTTTCTTAATTGGTTTCTTATTTTTTGAATGCATGAACTGTCAATGTTGTCGCTAACACTGCTACAGATACGTTTCTTGATATTCAAAACATCATATAGGAGTAAACAGTGTTCTGTTATGTTGAAAACACAAATGGTTAGATAATATTGCCCAATAATAAAGGTTCAACGATCTATTTGCTATAAAATTCATGCTTTTAACTTTGAAAAGTTTCTTAGTACTTCTCCGACATAGTACTACAATGCCTGCCAAAAGTCTTGGAACACCTCTGCAAATTTTGCCTTGTTTTGCGATTTCCCCCTCTCCCCCTCTGAACAATGTTGTGTTGTGGTCAAAGAATCGGCATGATAGGACGATCCGCGACTCTGCTGGAATGCTGGGACAATAACCTTCGAAATCAACATTGTTTCGGGGGCGAGGAGGTATTTGAACCTGATGGCTATGGTTAGAAATGTGGATTATGAAGAAATGGCCTAAGTGTTCCAAGGACTTTTGGCAGGCATTGTAGAGTTTCTTAAAATTTTGGCCATCTTAGTACTAGTTTCTTATAAACCAGTTTCTTATAAAAAAAACGTGTATGTGTTTGAGTAAAGATATTTGCCACATTTATGTATTTCATGGATAAGGAGAACCTGATGCGGTTCTCAGAAAGAGGTCAAATCTTTGTACTAAAACAGGTGAACACAAGATGTATTCAGGCACGCTTTTGGGATTCAGTCACAAATGAATTGAGTTGGTTGGAATTAGTTTATCTTTTCTAAAGTGAGCTATGCTTTTTGTATCCAGCTCCAAAGAAATTCTTGATTATCATCGTTATCATTATTACTATCACTTTATTATTGTTGCTATCATTAGGAAACTTTCTCGTCACACGTAAAATATGGCAAATAAAATTTGTTCAGTTCGAAACAGTTCGATCTTAGCTACTGCTCATTATCATAACCATTGTCATCCTCATTATCATGGCGAATGAGTTCTTGTTTTAATCTTTTTGAAGGAAGCCTCTTCATTGGAGATTCAGCCACCACTCTTCCTTTCTTCAATATCTGCCTTCCGGAAGCTTCCATCTTCGACTTACTTCTTTGGTCGAGGCTCTTGATCAGCTGGTTTAGCTCTCCACAGCGCCAGTGAGGAGTTTTCACCTTCAGAATGTCCCCATTATCTTCTTCGTCTGACATCAGTTCCTGTGTAACGTCGCTCCACAAGGCCATTTCTTCAGGCAGTACGTACTTACTTCTTGTTTCAAAGAGCTGAAGATAAAGATAAAGTGATGTCAACACTAGTACCACTCTTCAGTGTACAATGAATCGCAAGTATTAACTGAAAAAATGGTTAGCGAAATGCTATAGATTCATTGTCACATGCTGCTAGGGAACGTTGATAATTTTTCATCCCTAACAGCATCTGTTTGATGATTTGGGCATCCATTTGATGATCTGAGCAAGTTAAGTATCTTGCAAGATGCTGAGCTATTTTATTGTATTACACATATCGAGAACGTTTACCTTTTACCCCATTAGTGCTATGATTTGAGGACCAATCGCTACCATGATCTTTCGTGGCACCAAAGTTGAATGTAGTACCGGATGCCTCTAAACAATACCTTCCTTTTGACTTATCAAGGAAACAAAACGATGAAATATCACGGCTTCTTGAGTTTAGACCTACATTTGTTGATCTCCAACTTAAATTCACATACCTTGCATTTTAAAATCGCCCGCCAACACCGGACATATCTGCTCATGAAGTAAAAATTTGGAGTGGACTGTAATCCATAGGATTCGCGAACGGGCCTAGCCATTATTTGACATCGCAGGCATTTTGCAAAAGAATTTCTAGCCTTGACGCTTAGTTTGCGTTTTAAAAGAATCATACCTTGAAATTCTTCAATTGTTTTTGAAATGACTTTTCTTTTGAGGAATCGATTCTTGCATTGCATTCCATAGCAAGTATTATTTGTATCAAAGATGAGGAGAAGGAGCACATGCACGCTTATTTTGGAGGTGTGGCATGACTTTATCATTCTTACCACATTTATACCGGGTGAGTCAGAAAAAACGCCCGGCGTTTAAAAGGCTACTGCTCTCTGAGTGCATAAGCAATGATATTTTGCAATACCTGATTGAATTGCTAACATGTTCTATTATTTTTAGAAATTTTCCTGGCTAAAATCGGTCACTCCTTCCAGATTCTGTAGGCAATTTTCCAAAACGAGTCCCTTTGAGAAACCTTGAAAAACGTGCTAAAATTACAAGCAAAAGTCCCTCATGTGTTTACCTTATAGCGATGACTTTCAGCATCCTTTAGCACGTGCTTTCCTCTTGGCGGGTTGAAAAGGCTTCCCCCTAGTGTGAATGACTTATTCAGGGGGATTCCACTCTCCCATGAGGACAAAATGCATGAACACATCCAGAAGTCATTATTGATAGGAAGGAGAACAAAGGGAAATCTTGCTTGCTGTTTTCACTCGTTTTTGCAGGTTTTCGAAAGGGGCTTTCTGCAGAAAATCTCTAATTTCGACGGGAAGGCATGACCGATTCAAGCCGGGTAAATTACTGAACCTAATTTGACACATTGTGGATAAAACAAGACAGTTGCCCATATAATTGTTTCGATATTCAGGGAGCAGGATTTTTTCAAACGCCGGGCGTTTTTATTGACTCACCCGGTAGTATATTCGTTTTATCACGACGATGTCCATGAGTCTGTTGTTCTTTTCAAAAGCGATAAACTGACAATTAAGCTTTGTAGGTGCTTTGGAAAGTGCCTGTGGTACAAATCATAGCTAGGCCCTTTTTTCAAACCTCTTGTTTCAGGTGCGTTGTAGACTTTGACTTTTCGAGCTTGTATCTCTGGTATTTGGTGGAAGATCCTTAAATGCAAGGTATGTGCATCCGTGATGAAGATTGATAAATTTAGCTTCGCACTCGGAGAGCAATATCGCGTCGTTTTGTTCCTATTACCTGTCAAAAAGGGGTTCTTTTGTGAGACACTAGGTATTATCTGAAAGTCCTTTTTTGCCCTAAAATCCTTTGTCTTGCTTTTTTGGCGCCCAAAATATCATGGTTGACAATGGGTCTCAAAGAAAGAACTGGATCACTTACTCTTTGTCTTCGAGAGCGTAATTTTTTTGTAGATACTGTCTCTGAATGCTTCTCAGGGTTGTTGATCTTTGACACATGCTCTCTGCGAAGATTTGTAAAGTACGTGTGACATGCATCTATGAAAAAAATGAAAAGAATATCAGGATGGTTCCAGTGTAAAAACTTGATAATATACATACTGCAAGTAATGTCAAATATTCTGTAAGTTTGAAGCTTCACGCAATTCGCCTTGACCCTTGACCCTTACTAAATTCCATATAGGAATTCAGGCAACACAACTCCCTGCTTCCTAGGAGAGGTGGATGTTTTAGAAGCAATGGTAGTCTGTAATATCATCACTAGCTATCGAAAGATAGTAGCAAATGACTTCTTAAGTTAAATTTTATGATAAAGACTTACTTCGGATCAATTCTCGGCTGAACCTCTCTTTGCTGTGATTGTGTACGTCGTTGGTGAATTGTGACGTTACTTTTGCGTTTTCATGATATGTGAAGCTGTTGTAAAATAGTGCGGAATTAATTTCAAAGTGGAATTGTCTGAACATGTCACAACTTCTCAAAGAACTTAACGTGAATCCTACAATGGTTCCCAAGCCTATGGATTAACATATCGGTGTGCAAGATATCATTTCAAACATTTGCATTTCAGAATAGAATTTTCATTATTCCCAATAATAAATTGACATCTTCCGACAACTTCCCAATGAATTCACCAAGCGAAGAACCAATGACAGAGAAGCTGGAATCATCTTTTGTTTCAGTTGTCCAATCAGAACACACTACATCTTTCAGCCGTCCTCTTAGTTGTTCTTCTTCCTTCATTCTTCACAAAGTCAGCAATTTGTAGGAATTCTACAACTATCAACAAAATACCTCCTCCGGCCATTAATAAAAGGACCGCATACAACATATCGTTGCTTTGTCCTTCCAGTTCATCAAAAATTCTGTACATCACAAAACAGCATAAGGTCCTGAACAATTCCAGAAAAAGCAACAACATTAACCAAGCTCCTTGTCCCCAGTTCGCCTTCCTCACTGCAGCCGCCAGGACAACTGATCTTCCAGCCATCCCCATAGCAATGGTGCTTGTTAACATTAACGTCTGGCGCATCTTTTCAGCCCACTTACCAATGAAAACTTAAATTACCGCTGCATCCACAACGACCATAGTTGCTAATTGAACCTTCATCTTGTATACAGCGAAATATACTTTTGCAGTTAAAGCGTAACATCAATGAAAGATATTTAGAAATCATAATGCTGGCTTGAATGTAAATCAAAACTGAAAGTGCATGTTAGCGAATTGACTTGAGGAGTGTTTTGTGTTCTCGTTCAATGTCAACACGGTTGACTTCCCACTTTGCTGCTCCACAATTTCGTACATCAAAGTTGGCTGTTGGGCCATCAAATTTGAAAACATTGAATTTCATTACAATATTGTGTCTTCTCTTGCTCATGTTGTACCTGTTTCTGGGCCTTGCTTCGGCATATGTGACTGCTACTTTGTCAGCCTGAATTTCTTTTGTTGGTGCCAGCACTCTTCCAAGATGAAAACTGCCTGTATATGCAGTATAAGTGATGAAGGAACAACTGGAAATTATTTGAATATGAAAAGTGCCACCCACAACAGGATTTCGCAAAAATACTTTGATGCTTGATTGAATGGTGCAGGGGTGACGCCAGAAATCTTCCGACAACTTCCCAATGAATTCACCAAGCGAAGAACCAATGACAGAGAAGCTGGAATCATCTTTTGTTTCAGTTGTCCAATCAGAACACACTACATCTTTCAGCCGTCCTCTTAGTTGTTCTTCTTCCTTCATTCTTCACAAAGTCAGCAATTTGTAGGAATTCTACAACTATCAACAAAATACCTCCTCCGGCCATTAATAAAAGGACCGCATACGACATATCGTTGCTTTGTCCTTCCAGTTCATCAAAAATTCTGTACATCACATAACAGCATAAGGTCCTGAACAATTCCAGAAAAAGCAACAACATTAACCAAGCTCCTTGTCCCCAGTTCGCCTTCCTCACTGCAGCCGCCAGGACAACTGATCTTCCAGCCATCCCCATAGCAATGGTGCTTGTTAACATTAACGTCTGGCGCATCTTTTCAGCCCACTTACCAATGAGAACTTAAATTACCGCTGCATCCACAACGACCATAGTTGCTAATTGAACCTTCATCTTGTATACAGCGAAATATACTTTTGCAGTTAAAGCGTAACGTCAATGAAAGATATTTAGAAATCATAATGCTGGCTTGAATGTAAATCAAAACTGAAAGTGCATGTTAGCGAATTGACTTGAGGAGTGTTTTGTGTTCTCGTTCAATGTCAACAAGGTTGACTTCCCACTTTGCTGCTCCACAATTTTGTACATCAAAGTTGGCTGTTGGGCTATCAAATTTGAAAACATTGCATTTCTTTACAATATTGTGTCTTCTCTTGCTCATGGTTTACCTGTTTCTGGGCCTTGCTTCAGCATATGTGACTGCTACTTTGTCAGCCTGAATTTCTTTTATGGGTGCCAGCACTCTTCCAAGGTAAAAACTGCCCGTATATGCAGTATAAGTGATGAAGGAACAAATGGAAATTATTTGAATATGAAAAGTGCCACCCACAACAGGATTTCGCAAAAATACTGTGATGCTTGATTGAATGGTGCAGGGGCGACGCCAGGAGTCTTCTGACAACTTCCCAATGAATTCACCAAGCGAAGAACCAATGACAGAGAAGCTTGAATCATCTTTTGTTTCAGTTGTCCAATCAGAACACACTACATCTTTGGCGCCAAATCAGTTCACCAAAGTTGCAGTGAATTCCTCCGAGAGGAAACACGCTTAGCAAATTCGCTGACCCAATCACTGACATATCCGCTAAGGATTTCGCTCAAGTTGAAACCGGCCGTTACATTCATATTTTGCCTCTACTCTTGAAAGACAGCATTACAGAAAGTATTTGGTACTAGCCTGAATCCTGTCCACAGGTTAAATAAGCACAACACAGACAGCATTTACAATAGGCATCTACGATAGAAAGCACAATGAAGAAGTTAGCACTGTGCAGAAAGTTTGAAATGGATACACATCCAATTGGGATGCCCTGGATCATAGCAAGGTACCTGATGCGTCAAATTATTTTCCACATTAGATCCATCCCTTTCCGCTATTTGAACCGTCACTAACTGTCACCTACCTACGGCATCACCATCATCACTGGATTCTTCTTCGCTACTCGTCACTTGACTCGCCTTTACTCCCCTTGCTACTCGAAGACTGTCACCTACCTATGGCATTACCATCATCACTGGATTCTTCTTCGCTACTCGTCACTTGACTCGCCTTGATGAGTTTTCTGAAATCATCATCTAACTTACTAATGTTGCCCTACAAAATAGAGTTTGATTCACATTTCATTCAATTTACCTTTGTTAAAGAGTAGAACGTTTCAAGCAAAGTTTTGGTGTGGATGCACTGAAATGTTTAGCAGTTTAGCTGTTATAAGCTTACGTCCTTAGTGGTTCCCAAAAGGTTTGACTCTGTGTTAATTGTTTTACTTTGCCCACTGAAAATTGAAGAATTTGTTCAAAAGTGCTGCTGCAGGCTTTGGTTTCTTTTGTTTCCTGGTTTCCCCACAGGATGCTTTACAAAAAATATCTAGTGTTACAAAACATGAAAATTAGGAACTTAAAGGGAAGAGAGAAGACTCAAGACTACTTGGGGCTTGTGTGAGACAACTTGTTGCAGCTGCTAAGAATGAATACCCACCACGATTATGGACCTATCTTCACACCTACTGTTGATCTGTGGTAATAGGCCTAGGCAATCGATTTCAGAATCTGCAGCAACAATTTCCACCGAGCCATAATGGTCCAAAGCTAATGTGTTGCAAGTAAGAGGTATGATATTTTACATTAAAGTTTACATTAAAGTTTACGATCTTTTTGCTAACTGCTCAAATTCCATTAAGTTATTTGAGCTAGTAGAGTACAGTATCTCAAGTTCTGTTACTAGGCGCCTGTGGTATTCAAAATATGTGATCATTTAGATTTTGAGAAAAAACTTAGTGTAGTTCATATTTTGCAGATTTGAAAGAAGTATAAGTAGGGAGGTTGGTTATACCCTTGATCCTAATAATGCGTAACTCAGTAATGAATGAATGAAATTTCAAGTCGTGTTTCAAGGAACAATGGGCGTTTCCGATGATAAAAAGGGCGTGGTCCCCAAAAATTTGTCTGCGGGCTTCGCCCCCAGACCCCCTCCTACCCTGTCCTGAGCATAAGTCAGATTTTGGGCTGGATCCGCTCCTGGAACTGGACATTTCATTGAAAACATACCATCATCTGAATCATCGTAAATGTTAACTGCACTTCGCTTTCTACCTTTCTCCTTTAGCATACCAATCTTCATTTCATTTCAAAAAGAATAATGTTTTCATAATCCTGAATACTAGAACTTCATCCTTTTGGTATATTCAGGTGGATTTTTAACTGATCACAACCCGCTGAAGGCTCTCCTTCAAAGCACTATCAAATAAACAAAATTTCGCATTTTCAGCATTGCACATCCAGTTTGAAATAAAAAAGAAAGATGCAATGAGGACGTCAGAATTAAAGGGTCCAATAGCAATTCCCTGCCTTTTTGATAACAACAATTGCATTGGAAAGGATCATTCAACTGTTGTGTTTGAAAAACATGAATTTACCTTTGTCATCTCAGTTTCAGTCACCACCTTTTTTGTCCTTGTTTCCCTCTCCGGGCATTCCTTGTCAGTTTTGAAAAAAGCACTTTTTCAGCTTTGGTTGCAGCAACTTTATAGCTTTGTTTGCAGCAACTTTATTATCTACAGAAGTAAATGGAAGAGATAACAAATTTTTGCAAAATTTCATTTCAATTTTTAACAAAACTATCCATAAGTGCTTTCGTATTGTGTCACAAATACCCTTGGTCATGGAGGACCAATTGGATTGCAGATGCAGATGTTGGCATGTCCAAAATATTTTGAAGTGTGCAGTACACAACCTATGATGCATTACAATCTGCATCACGCATGGTGCAGCACTATCCGTAAGCGTATGACATTTTCAGTGTGAGGTACACAAAACTTACGGCCAGATCTATAACGCGGACCCCGCGGACCTTCTCGAGAGACACGACTTTCAGGTCCGCGAAATGTGGTCCGCGTTTTAGAATTTTCCTATAGAGCTAAATTCTAAAGCACGGACCTAATTTCGCGGACTTTTAGTACATTTTGAAACTTAGCATTTGAAATAAAATCTCATTTAAAATCGAGCCATTAGAAGTAAAACAAAATAGCATCCGGGGAAACATTAACGTGGAGAAAACTCACGTAAGCATGTCGTTCCATGAAGTTTATACTTCTGTTTTAGCAAACCCAGACCCAATATTTAGCAACGGGAAGTTTGTTTCAACCAATGGCTATCGGAGGATATTTGCTTCTCTTAGATAATACAATGTCTCCAGACACAAGGCAAATATTCTTACAACTCTGACAACTCTGACGAAGATTGATGATACTGGTTTACACTAAGAACTCGTGTCAAATTTCTGCAAAACGTTAACTGTCCTTGTCTTGTCTGGTCTCGTCCCCTTTAGAAAGTTATTGCACAACAACTTGTCAGTCCGCACTATGCAAGGAAACGAATTCTCCGTGTCAAATTGATGTCATTATACCTGAACTTGAAATCACGAAATTATTGTCACGTCATCTTACATCGTCCAGTTCGGATCAAGAGACAGCAGCAATTGCTCTGTGTAGAATGCTTCCAACACAGGAAATCCTTTTCGTAAAGGACTCTGATATGAAAGCAATGATTTGCCCAAGTATCGGTAGGTAAGATCCAGAAGAGCCAATCCCTACTTTTTCATAGACATAGGAACTGGGAGGGCACTGGGGCACATGCTCCCCAAGATTTTCCAATAAACAAAGACGTATTATGTATTTTATATGTTCATATATTTTCATATTTGATTTGTTTAGGGAGGGTTGCCCTTCAACCGAAGTTGTTTTTCAAGGGGCCCTTTCAAGTGGCCTTTTTATTTTCAGAAAATGTTGCATGGCTTCATGGACTGGAGCAAAGCTTTTTACCCGTGCAATAGAGTTCCTTGTCAGACTTTTTCACACACTTTAATTTCATGATCTCTGATTGTAGATTGTTAGTCTAAAATTCACAAACAGAAGCCAGACTAGTCATAAAGAAAAACGAAAGGTTGTCCTTGCACAAGAAACAGGTTATTAGAAACTCCCGCAAAAGTATAACTCGAGAAACTATCTACTGTACTAAAAGAAATAAATGACTTTATTTTCAATTTTCTGCTGTATGATATTACTCGGAAGGTACTTGAACAATGCCTAAACACCGGAAAGGATTCAAAACTTTGCTTTGAAGTGTTCAGGAGGGCATGGGTAGGGAAAAAGAAGGTAGGTATGGAACGTCCAAGAAACTGCAAGAAACTCAGAATGTCGACAGTCTGATACATTCAAGAAATTTTCAGTTCCAGCTCAACTTTTACGTGCTTGGGAAAGCCTACATTCAGTTCTCTTCTTTTTTGTTATTATATTTTATGAAATTATATATCATTATATTATTATATTATATATAAATCTCTTTCTTCTTCGTTCGGTTATAGGGTGTTCAAGCCTACACTTGGTTGCCCCCTGACACCATTAGTGGATGTTCTCTGTATGGCACACCTTGCCCATACACAATCAGTGCTTGGCTCAGCCTTTTGCCAACATTCATGTCCTTGCTGCACAGCAGAACAATCTTGCTTTCACCTGCACCGACAGGATAAGATTAATAACTTAATGGTCTTTCAATGGTTCGATAGATAACAGTTGCTGAGGGGTAGCAATTAAAAGCAACATAAATCACTCCAAAATTATTAAGTATACTTAGCAGCCCAGTGTAACTAAAATTTGCATTGACAAGGATTTATCAGGTTTCAACTGACAAAACCTCTATTCGTGTATGGGTGGATAGTCTTGCTAGACCACAGATCTTCTTTGCAATAACCATTGTGATATGATGATTCAAACTGGAAAAGTGATACGGCCCAATTACATTGTTATGATGACTTTTTTGCTTTTTTCTTCTCTCTAGCTTTTTCCACCTGCAGAAAGTCTGCAATTCAAAACTCACCTATCTTTTTACTGGTTTCATCGCAATGTCCAGCCCTCATTAATCTGGATATTGTGAATGATACCGCCATCAGCATTGGCTGGTGGTTTATTCCAAAGCACTGTGAGAGGTCTACCAAGCCAAAAACACATTAAATTAAATGCAATTTGATGATTCAATGCAAATTTTGGGGGGAAGTCAAACCACATCAAATTACAGAAAGTCTTTTGAAAAACACATTTTGGATACGGTAAAATCATGCGGAACACGTTTAAAAGATCCAGTTCATATCAACACCATTTCAACATATGATCCGTCAAAAGAAGGAACATGTCAAGGTAGCCCAAGTTACCAAGGGACGATATCTCCTAATGAGATTTGATATCTTTGTTTGAAGTGCAATGACCATCTAATAGATACCTCAGGACTTGACACCCGGGTGAACGGAAAAAAGTTCCCACTTTCGGACATTCATGGTATCTTTCCATTTATAACTATAATTTGAATCATTCAAATCTGTGAGGCACTCTTGGTGCTATGAATGATCACAGGTTGGTACTTTTCTTCTGGCTTACTTGGTATGTTGTTACAAGTAATCCAGCCAGCAAGAATAACATCAAGTGTGACTCCTTACCTCCTGTTCACTACAATGCAGAGGCGCTTGGTTTCAATAAGTGCTGGGTTTGCTTTCAGAAAGCTCCTGCAAGTCCCTCAATGGCATTTTGGGCAGGTCCTTCCAGCGAGCCTTAAATAATTTTTCTACAACTGGCAAGAATGACCCTGCCCTCATTGCGAAAAAAGAGATTATCATTAATGGTCAGAAAAAAGGGATTATCATTAATGTGTGGAATGTTCAATAGAGATCTTTATTGATCTATTTTCATTCATCAAGGGGAGACTGCCTTTAAGAGACTAATGTGGCTAATATGATGCTAGAGTTGGCACATCAGCAACAAGGAACACACTGCAGTAGTACGCTAAAGATGGCAACAAGGTACTTTTTAACCCTATTTTAACCGGGGGCCTTTTCCCCCCTCCCAAATTTTGTTTAATAGCTCCTACACGATGTACTTGGCACTGAAATGGCACTGAAACTTGGCACTGAATTGGCACTGAAATGGCACTGAAATCGCACTGAAACTTCCTGACTTTTCCTAAAATTTAACTGGCGATTAGAAAATAAGAATTTCAATACCTATTGTTAGATCACGTGACCACCAGATGCCCACATTTGGAGAGTGGTCACAATGAAAATCGCGAAAACTGCTCTAGTTCCTTCATTTTGTGTAGAATCTCATCAATATGTGTACCATTTGATTTGTCTCGAAGGGTACTTTCATTTGATATATAATTTATCTATATTTGCATCAGCAATTTATAATTTCTATGACATCATAAATATTTATGACGTCATATTTCTAATTAATTAGCAATTTTTCTGTGAAAAATCATGTAATGACTTGAAATATTCCTAAAACTATTTTATTTTATCCAAATTATGCGAAATTGATTATGTTTAAGCATCATTATTGAGGAAGCAATTTTGCATTGAATCAAATTGCCATTATTTATGTAGTTAATTTAATTAAGAACCACAAACATTCACATAAAGCTGAATGAAATTTCAAACTAAGACTATCAAGTAAGTATCTGGATACTTTTTAGCCTAATTTAGCCAGTTAATTAATGTAAATGTACCTTTTTCTCCTAATAGCTCAATTTCGCCAAAATTTGCCCTATTTTTGGTTGCCTAGCAACCAATCACGTGATTGAAAATTAATTGATGCTATTTTTGCATTCTCCTTTGTTTAATTATGACACAGTGCAAATTGAAAACAATCAACCGAAAACAGGCCTGGAGATTTTTCCAAGGATGACAAAGCCAAAATATATTTATCAAGACAAACCTATGAGGGAGTTCAAATCACAGTGCATTCTACTACTGAATTGGTTAAGTTTCTCCTCTCAAGAAATGTTAAGTATTTACTGACAGAAAGATTCTGTCAGGATCCCCTTGAGAACTATTTTGGTAGACAACGAGGCATGGGCCGCCGTAAAGACAACCCTTCCCTAAGGGATGTTGGATTCAATGACAACACTATAAGAATATCACAAATGGTCAAGCCTATTCAAGGAAACTGCAGAGGGGCTTTTAATGCCAAAGATGAAATTGACTTTGGTGCCAAAATGGAAAAGCTGCCATGCCGCAAAGCAAAGAGGAAGAAATGCTACGAACAACAACAGGATTAACTGTAAGAATGACCAGTTTTTTTAACTGCCATAGTCACACCTGATGAGACATGTCTGTTGGGCATGCAGTGTCGTTTTTGGTAGTTGTGGTCACAGAACGCTCAATGACTTTGTAAAATTTTACCAGGTTGACCCAAAAAAGCTTCACAAGCTAGAAGCAAGGTCCTAAAGGTTGATTTCCACTCAGTAGAAATTTCTAAGTGGACAGGATTTTACACAATAAAAAGTTTATCACACATTAAGTTCTATCCAAATTCAAAGTGACGTTTTCTCACGTAAACAAAAGATTTTCAGTCTGTTCGGAAAATTTGTTTGAGTGGAAATCGGCCCTAAATTAGCTCTCTGGAATCAAAAGTTGATAGAATTGCAGTTTATTTGAAAGGCTTGGCTATGTTTGAAATGCTTCATGGTCACTTTGAGCTATGTTACTGTCCGGAAAACCATGAGCTTGAAAGAAAATACTACATTTTTCATTGTAAGCCAAACAATACTCATCCTTTTCCAACATTTGGTTCCAGACCCATCCAAAGTAAACGACATTCCCTTCGATTATTTCGCGTCTTGTAGCTACCCCTATCGAAACCCGATGGGCCCATAAAATTCTACGGGCGTTGATCGACTAACGATGACAGATTTTGTGGAAATCGTAGTGGAAACCGTTTAATGCATGCAGCTGGAAAGCTCTGAACGAGTCCGCGAAATTAGGTCCGTGCTTTAGAATTTCGCCCTATAGCAAAATCCTAGAACGAGGACCAAATTTCGCGGACCTACAAGAAAGTCCGCGAGATGAAGGTCCGCTTTTTAGAATTTCACCCTGGAGCGAAAATCTATAACGCGGACAAAATCTCACGGACATTGGAAAAAGTCCGCGAAACTAAGGTCCGCGTTTTCGAATTTAGCTCTATAGGAAAATTCTAAAACGGGGACCACATTTCACGGACCTGAAAGTCATGTTTCTCGAGAAGGTCCGTGTGGTCCGCGAGGTCCGCGTTATAGACGTGGCCCAAAACTTACCCTAGATAAATATGTATGTTAGTTGTTAGTAAAGTTTAATATGTATTTGCAGGTGTCTGAAATTCTGTGGAAAAAAGGGTCCAGAAATGTTCTGTTCTGAAACTCGATGTTTTTGATGTATGCACATGTTTCAAGATCTTTAACCCTAATCCTACCAGGCTTTTTTTGATCTAACATAGCCAGGGGAAGGGGTGTTTTCCACCGCCTTCCCCTATTGAAAAGTGCCTTCCCGAATAGCTGTCGCTGCAAGAATTGGCAGAGGCATTAAATGCTTTGTGAACAATTATGGTAATTTGGGTGCTTTCAACACCCATTGCGATGTCACCATGACACGCTCCGGAAAAATTACACTCTTCTCAATTTTTTAGATTAAAATCCATCAGAAGCAAGCACAAAGCGTTGTTTTAATGAAAATGGTCACATGTGCTCTCATTGAATGATTTCATATGGCCTGTTCTTTGATGAAGATTGCTGTTGCTCTACGATAACCTCAAATTCAGATGCTGACTCTGCTTCCTTGCGCTTCCTCATGGTCATTTTCTTCTGTAATCCAGAGGTTGCTTCAGTATTCTGTTCTCCCTACTGCATATACTACTGGGTTTTCTCAACTCCAAAAGCACCAGTAAGGTAAGACACTTTTTCATTCCCACCCTTTGACTTCTTCTACCCCCTTTTCTTTCTCCTCAACAACCTTGCCTTCTCTGAAACCTTCCTTGCTGCTTCTTTTATCTTGTCACTATCTTCACGCTGCAAGGCTGAAAGCATATTAGAGCTCGGCTCTACATCTGATGCCTCCATTAAAGGTGGTGTGTTGAAATGGCACACTGTTTCAGAAACCGCTATCACAAGCTTGGCTCTACCCGAAAACTTTGTTTTCGGGCATCCAGGGGGTGTACAAAATCTTCCAGGGGGTGTAGGTCCACCTTTGAGAAACACCAAAAACTCATCCAAGTTCTTCATTATTGACTGATCCTCCTCAAATTCACCTTGTCCAATGGTTGAACAAACCCTTTCTAATTCTTCTTGAATCTTGTTTATGACTTGCCTTTTCGTCATGCCTGCATCTTCAATTTTTAACATTGAAGTAACTTCTTTAGGTCTCCCATCAGCTGTCGCTGAGCATGTCAGCTGTAGCTGTTGAATCTGCCCCTCCTGTATTGGTTGAGGGGCCCTCCCAGTTTAAAGACTTGTTCTGGGAAAAGCCATGACCACAGCCCTGACCTTGCCAGGAAGAGTTTTTGTATCTTCGACGACGACCCTGACTTGACGGGGGTGGGGGGGTTTGAGCATCATGCGGGAGAAATTGGCTCCCTCAGTCATTCCTTTTTACTCAATCAGCAACTTTACCACCCAAGACATAACCATTTAAAGGGCCTGGTTGGACCATGCTCTAGCAGCTCTCCGAGATTTTCAACTTTAACCTCATGACGGTGGGAGTTATGAATATCCAAAAAAGCGTTCCCCAGAATTGGAAAAGCTGTCATGATGTGCTGATTTAGGGAACTTAAAAACTCCAATAAAGGTTTTGGGGTCGACCAAAGCTTCTTTTAACTCTTTCGCTACCCATTTGTTGCTTTATGATTTGCCAAAAACAGACCTCTTGTACTTATGTAAGTCATATGGCAAATTGATAAATCGGAAAGCACTAAATGTAAACATTTTTAGAATCCACAGTACTTGAACAACGAGAACAAAACCATTCATCTTTCAATTTGGTTGTCATGGTAACCACAATTGTCACATGTTTCCATTGTATTTTTTCCTCAAGTACTTTCTGGCACATTTTTTTCACATTCAACCGATGGGAATGGTATCATACCACTATAAATTATCATTTTATTAGCTGTTTCTTGATCCCACTATCCTTCACAAGTAAAAACACGCATAGATTGTCAACTTGATCTCTTGTATGGGGCTGGAGGGCGGCCACCATCAACACAAGCAAATTTCAGAAATTTTCCTAGCAACACGCTCATTCCCGTAAGTTGGCAATTATTGTATTTCATCACATATGCAAGGTAAATTTTGATATTGCACCTATCCAGCATGCAGTTAGGTGTTTATAAACATATTACGCGAATATTTGAGATTTTACAGGTGAGGCAATTTGGGTGGGGCTGGGCGCTAGGGACTGGGATATGAGATACAGCCGGCTTGCGACTGAGGAAAGCACCATTGCATTGATGACACAGAGATCAAATAATCAAAAAAATACTTTTTTCCACCATTTGATACTCTTGTGTTTAATTGAATGGTAATTGAGGTACTGGTCACATTTATCAACACCATTCATGTTTTTGTTGTAATTAGTTATTATAGATGGTGTTTCAATAGGCTCCTGTCCACCTTTTCTTTCAACTACCTCACTGAATGATCCATCAATCAAAGACATAACAAAAACATCTCGTTTGTCTCTCCAGTGAACAGCAAATACATTGTTATTCTTTAGGTATGATGATTCACCAGGTGTTTTCAATTTTGCCCTGAAGCTCCCTGAGAAATCACCTCTGTCTACTCTAACTGTTCCACATGAATAGACAGACTTTCTGGCAAGATCTGTTGCAAGTTTTAGTCTAGTATAAAAGTTATCAAAAAAGACATGATATCCCTTGTAAAAATAGTTTTTTAAGCAAATCAAAAACAACGCGATAGCCAAGCCCATGTTCTTGTCCAGTATCACTTTTTCCAGTATAAATCTGAAACTGGAGACAATAGCCCGTCTTTGCCTCGCACAGTGCCCAAAGTTTTATTCCAAATTTTTTTAGTTTTTTAGGCATGTACTGGATGAAACTGACTCTTGCCTTTGTTCCTATCATTTGCTCATCAATACTGAGATCACGTGTTGAGGCGTACACCATATCAAATTTTTCATTTAGGGTACTTGGGAGCACATCTAACCTGAAGAGCTCATTGTAACCAGGCTCTCCCTTTTTTGCCTGTGATTGAAGTACAGGCAAGGAATTTGGATTTAACACTTTTTCATGATGCTAGTGGCCCCACTTAGAATCATAGCCTTTCAGGTTAACAAAGGAGGAAACTTAAAGGGCGTTTTAGGCAAATCTGTGAAGAAAATAATTGTTTGCTGGTTGTGTGCATTTGGAAGGTGAAAATGTTAGGCCAAAAAGGTAGGAGAATTGAAGGTGAACAATGAAAGTAGATTCACTGTCTAACTTCCGCCTTATCACAACAAATGTAGTAAAGCCGGACTGAGAAAGGATTTTGAATGGATGATACCATAGGGATACCGTAATGTATTCGTGCAGGTTGCATGACGGGGGGGGGGGCAGCTTCAATAGGCGGTTGACGGGAGTGTGCCATTTGACTTCTGCAATAGCATCCATTTATGAATTTTCGTGAGAATGATACCCCAAAATTTACAGGCCATTGAAAATGTATACCTTAATATTGTGACAGCCATCCAAATTTTTGGACGGTTCTTGGTTCTTGGTTGGATGGATTCTTGGAATCCAAACGATGCCCCAAAATTTATGAAAACCTGTGAAAATACCATCAAAGGTGGAAAGATTTTAGCTTTCTCAAATCGTTCCCTGAAATTTATTTTCTGCTCGAATCAAGGCACCACAAAAATAGCACATCCTGTACCTGCATATATGGTTGTTACTCTCGTAAGGGGGGGGGGGGGATGGGGTTGCATCTTTTGTAATTAAAGGACTAAAATGAATCATATTAAATACTGCATAGCATAATTACTTACCATTAAGTTCTGGTCCTATTTTGGTTGCCCCCTGACACCATTAGTAGATGTTCTCTGTATGGCACACCTTGCCCATACACAATCAGTGCTTGGCTCAGCCTTTTGCCAGCATTCATGTCCTTGCTGTACAGCAGAGCAGGTAGGTATGGAACGTCCAAGAAACTGCAAGAAACTCAGAATGTTGACAGTCTGATACATTCAAGAAATTTTCAGTCCCAGCTCAGCTTTTACGTGCTTCGGAAAGCCTACATTCGGTTCTCTTGTTTTTCGTTATTGTATTTTATTATATTATATGTTATTATATTATATACAAATCTCTTTCTTCTACATTCGGTTATAGGGAGTTCAAGCCTACACTTGGTTGCCCCCTGACACCATTAGTGGATGTTCTCTGTATGGCACACCTTGCCCATACACAATCAGTGCTTCGCCCAGCCTTTTGCCAACATTCATGTCCTTGCTGTACAGCAGAGCAATCTTGCTTTCACCTGCACCGACGGGATAAGATTAATAACTTAATGGTCTTTCAATGGTTCGATAGATAACAGTTGCTGAGGGGTAGCAATTAAAAGCAACATAAATCACTCCAAAATTATTAAGTATACTTAGCAGCCCAGTGTAACTAAAATTTGCATTGACAAGGATTTATCAGGTTTCAACTGACAAAACCTCTGTTCATGTATGGGTGGATAGTCTTGCTAGACCACAGATCTTCTTTGCAATAACCATTGTGATATGATGATTCAAACTGGAAAAGTGATACAGCCCAATTACATTGTTATGATGACTTTTTTTTGCTTTTTTCTTCTTTTTTCTGCAATTTCTGACTCTTTGCTTTTAGCTTGTGTGGATACTCTGTTGACCATTTGAAGAAGATTGAGATCTTGAGCTGTCTTAGCACTCAATAAATTACCCCCTGCTCCTTCAACAACATAGATCTGTGTTACAGCATATCTCTTTTTTGATTCAATTAGAGCTTGGAATTGTCCTTTCAATGATAAGGGTGTTTCTGACCCATATGGATATATCTTGGTATTTGTTTTAACAAGTTTCACAGTACCTTGCAATTTCTCAAATGTGGGAGAATCTATGATATCTACTGATGCACCTGTATCCACTAAAACCTCAGCTTCAACTGAATTTATTGTAACTTTAATTCTTGTGCTAGGTTGTTTTCCTCTAACTACATACGCATATTCTGAATCTAGCTGTCATCTGTGTTTTCCTGTAACGCAACAGCATGTGCATGTTTTCTTCCTTTACTACTTTTAGGCCTTGGTTTTGTCTCAGCATTTGTCCTTCTTTCAGATCTTTTGTAACTGACATCTTCCTGTTGCTTGCAAACACGAGCAAAATGCCCTTTTACTCCACATTTATTGCAATTTTGATCTTTGGCAGGGCATGGGCGGTTGTCAGAATAAGGATATGGAAACCCACAGTTGTAACATGTTCTGCTGCCTTTCTGTACCATATTTACTTGTGATTCCTTAGTTGATTTGGTTTCCATGCCACTTGCCTGGGCTGAACTGGTTTCAGATTTTTCTCACACTCTCTGCTGTTGCTTTCTCCATCTCAACATTCTTTTGTTTGCCTTCATCTACTTTCCTTTGTTCTTCCTCTGCGGCTTGACTCTTTCCAACTATTTCCTCCATGGCATCATCTAGCTCAGTGTTTTCTGTATTGATACCACTTGTCCCTTCTTCTTGTGCCATTTTCCTCTTATGTGCCCTTTCAAGTTTCAAAAAAAGATCTCTAACAGCCCTCTGATCAACATTAAAATTTGCGCGCTCAATTTCATTTAAGAAGTTGGCAATTTTCTCCCAGGTCTTGCCTCTCCCTTGATCCATGTTTAAACCTAAATGGTTCCACCACTAAAATTTCCCTGCACAACATCACATCATGCTGAAATGTCCAATTCGTCTTTTGCCTTATGAAAAAAATTCATTTTGTATACCTACTGGGTGAGTCAAAAAAAACGCCCGCCGTTTGGAAGGCTACTGCTCCCTGACTATAAGCAGCGATGTTTTGCAATATCTTATTAAATAGATAACATGTTCAATTATTTTTAGAAATTTTCCTGGCTAAAATCGGTCACTCCGTTCAGATTCTGTAGGCAATCCCTTCCAATTTCTAAAATGAATCCCTTCGAGAAACCTTAAAAAACGTGCTAAAATTACAAGCAAAATTCCCCAATGTGGTTACCTCACAACAATGACATTCAGCACGCTTTAGCGCGTGCTTTTGTCTTGGCGGAGTGAAAAGTCTTCCCCCTAGTGTGAATAACTTATTCAGGGGATTCCATTCTCCCATGAGGACAAAATACATGAGCACATTCAGGAGTCATTATTGCTAGGAATGAGAAAAAAGGGAAATTTTTCTTGCTGTTTTCGCTTGTTTTTGCAGGTTTTCGAAAGGGGCTTTCTGCAGAAAATCTCCTATTTCGGAAGGAATGAGCGATTAAAGCCAGGTAAATTACTGAACATAATTTGACAAATCGGGGATAAAACAAGACGGTTTTGAACGTCATTGCTTTCACATTCAGGGATCAGAATTTTTTCAAACGCCGCGCGTTTTTATTGACTCACCCGGTACATACTGCAGAAAAGTAATAAAAAACACTGGGTTCTGTGTAAGTCAGTAATGTGATACTAAGCAATAATATATCCATTCAAATATAAAATTCGTACAGTCACATGTAACTTCATATTTTGTTAACATCCTCGTACATACATTTAAATTACACAAGCTGGTAGAGTAGGCTGCTCACATAATTTTTCTTCTGGAAGAAATATATAAACGCAAGACACATGTTAATATTTTCAACATTTGCACAAGAGTAATTTCAGATGTATGTATAGACCGAGTTCCTTTTGATGTAAATTCCCTTCTTTTGTAAACAGCCTAGTAATTCTAGATCTTGCTTGTGATTTGGTGATTTTACAAACAAACAAAATTACACGATCAGTGAGTTACGAAGCAATGAATGATTGTGGAATGAAAACTGGATATTGATGCTATTTTTATTCACTCACACCCTTAGACCTAAACCTGATTTTAAGAATCAATACCTTCATTTCTTCACAAAATTTCGCTTAACTTAGGGGTCTGGTCTTTGTAAATTCATACCAGAATCAAACACAGAAGTTGTTTACATGTTTCATTCAAGCAAACATTTTAAAAAGTCTGAAAATGAACTACTTGTGACTTTCTTGGAAGTTGTGAGCGTGGTGTTTCCGATGACGAGGCCATTTTCCAGCGAAAACAGAAAGTAGAAAAATGACCTCAAAAACTTACTAAATAACTAGAAACTCGAAAAAACAAACAGTAATAGTCTCAGAGCCATACGGAACTCTATTTCGACAAATTATGAAGGTTAATTGAAGATACATACCAAATAATTAAAGATATTTTCTGCGTTGTGAAGACGACGTGGAACTTCGGAAGCCTGTGTTGTGAAACAGCTGAAGACGCATCACTGCAAAGGGTGATCACCGTAACCGCGTTAGTTACCAGATCTCCAGAGTGCGTCTTGCGAAGGCATGCCGTGAATCATAAACTCTCTAATAAGTACTTGATGTAACATCAGAGATATGACATCCGCTTCCACCACGACAAGCTTCTCTTTGCATGGCATCTGATTGGCCTAAAGTCGCCCTGGTTGAGGGTACTTTGTTATCTTCTGGTTCTTGGACGAAATCTATATTGTCAACGCATGGCAGGCGACTACTATTTGCTTTAAAAGCACATATTATGATGGAAAAACAGGTTTGTTCCATAAGTGGACTGTAAAAAACATTTTTTTTCAAATCATGAGTTGATTTAAGCATCGTTTAGTTCATCAAAGGAGGACAACTGATGTCAGCATGCTTGAAAAGTCTTTCAACAAAAGCGACAAAGGTCAGTGCTTAGGATAACGAAACACCGCAAACGCAATAAAAATCAATTGATAACAACAAAAACTCTTTAAAGGGGCATTCTGCAGGAAAAAAGTGGATATCGGTGAACTGTGTTGTTTGCATATAAAATGAACATTCAGATCATTATCAACACTTCCCGATATTTCTCCACCTTAGATAAAGCTCAAACCGGCCACAAATGACAGACCAAGAACTCAGCCATAACCTTGCATTTGAATCCGAGACAGATACCGAGAATTGCCATCAATGCCGATCATTTCTATTGGTCGTAGTTGATTGTGGACACATGAATGAGCCAATACAACAGGATTTTCAAACTCAATTCTAAGAGCGACACGCAGCAAACCCATCAATGCTCGCTGACGACTAAACGGCGGACAATAATGAAAATTTGCAACCTCTGTTCGCCTACAATGAAGCACAAAAATAGTAGGGTATTAAAATTGAAATCGGTCCAAATGTTATCTCCATACCTTGCCTTTGAGAAGTGCGATGGAGGAAAGGAAACCGTTTTCTGAGGGCTGAAAAAATCTGCTTTTCGATCGGGATAACGATATAAACCTTTGCATGCATTTGATTTTTGTGGAATGTCCCCCCAATCGTTGATATGCTGATAATTTTGGCATCGAGTCATCTTAAATTTACCTGAAACCATGTAAAAGTTTGGATACCCTTAATCAGGGTAACGTTAGAAATTTAGGCCCTCTTAATCACTCTGTTCTTGAGAAGCATGCTCTTACAGACAACATCACCAATGGCAAACATATTCTTTATCATCAACAGTGAAGAGCTTACGAAGGTGTTCATGGTAAGTTTCGTTTTGCAAATATTTTTGTTCAGCAGGAATATTCGACCAATGTAAAATACCCTCAATCAGGACGATACCCCTCTAGGGATTTCCAGGGATTTCCGGTAGGGATGTCCAGGGATTTCCGGAAGGGTTATCTCAAGATTTTCAAGCAAAGGGACAAATTGTGCCTCATTGGACGCTCCTGACAGTACACTTGCAGCACAGTTGAAAGAAGTGTTTCGTTGCAGGTCTGGCGGCAAGTCAACAGGTAACAAATTACTTGCAGATGGAGCATTAGGACTGATCTCCAGCCACATTGGGAAACGGATTCCCATGGGACAACCCTTGAAAAGGGTCATCAACAGTGGAAAACTGATTTCCATTATCATCGGTAGGAAGGTCATTCCCGCCTTGGATGGGAAACTCATTCCCATCTGTCTCGTACATGTGACTAAGGCGCATGAGTGAGATAGATTGCGCCGTAGGAGTGCTCCACTCTTTGGAGCTTTTCTGCAAACAAATCTCCTTGGAGGCAGGCCCAAAGTTTCGCAAAATAAAGTCAACTAATTTGATACCTTGGTTTGCATGCCGCTGATGGTAGATTCAGTTGGTGGAACTGTAAAAAGGAAACAATCTTTCTCTTTGTGGACATTTTGCTGCTAGGTGGCTTTGTACTCAAAGTTTTCTGTCTTTCCCTGGAGGATGGCGTAACATCTTCGTTTATTTGTAAATCTTCTCGTGTCTCCACGATAGCTGTCTTAATTCTTCGAGCAAGTTGAAACATCGCTCAGAAAGTACTGAGGGCAAGAAGGGTGTTGGCTGCTACATATGTGGGTATTTGATTTATTATTGTCAAGGGCGGGTTGGAATAGCCAATAGGAATGCATCTCTACTGAAAACGTAATAAAAAGCTGTGCTCCGCACACCGAGCAGCAATGCGAAGAAGGGATTGCATTACCATGCTTGATACTACGCAGTGATGAAATCTCACAACAAGGTTTTATGCAAGCTTTGCCACTGACCACTGACTAGGGACAGGCAACTCAATTGCTGTAAAATATTTGACCCCTTGTCAAGAAGAAAGGGCAAAACTAGCATCAAAACTTATGGATTGACTGCTCAAAACAGCCAGTTATTGGGACAAAGGTGAACCTTTAACCCTATCAAGTCTAGGCGGGATCAATCAACCCCCAGCCCCACAGAAGTTGCGCAGTCAATCCATGAGGAAGTTGCCGAATTCACTTTAAAAGTACGGCAAACAGTATTGCGGAAAGCCTTGTATCAAAGCTTGCTTGTATTAGTATGTGTATCACAAGGGAAATTTCACCCTCTTGACAAGCTAAGAACTTTCATTTGAACAAAGAGACTTATGCAGACTTATGCAACCGTGCCGTATTTGGCATTTTCATGTAAAACAACTCGCTCCATAGACTGCACGCAGCACATAGACATTCACATTCATAGGCAGTTTTAAGATTAGCTATACAAAGACCGTTAGCGTGTGAATGTATCTGGTCAGTAGTTGCGTTTTGTGTGTAGTGGCCCGCCGTTCAGTTTGCTCATATAATTTCCTTTTGGTATCATATAATTTCCGTTAATTTATTCATTAATTAACTTAAAGTGGAAATGAATCGAAATTTTTTCTTGCTCATTTCGACCAAATCAGCATCGTAGATTTCATTTTTCTTGGTTTCACTTTCAATTTCCTTCTAGTTTTCTCGAAAATTAGAATTGAAAACGGCATTTTCATTCAAATTGTGGCGCCACATGAACGCGGTCAGGACGCTTGGTACCAGACCTCTCTGACGTCAAGTGTTTTACAGCGAGATGAATGAAGGAAGCATATGACTTGTTACTGTGTATTGAGACCAGGGGTGCACAACTCAGAGCACAGAAACTCAAGGAAATAAACAGGTTGATGAAGCATTCTGGCCATTTCTATGATTCTGACGTACAATTCTACAATTCTCAAATGCTGCTATTCTGATATTTCATTGAGAGGAATTTATTCACTGAAGCTCTCAATGTCGTGTAGTCATGATTTTTTGCAAGCAATTTCTTTCCAAAGAACACATAATAAGGATTAAGCAAGGTTTGTTGTTTGTTTATCAAATCTGTCAGGCACTATTAAACGTGTTGAATCCTCCAATTAGTGATGGTGCAATACTGTATAATCAAGCACAGCATTATCGACAAAATTAGAGAGTTTTGGGATGTCAAGAAGAAATGCGAAGGGCGAAGGTGCTGTTTTTGTTTGTGACTTGCATTTGCAGGGTAATTTAGGCCAACCAGCAGTTAGAAGACTGTGAACGCAACTTGTATCAACTTGTATGGAGACACAGAAGGAATTTTGGTTTAGCTCTCGGCAGCAACTGACCTTGCCTGTGCTCGTGCTCTCGGCATTTCGATGCAAGTGCTTACTCGATACATTTTGGTCGATATCGACACCAGTAACACAAAGCTTTCCTTGTTCGTGACATGATGCACTGAATCGTTGATTTCCCAAACAAACCAGAAGAGAAAACACCTCGGAGCGAGATAAAGGTACGGTCATAGTATGTACATCTAAATGTAATTGTTTGATCAGCCCACCATAATACTAAAATTCTCTTCATTTTGCATGAAAAATTGTCATTACTTTGTACAAAATGCTTCTCTTGATTTGTTGAAGTTTATGATATGGGTTCATGTGCTATGAGGTTGATGAGTTTTCTGAAACATTTTGAAAAGGTTCCAGTGACAGATGAATTTACTATACAACATTCGCTGATTAATGACAGACGAGTTTATTCTATAAATCTTGCAATAGAGTATCGAAATTGCGACGGTTGTGTCATGTATCAGCTTCGTTTTCGAGCCGATCCTCTCGATCCCTCATTCTCCTTTCACCACCACCATTCGATTATCAGACTCCAGGGGAAGACGCAAGTGGCTTGTGCTGTCAGGGTAAATACAGCTCATCTTCCTTACCAGATGATAATTGTGCCCTCACCGAGGTATTGCCGCTGTTGTTAGAGCAGTCAGACATGTTTGCACTGGTTATTTGCTTCGTTCGTGCTTCGATTTTGGTGAACTGCCTACTAATCTTGCTTCGATTCAATCTGATTGTTTACAATACGTAAAACACTTGACGTCACAAGATCTCAAAACCGCCACTCTCGCCCCAGACCACCGCGCCGCTTCGTAACAACTTTCATGCCCCCCAAAAGGGTGTTTCTTCCCAAAATTTTATATTTCTGATTGTATATTCGGAACCAGGGCATTTTTCTGCTGCGGATTAATGCAAAACTCATTTCGCTTCATTTTCACTTTAATGAGTTATTATTTATTTAGTTTATTTTTGTTCTTAGCGTAAAGTATTGTTTCCCACTTGAGATCTCACCCCTCATGGATACCCATAGCTTTAGCAAAACTTCCACACAAATTTATCCTACCGGGTATCCCAAAAAAAAGGTAACAGATTTGATCAGGGCTAGCGCTAAGAATTTAGCTCCAATCAATCGGAAATAACCTTTAAACTAATCCTCGATAGCTTACTTGAAGATAGGAACCTTGTTTGTTGACATTGAAGCATTGAGAGTAGACATTTTTATCTTGAAAGTCCAGATTTGCCTTCACCTCCAAACCAAAGCTTGTAGGCTTTGGCCTAAACTACAAACGCACTGTTGTGGGAAATCTCCTCAAGGATAGGCACAATGTAGAAAGTTTGAGGAAGGACCTTTGCTTTGTGCATGCACATTTAAGTACAAATCTGAAAACTGAAAAAGTCACTAAGGAATATCGTTGCTCAGCCAAAATGAAAATGAATTTAAAAAGAAGAAACAACTTAAGCACAAGAGAGCGCTTTCAAGGATCTTACCCTCGTGGATGTTTAATCCTTTGGGTATAAGTGACAAATTATTGTTTTGTAATAATTTCAATGATCAAAAATGCATTTGATTCAAACATGGAAGATTTTTCCACACTCTAGGGAATCATTTCCCTATGGGGTAACTTTTGTTTGGCAGTGGCAATTCACAGCGTTCGTAGAATGAACGCTGTGTTTTGGATATCCCTTTGGGAAAAAATCCTTGAGTTTGATTGTCAAGTTTGATTTGCATTTCTAATCAGAATTTTTCTGAAGCACAAGGCTTTTTGTGTGTACTTGGCTATGATTCAGGAGATTCCACAACAAGTGCATTGACAGCTTAGGCCAAAACCCAAAAGCTGCGGTTTGGAGATAAAGGCAAATCTAGAATTTCAAGACTAAAATTTCTACTCTATGCTCCAAGATCAACAAACAAGGTATCTGTCTTCAATTTAACTATCAAGGATTAGTTTAAAAGTTATTTCCGACTGATTCGAGCCAAATTCTTAGCGCTAGTTGTGATCAATTCCGTTACCTCTTTCTGGGACACCCGGTACAAAGCTAACTCCCATAGAGTTCCAATCCTTTTCAATGTCTCTATGACATATGATGGGAGTGCATAGGTGGCGGGTTGATCTCCATTAGTGTCATGTCTCATAGGTGTTGCTGATTAATACGTAGATGTAGATGTAGATGTAGATTCACATAGACATTGTCAAGCTTCCATTATGTTTGTCTCAACACATTTAGATTCAAGTCATTTACAAAACTTCAAAGTTTTAATCCACTTGTGACAACATGTCTACAATTTGATCCCTTTTGGCACTTCCATCAACATCATTGTTATAAATTCCTCAGTTTGTTTCGTGTCAGAGCCGCATGATTTTCGCGAAGAACCGCATATCAGCTCATACCTCAACTGCATCTTCTTTCAGACAACAACATGTGCCTGTAATGCAACGTGTAGCAGGAAAAGTGGATGGACCAGTCGAGAGGCTGTCCTTGCAAAGATGCAGGAGAGAAATGTGGGACACAAAGAGTTTGTGGCAAAAAGAAGAGAAGAGCTGTCATACAGTGATGCAATGACAGAAAGGTACGTTTGCATCAACTTTTCCTAGCTTAACTCGCTTGCGCAACCTCAATCATGTGATTAATTGTACATGTTGTAGTCATAATCAGGCGGTTTACCCGGTTAAGACACTGTCATAGTTGATTAATCATTTACTTTGTAAAATAAACAGGCTGGTTCATTGTATCCCTATCAATGCTCTTTTCTTCGTCATCCTCACAGTTGTCACCATATTGTTTCATCTGCTTTGCTGGCTTGCTGCAACTGTAAATTGTGCTCCGTTTGGCAGTAAAAACATGGATATTCGAAGGAAGCCTCACCTTTCGGATGCACATATCAAACTTTTGGAGAAAGCACACAGTAACGGTTTGGTTTCAACATCAGAGAAGTTCCTGGCAGGATATTTGGATTTGTCACAGAAAACTGGCCTAACTGTGGTGCAATTAAAGGTGTGGGTCAATAATCATAAAAGGCGAGACAGAAAACGGCCACCACCAGATGATGATTATCATCCCAATGATCATGACAGTTGTCAAGAAACTAGCCGTGCAAGTCTGAACACAGCAGGAAGACCTAGGGGAACAAGGAAGATAACTGGGCATAAGTGTTTTGTTCATCGTTGTGGAGTGGTGGTATGGAGGATTTTCATGTAGGCTTTAGCAGCAGGGACAAACTGGCGGGGTTTATCGGTCAGCCGTATTTATCACGCAGTAACAGGGTGTTTATAAAACGAAGACCAAAGACCAAAGATAGAAAATGAAGACGAAGACGCATACAAAAAATGTTCAATACAGAGTAGATTTTCAACATCCAGTGCAAGTAGGCCTTTCTCTGGCAAGTTGTTGGATGATCAAGCGTAAATCAAGCAAATTAAGTGCTAAAGACTTTGGTCTTCGTTTTGCAGAATGACCCCCTCAATCTGCAAAGCGAAAACAGCCTCCGAAATGCTGCAAAAGTGTTTAAACTCAATCCAGATGGTAAACAGTTGTCGCGTTTCTCCAAAAAGGCACCAGGAAACAATTACTGGGCTGGACGGACCATTTATAATGGTCATTTAGAATACGTATTCGTGCAGAATTTGGAGGCTGTCTTTGTTTTGCAGATTGAGGGGGTGATTCTGCAAAACGAAGACATATTCTAAAGGACCATTATAAATGGTCCGTACAGTGCAACAATCGTTTCCTGATCCCCACTTGAGGAAACACGCCCCCATGGGGAGACAGCAGCCATCCTCAATATTAAAAGCCCAAAAGCCCGCCCTTTGTGCTTGTGCGTGCATGCTACTGTTCGTCTTCTAGTTGACATCTCCCAAACATTTTGTAAAGTTGAACAGAAATCTGAAAGTCGCTGAGGACAGACGGAAACCCTAAAACCGTCTCAGAAAGGTTAAAATGCAAGGCTGCATCTTACAGAGAAACGGCACAAAATATTCATTTTTGCGCTTCACACATCCAACCTTGAAGTGGAAATACATGTTTCCAAGCCAGCCATGGTATCCCATCTTGTTCAGATGAAGGTACATGACTGTGATTGACATCCTGCACTATTTGGGGTTCCTGTAAACAGTGGAATGACCTAACGACTAATAACAACCTTCCAAAAAATAACCAGTTATGCAATTACAGTATCGAGTTGTCAGTGGTAATCAGTTCAGTTCAATTCAGTTCATCATCATTTTAAAATTCCACTACATACAATATCAATATTCAACAAAAGGAACTAAAAAAACTAAATACGGCTTAACTAAAATACAACTAATGATATAAAGTAAATAAACTAAGGATGGAAATATAGAACATTGTATGCAGGGAATTTCTTGAGGAGGAGCTCTCTCAGTAGTTAAAAACTAATTGAGGAGAGAACACCCCTTTTTGATAAACATTTTGTAACTAATTGATTGCTCATCAGATTCATATCAGTTGATTCATGTGTATAAAACTTGATTGAGATATGGACAAAACTTCTTTGTTAATACTTTTCAAAGAGAGAAGCTTTGAGCTTCTGGCGAAACGTTTGGACAGATGATGATCTTTTTATACCTATGGGGATTTGATTCCAAGTCTTTGCACCACAGTATCGTACTGACCTAAGGCCATATTGCAAAGTATTTTTTCGAGTTAAGAAAATATCATAATTTTCGACTTGACGCGTACCATATTGATGGACATGTTCCACTAGTTCAAAGAAAGTATGAAAACAGGTAGGGGAGAGTTTATTTACAGACTCATACACAAAACTAAGCAATTTCAACTGAAAAAGATCATGAAGCTTTAAGATCTTTAAGTAACACCCCAAACTGAAATTCCATACTGGAGAAAAGGTGAGAATAAAGAGTTGTAAAGATGGATTAATACATCAATGGGGAAATAGTGTCTTACTTTGAAAAACATACCACAAGTTCTTGCAAGTTTCTTGGAAATTTCAGTCAAATGATATTTCCATGTGAGATTTTCATCTAAAAGTATACCAAGGAATTTGACATAACAGGTATTTTTGATAGGTTGATTTCCCATTTTGATATTCATTGTTTGATGAGTAGAATGCTTTGGAGACTTAAAAATGAAAAAATTGGTTTTACCAATATTTAATGATAGTTTGTTAACATCAAGCCACATTTTCACTTTTTTCAGTTCCTTGTTAACTACTTTCTGCAGCATATCAAGATTTTCAGCTTCACAGAAAATATTAGTATCATCAGCAAATAAGTAAAAAGCTAATTTAGGGGATGAGCGAGGTAAATCATTAATATAAATTAAAAAGAGGAGTGGGCCAAGGACAGAGTCTTGTGGGACCCCACATGTCACATTGGGATAACTAGAGTTGGCTCCATTAACAGAAACATACTGCTTTCTTTCAGATAAATAGGATTTAAACCACTCCAATGCTGTTCCTCTAATTCCATAATGTTCAAGTTTTGATAAGAGAATATTATGATTTACAGTGTCAAATGCCTTCTGCAGATCGAGGAAAATACCACAGCCAAATTTCCTATTATCTAACGCGTTCTTGATAGCTTCTGTTAAACTAACAAGGGCGTGGTCAATCGAATGATTAGAACGAAAACCAAATTGCAAAGCATATGGGATCTCATATTTTTCTAGGAACTTATAGAGACGTTTGTACATGTCTTTTTCAGTGATCTTGCTAAAGACAGACAGAAGAGAAATTGGTCTATAATTAGCTGCAGTTAGTGGGCAACCTTTCTTAAACAATGGAATTACTTTAGTATCAACCGGACCACCAAGAGAACTGAATGGACTGATCAGTGAATCTGAGGGATAGTGGAATCTGCCAATTTCTGTTTCTGGGGAAAACAAAGAAAGAAGCTAGAAAGCAAAGGGGTTTCATTGGCTGCTCACCTCATTTTTTCTCTGTGTTGTGTATTCCTTTTTTCATGCAAACGTGCGAGTAAAAAGACAAAAGAATGGTCCCCTTATTTTCCTGACACAGAAACATAGACTTTTTACGGGTTTCATACTTCAAGCTTCATGCAGCAATCCACAGTACCATTCTAAAATTAGAAAACAAATGACAAAAGTGCTGCCCCGGAACATGTCAGAAATGACGCACACAGCTGTCATCATAAATTCCACTCAGTTTCTTAAGTAAGTCATGAACGAATGTGAAGTCTCTTGTTTCTTACTTTGTTTTCCACAGAAACAGACATTTGCAGGGTCCATTGTCCCTTAGATCCACTGATCAGTCCATTCCGTACGTATCAGTCCGGTTGATACGCTCATTTGGACAGACAACTTGATACTGTAATTTGATAACTCTTTATTAGTTGTCAGGTCATTATTAGTTTTTTGGTCGTTCCACGGTTTATAGGAACCCCCAGCATTTGGTACACAGTATGGCTGGGCACCTCGCCTTGATCGGTGGTTTATGCCATTTTGATAATTTAGTTGACTTTGGGTTGAGCCACCTTCTGAAAATCGCCGCAAACTCTTGTGCAGCTGTTCTGTGTGCAGGCAGGTTGGGCCTACCATCATTACTGGTAATTAATGATTATCCCGCCTTGTCCATGTCATCACCCTCCTTTCTGGCCGCCATTTCCTGAACCATATGTAACCTTGCTACGAACAGTTAATGAATGCGCAATGTGTTCAAGAATGGAATCTCAGATTTGAGATCAGACCTTATAAATTTACCAACAGAAATCAGACGTTAACCCTATCAGGCCTTGGGTATTTGATGCTCTAGGAAGCCTCCCCCTAATTCATTTCTGTTCTGGACAACCTAGAACCATGAAACTTTGCATGTGCATAGAACAGCATATGGTGAACCCAAAATTAAATCTATTTTGTAGGTACGACATTTGACCTTTCCATGGCGTCACATTGTTCGATTTTCAAAGTCAATAGGGTTCAGTACTAAAAATTTTCAATCGCTAATTGTTGGAAAACGAAAAGCATTAAGGACATCAGACCAATTTCATTGTATTCTATGTCTAAATAGCATTTGCTCTGTGCAGAAAAATTAATAACAAGTTATGACAACATCACACAGGAATGCAAAGAATGTGCACATGCGTAATGCAAAAGTCTGCAAAATCATACTTGCACATTGAAAAATACCTCTTTGGTTGGATAGAGCATCAAAAGTAGTACGTATTCAGCAAGTGTAAAACACAGGTTGACAAGTTTAACAGTTTTACAGGTTCCAGGTTGACAGGTCACCAGGTTGACAGGTTTACAGGTTACTGGTTGACGGGTTGGAGAAAATGCAGGTTGACAGGTTAGAGTACAATATTCAACTTTGGAAGATTTCTGCACAACTGTGAAATGTTTCCTGAGGAATACAATGAGTTTCATCGCGGGAAATGAGCAATTTTGCAATAAAAGCTTAGGACCTTGCAATTTTCTTGACTTGAGTATCAAATTTGAAAAGCTAATTTTACCTTGTTACAAGCTTAGAACAGAACATCAATGAAACAGTCAAATTTCTGCAGTGAGAATAACACATGGACATTAGATCAATACAAAGATTCAGTTCCAAAAATTTCTTCCACCAGATATGTTATCAATTGCAAGGGGGATCACTCTTTTGTCTTACCTGATTAAATTGTATTGTGTCTTAAAATAAAGAAACAAGTGGAATCGCATTTCAGATTCATGGACAAATTAAAACATTGGGTATTAGTAGATGTCTTAAAATTTATTATCAAAGTTTTCAAATTGTTTCATTTAGAAGTGTCTGTGCCAATCTCCATCAAATGCATGTGGCTGCTGCTGATGATGGCAATTGTTGCTGTTCCATGATTGTAATTGACTGTAATTATTTGGCCAAAGTTTTGTTGCTTTCCAATTTTGCTTTCCATTTGTTTTCACACCTGTCAACCTGTAATCTGTCAACCTGTAAACCTGGTAACCTGGTGACCTGTCAACCTGGAACCTGTAAGCATGTTACACCTGTCAACCTGTGTTTTACACTTGCCAAAGTAAGCAGAAGTTCAACAAATGACCTGCTCCAATCAAAGATTGGCAAATCTTACAAAGATGCACTGGACTTAATGGACGCAAAGAGAGATCAAGACATACTGCGAGGGCTGCTCACCAATTTGACAAGCATCAGGTTTGCCTCACGCCTTGAGGAATGCAAGAGTAGAGGTCTGCAGACGTGCATCCATGAAATTGGAGGGAGATCTAAATGTCAGGAGCGATTTAACAAACCATCAGCAAGCAAGGTAAGATTATGAATTCCTTGTAGTACAATTGTTTGGGCAACATACCTTCCAGTTATTCTACCAATTAGCCTGGCTTTTTCTTTAAAAATCCCTCTACGTTTTTATACAGGAAGTTTGATTAATTGGAGCTACATTTGCAAGAAACAACAACCAAGCTTGCACTTCGAGATTAAAGGGGGTGGATTCAGATTTGCGTGATGAACCTTGTCGAATTCAGCAGGTCGTTGCTGATATGTTTGGGAATAAGTTGTGTTCCTTTACGTATATCTATGCTTAGACCACACAAATCAAAACGAACGGCATTTTGATCATCACTACGCATTGATAGCTGGCCTTCTTCACGGTGCTGCATTGGATCGATCGACAGCAACAACGCAAAACAAAACAAAATGACTGTTATATGACACACAGACAACAAAATCTGATTTGCAAGCTTTTTCAATAAGATATTCTATCTGAAGGAGGAAAAGATCTTGGTAAGTCATATGTTAGAATACTTGAGGGCCCCCTCATTACGATACGTTGGGCCTCCTGTGCTCAACTTAGATTTTGCAACCTCTCATCTCCAAATTGGGTTGGTATTCTCACAGTAACTCATCTAAACAAGCACATTTCTGAAGCAGTTTGAGAAAGATGGCTATTGAAATGTGCAATTTGGTAAAAGCGTATGGGGCAGCTCAACGATACATTTTCTTTTGGAAGGTTTTTGGGCTATGAAAATGAAATTTACTCGTCACTAATTAAAAAGTCTAAAATGACTTACAGTTACAAAAGTAACGAAAGTTGGGTGAGAAAGATCCTTGATTGTTAGAACAATATTTGACATTATTGACATTATTTGACATTATTTTGACATTATTAAGTGTAAAAGTATCTGTTCTTAGCATTTTCTCTCATCGATGCAATAGTGTAGTTGATCTGGAAATTTCTAAGAATAGAAATTTTATCGGTTGAGCTGACTCCAAATTTTCTTCAAATGCTGCATAGGAGTGTCTACAAAACGTGGCCCACGCCATTTGGCTTACCTTTGGCTCACTTTTGGCTTACCTTTGGCCTATTGTTGGCTTGCTTTTGGCTCACTGCTGGCCTACTTGTGGCCTACTGCTGACCTACCTAGCTTGCATATGGTGCACCTGTAGCCTACCATACCTATTCTTGTTTTCTTTTGCATACCAAATATTTGTCTTCTGCTGTAAGCACATGGTCAGTAGTTCCATGCATCAATTGGGATCTTGTAACTGATGGTTAATTTGCGTAATTTACATAAGTTAAAACGAGCTGAAACCATCTGAAACCACCTGAAACCATCTGAAACGAGCTGTCAAAATTGGGATCGAGGCTGAAACGAGAAAGACATGCAGAAAGACACTAAATGGCTTTAGGATGAACATTGTGAGAATGGTTTTGAAGAGTCAGTTGGTGGAAGCACCTTGTTATGCAATACAGATTTACCTGTACCGTTCAACATGTATTGTGATACAAGCGTCAAAGGAGTAAGAAGGATGATGCTGGAAATGAGGCAATGATACCTAGTGGTTTGAAAAGTTTTTGATAAAGAACAAGTTGAATTGGACAGTTACAGAGAAGGTTGTGTATGCCTTGGTATGGGGTTTAATACATTTGCATGCATACATTTTCATGCATACATACATGGGAATCATATCATTGTTTGTTTCGATCATTGTTTCTTTGGATTTACTTGCTACTTCCATCAGCTTTGCCTTTCATTAGTGAGATTTGATCTCCCATCTGATGTTTTATTTCCTTTGAACATTATTGGCCCTTCTATGGCAGAATCAGTGGTATTTGGTTGCAATTTCATTATGAAGTCTAACACACCGAAATCCCTCTCAGGAGCAACATTAGTTTTTGCCACACTTTTGATTTTATTTCTCAACTAGGCATCGTTTTTTTGGTTCATAAAGCACCCCCATCTAATCGAGAACCCAAAAGCCTCTCTGTCACAACTTGGAGTCTACTAAAAATCACTTCAAGACAAAACAAACAATCAAATCTTTATTTATTGGAAATTTATCCCCAAAAATAGCAAAATCTCCTTTCATGAATTCACCGGCATCCACTACCCATGACTTAGGGCGATCTTTGAGCTTCTGATATTCAATTTCTATGTCAAGAACATGTCCTTTCTTTGCAATAATTCTCTAGAGCTGAGTAGTTCCCAATTCATCTACCACCACTAATGCTCTTCAAGCAGCGAAATAGGTTGGTGCATATGCAGGTCACCATGGACAGCAGATACACGCTTTTTCTCTGTGGAAACTCTCTCAAAACATTTCATTAACTGTCCTTCTAGATAGTAGGTCCTGGCTGCATTGTAAAATAGAACATTGAATCTGTTACCAAAAAAGCAGCACAAGTGGAATACTACCAATGCCTTCTTCTGTCTTGGAAAATGTCTGAAATTGAACCATTCTACCATTTTTCAGCATTTTCTGGACAATAACACAAAACACAAATTACCTGTCTCCAGCATATGCTTCCTTGTGGTTGGATCTTAGATCATCAACAGTTGACACACTAAAGGAGGTAAATTTGATGCAACTATGTTTGTGAGAAAAATTGATCTCCTTATCTCCAAGGGGACTGCTATTACTGATCCAGGCCTCTTCAACCAAATACCATCAAGAACTGTCAATTGTGATGATGCATTACAAGAGGGGTCTTCAAGAGGTTTTACTAACAAGCATTTTCATTGGCTAAATTTGAATTTCTCATTTGCATCACAATAGAAGCTATCAATTGTTTAATCAACCCTACACGATCAGAACGTCAGAGATGAACAAGAGTTTCCATGCTGATGTTTTAAAGGTCTCAAGGGTCTCCCAATTTGATCAAATGTACAAAGACGACCATGGAGACGTTTCAGAGTCTCGCAGGTCTCAGTACTGATACACATACACACAGATGGCTCAGGAGATGCCTCACTGATGTCTGAAGGTCTCAGTACTGATACACATATACACAGATGTCTCTGGAGACGTTTCAGAGTCTCGCAGGTCTCAGTACTGATACGGCTATCTTTAAAACACGGAATACGGAATGACGGAATGACGGAATGGAATGACGGAATGGCTGTTTAATATTAGGAATTTGTACCTTAAATGCCAATAAGATGCTCATTTTGCTTTCAAGTAACACTTTGCGGGTCAGCAAATCAAGATAATCGAGTAAAGAATTCGTTTTCTCAAATCATTCCGTGTTTTCTCAATTCATTCCGTGTTTTCTCAAATCATTCCGTGTTTGCTCAAATCATTCCGTGTTTGCCTTGGGAATCTCCATTTTGCTGTCTTCTCACTTCAGTTGAACAGATTAGTGCCCCTGAAGGATTGCTGTCTTCCCACTTCAATTGAACAGTGGCCCTGAAGGACTTTCACGAGAAGACTGAATTGAAACGAATCACATGTTTGTTCAGTCTGGTTCCCTGACGTCATTTTCGACTGGGGAACTGGGCTCCACGGAAGTGGTCCAAACTGACGTCTGGACAAAAATCATAACCACACACCGTAACTATGGCCCGGGCTTCTGTTGTCATCGTGGCATGCTTTAAATCAAACATGCTTTAAATCATGCAGTCTTTCTTTTGTAAAATTGAAAGAAGGTAAAAATCTTTCGAAAGAGATTTTTCTGTGGCTTTGCGGTTTTAGTAACCTTTCTTGTGCGAAGGCGCACTAAGACACAGAAATACAAGGGAGCTCTATTCGAACAACTTAAGAGCGATTGGGCCGAAACACGCTCAGTTGAAGACGAAACAGAACAGAAAATAAGACAACAAAACGTGACACAGGGACGAAAACAAGGTAAATAAATAATCAATCAAAACATCCGTGTCCTAACACCCTTGGAAAAACATGGTGGAAATCTGTAACGGCCTCCTGTTTTTATCCAGAGAGAAGGGAGCAGTAAGAAGGAGTCGGAAACCCGCGATCGATCCTGGAGCCTCTTTGTCCCCCCCCCCCCCACGCTCAAATGAAGCCATGTGAGGGCCGGGATCTATATTAGAAGATGCAAAAAAGAAACTCCGCATAATTTAACATCGTAACAAGAGCTTGATGCGAAACAACAGAACATAACATTATAAGCCTGTCTCAAAACAGCTGTCACTGGTGAGATTTACGACGATGCAAAACTGCTCATTATCACTACATTATGTGCATACATTATTTAATTTACCCACGTCAAAACTTGGCAGCACAAAGCTGATCTGGACCTGCTGAAAAGAAGATTAAAAACCAACCAAATTACACACGTTTGTTAAGAATTGAAGTGAATGTTGAAATTGTCTCTAACCTTATATCAAAAAATTGAATGTACATTTTGGCGCAATGTTTCTAATAGTAAACATAATGTTCATCTCTGTTTGTGTTGAATGTTGTTTCTTTTCCAAAAGAAAATTTACTTAATGTTTTTATGTCTGATCTTAACTGATGTTTGAAAGTTTCTCTATTTGTTTGCTTCTTTAGTGTCACTAACACTGCTGCAGATATGTTTCTATTATGTTGAAAACACAAATGGTTAGTTAATATTGCTCAAGAATTGCCCAAGTTCAATCGTTGTTAACGACATATTTGCTGCAATGTCCATGCTCTTGACTTTTAAACATTTCTTAATACTACTCAGACATAGCACCAGAGTTTCTTAAAATTATCGCCATTAAAATTATCGTACCAGTTTCTTATAAACGAGTTTCTTATAAAAGAAACTTGTATTCATGGTCTGAGATTAAAAACATACACAGCACCATGTTCCTTTGCCTGAAGTGGCACACGAGGTGATCTGGCAACAGCGCAGCATGTGATATGGCGTGTGCATTCCACCATTATTTGACATATTAAACAGGGGCTGTGTATTTGATAAATCCCTGAAGTCAAAGAAGTAATCATTCCTGTGTACACTAAACAACTGTGTATATTTGATCAACCAATTACGTTTCCCTTGGTTCCACATCTTATCAGCATTTACAAAAAGATTTATTTTGATGGTCCTCGGGGTTCAATGGAGGTGATAAGGCAGCTGTGAAGACGCGCTTCAAGAAAAGGGGATTCCCAAGGCAAACACGGAATGATTTGAGCAAACACGGAATGATTTGAGCAAACACGGAATGATTTGAGAAAACACGGAATGAATTGAGAAAACACGGAATGGTTTGAGAAAACGAATTCTTTACTCGATTATCTTGATTTGCTGACCCGCAAAGTGTTACTTGAAAGCAAATAGAGCATCTCATTGGCATTTAAGGTACAAATTCCTAATATTAAACAGCCATTCCATCATTCCATTCCGTCATTCCGTCATTCCATTCCGTCATTCCGTATTCCGTGTTTTAAAGATAGCCGTACTGATACACATACACACAGATGGTTCAGGAGATGCCTCACTGATGTCTGAAGGTCTCAGTACTGATGCACATATGCACAGATGTCTCTGGAGACGTCTCAAGCGTCTCGAAGGTCTCAGTACTGATGCACATATACACAGATGTCTCTGGAGACGTCTCAAGGGTCTCGAAGGTCTCAGTACTGATACACATATACACAGATGTCTCTGGAGATGTCTCAAGGGTCTCGAAGGTCTCAGTACTGATACACATATACACAGGATGTCCCTTGAGACGTCTCAAGCGTCTCGAAGGTCTCAGTACTGATGCACATATGCACAGATGTCCCTTGAGACGTCTCAAGGGTCTCGAAGGTCTCAGTACTGATACACATATACACAGATGTCTCTGGAGACATCTCAAGCGTCTCGAAGGTCTCAGTACTGATGCACATACACACAGATGTCCCTTGAGACGTCTCAAGGGTCTCAAAGGTCTCAGTACTGATACACATGTACGCGGGATGTCCCTTGAGACGTCTCAAGCGTCTCGAAGGTCTCAGTACTGATACACATATACACAGATGTCTCTGGAGACGTCTCAAGCGTCTCGGAGGTCTCAGTACTGATGCACATATGCACAGATGTCTCTGGAGACGTCTCAAGCGTCTCGAAGGTCTCAGTACTGATGCACATACACACAGATGTCCCTTGAGACGTCTCAAGGGTCTCGAAAGTATCAGCACTGATACACATACACACAGATGTCTCTAGAGACGTCTCAAGCGTCTCGAAGGTCTCAGTACTGATGCACATATACACAGATGTCCCTTGAGACGTCTCAAGCGTCTCGAAGGTCTCAGTACTAATATACTTGGACCACGTTCACAATGTACTGTTACAGTTTTATTTAGCTACAAAGTTGTTATGGTTCAAGAGCTGACGACAGGCTGATCCGCTATATGTTTGTTACAGATCTAGAGTTGTACCGGTATCGTATAAACTGGGCCTTGAAATGGAAACGTCTCAAAGGGTCTCAAAAGTCTTGAGGTCTCAGTACTGACACATTATTCATTGATGTCCCTGAAGACGTCTTAAGGACCTAGAGGTTCTTAGTAAGCATATATACTATGCATGTTCACAGAGACGTTTCAAAGGTCTCAACGATTTCAATATTGAAGTACATACTCTCGAGTACCGAATAATCGTCCCCCCCTCACTTATTAATTTTTCAAAGATTTTCCAGCCCCCCCCCGCTCTTATTCCAACCCCCCTTTTATTAGTTTTTTGAAAAATGAAATGGTAGTAAACAAAATTTCCGAATAAATGCTAGAAAAAGTCTCAGTAAGTGCATTCAACGGAACCAGAGTTCATAAGTAACTGTATCAGTAACATCACTGTTCACAAGAATATATAAAAGATATGTGTTTACCAAAGAAAATGACTATTTTCTACTTCTCCAAGCACCCCCCCCCCCCCGATTATTCCAACCCCCCGATTATTGCTATGTCGAACCATTTCCAACCCCCCCCCGATTATTCCCACCCCACCCCCCGTTTATTTGGTACTCGAGAGTATGTCACGCATACAAAGATCTTCATAAAGGGTTCAACTGTGTAGATTCTCCAGAATAAACTTAGTCTCAGGCTTTGAGTTGCAAAGTTTTTGGAACAAAACCATCTGAATTACTTTTGCTTATTATTAGGTCTTTCTTGTAATTATCTGGGCAAAAAGCAATGGTTTCGTCCCTTTCGTCGACCACGAAGTTGTGATCAAATGTCAAATTCGATTTCGAGAAATTAAAAACTTTTGAAGAAGTTCTTACTTCCAGAACAGGGGCGGACTGGCCACTTCGGGCTACCGAATAGGTAGCCTCCCTAACTTTGGAAAATTTTATTGAAAATCAGCCCCACTCCGGCAAAACCTTGCCCTTCTTAGTCGGGCAAAAATGTTAGCAAACATGAGCTTTTTGTCGGGCAGCCCCTAGACTTATGACGATGAGTCTCTTGTTTCCCTGTGCTCTTTGACTTGATGATGGCGCTTCGGTCAAGAGAGACTCATAGTATTACTATGAAAAACCTGGCCCTATTTAGGCCCAAACTGAGCAATTTCTTCAGTACCAATCAGATTGCGAGATTTGTGAATTACTATTGTTAATGCGTAAATACCCTGAAAATGTCATCATAAGTACCGCATTCATAAGAACATAGTCAGTCTGCTTTTTCAGGGCCTCCGACGCCGGGGGGGGGGGGGCTGGGGAGGCCATACCCTGGGTACCAGAGCCTCAAAATTTACATAAAAGGAAATTGGTAAGAGAAAAAGAGAGAAGGAAGAAAGGAGGAACTTTCTTCCTTCCTTATTTTTTTCTTTTTATTATTTTTTGGCTCTGGTACCCAGGGTAGGGAGGCCATGGCCCCTCCACTTTTTTGCAAAATATGCAATTCAAAAATTTGTTGATAATCGTCTTAATTCTCTTTAAAACCCTAGTGAATTTCCTAGCATCCATTCGATTCAATCCCTGCTCTGTTGATAAGTGAAATTTTATGTCGGAAACTAACATGGTCACAACCTCACTATCGTGCACAATCACAGATAATTTTCAGTTACTCTAGCCTGATTCACCGACCAAACGAGGAACTCGAGTTCCTCGTTTGGTCTGTGAATCAGGCTACAGTTACATCAAAATATACACCTTTCAAATCACTATGAATACATATAGGGATAAGAATGAAATTTTGTATCCCAGTTAATTCGCGGAAGATGCTGCGACCGTTTGTTTTAAAGGTATCCTACCTTGTTTGTTTACAATTCGTTTTGTCTGTGATATGCGTACGACACGTATCACTCGATTCTCAGCAGATTATTTTTATCCACCTTTCTAGTGATTCAGCACGCTGCAAGCCTCACTGCCTTGCTGTTTACAGAAGATAATTTTCGTTTGCAATCAGTCTGTGGCTCGGTGTTACGCAATTTGTTATCTGTTGTTACATGCGAAGCTACACGTATCATTCAATTCCCAGCAGAAAGATTTTTCATTTTTTGCGAGTGGTTTGGAGCACTGTCTACTTTGCACTTTATTGTTCAGTAAAAATTAATTTTCAGCAGTAACATAGAAATATGTTGTTTAGCATTCAATCTTTTTCGATGTTTGTTTCTTCATAGACAATAGGTCTGGAAATCTTTGATTTGGTCTTTGCTGCTGTTTAAAACAAAAAGTCTGGCGCGTTGTATTTGTATTTGGACGCAGCAAGCAGCAAGGCGTGGTGACAAGTTGGTGTTTTTTCGTTTGGCTAAGCAATTTCTTTCACCCGCCCACCCACAACCTAATTTGTACCATGTTTCTTCATTTCATGACGGGGATTTCTGTCTCTGTCATGGACATTAAGTGCACTGGTTGGAGGAGAAAATATCTAAACATTTCTTCTCTAACCCCCAACTATTTCGGTTGCTGTGGGAGTGCACCTTTGGCCAGTGCATTTGAAATCCCAAACTTGGGGCCCCAGTGATGAGAGAACACCGCCATTGGGCAATAGCAAATTTCATATTTGTGACAGTTCATAATTCTGAGGGGCCCCGTTAATTTTTTTTTTCTGAAGCTAGAATTAAAAGAAAGCTAAAGCTATAGAAACTGCACTAGGAAGCAGATAGTCAATGCAGAATGCAAGCACCTCGTACCTTTTGGGCATATAAATCTAGTAGGCAGCTTCTCGATTCTGCCACCTTTAATTTAAAATTGAGATTTTTCAATGAGCTGAAAGGCGTAGTATAAAAAAATCTTTCAGGGGCTGCAACCCCCAGACCACTACGTTCGGACCCCTACGGCAGGATTTTACTCTCGCTTCACGCTCGCACACCTCAGTCACTTTTTCCTCTAGATCTGATTTTAATCTCAAATTTTAGCCCCTCCACTTTTCAGGTCTCATCGGAGGCCTTGTTTTTACAAAAGTATGTTCTTGTTTGTGGGGTTTTACCTGTATCTCAAACCAACACATTAGCGGTTGTATCTTCCACCAAAAAAAGACCGAAATTCTAATTTTTCACCAAAGTAGTTCTACCTATACTGGCAACAGGTTTTGGGATACTTGTACTTCCATGGCTAAAATTACCACTTGCATTCGAAAAAACGGTATTTCGTCTAAACTATCGGTTTTCGGGACAAACATCGTCAGTGTTACACAGTGGCGGAAATTATGGGGGTTTTCGGGGGAGGGAACAACTGCCCCCCCCCCCCAATTCAGCAAGACTCGGGAATTTTCCATAGAAGTCGGAAATTTCGAAGGAAATTCCTGTAAAGAGCAGCATTGGATTGAGCGTGACATTCAGTGTTGACTTTCACCAAATAAAAAGAAAGAGTTTCTATTTTGAATGAGCAAAAGAAAAAATACTCACACTCTATCTGCAGCGTGTTTTTAAGTTTTTATGCACTAACATTCCTTTCAAAAACGAGAAGAAAGTGGTTGGGTATAGGTTGGGTAGAGTATCGATATTTCCGGGAGATGTTGGAGTGTGATTGTGAGAGCCGCTCTAAGCCAATAAAGTAAAGTCTGCAGTTTTCAAAATTTTCCTTGGGACGCTAAAACTACAAGACGAACGATCCAAGAATTGTCAAAGTTTCCATGTCTTTGTTTGGGGCAGCCAGTGATTTGAAGGCGAGAAGCATTCTAAGACAAAGTAGCCTGGAGGTTCTTTACGCAAAATTTGTTTGCGAAGCAGCTACTAATACTCGTCAAATATTCAAGTTTGTCACTGGCAGATAAGGGATCCTAGAGGTCTTCTTAGCGAAAGTAAAATGCGTTTGCTCATGCTCAACTAATTTCATGGGGCTGCTCGAGGGGTGAATCACGAGCCAAAATAGCGTACGAGATTTCCCGGATTTCTGAAATCCCTCGAAATTTCGAAGGAATTTCTGGATTTCGGGTGGGATTTCCCTAGATTTATGGGATTTCAAAAAGTTTGATATTGAAAGATTTGTGCTGCAACTAAACCCATTTTGCAAAATGTATCCTTTTCACAGCAATGACGAAGTCTTTTCAAGGATTTCTGTTCAGTTTTTACTTTAAAGTGTATTTTTGTGTGCAAACAGAAATCTACTAAAGCATCTTTTTAAACTAACCTCGTTTTGAAGTAAGATACGATGACGTCATACTGTCGAACAAATGATCTGTTGAGAGCCTCTCATTCAGGCAACCAGTAGCACATAAGATCTGATCGGTTAATCGGCTAGGGTTTATTTTACCCATTTCAAGTCGTGTGTCCATGCTCTTGGGAAGTTTTAGTATTGTGCCACGTTTTGGACTTATGACACAACTTTGCATGACACCAAATATGTTGGAGAAATGAAAAGTTGTTTCATCTAGAGATTGATCACATGACTTGGAATGGGTGTAAACAAACCTCATCCAATTTTATCAATTGTAGTTATGAGAGCTAATTAGTTACAAGGCTATACTATTCATGCTCCTTCGCAGGCATTTTAGTTAGTTCCTCCGCAGAATAACAGCAGCATGAAGTTCTTCCGACCTTCGCTTGTGGTTGTTGTTGTTGTTGTTGTTATCGTTGCTGGATGATGTATTTCAGAGTGCCAAGATGTGAAGATTCATAGTGGATTGCTCTCAATTATTGGAGATTTTCGTACGTTTTCTACAAAATTTTGTGAAAGATTTTCCAAGATTTCGTAGGATTTCTCAAAGATTTGGGAGATTTCTTCAGATTTATAGGGATTTCATTGGATTCCTAGGGATTTCCTCAAATTGGAGAGGGATTTGTAGGATTTCCAGGATTTTCAAAGGATTTTCGGATTTCATTTTGGATTTCTGACATAGGTGTACGAGATTTCCGCTCGTGATTCACCCCTCGGGGCTGCTACTCTGCAAAAAGTTGTTACAAAACTGTCAAAATCAAAATTCAATTCCCTGTAAACATTGGGTCGTGAGATACATTAGGCAAAAGTAGAGGGCGCGTCCTCAAAAATTTTCCTCTGGGCTTCGCCCCCATATTCCTGATAGCTATTCCACTTACCCTTATGGTATGCCTTTGTCTTTTTCTATCAACTTTTGCTTAAAACAGATAGTTGTGTGATCTGATATACCTTTCTCTTAGCACATTTAAGGACCCTATTTACACCAGGTCTTCTTACAAAATACATCAAACAAAATCATTTCTCTGGACTCGGAAAGTTGATGGCCCTTTCCCACCCCCTACTCAAAAAGCTGAATTTCCGCCACTGGTGCTAAACAATGTTAAGATTGCCTGCCAAACTTAAGAAACTAACAACGGAAATTTGGCATCAAAAGTGATCAGTTTTTTTGGAGACATGTGGTGCAAACTTTTTGGGAATTACCAGTTTTCGGACAAAGGACCCTCCATCCCAACGTGGCATGCTCGCCCTGCCAGAAAAGGAAAGGAAACATGCATGTGGACCACTCATTCTCAATTCAAGACTACATTTCCTATTTTCAAGACCACAAAGATTTGGAAAAGACCTCAAAACACTAAAATAGGCAATATGGCATTTCCCGAAAGCAAAACGGACGTGTCCCTGAAATTATTTCCGGAGGTCGCAGCCAGAACTCCATTTTTTGCCCGAATTCCCAACAGTTCTTGGCGACTGGTTATCCCCACTGAGATCAACGTTCTCGTGTTCAACTTTCGATGTTAAAAATTGCATTCTTTAAACAACACTTGAGAAGGTAGATACATTATCAGCCCTTTTTACGCCGCCCTAAATGGCGTTAATTTTCGTTAAGCGGCGTTGAAAGGGCCGGCGTTGAAAGGGCCAAAAAATTGAAATTTTTTTCGAAAAGCGGCGTTAATTTTTTAATGCTTATTTTCGCTAGCACCTACCAATTTTTCACACAGGACAAGTGATCTTAGGCCCGGAGCTAATTGGACATTGGTAGTGCAAACATGAATTGGGGCAGATGTAGAAGAAATCAAAAGCTTTTTAGATCAGAAGAAAAATTTTAAGTGTTTTCTATATCCTTGGCCAAAATTTCCTCAAGATATTAATGAAACAGAATACAAGAGTAAAGTGAAGGTTCTTCAAGATGTTCCATCAACCGCGTCAATGTCCTGAAACGGATTTCAAAGAAAGGGACAGTCGGATGAAGGAGAAGATGTAGAAAACAACGAAACAGTTGTTATTGATTAAAATCACGGTTTTTTTACGTAGACGACGTAGAAGTCCACAAAGATATCTATTATCAATATTTCCTTTGCTTTGCTCTTTGAGTGGCGTCAAAGGCGGCCCTAAATGGCGTTAGAGCAAATTTTGGGACTGGCGGAATTTGGGCCGGCGTGAAAAGGGCCGATAAGGTAGCAAACTGCAACTCATATAGAAATGATTCAAATCGCTAGAAAACGATTTCAATACAATCTTAGGCCTAGGCCAATCTATTAGAGAGTGTGTTGCAAAAGTTTTCTAAAGGCCGATTTACACGATCATATTCACGTAAAATTTGCTTCACATTTTTATGTGATGATAGAATGTGATCGCATCAGGCAAGGCTTCACAAGTTGCTTGAAATTATATATTAAAGAAATCAAAATTAATCCCCAATGATTTGCCATCACAGATTTTTCATTTGACCAGTCTTCAAATGAAAATTATGTGATGGCAAAATTACAAGGGATTAATTTTCGTTGCATCACATACTTCAAGCAACGTGTGAAGCCCGGTTACACAATCACATTCTATCATCACACAAAAAAATTTTTTTTGCAAAATTTTGCAAGACACTGCAAAATTTTCGCTCGCCTTTGGTCTCATACCCTTTATTTCAGAATCGCCTGGGCTCTTACTCTACAGCCAGTCTGCCCCTGTTCCAATTAAGCCAAAAAACCTTACTAAAGAGTTCACAATTCATTGTTACGCCTAGCCCATCGGCAGCAGGGGCTGCGGACTTCATCCCTGCTATGCATAATTTGCTGAACTTCGCAAATTGTGAACTGTCTGTTCTATAAAAAGGTTTCTTATTTGAACAATGACAGCAGCTATGGTGTATAGTTGCTTTACTCAAATCCTCACGTTTATCTATATACTAAGTTGGCTGAGCGAAGCAAAATATACATTTAACTGCTGAGGGTAATGAGTGTAATTGTTCAAAGAATGTGTCTTAATAATAATTCACGTTATATAATAATCTATTGCATCCAGCTTAAGAAACTGCTTATCTTGACATTTCTAAAGCTTTCGACAGGGTATGGCATGACGGACTGATTTATAAATTAAAACGTTGTGGCGTCTCTGGAGAGCTCCTTTCACTTATCCAAAGTTTTCTCAAGGATAGAAAACAGCGAACAGTTCTAAATGGACAGAATTCAGATTGGGGAGATATTTCAGCAGGAGTACCCCAGGGTTCTATTCTAGGACCCTTGTTCTTCCTCGTGTATATTAATGATCTAGCTGCAGACGTAAGGTGTAATGTTAAGCTTTTTGCTGATGATACGTCGTTATTCACTGTAGTAGAAGACTCAAACACAGCAGCTAGTGATATGAACCACGACCTAGAGTTGATAAGACAGTGGGCCTATGATTGGAAAATGTCTTTTAATCCTGATCCGCAAAAACAAGCAGTTGAATTGATATTTTCTACGAAAAGAATTGAAATGAATCATCCAGAAATTCGTTTTAATGACATACCAGTGATGAAAGTAGATGAACATAAACATTTAGGAATCATCCTGGACTCAAAGCTTTCCTTTTCGGCTCATATCAAAGCAGCTATTTCTAAGGCAAGAAAAGGTGTCGGTTTGCTAAAATATCTCTCTAAGTACCTACCAAGACATACTTTAAACAAACTATTCAAACTTTATGTGCGACCCCACCTGGAATACGGAGATGTTATCTTTCATATTCCAGCCAAAGTATGTGAATTTAGCGGGAACACTATTTTGCCAAGTTTAATGGAAAAATTGGAGTCTGTTCAGTATTCTGCTGCTCTAGCTGTTACTGGAACATGGAGGGGCACATCGCGTGAGAAGCTGTACGCAGAGCTTGGCTGGGAGTCATTGAGTTCCCGAAGGTGGAGTAGACGTCTTACGTTGTTTTACAAAATGATAAATAACCTGTTGCCTGAATATACAAGGGATCCAGTCCCTCAACTTCAGCAGTCGCATTACTCTCTTCGCAATCAGGATGTCATTGGGCAAATAAGGGCAAGAACAGAAAAATTCAAATCTAGTTTCTATCCCAATTGCCTGGCTGAATGGAATGAACTAGACCCAGAGATTAGACTCGCGCCGTCGGTTGCCATCTTTAAGAAAAGGCTGATCTCTATGATCCGTCCCCCTGCTAAATCTGTCTTTGGGATTCACGACCCAATAGGATTATCTTATCTGACTCAACTAAGAGTGGGTCTCAGCAAATTATGCTTTCATAAATTCAAGCACAATTTTAAAGATTCCATAAATCCAATGTGCCCTACTAATGATGGTATTGAGACTACGGAACACTTCCTGTTGCTCTGCCCCTCCTTCGAGGTTGAACGTCGAAATCTTCTCGCTAGAGTATTTCAACTGCTACGACCATATGGATACATCGATCTTTCAAACCAGGTTTTGGCGCAACTTTTGTTGTATGGTGATAGATATCTTCCAAATGACCTCAACAGGAATATACTAGAGTTGACTCTGCAATACATCCACGCAACTGGTCGATTTGACTAAGATCACCTTGGAACTAGTAAACCGTCACCTAACCACCAAGTCCATTTTCGTAAAGTTTCTTGTCGCAGAGTCTCGTCCCTTTTCTTTAGTGCGCCCGTTTCACATTCGATTTTTCGGCTAACATAGTGTGAATGATTTATCCATCTTGATTATGCAATTTTATCTGAAATATCAAGTCCAAATTTCTCCCACTACAATCACCTATATTGGCCTGACTTCTAATGTGAAACCGGCTTTAGTATTTGTTTGTAAAACAGTTTTCTTCTTATATTTAGCATTTTGTATTTAGTGGTATATTTAGATGTATTTTTTTTTCTCCTTTTTTAGATTTATGTTAAATGCCAGGGGGTAGTCATGACATATTGCTCCTCCTGGTAGCGTCTTTGTAGTGTCGTATAGTAGTTTCGTAGGTAGTGTTATAGGTAAAATGTTGTTGTAAATTTTTTGCATTGAGTAAAAAAAAAAAAAAAAAAAAAAACTGCTTATAAGAAACTCAACTCTCTCAGATCACCAAAAAACTAAGAAGCCCTAGTACCAGGAAAAACATGTTAAGAAGCTGTTTATATGATAAAGAGATCCTCAATGTACATATATTTTTAATATTTTTTACTTTATTTTCACTTGTTTCCTGAATGTCTAAACATTGAAGACTTTATACTTTGAAATGTTGACAAGAGCACAGACAGTAAATATAAAGACTGTTATGGAACTTTCAAGAAACTCGTGAGAAACTGTAAGTGCTCAAAATCTCATAATTTTAAGAGACTTTCAGTAATGGTCCAAATCCTTAGTTTCTTTCCCACAACCATCCTAAAAATAAATGTAATTGTAAAGGGGATAGCAACTAAGCATAGTTTCTCTTGTCCTTTAATCTTCAGATCTTTGGAGTATTTTCAGCTTTAGATACACAGCAAGCTCCTCAAATTCTGTGAACCTAAAGGATAAAAGAAAAAAGCAAGTTAATTAAACCATTTGCTAGAAAACTTGCAGTTAGAGTGCAGTAGAAACTCCCAATAGAACGTTCTAATAAACAATAAATAACATTATTTATCAAAATGTGAACAAAATATAAATGCAGTGCCTCTGACAAACTATAGGATGCATGTTCATACAACGTATAAAAAGTTGGGGATAGCTGTGTGAATAGTTGGTGTGAACACTTTGTATTTTTTTACAAAAACTGAAGGTCCAAGGATGAGGTGGTTCCTTGAATTTAAGGAAACTTTTGCTGCCAAAAGTTTGTGAACAAGTCTTTTATACTACTCTTGATGCAGGAAATGTAGAGTTGATCTAGTTTTGTCAGAGGGGCTCCTGAACTACATTCTAAGATCTCAAAACAATTAACAATTAATTCACACTCATAACAAAATAGTTCCTAGTATTGTACAGTGTCCAAATATTTTTGAGTGACTTGGGAAAATTAAAGCTGGAAACTATGAAAGGTTCTTAGTATCAACTTTTAAAATTCAGCTAAGCTAGTGTGGTTTCTCAAGTTTCCAATAACTGAGTGTACCATTTCTTATACAATTAACCGTTTTTTAGTAAAAAATGAGTGTACATTCTTCATTTGTTAACCAATTCAATTTTTATGGAATTTGTTTCTGACCATCAGTTTCTTATATTTTTGGCACATGTTGCGGCCTAGAGTTTCTTACTTGCTTCTTACAACTTTCACACCAGAAGTGTAGAGTTCATTTAGTTTTGTTAAAAGAACTGTCAAATTACTTAGCAAGATCCTAAAATAAGTGAAGAAACAAGATTCACGCTCAAAATAATGTTCAAACAGTTGCTATCATTGTACAGTGTCAATAACATTTTTTAATGTTTTGAATGAATTAAAACTGTTAACTACAAAAGTCTCTTAGCTTCTTAAATAAAGATAGCCTATTGTTGTTTCTTAACATTTGGAAAATTACGTCTACCATATTCTCCAGATTTCATTCTATTCATGTTGCGTGCAGAAGATTTTCCACGCACAGTTTCATGTACAACAAAAAAGAACAATAGAATCAATGCTTACAAAACAATAGTCTGGTGTGCATCTTCTGTGTGCACTTTTCAGGAGTAGGTAGGCCTATGTAATATCTAATGGTCAAACTTTTCTGACTGCATGTATTCCTACTTTTTAATGGGAAGGCATGCATGCTTGCATATTGTGTTTGGCTGTATCATGATGACTTGAAACAAAGCAAAACAAGCACAGAGCCCAGTTTGCATGCAGAGAACAAATAGGCTTTAGGCCTCTCATTCGCTAACAATGACATTAAATAAATACGTATTTGCCACAACTCACATCTTTCTGGTTTACAGCATTTGCGTTAGAGCAGGCCTACCAGTTGCAGGTTGCCATCAACTTTTAAATCCATATGAAAAATGTGTAGGTACCTTCCGCACTTGCTCTGGAGGATCTGATCACACAATGGATCACACATGTGCTTGCACATTTTGGGGCAGGAACGGCACGGCAACATAGAGGGTAGGCCTAAAGCCTGCCTAGGGGCCTAAAATTAATTTACTGTACGCAAGTCAATTGTGATTAGGTAGGCCCCAAGGATTGTCTTTGAATGTGATTGATGCGTTTTCCCTCTGCTGTCACTTCTTCTTTCTTGCTGTTTTGTTGACATCAATTGGTGCTGTTTCTGTTCGGAATCCTGTTAGCAGCCATGTTGAAACGGTTGGGCTGCTGCTGCTGATCCAGGTGAAGTAACTGCGCATGTCAAAAGGAACTGAGATGGAGCACTAATTTGATTGGTTGTTTGAACAAAAGATGAGCACTAACCAATCGTGGGCTACTATTAAGAGGAAGATTCCTCTACGAAAACCAATAGGATCTCTGAGACCTTTGAGACACTGTAATCCCCCGCTTTCCCCCAATAGCCAATGAAAAAGCTCGTTGGTGAAACCTCTTGAATACTGCACAAGAGGCTAATTCATGAATACTAGCAACCAGTAACTTTACAACTCCCATCATTCCTGCATATTTTGGTAAAAAAATTTTCCTCCTTTTTTAATGTTTCACCGGGATGCAAAGCGTAGCCCTCACTATCCCAGTTCTCAATCAGCTCATTTGCTACCTGCGATCGTGCAAGTGACCTTGCTTCTGAAAGCATGCATTTTGCAAAGGTAGCCTTAGGCAAGCTACTAACAGCAATATTGACTGTTCATTTCAAAACTGTACAGGCAACCATTGACCATGGAGTTAAGATGATAAATGGAAGCCCCAGAAGTTACTGGAGAAGACAGCTATACCAATAAAGGTAGGGCTTTTACTTTACCTAATTTAAAATTCCTCAGTATGTCACGAACGTTTCCTCAGATTTTAGAAAATTCCCTGGATTTGTCAATCCTGAAGTGTTTGTCATAGAATAGTTTGCTTTGACCACTTTTTGATAATCCCATGAAATAAACCAAAAATTGTACAGCTACTGTGCTTGTCATGGTGGGAATCATCAATAAGGGCATGATAGTGCTCTCCCATTTCAAAGATATCCAAAACTACTATTGATGTGTCTTTGGGTCTTGCTGGTGCAAATAGAACAGGGTGCAGCTGGTAGTGTTGCTCATCCTCAGGACAAATCATAATCAGTTCAGAATCAAGAAAATTGGCAAGTGCATTGGCAGCTATAATCCTTTTTTCACATCGAAAACGCTTCTCTCTTTGTGCTTCCCGTTGGTCAATATTTTGTCTCCTGACTCAAATAGCTGCTTTGGTTCTTGGTGGTGCACCAGTTTTGAAGTTGTTCCATTGCTTAGACATCACCCTATCATCTTAAAGGTTAAGTGATACAGGAAAATGGTGAAAATGAAGAAAAGAGGTGCTTATGATTTCAGTTGTCAAAATGCATAGTTTCTTAAGCTTGATAAGGTATATTTTTTCCAGTACTGGAGTTTCTTAATCAAATTATGATCTGAGAGTTGAACTCTAGTAGGAAAGTTGAAGGTTGTGCACAATACAATGTAAATGATTAATAAATCATTCATTCAACTGTTCACCTGCTGTGTACCTTGAAGTATTTATCCAAAGCCCATAAACAATGGAAGAATCTATATTCCACAATTCATACCACAATTATGTCACAGTTCCCTAATTCCACAGTTCCAAATTCCGTAAATTACAGACATTGCTTCTTCAACATGTTTCTTTTTTTCAGGCATCTTCAACAAACATCCTACAAATATGGTTGATTCACAACAGATTCTACAATCCTGGTCAAAATAAATTGGGACACTGGCAAATTTTTGTGCTTTTGTCATGTTTCCTAAAACATTGAGGTGAAAACGTACGTTTAGAACCTTCTCATCCCCCTTCCCCCCTAATTCAATGTTGGGATGGTCGAATGGTGTTTGATGCAACCAACATTGAAACAGGGTGAGCGGGGGGCACTGAATCAAAGACTGAAGTAGTGCAATTTTGTGACTTGTCCCAAGAACTTTGACCAAGATCGTAGGTTCTTCTTGGGCAGCTCGAATATCTTCTTAATTAAATGCCTGTTATTCTAAATTCCAGCCTGCAAGGTTCTTAAAAAGGTTCTTCTATACAATACACACCTGGCAAACATTAATGCAATATTCCGCACAAGAATTCTGGGGAATTCTTTTCACTTCATGGGAACAGTTTAGAATTCTTTTTCAAAAATCATGCACTCTTTTGTATCAATTAAGAATTCTTATCAGAATGTAAGAATTCCTCAAAATTTTGAGGAATTCTGAACAAATGAAACAACTCCTACCGGGTGTCTCAAAAAAAGTACCCCTTTTGACTGGAAATAGGAACGAAACAATAAGATATCATTACTCTCCGAGTGGACAGCTAAATTTATCAATCTTCAAGTTAGATCCACATACCTTGCAATTAAAAATTGGCCACCAAACACTGGAGATACAAGCTTGCAAAGTCAAAATTTACAGTGCACCCGAAACCAGAGGTTTTGTAAAAGGGCCTAGCCATGATTTGCTATCACAGGCATGTTGCACAGGAAGTTCGACTTTGAGCTTTAGCTTTCTCCATTGAAAAGAATTATACCTTGAAATACTTCAATTGTTCTACAAATAGTTATTCCTTTGAGGAATCAATCCGTGCATTGCATTCCATTCCAAGTGTCAAAGAAGGAGAAAAGGAACACATGCATGCTCATTTGGGAGATGTTGAACAACCTCATCATTCTTACCACATTTTTGTTATACTTGCTTAATCAGGGCGATTTCCATGAGTCTTTTTTGTTCTTTTCAAAAGCGAAAAACTGAAAGTTAAAGTTTACAGGTGCTTTGGAAAAGATCCATAATGGAAAAGAGATGGTATAGAAGGTATACCAGAAGGTATAATACCGACCAGAGGAAAGTGGGGTGGACATGTTCACCCCAGTCCACCCCATGGTGCCGCCCTTGGCCAGGGCAATTTTAGGTGGCCAGAGCAATTTTCTAAAACTGGGTTACAATTTTGAAAAGTGGTTTTTTGTGTTTTGGGGGAAATCCTGTCTGGAGGAATCATCTTCTCGTTTTCAATTTCAATTGTAAAACCATGATGTTTTCCAGGCACAGAGTATTTTGTAAGGATTTTATTAGGCAACTTGATGTCATGTAAATAAACTCATAGGCAGGAACACCACAACACACCAAGGATCAATGGTGAATATATTTTAAATTTAATATTGCCACATCACCAATATTTCTTTCTTTGAATCCATGAAGGGCTAGTCCAAGGATGTTATACTATGCATCCACTCAGACTTCTTATGGCAACTTTTATGTTTCATTCAACTGTTTGGACATTATTCAAGCACCTTTAAAGTAAAACAGTGCAGTAAACATTTGCCAATAAATAAAGGGAAAATAATCTATGAACTTCCATAGCCAAAACAGATACTGTAGTTTCTTGAAAAATTTCTCATAAAACTTGAGCGTTGATCTCTATTGAACTGTCCATTTGTTGGGTTAATTCGAGTTTGGTTTTGGTTCTGAATTTGGTTTTGAAAACTCATTGCCATGAAACGCTCGAACATGTTTTCTAGCCCCTCAAACTGTTGTTCTACCTTGGTTTCAGCTTCGTTTGCAGCCACTGGAACTTCGTATCCTGCTTGATTTGGTTTAACCCAAGGCGCAGATCCATGAGCTAATTGGTCATGAATTTCTTCTCTCCTGGCTATGGTCAAAGCATCTTCAAATTTACTTGGATCACCTATCAGAACTAAACGTTGCAAAGAAGGGCGTAAACCGTTTATAAAATGTTCACGCATGAAAGTATCTTGATGGTTTCAGGCATGTCGGGGTAAGCTTTTCTAAATAATTGTTGAATTTCCCGACCAAAATTGTTTGCTGATTCGTTTTCTCTTTGTTTTCTGGTATACAAATCAGAATAAAAAAGACGCAGGGCCTCTTTTTGGCATGTAATGGTTAGTGAAAGACTCTCTCATCAACTCTAAGTCGTTTTGAGTCTCGATAGGGAGCTCATCCCAAAATCTGCGGCCCCATCTCTCCAAAATGCTGGTAAAATGTCTATTTGGTGTTTATTTGACCAGCCGTTAGATCTTGCAGCTCTATCAAAGCTTTTAAACCACTTTTCTGGGAACAGAAGATGATGCAAAAAGATCTGGGGTATTTTCTCTGAGGTCGGAGCTGCAGTTGGGGCAGCTCCGAATGATGTTTTTAAGGGCTTCAAAGAACTTGAGGGGAAAAGTGACTACCTTGAGAACCAAAGTAGAAGAACCAATATCAAGGTTTTTGGGATTCTGGAGGAGCATGGTGAAACATGGGATGACTGCACCTCAAACTTTGCTGCTCATAACACTTGCCCCATTGTAGGTCTGTGCACAGCAATTGCCTAGGTTGATCTTATTTGCTGCGAGGATTTCTACTATCAGCTTTCCTATGCTATCTCAAGTTGCCCTTCCCTCAAACTGAACCTATGCAAAGAAAGTTTCTTCTATCTTCAGAATTTCGGAGTCCAGGTTTAGGTAACGTAGACAGACATACCAATAAGATTTCTTTGCTTGAATGCCTGTCCGTAACCACATCGGCTATGATTGCATAATACCTATGGTCAATGAGCTCTGCAATGTTCCCTCTTACAAACTGTGCAGTGCATGATATGATATCATTCTGGACTTTCCAGGTTATAATCTTGGCATTCTTGCTCCCCTCTTCAAGATGTTTCTTCAATATCTTGTCATTTTTTGCCAGTACTTGTAGTTTAGCCAAAAAATTCCCGTTGCAACTGACGCTAGCAACTTCTGCTTCTTCTGATAGTTCCCCATGATCAAGATGACCCCTCAGCTTCAGTCATATGTACATTCCTGTCATAATTTGAAATCGCTGATTTATCATGGTTCAGGAACTGAAGGACGCTGATGTGTCGCCCGGGTTTAAAAAAGGTGTAACCACTACAAAGGTGAATTATAGGCCTATTAGTGTCTTGCCATCGGTTTCCAAAATTTTTGAGAGAATACTCAAAGGACAAATGGAAGGTTTTCTTAAACCTATTCTATCAAGTCTACTTTCTGGCTTCAGAGAGGGATATAGCACACAACATTCGCTAGTAAGAGTTATAGAAGCATGGAGAGGGAGCCTAGATTCGTCTGGTATAGTTGGTACGATACTTATGGACCTATCAAAAGCATATGACTGTATACCTCATGACCTCCTTATTGCTAAATTGGAGGCCTATGGGTTTAATGGAAAAAGCTTGCGACTGATGTACAGCTACCTAACGGATCGGAAACAGAGGGTAAAAATTGGGTCGTATAAAAGTTCTCAGAGCAATGTCAAAATTGGCGTCCCTCAAGGCTCTGTTCTTGGGCCATTGCTATTCAACATCTTCCTAAATGATTTATTCTATATGGAATTAAATTCAGAGATATGTAATTTTGCCGACGATAACACTGTGTATTCATGTGGCACTCGTATTAGCGAAATTATGACAAATTTAGAAAACGACCTAAGTACACTCCTAAATTGGTTTTATGCTAATGGTATGGTAGCAAACCCTGATAAGTTCCAATTGATGTTCTTGGGACTAAATGAAAGGCACAAGTTACGCTTGAATATAGAGGGTGTAAAAATATCGTCCACAGAACATGTTAAACTTCTTGGAATTGAAATTGACAACAAACTTCGATTCAATAAGCATGTAGAAACACTATGCGACAAAACAAACAGAAAAGTCAGTGCTTTTAGGAGGTTAAAATTCTATCTCTCAAGAGAACAGGCAATGAAACTGTGCAACACAGTAATCATCTCAAGCTTTAACTATTGCCCATTAGTGTGGATGTTTTGTGGTAAAGATGCCAACCATAAAATAAACCGTACCCACAAGCGTGCTTTAAGAATACTCCACAATGATTACGACTCTTCCTTTAATATACTTTTGGAGAAAAGTGACACTGTTACAATCCATATTAAAAATCTCCAAAAACTGATGCTAGAAATCTTTAAGTCAATGAACCATCTAAATCCATCATATATCTGGCACCTTCATGAAAGGAAGGAGATTCAGTATGATCTCAGAACTAAGCATCTGTGCAAATTGCCGATTACGAGGATGATAAAATTTGGCATGGAGTCACTCTCATTCAGAGGAAGTTTATTGTGGAACAATCTTAACGATGAAATAAAGGAGCTACCAACAGTTGCAAGCTTTAAAAGAAAGATCAAAACCTGGACGGGTGAAGCATGTAATTGCAAAATTTGTAAATAGCCTGCCCATTACGTTGTGTAGCTTGTATATATTTCTTAGACATACTTGTAAACTATATTGTAAATAGTTGGTATTAATTAGTTTTTTCCTAACTACGTTACACCAACTGTAAAGAATGTGTATGATTTGATTTGATTTGATTTGATTTGATTTGATTTGATTTGATTTGATTCACCCTCTCTGTTGGGTTTTCATAATTCTCGATGACAAGTTGCATCATTTCCATAGCTGCTTGATGGTATAGGGTCTGCTCATGCTGCATTATCTTTTCTGACTTCACAATGTCTTGAAAAGCCTTGGATACAAACTTCCCTCTCATATTCTTCCCCCTTCTGGTATGAAAGGACGCATGCCTTTCAAAGCCCACATTGCATGTCTCAGCTGTATACATTAGAAGGCTACCACTCCTGATTTCAGAAAAGGCTCCCTGTAACAGAGCAACATGGGTTGACAAAGTTATCTGCATGAATAGCCCTTTCATGTCCATAGCGAATGTTTGGAAAGTTATTATATGCCCCCACCAACCTTAAGTTGTTGTGACCCATGTGATCCGTGCGGTTTTCACTCAATCCATCTGATTTTCCTTTAATGGACATACATGCCAATTACTCATTGTGCTGTTCCCTGAACTGGCCTTGGTCATTCTTTCGCTTTATCATCTGTGACTCATCTACTTCCACTATTTCACCAACACCGCCGATTAGTTTGTCTCGCATTGGTATCTGGATCAACTTCAATGAGCATTCCTCTGGCAGAAGGTTGAACCAGTTAATGACAGTTTTCTCTGCCAGTCCAATAACAATAGCTGTCATAGACATTGACAGAAAACGAGTCAAGAAACACTGCTACTGCTCCCTGTTTGAAAGGCTACTGCTCCCTGATTATATAAACAACGGTATTTTGCAATATCTGATTAAATAACTAACATGTTCAATTATTTTTAGAAATTTTCTGGCTAAAATCGGTCACTCCGTTCAGACTCTGTAGGCAATTTTCTGAAGTGAATCCCTTTGAGAAACCTTGAAAAACGTGCTAAAATTACAAGCAAAGTTCCAAATGTGTTTACCTCACAGCAGTGATTTTCAGCACGCTTTAGCGTGTGCTTTTGTTTTGGTGGGTTGGAAAGTCTTCCCTTCCCCTAGTGTGAATAACTTATTCAGGGGGATTCCATTCTCCTATGAGGACAAAATACATGAGCAATCTCCTATTTCGATGGGAAGGAATGACCGATTCATACCGGGTACATTAATGAACCTAATTTGACATATTGGGGATAAAACAAGATGGTTTTGAACATCATTGCTTTGATATTCAGGGATCAGGATTTTTCAAACGACAGGCATTTCTATTGACTCACCCGGTACAGTCCAGCAGTATATCACAGATATAAGCTGCCATTATGTCACATTTGACTGAGGGAAGAAACTCTCTGTTAATTTTGCTAGATCTGCATTTTGCAAAAGGATGTCACCATCTGTACCCATCTTGCCCATCCCTTGGCTGTAACTGCATCTGGCATCTACAGTTTCTGGCTCACACCTTATCAAACATAAGCTGCTATAATGTTGGGTTTGACTGAGCGAACTCCCTGCCATCTCTGATACTTTTGCTAGATCTGCATCTTGCAAAAGGACATCGTCAGCTGTATCTATCTTGCCCACCCCTTGCCTGTAACTGCATCAGGTGTCTACAAGTTCTGGCTGCACAACTTATCAAACATAAACTGCTGTAGTGTCAGGTTTGACTGAGCAAAGAACCGACGTTACTAAAACACGGAACAAGCGGAACAAGCCAGTAACAAGCGGAACAAGTAAGGAACAAGTCAGTAACAAGCGGAACAAGCCAGGAACAGGCCAGTAACAAGCGGAACAAGAAAGTAACGCATCAAACAAAGCGTGGAATTCGCATTGGTACATGGCTGAACCCCACCAGATTGCCATTAAAATTGCCGCAACAATAAGAAGAAAAGGGCCGTCCATTCCAATGGAAATTTCGAAATACATCGCGGTGTAAAATGAACAAGTGGCGGCAAATGGTAATAATACAATAAGAAAAAGACAGCAGGAAAGCAGGAATCACGCAGTGGCGGCGCCAGCTCTGAAAAATCGGAAAAAGTGAGGGGGAGGGATATTTACTTCCTGTTCCACAGCAAAATTTTCAAAATAATGTTTTTTGAAGTTTTTCCAATGTTTAGGCATTACTCAGGTACCTTCCAAGTGATATGATACAGGAATGGTGTTAGAATCCCGGAAGGGGTACTTAGTATATTTGTCCGCTGGGGATGTGCCGTTTTTCAGGGTATCGTTTTCGCCTATTTTTTCCAGAACAGGGTATCAAAAGAAGGCAAATTTTCTGGAGCAGGTTGTCAAAATATGTCGACAGAGGAAATTTTGTCATTATTTAGTCCAATTTTGGTGTTTTTGAGTATACTTTTCACCGATTTTTCTAGAACAGGGTATCATTTCAAGGCAAAAGTTCTGGAGCAGGGTGAAACTTTTTCTCGTGGGCACATCCCCGTACAAATTTAGGTCAAGCACCCCCCAGGGTTAGAATAAAGTAAACTATGTTAAGGATTTCGTTTGCCAAAATAATCTTAAGTTATATTTTCCCTGTACTGGAGTTTCTTAATTTTTTGGTGATCTTAGAGGTGAGTTTCTTACAAGCAGTTTCTTATGCAAAATACGCGCATGCGACCTCGAGGGTTAGTTACCTTTGAATACTTTAATTCTGGTTATCTGTTATGAATACCTAAAGGCTGAAATACACGATCCATTAAACTGACAGTTTTAACTGATGATCACAAAACTGATCGTGTAAACGGCAAAAAACTGACGTTTTTATCACCATCAGTTTAAACTGATCAGTCTTTTTAAAAGTTGGACGTGTTCAACTTTTCAGTTTAAACTGCAAGTCAATCATGATTAACATCAATAGCGCCGCTAAGCCGTGCAAATAGATGCATTGTCCTCGGATTAACTATTGCGTAATGGAAGTTGCACAAAGAAACACAAGAGGAAAAATGGCTGCTAAAGCAAAGCGCATCGAGGAGACTGAGTTTTTTATTAGTGTTTTTGAAGCAGAGTGAAGTTTGTGGGATGTGAAGTCAAAAAATTACAAAGACCGTGATGCCAAACAAAGAAGTATAAAGAATATAGCAGAACAATGTGACATGTCTGGTAAGGAAGTGTTTTTACTGGGGTCTCAATCGTGCTTGGCCCACTCAATATTTTGACTTTCAAGGGGGGATGGTTTAATTTTTCAAATTCAGCATTATTCAGTTCAGGAAGTATTTGCCGGTGAACTTATGACAGGAAAGTAACCCATCCATTTATTGTTTGGTATTTTGATGGTGCTCGTTATACCATGCTTATTGGTATTTTTCACTTTGCAACGTGGGATGGCCCCCCAGTATTCTGAAATAGGAGAACCCCAGGAGCAGGCTTACCAGCTTTGTATGCTGTTTTTTCACTCTTATTCATGTAAATTTTTGCGTTTGGTGGCCTAGCTGAGAGTGAATTTCTACATTTTATTTCATAGAAAACGATGTAAAATCGAAGATTAATACTCTGAGAACGTATTATTCTAAAGAGTTGACCAAGAGTACCAAAGCAAGTAAAAGTGGCGCTGGAAGAGACGAAGTATACCAGTCAAAATGGCCTCATTTCGCATCATTGGCCTTTCTTCGAGATACCATACGACCAAGAAACACTACATCTTCACTTGTAAGAAAACTTCTTTACAACCTTGGCTATTAAACTGATAAACCATGCTTTACATAAGTTGTTAACTAGCGAATTTTTCTTGCCATGAAACTCTACCGACTGTGTTGAAGTAACGGTAGAAGCGTTCTCTTGTCTCCTTTGCATCCAAAGTGTAATTGTTGCTCCCTTGAACATCAACTGAGTGCATTCCACCATTTCCTTCCGATCTCCAGTCCCCTTCATTAATTGTGCCATCCTCAAGGCATTCCGTGTCTAAACTTCCGGGTGGTGTGTACCTGTTTGGGGATTTTTCTCTCAGAAAATTATGGAGCACGCAGCTTGCTAGTGTGACTTTTTCAACGTTTTCGGGTGAAAGCAACATCGGCATTAAAAATACACGAAAACGATTCGCTAAAATGCCGAATGCATTTTCAACGATGTGCCTTGCTCTGCTCAACCTATAATTATAAATCCTTTTATCAAATGACAGACCTCGAAACGGGTAAGGCTTCATGATATTCACTTTTAGAGGAAAAGCATCATCTGCAACTACCACGTAGGGTAGCTCTGTATTTCCATCATCCATTATTTGTGCTTTTGGGACGCAAACGAGATTCTCTTCCAGAGAGGGTGGAATTTCTGAAAACACCTCCATCACTAATTCTTCCATTGCATCCAACATCGACATAAATGAATTTATAGTTGGCATCAACTAGTGCTAGTAAGACAATACTAAATGTGTTTTTATAATTGAAATAGTAAGATCCGGAATTTTTTGGTTGCTTTATCAGTATATGTTTTCCATCCATTGCCCCGATGCAATTTGGGAAATTCCACAATTCTTCGTATTGTCTTGCTATTGATTTCCATTCATCTTCTGTTGATGGTGTCTAAACTAGCTGTTAACGATGTTAAGGAAGTGCTGCTCACAGCCTAGTGTGTAACGCGATTCTGCAATATTTACTGTATAAGAATAATAATCGAGAGGAGTTTTCGAAACGTGTATGTCTTGCCATGCGAAATTGCAGTTGTTAAGGTAGATATAATTCCAAACATAGTATAACTGTTTACAAATTTCAGGACTGGTTGGTATGACTGCAACACGCATGACTACATGTGTAGTGTGGTGGCTTTCTTCTGCTCTGGGTGGTACTCTAGATAACACAATTTTCTTCCTTGTCCACAGCTCATTGTATTCTTTGAAGTAAAAATGATCTTCTATAATAACATATTTGGTTATTTCTCTGTAATGCTTACAGTTACTGATTATTTTGTTTCAATCTGCATTAATCAATGTCAGCATAAAAGATTAACTTCGCACATCATGGCAGCAAACAAAGGGTTCAATATTCAGTTCGGTCTAAATACCCAATTATGTCTTCAAAGATAAACAGTCTTGAGAGTTTATGCTGCACAACAGTTGGTCACCACAGTTCTTCAGAAGTTCAACCAATAACACTTTGTGTCAAAGTTGAAATGTCACAAGGTGTTGGGAATGGTGACAGTAGCAATAATGATCCTCTGCTTCTTTTGTCTTTGCAAGAACGACATAAATAATTGCAATCGAATGCTGTGCTGGTCTCTAAGAATTCTTACAGGAATGTCACAAGTGAATATAGAAATAGCAGTCCAATGCTGGGTCCTGTGTTGATCTTTATAGGAATCTCACAAGTTAATAAATTGCCTTACTCCTGCAAGAATATATAATGAAATGAAATAAGCTTGTATATGTGCAAAAGTTATGAAAAATATTTAACTATCGCTTGTGAAAAGAAATTATGCTAAAAACAGTATCTGGAATAGTTTTGCACACCCTTCACATTCCAGGAATTTCTATCAATAATGAAGGCAATATCATCAGGATTCTATCAGATGTGATTGTGGTTAAAAACCCTTTTAATCATCTCCAGTGCAATTTTCTGGTTGATGGTTTTTCCTTGTTAGGGAAATCATCATCTCTTTCATCATGGCATTTCTGAAGATTTGAGCAGTTTGAAGTTTGATGGGATTTAAGAATTTAATGAAACCTACAGCTGGCACTGTTTGGAAAACTTGAAAAAGGCCTATCCATGCATGTTTTACTTGGCAAACCAAAAAAATTCCTTGCAGTTAAAAAGCTATTCTCCTTCATAATTTTGAACAAATTTTTCTTTATCCACCGCTACCAGTGGGAAGCAGTGAAACCAGCTGTTTATCAGTAGGAGTATAGTATTCCAGCAATATCTTTTAATTAGTCGCAGGCCTGCCTGAAAGCTTGAAACACTAACAGAGTTATCATTGGGCCTACTTCCACAGGTCATTCGAATTCGGCAAAGGCTTTATGTATGGTTCTCTAAAGGTCCTGAAATCTATTTAAATGTATGTACACATAGGATGCCCATAACAGTGTATACATATAGGGAGCCCATAGTAACGCATAGGAGGAAATACAAGCGTATCAGCATATCATAGGATAAATGCGTGCACAACCGTACATAGTAGTGAACAGGAGACTATACCAGTGCATTGGTGAAGATAGTAGTGCATAGCAGTAAATACAAGCACATCCTAGGCTATATTAGTGAACAACCGTGCATAGTAGTGAACAGCCGACTATGATATTGCATGGATGTAGATAGTAGTGAACAGGAGACTATACCAGTGCATTAGTGTAGATGGTAGTGCATAGCAGTAAATACAACTACATCCTAGGCTATATATGTGAACAACCGTGCATAGTAGTGAACAGCCGACTATGATATTGCATGGGTGTAGATAGTAGTGAACAGGAGACTATACCAGTGCATTAGTGTAGATGGTAGTGCATAGCAGTAAATACAAGCACATCCTAGGCTATATATGTGAACAACCGTGCATAGTAGTGAACAGCCGACTATGATATTGCATGGGTGTAGATAGTAGTGAACAGGATACTATACCAGTGCATTAGTGTAGATGGTAGTGCATAGCAGTAAATACAAGCACATCCTAGGCTATATATGTGAACAACCGTGCATAGTAGTGAACAGCCGACTATGATATTGCATGGATGTAGATAGTAGTGAACAGGAGACTATACCAGTGCATTAATGTAGATGGTAGTGCATAGCAGTAAATACAAGCACATCATAGGCTATATATGTGAACAACCGTGCATAGTAGTGAACAGCCGACTATGATATTGCATGGGTGTAGATAGTAGTGAACAGGATACTATACCAGTGCATTAGTGTAGATGGTAGTGCATAGCAGTAAATACAAGCACATCCTAGGCTATATATGTGAACAACCGTGCATAGTAGTGAACAGCCGACTATGATATTGCATGGGTGTAGATAGTAGTGAACAGGAGACTATACCAGTGCATTAGTGTAGATGGTAGTGCATAGCAGTAAATACAAGCACATCCTAGGCTATATATGTGAACAACCGTGCATAGTAGTGAACAGCCGACTATGATATTGCATGGGTGTAGATAGTAGTGAACAGGAGACTATACCAGTGCATTAGTGTAGATGGTAGTGCATAGCAGTAAATACAAGCACATCCTAGGCTATATATGTGAACAACCGTGCATAGTAGTGAACAGCCGACTATGATATTGCATGGGTGTAGATAGTAGTGAACAGGAGACTATACCAGTGCATTAATGTAGATGGTAGTGCATAGCAGTAAATACAAGCACATCCTAGGCTATATTATGTGAACAACCGTGCATAGTAGTGAACAGCCGACTATGATATTGCATGGGTGTAGATAGTTGTGAACAGGAGACTATACCAGTGCATTAATGTAGATGGTAGTGCATAGCAGTAAATACAATCACATCCTAGGCTATATATGTGAACAACCGTGCATAGTAGTGAACAGCCGACTATGATATTGCATGGGTGTAGATAGTAGTGCATAGGGGTAAATACTGGCATATCCTAGGCTATATGAGTGCAAAACCATGCATAATAGTGAACAGGAGACTATACTAGTGCACTGGAGTAGATAGTAGTGCATAGCAGTAAATACTAGCATATCCTAGGCTAATGAGTGAACAACCGTGCATAGTAGTGAATAGGAGACTATGATATTGCATGCGTGTAGATAGTTGTGAACAGGAGACTATACCAGTGCATTGGTGTAGATAGTAGTGCATAGCAGTAAATAGAAGCACATCCTTGGCTATAATAGTGAACAACCGTGCATAGTAGTGAACAGCCGACTATGATATTGCATGAGTGTAGATAGTAGTGCATAGGGCTAAATACTGGCATATCCTAGGCTATATGAGTGCACAACCATGCATAGTAGTGAATAGGAGACTATAGTAGTGCATTGGTATAGATAGTAGTGCATAGCAGTAAATACTAGCATATCCTAGGCTAATGAATGAACAACCGTGCATAGTAGTGAATAGGAGACTATAGTAGTGCATTGGTATAGATAGTAGTGCATAAAAGTAAATACTAGCATATCCTAGGCTATATTATTGAACAACCGTGCATAGTAGTGAACAGGAGACCATGTTAGTGCATCGGTGTAGACAGTAGTGAACAGGAGACTATACCAGTGCATTAGTGTAGATGGTAGTGCATAGCAGTAAATACTAGCATATCCTAGGCTATATGAGTGAACAACCGTGTATAGTAGTGAACAGCAGACTATGATATTGCATGCGTGTAGATAGTTGTGAACAGGAGACTGTACCAGTGCATTGGTGTAGATAGTAGTGCATAGCAGTAAATACAAGCATATCGAAGGCTATATAAGTGAAGAACAATGCATAGTAGTGAACAGGAGACTATACTAGTGCATTGGTGTAGATATAGTAGTGCATAAAAGTCAATACTAGCATATCCTAGGCTATTTTATTGAACAACCGTGCATAGTAGCGAACAGGCTACTATACCAGTGCATTGGTGTAGATAGTAGTGCATAGCATTAAATACTAGCATATCCCAGGGTATATTATTGAACAACCGTGTATAGTAGTGAACAGGAGACCATATTAGTGCATGGGTGTAGATAGTAGTGCATAGCAGTAAATACTAGCATGTCCCAGGCTACGTTATTGAACAACCGTGCATTATACGTAGTAAACAGGAGACTATACCAGTGCATGGGTGTAGATAGTAGTGCATAGCATTAAATACTAGCATATCCCAGGGTATATTATTGAACAACCGTGTATAGTAGTGAACAGGAGACCATATTAGTGCATGGGTGTAGATAGTAGTGCATAGCAGTAAATACTAGCATGTCCCAGGCTACAGTATTGAACAACCGTGCATTATACGTAGTGAACAGGAGACTATACCAGTGCATGGGTGTAGATAGTAGTGCATAGCATTAAATACTAGCATATCCCAGGGTATATTATTGAACAACCGTGTATAGTAGTGAACAGGAGACCATATTAGTGCATGGGTGTAGATAGTAGTGCATAGCAGTAAATACTAGCATATCCTAGGCTATATTATTGAACAACCGTGCATTGTACGTAGTGAACAGGAGACTATACCAGTGCATGGTTGTAGATAGTAGTGCATAGCAGTAAATACTAGCATATCCTAGGCTATATTATTGAACAACCGTGCATTGTACGTAGTGAACAGGAGACTATACCAGTGCATGGGTGTAGATAGTAGTGCATATATAGGAACATATATAGGAACATATATAGGCCCACAAGGTGTGCCAGAACTTCTCTGAATTTAAACGTTCCCAGGACCAAATTAAAATCAAATCAAATTCCATACTGGTCCGGACACATTGCCTCGTCAATTGGTTGAACCCATTCAAGGGCTTACGGTTCACATTGTACCCATATCCACTACTGTCGTTCGACTGTGATCAATACTAATCAAATGAATTTGAAAAATAGATGGAATCACCAGTTAAGATGGTTTATTACATCCATTTCGAGTCACATGATGAACCTCTCGATGAAACATCTTTTGATTTCTGCAACATATTTCGTGCCATGCCCAAACCTGTGCTATGATTTCAGAAGTATAGTGATGCTAATGCTAAAAGGTTGCTCAATAAAATCCCATATCGTTTGCAGCGAATCCAGAAAAGATTATCCTGCAGGTATCGTTGCCGTCATAATTATATCTATAGAGCAGCAGTGTCCCAAAACTGGTAGTCTTCAAGCAATAATCCCGAAGTGGTCCCTAGGTTCTAACAGTTTCGTTGATATTTCTCCTGGTTTGTCCAAAACTGGTATTTTTACGTAAATTTGAAGGATATTGGTAGAACTACGTTGGTAAAAAATGGAATTCCTGGTCTTTTTTTATAAATTTGGCGGACGAAGGCAGAATCAGCTTGCAGGTATGCTTTAGAATTTTGATTAAAGAGGAGGCGAGAACACTTGATCTATGTGACAAATTAATGGAAAAGGAAGACTAATCTTAAAATTTGATATGTTACCAAAAACTGGTTGTTTTGGGGAGGAAAGTCGTACTGTGTCAAAATAGAACACGGTTATTATTTCCAATACCTAAACATGGCGTCAAATATTTTACACTACTTGCTCGCCACTGTTAATTACATATGGAGGTAACGTGTTGGAGAGTAAACTTGGTTTGTGTCATACAAGGCAACGTTCGGGCTGGCGTTGCAGTCCTGGTTCTCAAAGTAGCTATGGTAGCTACACTGGGTATAGGAGCATGAAAAGAATTCAAATATAAACAGAAAAATAAAAATTTGTACCATCCGCCGAAAGTTCCCTTTCATGAAATAATGAGAATTAACTTGCAAAACTTTGCAAATTCAAGACATCTTGAAGGAAATGCTTCTAAAGTCATGTGAACACTTCACAAAGGTATTCCTTATCAAATGAAAGGAAGCCTTCTGGCGACTCCAGGAAAGCTGTTTATTCTATTGCAGCAAAGAGTCTGGATCAAGCGATTTGTATACACTTATCATACGATAGATTGGCATCTAGTATTCCATAATTATGACTTTGTGCACTTTCCCCGCACAACTAAAGCTTGTAATATGTTATGACATTCAGTGATAGACTCAACAACAATGAAATCTTTTTAAAATCCTATATAGTATAAGTAAATACTGAAGACAAATTTCAAGAATGTAAAAAAGCCACGAAGAAACTATAAACAGATAGATAGGTATGGTTGTAGATGAATTTTACTGTGTGTGGAGCTTGTTTGCTATCCCATATGATTGCATACATTATACATATTAGATAAAGGACAATATAACATTTTTGCTATTTGCAAAAATGCTATTTTCAGCCTGTTCTATTCAAACTTAGTGGTGCACTTTGTGGCAAATACAATATTTAATGATGGACATGCTTCATATTCATCATTCCAACTTTACCTGACTGATATCATCCACTTCAATCTGAAATGACGATGGATCTCTCAAGAAAGCTCCCTCAAGAAACCTTCAAAATTTTGACAATTACTATGCACGGTTGTTCAATAATATAGCCTAGGATATGCCAGTAATTACTACTATGTACTACTATCTACACCCATGCACTGAGTCTCCTGTTCACTACTATGCACGGTTGTGCACTGATATAGCCTAGGATGTGCCAGTAATTACTGCTATGCACTACCATACACACTAATGCATTAGTATAGTCTCCTATTTACTAATATGCACGGTTGTTCACTCATATAGCCTGGGATAAGCAAGTATTTACTGCTATGCACTACCATCTACACTAATGCACTGGTATAGTATCCTGTTCACTACTATCTACACCCATGCAATATCATAGTCGGCTGTTCACTACTATGCACGGTTGTTCAATAATATAGCCTAGGATATGCTAGTATTTAATGCTATGCAATATCATCTACACCGATGCACTATTATAGTCGCCTATTCACTACTATGCACGGTTGTTCACTTAAATAGCCTATGATATACTAGTATTTACTGCTATGCACTACCATCAACACCCATGCACTCCTATAGCCTACGATATGCTAGTACTTAGCGCTTTGTACTACTATCTACACCCATGCACTGGTATAGACTCCTGTTCACTACTATGCACGATTGTTCACTTATATAGCCTATGATATACTAGTATTTACTGCTATGCACTACCATCAACACCCATGCACTCCTATAGCCTACGATATGCTAGTACTTAGCGCTTTGTACTACTATCTACACCCATGCACTGGTATAGACTCCTGTTCACTACTATGCACGATTGTTCACTTATATAGCCTATGATATACTAGTATTTACTGCTATGCACTACTATCTACACCGATGCGCTAATATGGTCTCCTGTTCATTACTATGCATATTTGTTCAATAATATAGCCTTGGATATGCTAGTATTTACCCCTATGCACTACTATCTACACCCATGCAATATCATAGTCTCCTGTTCACTACTATGCACGGTTGTTCACTCATATAGCCTAAGATATGCTAGTATTTACTGCTATGCACTACCACCTACACTAATGCACTGGTATAGTCTCCTGTTCACTACTATCTACACCCATGCAATATCATAGTCGGCTGTTCACTACTATGCACGGTTGTTCACATATATAGCCTAGGATGTGCTTGTATTTACTGCTATGCACTACCATCTACACTAATGCACTGGTATAGTCTCCTGTTCACTACTATCTACACCCATGCAATATCATAGTCGGCTGTTCACTACTATGCACGGTTGTTCACATATATAGCCTAGGATGTGCTTGTATTTACTGCTATGCACTACCATCTACACTAATGCACTGGTATAGTCTCCTGTTCACTACTATCTACACCCATGCAATATCATAGTCGGCTGTTCACTACTATGCACGGTTGTTCACATATATAGCCTAGGATGTGCTTGTATTTACTGCTATGCACTACCATCTACACCCATGCACTCCTATAGCCTACGATATGCTAGTACTTAGCGCTTTGTACTACTATCTACACCCATGCACTGGTATAGACTCCTGTTCACTACTATGCACGATTGTTCACTTATATAGCCTATGATATACTAGTATTTACTGCTATGCACTACCATCAACACCCATGCACTCCTATAGCCTACGATATGCTGGTACTTAGCGCTTTGTACTACTATCTACACCCATGCACTGGTATAGACTCCTGTTCACTACTATGCACGATTGTTCACTTATATAGCCTATGATATACTAGTATTTACTGCTATGCACTACTATCTACACCGATGCGCTAATATGGTCTCCTGTTCACTACTATGCACGGTTGTTCAATAATGTAGCCTAGGATATGCTAGTACGTAGCGCTATGCACTACTATCTACACCTATGCACTAATATGGTCTCCTGTTCACTACTATGCACGGTTGTTCACTTATATCGCCTAGGATATGCTAGTACTTAGCGCTATGCACTAGTATCTACACCCATGCACTGGTATAGTCTCCTGTTCACTACTATGCACGGTTGTTCATTTATATAGCCTATGATATACTAGTATTTACTGCTATGCACTACTATCAACACCAATGCACTCCTATAGCCTACGATATGCTAGTACTTAGCACTATGCACTACTATCTACACCTATGCACTAATATGGTCTCCTGTTCACTACTATGCACGGTTGTTCAATAATGTAGCCTAGGATATGCTAGTACGTAGCGCTATGCACTACTATCTACACCTATGCACTAATATGGTCTCCTGTTCACTACTATGCACGGTTGTTCATTTATATAGCCTATGATATACTAGTATTTACTGCTATGCACTACTATCAACACCAATGCACTCCTATAGCCTACGATATGCTAGTACTTAGCACTATGCACTACTATCTACACCTATGCACTAATATGGTCTCCTGTTCACTACTATGCACGGTTGTTCAATAATGTAGCCTAGGATATGCTAGTACGTAGCGCTATGCACTACTATCTACACCTATGCACTAATATGGTCTCCTGTTCACTACTATGCACGGTTGTTCACTTATATAGCCTAGGATATGCTAGTACTTAGCGCTATGCACTAGTATCTACACCCATGCACTGGTATAGTCTCCTGTTCACTACTATGCATGGCTGTTCAATGATATAGCCTAGGATATACTAGTATTTCTGCTATGCACTACTATCAACACCCATGCACTACTATAGTCTCCTATTCACTACTATGCATGGTTGTGCACTCATATAGCCTAGGATATGCCAGTATTTACCCCTATGCACTACTATCTACACCCATGCAATATCATAGTCGGCTGTTCACTACTATGCACGGCTGTTCGATAATATAGCCTAGGATATGCTAGTATTTACTGCTATGCACTACTATCTGCACTCATACACTAATATGGTCTCCTGTTCACTACTATGCACGGTTGTTCAATAATATAGCCTAGGATATGCTTATATTTACTGCTATGCACTATTATCTACACCCATGCACTAATATGGTCTCCTGTTCACTACTATGCACGGTTGTTCACTCATATAGCCTAGGATATGCTTGTGTTTTCTGCTATGCACTACTATCTACACCAATGCACTGGTATAGTCTCCTGTTCACTACTATGTACTGTTGTGCACGCGTGTGTCCTATGCTATGCTGATATGCTTTTATTTCCTCCCATGCGCCACTATGGGCTCCTTATGTGTATATAGATTTATATAGGTTTCGGGACCTTTAAAGAACCATACATAAAGCCCTTGCCTCGAATTCACCTTCTTAACTTTGAACGATGGTTCTTTATTCACTTCCTCCCGGTGGCAAGCAGTGCTTCCTGCAGCTTGCTGGTGAAAGCGCGAGCAACGCGTAGGCCTAGGCGCTCTTTGTGGCATCTTCCTGCCACTTTCGAAACATGTCCGCTGTGAAACAACAAACGGTCAACACAACTGAGAGGAAAAAGGAATCCTCTCATAACTGCTGTAAAATGAGATTTAAAAAACGATTCGATACGTACCAAAGTCCGTGAAAAGTCTTCCTTCTTCCCGCAATAAACTTGTGAGAGCTTCTCTCTCTCCAGAAATTGTAGTCGTGGTGTGGGCGCTCTCAGGCAGAAATGCACTATACTTTACAACCAGTTGTTGTAGTTGTTTGAAAAATACTCCACTGTCCATCCTCGAATTCTTGCTCTAAATGGCTGCTCGCGCATGCTCGCAGCAAATATGAAATATTTCTGTTTAGGAATTAGGATTGAGTGATAATGAATTAGTGGCTACATCTGTAGAAGATCAGACACAACAGCAAATAGAGAATCTACAATCAGTTACAAAATTGTTGAGCCACCCTAGAAAAAAATGAAATTTTCGTCCCCCCTTCCCCCTTGTCAATGTTGTTTTGAGAAAAGTACCTGATCGAGATGACACGCGTGATCCGGCAACTTTTTGTGGTACTGCAACATTGACTAGGGGGGAGGGGGGAAAACAGGGGCAAATAAACTGAAAATTTGGGGGTGGCTCAACAATTTTGTAACTGATTGTCTGAAAAGCGCGCAACTTTAACTCCAGTTTTCAAGAAAAGTGATGAAGGCAATGACGCACAATTTTGCTTACAGAATGTTATTGATACAAAGTTGATATAAGCATTGGGCTTAAGGAGTTTCATCAACTGGATATTTTATACGTGATTTTTGAAATTCGCGTTTTTCCGCGATTTTGCAAAAAAACGGCGTAATTGTCTGAAACAGTGAATATTTAAGGTTTGTCTTCCTCTCGTTCAAACCATGATAGAAAGTAATCATAACGCGTTTCGATATCATTAAACCTTTATCAAACTCTGGCAACTCGAACACACCAACGATGGCCAGGATGCGAGCAGTTTGTGTGCGTGATGCCAGTTCGTCTGCAAGGCGAATTACGTCATCGTTGCTCGCCACAATGCTCAGTACATTTCTCACTAACATTGCTCATTCCATTTTGTGCTTCTTTGCAAGGGTAAACATACCTTGTTTATCAAAAGGACATAGGCTTTGATGTCAGTGGGAGTGGAGACTCCTATTTATGACCAAAAACGAACAATACTTTGCACAACAAAGCTAAACTTTTAGGAATCATACCGACATTGCTCACTTTTGGTGCTTTAAAAAACTAATAGAAGTCACTTTAGTAGTGTCTAAAGTGGGAATTGTTGACCTATTTGTCATTTTACATCAAATGAGTGCCAGCTTTTTGCTGAAAACTTCGCACATGTCTACTCACAGGCCTTTGCTACATTTTGGCTGACTTTATTGACTTTTTATCGAGGTCTTTGGCCGTTTTTAAGGAACTTTAAAAAGTGGGAATTGTTGGTGAGAATTGTTCTCAATCTCAACCCCTCACTCGGTGACGTCAATATCTTTATTTGGTTATTTGGGCTTTCAAATCACTGTGGGCCCAGTGGACCGATAAGAAATGATTTGTTATGGGGCTTTGTCCGTTCCCAAAAGAATTATGACTGATTTCAAAGGGGTAACGTTTGCCCTTTGAAATTCAAATGTCGATTTTTCAAATTTCCCGCGCCTGATCAAGTGAAATGATTCCTTTCAAAAACACAAATACGGCACAACACTGTTTGGTTTATGGGAATGATTGCGTGAACAGACGTTCGATTCTGAATGTATCATGAATTTCCGCTAAAGAATTTGTAATTTCGTTGGAGAATCACATTTTACGTTTTGTGTAGGGCTTGAAAATGGTTAATTTTGCACAACGGAACTCCTGTAAGTTTACAGCCAGACAGAGGCTATCGCAGACGTGGTATCTATTTGATAGCTGTTGCATATGAACATACATCAGTAAAGCTTCACGAAACCAGCTTTCCTAGCAGATAATCATTATTTCCCTATGACCCAGTCATCGTGACAAAAACAGGCAGATTCCAGAGAATTACCCTAAATTAACAGAAATCACGCAGAAAATGTAAACCTATGCAGCTCCACCACTGTCATTAAACAAGGCAATGTTAGCAATTCAAAAAGTTGATTTAAACTCTCCCGTGGTAACAAAAATAATTATTGTGGTATACCTTTTCGTCGAACCTGATTATTGTGAGGCCTAAACAAGTAGGCACATAACTAAAGAATGTCGAAAATAGGCATATTTTCAAAGGGACGCTGCGAGGCCGCATAAGCTTCTAAAATTCCCGAAAAAATCTGAGGCATTTATCTACCGATGTATTGCAAATATTGTTAATTTCACATTGTTTGAGGAAAATGTTTTTGATTTACATCCATTAAAAGGTGCTACATTTTCAGACAATCAGTTACAAAATTGTTGAGCCACCCTAGAAAAAAATGAAATTTTCGTCCCCCCTTCCCCCTTGTCAATGTTGTTTTGAGAAAAGTACCTGATCGAGATGACACGCGTGATCCGGCAACTTTTTGTGGTACTGCAACATTGACTAGGGGGGAGGGGGGAAAACAGGGGCAAATAAACTGAAAATTTGGGGGTGGCTCAACAATTTTGTAACTGATTGTAGAAGATGAACTGCAATGTGATGATGATGATGAGGGAATAGAGCATTCAAGATCAACGAAAAGACCATTGCCTAAAAAGAAGAAACCAGAAAATAAAAGCAAAGAAGACTGCCTCCTTGACCAGGCAGCATCTGTCCTCTGGTCCAGACAGAATAAAGTTGTTGACGCAGAGGAAGTGTTTGGTCAAAGTGTTGCCCACAGTTTACGTGCAATTTCAGATAAACGAGCATGTGAATATGCTAAGGTGAAAATTCAAGAAATTCTTTTCCAAGCACAGTTTGGAATGCTTGGATTGCCTCAGAACCATCAATACAATGTTGTACAACCACAAGAATCATTTATGGGGCAGCTAAACGCATTACAAGCAGTATCGTCACCATCACCGACTTTCTACCAAGGGAACACAAGCAGGAGTAGTTTAGCCTCCACACAGAACAATAATTATAACTTTTCGACATAACTGTACTGACTGATTATGACTATGAAAACTGTTACTTACTTTCAAGAAGTTATCTTTCAGCCCCTTGTAAATTGCCTCGCAAACTTCTGGTATGATGTGTGTCAGAGTGCTCTTATGTATTCCAAATTGATACTGAAGATCAGCGTAGTTAGCACCAGTTGACAAAAATCTGATGGTTGCAGCTCTAGTTTAATTTTTGGAGGAATTGAAGCACGCATTACTGTATCTTGTTTCTGAATATCATTTGAAATTAACTGCAATAATTCATTGAATGTATCTGTGCTCATTCGCAAGAACTTTTTGTAGTCTTCTTCCTCTTGAAGCCGAAGTTCCTGCAATAGAGTGTCATAAATGCCAAATTGGGTTTGCTTTTGAAGCCATGGTTTAACCCAAGCCGATCTCTTTTTGTGTTTACTCCTCTTTCTTCGTTTTAAAAGAACAGCAACTACTATCGCTGCAGCAGCACACTCAGAGTCACTGTCCATTGTGGAATTGCGCAAAAACTGTCCAAGGTCATCAGTTTAAACTGATCGTGTAATCAGGCGAGACTGATCAGTTAAAACTGATGAAAAAAACTGACAGTTTAAACTGATCAGTTTAAACTGATCGTGTATTTCAGCCTTAACGGATGCCTGAATACCTTTCAATACTTTAATTCTGGTTATCCGTTATGCACAAATTTTCGTACTCCATCTCATCTCATCTTACGATAATGTTAAGTTGTTATTTTTTTGTTCAAACCTTGCATCTTGCTATGGACGATGATATGTTGAAAATAGATATAGAATTCACTGATGTCAGTCCACATGACTCTTCCTCCGCAGAAACATGTTTCTGAAATGTAACTACTGTGTGTAGGTATCCATGGTTTCATTTCATGCAAAAGGGTGAATTATTTGCACTCCAGAACCTTGTTATAAATTCTAAAGCAATACAGAACAAAAGATTTGACAACGAGAAGCTGTGAATTTAACTGAGGGGCATTTCATTCACTGGAAAATCATGAGATTTTTTAAGAACAAAAGGATTATTAAGAATTTCTGATGGAGTTTGCTTGAAAACAAAATGATTGGGAGGGAAATGTGCCTCAAAATCACCAAGGATTTCACTGTGCGTAGCGGAGCGTCATCCTGTAAATAGAAAGCCTAGTCCTTCAAAAGACTATACCAAAAGTAACCTGGTATGGTGGTTCCACATGGCTAACGGTATGCTTTTCATATCGGATTTCTCAGACCAATCCGATCTGAATGGTAAACCGCTATCAAATAAACCGAGGGGCATTTCAGTCTTTCGAAAAAGCGTACGAGATTCTTTCACGACAAAAGGATTCTTACGGATTTTTGGTGGATTTTTCTTGAAAACAAAAGGATCTTTGCCAATGGTGTATGAGACTTTTTGGGAGTGAAATGCCCCTTGAAACAAACACAGCAAAGTGAACCTCTTGACACTTCCTTCAATTCCATATTCAGTCAATACAATACCGGGTGAGCCAGAAAAAAGTTCCCACTTTTCAAAATTCATAACACCAAGACTACTACACGGATTTGAATCATTCCAATTCTAGTTAAAAGCCGAAAGATCAAAGTATTTTTGTGATTTTTCTCGCTGTCGTACCAGCACTAGAGGCATTGGCAAATTCAACTTCATAGAAATTTTATGGTTGCAAAATCACGGAAAAAGGGCCTAAAACATTGATCAAATCGTAAGGATTCCATTCAAATTGAACAAGAGGCCATGAGCGTTTTACCTTCCTCAAGAGTTATAAGACATCGATTTTCAAACACATACGAAAGATTTACAATGCCAAGGAAATTAATGCCTAGAGTTGCATTTCCTTCATTATTCTGTGCGAGAGATCATTTATGAATTGATCGATGTTTTGGGCCATTTTTCAGTAATCAATGAACCATGAAATTTTTGTAAAGTTGAATTTACCTATATTTGTAGTGCTGGTAGGACAGCAAGAAAAATCACAAAAATACTTTGATCTTTTGGCTTTTAACTAGAATTTGAATGATTCAAATCCGTGAAGTAGCCTTGGTGTTATGCATTTTCAAAAGTGGGAACTTTTTTCTGGCTCACCCAGTAGACATTCAAAATGCGCATAAGATTTCTAGGAGGATTTCTACAGGGTTTCAAGGAATTCTTGGGGAAAGAATACCAATGAAAGTAGCACAGGGCGGGGTAGGGGGCTCTTCCATGTAAGTGTACCCGGGGCCCACCTGGGAAGTGCTTGCTGCACTCCAAGATATACTTTTTCGACTTTGATTTCCATCCCCTTTAATTCTAATGCCTCCTCGCAAGGTAGTCATGTATGGCTCGATACAGAAGCTTGACCAGTCAGGTTAGTTGCTTGATGTTATTTCAAAAACTCGACACTTAATACATAAATAGAGCCAGATGAAAGTGAAAGTAGACTTGCTCCAAGTCTATTCCTTGGTATATCAGCACTAAGCAAGTCTAAAGTGAAAGGGGCCTGTAAAATCAGAACAGAGAAGAAGTGCACTGTCAATCAATAAAAGTAAAATATGTTGGATTTTCTTTATCAAAATGAATAGTACCTCACGAGGGATGTATCATTTTCTAAATTTCCCCTTCAATTTCGGCAAAAACCCTTCTCTTTGCAAGAAAAATCCGCAAGTCGCTCTCTTACGTTATATTTTTCCCAGCGTTGGAGATTCTTAACTTTATGGCCTCATAACAAGTTTCTTGTAACAAGAAAATACGGTTACTTGTTCATTTCACACCGCAACAATTTTTGGAAATTTCCCTTGGAACGGACGGCCCTTGCGGCAACGTTAACGTTATCTCGTGGGGTTCAGCCATGTACCCATGCTAATTCCACGCTTTGTTCAATGCGTTACTGGCTTGTTCGGCTTGTTACTGGCCTGTTCCTGGCTCGTTCCGCTTGTTACTGGCTTGTTCCTGGGTCGTTCCGCTTGTTACTGACCTGTTCCTTGCTTGTTCCGCTTGTTACTCGCTTGTTCCACTTGTTCCGTGTTTTAGAAACGTCGAGCAAAGTACATGCCATCTCTGATACTTGTTCTACATCTGCATCTTGCAAAAGGACATCATCAGCTGTACCCATCATTCCTTGCCTGTAACTGTTTCTGGCGTCTACAATTTCTGACTGCACATCTCATCAAATTTAAGCTGCTATAGTGTCAGGTTTGACTGAGCGAAGTACCTGCCATCTCTGATACTTTTGATGTATTTCTTTTGTTGTATTTGATGTATACTTTTGATAATATAATTTGATGTATTTCCGGTTGGAGCATGGTTTCTTTCCGCTATCGAGACTTAATTTCTCAACCATCTTTTCAAGATGATCAAGGCGGTCGCTCGCATTTTCTCCTCCAGCTGTGGTGGTAACTGGTACACTCACTCTTCTTCTTACCCAAGGAACAGCGCCACTTGTTACTTAATTGTTTATCTGTTACAGAATCTTGAAATTAACAGAAATATACTAATGTTTCAATGGTTGTCTTTCTGTCCTGCTTGCGCCGCTAGGTCGGCCAAGAACCAGGCCTGCCTGCATGCATCACAGTTCTTGCCACAGCGACCAGCCAAATAATCTCTGAAATGAGTTAGAAGAAATAATCGAGTATGTACCTTATGATGAATGTGATAAATATTGGTAACGGCAAGCATAAAATTTCTCCTGGTTATGGTAGGAAAAGTTGTGACTTTAAAAATGCTCCAGAGCAGGTGATGGTCGAGAGAGAACCAAGTTGCGTTGCATCTCCCTCAATGAAAACCACCCTTTGCTAAGCTAGTTGTGCTGCATGTCTATATCAGAATCCCTGGGAGGAGATCAACACAATAATTACTTTTGAAAATAAACGGCTTAGTAAGAACAAATAATAACAAAAATGAAGCTTACCAACATGAATTTCCAGACGAAACGTCCCACAACTTCAGTTTCTTCCTCCTCGATGTTTTCAACTCATGACATCGGCTTTAGTTCCGTGTGATTGTTTCCTGCTAAACCTCGTTGTAAAAACGAGTTCAAGCAAGCATCCATTGTTCTCATGGGCTAGCCTCCTTTGAAAACGTGTCGCAAAAAGATCAAAGGATCCGACAGGAGTTGCCCTTCTGCCTTTGTTTTTATTCTGTGGTTTTGCAATGTTCATGAGGGAACAAGTACTGAACATGAAGACATGGCTATGGATGTTTCTAATACCAGTTTATGGATGGAATTTTGGGGGGGGGAGATGGACTGGGCCATATGAGGTTGTCTCAAGAAACGTGGTCACATACAAAATACGCTCTAAGGAAGGGCAACAAATGGTACCACACCATGACAAACTGAAACAATGTGTTATTCCAGCAAACAAGGGAATTCCGCATTATCCTGCCCCTGAGCCCATGGACATCAACATTCTCACGGGAGGCCCCATAACCCCAGGGGAAGGGGTATCTGTCCGAGGGGGTCCTGTCCAAAGGGGTCCCATTGCCCATGGGGGCGAAAATTGTGATCAAATCCGCGCACATCATCGACCCGTCCGATTGAGGCAAACCATTAACCCCCTTTGAGGTTCGGAAATTTTGTCTCCGAACAAAATAGAAACTAAAACTCTGGCTTCACAAATAGAAACTACAAGCATTGCTCCATACTTCTCGATCAAAAAAAATTTTTGGATTTTTTTCCGGAAATTGATAGTTTTGGACTAGACGAGTACCTTAAGGTAATTTGCAAAATATTGCCATAGCATATTTCATACGCAATCTGCAAGACAATTATGGTTTTAAAAGGTGATGCCTTGTGTCCTGGGGCTTGAAATAAGCAAAATTCAACTGAATGTGCAAGGCAATTATGGTTTTAAAAGGTGATGCCTTGTGTCCTAGGGCTTGAAGTAAGCAAAGTTCAACTGAAACTACGGAGAAAAATTTGATTTCACAAGTCACGATACACCCAGCCCTTATGGTAATTTGCAAAATATTTCCATAGCATATTTCATACTCAATCTGGAAGACAATGCTGGTTTTAAAAGGTGATGCCTGGTGTCCTAGGGCTTCAAATAAGCAATATTCAACTGAAACTACGGAGAAAAATTCGATTTCGCAAATTACAATAAGCCCTAACTTCACGGAAGGCATATTGCTATTTGTAATCGCTTTAAAAAAAGTGCAATAGGTTAGTTCTAGAAAATGTAATATTCTGTAATCGCATAGATTTTGCTGATCCTTCACCAAAATGCTCCTCCAACACATACACAGCTTTCTTGGCCTCAGGGACTCTTCCATTTCATTTGTTTCATTGGCCTTGGGAAACTGATCCAAAACAAGGTCAATGGATGAGCGTGAGGTAGACATGTATTAACTGAATCCAATTTGCAGAATAGATAGAGTGCGAACACAAACAAGAAGGAAATTCTGAGAAATTTTTTTAATCTCAAAAAGCTACTTTTATAAACCACAGGGAAACCAGATTGACTGCTAATTATACTTGTTAACTTGTAATCTAACATATTTTATCAACTTTGTTATTTGGTAATTTATCCTATTTCTATTCATCTTCCATGACTTCCATTGTGCTGTGCAGCAAACTTCTACTGCCAAAGAAACTGCAAAGGAGCGCAAAGCCAGGAAGGAAGTTCGCACCAGAACAGAAGAGAAGTCATGGACGAATAAATGATAGAATAAATTATTACAAAATAACAAAATTAGCAAAAATGGAATAGATTACCAATCAACAAATAGTATGAAATTCAACAGTTAATTTCACTTTCCTGTGCAACGACTTATTCTTTCTGAATCTTTCACAGTGTTTCATGATCCCTTAAAAAACAATCTGATTGTTCTCTTGCTCCGTCTACGGATTGTTCTTTGTTACCAGTCCCACACATTTCTTGACATGTTTCCCTGTTCCCTAGAACCTCTATAAAGCCCTCAAACGATTTTGATTGACAATGGTTCTAAGTCAGGGGCGTTGTGGCCGGGGGGGAAGGGGGGCCATGGTCCACCCTAGAATTCAGATCATCGGATTTTTCGGAAATTTCAGGTTTTCGTCGGAAAATCTCAGGGATGTCTAAGTATATATTTGAAGATAGCACTAGAAAAGTTAAGTCAATGAAATACTACGGTACCTTAGCCCTTGAAACATGGAGAGTTTTCACGACTGACAGTTATTACTTATTTCTCGCTTATTTCCATAAAAAAACAGAAACCATGGGTTAAGAATTTTGCATAGGATGTTTTCGCTTCAGCAGCAAATCCGCTCCTCCTTCACTGAAAGAGTCTCTATGATCAAGCCTATGGAAAAGAATATTTACAGAAATGAAGATATCATAAAGTTATCAGAGTTATCAAGCTGTCTTGCTTATATTTCATTCAGCTACAGTAAAACCAATCTATTTATGGGTAATTTCAAAGTTCCATTTTAAATATCTCCCAGGCAAGCCTTCCGTTAGTTGAGATCTACCGTTTGTTTCAGTGGCGACTTCTTTACAAAAAGGGGCACTTTCAAACGATCTGAAGAGTGTGGTCGCAAAAGTTTTTTCGGGGGCGAGCCCCTGGACCCCCAACTTTTGCTCGCTTCGCTCGCACGTGGTGTCAGTACCCCAAATATGAATTTCGTCCGGACTGGCCTGACTGCTGGACCTCATCTCAGGAAGATTGTCCTTTCCATGGTGGTTAATATCGACCCAATTCAAACATATTACAAAGAAATCCTACATTCTTCCGTTACTCATTGCTAGCGTCTTGTAAAAGGAAAAATGCCGAAAATGAAAAATATTATTTTTCGGAAATTTTGGGGCGTTGGCCCGATCTTGTAAGCATTGGGGGCTATTCCATAATGGTTACGATAAAAGAAATGATCGTAACCTTCATGTTGTTGGTGTCACTGCATATGTAAATGACTCATCCTTTGATAAAGTCACAAACAGGGTGGTCGACGAAGGCTGGACCGTTTCTCGTTATGTCTTGACACCGTCCTCCAGATGCGTCTGGTGAAATCTTTCGTCAACAGGAATAGTGTTTACTTGTAGGGATATTATCCTCCTATGTGACACTAATTGTGATTTTTTACCAATGATTTCTGACGCTAAAGGTACCTCTTCCTCCGAAAATCTTCCACCACATTCGAGGAACTTACTTGATATTCATAATAGCAATCTGATTGTTCCCATGTTCCCTCTTCACATTGTTATTTGTTCCCAGTCCTCCAATTGTTTCTTGACATGTTTCCTTGTTCCTTAGAATCCCTATAAAACCCCCAAACGACTTTGATCGACAATGGTTCTTCATTGCTTTCATAATTCAAATTTCAGACATAAGAATAAAACTGAAAGAACAGCTTTTTAAAGAAACACTTCCCTCGTCAGAAAGACAAAGGGAGCTGGCGAGGGAAGTGGGGTTGACCTTCCAGAAAGTGAATCGGTGGTACCAAAACCAAAGATATTATTCAAAAAAATCAAAAAAGCATTGATATTTTAATTTAAGTAGATAAAGAGGGTGATTGCTCGGCCACTAGGAAGACCTCTGCATCAGTTCCCTTACATAATCATGTGGCCAACGACAGTGCAACTTTATGATTCAAGAAAGTTATGCCGATCGCTTCTATTAATTTGAATTGCCATTCATGTCACATTGACGAGATTTGTCTTGTTAAGGACCTTGGAATTCACATTCTGGCCGTGAATAAGACTAGGAAATTGATGATAAAATAGATGACAATCTTGTCAGTATTGGGGGCTATTCCATTAAAAGAAATGATCGTAACCATAATGCTGTTGGTCTGTTGCTCCCTCTCCACATTTTTATTTGTTCCCAGTCCCCCAATTGTTTCTTGATATGTTTTCCTGTTCCTTATATGTTTCCCTGTTAGCAAACGCTAAAAGAAGCATTTGCAAAGAACCCAGGACTCTCGCCAAACGAGCAAAGAGAGCTGGCAAGGGTCGTGGGTATGGACTACGAAAAGGTAAAAAAATGGTTCCAAAATCAGAGAGCCTATGCAAAAAGAAAATGAATTGTTTAGGCTATGTTTTAACCTTCAGATCTCTTTTAAGGGTTTTTGATGAAGGAAAAGAGGAGGATGTTGAAAGAGGCCTTTGCAAAGAACCCAGGACTCTCGCCAAATGAGCAAAGAGAGCTGGCGAGGGTCGTGGGTATGGACTACGAAAAGGTGAAAAAATGGTTCCAAAATCAGAGAGCCTATGCAAAAAGAAAATGAATTGTTTAGGCTATGTTTTAACCTTGAGATCTCTTTTAAGGGTTTTTGATGAAGGAAAAGAGGAGGATGTTGAAAGAGGCATTTGCAAAGAACCCACGACTATCGCCAAATGAGCAAAGAGAGCTGGTGAGGGTCGTGGGTATGGACTACGAAAAGGTAAAAAAATGGTTCCAAAATCAGAGAGCCTATGCAAAAAGAAAATGAATTGTTTAGGCTATGTTTTAACCTTCAGATCTCTTTTAAGGGTTTTTTATGAAGGAAAAGAGGAGGATGTTGAAAGAGGTCTTTGCAAAGAACCCACGACTCTCGCCAAATGAGCAAAGAGAGCTGGCGAGGGTCGTGGGTATGGACTATGACAAGGTTAGGAAATGGTTCCAAAATCAGAGAGCCTATGCAAAAAGAAAATGAATTATTTAGGCTATGTTTTAACCTTCAGATCTCTTTTAAGGGTTTTTGATTTCGGTATACTTGCTCTATCATTGTCAACTTGGACCCAAATGAACCAGATCCATGATGAATACAAAAAATATCCACATTTTCAGACAACAGATCATGTATATTCATAATGGGCTTCCTGCTCTTTGTACACATCAGAACTTCCAGAGGTTATTTGGCAGCAAATAGTGTGAGAAAAGTGCTGCTTTTCGCATCAAATGCTATCAAATATCAAATGCTAATTTTCCTGCTTGGATGTATCCTCCTATGCCTTTTCCTTTTATGTTTTTACATTTTTTTCTTAGATCCTCCGTCTAATATCTTATTAACAAGTAAAGTACCTGCAGCTGTTGCTCCACCAGTTGCTGCTGCTGTTCCAAGTTTTTTAAGTATGTGCTTATAATTATTCTTTGTAAATGTTAAGCCTTGCCTGCCTAATTTCGCAAGGAAAGAGAACTTTCCACTTCCTCTTATTTTATGATGATGTTTGTTACGTTTTTTGAAGCCATTGTGTTTACTGGTTATTTGTGTTGTCCACTTATACCCTATATATTTCAACTTACTGAATTTCAAAAGTTTGTTTCTGTATTTGTGAATTTCTTTACGTTCTGAGGGTTTGCAGTTGTTTGCGTGCACTCGTTTCATATGATTCTGAAACACTTCCGCGCATGTGGAGCTGCGCATGTGGTGCTGCGGAGGAGGCGTCGGAATTCCTTAAATTTTTAAAATTCCTTGTTCATGATGACCCCATACTATATGCTACTTTTGGTGGGAATGTTGTAATTGGAGATGGAGGAGAAACTCACAAAGAAGGTATACATCATCTGTAAAGTTATACATAGTTTTTTTTATAACACCTTGGAGTAGTTTTAGTCTTTTTGTCCTCATAGTTTATTTCTTGAAGCATTGTAAAGTAGTTTGTAAGCAGAGAAATCCATGAACGCATTGTAAAATTTCCAATGGAATACTGAAAGCATTTTGGATCCTATCTGGGCCCAGCTTTTCTGACCATCCTCGAAGATTGGGTATTTTTTGAGACAGGTGGTATATCAGATGTCCCACATGAATGACTTCATTCCGGCTGTATGAGAGGAAGATTCTGCGCATTGTATTTTTATGTTGCTTTTATTTCACATGTGCGTTTTAATTTGAACGATTTCTGTCTGCTAGCTTCTCTCCGTGGTGGTTTCATCAACGCTCGATACCAGAAATCGTTTTATGCTTACTCTGTATTATCTCTTTTCTTAAAGGCTCACTTGGAACATCACAACAGAATTTAAAAGGTTTGAGGATTCACATTTGATCTTATGATACATAAATATCTTTAAAACTCTTAGCTACTTTGAGTGCCAATGTTGGCATATTTTTTTGTTTTTTTACCTGGGGAGTGGGATAACTACCATATGTGCTGGTATGGAATGTGCCATTCTTGGGATGCCTTTTTCACACAGAAAATTAATTTTAGGGTGTCAATTTGGCAAGATCACAAATGGATAAACATTTTGGGTTGGAAAAATAACTATTTGGCTGAAATGCCCCACTTCGCTTTTCTCTTTGGTAATCATTCCAAATTCTTTCATACGATCTTTCACATTTCATGGTGATTTTTGCAAACTTTTATCGTGCGCGGGTTGGGCTGGAAAACAAGGAATAGGCCGGGTGGGCCTATTGACGAGATTTGTCTTGTTAAGGACCTTGGGATTCACATTCTGGCCGTGAATAAGACTAGGAAATTGATGATAAAATAGATGACAATCTTGTCAGCATTGGGGGCTATTCCATGAAAAGAAATGATCGTAACCATAATGCTGTTGGTCTGTTGCTCCCTCTCCACATTTTTATTTGTTCCCAGTCCCCCAATTGTTTCTTGATGTGCTTCCCTGTTCCTTATATGTTTCCCGGTTAGCAAACGCTAAAAGAAGCGTTTGCCAAGAACCCACGACCCTCGCCAGATGAGCAAAGAGAGCTGGCGAGGGTCGTGGGTATGGACTAAGACAAGGTAAGGAAATGGTTCCAAAATCAGAGAGCCTATGCAAAAAGAAAATGAATTGTTTAGGCTATGTTTCAATATTCAGATCTCTTTTAAGGGTTTTTGATGAAGGAAAGGAGGAGGATGTTGAAAGAGGCCTTTGCAAAGAACCCAGGACTCTCGCCAAATGAGCAAAGAGAGCTGGCGACGGTCGTGGGTATGGACTACGAAAAGGTAAAAAAATGGTTCCAAAATCAGAGAGCCTATGCAAGGAGAAAATGAATTGTTTAGGCTATGTTTTAACCTTCAGATCTCTTTTAAGGGTTTTTGATGAAGGAAAAGAGGAGGATGTTGAAAGAGGCCTTTGCAAAGAACCCAGAACTCTCGCCAAATGAGCAAAGAGAGCTGGCGAGGGTCGTGGGTATGGACTATGACAAGGTTAGGAAATGGTTCCAAAATCAGAGAGCCTATGCAAAAAGAAAATGAATTATTTAGGCTATGTTTTAACCTTCAGATCTCTTTTAAGGGTTTTTGATGAAGGAAAAGAGGAGGATGTTGAAAGAGGCCTTTGAAAGAACCCACGACTCTCGCCAAATGAGCAAAGAGAGCTGGCGAGGGTCGTGGGTATGGACTACGAAAAGGTCAAAAAATGGTTCCAAAATCAGAGAGCCTATGCAAAAAGAAAATGAATTGTTTAGGCTATGTTTTAACCTTCAGATCTCTTTTAAGGGTTTTTGATGAAGGAAAAGAGGAGGATGTTGAAAGAGGCCTTTGCATAGAACGCACGACTCTCGCCAAATGAGCAAAGAGAGCTGGTGAGGGTCGTGGGTATGGACTACGAAAAGGTAAAAAAATGGTTCCAAAATCAGAGAGCCTATGCAAAAAGAAAATGAATTATTTAGGCTATGTTTTAACCTTCAGATCTCTTTTAAGGGTTTTTGATGAAGGAAAAGAGGAGGATGTTGAAAGAGGCCTTTGCAAAGAACCCACAACTCTCGCCAAATGAGCAAAGAGAGCTGGCGAGGGTCGTGGGTATGGACTACGAAAAGGTAAAAAAATGGTTCCAAAATCAGAGCCTATGCAAAAAGAAAATGAATTATTTAGGCTATGTTTTAACCTTCAGATCTCTTTTAAGGGTTTTTGATGAAGGAAAAGAGGAGGATGTTGAAAGAGGCCTTTGCAAAGAACCCAGGACTCTCGCCAAATGAGCAAAGAGAGCTGGGGAGGGTCGTGGGTATGGACTACGAAAAGGTGAAAAAATGGTTCCAAAATCAGAGAGCCTATGCAAAAAGAAAATGAATTGTTTAGGCTATGTTTTAACCTTCAGATCTCTTTTAAGGGTTTTTGATGAAGGAAAAGAGGAGGATGTTGAAAGAGGCCTTTGAAAGAACCCAGGACTCTCGCCAAATGAGCAAAGAGAGCTGGCGAGGGTCGTGGGTATGGACTACGAAAAGGTAAAAAAATGGTTCCAAAATCAGAGAGCCTATGCAAAAAGAAAATGAATTGTTTAGGCTATGTTTTAACCTTCAGATCTCTTTTAAGGGTTTTTGATGAAGGAAAAGAGGAGGATGTTGAAAGAGGCCTTTGCATAGAACCCACGACTCTCGCCAAATGAGCAAAGAGAGCTGGTGAGGGTCGTGGGTATGGACTACGAAAAGGTGAAAAAATGGTTCCAAAATCAGAGAGCTTATGCAAAAAGAAAATGAATTATTTAGGCTATGTTTTAACCTTCAGATCTCTTTTAAGGGTTTTTGATGAAGGAAAAGAGGAGGATGTTGAAAGAGGCCTTTGCAAAGAACCCACAACTCTCGCCAAATGAGCAAAGAGAGCTGGCGAGGGTCGTGGGTATGGACAACGAAAAGGTAAAAAAATGGTTCCAAAATCAGAGAGCCTATGCAAAAAGAAAATGAATTATTTAGGCTATGTTTTAACCTTCAGATCTCTTTTAAGGGTTTTTGATGAAGGAAAAGAGGAGGATGTTGAAAGAGGCCTTTGCAAAGAACCCAGGACTCTTGCCAAATGAGCAAAGAGAGCTGGCGAGGGTCGTGGGTATGGACTACGAAAAGGTGAAAAAATGGTTCCAAAATCAGAGAGCCTATGCAAAAAGAAAATGAATTGTTTAGGCTATGTTTTAACCTTCAGATCTCTTTTCAGGGTTTTTGATGAAGGAAAAGAGGAGGATGTTGAAAGAGGTCTTTGCAAAGAACCCATGACTCTTGCCAAATGAGCAAAGAGAGGGTCGTGGGTATGGACTACGAAAAGGTAAAAAAATGGTTCCAAAATCAGAAAGCCTATGCAAAAAGAAAATGAATTGTTTGGGCTATGTTTTAACCTTCAGATCTCTTTTAAGGGTTTTTGATGAAGGAAAAGAGGAGGATGTTGAAAGAGGTCTTTGCAAAGAACCCACAACTCTCGCCAAATGAGCAAAGAGAGCTGGCGAGGGTCGTGGGTATGGACTATGACAAGGTTAGGAAATGGTTCCAAAATCAGAGAGCCTATGCAAAAAAAAATTAATCATTTAGGCTATGTTTTAACCATCAGATCTCTTTTAAGGGTTTTTGATTTCGGTATACTTGCTCTATCATTGTCAACTTGGACCCAAATGAACCAGATCCATGATGAATACAAAAATATCCACATTTTCAGACAACAGATCGCGTATATTCATAATGGGCTTCCAGCTCTTTGTACACATCAGAACTTTCAGAGGTGATTTGGCAGCAAATAGTGTGCGAAAAGTGCTGCTTTTGGCATCAAATGCTATCAAATATCAAATGCTAATTTTCCTGCTTGGATGTATCCTCCTATGCCTTTTCCTTTTATGTTTTTACATTTTTTTCTTAGATCCTTTGCTACTATCTTATTAACAAGTAAAGTACCTGCAGCTTTTGCTCCACCAGTTGCTGCTGCTGTTCCAACTTTTTTAAGTATGTGCTTATAATTATTCTTTGTAAATGTTAAGCCTTTCCTGCCTAATTTTGCTTGGAAAGAGAACTTTCCACTTCCTCTTATTTTATGATGATGTTTGTTACGTTTTTTGAAGCCATTTTGTTTACTGGTTATTTGTGTTGTCCACTTATACCCTATATATTTCAACTTACTGAATTTCAAAAGTTTGTTTCTGTATTTGTGAATTTCTTTACGTTCTGAGGGTTTGCAGTTGTTTGCGTGCACTCGTTTCATATGATTCTGAAACACTTCTGCGCATGTGGAGCTGCGCATGTGGTGCTGCGGAGGAGGCGTCGGAATTCCTTAAATTTTTAAAATTCCTTGTTCATGATGACCTCGTACTATATACTACTTTTGGTGGCAATGTTGTAATTGGAGATGGAGGAGAAACTCACAAAGAAGGTATACATCATCTGTAAAGTTATACATAGTTTTTTTTATAACACCTTGGAGTAGTTTTAGTCTTTTAGTCCTCATAGTTTATTTCTTGAAGCATTGTAAAGTAGTTTGTAAGCAGAGAAATCCATGAACGCATTGTAAAATTTCCAATGGAATACTGAAAGCATTTTGGATCCTACCTGGGCCCAGCTTTTCTGACCATCCTCGAAGATTGGGTATTTTTTGAGACAGGTGGTATATCAGATGTCCCACATGAATGACTTCATTCCGGCTGTATGAGAGAAAGATTCTGCGCATTGTATTTTTATGTTGCTTTTATTTCACATGTGCGTTTTAATTTGAACGATTTCTGTCTGCTAGCTTCTCTTCGTGGTGGTTTCATCAACGCTCGATACCAGAAATTGTTTTATGCTTACTCTGTATTATCTCTTTTCTTAAAGGCTCACTTGGAACATCACAACAGAATTTAAAAGGTTTGAGGATTCACATTTGATCTTATGATACATAAATATCTTTAAAACTCTTAGCTACTTTGAGTGCCAATGTTGGCATATTTTTTGTTTTTTTACCTGGGGAGTGGGATAACTACCATATGTGCTGGTATGGAATGTGCCATTCTTGGGATGCCTTTTTCACACAGAAAATTAATTTTAGGGTGTCAATTTGGCAAGATCACAAATGGATAAACAATTTGGGTTGGAAAAATAACTATTTGGCTGAAATGCCCCACTTCGCTTTTCTTTTTGGTAATCATTCCAAATTCTTTCATACGATCTTTCACATTTCATGGTAATTTTTGCAAACTTTTATCGTGCGCGGGTTGGGCTGGAAAGCAAGGAATAGGCCGGGTGGGCCTATTGACGAGATTTGTCTTGTTAAGGACCTTGGGATTCACATTCTGGCCGTGAATAAGACTAGGAAATTGATGATAAAATAGATGACAATCTTGTTAGTATTGGGGGCTATTCTATTAAAAGAAATGATCGTCACCATAATGCTGTTGGTCTGTTGCTCCCTCTCCACATTTTTATTTGTTCCCAGTCCCCCAATTGTTTCTTGATATGCTTCCCTGTTCCTTATATGTTTCCCGGTTAGCAAACGCTAAAAGAAGCGTTTGCAAAGAACCCACAACCCTCTCCAGATGAGCAAAGAGAGCTGGCGAGGGTCGTGGGTATGGACTAAGACAAGGTAAGGAAATGGTTCCAAAATCAGAGAGCCTATGCGAAAAGAAAATGAATTATTTAGGCTATGTTTTAACCTTCAGATCTCTTTTAAGGGTTTTTGATGAAGGAAAAGAGGAGGATGTTGAAAGAGGCCTTTGCAAAGAACCCAGGACTCTCGCCAAATAACCAAAGAGAGCTGGCGAGAGTCGTGGGTATGGACTACGAAAAGGTAAAAAAATGGTTCCAAAATCAGAGAGCCTATGCAAAAAGAAAATGAATTGTTTAGGCTATGTTTTAACCTTCAGATCTCTTTTAAGGGTTTTTGATGAAGGAAAAGAGGAGGATGTTGAAAGAGGCCTTTGCAAAGAACCCAGGACTCTCGCCAAATGAGCAAAGAGAGCTGGCATGGGTCGTGGGTATGGACTACGAAAAGGTGAAAAAATGGTTCCAAAATCAGAGAGCCTATGCAAAAAGAAAATGAATTGTTTAGGCTATGTTTTAACCTTCAGATCTCTTTTAAGGGTTTTTGATGAAGGAAAAGAGGAGGATGTTGAAAGAGGCCTTTGAAAGAACCCAGGACTCTCGCCAAATGAGCAAAGAGAGCTGGCGAGGGTCGTGGGTATGGACTACGAAAAGGTAAAAAAATGGTTCCAAAATCAGAGAGCCTATGCAAAAAGAAAATGAATTGTTTAGGCTATGTTTTAACCTTCAGATCTCTTTAAAGGGTTTTTGATGAAGGAAAAGAGGAGGATGTTGAAAGAGGCCTTTGCATAGAACCCACGACTCTCGCCAAATGAGCAAAGAGAGCTGGTGAGGGTCGTGGGTATGGACTACGAAAAGGTAAAAAAATGGTTCCAAAATCAGAGAGCCTATGCAAAAAGAAAATGAATTATTTAGGCTATGTTTTAACCTTCAGATCTCTTTTAAGGGTTTTTGATGAAGGAAAAGAGGAGGATGTTGAAAGAGGCCTTTGCAAAGAACCCACAACTCTCGCCAAATGAGCAAAGAGAGCTGGCGAGGGTTGTGGGTATGGACTACGAAAAGGTAAAAAATGGTTCCAAAATCAGAGAGCCTATGCAAAAAGAAAATGAATTATTTAGGCTATGTTTTAACCTTCAGATCTCTTTTAAGGGTTTTTGATGAAGGAAAAGAGGAGGATGCTGAAAGAGGTCTTTGCAAAGAACCCATGACTCTCGCCAAGTGAGCAAAGAGAGCTGGCGAGGGTCGTGGGTATGGACTACGAAAAGGTAAAAAAATGGTTCCAAAATCAGAGAGCCTATGCAAAAAGAAAATGAATTGTTTGGGCTATGTTTTAACCTTCAGATCTCTTTTAAGGGTTTTTGATGAAGGAAAAGAGGAGGATGTTGAAAGAGGTCTTTGCAAAGAACCCACAACTCTCGCCAAATGAGCAAAGAGAGCTGGCGAGGGTCGTGGGTATGGACTATGACAAGGTTAGGAAATGGTTCCAAAATCAGAGAGCCTATGCAAAAAAAAATGAATTATTTAGGCTATGTTTTAACCTTCAGATCTCTTTTAAGGGTTTTTGATTTCGGTATACTTACTCTATCATTGTCAACTTGGACCCAAATGAACCAGATCCATGATGAATACAAAAATATCCACATTTTCAGACAACAGATCGCGTATATTCATAATGGGCTTCCTGCTCTTTGTGCACATCAGAACTTCCAGAGGTGATTTGGCAGCAAATAGTGTGAGAAAAGTGCTGCTTTTCGCATCAAATGCTATCAAATATCAAATGCTAATTTTCCTGCTTGGATGTATCCTCCTATGCCTTTTCCTTTTATGTGTTTACATTTTTTCCTTAGATCCTCCGTCTAATATCTTATTAACAAGTGAAGTACCTGCAGCTGTTGCTCCACCAGTTGCTGCTGCTGTTCCAACTTTTTTAAGTATGTGCTTATGATTATTCTTTGTAAATGTTAAACCTTTCCTGCCTAATTTTGCTTGGAAAGAGAACTTTCCACTTCCTCTTATTTTATGATGATGTTTGTTACGTTTTTTGAAGCCATTGTGTTTACTGGTTATTTGTGTTGTCCACTTATACCCTATATATTTCAACTTACTGAATTTCAAAAGTTTGTTTCTGTATTTGTGAATTTCTTTACGTTCTGAGGGTTTGCAGTTGTTTGCGTGCACTCGTTTCATATGATTCTGAAACACGTCTGCGCATGTGGAGCTGCGCATGTGGTGCTGCGGAGGAGGCGTCGGAATTCCTTAAATTTTTAAAATTCCTTGTTCATGATGACCCCGTACTATATACTACTTTTGGTGGCAATGTTGTAATTGGAGATGGAGGAGAAACTCACAAAGAAGGTATACATCATCTGTAAAGTTATACATAGTTTTTTTTATAACACCTTGGAGTAGTTTTAGTCTTTTAGTCCTCATAGTTTATTTCTTGAAGCATTGTAAAGTAGTTTGTAAGCAGAGAAATCCATGAACGCATTGTAAAATTTCCAATGGAATACTGAAAGCATTTTGGATCCTACCTGGGCCCAGCTTTTCTGACCATCCTCGAAGATCTGGTATTTTTTGAGACAGGTGGTATATCAGATGTCCCACATGAATGACTTCATTCCGGCTGTATGAGAGAAAGATTCTGCGCATTGTATTTTTATGTTGCTTTTATTTCACATGTGCGTTTTAATTTGAACGATTTCTGTCTGCTAGCTTCTCTTCGTGGTGGTTTCATCAACGCTCGATACCAGAAATCGTTTTATGCTTACTCTGTATTATCTCTTTTCTTAAAGGCTCACTTGGAACATCACAACAGAATTTAAAAGGTTTGAGGATTCACATTTGATCTTATGATACATAAATATCTTTAAAACTCTTAGCTACTTTGAGTGCCAATGTTGGCATATTTTTTGTTTTTTTACCTGGGGAGTGGGATAACTACCATATGTGCTGGTATGGAATGTGCCATTCTTGGGATGCCTTTTTCACACAGAAAATTAATTTTAGGGTGTCAATTTGGCAAGATCACAAATGGATAAACATTTTGGGTTGGAAAAATAACTATTTGGCTGAAATGCCCCACTTCGCTTTTCTTTTTGGTAATCATTCCAAATTCTTTCATACGATCTTTCACATTTCATGGTGATTTTTGCAAGCTTTTATCGTGCGCGGGTTGGGCTGGAAAACAAGGAATAGGCCGGGTGGGCCTATTGACGAGGTTTGTCTTGTTAAGGACCTTGGGATTCACATTCTGGCCGTGAATAAGACTAGGAAATTGATGATAAAATAGATGACAATCTTGTCAGTATTGGGGGCTATTCCATTAAAAGAAATGATCGTAACCATAATGCTGTTGGTCTGTTGCTCCCTCTCCACATTTTTATTTGTTCCCAGTCCCCCAATTGTTTCTTGATATGCTTCCCTGTTCCTTATATGTTTCCCGGTTAGCAAACGCTAAAAGAAGCGTTTGCCAAGAACCCACGACCCTCGCCAGATGAGCAAAGAGAGCTGGCGAGGGTCGTGGGTATGGACTAAGACAAGGTAAGGAAATGGTTCCAAAATCAGAGAGCCTATGCAAAAAGAAAATGAATTGTTTAGGCTATGTTTCAATATTCAGATCTCTTTTAAGGGTTTTTGATGAAGGAAAGGAGGAGGATGTTGAAAGAGGCCAAATGAGCAAATGAGCAAAGAGAGCTGGCGAGGGTCGTGGGTATGGACTACGACAAAGTTCGGAAATGGTTCCAAAATCAGAGAGCCTATGCGAAAAGGAAATGAATTATTTAGGCTATGTTTTAACCTTCAGATCTCTTTTAAGGGTTTTTGATGTAGGAAAAGAGGAGGATGTTGAAAGAGGCCTTTGCAAAGAACCCAGGACTCTCGCCAAATGAGCAAAGAGAGCTGGCGAGGGTCGTGGGTATGGACTACGAAAAGGTGAAAAAATGGTTCCAAAATCGGAGAGCCTATGCAGAAAGAAAATGAATTGTTTAGGCTATGCCTTAACCTTCAGATCTCTTTTAAGGGTTTTTGATGAAGGAAAAGAGGAGGATGTTGAAAGAGGCCTTTGAAAGTAGGCTAATGACGAAATAGAATTTAAAAATTAAACGAGACTTACCTGTAAGTTGAAGTTTGATTGGAATTCTTCTCTATCATCAGCAGGAACGGAGGAATCACATGAGAAGCGGGCGCATGCGCTACAAGTCATTCTTAAACGTGAGGAATTTCAGGAAAGTAAGATGTGAAAACAATGAACGAAGGAATCACAGGGTTGGGCCCTCAAAACAGGGAGGGCATGTGATTCCTCCGTTCCTGCTGATGATAGAGAAGAATTCCAATCAAACTTCAACTTACAGGTAAGTCTCGTTTAATTTTTAAATTCTTCTCTATAATCAGCTACGTCACTACGGAATCCCATGAGACTTCAAAGCCCTGAAATTCTGAACCCAAATATGAAAAGAATGGGCCAAAGAAATGGAATGAATTTTCAGTTCCAACGAAGCTTTGGCAGTAAGGTATATTGATGAATTAAAACAATTCAATAATGCCCTTCAATACTAAATACAGATTGTCAAAAATTTTCCGAAAACTAAAGTATTAAAAGTTGATCATAAAACCTGGCAAAAGCAGTTGCACCAGCAGATTTGAAAATTTCACTCAAAGAGAGACAAGATACTTTAGCTGCTGAAGTCGAGGCAGATCTGCAGCGATGTGCGTAAAAAATGATATACTGGTAAAACCACATGTATGTATGCCAGCCAATTTCATGGTTGATTTTACTCATGCAGATATTGTGTCTTATGAGTAATGAGACAGTGCTGTGTGGTTTTTGGTAACTTGAAAAAATAGTTTCGTAGGTGAACCTACAAGAATATATTGTTGTTCGTTTAAGGTATTCCATGAGATGTGAAACGATACAAAGGTTTGATACAGTAGGTGAATAACAATCCAAAAGTATAATGTGTATCCCTGGTTTCGATGACTTGCATGGTTGCAAAATTGCGATGCAAACAAACCTGGGAGACTTTGGATCCCAGAGAGATCTATGCTGTGCATTGTTTGACAACGTTGACCTGTTAACAGATATAAAAAAGCAATGTTGTCTTGCAAGTGAGGTCCATTAAACTTAAGTGAGTAGTTGGATTACGGAGGTTGAGATATTCTAAAAGTTTCCCAACATCAACATCCCATATAGCGTTGTATTTCGGCAAAGCGGGCCTTATCTCAAATACGCCCTTGAATAGTCGACGTTGAACATTCGTTGGATAGTCGGATGGTCGGCTATGGGTAAACCATGTTGCAAAGTAATTACAGACCAAAGTGCTGATCTTGCTGTAGTTATGGCACTATAGCCAAGACGACTGTTAAATGAACTCGTTAAAATTTGATACACAGCTCGACCGTAGGGTTGAAAACCTGAATTGAATATCGAGCGCAATAGGTTTGCCAACAATCAAGGTAAGACTTGAAATGTTTTCGTGCCCTAGGCTGCCATGATGAAAACAATATATTTTGAGCGGAGCTGTAGAAATCTGACGTCCCTATTTTTTAGCTGGTATGAGATAGCCAGGAGATGGAGGTTGTATGTAGCAGAGGGGATGATCCTCAGCCGGGCTCAATGGCAGGTGAAGCAATCAGCCAGTTGGCTTCAGTAGAAATTGGTTTAGATTGCATCACTCTGGTTGCTTTGGGATACCAGAGTAGTGTAAGCCAGTTTGGTAGCTCACAAACGCCCTCTGCTTTCTCCATCTGAATCGTTTAGAGGATTCTGGTTATCATAATGAAAGGCGATAGGCATAATTGAGCCAGTCGAGGCAAGCGTAAATATGCATGTATGGTACAAGCCTCTGGCTCCAGTTTTAAAAAGACAAATTTGTCAAACCGTAAATCAACGGATGGTGAAACACCTATATCAGTGAGACATGAAATGCTATTAGGGGGTAACTACCATTCTGCAGACGTAGTTGCAGATCACCTAGACTCGCTGTCTGTTTCAAATATTCTGATTTCCAGGAATATGTGCAGTTGTTAACTATATTTGTGTTTCGTTCAATGCACTGTAAAGGCAAATTGCCAAATTTGTTTTGCATAAATTGTTACATGCAACTGAATGGGTGGTACCCATGTGAGAAAAGACAAGTACTGCTGTTGCCCTGTCTGACAATACTTTTATATCATATATATATATATGGCTGTGAGGTCATTTGCATATGTTTTCAACGCTAGGAAAACAGCATACAAATCCAAAAGATTTGTGTGGTTTCGTTGCTGATCAAATGACCATGATCCTCCGGTGGAGGTATTTTCGCAAGAAACTCCCAAGCTTTAAAGAGATGCATCGGTTTTTCTTTTCCATGGGTGCATGATGCCGTCTTAATGGCTTACAAGCCCTGGGAAGGTTTCAATTCAACGTTCGATTCCAGTTTAGGATCGAACTATACAAAAACATTTCTTTGTCACAAGTTCCTTATATTGTTTATGAAGCATCATTGTTTTATCATGGTCGATATGACGAAAGAATAGTGAATCAAACAATACCACTGGAAAGCAAGAAATTATTTTCCGTGAGACTTGCACAACATTCCTAATGGAATGTGTTTTGCGAAATGGAAGGGTTGAACCGTGGTCATTTATGCCATATTTTATGTCCTATATAGGGCTGACAATGACAGATCCTTAAAATAAGGCATTAAACCGAGCATATTTACTTCCTGACTTGGAGTAAAAACTGATTTTGGAGGACGAAATAATAGATCCCAAGTTCGTAAACAACTTAATTGCCATAATCACCGTTGCTGAGCACTCTTCAAAAGTCTCGCCTTGGAGACGTGCATTCTCAATCTGGTCCATTGCATTGTGCTCCTCGTTGTCAACGATGGACAAAGCCGGTTTCAGAATGTTATTGTACGTGGGCAGCGAACCAACTTAACCAGTTTGGTAATGAGGTATCTTGCAATAATTGCCAATTGAATTTTACCCTAAGGAATTTTCTGTCTTCATGAGCAATATTAGGCAATACAATAGGTATCTTTCAAATCTAATGATGCCATAAAACAATCAGGCGTAATCAGGTTAGTGATTGCATTCATTTGAAATGGCAATAAGTCACGCATTGGATGAAATGATTGAGGTTCAGTATCATCCTGTGTGGTGTCGGACGTAAAAATAGAGGTGAAAATATCTGTCCAGCTTCTGGCAATAGTGGTTCCAGAACACCTTTGATAATAATGTGTCAATCTCTTCTTGATTAACAGTAAAATCAGTCTGATTGAACTGTGATTTGTTACGAACAGGTTGTTCGGAAATAAAATCACATTCCACCTTAACCCTGGAGAGTTTGATCGAGATTTTATCTGGGTCACTGGTATGTGACTTCCACTCAGGCATTTAATTTTGATACTCTACCAACTCTAAAGTTTTTTGCACTCATGTAAAAGTAAAGATACTAGTGAGAATAGCTAGTCAATATTAAAGCTACTAGTTTGAACGCGAGATCAATCAAAATCATTTCTCTTGTTTTTTCGTTTTACCGGATTCTTAGTTGGAACCGGTTGTTTCCTTGGTAGGATTGTTTCCCAAATTGATTGGAGTCTTAGCTTCAAAGTCGTTGTCTAAAAACGAGTTTTCGAATTAACCTTGAAACCTTCGCAACCTTGTTAGATTTTTGAGCATTTTTGCCCTGCTTATTCAAGTCTTATTCAAGTCCTCATCGAAAAGGTATGGACCATGTGAAATGTCAGTGATGGAAGAAGGAGCAAAGTGCTTGATGGTCCGGTTTTAGGCAGAGGGGCTGCAGAATGCTTCGTACATGAGACGAAATATTTCCGGTCAAATGACCCAAGCGTGCAAATGCATCCACTGATTGGGATATATATGTTTGTTAAATTCCTCGCGATGTTAGGAGAAAGAAGCCTATGCAAGTAGAGAGTCTGTAGGTTACAAATATTATCAATGCAACTTTGCACAAAATGGCAAACTTGTTGTCTGTTAGCCAACCGGAGATCCTCCTGTTTCATACTATATTAGAGATGTTGCCATGCACCTTTGTTGACTTTGATGAGATAAAGTGTAGTGCAATTGGGTGGCCTTCCATACCTGTCTGAAAATATTTTTAATTTTTCAGAGAGGAGTCAATGTCTTCCCTATCGCTTGTTAACTTTTTCGGCCAATTTGTCGTTGACAAATAACGCCAAGGTCGTCGGAGGCGTCAAGTGTATTGGTCAAACCATAAAGAAATCAGCTGAGATTCTGTTTGCATGATTTTGTGGCCCAGATACTTCCTTGGTCATAGTTTTAGCCAAACGATCATGGGCGTGACTGATAAGTGAATTAGTATCATCATCAGCATAAATACCGAGGCTTTCCTCAATATCATTGTGATCAGTAACATAGCATTTTTCTGGTGGCTCAGAATCATCAGGGTATGACAACTGTCGTTTATAAGTCGGGTTTTGTCGGGTGGACGATGATGCAGCTAGCCCGGTGGGCAGATTAGATAGTCCGGTGGACAAGGGGTTATTTTGTCCGGTGGACGAATGCATTCCGGTGGAAATATGTTCGCCTAGCCGGTGGCTAATTGGCAAAGGGCCCGATGACAGTTATTGTAGGAGAGCCGCCATGTTGCCTGGATTTGTACTTGTGTGTGACAAAGCTTTGTTTAAAGATGACTGAGGGTCAATGGAAGGTGTGGTTTCTGATGGAGGTTCCTGCCGCACCGTTCCATCCTCAGCAAAAGTTGTACCTGACTCAGACATTTTCCGATAGAAAATGCACATGAGAGCTTATTACTTCAAACAAGACTTTCTTAATTAACAGTGCTAAAATGAAGTATTTTCGTGTGGAATTTCATTAAATAAGAAAGAGAAAGAAATTTAAGAAACTTACCAAAATTTCGCATAAAATCGGAGCTTGTGAAAACACGTCTGGATATGACTCGTAGCAAAATCCGCAATGACTTGTAGCGCATGCGCCCGCTTCTCATGGGATTCCGTAGTGACGTAGCTGATTATAGAGAAGAATTGTGCATTGTGAACATGTGGAGTTTAACTTTGTGGGAAAATCATTTTCATTTGTGACATCTGTTGGGGTAGAGTGCAAAGTCAAGTGTTTTTTTAGAAATTGAGGTGAAGCTGGCCGTTTCTCTTTGATATTCTGATGAAACATTGAGTAGAAATTTGGGCATTTCTTGCTGTGCTCCTCCCCCTCCCCCTCTGTTTCATTCTTTATGACAGCTCTCGGAAGGACAGACATTCTTTTTTTTTGCTTTTTCATTTACCTCTCGCATCACATTGCTCGGAAGGCACATTAGTAATGAATGGCACAGGTAATGAACATGAAAATTGCTATCAGTTTTCAGTTTCAGTTTTCATTGAATCATTTCCTCAACTAACAACATTTCTTGAAGCTACGGAACCTTTAAGAAACTGGTAAGAAACTCCAAGTACTGAAATTGTGAAGATAATACGAAACATTCTGTACTTGCCCAAAATTCTTAATTTCTGATATTAAGACTACATGCATAGTATATTGTTGGGTAATTTTTCAATACAACCTTCAACTGGCTTTGTTTACCGAGAGCAGCAATCAATTTAAGCAGTCCTTTCTGTTTTTCAGATGTGTTGACTGCACTTCTTTTTGGGGGTAAGATTTTAACAGTTGCATCTCTTGCCTGTTAATGTCTGTTCTCTTGCCTGTTAATGACTCTCTTTGAGGATGGTTCGTCATTTTGGTCATTTGTGTGGTGTGCTCTTCTTCGTCTATTACGTGATTTTCTTTGTGGGTGCTGTTGCAGTTGTGGATTATTTACTTGTGGTCCTGTCTGTTGTTCTTGTTCTGCCAGGAAGTTGATCTTCACAAAATTGTTGATGGGCCTAAAATGGGACATGTACACCATTGTTAAAATTGGGTTAAAGAATAAACTATGGGGAATGTTGTACAGGGGGAGTTAATTCGTGACAAACCATTAAAAGATTCTGTAGTAATTGTCATCATGAAATACTGATGTACCTGAAACACTGGACCTTTTCACCATCTTCGTTGACAAAATTGAATTTTGTATCAAAGCTTAAAGTGAAAGCCTTGGTGACGCTTCATATCTAAGGTGCTGTTTGGATGGAGAAGGGCCAGCCCTCCTAGGAGGGCTAGCCCGCTTTGCCGAGATCTCACCTTGCAGGTCTATTCCTTTATAGAATTCTTTTTTGTTTACATGAGAGGAGGGCTAGCCCGCCTAGGCGAGATCTCACTATTCAGTACCCGAGGTCTCGCCAAGGAGGGCTGGGAATTTCCCATGTAAACGCAATCAAGAGGGCTAGCCCTTCAAGGCGGGCTGGCGGAAACAATAGCATAAGCGTAGAACAATAGGATTAGGATCGTTGGCGCCAACATGTCTAGCCCTCCTGGAAGGGCTAGCTCTCCATGTAAACAGCACCTAAAACATGCAGATGGCCAGGAAATTTGCTTCTCTTCTCTGTCACAATGGGCAGCAATGTTCCATCCCATGGCAGTTCAGTTGAAGAATTTCAAGCACGTTTTTATTTGTTGCATAATACTGGGTGCACCAAAAAAGGTAACAGATTTGATCAGGGCTAGCACAAAGAATTGAGCTCAAATCGATCGGAAATAATCTTTAAACTAATCCTCAATGGGTTAAACTTGCTTTAAAGTTCTGAGAGTTTTTCTTGCTTTTATTTCTTGCATTTCATTTTTCCAATAATAAGTAAAAGGGGGTTGGAATAACATAATAGGTCCTTCACCAACTATAATAGGTAAAGGGGACTAGATACATTCCAATGTTAAGGTCCAGAACGGAGAGCAGCAAAGAGAGATGTTGTTGGTTTTAGTGAGTGTGCTACTCTGAATAAATTACAAGTTACAGGATTACTAATAGAAATGAATATGTTAGTTATTGGCTAAATAAGGGCATAACACATGACAATACACGTGATACCAAGCGCATGTGATACTAGGCGCACATGACCTATGCTGTACACGTGATGTGTAATTAGATGAGCATATTCCTACTACAGTCTCATCCTCCTTATCAAAAAAATTGGCACAATTTTTTTTCGACGAAATAAATGTACGTTAGAAGCTAAAACGACATTGTCTGATGATTAAGATTGTCCATACCTAGAGGTCTACAAAATGTGAATTAAAGAAACTCCATAAGCTATACTTCTAAGACTACAACAACAAAACCTAAGAGAAGGGTGATTGTGACTTCGGGCTTATGAGGGAGTCCAGTACAAATTCAATATAGTGACCTAGACGAAGACTGGGCTTGCAAACTTGATAGCAACAGTGTTTTGGTTGCGGATTCCAGGCAAACAGTTCAAATTGTCCAGAGAAAACGCTATTATGTATAGCAACATGACAAGGGAAAAAAGTTCTATGGCTTAGCTTTGTGCAATGGTTGAATACTAACAATGGAATGACTCTGAATAGAACCACAATTAAAGGTATTGTCACAAAGAGTTATTGAATCCTTAAACGCAATTCTGCGGTGCGTAGGGAACAATACTTCTTCCTACTGTAGAAATTGGGCGTGGGAACATCACACAACTGTCCAGTTTTGAGGACGTTTCAAATTTCGAAAAAAAACTTATGTTTAGCAAAATCTTAGCAAACGAAATGGGTTTAGGCCAAGGCTAAGACGTAGAACGATGATGCAGAAATATGGTTATCAAAACTTATGAAAAGACAAGTGCATGTGGGTTTGGTACGTTCAAGCGACGTTAACTCTGGTCTTGCTTCATGCATGGGCCACAACGATGCCTTCAGCGTTGGGTCTTCATTTCTTCGATCTTTGATGTTATTCTTCGATGTTGATTGAGGTTTTTGTCTGCAAAGGGCAACCTTGTACCTTAAATCAAGCAGAATGTACGAGGTTTTTGTCTGCAAAGGATTTCACAGGAACCTTACATCAGTAGGATATGTCGAATGTGAGGTTTTTTTCTTCAAAGGATTTCCCAGGAACCTTACGTCAGCAGGATATGACAAATACGAAGGTTTTCATACAGTTGGAGTACCAGCAACCAAAATGACACCAGATCCCATCAGATGATAAGGAAGAAAGGTAAAAACAAGTCTTCTTCATTGAAGGCGTGGCATGACATCCTTACCATGAAGTCGCAAAATTCTGCATCAAAAGCTGTGTGGTTGTGTTGTTATGTGCGAGAGCGAGCCAGATAGGTATTCGTCCAAGGATCGATGCTTTGCTTATCAGCGAGCCGGGTCCTCCACCAACTATAATAAGTCCTTCACCAACTATAATAGGTAAAGGGGACTAGATACGTTCAGATGTTAAGGTCCAGAACGGAGAGCAGCAAAGAGAGATGTTGTTGGTTTTCAAAAGTTAATAAGTGGGGGACGATTATTTGGTACTTGAGAGTAGTGGCAAGAACTGGGAAGAACCATGAACAATGGAAAGAACTGCAGAGCACCGAGAAGTACTATGTGATGCTGTCATCAGGTGATGCTGTCATCATTTTCCAGGTGATGCTGTCATCAAATTCCAAGTCAAAGCATGGTCTTGACACTTCAGGATCTCATGAGAAACATCATCAATTATCTGGTGACAGTGGAGATGATTCCCTGCTAGGAAGCTCGGATAATTTTCTAGGAGTATTCATGATACCCATATCCATATCTGTCTGTTGTGAAAATGGGCCCGGCAAGTGTAAAACACAGGTTGAGAGGTTTAACAGGTTCCAGGTTGACATGTCACCAGGTTGACAGGTTACGGAGGTTGACAGGTTGCAGGTTGACAGATTACAGGTTGACAAGTTTACTGGTTGAATATTCTACAAGTTCACCTATCAAACTTTGGAACATCAAATATTGGATCTAATATTTGACAAAGATATGAAATGGTGAAAACAAGACAATAATGGAAAAGCAAAATTGAAAAGCAACAAAACTTTGGCCTAATAATTACAGGCAATTACAATCATGGAACAGCAACAATTGCCATCATCAGCAGCAGCCACATGCATTTGATGGAGATTGGCACAGACAGTTCTAAGTGAAACAATTTGAAAACTTTGATAATGAATCTTAAGACATCTACTATACCTTTTTCATTCAAAATATGACCTCTCTTAAAAAAATCTGCCATACCACCAAAATCTTGAGAGGCTCTAACACTGAAAAATGTTTTAATTTGTCCGTGAATCTGAAATGTGATTCCACTTGTTTCTTTCTTTTAAGACACAATACAATTTAATCAGGTAAGACAAATGAGTGATCCCCCTTGCAATTGATGAAATATCTGGTGTAAGACACTTTTGGAACTGAATCTTTGTATTGATCTAAAGTCCATGTGTTATTCTCACTGCAGAAATTTGACTGTTACATTGATGTTCTATTCTAAGCTTGTAACAAGGTAAAATTAGCTTTTCAAATTTGATACTCAAGTCAAGAAAATTGCAAGGTCCTAAGCTTTTATTTCAAAATTGCTCATTTCCTGCGAGGAAACTCATTGTACTCCTCAAGAAACACTTCATAGTTGTGCAGAAATCTTCCAAAATTGCATATTGTACTCTAACCTGTCAACCTGCATTTTCTCCAACCTGTAACCTGTCAACCTGGTAACCTGCACAGCAAGAAATACCTAAATTTCCCTATAATTTTTCAATGGAAATTTAGGGGAAATGCACAGTTTTCTCTGGGAAATTGAAGGGAAACGGAAATTTCCATTTCCCTCGTAGGAAACTTTTAGGAAAGCGTCCGTTTCCCCAAAATTTCCAACCAAAAAACATGGGGAAATTTCATCATGTTTTTGCAGTGCTGTCAACCTGGTGACCTGTCAACCTGGAACCTGTAAACCTGTTAAACCTGTCAACCTGTAAACCTATGCTTTACACTTGCCGTATGAGTATATCCTGAGAGTCCCCTGGGGAGAATTCTTAAGTCTTGGATGTACTTACAAAGACTTTAGATCCTGAGAAGAAACTCATCTGAACTTGTTGTTGTTTCTCCATATGTTTCAACTTTCCTATAATCTGTAGCCTAGATTTTGTGTGTGTGCCCATTCCAAGTTCTTTTCATCCCTCGGTTTTGGCTGCAGCATTGTAGAGCATTCGCAAGTTATCCACAGATGGACTCAAACGAAACATGTTTATGTAGTTCAGCCACAATAGGAGACAGATGGACTCCTGCCTTGCCCAGCTTCCTTCTTTAGGTGATACACCTTTTGATTCAAGATACCTCTCTGCCTGCTGGAGCTAGATGCCACTGTTCAGTTTCATCTTTTTGGTTCTTTAGAAACAGATGAGATTTCATTTGTTCTTCCCCAAACGCTGTCGCATCAATTGAGCCTACATCCTACTGTGTTGCTAATTTTGTTTCAAAGGAAAGGACATTTTCCTGCCTTTCTCATTTGATTAAAAAACACCCGTTAAGTTCTAAGACATGAAGATTTCTAATGCGGGAATGTACCTAATCATGCTCAACTTACTGGGGTGTTCTTTGCCGCTGGCGATTGAGATAAATGTTCATAGTGAGCCTAATTTAAATACCTTCTACCTACCGCAAAATGCATCGCATGTCCAAGAGGCAAAGAAATTGCAAAAACATCATCTGTTAAAAGGCACATCCAGACCCAAAAGCACCAATAGGCTCAGGTAGGCTCTGACAGACTCCTGCCTTCTATGAGCACCACCACAAAGAAAGCTGGACATGAAGATGTCAAGGAGTCACCCTTCACCCCACCTTCCAAATACCTGCCCTCTACCAGTATTGTCACAAACATGAGTTTGGAATAAGACTGTGCCATTGCTAAACCACCTAAACACCTCCCAGCTACCAGTACCATTTCATAAAAAGATGATGAAGGAGGTTTGAACGAAAACACAGAGGATATGGTTCTGGAAAGTGAGGATGAAGACAAAGGCAGGCAGCCTGGGAATAGGGAACAAAAACCACTCACAACTGTCCGTACTGTCAAGCAAGTATCACAAACAAGCATCTGGATGAAATGATCACCTCAAGCAAAAAGCTGCTTCTAAAGTTGCTTTTCATGTCAAATGCATCATAAAAACCCACTGAAAACCTAACAGAAGGAACTCAACAACGACAAGCAGAAAATCATTGACACATTCAATTTTTTTAAACAGAAATTTTCTTTTTAAAAGGGTAAAAAATTGTCACAATAACATGTAAAGTAGCGGCACCCAAACTGATGAATGAATGAAAAGGGAAATAAAAGATAGGGTGTGAGTTATTCGCCATCCTCGCACCGCTCCAAGGCAGTCCAAGCGAGCCCTTGTGATATCACATGTGCATTGCACGCGAATTGCAGTAAGCGCGTTTTTTGCATTTTGATGATTTTGGGAGATACAATTGTCAATTGAACCGACCATGAGAGTGTTTCGGGATTTAAGATCCGTACAAGCTGTTGTTCACAGCTTATTCCTAGCAACCTTGGCAACAGTTACCAGAATCTGATTTTTTCCTATTCTTAACTATAATGGATATTAAGATTTCCTTGCAAAATGGCCAGATGTCGTATATCTGCTCTGATTTGGTTCCAGGCCCACAATTTTTAATCAAAGTTAACTCTTTGAGGTCTCTACATCCATGTTGGAATATCCTTCAAGCTGTGAAAGTAGAAAATCAGCTTTCTTTCGGTCTGCAAACTATCATGACATTTCCAAAAATTGGTATTCTGAGCCCGCTGTGTGCCACTGAGAGAAGTCTGCAAAAAGGGTGCAGTGCTTCCAATAAGAGATAATATTCATTTAATTTGTGCACATGCATTTCAATAACCTAATACAGTAAATCCCCGCATATAAGAACCTACCAAAATAAGAACCTGGAGGCTGTTTTTCCTAAATTATGTAACTTGCAATTAAGAACCTGTTTCGGTTTGATGAAACATAGGTTCTTGTTGCAGGGGTTGCAAAGTTGATCTTTGATTGCTATTATTAAGGTCTTTGTGGTCCGTATTGGCTTTGAGAAGCTTCATTCTCCTCCCCAATTACTTATTTGGTCCAAAAGGACCTTTCTAAAACAAATAATAGGACAGAACATCATTGTGAGACTCTTAAAGGGACTGCATGAGGCACCCTTCAAATAAGAACCTCTATACCCTGAAATTAATCTTAGTACATTTGAAATAAGAACCAATTTCAGCCTGGATCATGGGCGATTGTGACACGTGAAGAATGTTTCATGGTTGTCCATAATACTTCTCAAATGGATTAAAATCCTTACCTGCCTGTTTTTGTGGGTATTCCCTTTGATTTCCTTGATTTTGTTTGAGCCTTATTGCTCGCTGCAAGTCTCATCCCGTCTGCCATTTTGAAATTTGAAATTCGGCCGTTGGCTGACTTTGCAAAAAGTCATATTTCTCAAGCAGGTCTTCTTGTAAGCAAACCCCTACTACTGGTAAAAAACTTATGGGTACGCAAATAGCCGATTTTTCTTAGGAGAACCATTGCAAGCACCGCGTAACTTTCTCTTGCCCATATTTGGAATACTGCCCGGGCATTTTTAGCTAGCGACTGAGCAAGGTTTCAAGCACATGGGGGTAAACGCGAGAGAAGGTTTCGTGGTAGCAACAACAACGGTATTGTCATTAAAAGGCCGGGAAACAACATGAACCGCAGTAAATGATCGTTGTAGTTACATAAAAAGCAAAACAATTCGTACTAATGAATTTTGGACAAAATGTTTTTGGACAACTATTTTTCGGATGTTTTTTTTCATGGAATTTCGGACATCTTTAACAGAACACTTTCGGACACTAAAAATGTCTGACCGATGAAATGATTGAAAATTGTAAAATCTAAAGATTCGAGTATTCCTATATTTGCCTTGACAAAGATGATGGACCAATCCCAAATTGTTTGTCCAGGTAAGCTGGGATTTTAACCCATACTTTTTGACAACTTCTGTTAGGAAGGGCTTTTTTGGCAATATTTTTGTCCAAGGGGATGGCCCAAATTTGGCAGAAGGGTGAATCTAAAGAAAATAATTTGACAAAAAACTTCGAATTTTGTTGGTGAAGTACGCGTTGTTGTCGGGCTAATTATTGAAAATGATCGGTGGCCTCGACCCCTTAACCTCTTAAAAATCTGTCGCATGGCTCTAAGGCTTTTTGGAGCGACTGAAATTCTCTGACGGGATGTGCATTCCTGCCCGGGTATCGTCTTTTCTAAAGCCGGGCATCAAAAGAAGACAATTGATCTACAGCCGGTTGTAAGAAGGGGTATTTTGCTAGAGTGAGTTATTATTTCGTCATTTCCCGTGTATCTTTTGCGCTTTGGAGTACACGTATTTGTTATGTAAGAAACTGCTTATAAGCAACTGAACTCTCAGATCGCCAAAAAATTCAGAAACACCAGTACTGGGAAAATACAGTTTAAAAAACTATTTGTTTTCATAAAGGAAACCCTTGACATAGTTTAATTCTTTTTTCACTCGTTTCCTGTATCATGTTACTCAACAGGCACTTGAGTGATGTAAAGGCTTTGGAAAGTCTTCAAGCCCGCTTCAAGCTTCAATAAACATTGTTTTGAACTGTTCAGGAGGGTACAGGTAGTGAACATGAAGATTGTTCTGAAACCGTTAAGAGACTCGTAAGAAACTCTGAGTTCTCAAAATCAGATAACTTTAAGAAATTTTCAGTCTAGTCCAAATTCTTAGTTTCTTATAAAAAAAACGTGTATAATTTCGGCAGATCTTTTCGGCCTATTACTTGGAGGCAAAATTTCTAAAGCAGGGTGAAAAGATCATTTCTTGGACTGGAGTGCATATCCCCGTTCAAATAAAAACAAGTAGACACCCGGGACCTCATGAAACGTTCCTTTTCTGCATTGAGACACGGAGGTTATCATGCTATACCATCCATTGCAATTCATTCTTTTATTGTCTCAAAAAACGGCAGCATTTCAAACATTTCATACTATTGCTGTATTTGAGATTCCTTGACGCAAGCGACGCAAGCAGCGAAATATCTTCTCCATGTAGCAATGCCATGTAGTTACCCCCGTGATTCGATCAAAACTCCCTTCTGTTCTTGCATGCTTTGGGCAAAAGAAAGTTACGCGGTGCTTGCCATGGTTCTCCTAAGAAAAATCGGCTATTTGCGTACCCATAAGTTTTTTACCAGTAGTAGGGGTTTGCTTATAAGAAGACCTGCTTGAGAAATATGACTTTTTGCAAAGTCAGCCAACGGCCGAATTTCAAATTTCAAAATGGCAGACGGGATGAGACTTGCAGCGAGCAATAAGGCTCAAACAAAATCAAGGAAATCAAAGGGAATACCCACAAAAACAGGCAGGTAAGGATTTTAATCCATTTGAGAAGTATTATGGACAATTATGAAACATTCTTCACGTGTCAGAATCGCCCATGCCTGGATCTCAAAAAAGCAGGTTCTTATATGTGGGAATTTTCTGTACAGTGGAGCGGCATGGTCTATTAACCAGACCCTGGTCTGCTAGGACCTAGGACCCTAGGACCATAGGACCAGGACCCATATTAATCAGACCCTGTAGGAATCCCCATTTATTACTGAATGGAAATAGTCACGGAAAGCACAACATGACACTGGATGTCGTATCGTACTCTTGGTACGCAGATAGAACAAAGAATTGGTACCAATAATTGAAGTGAAAAAGGAATTGCCATTTTCTATTTCTTTGGCTTGTTGAAAATATCATGACTTAACGTATTTGGTACCCTCGGTACCAGCCCGGGGGGTACATGACTTGCGGATGGACGGGGGTCTGCCGCCCGATTTTCAAAAAGGTACCCTCTTCTAATTACCGAAAGTTACCGTCATACCCACTTTTATGATGAATTTTGGCGGAAAACCACCCATTTTTTTATATTTTTCACCAATTTCTCGATAACCCACCCTTGTTTATGGAAAATCTGCCAAAAAAAGGGACCCTTGTTTAGAGAATTGGGTGCCCAAAAACCCACCCATATGGGCGGCACATACCCGTACCCTCAACATGTTATGTACCCCCCCCCGGGGGTACCAGAGCCAACAAAAACAAAGATTACAAGATTTTAAAAGTAAGGAAGGAAGGAGCTCCGCCACTGCTTCATTCTTTTTCCATGTTCCTTTTCCCAATTTTTGTTTCCTTCATTTTCGAGGCGCTGGTATCCAATGTATGTATTTGGTTATCTCGCCCGAGGGGCAAATCACTTTTCAAAATTGCGTACGTGATTTTTGTGATTTTGAAATGACATGATTTTTTTCTGTGATTTCGTTGTGATTTTAGTAATTTCTAGTGATTTTTTCGTTTGATTTTTCAGTAATTTTTAGGTGATTTGTGACTTTTGGTGCTTTCTGTATGTGATCTTTTTGTGATTTCAAGGGAGGTGTACGAAAAAAATCAGTGAATTGCCCCTCGATCTCGCCACTGGGAAATAATGGGCTTTTTTGGCAATTTTCGCCCCTCCTATTTATCTCTCAGTTCCATTCCAATGATATGAGGAAATTATTCAAAATTTGGGACTCTTGTAACGCTTTTTCAATTTGGAATTAAAGAAAACGACGTATTTTGACAAATGATATTGATTAACAATACTCTTGACAACTTTTGTTTATTTGAACATAGATTTGAAAAGCGCTTTTGAAGCGTGAAGGAATTTCTTTTCGTGTTTCTAACAAAATCCTTGGCCCTGGCCTTTGTGACCTAGCCAACTGTTTGTATTGCACCTTGTTTCACTTCACTGGTTTTGATGCTATGGCTTTGCTGAACCTCTGAACTAAAATGTCTGCATATGAGGTAGTAGCTGTTGATGATTCGGATGATGACGGTGGTGGAAATATCTTGGAAATGGTGACGTCGTTTCAACTAATGGAGTCCCCAAGCAAATCAGAAACTTGTGAGCGGGCAGACGAACACGAAACACATTGCACAAGAAATCTTTTCAAAACTGAAATGGAGGAAATTCACTGGAGCGGCGATGAATCGTGCAGGCCAAAGAATGGCTCAGATTCGCAGGATGCATTTGCATCGTAAGTACATTAAATTATGTGTAAGTGTAAGAAGTATTGGAACTTGATTTTCATACTCATGATCAAATTTCTTCAGAAAATGCTCAAAGATTGGACAATTCAATTTCAATTTATATTATATAAATTATTAAATTATAATAATGATAACATTGCTACACTTTACAGGAGCGTTTTTACAATTGCACGTTCAAAACGAGTATTCTGTATGTCGAGCCTTCGAGCCTCGAGCCTTGTATTTGGAGCCCGGAGCCCTAGAGCCTTATATTGCGACCCTTAACATAGAGGGGTCATCCCCCCCCACAAAAAGTCTGTGTTTTCAAGATGCTATATGCTAATCAGGTTACTCCTGCTTTACATAATTGTTCAAATTTAGGGCCAATACAAGTCATTGCCACCTGGGGTAAGTTCCTTAGAACAGACTTGGTATCAGCACAGATAAAAGACAAACATTTTTTTATCCTTTGAATCGTTAAACAAGGGAGGTCTGATCCTCTGGAAATGGAAGTGCCTTAGTGTTATCATAAAAAATCATACCTTCTGTCTCCCTTTGGTCTTAACGGTTGTGTACATTATCACATAATCTATTTCGAGTTTCTGCTCTTTCAGGCATTTCCACCATTGCCAAACTTACAAACATGATAGTCTAGTCATTTGTCATTGATAATGAAAAATTCTTCGTAATTATTTACAATCCACTCATTATCTTGGGACTCACTGAGGTATCTTCCGTACCATTGAGGTAGTGAGGTATCTTGAATCCTTGATGTTTGCAAAAAGATAAACTTCAAAGATGAAAGCCTGTGGCTCGAAATACAACTCGAATGCTCAAGGGCTCGAGGGGCAGGGCTCGATGCTCGAGGGATCGGAAATTAGAAACACTCTTTTTTGGGCTTTTTAGGATTGAAATATCTGAAAGTGATGACTCCCTCATAGATCTGTCACCGGTGCAGCCTCTTGTTCGAGAAACGACTGAGGAAAGGTACAGTAGGAATTTTCATTTCTTTTCAGCTTCAAATTCTATAAGGGATGGGGATGAAATATGAAATAGGTTAAAGTTGCTTTTAAAATGTTCACCTTAGGAATGGCAGATCATAAGTAATGATAGGGTAAGACGCGTTAGGAACACATTGGAAACCTGTTGGAACAAGTAAAAAATGTTTTGTGTTTCCCCTGAACATCATTTTACACACATGTACAAAATACAGTTTACTAAACCAACAATGCTTTGCTTCAGGGGTAAAAATATCTTTGAAAAGAAAGTAAGAATTTAATCCAGTGCTGAAGCTTACTTGAAATTATCGGATTTTGAGTAATAAGCATCTCTTACGACCATAAGAATCTTCATGTTAACTTCTTGTTCAATCATGGATTGCAAAACAAAAGTGTCTTGAAGCTTTTTGTATGCTTTGACATCATTCAAGTACATTCTGAGTGGTATTTTACAGAAGAAAGTGGAAAGAGAATAAAAATGCGCAAAGGATTTCCTTTACTTAAAGGAGTAGTTTTTTGAATAGTGAAGTCTCTTTTAACAATCTGAGGGCTGAGTTTTCGCAAATAGTTTATTATAAAAGCTGAGTATAAGTTTCTCTTGGCTCCTTTTAGAAGTACATTTGTTGAGATATTGAAATTATCTATCTACAATCCACTCCTAGGATGGACAATTAAATTATGTACCCTGTGAGTCACAGAAAGTTTATGCTCTATGTGTTTGGCAGGCTATGGAATAAAAGTAAATGTGACCGATATTCAAAACTAAACTAGTAATCATCAGTCAAAGGCCAGCAGATGAGAAAAATTTGTTTGGTAAAAACTTATCATTTAGAACCATTGGCAAAATGCTCGATAAGAGGCATGTTTCAGAACAAGGATTCGTCATTCCACCCAGGTCTATAATTTACCTGGTCTTTAATTAATGATCTATAATTAAAATTCTATTTCTGAAACGTGCACTGTGAACTTCGATGCCACATAAATCATTTATCATGGAACAGAATAGAATGTGGAATTTTTGATCCCCATACAAACCTTTACAGGCATTTTCTAATTGTTGGGTCTTCGAGATGTGTAATGTTACCAAGCAAAATTTTCTCATTTACTTTAAGTTAGCCTTTGACTGATAGCTTAGTTTATTTTTGCATGTCAGCTGCATACTTTTAGTTTTGCATCCCACCAAACACATACTGTAAACTTTTTTTGACTCTTTTTTAGAACTTTTCCTCAACCTCATGTTGAGTCCTTTCTATCTTAGTGAGGAGCTGAACCAAGTGACATATCATCATGGTAATAAGAGAATCCCTGTATTCAAGACTGAGTCAGTACCATGTCGTACTGAAAGTGTGGTTAATGCAATGCTGGAAAGGGTGGATGACGCAAAGATATCGAAGCAGAACCCAGTCAGTGTTGAGAGAAACTGCTCATTCATGATAGAGTGGGAGCATATCGGACATTGGAGGGATGCACTGTGTGATATGCTAGGAAAGTGGCATCATGTGAAGACAAAGAAGTTCTTTTATAATTTGATGGATAACGATTTAACACCAATCCTGGAAAGTGAATTTGGTGATGGGTCACTGTTAGTGCGCAGATACCTGTACACGCACCAAGAATGCAAAGATTTTCATCGGGTTTTGCTAACCATTGAAGGGAGAGATGGCAGATTGCATCACTTAATTTACCTCCAGTACTATTTTGATGGGGCAGAGCACCCCATAAAGGTAACATTACCCCACAGAAACTGCAAAAGAAAAGATGCTACAGCCTTCCAGCCAACAAAGCAGTCAACCATAGAGAAGATAAGAGCTGCACCAAAGAGTGAGCCACCACGTAAGATTTTTCGAGCGGTTCTTGATGATGCCGGTGGATTTGAAGAAGTACATTGTTTTGGTGACCATGCAAGGAATCGGAAGCAAATCATAAATCTGAGGAAAGAAACATGCCAGGATCCCATGGTAGAAGTGATAGATCTATGCAAGGAACAGGAGAAACATAGCAAAACAGCGTTCATAAGGAATGTTACTCTGGCTCCTGAAAAGGCAATTTTCCTAGCAAACGATCGCCAGCTGCATGACATTGAGAGATTTTGCACTGTCAATGGAAACTTCAGTGTGCTTGGTGTTGATCCTACATATAATGTGGGATGCTTCTACTTAACAGTGTCAACATACCGGCATCTAATGCTCAAAACAAAAAATGGAGTCCATCCTGTAATGATTGGACCAGCCCTTATTCACTACAAGAAAGGATTTGACACCTACTTTCAACTCCCATCCAACATGTTAAGATATAACAAAGCCCTGCAAGCAATAAAATGTATCGGCACTGATGGGGAAGTGAACGTTTCAGAAGCATTAAAGTCAGTCTTCAATGAAGCCCATCACTTGTTGTGCGACATACATATGAGAGACAATGTGGAGAAGAAACTATCGGATCTTGGAATAAAAGGGGAGCCAAGGTAAATTTCTAACAGATTATATCAGCATAAGCTCAGAATGTTGCATAAACTAAATTCTGAAAAAGGACAATCCTGATGGAAATGACAGAGCAAAAACTGTGTAAAATGACATCATTGAGCAATCTGAGATACGGGAGTGTTTGGATAGAAAAGCTTTCTGAATGATAAATCAAATGCCTAAGAAACGAAACATCAAGAGTTGCCAAATTTTGGGATTTGTTGCAGGGAGCTTGGGTGCTTAGAGTTCTGAGCTTTCGCCCATGCATGCCCAGTTTCTGCTCTGTCGATGGAAATAGGCAAAAAAGACCCCGATTGCTTCCTTGTCATTTTTATCACTCTCCACAAAGATATACATGGACGAATGCAAAAATGGGAAATCTTACACAAATTTCCACAAATGTGTTTATGATGCAAAATTTTACTAAAAAGAGGACGTTTCCATCAGTTTCTAAGTGTGTAAAGGGTATGGTCAATAAACATGTCATGAGCCGCAAGTGCTGCCGTGCTGCATATGCCATGGAAAGTGTGAATGAATCTGAAAAATAGACACTTTTAACACAGCAATTGCTCCTCTTCCCTACTTTTGATGTTGTTTTCACTTTTCAAATGTTTACTTTCATCAGTGGAGCACCCCCCCTCCAGAGTCCTGTCCCCAAAAGAAACCCTTCAAGTTCATGTAAAATAGAATTTTGCAAAAAACCCTAATCTCTATTTTATAGACGCACCATACTGAAGGACATATTTGGTGAAAGAAAAGATGGTGAGAAAGAGCCAGGCCTTGTTGACTGTTGGGATAACAATGACATCGACAATATGTTTCAAGCCCTTCTTCAAAAATGGAAAGGACTGCATGCTAATGGTGCTACTTTTGGTAGTTTCTTCAGGGTGCACAAACTTCAGCTTGTGAAGAATTGCATGTCAGCCAAGGTTCGAACATCTGCTGGCCTTGGCTTCCCGCCTGATGTGTACACACAGAACGCCAATGAGTGCATGAATTCAGTGATAAAGAGGGACACGAAAGGGAAGAAACTGAGCCCAAAAGAAGCTGCAAGTGCAATTGAGGCATGTGTCAACGAGCAAGAATCGCAAGTAAAGCTGGCCCTTATTGGCGTTGGGGAATTGAGATTAGCTGAAGGTTATGAGCAATTTCAAATCAAACAAAATGAATTTTATGTAATGAGTTCAAATCAACGAAGCATTCATGTGGCAAAGTTTCATAAAGCTGTAGTTAAAGTGCATGAAATTCCTCAAACACATGCTAGTCACTCAGAGATGATTTCTCCATATGTGGCAACTTTGATGTCAACTGCAGGTACAGAGATTCCTTTACCTCGATTAACAACCACTGCAGGTGAAACAGATTTATGTAAATTGTCCGTTCAGCCACAACATAGCAAAATTGTTTATCCTCCGTACTCTGTTGTTGAGGAAATGTTTCAAGATGCATCTGCAATGGTTACTGGAGATGGAGTCCTGCAGGCTCCTGGTGCAAGCTCAACATACATTGTTCTAAACACAGCAGATGTGAAGAACCCATTCATCATCAACATGGTTGGCAATAAAATAGAGTGCTCCAATGAGAAATGTGTGAGATTTCAGGCATATGGAATTTGTACCCACACAATAGCAGTTGCAGAAACCTCTGGAAATCTTTCTGGTTTCCTGGCTGACTTCAACATGAGAAATCGCCAATCCCTGTCATCACTTGTGGATATTGGGCACTCTTCTAAGGCAGGCAAGAAAGCAACAAAGGCGACACAGAAGAGAAAAGGAGCAGCTAATAAGACAAGGACAGCCCTGCACACTTACAAGCAACCAGTGAAGCCAACAGCTCCCAACCCACTGCCTGGTGTGTACAATATTACATTGCTACAATTTTGCCATGAGAGAACATCATCATGCTATGGTTGTGGTGGCGATTTGAAAGTAGATGGTAGAATCCCTGACCCCCCAAGGAATCTGGTTCTGGTTTCCAAAACACGAAGAGAATATTACAGGAAGCAAGATGATGGTACTGGGGTAAAACAACTTTCTCCATTGAGAAATGTTTATTTTCACTTCAACACAGAATGTGTCAAGAAGAAAAATAATTTCTTTGTGCCATGTCTTGCACAAGTGCAGAATGATGTCAAGCCTTTCCTGCTGCCAGAACACAGAGACGTTCTTCAGAGTTGTGGAATCTTGCTTTAGAAAAATGAAGGACTGCTATTGATTTATGTGCTGGAGGATTTAATCTGAAGTTCTTTCCAGAGATTTACGTTGAATTCTATCAAGGGTTGTAATTGCAAGAAGGCTGAGAACACTCTGCTTTTATACTGGTGATCTACAAAAAGCTGGATAAAATTCTACAAATTCTATGACTAGGCTGGTTGGAGCATAACCTGGGGGGGCACCCAGCAAATGCACATACAGGGAGGTAAGTTTGGGTAAGAACATTTGCCATTTGAGTCCAAATAAAATTGAAGTTAAGTTCATGATATTTTTGACATCAAATATACACTGCTGAACTGATGTTTCTGGGTTCGCTAGAGGCAATTCTGGCTTCTATTTGCATAGTTTACAAAAGTTTGTACCTGTCTTTAGTGATTAAATATTCCAAAATGTTACTTTTTGCACAGTGTAAATATTCTATGTTCATTTACAGGTTTCAAAGTATATAATGAGCTGACATTTTTTGGTTGCAATTAAGCTGAAGTGATATTTTTGAGTTGCCTGAAATTATCTTGGACTGAGCCCCTGTATGTGTATATGCTATGTACCCCTCCCCCTGGGGAGCATATAAAGAGCAAATAACTTGGAGCATGAAGTGCAAGACACTTGCAGTGTTTACAAAATAAATGGCCAAAATTCCTCTGCAGTTGGAATCATATGGGAAAATCTTATCTCATTCTTCTGCTATCAGTACAGTCAACATCTTATAATAAATTCCTATATGCTTTGACGTTGCTGCGTCAGAAAGAAAAGTGAGTGTGTGGACCGTGCGGAGGACAGTTTTTATTTTGTCAATTGAGTGGCAATATATAGTTTTTCCAATTGTTGTAAGACAGAATAAAATTTCAATTTGGTGGTGATTACAAACCCTCGGTGGTTGAAATCCTGCAACACCAACAGTTCAAACTGTTAGGTTGCTCATATTGTCATAAGAAAATTTTCTAATCCTAATGTTGTGTTGAACCAGCTGTTGTAAAGCTTATTCTGCTTATGTAATGCCTGATTTTGATGCTGATTTTGATGCTAACAAAATCTCAGATCTTAATGTTCATACATGTCTTACAGTTGCACCTGACCATCTCAAACTTGTAGAGGAATGAGAACCATAAGGAAAAATATTACCATGGCAGAAAAGTAAAAGGAAACTGAACATGTTTCAAGATAGTAGGATTCAGCTGTATTACAATTTAATTATGCTTGTGTTGTGTTAAGATGTTTTGGTTTGATGTTTTGTTATATTACAGTCTTGATTGTTCAATTTTCATCAAACTTTCAAAAAATTCAAAACAAATTTCTTTTGAATTGTGTTAATGTGTTCCTATAGGGGTGGGGGTTAGCCAATAACTTGTCCATCTTAGGTCAAGTAGTGGGCAGCCAAATCAAGGATAGAAAAAGCTCAAACTAAGAGGAAGAAACTAAAAGGACGGCATAATTAGAAAGTCTTGTTGCAGATTACATATGGCAACTCATTGAAAAACTTTGGAAATTTGTGGGAACTTCTTATACCTTTAAACAATAAGAATTTCAAAGAAGTTTCTGTGGTGGCTGAAATCATCTGACATACAGTGTAGACCCTGTGCATGTTAAAATTTTCTGCCAGAACTGTCAGGTGGCTTAAGAATTCTTGTTACTTCCATGGTATGTACTGTGGATTCCAGCAAAATATTTGTGTTTGTCTCAACACAAAACATTACAAATCTTCTCAATAGAATGGGCATTCACTTGTCTATCCTCTATTTTATACTGTAAAGTCACAAAGTTACCATTTCCACCATATATCACCACATGCAAAAGTCTTTAGCATTAGTCAGGACATTTTGAGTGCCAAAAAGTACACACCAAGGTAGAAACACATTCTGCAAAACTAAAGGATATATGGCACATACCGCATAAAATACACCTACTGAGTGATAAAATCATTTTCCTATCAGCTGCAATAGTTTCAAAGAAAGGATGTTTTGAAAATAGTTTGTTGAAAACTCCTTAATCAATTCAAAAACTCCTCTTGTTGCCTCCAGACATCACAGAGAGACCATTATTTGCAAAAAAATTTTCCAGACATGCAGGAAGTGGGAGGCATAGCACCCCTGCAATCATTTTTCCCCTATTGCTCTAAGAACACCTTCCCCAAATCAGCAGCTGCTGCCTCCAGTCCTATTATTCAATGCAGCCACTACTTCTGTGATGTCACAACACATTTTAAATACCATGCCAGTTTTTTCTATCTTGTGTCAGTCCAGACAATCTAATCAGTATTTGGTTTTCCTGTAAGATTTGATATTGATGCTAGCCAAAAATGCCTTTACTGTCTTCATCCTGGTTCAATAATGCAGCTATCTTTTGTCAAAAGCCTCCATGAACTGATTCTTACTCATAGTTGCATTGCATGTTGTACTTTCAACTTACGTCTTTCTTGAAAGTGAAATCCTAATCACATCGAAGCAAGAAATCCTCTGGTCATCACATCAGTCGCATGTCAACCTTTTGAAATTTGAAAATTCGAAATGCTGCCCACTCTTCCCTCCAAACAGAGACCTGCTGTTGGTCTTTTGTACAAAAAGTTCTGCAGCTGACATGGGCCTAGCCTCCTACCTTAGCTAGGCCCCTTTCCCACCCAAGCCGCCGAAGCTTTCTGATCTCTAGCATCATCAGCATTTGTTCAATTTCCAGATTCGTTGATCCAGTAATACGGTTTCACGAAATGCAAACTCTCTTAGGAAAGCCATGCCATTTTGTCCATCCGCCATTTTTGAAAATCTCATTTTGGACGGGGATTCCCAAACAGTCTGGTTAATATGGGTCCTGGTCCTATGGTCCTAGGGTCCTAGGTCCTAGCAGACCAGGGTCTGGTTAATAGACCATGCCAAGTTTTGTTGCTCTACGGAGTCTTGGCTTTCACCACTGAAAGTCGTTGACTTCACATAATCAGGTTCCAAACCACTATCCATACACTCTGCAGCAGGAGAACTAGCCCAGATTTGATAAAATTCATCATGCAAGGATAAAATTCATCATGCAAGGAATAAACAGTCCTTCCACGTCAAATTCCTGATTTCTTGTGGATAGGCAAAAGTTACATACAGTAAAAGTGTTGTCTCCTCGTCTGACCAAGTTAATATCTTTCTTTCTCCACGTTCTTGCGTTTGCTCTTCTGGCTATTGGCTGCCATTTTCTGCAAAATTTTCCAATGTGGGCCTGCACAAGCACTGTGGAGAGAAGTGGATCTCATAATGGCGCCTAATGCAGTGACGGTGCCTATTCCCTTACTTGAGCACATTCTCGAGTATGAAGTTAACACTTTTTGCGCCCTCACAGTTTTCAAGTCACTGATGTTTGAGAATGGAGAACGGTTCCAAGAAATTCCAATTGGTTCTGCACAGAGCTGTTCCAACAGCTTCCTTGTATATGCTGCCTTGATCTTTTTTGGCATAGTTCCCTTGGTTTTGTTTCTTGAAACCCTGATTGGCCATATGTCCTTCTTTTCCACAGAAATAACTGTGTTGATATCTCAAACCTCTCCCTAAAGTATGTTTGTTTTGATTTACCCCTTGCTTAGGGTTGAATGGCCATGGAAATGGTGGGAATTTACCATCGTTTCTAAAAGACGGAACACCCCGGCACAACCTGAACAACCCAAGAACAAGCCAGGAACAGGCAGAACAACCCAGGAACAAGCCAGGAACAACGTAAGAACACATATGGAACAACCCAAGAACATGCCAGAAAAAGCCCTTATTCTGAATTTCTACAAAGGTTGACTGATTTTTGGGGGAGTTCTTATGAAGGCCCACATGAAGTAATATACTGTTTCATTTCAGCATCTCTTCACCAAGTTTCCATTATTTTCATCATCAATTTCAGTGGAATACAATAGGCTATGTTTAGATTGCCCAGTCCCCAAACCTAAATCTCCGTCATTGATGTGGGGGTTGTAGTGGGTCACCTGAAACCTCCAAAGTATTTAAGGAAAACTGTAAAACCACCTTAAACTTACATGAAAACCGTCACAAAATTTGTCCTCCTTGTACTGCCTCTGCTCTGTGTTGCAGAGAACTGCTTCATTATCATTTTCATGACCCCCAAAAAGGGAAAACTGAATCCAAAGCCCCATTATACTGTATTGTACCATATTTTAATTAAAGTATACCATCCTGGGCGATTATACCATGCCAATGCATACTGTACTGGACAGTTATCATTCTTATTTTAGCATAATAAATCATAATGTAGTGGACAATTATTCATTAATTTTATCTTCAATTTTGTGATACTTTGACTTCTCAAATCATATTTTTGAATAAATTTGGAAACCATTACAAAAGAAAGGAGCTGTAAAACCATCATTTTTACAGGCAAAAAAACCGTTAAACTGTCCCAATACAGCTAGAAACTGCAAACCGTCATCCCCTACAACCTGACATTAATGTCTCACATGAAAGTTTGAGTTTGGTTATTACTCAGTATTTAGCTTAACAACGAAGGAGAAATACTCATGTTAGTGATCTCATAGCTATACTCGCAAGATTTTACGCTTATCCATTGAGTGAGTTTTTTCTACAAGCTTTCCAAAGTTAGCTTTTCTTGCACTGGAATCTCCTACCAATTTATTGCGATGCTCACATGTTTCTTGTAGCAATGCTTTACTTATCTTGTTACCGCACCTCCATCTTTCTGAGGTGTGAGAAGCACATAGTGGAGAAAGCGCGCAAAACATCTTTTTATTGCGAGGCTGTCGACAACAACAACAACAACAGCACTTTGCCTTGCCAATCCTGGGACGTATTACCCTCTAAGGATCCCCAAAACCTTTCAGAATTCCTTTGTTTTCAAGGAATATCCGTAAAAATCCCTGTAAGTCACATTGTTTTCAAAATCTTTTTTGTGCTTTACTTAGACAAGTGATACACTTGCCCCACACTCCCTGACATAGATGTTTTGAGGTTGGTGGCCGACGTTGGCGTGGACAAGGCCAGACAAAGGAAGGATGAGGGAAGCCCTGCCTCCGAAGGTTATTTATTTTGTTAGTTATCCTTGCTAAAAATAACTGCAACGAAAGACAACACGAAACAACCAGGCCATCTCAAACGAACATAACAAGCGAATTAAAAACAACAACTCTAATCCAACGTGAGCATGCTTCAATCGTACGATGCTCCTACGCAGCGGTAACTGTCAATCATAAATATGGTCATCACTTATAATGATAATAATGATGAGTTCTAAGACTCCCACTTGATGATCATATTTAAACAAACAAGTAAGTCATTGAGTCAATTTATCTCCTTTACTCCTAAATTGTCTCTAAATCTCTGAAAAGCAATCTTTGAAAGACCTTTAGTCATAATGTCCGTTAACATATCTTGAGTTGGACAATACTTAACTGAGATAGCTTTCACATTTACTTGCTCTCTAATAAAATGAAATGATACATCAATATGTTTTGTACGATTGTGAAACTTAGGGTTCTTTGCAAGTTTTATTGCTCCTTGATTGTCTTCAAAAATAGTAGATGGCCCCCTTTGTTCAAATCCAATATCAGCAAGTAATCTTCTCATCCAGACAGCTTCTTGACAAGCTCCACTCAATGCAGTGTATTCAGCCTCTGTTGATGATTTAGACACAGTAGCTTGTCTTTTGCTGCACCAACTAACAGTATTACCTTGAATCTGAAAGACATATCCTGAGGTTGAACGTCGAGTATCTAAATCGCCTGCCCAGTCAGCATCAGAAAAGCCAACTAATGTATGACTTTTATCATCAGCAGAAAACACGAGACCATAATTGAGTGTCCCTTGAATATATCGTAAGATCCTTTTAATACCTGTCAAGTGATCTTTTCCAGGTTTTGACATGAATTTTGAAAGTATGCCAACTGCTGCAGCAAGATCTGGTCGTGTGGCAGTAGTTGCATATGTCAAACAACCAATGATCATTTGATATGCTTGTATATCAACAGGTTTCTCATCATCTGACAACTGCTTAAATTTCCTTCCCTGTTCCAATGGTGTAGAAACGGGTTTGCATTTATCCATATTGGATCTCTTCAGAATCCCTTCTAGGTACTTTGGCTGACTGATAGAAAGTGTTCTTGACTTGCGATTTCGTTTCACAGACATGCCAAGAACATAATGCACTTCATCTTGATCTTCAACTTTGAATCTTTTTCCAAGTGTGATCTTCTCCTTTGTCAGCATATCAATGTTGTTACAAAACAACAAGATATAATCAACATAGAGAGCAAGAATAATAAAATCAACCTTACCATTGCTCTGCTTCACTAACTTGACATACAAACATGAATCTGCACCGCTGTTTTTGTAACCATCTGACTTCAGGAAACTGTTATTGCAAAGTTCCAGCACCGTGCAGCTTGCTTCAAACCATAGATACTTTTCCTCAATTTGCAAACATGATTTGGTCTTTCCTTGTCAGCATAACCATCAGGCTGCTTCATGTAAATTTCTTCATCAAGATCTCCTTGTAAGAAAGCAGTCTTCACATCCATTTGATGAACTTCCCAATCACAAATATTTGCCACAGCTAACAGAGATCTAATTGAGCTGTAACGCACAACTGGAGAAAAAACTTCTTGATAATCAACTCCTTGAGACAGTGAATATCCCTGAGCGACAAGACGAGCTTTAAACCTCTCAACAGAACCATCAGCATTACGTTTCACTTTAAACACCCAACGGCTGCCAACAACATTCTTCCCTTCAGGCAATGGAACAAGATCCCATGTATGATTGCTTAACAATGAATCATACTCAGAATTTGTTGCTTCTTTCCAATACGTAGAATGATCTCCTCTCCATGCTTCAAAAATATTACTTGGCTCATTTATGTCAGCTGTAAGAGCCTCTGCGGCATAAAGTTCTTCTTCAACAAATCTAACAGGAGGCTTGCGCTGCCTTTGTGGACGCAAATTTTCCACTTCTCTCATAAAATTGTCTTCATACGTATCTCCCACTGGTTGGTTATCAATAACAGCAGGTTCATCAATTTCTGACTCAGCTTGATCAATGTTTTGTTGAACTTCTTTAATGATTTGATCTTTCTCGACAATTTGATCTGGTACATTTGGAACATCACAAATTGGATAAAAGAACTGCAAATTCAATTTCAATGATTGACCATTATCAAAATCATGAAACTCTTTCTCAACAAAAATAACGTCTCTGCTACGAATAAAACGACGAGACTTCAGATCATACAACTTGTAACCTTTGGTTCCATCTGGATAGCCAACAAATACAGATTTACGAGACTTCTCTTCAAATTTCTTGCGCTGCTCCTTTGGAATGTGAACAAATGCTCTGCATCCAAATACTCTTAAATGTGAAACATCAGGCTTACAATTAAATAGTGCTTCATACGGTGTGATTGCATTTAATGAAGTAGTAGGACTTTTGGCATGTTTGACTGTGACAACATCGATAGAGCTGTTTCAACAATAGTGCGGTTCATTCTTTCAGAAACACCATTTTGAGCAGGGTTGTAAGGAACTGTGGTTTCATGTACAATCCCTTTCTCTTTCAAGTAAGCATCAAACATCTTTGATCCATATTCCCCACCATTATCAGATCATAAGGTTTTCACATGATTTTCTGTTACCAATGTTTTCATTTGTCGTCCTGTGACATTTGTTGTGAAATTGACAAATTCTTTGAACTTATCCAGCACTTCATGCTTATGTTTAATAAAATAAACATGGGTGTATCTAGAATAATCATCAATGAAGGTGACAAAATATTGAGAACCTCCATGAGAATTGACAGACATTGGTCCACAGACATCACTATGAACAACTTCAAAAACTTCAGTAGCACGAGTGCTTACTCCTTTGGGATATGGGGTACGATGTTGCTTCCCCATAACACAAGGTTCACAAACAGATTTTCTTTCAGCTTTCACATTACAATCCATTCCCTCTACCATTTTGCTTTTCACCAACTTTGAAACATTGTCCATTCCTAAATGGCCAAAACAACAATGCCACAACTGCACATCAGTGTTATCCTTTGCAATGTTTAAATGCTCATCAGGAACAGTTTTCAGAATATACAGTTTTCCTTGCATTTCACCAACAGCTAATAATTTTGAATTTCTTGAAATTTGGCAAACATTTCCTTCAAAATCAACAGAAGCTCCAAGTTTTGTCATCGCTCGAACAGACAACAAGTTTTTGTCAAGATCAGGTAGGTAAAGAACATCATGGAGTGCAATATGCTGAGCACTATCTTCTAGATCTGCAACAAGACGGTAAGTACCCTTGCCATATGCAAAGATTGTAGCATTATCACCAAGATTAACAATGCATGGTTGCTTGAATTTGACGTAATCAGATAATGAATCTTTATCAAATGTCATGTGTTGCGTTGCTCCAGAGTCGATAATCCATTCACAATTATTTACTACTTGATCAGAGGTAAACAATCCTTCCTCGTAAATAAATTGAACAGGATCATTGTCCTCAGCACAATTAGCAGATGCCTTGCTTCGCATATTACCACGTTCTGAATTATCCTTTGGAAGTTTCTTTGGTCAGTCTCTTGCAAAATGTCCCTTTTCCTTACAGTTATGACATGTTCCACGAAAAGGTTTATCATACTTCACCTCATTATTCACAGGACCACTTGGGCCACGTCCCTGTTTCCCCCTTTTGTGTCCCATTGATCGTCTGGCAGAAAAAGCATCTTCAGATTTTCTTGCATAAAAAGTATCGAAACTACGATCAGCATCATTTAAAAGCATACCTTTTACCTTTTCAAAGGACAAGTTATCTTCCCCAACAGCATCAAGAGCAGTGATTAAGGCTTTGAATTCTTCAGGCAAACTAGCAAGTAGTGTCATTGCCAATTCTGTATCATCAATACTCACTCCCATTTCCTTGAGCTGATCATGTAAAGATCTCAAATGTGATATGTGTTCCAACATATTTCCACCACTTTGAAATCGACAAGAATAATACTGCTGTCGCAATCTGACCTTTTGTAGAATTGACTCACGTGCAAACTGATTTTTGAGTGCATCCCACGCTTCCTTCACAGTCTTCGTATCTCTGACATGAATTTGCTGTTCAGGTTCCACGGCCAAGCAAATATATGTCCACGCTTTCTTTGCTCGAGAGTTGAAGGCTCTCAACAAAGTTGCATCATCATCGCCACCAGTACTAGTCGGAGCTTCAGCTGAACCATCTGCATGTTCAAACAGATCCAGACTCTCCAGATACAACCTCATGTTGAACGCCCATGTGCGATAGTTAGCTCCGTTCAGCTTTGCAAACTTCAGCACGTTCATCGTATCAACAGATGACGAAGCCATTCTTCAGTGCGAGAAAAAACTCAACGCAAAACTCTCTGTTCGTTTAGCCCATGTTTATCCAGCGTTCTGGGCCCATAACCTGTTAAAAATAACTGCAACGAAAGACAACACGAAACAACCAGGCCATCTCAAACGAACATAACAAGCGAATTAAAAACAACAACTCTAATCCAACGTGAGCATGCTTCAATCGTACGATGCTCCTACGCAGCGGTAACTGTCAATCATAAATATGGTCATCACTTATAATGATAATAATAATGAGTTCTAAGAATTCTACCCAAGCAGCTGTTATTGGGTTGTTCCGCCTGTTCTTACGTTGTTCATGGCTTGTTCTTGGGCCATTCCGCCTCTTCTTACATTGTTCCTGGCTTGCTCTTGGGTTGCTCCACCTGTTCCTGGCTTGTTCTTGGGTTGTTCAGGTTGTTCTTGGGTTGTTCAGGGGTGTTCTGTCTTTTAGTAATGACAGACAAATTTTATGGAAGCTTTCTCCCCTGCATGCCCCTAAAGTCAAAAGCATATTTCCCTCCTTTGGGCCCAGGTGCTACGACTCTATGTGTGATGAAACTGGCGGACATACTCATCTTGTTACAGAAGGAAAAGTCAAATCCTAAACACCCAGATAAAGCTACCTTTAACAGTGGAATCAAACGGAAGGAATTGCATGCCCTGCAGTACTTAAGAGGGTATTTTTGCACAATATTTCTTTGGATAGTGAATAACTCTGGCCATGCAAAGTCTCATGAAAATCAACAGACTTGATTGATCCTTGAAATAGCCAAAGTAAAAGTCATTGGCAATCACAACTTGATCAACTGTGTTAATCGTGGTGCCCTCTATAATTTCTATGGAAAAAATATTTGTTAAATGAGAGATAGAATTCAAGAAAGTTATGACTACTGATCAGCTCAGAAAAATTGATGTTGGAAGCATGTGCGAGAAACTGTTTTCAGATGTGGAGGTGAACTCAAAGTTCATTCAACTATAGCTCAGCGCAGTGACATTGAAATTGAAGAAATCATCAGAAAGGATATTTTGTGGAAAATACTTGAGTTGCATTTGAAAGTATGTGCATTCTCTCCAGCAAAGGATGTAGTGCAGGCCAAAAAGGTAAAAGAGGCAAAAGCAAACAAAAAGGTTTTAGGAAAGAAATAAGGAGGTCAGTTGAGGGACACAAGAGCAATTGATAACTATTGCCACAACTGTCGAACTTGATTTCATTCAATTCTATTGCCAAAACTGTCAAACTTGATTGAACTCAATTAATAAGAGGTAGCATACAGTAACATCTTAACAACACACAATGATGCTATGGTTAGGAACTTTTCACCTTTGTTGCTCTATCTCTACTCTGGGATACAAGAGGCTGTTCAGCAATCTGATTGGATGTTTGCCATTTTGCGTTGATACTCCGTTTTGGGCAAGGTAAACAGCCGCGGCATGTGAAAATTCAATGTAAAACCATATTATTTACCTATTCCGACCATCATTTGCAATTTATTTCCAAAATTCGAAGAATAGCAAGCCATTTCACTTTCGAAGCTGCAGTGAAAGTAGGTCTGTATCTATATACTACCCTTGAGACCCACTTTTGCACTATCTTTTGGTGTGTATGTAGGTCTCTTATCTATATGCTACCCTGAGACCCACTTTTGGACTGTCTATGTGTCCACTGCATCCTGCATATGTGTATCTGCCTATGTGTCCACTGCATCTTGCATATGTGTATCTGCCTATGCGTCCACTGCATCCTGCATAAGTGTATCTGTCTATGTGTCCACTATGTTATTTCATATCTTTTTTAGCATGTTAGGTTGCAATTTGATGTGTTGAATTCTTACAACTTTAAAAACTTTTCTATTGTATGCAAATGACAAAGTTTGAATCAGCCAATAGGGGAGTCTGTTGGATCCTGGTGCATGATGCCTCGCTCTGATACAAACATAAAGAACACAGTGGATAAGTAATAGGGATATTAGGTTATTTATGGTGTACTATCTCTCAAAAAGATAGAGAAATTCAGCATCACCAGGAATACATACAGCAAAAAAGGAATAGAATTGTATTTTGAATTATGAGTATCTAACATGATCAATGATAACATCAGTGTGGAGGCAAACATCCTGCTGCAAATATCAAATACTAAAACCAACTCACTTCTTTTGAGGCATCCATCTTTTTCTTTGCACCTCTTCCCTCACCAACCCTAACAAAAATTACAAACATAAGATACTTAACCCTATTTTAACCGGGGGGGGGGGGGGGGCGTTTTTCACCCCCCCTCTCAAACTTTCTTTAATAGCTCCTAAACGATGATAGCTATGGCACTGAAACTTCTTGACTTTTCCTAAAATTTAACTGGCAATCAGAAAATAAAAATCTCAATGCCTATTGTTAGACCACGTGACTACCAGATGCCCATATTTGGAGAGTGGTCACAAAGAAAATCGTGAAAACTGCTCTAGTTCCTTCATTTTGTGTTGAATCTAATCAATGTATATACCATTCGATTTGTCTCGATGAGTACTTTCATTTGATATATAATTTATGTATATTTGCTGACATCAGCAAATTATAATTTCTATGATGTCATAAGTCTTTATGACGTCATATTCCTAATGAATTAGCAATTTTTATATGAAAAATCATGTAAAGACTTTAAATATTGGTAAAACCATTTGATTTCACCCAAAATATGCGAAATTGATGATGTTTAAGCATTATTATTGAGGAAACAATTTGCATTGAATCGAATAACCATTATTTATTTAGTTAATTAATTAGAAACAACAAATATTCATGTAAAACTGAATGAAGTCTCAAACTAGGCTATCAAATAAGTACCTGGATAGTTTTTATCCTATTCTAGCCAGTTATTTAATGAAAATCTAGTTTTTTCCCCAATAGCTCAATTTTGTCAAAATTTGCCATATTCTTGGTTGCCTAGCAACCAATCACGTGATTAGAAATTAGTTAATGCTATTTTTGGATTCCCCTTTGTTCAATTATGACACAGTGCAAGTTTCATTGTCATAGCTATTATAGTTTTGAAGATATTTGGGAGGGGGCCAAACCCCCCCCATAGAAAATCACTTTTTTTTACCCGGTTAAAATAGGGTTAAACTTCCTGTACAATATCATCCAATTAAAAGACACTGATTTTCTGTCACTGAGAAACATCAACAATGTCCCCACAACTACGATTGAACAGAATCTTGTGTGTATCTTTTTATATCAATGTAAAAATTTACAATACATGCTACATTCTGCTATACTCTAACTACTTTGCAACACTACAAGGACGATACCATGATTAGCAAAAGCGGCAAGAGTAAAACACAGGTTGACAGGTTTAACAGGTTTACAGGTTCCAGGTTGACAGGTCACTAGGTTAACAGGTGACCAGGTTTACAGGTTACAGGTTTACAGATTACAGGTTGACAGATTTACTGGTTGAAAATTCTACAAGTTCACCCATCAGACTTTAGAACATCAAATATTGGATGCAATATTTGAAAACGACATGAACTGGTGATAACAAGACAGTAATGGAAAAGCAAAATTGGAAAGCAGCACAATTTTGGCCTAATCATAACCATAAGAGTCATATTACAATTATGGAACAGCAACACATCGCCATCAGCAGCAGCAGCAGCAGCCACATGCATTTGATGGAGAATGGCACAGATAGTTGTAAATGAAATAATTTGAAAATATGACTACTTTAAAAACAACTGCCATACCACCAAAATTTTTAGAAGCTCTAATATTAAACAATATTTTAATTTGCCTGTGAATCTGAATCTGGATGCGATTCCACTTGTTTGTTTATTTCAAGACACAATTAGGTAAGACAAAAGAGTGACCCCCCTTGCAATTGATGAAATATCTGGTGTAAGAAACTTCTGGAACTGAATCTTTGTATTGATCTAAAGTCCTTGTGTTACTCTCACTGTAGAAATTTGACTGTTTCATTGATGTTCTATTCTGAGCTTGTAAGCTTGCCTTCAAATGCCGAAGTATGTGTGCAATTAACAAGGCAAAATTAGTTTTTTTCAAATCTGGTGCTCCAGTCAAGAAAACTGCAAGTTGCTATGTTTTTATTGAGAAATTGCTCATCTCCTGCAAGGAAGCTCATTGTATTCCTCAAGAAACGTTTCACAGTTTTGCATAAATCTTACAAAATTGGATATTGTACTATAACCTGTCAACCTGCATTTTGTCCAACCTGTAAACTTGGTAACCTGTCAACCTGGTGACCTGTTAACCTGTAAACATGTTGACCTCTGTTATACACTTGCCAGTCTATTACTGACTACGGAGCAGTTCGATAAAATGACAATTGCAGAAACGGGTCTGCCTTTTGACCAGTAACAATGAAAATTGCTTCAATCATGGTAAGGTCTCACAGTTGGCAAGCCATTGTTCCAAGAAAATTCATTTTGAGAAGTTTGATTTTGACTATTCTCTACAGAAATGCTGCCATCTTCCATCTCAAAATGAAGGCCCAGATCATCTACTTGGCAAAGAGTAATGTTACAAATTTTTTTGGAAGTTGCATTTACAGGAATTTCAGGCATAGCAATTGCTGTGTTGTCACCTGCCAACAGAAAGTCTGACAGTGCATTTATTTCCACCCCATCCAAATCTTGTGTCACTGGGAACATTTTGTTCACAGGAAGTATTGCAGAATGATATTCATTAGAGAAATACAGTATATGTAACATATACTTTTTTCCATATTTAATAAAGAAAAAATGTAGACGATGAAACAAATTGCCTTCCACTGCACTCACCCTGAAACCCTTAACCCTTTTGCATGGAGTTTATTATGAAGTAGCTGTTAGTTTGCTATCTTCCCAACGCATTGACTTTTGCTCTTTGCTTGTTGGCAACACAGAAACCTACTGCAACTCCCAGCACTGGACTTTTATGTAATTTTTATGTAGCTTTAAGTTGATTTCTAATCAGTTGTGAATAGAAATACTCATTACATGCAGCTTTTAGTCCCATCATCCAATTTCATCTTTGACACTCCTCATTACAGATGCAGAGCTTGGATTATACATAGATGATCTCTGCAAGTTCATTAATCGCTCTTCAAGTGTACCACCACTAGGTCTTCCTAATAACATATTAATTACATTAAAGCATGGTTGTCTCCCAGGGTGCAAATGCAGACCCACACCCTCTACTTAAGCATTGACCATTGAGCTACCTTGTCATGCCAACAGTATGCCCTGCAAGGGTCCCTTAAAAAGAAACTTTGTTTTTCATGTAATGATGTCGTCAAGCCGGGCTGAAAATCGAAATTTATTCGTGCCATTGCATTGAATAATAGCATCATAGGCCTCAGCTCATGATCTATATGAAACTTGTTTGTTACTTCATCAAAAAGATCAATTTTCAGTGGCATGGCCACATGGAGAGTATGAAGGGGAATTGCTTTTGCTATTAAATTTGGTCTTTGAGGTTCATTGAAAACTGAGGAGAAAATGTGGAGTACGGGATGGGCATGATTTTTTCAGAGAAATGCTAGCACAGTGGGTCAAAATGGTGACTTTGCAGACATTTGTGAATATCTCATGGGAACTAAATGTTACAGGGGCACAAATCTTGAAAAATGAGCTTCAAAGGAACTACAATCGGAGAAAGTAGTCCAAGTGGATCATAAAGTTGTGCAGTTGAGGTCAAAATGTCACGCTTTGTTACACACTGTCATGGCCAATTTTTGAGAAGGCTTTTGCAAAATCAAAGCTAACATTATCAGATGTTTTATCCTACGCCAAGTCTAAAACCTCAACATCATTTTCGTTTTCTGTACAGTCATCTTTTATTAAAAATTTAGAAAACCTTTCAATTTCTTCTTGAGTTTTACTTTCCGTGGACTCTGTCTGAGCTTTAGCAACCAAGGATTCTTGAGCAATGTCCTCCACGAGATCTGGAGAGTTCGACTCCCACTTCCTCATGTTGAATCCACCTTCCTTAAAACAAGATTTCAATTTCTTATACGATTCAAATGCTTCTTCTTGTGACTCAAAAGTGGAAACGTAATCATCAACGTAAAGAGAATTTAATGCATTTCGGACAAATTGCTCATCACTTACGTATCTGGCTAAGTGAGCTCTGATAGTGGCATTCAATACAAAAGGAGAACTCACAAGACCAAAAACTAGCCTCGCGAACCTGAAAAACACAACCTTTGGATTGTCATTGTGAATGTCATCTACCCACAGAAATCTGAGATAGTCCCGTTCTTCAAGCTTAATGCCCACATTCAAAAAGGCCTTTTGAATATCTCCAATCAAAGCCTTTACTTCGAAATCTCAACAAAATGTCAAAAATCAAAGGCGTAAGTGGTGGACCAGCATAACGATTCGCTTATCATGGTTTAAATCGAGATTAGCCTCGCAAAACAAATCATGGTGACCCCAGGGGTCATGAATTTCAGTCACAAGTTATGAGTCTGGAATCCACATATTATTGATATGAAGTTTATATGAAATTTTGTAATGTAGTTTGGCAAAGCGCAAGTTGCGAGTTGGTGCTTTCTATGGGCTGTGAGTTGCGAGTTGACAATGCAAAGTGCGAGTTGGTACATTTAAAATGTGAGTTGCGAGTTCAGAAAAAGCTTCAAATGTCCATCCTTTTAAGCAAAAAAACTGGGATTTTTTGGAGGACTTTTGTAAATCAAGGGATTTCAAGAAGATGCTTTTAATGTTTATCAATTCAAAATTCCATATTTAGCACAATTCAAAGAAACATAAGGCTTTGTTTTACAGAGAGGATAATCTCTTATCTATTATTGGAGTATGGTAGTATGGGCATAGGTATTATTTGGGTTGGTTATATGCTATTTGTCTAAGACAATTTGCAAATCATAACCAAAGATTGACAAAGTTTCTTAGTTCCAACTTGACCTCTGATCGCTCCTTGGCATTTCTTAAATTTGTGGAGTGCTACCAAAGTTTCTTATAAGCGAATTCTTCCCTTGAAAAACTGTCTACCTGACTAAAATAATTGCAACCAATTGCACTGAAGCTACTTCGACCACTCTGTCAAAAAACCTAGGAAACTTGAAAAGCGAAGGGCTTTAAACTCAATTTCACTTTTGCTAAGTAGCATCAGACTTCACACAATCTATTATTTCAATTTCTGAGCTCAGCAATTAACATGAACTTCCACAAGTCGTTTTAGAGGGGAGAGATGATGAGTTCTCATGAATTTTCTTAAGTTCCCATTATACTGCATTGCAATGACCTGAGACGCTTGTCTATGAAAAGAAATCTATAAAATAATTGTAAACTGCATTGCAACTTCAAAAAACTTTTTATTTGGCAATCAACTCATTCATTCAAAAGAAAATACGCAATTTTGGACCAACTCGCACTTTTGAGTTTCCAACTCGCAACTTTCGTTCACTCGTAACTCACAACTAGCAAATTAAATGCAACTCGCAACTTTAAACTCACACAATAAGTGCAACTCGCAACTCGTGAAATAGATCCATCGCTACTGCAACTTGCACTTTACCAAATCACTTTGTAATACAGTTGCTTTTCCCTACAGCATATTTGGTTTCCTCCAACAGTCAACTGCAATCATTTGCAAATATTTTTTACTTTTAATTTACAACAATTTTACTTTGCAGTTGGCTTCAGTTAGCTTTCATTCTGCAAATTTTTAGATGCCTACTGTAAATAATAGATAATAATGATCATAACAATAATAATACTAATAATAATAGTAGTAATAATAAGTTTTTCAACTGCAGATAAGTGTTATGAGCAAAAACCTGAGAAAGTGACTGAAGATGAAGCTGCCACTGTAATATGGGACATGCCTGTAAACACAGACAAAGAGATAAAAGCTAACGGACCTGACATAATTATCAAAGATAAGATAGAAAAGAAATGCGTTATGATTGACATCAGTATACCATCTGGAGGAAATTTACCAATTAAAGAAGCAGAGAAGCTGTCCAAGTACAAAGATCTTTAAATTTAAGTAACAAAAATGTGGAAAATGAAGACATCAACAGTTCCAATTGTAGTGGGAGCACTTGGACTCATCAAGAGAGGCCTTGAGAAGTATGTTAGTCAATTTCCTGGCCACATACGGATTGAAGAATTGCAGAAGATCGCTCTCCTCAGAAGCGCCCACATCCTGAGAAGAATGTTCTCCATCAAGTGATTTCTGATGTTGCCATAGGGACATGGACTGACCACAGTGGCGAGAACTGTACTGCATTAAAAGCAAAGAACAAATAATAATAATAATCATCATCATATGCCCACAAAGTTCTATCATCACAAATATGCCCGCAAATACAATGATACAGTTGTCGTCATTGTCGTCATCATCGCTACGGTGGTGGTGGTGGTGGTGGTGGTAGTGGTGGTAATGGTGGAAAAGATAATTTTTCAAATTCGCCATTTGCGAATCATCGCATAACTGACATTGGTTCAGATGGTGGTAGCAGAGGAGCAGTGCCTAATGAAAGTATTCGCAAAATGAAAAAACAATCTCCTCATCATACACCATGAACAGAGTACTATTCTTATGTCTGTTTGCTTTAGAAATGAGAATACAAATCATTTGAGGGTGGTCATTCAACAGATATTATGATTCAGTAATTCAAGCATCTTATTAAGCTGGAATAGTCATTATTTGTTATAAGAAGCAATTTATTACATGACGTCACAATTGAAAGGAATCATTGGTAGGAGATTTATAAAAGGATGCAACATGGCATTCGGTAACTAAACAGCATCCACAAAGAATACATGAACGTTCTTGCATGTTGTCTACACTGTCGCTTTCTTGCAGGATCAATTTTATAAGAATACACACTTCTGCAAATTACAAATTTATCACGGCTACAAAGCATACTGATGAAACTGAGCAACTTCTACATACATGGAGGGCGCAATCAGTATATCTTATAACATACAGTCAAGCGGATTTAAGCAGACTGCCAACGAGAGAGAAATTTGCAACTGATGTAGTGAACGCGTTCAATGAAGGGAAAGTCAAGGTGAAATCATGGGTCTGTTGTCGGGAAGCGCATAAGGAAGGAGGACTTCATTACCACTTGGCAATAAAACTGGGACGTGCAAAGAGGTGGAAATCAATTAAGAACCGGTTAGTTGCAGAGCATGGGATAGTCATGAATTTTTTATCAAGGCATGACACTTACTACGATGCCTGGGACTATGTGAGAAAGGAAGATAATGACTATGCTGAAAGCGAGGAACATCCCAACGTTAAAACTTGTGCACCACTAAGAACAAAGCAGCTATTCGAGCGAGGAGACAAAACATTGACCAACGGGAAGCACCAAGAGAAAAGCGTGCTCAACATGCAAAAAAGCAAAAGAAATTGACTAATGTAGACGTGGCAGAGATAATTGTGTCCAAAAAAATTCATACGAGAACGGAGCTGCTTCAACTAGCACATGCCCAGAAAGCGGGATGGAACTATCATTTGACGGAATTCACATTAAACAGAGGGGTGAAGAAAGTAAACGAGCTAATCGAAACCACATGGGAAATGCATGGTGCAAAGGAGAAGATGGTACAAAACAAGAATGGAAATAATAAGAGGATTCCAAGGGAAAGCATGTGGGCCTGATTGTAGTGGAAAGTGGCTCAATGCACCTATTGGAGTGCTGACCAACGATGACATCCAAATTGAAGAATTCAGAGCTGCCATCACAAACCTGCTCGAGGAGGGCCATGGAAAATACAGGAACTTGATGATTATGGGGCCAGCAAATTGTGGGAAGACATTCATTTTACAGCCATTAAACCTAATGTACAATTAATTCTTGGGACAAGAGAATAAAAGGCCCCTCAGAGCTTCTAAGCACACTTTCAAATATAAAGCGGTTTGCTTTTTTCCCAACACTAACCAACAGTGGTGTTCTCTCATCATCGGGGCCTTAGTTTGGGCTGTTAGTACATTGGCCAAATTTGCACTCAGGTCAACCCATTAAACTTTTGCCAGTTGGGGGTTACAAGAAACAAGCCATGTTTTTTCCACAAACCAATGCAGCAAATGTCCATGCCACTGCTCTGTGCCTCCAGAAGAGACAATTGAACACCAGCATGAAAGATTTTTTCCCCTTTTCTTTTTAATAGAGGCGGGTGGGTGGGAAGAGCGAAAATCAGCCACCAGCCACTATCGATGATTACCAGAGATGTTTTCACTCTCGATGTTGAAATCAAAGTGCGAGTAATCGCTACTTTGCAAATGCATTCGTACGAGTTTGAAACGCACGCAAACTAGCATCCCAGAAGCAATTAGAAATTCTCTAAAGAATAATACACCTCATCTCGCAAGGCCACAAGGGGCCCTGCTCGTTCAAAGATGTCCAAATAACATTCAAGTGCAAAGCGCGATGCAGGGATGCCATCTAATAGGTCCCCAGGGATACAGTCACTAGTTGCCCTTCACTTATGAGAACAATGACAGGACCTCTTTACCCAAATTAATTGTGATGTAAAATTGCATTTTAATCCCTATTTGCTTTGTCAATCCAGCATCAACCACCTCTGCATGAGTTGGTGCTGAGACTGCTCAAGTAATTATTCTGAATGATTTTCGATGTAGTGCACATATTATTCCCTGGCATGACATGTTGTAGATGCTGGAGGGACAGCCTGTGCATTTGTCTGCGCCAAAAACACACCATGCAAATGACTTGGCACTTGATGAGGACACACCTATTTTCTGTACATCCAACTCAAGAATTAGATATGTATCACAATGTGCTATAAATGAGAGAGAGACCAAAATGATGGAAGTGCGCTGGAAGGTGTTTTCAGTTTGGAAACAGATTCCAGAAAGCGGCAACTGTAATCCATGGGTCACCAGGTCATGCAATCCACGGGTCACCAGGTCACCAGGTTATGTAATCCACAAGTCACTAAACTTGCGGTCGGTGGCCGAGCGGCAACTGCGTGAAGCATTCCTGCATTAGCTGGTCCGTAAAAGATGCTGCTCTGTAGATGGTAGAAACTAACGTCATCCCTTCTGCTGGTGGATTGTAAAGGGAACGATGCATTATTGTGCATGACAAAGTTGCTATGGTTTACCCGCTATGAGGTATTTCATTCATGTTCATTCAACAGGAGCAGATTTTGTAACAATAGAATCATTGGTTTGTTTACATATGACGTAATCTTGGTTGACTAGCCAATCAGAGAGCTCTATTTCTATGGCGTCATCTGATGATAATGGCGGAGGGAGGGGTTTGCTGTGGAGAAAACCACACCCTCGTTTTTTCCTCGCCACGAAAATATACTTTCGCAAAAACTAAAAATTTTTTGCAACCATGCAGAACGATAAATTTCACATATTTGGTTGCTTGCACTAAGCTCTGCGTCTTCTCTTGACTGCCCTTTTTGCACGTCCTCCCCGCCACCCTCCGATGGCTAGGCCCAAACCACTCCTAAGGCCCAAACCAACAACTCGCCACTCCTCGATCGTAAACAACAATGTGGATGAAAGAAATATTTAAGAGAGGGTTTCCAAATGATTATAAGTACATTTTTTTCAACCACGAACCAGTGAATTGGGTGGCTGAGCTGCAACTCCAGTCCTTCGGGGAAGACGGAAAATTGTATGGGGTGGTCAGGGCAGAGTGAAAGGGAATGAGGTAAAGAAAGAATCTCGCAACCAACACAAAGTTATTTGAAGATGGCAGATAAACTTCACGCCTTTTTGGCGTTGCACCTGAAAGAAGCTAGGAATGTTCTATTTTGCTACTATACTTACAGTACATGGATAACAGTCATTGCATGTGAACAGTTTGCCTTCGCCAACTCCAAATTTCTGTTAACAATTCTTCTACCCTGGGGCACTCAGCGTCGTCGAATGATTCGATTTCCGTGGCCAAGTTGGCATCATCATCTGCTCCACTGCTGGTGGCACTCACTTCTTCGCCCTCAACTCCATCATCATCAACATCACCAGCCTCTTCACCTTCATCGCTGCTTGATCCATCATCAATGATAAAAACTGTTTGCCTGGCCTTCTCCGTGAGCTCCTCCAGTCGTCCAAGTAATGTCTCCTCACAAATCATGCACTTGCTGATGTTTGGGATGATGATGTTTGCTGATGTTGGGTTTGGAATGAATGCCCACATCCAAAGACACACCACACTGGACTAGCATTTGCACAACCAGGTATGTCACATTTTCTGAGTCAGAATTTTCAAAATAAAGCCTAAATGCTGAGTTTGATTGGTAGATAGGTTTTTCTACTTTGTTCTCTTATTTCAGAGCAAAATAGGAAGCGCAGTAAACAACGAAAGTGCAGAGTAAGTCAGTGAGCCCGGTATTTTCAAAAATGCTGCTCCCGGAATATCAGGTGTGATATCAATGGGTGTCATGTTTTATTCTTGATATGTCCAATAAGTTCAATAATCCAACTTTAATCTACCCTGCCTCCTGAACAATAAAATAATTGAACAAGTTACTGTAGCTAATTCATTCAGTCAGATCTGGCAAAATATCATGCCTTATATTTTTTAAGGGCTCAGCTTAAGCCCTTTGAAGGCAGGGCCTTTTTTGACTCAAACGGTAGTATAATGTTTAACATTTCTGACCCCAAAATGTGTCAAAAGATTCTTATCTGTTGAATTCCCAACTGAGACATCAATTGAAAGATTAAAAGAATGTGCAAAACAAGTAAAATTCTTCACCAACAACAAAATGAGATGAACAAAGCAGGAAAATTGGACAAGCCCAGTAATATGTATCCAGGTTGGAAAATTTGCATTGACTCTATGAACTTTGTTACTAAATACTGGCAGCTAGAATAAAAGCTTTGTGAGAGCAAAATGTCACAACTTTGTAAAGCCTTCTCACAGCTTGCACCTTCAAATTTGTTTCACTCACTAAACTCAGCCCAAATCAAGCTGTTTTCCATCCTGGATATTCACTGACAGATCAGTACAATCTGTGGAATTTCATCAGATCTGTAAGATCTTTATCCGGCAGGTTAGTATCATTTTTTCGTTTGTAGTTTACAATTCTATAAGGTGCTGAAGAAGGAATTTCTTTTATTGCTGCATTTTTTTGAAGATAGATTTTTGCCGAGGCAAGAAAAGAGTTTGTGTAATGCAATAAAATATATAAAATATTTCATACTCTTTCGACACACCTAAAGTCAACTAAACAGTTATAAAACATGTTTCGACCTTTCGGTCCTGTCAGTCGACGCCAAATTGTTAATGCCTTGTTGGAGTAAGAGTATCATTCTTAGGGTTCTGAGGAACGCTTTGGGTGCAAAATCTCATTTTTAACAAATCAATAATTTTGGATTAGACCCATAAAGCAATAGAAATACAAAATTGTAACTCACCTAAGTGGATCGGGAGAAGAGTTAGGACAGATAAATCCAACTGGCAACAACTCATTCTTCACAATTGTTTCAGCTCCAAACAAATTTGGTAACCTCCACCTTGTAACCTGACTCTCTTTTTTTGTGTTTTTTTTCCATTTTTTCTTTTTTTTTTGTTTTTGTGTTTTTTGTTAGTAGCTGAGCTTGTCCTGGATTTGACATTATCATTCCAAATTTTTCTGTAAGAAACTCTGCAGATTTGAATTTTAGGCTCTTTATTTTTCTTTCACTGAATCCAGACTTCTTAATTGGCACGAAAGTTGACTGAAATTCATGTAGCTCATGCTTTCTTGCATCAATCTCTCGTGCTACCAGCCTCACTTTGCTTGCATTTTCATGGGACTTTGTCCTGGCTCTCAAAAGGGAATGAAAGTTTTCCACTGGGTATTCATCGAATGCAGAAAGAGATGATGAAAGTGCCTGGATTATTGGATGACTAATACGTCTGAAGTATTCAATGTTCGAGAGAGCAATCAAGAGAGCTTTGTCATAGTGCCTTCTTCTGAACATTAGGAACATCAACCAACAGCGCAACATGGAGTCATAGTAAAGATCAACCATTTGGTTCTTAAACACAACAGAATAAATGCATAGTACCAATGGGATGTAATTATCAAGGAGATTTACCAGGGTCAAGAATTCAATATCCTTACAATGAGCAAATGCTCCCAAGATTTCATCACGTACAATTGACCAACCACCATACAAAACTTCAAGAGGAAAGGATATTCGCCATGGCTTAGGTTTCTTGGCAAGACGTTTCTTTCCATGAAACAGAAAGGCATACAAATCTGCAAACACCCCATGAAATTTCAAGACAACATTTTCCCTTGCATTAAGGGAAACATGAAGAGGACCAAGAAATTAAGATGATTATCTGCACTGTAGAGCATAAGACAAGCATAAAACTGGGCCGGCCAGTCTCCAATGAAAGGAACCACAAATTCCTCTAGATATTCAGACAAGCCATTTTCAAGAATAACCGTCATTGCAGTTGCAAAATCAGAATAAGATTTTAATGGCAACTCAATACAGTCCACCAATTTACATCCAGCCATTGATCTTATTTCTCGTATTTCTTGCTGCTGATAATTGTGAACTAAAAGACGATGTCTCTGTGATTCTGGATCAAAGAATTTTGTTTCTAACCAATCTGGCATGTCATTTACATATGTCTTTGACAACTGCTTCATCTTATTTGAGAGGAGGGGCCCTAACAACTCTATGTTTGCTGGAACTGGATCATTGACAGAATCTTCAACTTGGGGAATTGCGTTTTTTTCAAAAACTTTGATGAGGAGGGTGGCCATGTGTACTACTTGAGTTTGTGTGTCAGATGATGGGCGATAGTGAGTGTGTATGTTGTGATAGTCATCTATAAATATTGTGACCAGTTTCTTGTTTTCCTTTGCATCATTAAGAACTTAATGCACACTGTTTAGGTGAGTAGATGACATTTCTTTTGTTACATTTGTTACAGTGTCTGGATGTGCTGCCAGCCCCATTTTCCTTAATGTTTCTACCCCTCTATCTGAGACTCCCAGACCTCGCAGTGTCCTGGCAGTGGCAACCTGAAACCAGTTTGCTTGCTGGGACTGGCCATACATAAGGGTGTATATTATCGATATTGCTCGTAGTTCATTGATTTCTTTTCTCTTACTTGACTGTCTATCTGTTTCCATAGCATTTAGAATGAAATCGAAGATTTTGTCAACACCAGCCTCAGTACATAATTTCCTGAAATTTTGTGGGTCAGAAACTGGGGTTCCCCGTTTGCCAAACTTTTCTGTACATAAAGTCCTTAATTTTTCCACTTCTGCTTTCAAATCATACATGGCTGAGACTTTGGAAACAAGCCTATCAAAAATCTCCTTTGGGAGCTGCACATCATCTCCATCAATTGTTATCACTGAATCAATTTCCTCGCAAAACATTGTTTCTTTGCTGGGATCAGGACATTCTGATTCTTGGGAACTCTGCCAGAGCGTTTGGCTTGGGGAACTTGGAGTTATTGTTATTTCTGATGCATGTGATAACTGTGATTCTTTGTCCATTTCACTGATTTGGGGTGACAGCTAAAGAAAAACAGTAAAGCTTGGTCTAATGGAGACATTATGCCCTTGACCCCAAATTTGCAATGTTATGTGATTTAGTAGCTTTTAAACATTTAATATTTGTTTTGTGATTCAATGAAGCAAGTATCTCAAGAAAATGCATCTAGAAATAGAGAGTTCTCAGGTTTTTTAGCAAAATTTATATTCAAACCAAAATTTGGGTTTTTTCCAAGCATACAGTACTTTGTTCATAAAAATTTCAATTTAAGCATAAAAAAGGCAATTCTATTGTATCTGCATCTTTTATATCCATGTAAAAAAGCCAGATTTGAAAATAGGAAAATTAGAAAAAAAATTGTCAAAGGTGTGTGACTTGATTTTAGCTTTTAGCATTGTTGTTTATGGTTGTGAAAAAGATGACTGTTGCTGTTATACTAAATACAGGCCAGAAGCATGCTGCACGGATCCAAAGGTGAACCAACAAGAAAGGAAGAAAGAGATGAAGAAGTTGATGCATACCACAACGTGACCAGGAGGGTGCCCGCGCCCCGGCCAGTGGCCGGGGCTGGCCGGGCCCGGCCGGGACTGTCAAAGTAAATGGAAAAGTTCTGATGGCTGGGGCCCAATTGTAGATGGCCGGGGCTGGCCGGGGGTAGCAAAATAAGCGGAAAACTTCTGGAAATGCCCCGGCCAGTAGCCCCGGCCACTGGCCGGGGTGCGGGCATCCTCCTTTTTCTTGTTTGGTAAATTTTCCAACTTTGATCACATTGGCAGGGAGCAGTTGATCCAAATCCCTTTAAGCTCTTTACCTCTCAGAGATATGCTAAATTAAGCAACTGTGGCAAATTAGATCATAAATGCACTTGTAGATGGCCGGGGCTGGCCGGGGTTGGCAAAATAAATTGAAAAGTTCTGGAAATGCCCCGGCCAGTAGCCCCGGCCTGCCCCGGCCACTGGCCGGGGCGCGGGCACCCTCCTACGTGACCAGCTGATGACACACATTGTTCAGAGGATTGTGTCTCTTCATGTTTCTCAATAGCATTCTGACATTCAAAACAAACTGAGCGTATTCTATGACTTGCAAATCCACGTTCCTTGCCTAGTTTCTTGATCAGAACTAAATGTTTATATTGAAGCACCCTCACTTTTTCTACATTTCTCTTCTCAACTGTACTCCATTCATCATGCAAAGGATTGTGGCACAATTTCCTAGGTTTACCCATCTCTAAATCATTTTCAAATTCTATTCACACATTGATTGTTGGTGCTGAGATGAGTAAACACTGAAAGGGGCTTGAATGGCCTATTCCTGCACAAATATGGGAAGATTTCCCGCCAAAACGCTCCTCAGAACAAAGGGAGGTCAAAAACAACTTTATCATTGGCTCCCCCTACTCCTAGGGGACTGACTTATCCATATATGGCTTACAAAGGAAATTTATGAATGAAATTACATGATAAATTGTCCAGGTCTGACTACATGATTGTTCAAAGTTAAAAGTACAATTACAAACAACTCATCTGTGAACTTGATTCAGGAGCAATCAGCATCCGTGCGCTGCTTGTCACTCTACTCTGAAACGACTGTGAGTTTGCCTTCAGGCCAAGGCGTCTAGTGATCTCATAAAAATTCTCCATAGTCAACCAAAATCGACATGCTCTTTTATAAACTGTGAAGACTTCATCAAAACAAAGCAGCCATCTACAAATAACTTTGTGTTGATTGCGAGATTTGTCCTCCGTTGCGGGCTCTTGATTTCGCTTGTCCTCAGCCCGCCCTCTCGCCCTGCTAAGGTTGTGCTGGCGGGGTGGAATGCCTACCGATTCGGGAAACTGTGGTTGAAAATGTATTTATAATCATTTGGAAACCCTCTCTTAAATATTTCTTTCATCCACACTGTTGTTTACGATCGAGGAGTGGCGAGTTGTTGGTTTGGGCTTTAGGAGTGGCTTGGGCCTAGCCATCGGAGGGTGCCGGGGAGGACGTGCAAAAAGGGCAGTCAAGAGCGAACGTTCGCGCGAAGAGCAGAAAACGCAGAGCTTAGTGCAAGCAACCAAATGTGTGAAATTTATCGTTCTGCATGGTTGCAAAAAATTTTTAGTTTTTGCGAAAGTGTATTTTTGTGGCGAGGAAAAAACGAGGGTGTGGTTTTCTCCACAGCAAACCCCTCCCTCCGCCATTATCATCAGATGACGCCATAGAAATAGAGCTCTCTGATTGGCTAGTCAACCAAGATTACGTCATATGTAAACAAACCAATGATTCTATTGTTACAAAATCTGCTCCTGTTCAGTCCATTCAAGTTCATTTCATTTTAAATCCCACTACATACAACTTTTTCTCGAAAACATAAACAACATTAAACATAAACACAACTACAGAAATATTAGAAAATTTGTATGAAGAGGAATTTTTAAGGAGGAGTTCTCTCACTACCTAAGCTAAAGGAGGGTCCCGATGTCACGGACTTTTCCGTGAACGTTCCGTGGGCGTCCGTGAAGGCCAAATTAACTCAAAATCGTCACGGGCAACCACGGACCACTCAACCTTGCCACTTTTGCATTCAACTTCCGCCTTCTGTAACAATCATTATTTGTTTTCTTTGTGTTTCATGATCCTTAACAACAGCAAGTCGACAGTAGCTTTTAGTTATCTTTATAACAAAAGTTTAACGAGGTAAGAGATCCTCAAAGATCCTCAAAGGCATTCACTTGGCCTGTTCATCTGGGTCTCCTCCGTAGCAGTGTTCTGAAGACATTCTTTGGTCTTGAAGTCACGTACAATAGCAGGCGTCTGTTTTGCGCGAGGGGCATTTCACTCCTTCGAAAAAGCGTACGAGATTTTGTCAGAACAAAAGGATTTTTACGGATTTTTGATGGAGTTTTCTTGCAAACAAAAGGATTTCTGCCAAAGGCGTACGAGATTTTTGGAGTGAAATGCCCCTCGGTTTTGCGTTACAGATATCGCGTGACACCAGTGACATCCAAAGTACATCAGACCACACTGATTTTAAAGAAACTTTATGTAACGACCTTTCGCATAAAGACCGAGCGTAGCCACAGCAAACAAGTGATAAAAGTCGTCAAGGAAGGTGGGAGGTATTAGATTAAAAACAACGATATCCTGACCGTGATTTAGCATTCCTGGGACTGAATAGCATTGAATTAACAAAATGTATTCATAGCTGCTATGTATTCAGTTAAGTAATAATCCCCAAATCAAGCCAATAACTTCAATTAAGCATCAAATATATGGGTAGGAGGATCCGTGACTATTTGTTAATGAGTGCGCGAAACCCTATCAATTAGTACAATGTGCATAGATTTGTCACATGATCAGAACTAAAATAAAAGGGCGTAGCAATGAACTTCCAAAACAGTTCCTGTGCTGCTCCACAACATTCTGAGACATCCCGCAGCTCGACCTAAAAGTTTCGACATGGAAAATACAAAATCCGACAATGCTTCTTTCGAGATCTTGGAGAGGGCAAACAAGCAAGAAGACAACAAAGAATGCAAAAAGGTGTGTAGTTTTTATTGCCTCTTTGTCTGATGTATTTGTTATTTTGCAGTTTTAATCTTTGTGTCAAACCTGTTAAACTTTAAAGATTTGGACAGGTATGAAATTCGTGAAACTAAACGATTTTGAACAAATTCACGAAACGATTTGATGCATCTATATGGGATTTGCAATGTGTATCATTCAATCATCTTTTTGATACAAAGATATTCATTATCGCTTCTTTTTGGCCTTTTTTAGGAAGAAGAAACAGATTCCGATGTGCAAGTGATAGCCGTGGTTCCTGGCCCATCTTCATCATCCGCAGAATCTCCTGTGTCTCCTGTGTCTTGCTCTAAAAAACCACTGATCACACAAATGAAGGAAGCTGTTGCAAAGAAGAAAACTTGCAGTCACTGCTCCAAGGTTTTCAGGAGGAGGTACGATCTGCAGGCGCATGTCAAGTCGGTTCATTCCACTCCGATGAAAAGTAAATGCGAGCACGCATGTACATTTCCCACCTGCGACAAGAGATATGCGACGAAGGACCGACTGAGAGAGCATGTCAAAAGAGTACATTTGGGCGCCCATAAAGCACACATCTGTAAATTTTGCAACAAGGGCTTCGAGAGGAAGGGGAGGATGGAAAAGCACATGGCGTCTGCATGCTCAAAGCGTCCTGGAGCTGTTTCAGCAGAAACCTTGTGATTAGCTACATAGAGTATTCGTTAGCATTCATTGGACATTCTTAGTTATTCGTTACTGCTAGTTTCAGTTGATATCTATGTTGTTTCATTGAGGTTTTTGTGAGTTTTTAATTCTAAATCTCCCTTGAGTTAAATTGAATCAAAATTACGGCAAAACATGGGCAATAAAACTTTAGCTATTCTGAAAAAGAATGTGGATCAAACAATATTTCATTACATTATTTTGAATTTTTGAATGTGCACAATACTGATAGAAGCGCTAACGTCACTCAAAGAGCTTCGTGTATAAAAAATGTATGAAAATATCGCTCGATCCAGACTCTTTTTTTAGAATAGTTAAAAGGTCGCTTACTAATATATGGATTCAAAGGTAACGGACAACATCCAGTGACAAAAAAACTTTTTGGAAAGATGTCTACCACTGGTTTACAGCAAATCCTCTGAAAAAATCCTTCAATAGTTGAGCTAGCATAAATGAACTTTGAATGTATTTGAAATAAGCGATTGAAAATTGACAGCCCTTTTGGTAATGATCGATTAAAACGTTAAAAGAACGTTTCACAACGTAATTGGCAATAGCTTATTTCAAATATTTCACACTAAGTATATCAGCTCAGCTAATTTATTTACAGACGGTTTGTTGCAACTTCTTGACTAAATAGCAGAACAAAATGTTCGCAAGAAATTGCTTCCTTGCCTAAAGTCATTGTGCTGCTGTACCAGGTCGACCAAAAGAATTTCACTTGTCCGAAAATTGGTTGTTCTTGCAGTATTGGTTGGGCCGCAGGGAGCTATTGGAGGCCCAGGGACAGAACTGCAAAGTGGGGCCCCATGCGAGCGAAGTGAGCAGACAATTTTTTCGATCATACCCTTAAGACTGGCTTCAAATGCATTTCAGAGCATTTCCTGCACTCAAAAATGTTAAAAATCTTCAATTATGAAGCCCCTTAGACCTTGGGGCCCTGCGGCAAATTGCCCCTACTGCCCCCTCTCGGTGGCCCTGAGTATTGGTCTGAATCAAAGCAGATCAAAGCTCGGTTTTATCGGAATAGACCCTGGTTTCATAAAAACTTTAAGTTCTTTTTGTCCACCTGGTATTAGACATATCATTTCCTACTTCTACCCGACGCATAATTGGCACAGCCAGTCAGTAGCATCCTCTCTTTCGATATCTATGCAGCATTTATGGTACAGTTTTATTGGACATCTTAACGACGAGCATCTGATTAGTTCATCAAAATTTGATGTTCTAAGACATGTGCAGCACTGGCTTCCCTCCTCTTCTGCAGCTTTGCCACTTTCAATGTAATCGTCACAGAACCAATCACCGCTTGGATTGCTGAACAGGTTTACACATTTCAGATGGTACCATTCGTTTAAACAGTTTTCAGCGCAATTGCAGCCAATCATATCGTCAAAGTCTAAAATTAGGAAAGAGAGCAAATAAAATGCAGCAGCAATGTATCTCGACAGTTGGTCGAATGGCAAATAAAGGATTCTGTAATAATAAACCGAGTATCAGAAACTTTGGGCAAACTCTAGCAGGTCTCTCGAAACATTATGAAGAGCGGATACACATAATTTTTGCATTTCGAAAAAAACAGCACATAGCTAACCAGTAACCTCGCCTCATGGGCTCAAAATCTGTGCAGCGATGATAATTTGTTTCATCACTTTCCATAGTTATTCAATTTGGTTTTTGAATAAAAATGAATAGTTGAAAACAGTAGACTTTTTGCGCTGAAGATGGTGGTGAAGAATTTCTTACCAAAATGCATTGCGTCTTTATTGTGAATCCTTAAAGATTATATAAGAATTTGATTAAAGAGCGCAATGCACCCTGGTAAAAAATTCCTTGCAGCTATCTTTAGCATAATCGTCCGTCTATCGCGATGAATGAAGCTTTTGATTAAGTGTTGCGCTTATTGGTTGAGGGTGGATTACGCATGATATTTGTATCTGACACCGGATTACTGTGATTTTAAAACCTTCAGATGTGAAGAAACTTTATTAAGCAACAGTCACTACATCTTTGAGCCTTCATGGATTTGGAATAAAGAATCGTAGCATTTTGGTCAACGAAAACCACTTACCCTCCTCATTTCCGCATAAACACCAGTGATCCTCTCCTTTACATCTTGGACACACATATTCTCCTTTTGGTATTTCTTCCTCCGACTCAAAGCCAACACAACTTTGGTGATACCACGTTATGCGACAGTTTTCGTTGTCACATCCAATAAGGTGGTCTTTTTCAGCATTTGCTCTGCAGTAACAATATTTTGTGTCACCATGCAACTCTTCATGAGTTTCATCCTCTTCTCCCATAGAGTCGATGTCACTTCGTGCTAGTCGGCAGCAGTGGATGTCTGGGTCATTTTCATCTGTCCATCTACTTTCCGCGATGATCTTTCTTCGAAACGATTTTCGTAGATTTGAATAGCACCTAAAAACGATGAAGCCCCCAGTAAGCAGCCTGTAAGTTCGTGGAATCTTCATAATAGTTTTTCTTATGTGAAGACATTGTGACCCTCAGAAACAAGTATAGTTGCACAAATAAAACCGATGGATAACACAGTACTCAAGAACTTTGGTTTGTTGAGGGGGAATTAGTGTATCATTCCGCAAGAAGAGCAAATTTCAAGCTAAACGAAATGATTGCAAGCGGATTTCAGGGACTTCTTAGGAATGCAACGGACTAAGCTGCTTTGTGTCATTTGTTTTGCGCACTTTGCTTAGTAACTACACGTATTTCATTTTAAAAGAAACTCAGAATTTGGGCCAGTACTGAAAGTTTCTTAGATCTATCCCCGATCTATCATATTTTCAGTACTCAGATTTTCTTACGAATTTCTTAAAACTTACATAACGATCTTCATTTTCACTACGTGCTTCCTCGTGAAATCTTCAAAGCAAGGCTTTCTGAAGCCTTTCCAATGCTTAGAACCTTCCAAGTAGTATGAGACAGGAAACAAGTTAAAATAAACGGAAAATATGCTAAGGGCTTCCTTTGTTAGGATGAATAGTTTCTTAGGTTACATTTTCCCAGTACTGGAGTTTCTTAATTTTGACGATCTGAGAGTTGAGTTTCTTGTAAGCAGCTTCTTATAAAAATTACATGTAGCTAAGAACTTATGCATGATACCTAATTCACACTGACACAGTTAAACCAACTGTGTCTGAACCAGGCTAAATTTCAACCAAGAAAAAAACAGTTGGATATGTTGAATTGATCAAATGTAAGGCAGGGTTTGACAGCCTTGTTTAATCTTAGCTGGTTTAACCTGCCAATGTCAATGGGAGCATACATGATCTATTAACACAAACCTGGATGTGTATTCTGGGACTGTATAGTAAACGTTACCACTTTCTTGGCGCCGGTAGCAGATGCCAATGTAGAATGTGGTCGCTAGCAGCTCACTCTCAACAAGGAACTTTTTCTTTGGACCTCTTAACTGTAGAATCTCCACTAAATGGTTTCTCTTGGTGAGAAATAGGTCACCACCCTTGACACGTATATCGGTGTTCCTTTCTGGCTCTGGATCGTCATCGGCTTGCCGAAATCTGAAGATATTCCGGAGCCCTGACATTCTCTTGTCGCCTCATTGTTTAAAAATAGTGACATATGCGCTAACAGTCATTTCATGGCCACTAGCAGTTAGTTTGGGGGCTACTCTTTCAGATTTCTGTCTTTTTTTAACAATTCTCATATTTGAGGAGGATGCAGCTTGTTCATTACTATTTTTTGTTTGGCCATGGCTTGAGTCCATTGAAAACAAATTAGCAATGGCAGTGCCGGGACTCTCGTCAACTAGCTCCTCAGAGAGCTTTTGCATCCTTTCTTCATGAGTTAAGATTTTGTACAATGGTTCTTCTGCGATTATTTGGTGCATTCCAAGATCTCGAAATTCTTCTTGGATACGGATATCTGCTTCTTCAAATGATTTTAGGAGGTCATGGACTGTCCAAGTATGGGCAAAGAAACGCAAATGATCAGGGTTTTCGGGGCTAACTTCCCTTGGGTGACACCAGTCGCGAGAATTTTTCTTTGCTCTGCCTTTGATGAGTCCCTTCTTTGCAATGATCTGTTGCGTTAAAATACGTTTTGTTCGGTGCATATACTCAAGAGTAGAGAACTCGTCGTCATTGCCGTTAAGAAACCTAATGCAACTGTAGTAACTTTCAAGCGGGTATTCAGACCATTTCCAAGGAAGAAATGGCTTGTTTGGGAAATACAACTTGAAAACTATAGCCAAGTGAACCATTCCACTTGCCATCACAATGGTATCTCGCATTAGTTCCTTTGTTATGAAGTGCTGACTGGAGTCCAAGCCTGATTTGTCGATCCACAGCTCCCAAAGGCGAATAGCTTTTGTGACGTAATACGTTGACTGTATACGATCAACAATTGACATTTCTGTTTTCCACCATGCCTCAAAACCAACTTTTCCAAGGTTGACTAAAAAAAGGGTACCCTTTGCCCATGGCAGTTGCTCAAGACGCTTCATGCAACTATCAGATATGATACGCTCAACTGACTTTTGATCGGACTTGTTGTTGATGTCAATGTCCCTTTTTATCAGGCCAAATTCAGGACCACTTTCATAAACCTTATGAACATCCGAAAACTTGGCCACGTAGTTGCCCAGCAACAACGGCTTTGTTGAAAGGAGTGAGGATTTGATAAGCTTTCTTAGCCAATGGCATTGATCTTGGCAGCATGTTCGGGGAATTCCCCCTAGAACTGGTGAAACACTACAAAATACATCCATACAGCATCGCAGGCTGATGTGAAACCTTACGGTTGTGGCAAGATCTGGGGAAAATGGTTCATGTGGAGAAGAATTTAAATGCATTGCAATGTGAGAACGTTTTAGCTCCTCTGGTTGGAAAAAGTAATGAAAGACATCGTAGCCCGTTATTTTCGGTATTTTCCATCCACGTTTCTTTGCATCTTCAACTATTTCATCTGCTACATTGGCTAAAAAGTTAACTGTTACTTGATGTCTCTCTTCATTTGGGCAATACCCTGTCATGGTCAGCATTTGATTCCTGAATCGTGCATCACCATCAGCAACAAATTGTATCATGGGGATGTGGCAAAAGTTCATCATCTTTGTCAAGTTGTATGTGTACAACTTATGGTCCTGGTTTTGCAGGTATCTATTGTTAGTGGAAATCACAGCTATTTCTGTGACAGGAGTGTGGATTGTTGCAGAATTTATTGCCAAAGAGTACACATAGGTCGATCTTGGTCTTCCGATCGCCTCAGCTTCTGCAAAGTGTTTGTCACAGGCAAACTTTGCTGATTCATCTGGCAGAGATGGAAAAGATTCTATCGTTTCTACAACTACACCGTTTTTGCCGTCCATTGATATCGCTTGTTGCCAGTCAGCATGACTTTCAAACTGTGCATAACCTATTAAATATTGCATCTCATCGCATTTTATTTCAACAACTGCTTCGACGGACCTTTTAACTTTTTTGTCATACTGCAGCTTCAACCCATTAAAAAATTCTTGCACATTGAAGTCCTGTTCAATATTTCTTAGCAAAACAAATCTTGGCATTGCAGAGAAGCCATACAGTTTTCTTGTGTTGGGATCAAACTGTACAATGATTTTACAAGGGGTTTCATCTATCATACAGTTATGGGGAAGGGCGTCGGTTGTATCCATTATGTCTTGCTCAGAGCCCCACTTAATGGAGGAGCTGTCCATTTCATTTTGTTCGTCAGGGCATATTTTATCAAATCTTTGGTATTGCAATGCTGAGTAGGAACATATTGTGCTCCAGTTTAAGCCAAAGATATCAAATTTTGGTATTGTCTGCCAAGACTCAACTGTTGAGGGCCAAGGACCATTCAGAACTTCTGACATTCTGTTGAACTGTCGATGGGACATGTTGTTAAAACAGTCAAGCCAGAAATCACGCTCTAGTTTAGAATACATGGATCTCTCTCGAAGGGTATTTGTAATTGAAGACTCTATGATTGCTTGCCTAAGAGGATTCATGTCCCAGGAACCATTTTCATATGCTTGTATAAGTGCATGGACAGTCGGTGGCTGTTTTTTGAAGAACTCTAGCTTCTGTTTTTGTTTGGAAAATTTCACGTCTGCAGCTTGCAAGAGGGAATTCAAATTATCAATCTCTGCGGTTAAATCTTCATTAGATTTTGAAAGTAAGTTCTCCTTGGCAGTTCTAATGTCCCTGTCGAGCAAATTAGATTGAGCAGCATTGTTAGCTAAAGATAATTTCTGGTTTATTAAAGTAAGCTGTGAAGTTGATTCCTCGTAAAGATTTGTCAGTCTTCGAATAATGTTTTGCTGTTCCCTATTGTCTCTTTCTAGCTCATAAATTTTACACTGTTGAGTATGTAATTGGTCGTGGGGCCTACTTGCTAACACCGTTGATGGATAACACCCTGTTGTGTCGCTTTCTAGAACGAGTGGCGCCGTGCAGGGAACTGGTGTTTGAGCAGGTACAGACACAGTGTCCGTCTTTTTTGACGGGATTCCCCATAAAGAATGCAGTGTTGGTCTTCCCTCTTCTTTCGCTTTCACACTTTCTTCACTTAGGAGTTGCCTGGTAGATTTGCGCCCTCCCTTTGGGTTTACTGTCACTTGCACGTCAAGGGGTCTTTTAGATTTCTAAAGAAAGAATAAATTTTCTCTCAGGCTTAATTCAAGTTAGTTTGTATTTGTGTTGGTACATGTCATTTCTCCTTAAGTTCCCCAACAGGGCGCAAACACTCCAGATTTCAAAGAACAGCGAATAATTTGTCCTCTTAAAACTTAAAAGCTCGCTCCTCTGTCTCCTAATTTAAGATTCATACACAAAAATGGCATGGAGAGAATTGCCGTTTCAAACACTGGCAAATAAGAAACATTCAACATTTTTTTGTTGATGCTGAGTTTGTAAATAGGACATTTTTCGTTAATGTACGTGACTCGTGAAATTTTTCTCCTTTAAATGGTTTTTCATTATTAGTTGTTGTGGTCAACTAACTGTCATAGCCACTTTTGTGAAACTAATGATCATGATAGAAATAATTAAAAATGATGTGATAATAATAATAATTATAATGATAATAGTAATGATAATAATAATGATAATAACAATAATAATGATAATAATGACAACAATAATAATGATGATAAAGATATTGATAATAAAGGCAATAATGATATTGATAGTAAAGCTTTATCATCGGGAGCATGCTCCAAAATAAGAAGATTTTTTGATGAACCAATGAACGACGGAACCAGTAAAACAAGGCACTATCGTATGCAGTGATGCCTTAGCCCAAAATAGGGTGGAAACACTTGTGTGTATTTGCAAAGGATTACAAACGTTGTAAAGTAAAAACAACAATTCGAAAGGTGCTTAATCAAAATCTACGCTCCTGTCTAAGTGCCCTGCACATTATCCCTTTGAGATTCCCTGGGTGACGAAATTCGTCTCCAGATAGATAAAGATCATCAGCAAAAATTGCGTTGACCTCAGTACAAAACTTGATCTCCTCGGCAAAAAGTTGGACCATTTTTTGGTCACACAGACCACACAGATCCCAGTGAAAATCTTGGAGCAATCACTCAGACGGAGTGTAAATCTGGATTCAAAGATGATTTTGAAAGTTTCCGATTCGATGCCTTTCGTAGCCTGTGTACCAGACTCGAGAAAAAATAATTTATTTTTTTCGTACGGGGTCTGGAACACAGGCCTGGCCTTTGGTTGAAAAGGATTATAGGCAAGGACCCTCACTCACCTTAACCCTTGATGTGGAAATCAAAGAAGTTAACCAATTGGGATCAACCTCACTTTGGGTAGTTTTCTCCAGGGACATAGCAGGATTTCCCTATCAAATGGAAGAAGGTTATCCTAGGTTATCTCTTTCATGCAATTCATGTATTCTCGAGGATAGACACTGGACACTATACCATTTTAAAAAGCAGTATTAACAAATCTATCTTCATCAAAAGAATGTTGACACCAAGATTACACCAACTGCCTCTCAAAATCTAAAATCTGGTTGTGCCAGTTGAAGCCTACAAAGTGATACAACATTGTTTTATGAAAAGCTGGCTTTGACTGCTATGTTTGCAAACGGCATTTCAAGTACTTAAAACAACGAGGCACATAAATCAAAAAAGAAACATCAGAATTTTCAAAACAATTCTCTTGCTGAGTTTTCTTCCGATTTGCTGTATTTGCTGTGATCAATGTCTGATGAATAGCTACGTTCAACAAAAGGCTCCATTTCTCCCGTTGCTACACAATTTTTCATTTCTGTACCACGCCCAGTCACTTTGTAGTTCGAAATTGCTAAACTAACCTCTTTCTCATTCGTATCTTTCGGCATGGCGGATTTCATCCATTCTTGGTTCTCGGTTTCTAGACTGCCTTGACCTCTGATCTGAAAAATTATTTTTGACAAAGGAGGTCCTTAACATATTTTCACTTTATTCCACTTGTTTCCTGTATCATATTACTTGGAATATACTTCAGTAATGCCTAAACATTCAAGAGGCTTATAACAACCTTGCCTTGAAATTTTCACGAGGGAAAAGGGGTAGTGAAAATAGATATTGTTGTGAAACCTGTAAGAAACTTATAAGGGACTCTGCAGTACTGAAAATCTGATAATTTGAAGAAACTTTCATTTTGAAGTACCTTCCGAGTAACGTGATACAAGAGACAGCGAAAATAAAGTAAGAACATGTCAAGGATCAAGGATTTCCTTTGTTGAAGTAGATACTTCCCGGGTTTCTGGCGTTTCATCATGTATTATAGCGATTTATGAGTTGAATTAAGAATAAGATTCTTTAAGAAAGCTTCTCATAAAGAACTCCTGTTTCAGAAAATTGTAAAACAGACATTTGATTATAAGCGATTTCTAGTATGTGACAACGCCTTCTCTTTACGGGAAGCCGGTTCTTAAAGAGATGCGGCACAGTTAATTTTGTCTCTCGCCACATCAATTTTCATTGGTCCTCTTACAGCGATGTCCAATCAGATTGCATATGATCTATTGCGTTTTTAACTCGTATGTGGTATCAGTGTCGAACGGCATAAAACTTTCGATATTATTTATTAAATGTTGGCAACTAGGAAATCACATGAAATCAAGAAATAACTTCCCTTACTAACCTTTGCAGGGGGCTCTCCTTCGGCTCTTTCGTTTTTTGTACTTGTGGTAGGATCTTGGTCTTTCCTCTTAAAACAATCTGATTGTCCCGTTTCGTCCGTCATTTCCAAAAGTCAAAAGTTGTTGCATGAGATGAACTCGCAAAGTCTCGCCTCTTCACCCTCTTCACAACGTGCATGCGAAGCAAATACTAAAGTGAATAATGCGCAGCGTCGAAGGTTGTAAACTTATTGGCCTCAGAGGAACGCTTTGCGTCATAAAGAATTAATTTCTTGAAAATTTGTTTGTCTGCTACATAAAAACGAATTGTCGTAGGTGACTTGTAGGTGTGAAAGATGTAATAATGCTCCATTATATTCGACATGTTCTCAAAGGTGTGAACTAGAGACCCAAATACTCAACGTCTCAGACGCCATAAGAGACAGTCTTTTGAAATTTCTATCGTCTGCTGCATAATATCGAAACAGTATACTTGCAAGTGTGAAAGACTTTGTCCAATGTGTGAATGAGATTAAGACCCAATAAAATTAAAGCTCGACGCCATAAAAGATCTTAACAGACGGTGTCTATTAAATTTTATTGTCTGCTACCCTACCACGAAATCCTGTAGGTGTGAGGGATGTAGTAATCCCGAGTAATCCAGCTATTCTGAGTCTATTTGTTCTACAATCTACAATTGGATGGATCATAGAAGATCATAGATCACCTTGTTGTAACATCAAAACAAAGGCTAGAACGGAATACCCTGCACTAAGAATAAGATGTAATTAGCAATGGATTATGGTTACAGCCCTTGAATTGGATTTTTCAGACAGTCCGTGAATTTAGTCCGTGACGTAAATAAACTCAATTTTGTCAAGGGCAACCACGGAACATCGTCACGGAACGTTCACGGAAAAGTCCGTGACATCGGGACCCTCCTTAAGCTAATCGAGGAGAGAGTACCCTCTTAGGAAAGTTTGAATTTATGAATATAATTAAGAAATATTTTTGGGACAATAGTGTTCAACTTGATGACTATCCAATAACTGCTTTAATAATTTATTCAAAAAGGAAGGCTTTGAGTCACTGAAGAGAGATATTGACAGATGGTGACCATTTTATATCTACAGGAATTCCAATAGTTTGAACCATGGAAATGTATAGATCCGAGGCTATGTTGATTAGTATTTTGCTCAGTTAAAATGATATTGTCCTCACCAGCCTGTCTTGTACCATATTGATGAGCGAATGCTACAGATTTACAGATTACTACAGACTAGTTGTTACGTTAGTTCCTTAATAATACAAGACAATATTGCTTCTGGACAGTCAGTAGCAGACTTCAAAATCGATGAAAGTTGCATAAAATCTGGACCCCTGTAACCTATGTCAAAACCAGATGCAAAGGAGTTTATAAGTTCGATACAAAACAGTTTGTTTTGGTTGCCGCCACATCCTGGTGTGCTACATTTGTGGGAAAAAAGCAAGGCTTCCTCTCACATCTGTTGCTGTTGTAGTGCCGGCATGGCTCTGGATGGGTGAAGGTGGGTATGGCACTGGGTTTCTGCAATGTTTGGGGGCCACAAAAGGGCTGGTTGTTGCAATCTACGGCTAATTGGCCAGGGGGCTGGCACTTAAAACAGGTGGGGGCATAACTAGCACGTTGGCTGTCTCTGATAAATTTGTCATAGGCATACAAGTCAGTTCTAGACCATGATAGGGTTTGATCTAGTGCCATATTCATGCGAAAGGTGATGTTGTAGCGATGCCAAGTAGGAAATTGGTAAGTTTTGTTAAAATGGCAAATGTGGTCCTGGTAGGGAAGAAGATCCCTGGCTAATTCTGGGTGGTAGTGCACTGAAACTCTAACAAAGATGTTCCATGCCTCAAGCCAACTGGAAAAATTAATCACACATTGGGACACACAATGTTTTGGTGTCAGAGAAATTGAATTATCCCCTGCTTTGGATGGAACAAGGTGAAAATTGAACCCTTCTTGTGTGTCTGAGGCCAGGTCATAAAGTGATTGAGGCAAGAGGGCATTGAAATCCACATACTTTTTAGACTTGATTGCCAAATGAAGCTTGCAGGATATAGGAGGCAAATTACTGGGAAGAGAGGAAGAAAACAACATACTCTCCATGTCACTGTCCCCATCTCCAAGCATCATCAAATTACCGGCTGCTTGCAGAAGGTCGGCCGTGCCAGAGGTTTGGGCTGCATCATGGGATGTTTGACTGACTCGCTCTGGAGCTGCAACTGAGCAGAGGGGCTCTTCGCTGGGAAAATGAGTGGCAGAGGGTCTATTGTTGAAACTTTTCTCCATGGCTGTAGCAACTGCACTGTTTATCAGCAAGTGTAGCTCGAGATAGGATATGGACCCCTTCTGTGTATGCGAGTGTATGGAGCTCTATATATCTATGTATGGGTCTATTGTTGAAACTTTTCTCCATGGCTGTAGCAACTGCACTGTTTATCAGCGAGTGTAGCTTGAGATAGGATATAGACCCCTTCTGTGTATGCGAGTGTATACACAGAAGGGCTCTATATCCTACCTCCAGCTCCTGTGTATGCGAGCGTATGCGAGCAAGTGTGTGCGTAACAAGATAGGATATAGACCCCTTCTGAAAAATGCCCCCATGTGCTATTTTTAGACTAGCGTACTTGTGGCCAGTCCTCAGAAGACGTTACTGTGCTAAATTCCTTATTGTTAGCCATATAGCCATGAAACTTGGCATACTTACACAATTTGATACACTGAAAAAGATAAAAGTTATCCCCTAACTCAGAAATACCCTTTGTGCTATTTTTAGATTGGGGTACTTTGCCCAGTCCCCAGAAGATGTTACTATGGTAAATGTCTTGCTGTTAGTTACGCTGCTATGAAACATGGTAAACCTACACAACTTGATATGCTGGAAAGGATAGAAGTGGTCCCCCAACTGAAAAATACCCTTTGTTCTATTTTTAGACTGGGGTACTTGTGCCCAGTCCACAAAACATGTTGTCATCGTAACTTCCTTGCAGTTGTGATACAGCCATGAAACTTGGTCAATTTACACAAAATGGTTTGCTTAAAGATAAAAGGAGCTCCCAAACTCAGAAATATCCCTTGTGCTATTTTTGTATTGGGATACTCGTGCCCAATCCACGAAACATGTTATCATGGTAACTTGCGTACATTTTTAGCCGTTAATTTCTATACAGCCATGAAACATGGTAGATCCTACACAATTTGATATGCAGAAAATGATAAAAGTGATCCCCTAACTCAGAAATACCCCTTGTGTTTAGACTGAAGGCACTTGTGGCCGGTCCTCAGAACTCGTTATCATGGTAACTTCCTTTGCGGTTAGCTTAGCAGCCATGAAAATTTGGAAACCTACTGCGAAATTAGCACAGAAGAACGGGCTCGAATCGTGCATTTTAGTGATAGATAAATGCCAAAAAACTGGAAATACTGTTTAAGAGTTGCTCTAAATAAAGGTCTTGTTAGGTCCTTTCTCAAAGGAGAGACTATCATGGACATAGTTATGGAAAAGGTTCTTACCATTGGCTCAAAGCTTGGTTCTTGCAATCATGAGGAAGATGAAACTCTGCTTTCTTGCATGCAAAAGCATTGTGCGCAATAAGAGGGGCATTCAAAGTTCTGATAAAACAGTTGATAGTGATGTCTCATTATCGCAATTTCGAAGTTTTGGATTGGATGGGCTTTGAATAAAAACCAGCAGATAGAATCCTGTTCATAGAATAACATCTACACTTAGCTAAGACAAATGCTCTGCTCTGTTGCACTGGTACGATGCGTTTATTGGGTGCGACTGCATGTCAAGGGAAGGAGAAGCAATTAAATGGCAGTGCTGGAAAACATACCATGATTTAACTGCGAATCTACAGTCTCTCAGACAGGCGAGAAAACATTAATGACAACGATCTAGTAGGTATTTATAGCGATTTATGATCCTCATATACGACCAACCAAGTTCCTTGACCGATGTCAACGAATGGAGGAGATACCTTTTCACCAAGAGTTCTAGACCAACTAATCTCGTACCACTAACGAAAGACGCGTTATACCAACACTTGCTAAAGGCTGCATATCAAGCATAGCCAATTAAGCAGGGTAAGCAACATTCATTTTCAAATACATTTTTGTGATATAAGATAGTTTTTTTGATTGAAAGATCGACGGGAAAGCAGATCATTTCCAGCTTCGAAGGCACAGTTGTTCTAATCATTCAGATGGTCCATGTTCATGCTTCCCTAGTGAGTTAAAATCTATGACAACATGCATGCATCAATGATATGAACCTTCTGCTCGGTAACTGTCACACATAAGTGTGAAAAAGAGAGAGCGGACCTTGAATATGATGCTGTTCCTCTGGGGACAAAGATGCCGAGTGATAGAAGAAATGTTGTCCACTGCCACGTATGCTGGGAAATGATCAACGGCAAATTGTCTCCTTGCTGGAGGACGATAGAGGAAGTTTCAAAAGCATTGGATGAATTGAAACATTGCAAGTGCAAAACGGGTGCTCATTGGCAAGATGTCGAGGCAAGAGAGCTGATCTGCCATGCACAGAGCTTTGTAGTTGTATAGGAGAATGTAATATGGATGAATAGGAAACGACGGGATTCTTAAGTCCATGCATTAAACCGAAAACTTTCGAAAGGAAAAGTTTCGGAAAACAACTTCACACAAGGAGATCTCGGACACTTTTCATGAATTTGTTCATAGTACCAAAATGATATATGTTACAAGTAGTTGTCATTTTGTCTTAATTAACCATGTGCAACTGAAACGAAATATATAGATGCACCAAAAGTATTCAACAAAGGAAATAGTTCTGAAAGCAGGTTCAAGATTGCCGATGAAAAGAAGATGTAGCTACCTTCGTCGATTCAAGAAGATTGTTACTGACATTTGCAAGAAACTCACTTTGGAAGGAGGATCACCGGTGGCATTATTTCACATTTTAATGGTGGCATGGGAGAATTTTGTGTATTTTGCTATTTTTAAAGAATTTAAAACTTTCCAATGATCAAACTTTGGACAAACATTTGGTTGCATTTCTCGAAAGCACTAGCGGACCTGACATGACGGCCCTCATTTTAGAAATGGCAAATGGGCTGAGAAGACCACTTTCATCTTTTTCAACTTATCAAATTATGTAGGTTTGCCAAATATCATGACTGCATAGCCACCTAAGGATCCTACCGAGATAACGTGTTTCATGGACTGGGCACGAGTACCTTAGTCTAAAGATAGCTAACGGGGTATTTTTTATATGGGAGACCACATTAATCTTATTTAGCTTACCGAATTATGTAGGTTTAGCCGTGTTTTCCAAGTTTCAGGACTGTGTCATGACTTGTAAGGATGTTCCCACGTTCAAGAGATCCATAGGCTGGGCACTAGTACCCCAGCCTAAAAGTAGCACATGGAGTGTGTCCGTATTGACGGACCACTTTTACCTTCTTCAGCACATTAAATTGTGTATGCGTACCAAGTTTCATGGCTGTAAGACGACTGTATGGAAGCTACGATGATAGTGTGCTTCGTGGACTGGGCACGAGTACCCTAGTCTAAAACTAGCACACAGGGTATTTCTGAGTTGGGATGCAGCATTTATCTTTTTTCAGCATATCAAATTGTGTAGGTTTACCAAGTTTCCTAGCTGCATAGCTACAAGCAAGACATTTACCATGGTAACGTCTTCTGGGAACTTGGTACAGTACCCCAATCTAAAAATAGAACAAAGGGTATTTTTTCAGTTGGGGGACCACTTCTATCTTTTCCAGCATATCAAATTGTGTAGGTTACCAAGTTTCATGGCAGCGTAGCTAACAGCAAGACATTTACCATAGTAATGTCTTCTGGGGACTGGGCACAAGTACCCCAATCTAAAAATAGCACAAAGGATGTTTTTCAGTTGGGGGACCACTTCTATCTTTTCCAGCATATCAAATTGTGTAGGTTTACCAAGTTTCATAGCTGTTTTGTTTAACAGAAAGAAATTTACCTCTGAAACGTCTTCTGGGGACTTGGCACAAGTACCCCAATTTAAAAATAGCACAAAGGGTATTTCTGAGTTAGGGGGCAACTTTCTTCTTTTTCAGTACATCAAACTGTGTAGGAATACCAAGTTTTATGGCTGTATAGCTAACAATAAGAAATTTAGCACAGTGACGTCTTCTGAGGACTGGGCACAAAAGCCCTAGTCTAAAAATAGCACATGGGGGCATTTTTCAGAAGGGGTCTATATCCTATCTTGTTACGCATATCAAATTGTGCACTTTCACCAACTTTCATGCTTTTATCACAATTTTCACGACTTTTCAACTTACCAACCTCACTAATCTGTGATTTGCCCTTTTGTCGTTCTGCTGTATCACTGTTGACATATTAACTTTGATGGACAAGACATATACCAAAGTTCTGACAATCTGCTATGTGTTTAATGTTATGCACCATTTCTACCAGTTCAACTGTGGAGCTGTTTGATTGACGACGTATTCTTATAGTCACTTTGTTTACTTTCAAATACCTTTGTTGACCGCAAGTACTTGACCAACAGCTATTACACTGAAAAAATACTTTTTGACAAGCATGGGTAAAATGACCTGATTTCAAACTAAAGTTATTCCAATAAAGAAATATTGATTATGAAGTTTTATGACTGGTGACGCTTTCCATCAAAACTGAACATCATTCGATAGGGTTATTTGTTATTATAATCATCGTTGTTATCATTATTATAATTTTCATTATCATTGTATCATTTGATTATTTAGTTGTTACATACATGTCTACACTTCTATTTCAGTCTCTCTCAAATGAGATATCCAGTGAACATATCCGCGAATAAATGCAATTGGCAGTTTTTCATCATGAATTTTGAGTCACCACAAATCTCAAACATTTTCGGCGTTGAAGATGATCAGTTTCTATCATGAACACACAGGAAAGGCATTTATATACCAAAGACAATTGTATTAAATTGAGAAGCAATTTTGCTCCAATCACGTCTATTTGGTACCATGTTATTCAACATTATGATCAAAGTTCTATTCACTCAAGTAATCGTGGCAAATACCAAATGGGGGCTGATTTCTCGCAATTTGTTTCAACGATTCTTTCAACGTAAGTATTTGTCACCCGGACCTTATCAACTGGCTGAACAGCGACCTGAAAAGTTTTAATGGTTGAATGTACCAATGCTGTTTGTGCTTTATCCTTCCATATTCTTTTTTTGATGATACCACTATTCTGTTTCATTTTGTTCTGTTAGTTTACATGAATCGATAAATCCTTCCTGTCAACATCTCCTTTTGCAATAGTCTGCTTCTTCATCCAGGGGGGAGGGAGAGAGAGGGGGAATTGCTATACACGATTTAAGAACATATGATTCAGGGTAAGTAGTAGATTTGCCCCAAGCCCATTTCATCATCCGTAATGGGTCAATCTGCCAGTTGACGAGAGAAACTTGGAACAAGTCTATGACATGGAAATAGCAAAATTTTTGGCTTAGTTTTTCACAAAAAGGATGCTTACTTATCGTAAAGGAGTAAGCGAGACACTTGGCTTACTTCTATGCGATGAGAATGGAGTTGCAAAAGGAAGCGAAACACTCTGCTTAGTTTTTCACAAAAAGAATGCTTACTTATTGTGAAGAAGTAAGCGAGACACTTGGCTTACTTCTATACAATAAGAATGGAGTTGCAAAAGGAAGCGAAACACTTCGCTTAGTTTTTCACAAAAAGGATGCTTACTTATTGTGAAGAAGTAAGCGAGACACTTGGCTTACTTCTATACAATAAGAATGGAGTTGCAAAAGGAATCGAAACACTTCGCTTAGTTTTTCACAACAAGAATGCTTACTTATTGTGAAGAAATAAGCGAGACACTTGGCTTACTTCTATACAATAAGAATGGAGTTGCAAAAGGAAGCGAAACACTTCGCTTAGTTTCTCACAAAAAGAATGCTTACTTATTGTGAAGAAGTAAGCGAGACACTTGGCTTACTTCTATACAATAAGAATGGGGTTGCAAGAGGAAGCGAAACACTTCGCTTAGTTTTTCACCAAAAGAATGCTTACATATTGTGAAGAAGTAAGTGAAACACTTCGCTTACTCCTGCACAATAAGAATGGAATTACAAAAGGAAGCGAAACACTTCGCTTAGTTTTTAACAATAAGAATGCAATACGAATGCAGAAGTTCGCTTAGTTTTTCACAGTAATACGGAGCTACATTTTAGCTTAGTAAGCGAACAAATTATGTCTCGAAGGCAACTATGACAAATGGTGCAATGGGCTCACTGCTGGAGAAAGGAGAGTTTTGATTACAAAATGGGTTGCCAATGCATGGGAAATCATCAATTTGAAGTACCCAAACTTCAGAACAAAGTTATTTCTCAAGACTGGATTGCTTATGACAGCAGATGGTAGTGGTGATGAACACATTCGGCCCCAGGGATTTGAAAATTATTCATTTTAGTGTGCAGATATTGACTGGACTTAACACAGATCTTTTATCAGTTCCTTAACAATTAATGAACATTACAGTTCAAATTTGTTCACATAATGAAAATGCGTTTGAGCCATTTTAAACAATTTTGACAGGTGATAATGAATACTCTAAGGTCCTGCCTCATGAGAACATTTTACACAAAAGTCCAACCCTGATTTTTAACCAGAACAATGGGAGATCAAGTGGCCAAGCAAGGCAAAACAACAGGCTCAACAGGCTGATGTAAAAAGCGGGTTTCTTAAAGGGCGGACTTCACTGTTTATTGATGTTTCTTATGTCATGGTACATATACCCTGTTTTACAAAAGTATATCTTCACATAAGAAACCAGTCAGGCTGTTTCTGTGAAATGAGTTTCTTAAAGGTGGGACTTTACTGTAGTGACCATACACTTTTGATCAAGGTGGGAAAATTTCCAAATGTCCTTTGTGTCCAAATTCTTGTGTTTCTTCATGAATTCCTCCAAATTATCGAATTTTCCCATAAATTTCTCGAAGATATTGATTTTTTTTAAATTTTGGGTTACTTTGCAAATTACAAAAACTTTCTTACTGTTTAAATTCAGAGGGTAGCTCTTAAGTTTCGAAAACTGAGCCTACCATTGACCGAGCAGGACGCGTTTACTCATTGAATCATAACATTCTTTACTATTCACAGAAATGATGCGTTGTTCATAGATGCGTCATGGAACACTTTCTTTAAGAAACATTGTTTGCTTTCCATTAAAAGTTTCAAGTTTCTTAAATCATCCGAATGCCTCTGTCTACACATTTCTCAAGTGGTACCGAGTAATAACTATTACCAACAAATTAGATAAAACGAGGGTCAGGGACGAAGCCACAAACCAATTTTTAGGAGTAAGACGAAGAAAATCCGACTACAGAACTGAAAATCTTGAATTTTTTACAATTCAAAAAATTATCAATTTCTTGTTGAATATTCACGTTTTGAGACCCATAGAGATTTTGGAGGTTCAAAACCCATCCTCTACATCTGGAAATTATCTGCCCCCCCCCCCTCGGGCTTGCTCAATTGAAACAAACCATCCATTAGAAACCAAGTGGAAAACAATGAGTTGGACTTCCATTACAGAATTCTAAAACAGTTTTAAATCAACTATTTGAATAACGGTACAGTTTATGATGACCACAGCTCTTATCACTTACTTCCTGTGTAGGGCTATAAACTAAACTATAGGGGATGAGTACTTGTCAGTGACCTGAAAACAACTCCTTCCGGGGTCGCACCCAGAATTTATGTCGACTTGGTTTCAAAGTTTCATGCTAGACATCTGGGAAATATGACCATTCCGGGAAATAAATGATGTAATTAAAGGCGGAAATATCAAAGGGGGCAATTGCAAATGACCGGACACAACAACTTTCACAACCTCCGCTGAACCCTTTTTGGCATCTCAAATACACTCATTTTCATTCTTTAAAACATTGCTCTAGACTTTGCAACTTTGTATGGACCCAATTCTTACTGAAGGAGTTTCTTAAAAAGTTTAACTTTCCTAAAAAGAATGTAAATAATGGACAGCGCTCTGCATGTATCAAAGATGAAAGTGAAAGTCCTACGACTTTTTAAAATAATCAAAGATAAAAGAAGATAAGTAAAAGCTGTTTAACATTGCAACTCAGCAAAAACTATTTTTAGATTCATGGATGATAAAATTCAGATTCCATGGTGATTCTTGAAGCTGTCTTTGCATTATTAAACCAAAACAAGACGTAAGATGCAATATAGGTATTTTTCAAAGAAACCTAAGAATTTGGGCCAGTGCAGAGAGTTTCATAAGATTATCGGATTTCGAGTACGCAGAGTCTCTTACCAGGTTCTTAAAGGTTCAATAACAATCTACACTATCTACACTATCAACAGATACATGGTCTACATACATACATACATACATACATACATTTATTTGATATGCAGGTCAGAAAAATGGCAGCACTGAAGTGCTGATGTGGACCTGCAAATTAAGGGTAAATAAAAGCTTAATACAATCCTTACTTAAAATCTAAAATTAAATCTTACATAAAATTTCCATTTATCGTTGTTCTTGTTCAATAGCCTAGTAATAAAAATAGTTTGAGTCTTTGTTGGTTCCAATGGCTGCCTCTTTGATGTAATGAATCTTTTCTAGCTTACAAGTTTTCAATTGTTTCTTGAAACTGTTAATGTTGTTATTCTCTCTAACTTCTCTTGGTAGATAGTTCCAAGTTAGTGGCCCACGATAACGTATTGAAGTTCGTCTAATCTAGGACTACTACTAGGACATACTAGGACTAAAGGAGCTAATAGTCTAATACAATAAAATTTATCAGTGAATTAACAAAGTAATACTAACGGTATGTTGATAAGTTCTAACAAAGGAAAAGGGAAAAAAGAGTTCATGCTGCTATGCAAGTGTTTTTGAAAATCATATCTAGGTCTAGTATTCGGCAAATATTTGCAGATATTATTCATCGTCATTTGTAAGTAGAAAATAATTTTTTGTTTTTCTGTTGACATTTTGATAAAATTCGTAATGACTAATAAGCCTATCGGAAAATAGAATAATGAAACAGAATTTCGCTTTTCGGAAAAAGCTAAGAAATTTGAGAATTTGTCAGAAAAGTCTGTGTTTTCGAGTTCCGACATGTCCGAGTTTCCTTCTAGAGCATAGGAGAAATTTGATAGTTCGGACAAAGAGGGAGTCGGGGCAATTTCGTCCGAGAGATCTGAGTTCTCAGGTTTGAACATAGGGCTAACAGGAAAACTCAGACTTGGAAAGCTCGGACAATTTGGTCTGAGAAGTGCGAGATGTCCGAGACTTCTGAGTTTTCGACATGGCCCCTATTTTTTAGGGTACTTTTCAATTCTTAGAACTGGTCAAGCAATAGTCTCACAAGCTACAGTATAAAAAATATGTAGATCAAGATCAACAAAATCACCAGTTGACAGTTATCTTTATTTATTCCTGCGTATCTCATTCATGATTATATTTCCCTTCATGTTTATCTCATTCAAGTTATCAATACTTTTACATAGGTTCTTATCTGAACACTATGTAAAGAGAGCGCAACACACACCTTTGGTCGATTATGCATTCCTTTTTCAGAAGCTCTTTCATAGAGAACTCCCAGCCATTAGTAAGGACTAGGAATACGAACCCGTGCTGCGCACAGGTTCGCAGTTCCTAGCTCCTGCGGAGGGCTTGGCGCTTCCGGCGCCTGGCCGCTGGTGGCGGCCATCACTGTTTTGGTGGCGTTTCGCACGCCACTACCTAAGTGTTGCGATATTTGTATTAGCTATTGGAATTCATAAGCTGTGGAAGTCACAAAGGGCAATGAAGATAATTGTCATTTTCACATCTTGAGTGTAGTTTTATTTTAGATTTTCATGTAAATTTAGATTTTCGTTTGGAAGTTTCTTAACAGGGTAATTGTAAACCAGAATAACTTAACCTTTAGCCTCGTAATGATATTTCGAAATGAGAAATTAAAATAAAAAATAAGATGTAAAAGGCAGTGGGTAACGTATTTAAAGTAGCATAATAATAGCGTAAAATGGCTTTGTTTTCAGACATAGAATGCATGTAATTTTTTTGGCTTTATAACGATGCAATGAAATAAATTTGGAGGGAACTACAGAATTTTTATGATGTTTGTAGCGGGAAGCTTGTGAGAAAACCAATTGTTTATGAGCAAAAATTTATCGTCAGATTTGCAACTGTTCCATCCTTTATTTTTATGTTCTCTGCCTGTTCCTTTTGCCGCTTGGATATCATGTCCTCGTTTTCCGCATTGTGTTCTTTTTTATGGATTTTGGAAGGTCTTCACGTTGTTTGTGTCGCGAAGTATTCTACGGCCTGGTTTTGTGCTCCTTTTTTCCTTTTGAGGTTTTGTTGCAAGATCCATCAATCTTGATATGCAACGTCATACCATGACTATGTGGGAAAGAATGAAAGTTGTAATAGTTGCAAGGCTGTCAAGTAAAGGAGTAGATTAAATTGTGCCATGGTGGGAAATATGAAACTATCAAATGCATCAGTTACGGTATTTATCAGTAACAGTATTCAGGGAAAATTCAAACTGTGGAATGTACTACATTGGAATCACTGTGTTGCGCAACGCGGGTTTTTTGTTATGGATGTTAAGGCATAGAGCAATAATGGGGGTGGTAGATTGGGCATTACATGATTTGATAAGTCTAGGTGTGGATACGATTTGAGTCTAAACAACCATTATCATTAAACTATACGTTTTTCTACATGTAAGAGGTTAGGGTTCATTAATAACTTTGGATCCCACTTTAGTTCTGTAATTGCCCGTAAAATGCGGTGAATGGAAGAGCTAAGTATGTTGCTTTTATTTTCCTTGAATGATTATAATATTTCTTAGTGTTAAAAGAGCCGTTTGAATGAATATGTATATCATATAGGTGATATAACTTACCAAATTTTCCTAAGTCGCTCCCCTCTGTAATTGGCAAAATGGAAGTTTTTGTATTCCTTTATTGAAAATTTTTGGGCAACCTCTTTCTTGAAAATGGATGGTCTTTCTTGTTCGTCATATTGAACATGCTGAAAAGGGGAGAATTAATATTTCATTAATCACAACTCGGTTGTTTCAGATGTCTATATGATAATGACAGGAAAACTGTGTGGTTGCTATGGTAGAATTGAAGTGTTATCCAATAACCCTATTCAATTGGCTGCACTCTCACGGTTGGATTACTGGTTTTGGGGGATTGGCATTAAATTGTTGTGGAAAAAATAATTGGTAGCCTTTTCAACTTTGTGCAATAGTAAAACACACAGATGGTTAGTCAGAAGATATTGTTTAATTGGTCACGTTTGTGCAGCCAGGCAAAGAAACAATAGAGTTATGCTATGGTAAGCCACAACAGTGAAAAAGGAAACACGGTAATTTTTCAGATTATGGGGGTTGAAAGTTGGAAAATGTCATAAATTCAGAAGAAGATATAATTGTTTACGACGAGATATAATTGTTTAGGAAGATCTAATCCTGTGGCCTTTGGTCGATGCCATGGCAACGTGGACATGTGATCACCCAAGGCAGTGAGCAAAATTCTCAGCGATACCGCAGACGGTGAGAATTTTGGCACGAATGGCAGAAATTATCAAACACGATAGATATTTTCCTCAGCTGCAGAAAGAGTATTTCCTCAGCAAAAATCATCCGCACACGGCGAGAACTTTGCTGAGCAAAGTGACATTTATGCCACTTTGCTGAGCATTTTCCTCTCCGTGTGCGGCGGGCTTTAGTTGATTGACCATGTAATGTATGCAGACAATTAACTAAAGTGGCTTTACTTGTTGTGTTGCGGCCTCAAATTTAGCACTATCACGTATTTCTTGGATTTCGGTCAGGCATACATTTTAAGTCGTATGCATTAGTTATTGTGTCTGGTTGTGTGACAAGTTAATTGCTAGTGGGTACACAATGGTTGATCATACATTCCCTGTAGTATGTTACACGAGCCTAAAGGTCCTTTGCCTGCAGGAAAAGGACAGCTTGCATAGATAATATCTCCTGACTCAGACAATCTGTCCTGAAATTCACCCATCAGCTCCTTTCCTCTTGATTCAAGCTCGAGTAAGCAGTTGCACACATTCTCCTGAGCTGGGTAGCCTGAGACCAAATTGAACAATGCATCTTTATCAAGATCAGGCTGGAATCCATTGATGAATTGCGTCTGTAGAATGACCATGATTTTTTCCACCATCTCATTTGACTTGAGGATTTCACTGATACGCAGACATTTTCGTGGATTTGACATTGTAGTCGTAATCCCTGAGCTCTCCATTAATGATTCAACAAACTTTGTTTGATACGGTCTATTCATGACCCACTTTGCGACAGTATTTTCCCTTGTGGCAAACTGAGTGACTCCACCTGAAAGAAATGGAAATCTTATGATGAAATGTCAAAACGATGAACGCTATGGCGCGTTACTCATCTGCGTGGATAAATTGCTACATCCAATATTAATGTAACAGAAATTACAATTCATAAATGTGGACTTACCTGCTGTCTTTGCATTTCTCATGTAACTTTGCTCTCCGGCCATATCGATTGATTATCCTATACCAAGTGTATTTCGCCGCACGGACAAACCCACATTCTCAATCTCCTCTTTTGCCCCTGGGTGAGTGCTGCCAATGTGTTCTAAGCAACTAACATAACATGTGCCATAGCGAGCATAATGCACTCGATTTGTAGCAAAGCACAAAGGTAAGGATTCTTTCCAAGTGAACATTCTCAAATTATAATCATTGGTGTTGATGGAGTAGTGTAATTTCTGCTGACGATCTACAAGCTCCATATACTTTGCCCAATATTGCGGTGTCTTTCCAAATTCGCCATTCAAGCATTTAGTTTTCTGTGTTTGATACTGATTTGCATATTCTTTGACAGTGTCATTGCTTAGAATGTTTGGTAAACTCATCGATTCGGGGGAACCTTGAGGGAACTCTCCAACTTTCTCTGGAATGTTCGGTAAATAATGTTCTTTAAAGAGCCTCCAATGCTTCTGAAAAGGCTTCGTGAACCAGCCAACATCGATTGTAGTGCTTTCCACTCATCACTCCCGCAATGCTTCCAGAGCTGCACAGACCCGCTTGGAATAGCACATCCTCGAATCCACTTCCCTCAACAAAACGCCCAATAACTCCAAAAAAGGCCATCATCGCATGAAAATCACCCAGATGAATTATGATATCTGACCATGTATCTGGATTATTCCACACCACATGAAAAGCTTTAATTGCAGCTCTGACATCAAATGCAATGTGAGTGTAAGATATGTTGGATTGCTTCGCTAGCATTCTGGATTGATGAAAAATTTCAATTATCGTGGAGTATTCGGTTATGGGGGTAGAGATTGGAGGCAAGTATGTCATCACTGTTGCTTTAGTGTGAGCCTGTTGAAAACGACGCACAATCCACCCTACAAACCTGGGGTTTGTCTGATTGGCGGAGCTTAGATATCGCACAGATTTCCATAACAACAGGAGCTTTTCACAAAACATTTCAGCATCGGAATGAGCAGGTCGGGCCTGTGATTGAACAAATGATGGTGGTTCAGCTTTTGAGTTGACTGTCACTCGCTTACTGACATTCTGTCCAGGTAGTTGGATTGATCGTCGCTTTGACTTTGGAATACTAATATCTTCTTGTCTCATCACAGCTGCAGCAGAATCCTCTTGAAACGCAATGCCTGGTTTATCGTGAATTGAACCAGCACCCGATGCCGTCTCGATATTGCGGTCAAAATTATCCCACCAGAATATTGTTGATACCTGAAAGAGTACAAAATTACATTGAGGCTCCACTTTTAAGTACTTTCTACATCAAAAAAGTTACCAAAACAGATCACTGTGTGCCAAACTTATAAGAATCAACAGAGCATTGTATAGAAATATTCACCACATCAAATAACAAGCTCACTATACAGAAAGGAAATGCTTACCTTGGAACAGCTGGTTGAAGAGGTAAGTTAAGGCTCATTGACTGCAAATGTTCCACTAACTCAGCTTGGGCAGTCTCAATTTCATTGACTGTGTTGTAGGTAATAGAATGTCCAAATCTTGCAAGTACGGTTATTGGCAGTTTTTGACCAGTCAGACTATGAAGGCCAAGTCCCAGTGATGCATGTTTCGGAGTAAGAAATTTACCCTTAGTAATGGCATGAACAACATCCTGACAAAAAGAGTCAGTCAGCCAATCGACTCTTACGCTGGTATGATGGCTTGTTTTGTGGGACAAAAGCTCTTTGAAAAACGATTCCAAAAGCTTGGGGTAATTTCTATCTCTTGTAGCCAAACTCTCGACTGTTGGAGGCCATGGAAGTGGCACAACTTTTTCCAAATAGTTCTGGACGGACTCTTGAAGGATCAAAGCTGCTCGTTTGATGGTGAATTGTTCAATACATGGAGAGCTTCTTGACAGAGTTTGATTGTGCAGGCATTCACTGCTCATCACAACTTGCGGGACATGATATTCTGCTTGCAGAAATACTAGTTGGTCACCAAATGACTTTGCAAGGCGTTCTTTCAGCTTGTACCGACTTTGCTTGGTTCCAATCATACCATTATATCAATTCATCAGTGTTTCCATCGATAACCATTGCTGCCCCCTATGATATCATGCTCCACCAATGAAAGGACTGCATCGTTGCCCCCAAGCTGGTCATCATTCACATTTTCAGCTGATTCAGCTCCTCTTCTGACGACCCTGGTATAATCTAAATAACATTTGTCATGTTTTTGGAATTCTTTTGCAATCAGATCAGTTTTGCACACGGCTACGATCATTTGCAAATCATTCTGAGCAATGGCTGCTTCCTTTAATGTTCTCTCAGCGGTATCAGTGATAATCTTTGACAGTGGCTGCCGTACACCTTTAACCCTTCCTTCTTACAAATCATACAGATATTTGCAAAGAGTCCTCGGGAGCTGGTCGTCTCAGAGCTTTGCAATGTCTTTCTTGTTGTTCTTTGAAGTTTGTTACTTGAACCTTGATCGTTATCTTTGCTTGCTTTCCGTTTCAATAACGTTTTGGCATGCACAAACTTTTGAAAACATTTTCGATGATAGAGATATTCAATTTCTCCTAGATTTTCGGGAATCTTACTTCACTGATCGATGTGATGATTCTCACCGCCAAGACTCTCTCTAATTTTCTTGCATTCAAGTAGGGTTTCAAACGTCTTGGTCGAATCAATTTATCACCAGATGTGTCTAGTGAATCATAGTGTATGATGCAATCAGCCATTTTCAGTTTGTGCTTCGTTTCAACTTCATGCTGAATTCAGATCAAATTACATTCGAGAAGTAACTTTTGTGTTAGTGATGATAATCCGTTATACTGTTTGTCCATAAGGAATGCAATATTTCTAAAGCAATTAGTAATAGAATATTGTGACTAAGTGTCTAATGCACAATTCCCTTTGAATCAAATTACAAATAATCACTTTTGAGAGATACATGTTATGCATAACGACTTCCCACAGGAACCATTTTGAAACCATTTTGAAACACAAAAAAACAACCGTTTTCTGAGTGGGGGCTTCGGCCACAGCTCATTTTGCGTTTGACCAAATGGTAACAAAACAATGGCGTATGATCACGGAAAGGAAGTTGTATGATCACAGAAACAAGGTTGATACGATGACCTCCAGATTTCAATGAATTTGAGATATAATCATCAATTTTCACTCGTTTTTCATCATGTACAGATCGTTTTTACAAAAAACCAGGCTTTACATCATGGAAGCGAGGCTGAAGGTCACGCCCAGTGACAGCGTATCATCAATTTTCTCATTCAGCAGTAAAACATAGTGCAAGTCACTCTTATTCATCAAATTTTCCCTTGTTTATTGCTTGAATCGTGCACCAATCGTTTTTCACCAAAACGAGACATTAAATCACGAAAACGAGGCTGAAGGCCCCGCCCATCGCCTGTATACCAACGATTTTCGAACTCAGCACCCCAAAATTTATCAAGTCCACTTGTTCCCATAAATTTCCCTGTCGGGGGACCATTGCCGCATTCTCCGCCTGGCCTAACAACACATCGTTGGGTTGCAGAACTTGCTGATTTTAAGTTTGTCATCAAATACAGACCAAGAAAGGCTAACATAGATGCTGATGCCCTATCCCGCATCCCAATTGAAAGAGTCATGGAAGAGTGTATGGAGACAACAACACAGGACATCATTAAATGTGCAACAAATGCATCAATAACGACACCAGAGCCTGAGTACACATGAATTACAGCATTAACAACAGATGAAAGTGTATTAAATCATGATTCGAATCAGATCAAGCAATTGAATTTCAGTCAAATCAGTACTAGTGATTTCAAGGAAGCACAAAAGAAGGATACCATCATCAACAGAGTGATAGAATACAAAAATTGTGGAAAATTTCCTTCAAAAGAGGAGAGATGTGATGAGCCACACAAAGTAAAGTTACGGATGGGTGAGTGGAATGATTTAGGTCTAGAAAAAGTATCTTGAAATGTAGAAAGGGAACATACAATCAGTTAGTTGTACAAAGGAAACTTAAAGGTCAGATAAAGGCAAATGCGATTTTTTTATATTCATAACTTTAAACCATGGGGAATCCGATGGCAATAATATTTTTTATCTTTGTGATGCAAAAGGATAGGCTTTGGGGTTTAGAAAGAGGGCACTCCTTCAAAAAACCGTGTGACGATAGAGGCCTGGAACTAGCTAAGTCGTGACGTGAAATGAGTCATAAGAAATTCATCACTTGAGAGGCCCAAAGCACTTGAAGAATTAACCGTGAAGAACACACGCCACGTTGCAGATACACATCAAACAGTAAACAAATAAATTTTGGATGGCGGCCAATAGCTTCTCTGATATTTCCAAAGATCGAGTATGGAGCGGCACACCTTGATAGTTTTCCCTCGATGCAGAAGAACGAATTGAACACAGTTGGCCAAGCTTCCTGTGTTCTGCTCTTCTCAAGTGGGACCAACTCTATAATGGAAACATAAAAACACCATTTGAATTATTTTGATGCAAATTAGTAACTAAGTATTGATTGTCTTTAGTTGTGAATGGATGGATTAAACCATGGTCTGGATCAAACATTTCACTATTGTGTTATGTCAAAAGACTACGAAAAAACAAGCCTTGTTCTCCCCAGGGTTTGATTGTTACTATTAGGATTCTTTCTCCTCATTTGACCGACAAGCGCCTATCGAAGGCACATTTCCATTTGCATGGCTTCACGAATGATCTGTAAATACAAAGTATGTTTTGTGAGGTGAGGTTGATACACTGGCCACCTAAAAAGTTTGCAAAGAACTTTCGTGACTTGGCAATTGGTGAGTGCAAACAGTTTCCTTCATTCCCTCGCAGCTTTGCAATGACTCCTTCGACTCATTTCACGTTACGCCTCTGCTAGTTCCAGGCTCTTTCTCTTGCACGGTTTTTTTGGAAAATTTGACTGAAAACGGAATTCGACAGGCGATTTTGATAGGTTCCAGAGCTCATATCGAAATTTCGTTTGAAATTTTGAAATCTCCAGGCCGTACATAATCAAAATCAATAAAAATGTCTTTTGCCTTCATCTGACCCTCAATCGAATCATATTTTGTGAACTCCACAATGAGACGGGTCATCTTGGAAGTGAGAGAGTAATTCAACTAGCCAAAGAGCGTTTTTATTGGCCAAGAATGGTGGAAGATACCATACACTACGTAACAAAAGTATGTAACTGTTTAAAACAAAGAAAACCGCAAAGACAACAAAGATCACCATTGAAGATCATAGTTACAGAAATGCCATTTGAACTGATCGCAAGCGATTATATGCACCTTGAAAAATCGTCAGGAGGATGTGAATATGTTTTAGTGGTAATGGACCATTTCACCAAGTTTGCCCATGCATATCCAACTACCAACAAGTCAGGAACCACTAATAATAATAATAATAATACATTTATTTATAGTTGGCTAAAAAAAGAATAGTTAAACAAACTAATAAATGCCAACTGGTCGTACCTATTTACAATTTCTTTCATCTACATATCAAACAATTACATTTGGATCCTGTCCAGTCTTCGATATTATTTTTTAAAATGACTGACGCTATTTGCAGATTTTATTTTGTCAGGGAGTGTGTTCCAAAGTATGCTTCCTCTAAATGCCAATGAATCATTCCCGTATCTCAAAGTCCTCGTATCTGGAAGTTGGACGAGATCCTTTACTCTGAGATTATACTTTACGGGTTTACGTTTGAAGAAGTCCCACGAGAAGGTGGGATTGCCAGAGGTTAGGCACTTGTAGACCTCCAGCATTAGCCTTTGCAAGTTTCTTGTACGTATCGTGCATTCACCTCTCTTATGAAGGAGTTCCTCAAACGTAGACTCATAGTCATCTAACAGCACTCTCAGGGCACGTTTATGAAGTCTGTTTATATCATCGTTTGATGTTTTCCCACAGAACATCCAGATCAATGGGCAGTAACTGAAATTGGACAGTATAAAAGAATTGTATAATATGGTGCTCTTCTCATATTCAAGATTTGGAGCAATCCTAGAAAAGGCTCTGACTTTGTTTGACGTTTTTTTGCATATTGACTTTACATGCTCCTTGAAGTTTAATTTGGAGTCAATTGTAATGCCCAATAGTTTCCCACCGTCAGTCATTTCAACGACATTTCCATTTATGTCAATACACAGTTTGAGATCATATTTTAGGCCAAGGAACATTAGTTGAAATTTCTCAGGATTTGCAACCATCTCGTTGTCTTGGTACCAATCAATAGCAATTTTCATGTCCTTCTCGATGTTTGAAACGATGGAATCTAGACTTTGCCCACATGCATAGATCGTATTGTCATCCGCAAAATTGCATACCTGAGAGTGCTGTATGTTGTAGAAGAAATCATTTATGAATAAATTAAATAGGAAGGGTCCCAAAACAGACCCCCGTGGAACACCTGATTTGATTTCCTGCCAGCTGCTAAAAGTAGAACCTATTCTTACCCGTTGTTTCCTCCCAACAAGGTAGCTGTGTATGAGTTTTAGACTCTCTGTACTGAACCCATAGGCCTCCATCTTAGCAAGAAGGAGGTCATGTGGCAGACAGTCATATGCCTTTGAGAGGTCCATCAGCACCATTCCATATACACCAGACTGATCAATACACCTACGAATTGTTTCAACGACCCTAAAAAGAGCATGTTGGGTGCTGTGTCCCTCTCTAAATCCACGAAGGATATCGGAGAGCTTTGATTCCATAAACGGCACCATTTGCTTTTTTAAGAGTCGTTCAAACACTTTTTTCGCGTAACAGATGGGAAGGAATGAAAAGGAAACCCGACCGAAGACAAGCACATGGGTCTAACTAACCAAGAATGTGTAGTGACTGAGAAAGAGTGGTTCTGTGGTCCAGAAGAAATCCTTAACTTTCCGGTGAAAAGCGCAGTTTGAACAGAAATCGAAGGATGAGGCAAGCGACGACAATCATTATAAATTTATTCATCATTCATCAGAAAGACATATCCAGTTGAAATATCAGTTCGACAAATCCAATATAATTAAATTAAAATAAAACTAAGACATAATCAGTGGTATGTTTTGAACCATACTTGGTTCATCTTCAGCAATTAGTAAGGCATTAAACGGTAATTTATACCATGAGACAAACAAGTAATTTGAGGTAAACAAGTGTGAGTTACACTTCCTACGCGAGAGGGAGCGCGGGGCCTAAGTCCCAAGTGGCTAAAATATGGCACATCAAAAAAGAACTAACGGGATAGATGACTGCTGGGAATTGAGTTCAGGTCGATCTCATAAAATCAAAAGGCTTTCGTGAATAAGCAAATCAAATTCATTATTAGCTCTGTCCAAAATAGAGAAATCACTAACCTCTCACGCTTGTTTACCTCAAATTACTTGTTTGTCTCAGGGTATAAATTACCGTTTAACACCTTACTAATTGCTGAGGATGAACCAAGTATGTTTCAAACATACCACTGATTATGTTTTTGCTTTCGGTTTTCGTTTTAAAAACACCCCTCTGCAAAACGTGTCAGCTAAACCTAATACGAATTTCACTTTTTTGACAATATGCTCAGCGTATGATAACTTAAGAGCTGCCCTACGCATTGGAAGAATGTGGCATCGACTCCTAACATCGATTCAAGAGTGGGGAGGTGTGCAACAGACTTGCAAGACACACTGCTCCTTGCCAAGCTTAGTGCTGGAGATCTGATATCCCGGGAAGCAGGTTACCATGTCAAGTGCCTTGGTTCGCTTTACAACAGAACCAGCTGACAAACAGGAAGTGAAACAACCAATGCCAGCAATAAGTGGCCCAAGGGCATAGCTCTGGCTGAGCTAAGGTCTTTCATGGAAGAAACTTGAGCAAACTCTCAAGTGAAACCAGTTCTCAAACTTGCAGATCTTGGAAGGCTGTACAAAGGTCACTTGGAGAATCTCGGTGTTCCAGCATCGGACAGAATTCATAGTACTGAGCTAAAAAACAGAATTCTGACAAACCTTCCGGACGTGCAAGCTAAGGAAGCCATCTTGTGATGTTCTATTGGCTTTCAAGGATGATGTTTTGATTGCGCTCCAGCAAGTGTGCATGCCTGACTATCATGATGAAGCAATGATATTTTCTCAAGCAGCGAAAATTATTTGTCGTGATATTTTCAATGCACCTTTGTCTACTTGCAATGTAAAATTTGATAAGCAGTGTCAGCAAGATTCCATACCTGTTTCTCTCGGGCCAGGTCAAAAACTCGGATTACAGTAAAAACCCGCATAAAAGAACACATATTTTGGACCTCAGGCTGATTTTGTTCTTATTTACAAGGATGTTTCTGCAAAAACAGCCTGGAAGTGTTCTTAACGTTTGATAAAAAATGTCATTGCCAAAATGCCAGAGAAGGTAAGGTAACTCTCATTTAATTTAGTATCTGATTTTATTTAACAAAGTCCAAAAACAATTTACCCTGAAAATCCCTTAGCAGCAGTAAAACAATCTGCACTATGTCTAGTGTTCTCTGAAATTTGAGGCATAAACACCTGGCTCAATAAGTCATATGTAAGAACAATTTTCATTTTTTCAGGCTGAATGTGTTCTTATGTATATGGTGTTTTTCAACCAAATTTCAGCCTGAGTGTTCTTAACCCACTTGTTCTTTTATGTGGGTTTTTACTGTATTGCAATGTGGACATTGAAAAAGTCTGACAATTTCGTCTGAGAGGTTCGAGTTTTCAAGTTTGAACATAGGGCTAAAAGGAAAACTCGGACCTGGAAAACTCAGACAATTTGGTCCGAGAAGTCCAAGACGTCCGAGTTTTCAACCTGGCCGCTTTATTTCCTCTAAAACAGACTTATTGTTCTTCTTGCTGTCCACGGTATTCTTAGCATTCTACGCCAACACCATAGCTCAAATGCATCGATCTTCCTTCTTTCACTTTTCCTGATTGTCCAGCTCTCACAACCATACATCATTAAAGGGAAAACCAATGCCTCAACTAAGCGCACTTTTGTATGCATTGATATATCTTTGTCTTTCACGACCCTATGAAGACCTGTCATCGCCGCTTTGCCCATGGCAATCCTTCTGGTAATTTCTGATGTGCAACCTCCGTCTCTTTCAATTTTAGCACTGAGGAATATAAAGCTATCAATGACTTCAACTGTTTTGTCCCTATTTATAAACTCTTCCAGTTCACTTGATGTAACCATTACTTTCGTTTTCTTAATATTGAGCCTAAGCCCAGCTTCCTCACTTTCTTGTTTCACCCTATCCAATGACATTTTGAGACCTTCTTCTGTTTCTGCTTGTAGCGTGGTGTCATCTGTGCATCAAAGATTATTGATATTTCGACCGCCTATCTTAATTCCATGCTCTATCTCTTCAAGACCAGCAATTCTCATTATATTTTCACTGTACATGTTGAACAGATATGGGGATAAGATGCAGCCTTGCCTTACTCCTTTGTTTATTTTAAGCCATATTTTTTTCCTTTATTTCAGGTGCCAGTGGTGCTGGCAAAGTTGGAGCAGTTGAGGATTTGCTTGCTCATCCAATGGTGTTACGTTCAGATTTGGACCTGAGAAACGGATGCAGGTTTCAAACATAACCCAACTACATGGGCTAAGCACCGACATTTTTAACAAGCCAAAATCTCAATTTCAAAACGAGGCTAATAAACAATAATAATAATAAACCATAACGTAACATCCCCACTGCATTAAGAAAAACTCAATCAACACTGTTAACATTGTGTCCAGTTCAATCTTCAAAACAACAATTCTCAAACGTGGTCTTTGAGATATTTCGGTTGTACTATCTGTCTGCCTAACCGAGTTCTATATCCTGTCTGCTCGTTTGCTTTCGCTGACTCACTTATTTGATGTTCCGCTGTCTTTGGTTTCTCAAGTGGAATGTCATTTCTGCCTGGTCCAATGTCATTTCTGCCTGGTTCAACGGTTTCCTTTGGAGGTGCTTTCTCTACCTGTACATCACTTTGTGTGTTGTCTTTTGGGTGCTCATATGACTCTGTGACTGGTTTGTCTTTCTCCTGAATCTCTGAATCATCTTTGTTTGGAACTTTTCTTAAATCAACTCTATTTCGTCTGAATACTCTATTATTGTCCTTCAATAGATATGATCTCTCATCTAATCTTTGCAACACCTTTGCTTTTATCCACGTCTTGTCTTTTAGACTAACTGGTCTTACTCTTACACTATCATTTTCATTTAATGGAACAAGATCTTTTGCATTCTTGTTAAAACTTTTCTTTACTCTCTCTTGCTTGACTATCCTATCTCTTTTCTCTTTAGTATCATTTCTCTCTGGTCTTAACAAATTGCCTGTTGTTGGTAGGTCTGCTTTAGTTCTACGACCTAAAAATCTTTGGGCAGGGCTTGTTGTTAATCCATCTTGAACTGTGTTAGGGTAAGCTAACAGTGCCTTGTAAGCATCTTTCTTGTCATCTCTAGCTTTAGACACAATGCTTTTCGCTATCTTTACTGCGGCTTCTGCTCTTCCATTTCCTTGTGGGTGATAAGGACTAGATGTATGGTGGATAAAGTTCCAATGCTTTGCAAAACTTTCAAATTCATTTGATATGAATTGGGGTCCATTATCACTAATGACAATGTCACACTGTCCATATCTTGACATGTGGGTTTTCAGCTTTTTTGATAACTGTTTTAGAGAGCGTATTTGGCAACTTATCAACTTCTATGAAATTTGAATAGTGGTCTACTGTGACTAAGTAGTTATTACCATTCCAATCACATAAATCAGTGGACACAATTTGCCATGGACGCTCTGGTATCTCTACTGGAAACAGAGTTTCTTTCTGCTAATTTCTTGAATAGCTTTGGCAAATTTCACACTCTGATATGTAATCTTTAATTTCTGCATTCATTGCAGGCCAAAATATGCATTCTCTGGCTCTCCTTAGACAAGCTTGTATTCCTAAGTGAGAATTATGGATTTCTTCTCTCATTGCAGGCCTTAGTACTAACGGAATAATCACTCTTTCTCCTCTGTAAATAAGAGCATCATGAATTGCTAATTCATCTCTGTGCTTGAAGTATGGCTTAACACTTTCAGCAACTTGACTTTTGTCATCTGGCCATCCTTTAGTAATGACATTCTTGAGCTCTTTCATTGTCTCATCATTATTTGTTTCTTTCAACAAATTCTCTCTCCACTGTTCACCTATAAGAACATGGGATACTGCATTAACTTCAATTTCATGGCTAATGTCACAGCTTTCTTTGTATGGTTGTGGACTACGACTCAGTCTATCAGCTATGTACTGTTCAGATCCTGGTTTGTACTGTACAGTTATGTCATAATTCTGAAGTCTCAGCCGAAATCCTTGTAGTCTCCTAGGTATGTCTTTCAGGGGTTTGATCATTATTCTCTCTAAAGGCTTATGATCACTCTTAACTGTAGTCTGTCGACCGTATGTATACTGGTGGTACTTCTCAACAGACCATGTAATGGCTAACATTTCTTTCTCTATTGGTGCATAACGTTGTTCTGTTTCTGTTAAAGCACGGCTGCTATAAGCTATTGGTTGCCCATTCTGGAGTAATGCTGCACCTAATCCAATGTCACTTGCATCACATTGAATTTCTAATTGCTCCTTTGTGTCGTAATATCTCAAAACTGGCTCCTTTGCAAGCATCTCTTTTGTTTTGTTGAACGCCTTAGATTCTTTATCAGACCATTGCCACTTTATATCTTGCTTTGTAAGCTTTCTCAGTGGTTCTATGACATCAGAAAGATTTGGTAAGAATTTTGCAAGATATTGAACAAAACCTATGAATCCTCTGAGCTCCGTAATGTTAGAGGGCTCTTTCATCTCTCTTATGGCTTTGATTTTCTCTGGGTCTGGCTTTAGGCCTTCACTTGTGACAATATGTCCCAAGAACTTTATGCTTGACTTGCGTAACTGCATCTTTGCTTTGTTTAGCTTTATTCCTACATCTTGACATCTTTTGAGTAACATCAGAAGCCTTTGATCATGAACTTTGGTAGCTTCTTCAACATCATCTCCATTTCCTATAACTAAAATATCATCTGCTATGCATGCAACTCCTTCGATGTCACTTAAGACTTGATGTAACTTTCTCTGAAAAATTTCTGCTGATACATTCAATCCGAATGGTAATCTCAGCCACCTTTATCTTCCAAATTGGGTATTAAATGTTGTCAGGAAACTGGATTCTTCATCTAATTTCACATGCCAGTAGCCTGATTTCAAATCAAGAACTGAGAATACTTTTGCATTCTGTAACTTTGGAAGGATATCATCCATAACTGGTAGGTAGTATCTTTCTCTTTGGAATGCTGTATTCAACTTCTGTGGATCAATACACACTCTTAACTTTCCACTTTCTTTTTTTCTGTGGGGTCACAAGACTACTCTCCCACTGGGTTGGTTCATACACTTTTGTTATGACTTTATCATCCTCCATCTTGTTCAACTCTCTCTTTAAATCATTGACTAGTGAATGAGGAACTCTCCTAACTGGATTTACAGTTGGCTTTATCTCTTGATTTACAACTAAATGTTGATCTCCTGGTAAACTGCCAATACCATCATCAAATACAGTTGGAACACTATTAGCTATGTCCTCCTCTGACTGTACTGTTATTTCATTGATCCTTGCCTCCTTGAAATTACCATTATTTATTGTGAGTAAATTCATGGCTATAGAACTCGGTTAGGCAGACAGATAGTACGACCGAAATATCTCAAAGACTATGTTTGAGAATTGTTGTTTTGAAGATTGAACTGGACACAATATTAACAGTGTTGATTGAGTTTTTCTTAATGCAGTGGGGATGTTACGTTATGGTTTATTATTATTATTTATTGTGAGTAAATTCATGGCTTCACTTGCTCTTAATCCTAAGATTGGTGTAAGATCCTCCTTAACAATTATGAATGTAAGCCTGTACTTCTTGCTGTTTGATGGGTTTTCAATGACTATTCTGGCTGAACCTACAGGGGTTATTCTGTTGCCAGTCCATGATTTCAGTATGATGGGAGTTTTGCTTACTTCTTTATCTTTTGGCATGAACTTGATTGGCAAAATGTTCACTAAAGAACCGGTATCAATTTGAAAAGACACTTGTTCTGCTGTGGATCTTATCATCATGTCAGCAAATATCTTGGTATTCTTGATGGTATAAACTAGCTGCTCACTTTTTACCATATCTACCGACTCAACTGAATCAGTGTCATCATCAACTTGGTTTGTTTTTCTCTCTCTCGTTATACATTTGATTGCAAAGTGGTTGCTTTTGCCACAATTTTTACATTTCTTTCCATAGGCTGGGCACAACTCTTTCTTACACTGGTGCTTTCTTCCACAAAATTTGCATTGAATAATTTTAGCATCAGGTTTGCAACTTGCATTTTTGACTGCTGTTTGTTTCCCAGTTTTATTAACCTTATGAACAACATCTGTAGACTGCCTCTGTATGTCCCTAATAGTTACTCTTGCTGTCTCCTCACTCCGACAAATGGGAATCGCTTTCTCTAATGTTAGGTCTTGCCTCGACAAAAGACGTCGTCTGGTATCCTCACATTGTAGACCTAAAATTACACGATCTCTAATTAACTCATCATGAAGATCTCTGAATTTGCACTTTGCAGCAAGCTGCCTCAAATTTGCCAAGTAAGTATCAAAAACTTCATCACTATTCTGGTTTCTGCTATTAAACTTAAATCTTTGGAAAACAATATTGATATCGCCAACACAATGAGCTTCTAGAACTTCAAAGACAGAGTTTACTGTACGTTCTGTTACCGACGATGTCTCAAAGATTTTTGCACAACTATCTCCAATGGTATACAACAATAAAGCGACTTGGTATTCCTCTGACTCTTCTTCTAATCTTGTCAAAATACTATAGTTTCTCCATTGAGATTTAAACAATTTAAAATTTTCTTCCCTGTTTCTTGAAAGATCAACCGACTTTGGTGGGTCAACTCTGGGTATAGGCCTTCTCCTTTGGTGCTCAACTGTGCATCACCTGCATCAGCTGCCCCTTCTCCTCCCGGCATTTTGCCTAAACTTCTCTGCTTTGCTCATGCAGATCTTCTCAAATACACCTTGAAAAACATTCTTCACACATCATTCGAAGTATCTTTTGACACCTGACACCATATTACGTTCAGATTTGGACCTGAGAAACGGATGCAGGTTTCAAACATAACCCAACTACATGGGCCTAAGCACCGACATTTTTAACAAGCCAAAATCTCAATTTCAAAACGAGGCTAATAAACAATAATAATAATAAACCATAACGTAACAAATGGGAGCAGTACAGAGCATAAAATCCGGAGCAGACCACGGTGCAAAACACACAACCAGCAACAATGAACCATTCAGTTGATCCAAAAAACATGGCCGCCAATAGGCCTACAACATGTCGTTAAATCATTGAGCTGCTCCGACCTCTGATTGGTCGATAAAACAATTGAATGTAGAAACAATAGGCACGGCTGATATCACACTGTTGTTTCCCTGTGACTTCAAAGTACAACTTACCGCTGCGGTGACAACTGATTGTCCGACGCAGTGGAAGTCCAGCCTTTGCTGCTGACGTATTTCTTTCTTTGCAAGAAATCCCCAAGAAATGCTTTTGTGGAAAAGTAAATTCTGACGTCAGATACCATAAAGAGAATTTCAATACAAAAGAAAGTCTGGACAAAGGATTATAGGAATGACTTCAGAACAAACAGATCGCCATCAGATGTAAACAATCGAAGGGAATTTCGCTGTCTCCAAAAAAGCGTACGATGTTTTTTTCACAAGAATTGGATCTTTACGGATTTTCTGTTGGATTTTCATGAAAACAAGAGGATCCTGGCCAGGGGTGTTACAATATCTTTTAGGAGTGAAATGGAGCCCGTAAACAACAAGAATTTAAAGAATCTTCTGGAAGCAGTGGGGGAAACTTTTTTTTCTCCAACAGTGACAAGGAAAAGAAAGTTTCAGTGTTGGGAGAAATTCTTATTTTCTTCGTTTGTCACATGCAGTTTCCCTTCCCATCCACAGAGACCAGAATGAACTTCCAGGATCTAGGCCGACAAAAGGCAGAGGCTGGACCTTGTTTGTATTGATTTTTCTGCTTGACTACTTAAATGCTTTGGAAAATGAATAATAAGCAGAACAACTGGAAATAAAGAGCACTTAGAAATTATTTGAATAGCAACAAAAACGACCATTCATTGCACTCAAACAATTTGCATTACTGTGGCAGTATCATCCTATTATTGTAGGCAATAATCATACAAGAAATCATAGGAAGTCAAGCGAGGCCCAGTAAGCTCTATTTTTCAAGGACTCATTTTTGATAAAGTTCCAATCTGAATTTTGTTAATCCTTGTTTCAAGATTCTTCTATCTCTAGAGCATCACAACTTGAATGAAACTCTCACAAGTTTTCCGTGACAATTGTTTTCCCTCTGAGACGTACCGCACCGCTCAGTTATTTGACGCGCGTTAAGTTCTTGGAAACAGAAACAGCAAAGTTTTGTGCGGTTGGTTGCCTCCTTTTCATTCCTTTGTGAAAATTTCTCATTGTGCTATTGACCAATCAGAGACCGGAGCAGCTCAATGATTTAATGACATGTGGCCTACAGGAAGGCCAGGAGTAAATACAGAATTGCAGCGCCTGTTTCTGCATCTCTACGGCACTTCAAGAAGGCCTGCGTGCACTTTGAAAGTGCTAGCTCAGCTAGGCAAAGTGGTAGAAAGAGAGCTTCCAATGCATTAACGAAAGGAAACAAAACAAGATTTCTGACAAGGAAGTTCTTTTGCTTAGCAGACCTATGAGCTAGGACCAGTATGAGCTGCAAACACAGTAGAAGAAACGGCAATAGACCTTTTCAAAGAGGTCTGGGACGGTGTACTACTTTTCTGGAAAATGGCGGATAAGCTGCGAAGGGGAATCATTTTCGCATTGCAAACGTTAAAATGCAGTTGCAGTGGGCAACGTAATGCAACAAAAACCAAAATTAACTCCACCTAATGTGCACTCAAAGGACCAGAAATGCCAGCAAAATCTTACAACATCAAACTAAGGAGTTAGTTATCACATTAAAGTGATTTTACAACGAAAAGTTTATTTCTTTGAGTTGTTGAATTTGGATTGTATGATAATTAGTTGCCAATGTTAGGTTTTTATTTATGAATAAAAACTAAGCTTATCTATTGCCCTAACTAAAGATATTCGAAGGCACTTTAGGTACAAACATATAGGGGCAAATATCTCCTTCATCTCCTAGACCCTTTGAGCCTTGTAGCAAAAGAAAGACTTTGGTGGGAAAACATTTCTCGTCATATTTGTATTCGTCATCTCGTTCTCTGCTTCAAAGAAACTGGTTTGCCACAAAACACTTGTGGATTTCAGAACAGAAACAGAAAAAAATGTAGTCGTTTCTTGATTGTACAATGTGGAAGAGATTCCAATTCAAAGATTTGCAAAAGTAATACGTATATTGTTTTGTTTGGAGGCAAGGTCTTAGAGACACATTGGTTGCGAACAGTTGTGCAGTTTGTTGTGTTGACTTTTCAATTGAAGCAGAAGTTTTTACAAATGATAAGTAAATGGGAATCTTGCGCAAGTTAGGCTGCCTGGAGCAGGTAAGTGGCCCTATCTTACGAGTGCATATAGAAATCCTTAGTTTCAAAACACTCCAAACTTTGTTAGGCACATGTGAACAAATTAAAAGATCAAAGAAACTTTTTCATTAGCTGAATTGATTTGTAAAGGGCATGGTCGGTAAACTTTAGCATTGGAAGGAAGAAATGTTAATCATTGTTTGTTTCTTAACAGTCCTTGATACATACGACCACTCGTATTCCTTCAGTTATCGGAGGATAAGCCCAACTCGCAAACAGAAATCTAAATTTATCTAAATTCATCTGACCGAGTCTGGGTCATCACAAAGTCCAAACGTCTCCTCCTCGTAACATGTGCCAAACATTACGTTCATGTGATAAGCAAGTATTTGTTTTCATGCTGAAGCCCATCTGGTCTGTCATGAACCATATAAATAGAGTTAAATTCCATATTTTGTTCACAACTTTTTCCACTGCAACTCCAGTTCAGCATCGCGGAGAAGATTCCCGTGTATCCACCATCTTCCAGAAAAGTAGCGTGCTGTCCCAGACCTCTTTGAAAAGGTCTATTGTTCGTTCATGGTCTTGGAGAAAGGAAGCTGCATGTTCACTCCATGTTCAGCAAAGCTATGCTCCCCTTTATCCATAACTGCAATGGGATTTTTTCCCTAAGCTGCTTAATGGATGTCGACAGGGGCGCACATTCAAATTTTGTTTGGGGGGGGGGGGGTATCTGCATGTTTTGGACCAACTAAATTTTTTGGACACTGGGCGTCTACAAGCTGTTTGTACTCATAAGGAACTTGGATAAAAGCAGAGCATATTAACTGAGGGTGCTAAAAGGAGGGGGTCAAGGCCCCCAGGAAATTTTTGAGGACATACTACTTTGGCTTAGAACACCTCTCCTGATCCCATGTTTACCTCTTCTAAAAAAGAATTTTGCCATTTTGCAACAGGTCTCTTCGTAAATTGGTGTTTTCAGGATAAATTTCAGTAAACGCCAGTCTCTTAGAACAGCAGAATTTTTTCGCAAGGAAAATTAAGCGCAAACAAAGGAAAATTCGCTTCAAGAGTGAAAGAGCAGCCTCTCACGCTTATTTTCTCAAAGCTTTTTTTTCGACTTTCCCTGTTTTGCTTTTGCGGTGAAGGCTTTTCCTGCCAGGCCAGACAGTGTTCTCCAATTTCCAACGCCATTCAATTCCATGAATTCCTCTAAATCATCGATTTTCTCCATGAATTTCTCTAATTTATCGATTTTTTTAAGTTTTGGGACACTTTGTAAATTACAAAAAGTTTCCTGGCTGTTTGAATTCAGAGGGTAGTTCTAAGTTTTGAAAATTGATCTTGCCGTTTCTTATAAGTTTAGGATGACCGTACAGAAAGCCTTTGTTCACTGAATCATAACTTTCTTCACTACTTTTCACAGAAGTGACGCGTTGCTCACAGATGCATCATGGAACACACCCTTTAAGAATCTTTAAAATAAACATTCAAGAATAAAAGAATAAAACATTCAAGAATAAAATTAATTGTACCTTGATCAGAGTTTTCTGAATCACGATGTTTCCTTAAATTTGTTCCAGGGGGTAAGCATGATCAATTGTTGAGAGATGTCTGTGCAAAATTTTTAATAACTGCTAGTAAAATCTACAGCTGATGCAATAAAATGATGACAGGAGAAGACCATGTACTGCTTTTGATGCTCTAGCCAACCAAGTAGCTATTTTCTAATTGGCATGTATGGTTTTTTGGGATTTTCGCATTACGCATGCACACATTCTTTGCATTCCTGTGTGATGACATCACCACTTTCTATTAATTTTTCTTGACAAAGCAAATGCTATTTAGACATAGAATACAATGAAATTGGTATGATGTCCTTAGTGCTTTTTGTTTTCCCACAATCAACAATTGAAAATTTTCAGTACTGAACCCTATTGACTTTGAAAATCGAACAATGTGACGTCATGGAAGGGTCACGTTAGCCAATCCTTTAGCCAATTTCATTGTATTTAGATTGTGTTTAGAAGGAACACTTTAGCCAATCCTGGGACTGCCAGAAAAACATATTGGTCCTTAATTAACACCGTTCTGAACAAGGCCAAAATTCCCATAATACCGCCCCTCCTAGAGAATGATTTATTCATAACAGATTTCACTGAAAAGGCACAGTTATTCAATGAATATTTTATGCTTCAGTGTACTACAATTGATACAGGCAGTCAGATCCCACAACATGTTCCAGTAATAACTACATTGATTGATGAACTTTCCTGAAGAAGAGATACTTGATATAATCAGATCACTTAACATTAATAAAGCACATGGCTGGGATGAAATATCTGTGAAGATGATAAAACTAAGTGATGCTGCATTGATCGTACCGTTGAAAACAATCTTTTCAAACTGCTTGAGGCATGGATCTTTTCCTGAAATATGGAAACATGCACATGTAGTGCCAGTTCATAAGAAAAATGAGAAAAAGGGAATCATCGTCCGATTTCTCTCCTTCCACTTTTTGGGAAAATACTTGAAAAACTAGTATACGATTCATTATACACTCACCTTGTTTCCTGTGAGTTATTGAATCCAAATCAATCAGGTTTTCGCCCCGGTGGTTCTACTATCAACCAATTAATCTCTATGACGCATACAATTTTTAAGGCCTTCGATTGTAATCCCCCCTCGACGTTCGCTCAGTTTATCTTGATCTTTCTAAGGTTTTTGACAGGGTATGGCATGATGGTCTAACTTACAAACTTAAGCGGTGTGGTGTCTCAGGGCAACTTCTTTCCCTCGTTGAAAGCTCGGAAACGGCGAACTGTGCTGAATGGTCAGTGTTCTGGTTGGGGAGATATTTCAGCTGGAATGCCACAGGGTTCCATTTTAGGTCCCTTATTCTTCCTTGTTTACATAAATGATCCAACTGTAGACTTGAAGTGTAATGTTAAGCTTTTTGCTGATGATACATCACTTTTTACGATTGTGCAAGATCCAAGTACAGCTGCCAGTGATATGAATCATGACTTGGAGTTGATAAAAAAGTGGGCTCATGATTGGAGGATGTCATTTAATCCCGATGCGCGTAAGCAAGCTGTTGAAGTAATATTTTCAAGGAAAACCAAGGCAGTTGATCATCCAGTAATCGTCTTTAATAACACAGCTGTGAAGGTAGTAGATGAACATAAGCACCTGGGAACGTTCCTTGACTCAAAACTCTCGTTCTCCACTCAGATCAAAGAAGTTATCTCTAAAACAAGGAAGGGCATTGGCATGCTGATGTATCTCTCCAAATATCTGCCCAGGCATACCTTAAACGCATTATACAAGCTGTATGTTTGACCACATCTAGATTATGGGGATGTCATTTACCACAGTCCTGCAAAAGTATGCGAATTTAGTCATGGCATCTTTTTGCTGAACCAAACGGAAAAGTTAGAATCCGTTCAATATTCTGCTGCTCTAGCAGTATCCGGCGAATGGAGGGAGACATCACAAGAGAAAGTATACGCTGAGCTTGGTTGGAAATCGCTAAGCCTACGAAGGTGGAGTAGACGACTTACTCTGTTTTACAAATTCATGAATAATCTGACTCCTGGGTATACTGAGGATCCAATCCCACCACTTCGGCAGTCGCAATGTTCTTTTCGCAACCATGATGTGGTCAGACGAATAGTGACAAGGACAGAAAAATTTCAATCTAGTTTTTATCCAAATTGCTTCACTGAATGGAACAATCTGGATCCCGAGATTTGACTTGCACTCTCAGTTACTGTTTTTAAGAAAAAGCTACTCGCGATAATCCACCCCCCTGCAAAACCCGTTTTTTGTATTCACGACCCAATCTGCCTATCACATCTTACTCAACTTAGGGTTGGTCTCAGTAAACTGAAGTTGCATCAATTCCAACACAATTTCAGGGATACCTTAGATCCAATGTGCCCTTCGAATGATGGCATTGAGGATTCTAAGCACTTCTTGTTGCTCTGCCCCTCGTTTGATTTGCAACGAAGAGATCTTCTCGCTGGAGTTTCGGCAATATTACGACCATTCGGACATAACAACCTTTCAAATAAGGTCCTGAAGCAATATTTATTGTATGGTAATAAAGACCTATCTATTGATCTTAACAGGAAGATTCTCGAGTTGACTTTAGCTTTCATCCACAACAATGGTCAGTTTGATTGAGGTCATTTTCATACTTGTTATACGCCAAGGAACCATCAAGTCCCTTTACCTTTTTTTCGTCTTCTGTTTGTTCTTTCATTTAGAGTAGCTACGTTGCATTATTTTATCTAATGGAAATGAACGATTGCGGATAAGACAGTGGTATAACATTCCAACAAAAATCCTGGCTTTCTGTATTTAATCCATCGATCAAATTGACATAATTCGGTAGGAAGTAGGGAAATTGTTCTGTAACTCCTTTCCCACAGTCTTTCTGCTGCAAACGGTCATTGTGATTGATTTAGGTTGTAGTTAGCGTATAGTGATTAGTTTACAAGTATTCTTTGTTTTCTTTTTGTGCATTGTCCTAGTAGTGTTCACGTTTTTTTGTTTTATGTAAGAACATGGGGTAGCCATGCCATTTTGCTCCTCATGTTATTGTCCCTGTAGTGTTGTGCAGTTGTATAGTATTAATGTGTAGAGTAGGTAAACATGTATTGTAAGAATTTTATATGGATAAAAAAAATTAAAGATTTAAGTACCAAATTTAGTGTGATGTTAAAAACACAACGTTTGGAGCGTATACTCGCTATCAAGTCACTTGTGAATTCTTCTAAACAGATTGAATGCTCCACCTGAATAAGAAGGGCACCTTCACGCACTTCTGTCTCCTTCCCAACAATAACAATAACAGTAGCCTGCATGCAGACAATACCCAAGGTAACACATCTTCATCGAGCCAATAGTAATGAAAGAATCCAGGCAAGACACACTTCTTGCTCTCCAGGATGGGTTGTTGCTGCTGTTGCCGTCTAATTGGAGCTTCGGTACTTAAATCTTTAATTTACAGTATTATTATTTAACTAACTGTTTGCTTTTCAACTCTTGAATGACTGAACGAGTGCCAGATACCAACACAACAACTACTCTCTTCTAGTTGTTCTTCACTACAGTCTGAATTTTCATCAAGTAAGTTCTCACCTAGCACCCTCACACAGTGTGCCCAGATCACCGATTTCGAGAGTAAATTCATAGCGCGAGAAAGAAAACCGATAAAAATATGGTTGAGGGCTCGTTAGAAAGGTTTTTTAAAGGAGGATATGGTATTAGTGGTATTTTACAATATTTCGAAATATGGGGGCCTGGGGCCAATTTTCTTATTTGGGCGTTTTTGACAAAATAGTACTATACTAAATTCACTGCTGGGATTTTCCGAGAAGGCTGTAAGAGTGCATCAAGAGTCAGCAGCACAATGAGCTTGCGTGAAAATAACTTACATTTAGGAGGTCTGGGACCGAATAACCTCATGGGAATGTGTTGTTGTTTCATGTCCTTATTTCCATACTAGATATCTTTATTTTCGAAGAATGTTCCTTATTAAATTGTTCAAAGACCAGGATGCTTCAATATTATCATTCAAGATAGTCACAATGAAGAAAGAAAAACTTGTGAACTAGTTTGTAAAAAACTGAGTTTTTTTTATTACTGAGAACAATTTTGAAACTGAGGACGAGCTGAAGGTTGCATCAACGTACATGTGAATGGTTTCTTCTGAAATGCAGAGGTTTGTGTGATACAACGTTGACAATAGCAGAATAAAATATCAAGATTCATAACAGAGCGGTATCTCCCATTTTTTATGTTTCAAACAACATTGCATTCATCATCAGGCCCCCCTGCGCCTCTGGCCCCCTGCCCATCAACCCCCTTTTTGATTCAAATTTGAGATGAGCTAAGGCTGCTAGTGTATCGAGGAAAGCATCATCGTATTGAAAAAATCTTCCAACAGATAACTGCAAGATGAACAGACCATATAAGAGCAAAAACAGCAATTTTGATGCCCAAAATCACCCTCCTTCAAAATATTCCCCACCTTTTTGCCCTTATCCCCCCTGAAGCGAAATTAGCATTTTCTACTCCCTCAAAGTGCAGGAAATAGCAAGAAAGCAACCGTACATCTGCGCAATGCCGCGCATCCTTTGAAATGTATAAAATGTGATGAGTTGTTACAGAAGATGGGAAAGATAAGTAAAATTTTCTGTATCACAAGTATGCTCACAATATTGAAATTATTTCTGTGTCAGTATCAAATTTGTTTGATGATAGTTGGAAAGCTTATTTCGTCAGCTTGTGAATAAGCCTATTGCCATCGTTGTAGCTTGAGGGGCAGCGATTCAGTGATAGAACTTTAGATGTGCACTTTTTTGGACAAAAAGCTGCTGCAAGAAGTTGTCCAATTAAGTTTTGTGAAACTCACAACTTTGAAGTGCTGTATCTCCGGAATGCATGGATATTTTGACGTCTGGTTTTTTGCACCTTGTACTATAAGAGATATGCTACTGAAAAATAACCTTTTCAGGCTCAAAATCAAAAACTCGAAAATCAATTTTTTCCCACCCTGGGCACACTGTGCCTCAGTCCTTCAGGCAGGTACGCCAAAGATCCATGAATAATCCGTCTCTTGTCTTGATGTTGATAGGAACTTCTCTTCTCTTTACAGCTTTTGTTTATTGCCAACGAACTTGCAACAGTGCACATTGGTTGCTAAGGGCTTCATCAAAACGAGGCTACACTTATGCTCGCTCACGCAAAACCATTGCATTTCGCATCCCTGTTGTTTATCCCTGGTTGCACTATCTCGTACTGAGTGGACATGTCCTTGCAAGACAGGTAGAAGGCTCTTCCTCTGTTTAATATCCTGATAAGAAGTCAGAGTTCAGCTACTTCAGTGCTTTAGTTCGTAGAGTGGCAGCGTGGACTTTTTGTAGAAAGAGCTTATTATTTAGCTCGCCGCCTGTTTACAGCATAAAGAGCAGCTCAATGGCATCTTGAACATGTTTTATGCAAAGTCATATTAAAAGAGGGGCGTATCACTTTGAAAAAGTCTTGTACACCTTAGGCAAATCCTATTTTACCCTATTACATTAAAAACCCGCACATAAGAACCTAACATTTTGAACTGAGCCTGTTTAGTTTCTTATGCTATGAGACACATCCCACAGTCAGGGTGTAGGTTCTTAACATAACATCCAAAACAAATGCCAGAAAACAAAGGATAGTTGAGGGGGAACATGATGGCAACATGGCTAGCAACGCAACGCAAAGCTCTAGTTTAAAAAAACATAGTCCTTTAGTCCTGAATTTTCTCATCTCCTGACCCATCCACAGTCATCAGACAACCAGTTTTTTTCCAAGAGCTCAGTGAAGAATTCCTTGTCTTCCTTTTAGTCATTTAGTCATCTAGTCGTTTAGTCCATTTAGTCATCAAAACTCTTCTCGTCCCAGCTGAATTTATTTCCAAGTGGAAAATTGAAGAAATCTGAACAAATATTGAACAAATAAATTGCACTATGAAGAAATCTGTCCAAAAAACCCTTTAGTTATCATGTTACCCCCCCCCCCCTCCGTGTTGGCAAGTGTTGCTATTTGGCACCCTGCCAGACTCCGTTTCGCTTCCATATTTGCAGGTAAATAAAGTATAAGATGTAGGAGTCCATGTAAAAAATTGCAAGAATGTACCACCTTGGGACACAAGGTTTCTAGCCCGTTGAAGTTGGCCAAATTTGACCATTTTGTGTGTGCATCCAATTTGACAGAGCTATTGTTCTCATGTCAGAACAGAATTTCCTTGTTTTTGAAACTTTTCAGAACTTCTGCATGTCCACATTAGGATGATACAAATAGCTACCTTAAGTGTTGCAGGATTTTGGCAAGATACTGTCTGAAAGTATGTGAAAATAGACTTTTTGGCAAAAATTGAGAGATTTTGCAACCCCCCTGGACAACAGAATTTTGCGAAAAGCATTCGGTGGATTAAAACATAGCATATGGGGTAGATCAGTATTCTATTCCCTAAAGTTGAAAGCATCATGGCTTTTATCGATCAGAAAGCCAACACCAAAATCATTTCCCCAGACATATTTTGGGGCAAAATCAAATTTGGTTCAAGTTTTGAACCAACATTCTACAAGTACATTGGTCTTCAATTAAGCAAAACTTTAAATTTCTACAATCATTCATAGTGTACTATCAGTAAATGCAGATTGAGTTGGGATAGGAAATTTTGTTGTTCATATATTTGAACTTGAATTTGCCATCTCATGAAAAAACACATTTTGCATTAATTAGCTAAACATTCAATCAAGCATAAAACCTGAACCAAATGAGATCACAGGAAGCCCAGGCAGTTAGTTAACTGAACAATGATAAGTTTACAATCGTAAAATTGTTAATTGTGTGTTTTTAACCTTTGTGTGTTATTTGTTGCACTTCTCCACTGCTGTACTTCTGCACTGTACTGCATAATTGTTTGAATGCGGGAGTCCAATGCAAAATTTCTTGCTGGTATTCTTATATAGGTAAACAAGGACTGAAACTTACCTTCAAGCCAAATTCAATAAACTGTTTTGTCCTCGCTCATAATCCGGCATCCATGCTCCAAATTCGCATAACAGCGTATCAGAATATTCCATAATCATCAAACTACTACTCTCTAATACAATGATATCTTGCTATTGTCTACAGGTGTAAAGGAGTTAGATTGTGGCAAAATGGGCTAGATGAAAATCTACAATCAGTTACAAAATGGTTGAGCCAACCTAAGCTTTTTGTTTTTTTGCCTCTTCTTTCCCCCCTCCCCCCTAGTCAATGTTGAAATACCACTTAAATGCTGCAAAACCATGCCTGCCAACATGATCAAGTTTCTTTTCCCAAACAACATTGACTAGGGGGGAAGGGGGGGGGGGGGGCAAAAATGTCATTTTTTTAAGGTGGCTCAACAATTTTGTAACTGATTGTCTGAAAATGTAGTACCTTCAAGGGCTCATAACTTTAAGGATTTTGCTTTAAATCCTTTGAAATGAAGAGTGTCTTTAGAAACTGTATGAAGGTAGCCATCCAATTTGTTTAGAATTTTTTAACGCTAGAGCGGTCTCGCAGTGTCCCTTAGAAAATATGCTTATTTTTGCCACTTCTACAGCATTTGCCTGGTTTCTTATACCTCCTAATAGATAGCTTAGACATAGCATGACCAAAGACTCACTGCTGTTCCATTAGTAGATGTCGAATTGAAGTTTTGAATTACTAAGTTAGGTTCCTTCAGTGAAAATGGTTGAGCAGCACAACTTTGCATTGTGGAAAATGACCAAAGTAGGTGGAAAATGACGAAAAATTCAACATTTCTCACTTTCAAGGCTACTAAGAAGGTTATGAAAATATTTTCAAGGTACCGAAAGTGAGCATTGTCGCAACAGTTTCCTCACGTTCATCTCAGCCCGGAGACTTATTTTGCTGCTATTGGTCTCACATGACTGTGTCTACTCATATTGACTAGAAAATGCGCGTTTCCCCCCTAATTTTTCTTGTTTATCTTGGTTAGAAATAAGAAATAAAAAACGAGCAACATTAGTGCGAATTGTCCTCAGCAAACGAGCAATGATGACGTAACTCCCCATGTACACAAAGGGTTTGAAGTCTTCAAAACAAATGACCATGTTAAATTTTGCATACTAGTCATAGTTGTAAATAGGAACATATTATTCAGTTATATCATCTTGAACATATAAGAATATGGTTACTATAAAATTTGAATGTAAAAAAGACGTTTATGAACAGCAAATATGGACGATAGCCAAGTCAAAGGGAGAATTCCACAAATTAAGCAAAACTGGGAAATCTTTGAATTATCTGCCCTAACGTTCTTAAACAAAATAAGAACGGAATCCAAGGTCAATTTAATTCAAATTAACTGTTTCTGAAACGTATATTTTCATTCCGATTGTCCGTCTTGAAGAAAAATTTTTTAACCTCATTTTTGGCATTGATGTTTTGTGGAGCGCCCCCTTGAATGACATGGCACACTTCATGATTCGCAAGCTTACTCAGTATCTTAGTCGTAAACCCCCATCAGATATTATTTGCCTTATACGATGACTTACAGATTTGATCGTTTTTCCACAAGTTCAGTTGGAATGTTGTATAGTGTCCTGATGACTCGGCTGCTAAATTCTTTGTACGTTTTCTTTGTTATTGATCTTGCAATCGTCTCTCTGTTCAGTGATTGTGATGCCAGGTGGAATACGTTTTCGATTGGGTTGAGATCTGGGCTTCTGGGGGGGTATTTTTAGGAGGTTTGCACCAAGCTCTTCCCATGCTAGATGGGCAGACTTGCAATTTTGGGATGGATCCCCATCTTGAATCCATAGCTTCTTTGGGGTCTTACTATTTTGAGCAAACAGTTTAAAAAACTGCCGTTGAACAAATGAAGTGAAATATCTTCCATCTATCTTATCATATTTCTCCACCAAACAGACACCTTTGCCATGCGATATACAAACTAATAAGTCCACTTTTTTACCCCTGTTCCACATTTTGATCCCTTTACCGCACATCCCTTTGACAGCCCCTCGTGAACCTTTTGCCAAACTCTGGACCTGGTACACTTGGCACTTGCTAATGGCTTTCTGTTATACTTTTTCCATCCTGTTAACAGTTTTCCATCCTGATAGAATGTTATTTCCTTGCTCCATACATCTGCTGAGTATTCCTTCGTCATCTTCTTCGCAAACTTCACCCTTACTCGTAAGTCTTTTCCAGTTAACATTTCTTTCCTTCTTGCGATACGAAAGCCAAATCCCTGGTGATGCAGTGCACATCGAACAGTGTGAAGGGGCACATGATTAAGGCCAGCTGCGTTCTGAATATCTTTAATTGTGAAGTTGCCCCCATTGTCATCTTGCCTGAATTTCTTGATTTGCTGAATGAGTTTTCTGACATCCCGATCTTGCAGTGTCCGAGGTCTGCCTCTTTTGGTCTTCTTTTGGTTTACGGGATGGTATGGCCCTTTTATAGCCTTTTAGCTGTCACATGATTTAAAAGGGGTCACGTGATGCTTAGTTGGGGTCACGTGATGCAAAATATGGCGTCACATGAATCCTTGATTACATTTTAAAGTTACGTTTTATGTGTAGAAATTGATAGGCCACAGGGAAACAAAGTATTGAATAAATGAGCGAACGGAAACAAAATGGCCTATCCATTGGTTTTTTGAGGAATTTTTGTTTATTTTTAAATGATAAAAAATGGATAACAATATGAAATGTGACTAGTCATCAACCCAGCACCGCACGGATGATCACCCATGTAGAGTATGTCATAACGGAAAACATTTTCCCGTGTTGATGGATTTGGAGACATGTTGTAAAGTCTCGAGTATGCCAATTTAAACCTAAACTGTCATGCTGGAGGCGTATGAGTCATCAAGCCAACCAACTGCGGACCCGCGTTTCGGATGCATTTTACGGTCGGGACGCGATTTGGTCCGCAGAGCATCCAGTAACCTCGTTTCCAAAGTTACTCTCTAACCTCCTTTGCATGACAGTAGGTTTGTAATTAGTCAAGTTTTTAGTCAAAAGTTTTAGACATGCCTTGTGCTCTCAGGAGTATTATGTTTGTTACTCAAAGATGGAGGTGAAGTTGCGTTTTTCAGCGCCAAGCCCTGGGATCGCAGAAATAGAGCAGACCTAATCGAGTCCGCGACCCCTTGTCATGACGCTCAAGTGGTGGGGCCCTACCGGGACTCGAACCCACTCCGCCTGACTATTCTGGCTGCAATGTCAGAGGATTACACCACGGCGCCACAACACCTTCAAAGATGTGTGTACCAAGAGATCGGCTAAATTTTTATGTCGTTGTAATGCCAAGAAGGGTTTTTCTGGCCAAATCTTTTCAATGTTTCATCTTGTTCTATCATATTCCAGTGTCTTTTCAAGATATCGTTAATTTTTACAGTGTTTTCATCGTAAAGTATTACGAAAGGGAGGAGGTTTCCTGTCTCTTTCGCAATGGATTGTTTAAAAAGAACATCTCTTTGGGAGAGTTTAGAAACTTTTTCAAATTGTTTGTTTATTTCTAATAGTGTGTATCCTCTTCTGATGAGGTTGGATTTGAGTTTGTCCAGGTTCAGTTTTAGGTTCTCATCTGCTGTTATGACTCGTCTGTACCTCAGGGCTTGGCTGAAAATGACGCTATTTTTGCAATTGTTTGGGTGAAAGGACCCTTTGTGTAGGAGTGTGCAGATGTCTGTTGGCTTAATGAACAAGTTACTTTCGAGTTTTCGTTCCTTATTGACATAAATTATAGTGTCAAGGAAGCTTATTTCTTTTTCTAACAGTTGCGCTGTGAATTTAATTGTCTCATGTAAACAATTGATGTGTTCAAGAAACTGGTGTAAGGCAGTATGGCCGTGGGGCCAGACCATGAATATGTCATCGATGAAACGTTTCCAAAGGGTTGGGCGTTTATTTTGTGGTGGATTTTCGAGGATATTTTTTTCAATTTCAGCCATAAAGATATTGGCGTAGTTTGGTGCAAATGGTGTACCCATGCTTGTGCCGTGGATTTGTAGATATGTTTTACCATTGAACGTGAAATGGTTGTATTGCAGTATGAAAATTAGCATTTGTTTCAAGTGTTGAATTGGCAGTGGTGTACTGCCTTGGTAGTGATTTTGTATGGCATTTACACAGAAGTTTATTCCCTCGTCATCAGGGATATTTGTATATAACGATTTGACGTCTAGTGTTACTAGGATCGTGTTGTCGGGTATTTCCTTTTGGTCAAGGACGACTTGCAGAAAATGTGTAGTGTCTTTTATGTAAGACGGTATGTTGCGAACTATAGGCTTCAGATAGAAGTCGAGGTATTGTGATAATTTTTCAGTTGGCGAATTACAGCCAGATATGATGGGGAGCCCTGGTATGCCCTCTTTGTGTAGTTTTGGAAGTGTGTAAAACACGGGTGTTCTGATTTCATTACTCGGTTCTAAGAAATCGAATGTGTCATTTGTAATAAGTTTTTCATTGTATAAGTGTGTGAGAAAGGTTTCTATTTCAGAAGCTGTTTCTGCGGTGTGGTCATAGGAGGTTTCCCTGTAGTATTTTGCGTCGCTTAGTTGTCTATGAGCCTCTGCGAGGTACGAGTCAGCAGTGAGGATGGTTAACTTCCCGCCCTTATCGGCTTTCCGAAATATAACATCTTTCATTGATTTTAGTTGTAAGATTGCTTCCTTTTCGGATTGTGAAAGATTTTCATTGCTATCCTTCGAGTTGTTGTGTAATTGTATCAGATCTTGATGTACAGCCCTGAGGTATCCCATCAGGGCTTTATTGTCGGCCTCTGGTGGGTTCCAGGATGACTTAGTGCGAAATGTGATGTTCTTATGTTTTAAATCTTGTCGGGTTGCGAAGAAATAATGAGTGTGCATTCTCCTTCGAAACTCCGCAAAGGATTTTTGTATTTTTTTGAAATTCATTAATTTGGGGGTTTGTACAAAACTAAGACCCTTGTTAAAGACGCTCGTTTGTGCCTCGGTTAGGGTAATGCCCGCGAGGTTTACTATGTTATCAATAGGTTTGGCTTGTTTTACTATTTTTCGGTGTAGGGTCCTTCGTAGTGAGTTTTTGCTTTGGTGGTTCCCTCTTCTGATTTTACGTTTTTGTCCTGCTAACTTGCGGGGTGACGATATGTTGTGGTGTTGCGTCATTGCGTTCAGAGCATTGCAAGTGCCACCTATTATAGAGGTACACATGTGTTTTACTACGTTATTGCGACTCACAGGTTGTATACGAACAGCCCTTAATTAGTCAAAGCAAGGAGAGAAAAATGAAACAGCGAGATGAATAAAGCTATGAACAATTAATAACGAAATTGATATGTTAATAAGTTATAATGTGGGTATATGAAAATGTACAAGTTTTTAATTTTTTGCACAGTTATCTTTGTTGTCTTTTTTGTCTCTTTGTGCCTTCGCAGCTTTCTGCGGCTTGGTTGGCACCGCCTACACCCCTTTTTTTGTTATTTTTGCTTGGTTTTTTGGCAATAAATTTTTCTATTGCCATGGTTTTGTATGACTTTTTCAAGAGCATTAGCTCTGGAGTGTCGTTGTAGACCATTTCTGCCCGAAGCAGAAGGCTTTCAACGTCCGTAGAAGCTTCTTCTGCTTTTTCTTTGTGATGTTGTGCTAGTAGCTCGCACATGTCAATTTGAAATTTTCGCTTTATTTGTTTGTATTTTTCGTGGCTTTCACTTGAAAAGTCATTTGTGTATGAAATCTCTGTGTGAGGATATGTGAAGTCGGGTTGTTTATGTTTAGTTGTGTGTCTTGTGAATTCTTTTGATTTACTTTGATGGTAAAGTTTCGATCGTTCCAGCGTTACTAATCGCTTTAGGACGCTAGATTGTGTAGTGTTTAGTTTTGTTTTTGGAGCCTGGTCCGTTGTTTTTGCACTTATTGTTTGTTTGTTTTTGTATGTTTGTTTTAGAGGCGTAGGCGGTATGATTTCTGGCTCTTTTTCCTTGTTGCATGTGTGCAGTTTGTGGTCGTCGAGGGGCTTGGATTTGCTGCATTCCCTGACTTCGTTTGTTTGCCTCACGACTGTTGGAGACGTCGGGGCAAGGTCAACTGTGAAACGTATGTAAGAAGGCATTATAAGGGTTGCTGTGTAACCCAATGCAGTGTACAAAGTTTTGGTGCTAAAACAATTTTTTAGAATACAGAAATAACGCTATCTAGACCAAAATTGACATTGCTTAATATGGGGTAGGAAATACGAAAACAATAAGGGAACAAAATGATATGCAGAAAAGAGCAGAAACTTACAATCGGCTGTCGTTTCACGACCATCCATTGAGTCGGGTAAGGTGTCGTTGAAGAGGTCATGATTGAAAGAGTTGTCAGCCATCTTGTCTTGAGGATCGATAACACTTAGCAGCGAGGCTAGTTCCTGAAAAGCTCCAGCTAATGTGCTAAGAATGCTCAAGAATGGCAGGCTTTATGGCATTTTTCTTTGGCAAGTGTAGATATTTTGGGATGGTCAAAATGCCCGCTAGGAGATCCCATAAAGGATCCCGCTTTCGTCATAGAGTCATGTTTATTTTTAAATGATAAAAAATGAATAACAATATGAAATGTGACTAGTCGCCAACCCAGCGCCGCATGGATGATCACCCATGTAGAGTATGTCATAACGGAAAACATTTTCCTGTGTTGATGGATTTGGAGACATGTTGTAAAGTCTTGAGTATGCCAATTTAAACCTAAACTGTCATGCTGGAGGCGTATGAGTCATCAAGCCAACCAACTGCGGACCCGCGTTTCGGATGCATTTTACGGTCGGGACGCGATGTGGTCCGCAGAGCATCCAGTAACCTCGTTTCCAAAGTTACTCTCTAACCTCCTTTGCATGACAGTAGGTTTGTAATTAGTCAAGTTTTTAGTCAAAAGTTTTAGACATACCTTGTGCTCTCAGGAGTATTATGTTTGTTACTCAAAGATGTGTGTACCAAGAGATCGGCTAAATTTTTATGTCGTTGTAATGCCAAGAAGGGTTTTTCTGGCCAAATCTTTTCAATGTTTCATCTTGTTCTATCATATTCCAGTGTCTTTTCAAGATATCGTTAATTTTTACAGTGTTTTCATCGTAAGGTATTACGAAAGGGAGGAGGTTTCCTGTCTCTTTCGCAATGGATTGTTTAAAAAGAACATCTCTTTGGGAGAGTTTAGAAACTTTTTCAAATTGTTTGTTTATTTCTAATAGTGTGTATCCCCTTCTGATGAGGTTGGATTTGAGTTTGTCCAGGTTCAGTTTTAGGTTCTCATCTGCTGTTATGACTCGTCTGTACCTCAGGGCTTGGCTGAAAATGACGCTATTTTTGCAATTGTTTGGGTGAAAGGACCCTTTGTGTAGGAGTGTGCAGATGTCCGTTGGCTTAATGAACAAGTTACTTTCGAGTTTTCGTTCCTTATTGACATAAATTATAGTGTCAAGGAAGCTTATTTCTTTTTCTGACAGTTGCGCTGTGAATTTAATTGTCTCATGTAAACAATTGATGTGTTCAAGAAACTGGTGTAAGGCAGTATGGCCGTGGAGCCAGACCATGAATATGTCATCGATGAAACGTTTCCAAAGGGTTGGGCGTTTATTTTGTGGTAGATTTTCGAGGATATTTTTTTCAATTTCAGCCATAAAGATATTGGCGTAGTTTGGTGCAAATGGTGTACCCATGCTTGTGCCGTGGATTTGTAGATATGTTTTACCATTGAACGTGAAATGGTTGTATTGCAGTATGAAAATTAGCATTTGTTTCAAATGTTGAATTGGCAGTGGTGTACTGCCTTGGTAGCGACATTGTCTGGGTGGTTAAGTTTGTTATTTAGACCTTTTGATGTAAGAGTCTGCAGTCGCATAATCCAGTTATCTTCGCGGGTTTCCAATGATTTTGTCATATTTTCGACGTCTTCTTTCTCAATTCGTTCGATTATTGTAAACCTTGCGTCCCTTGCAAAGACATGGTGTTGCTGTTTAAAGTGTTTCTCTATGGGAAGGAGCTTGTCGTATTGAGTTGATTTTATCCTAGAGCGATAGTTGTTTAATCTATAGTTGAAAGGCCATTCAGATTTACCGACATATTGTATGTTACAGCGAAGGCATTCAAGGAGGTAAATGACATTCATACTCCTACAGTTTGATTTATGAAAGATCTTGTATGTTTTTTTGGTGGATACACTTGTAAATGAATTAGTTTTGATGACATTATTACAGCAAAGGCTTCTTCTGTTGTTACAAGGTGAGCAATGCTTAGCTATTTGGTTTCTCGCTTTCTTTCTGAAAACTTTGTTATCAGTGATGGTGTTGCCAGCGATGATCTCCCGGAGGTTCTTGCATCGACGGAATGCGATAATTGGGGGTTCTGGGAAGAGTGCCCTAAATTTTGGTCTTATATTTAAGATATCCCATCTTTCTCTTAAGATCTTACCAATTTGGGGAAGAGTGGAGTTGAAAGTAGTCACTAGGGGGATTCTTTTTGTTCTTTCTTTCAGAGTTTTTGTAGTGTAGTTTCTCTCGGCGTTGTGATGGCTTTGTGAATCTGCTCGTGGAGTATTTCTGTGTGATATCCACGGCGTATAAAATTTGCTTCCATTTGTTTGCAGTGACTCTTTAATTCACTATCTTTACAATACAATACAATACAATACAATACAATACAATACAATACAATACAATACAATACAATACAATATGACAATACAATACATATATTTAGAGCACATGTATATTTAAACATTTTTTACTTTTCTCTACTATGGCGGGGATAGCTATGACCCATGGCATGGGGTCACATCTGCCATCACCACTCCAGGCAAGGTTCTTTACTGGCCGCAGGCTGGCAAACAATTGTTCTTGATAATGCTCCCAATGGCTCAGTATGGTGGAAAGAGAAACTTTTCCTGGTTCCTGAAAAAGGTTTGGGCTTCGTAGCAAGAAACACCAATGTGTCTCAGTAGCAATAAAACTTTACTTTTTGAAGCTCCAGCAGCAAGGGTTGCAAAGCTAAGTATTGTATTCCCAGCAGGGTGTCTACCACCCAGCAATGGCTGACTGCTCCAGATGAATGAATCATTGCATTTCTGGCAGTTCCAAAGGATTTTTACCATGGTCCCATGCGTTGACATTTCAACTCTTGGTTTCTTATGATGACATTTGAAACAAAACATCTTGCACTGGTACCTTTTCATCAACCCTTGAATAAATTCAAAGATTAAAATTGGTGGTATCTACAGTAGTTCCTTTGAAAAGGCATAAATTTTCAGGTCATGTGACAAGCAAGCATATAACAAAGATCATTTGTGCTGTGAGGGTATTTCATGTCGCTCTTTGACACTGGTCAGCTTAGCTGTTCAGTTTTTGTAATATAGTTTGCCATTTGGTAAGTGAGATGTAGAAGTGCCAAATTCAAGCACATTTGGTCAATTAATTTTACCAAAACTTAAAGGAGAACTGACATGCCAAAACTATTTTTTTCACTTCTAATGTAGTTTTGTACGCAGAAAATGAATATCGCGTTCATTTTTCGTCCCTGCAATTCCTTCTCGTGAAGAACGCAATAACACACCACTTTGGCAATCCCGACAATTCGGCATGTTCTCGTTACCACTCGTGAGACGTTGGCGCACTAAATCCGTGACGTCACAAATACCATGTTCACCTCTGCTATTTATCCATGCACTGCGTCAGCAGCCTGCCTTCCGAATGCAAGTTTGACGCACAATTTTGTTGATTTTTGCAATGCACACGATTAGACATGGTTGTTTGTTCTGCTCATAACTGTACTAGCGATGGAAAAGCACTTTTCAAATTTCCAAAGGATGTAGCGCTACAAGAAAGATGGGTACAGAATGTGAAGCGGCAAAATTTTAGGCCCACTCTGGCATCACGGCTGTGTGAAAGTCGTTTCACTGATGACTGCTTCATAACAAATCCAGAACTGATGAAGACAACTGGAATTTATTTCAAGCTTGCTCTAAGAGATGATGCAATTCCCACAATATTTGACTTCTCATCCCCACAGAAGAAATGCCAGCAGAAAGGAAAACATACCTTCTTGATGAGCAAGACACTAAGGCCAAAACTGAGCCCTGTGAAAAGCAGCCCAGTGAAGAGGTTCAAACGCAGTGGCATGCATTTGTAAACAAAAGCATAATGAGGTTAGATGAAAATATTTTTTGTATTTTCCCACTGGTGATTTGATTTTAGAACTAAGCAAATTGTTCAGGCTGTTTTTCACCCCATATTTTTGTGTGGCATGTTACGTTCCATTACTTGCATCATGGTCATTGATGGAACGGCTGGTGTAATCTGCATAACGCAGGTTGCATAATACAGGTTGCAGGTCATGTTTTATGGCGAAGGGCTGCATGGCTGTATCAAGAGGCTGTCACCCACAAGAAGGCTAACGTTTCTGTGTCAGGGGGTTTACAAATAGTTGGTATGTAAGAGCTACTGATCCTGTGGAAGGGACGTGCCACAGGATTAGCAAATCAATATCATGAATTAAATCGCTTGGTTGCAAGTGATCAATTGCCTCTGACTCAGATTTTGATGACAACGAAACATTGTTATCAAATCAATGGGGAATCAATGAGTGACATCATTCTATTCATATTAAATATCCATAAATAACATGATGCTATTGTAATGGTATCCTCAACAACCTTGTGGATTGTCATGAAAATGTTATGTTCGTTTGAATGAGAATTTTACTCATTCGTTAAGATTTTTTCAGAGCAAAGGATTTTTAAGATTTTAAAGAATTTTCCCAAAACCAAAAGAATTTTTGCTGCAGGTGTACAAAATTTTTTGGGAATCAATGAAATTCCCTTGTGTTAGTTGCATCCTCGGAATAAAACTTTCAAGTTTTCCCAAGTCTACCATTTTCTGTTGGCCCTACTTCAAGCTTGCAAAAATGGACTGTGTGAGCAAAGTAATCTGAATCCTCACTTAATTACCAAAATTTGTTTCATGCTCCACAAGAAATTTTGACAAAGTATATCATAGACAGAACACAACTTTTTTATATCAATTGTTAAGCTTTGAAACCAAACCCCCTGAAACTAAAAAGCTGAATGTCATAAAGAGGGTGGCTCCATGGTACAGCCTAGCAGCCCTAGGCCACAAAACATGACCTGCAACCTGCATTATGCAACCTGCGTTATGCAAATTAAACCAGCCTGCAATATCTGTATTTTTTGCAAGGCGATTCATCGTTGTTAATGTGTCGATATGTGAGTCCAAAATAGTCTGCCTCTGCCCAAATCTCCCTTTCAGAATATCCGCAACAGTTTTATAGTTAGCATCTGAAAGTTCAAATCCAGCCACAGCCTGATACGCAGCCCCCTCACATTGTGATGTCCAATATTGTAATTTGAATGCATCATCCAAATTAGGGTTAGAGTCTACAGAGGCATGAAATGACTCCCAAAATTCTTGAAATTTATGGGGTCTTTGGTTAAATTACCTCAACTGCAACTTTGACAATTTTCTAAAACTTGTTCCTCACCCCTGAGACTCTTGGGTTTGATTTGATGATGCTCCACTTCCGCCTGGAGTGATTTCAATTTCACGCTATTTGTCTTCGATTTTGAACAAGATTCCATGAACAGCTTCCCTAATATCTCCTCATTCGTTTATCTCAGTAGCAATAGTATGCTCATCATACAATAATCCCAATATTTGGTCATCCAAATCACTATTTTTTCCAAGTTCTCTTAGAGAACTTTCTTGTTTTGTCTAAATTTCAATGAATCACTCGATTGGAAAACATCCAAAATTGTGCTTGTCTGTGTCAATGTTTTTGTTGAGTAGGCTTCATGGCCGCCACAAACTCTGCGTAACTTGGCAGATAAATTTGTGTTACTAGCAGCATCAGTTGATGTAGAATCCTTCAACATTTTCCCAATAAGTTCAAAATAAATCCGCTCGGTGTGCCATATAAAAGTTTGCACACTTAGGGAAACCCCCTCCGCACTCCATACTGGTAGGCTAGTATTCTATCCAAGTCAAGAAAATGTAAATAAAATACTCCAAGTTATGGCTAGGCTCTTTATTTCAATTCTCTGATTCAAGGACTGTATTTCTTCTCCAAGATACTAGGTTCTTATTCCAATACGAATGTATCTTCAACAATAAATAAATCCATGAATTTCCAGATTTGTAGGTTCGTGTTCAAAATCAGTGATTTCCTAGGTTCAAGCTCAATGATTGGCAAAAGGCGGTTCACATTACGTAATGCCTCGCTATTGCTCTACCAAATATGGCAAAGATGTCCTAATATAACACAATATTTCTTACAATGCTTGTACAACAAATTATGTTCAGTGACAAAGATGGACTTGTGTGTGGGGATGCCTATTGAAGGGAACAGCTTTTTTCTGATTCTGACGGGTAGCACATGATTTCTCTTTGTTATGTCATATCAATATAGAATTTATAGAGTTTCATTTTGAGCAATTTAATTGGGATTGACATGCTTTAAAAACTGAACTTCGTCATCAGATTCATCGTTGTCAGATGATAGTTGTAAAGCAGAGCAGTGTCTCTTGATATGCTCTTGACTTTTTTCCTTCTTTCAGGTAAATTCATGCCTCTTCCGATCCATCACAACTGCTGTACAGCTAAATCAAGGGCTGCTATGAAGTTTGCTTAAATTGAGTAAAACTGGACGGGGAACCATCCTTACAAACATTTCTTTCATTTGAAATGATTGATAACATTTTAAGCCCATTCTCCACACTTGAATAGCCAAATATATTTTGATTCTTTAAAGACCAAATTATGCGTAAACTATGTATTGTGGAATGAAAATCTTTGCATTCCCCTAGTAGAAAGAAGCTACACAACATAGTTAATCGTTCACTTCTCTAGTAACCAGTTCAGTTTGGTATTTCAACTTTGCAGAATACAAGAAAGTAAAGCATTCACTCCCCTCTCTCTCGCTCTAAAATAATCTCATAGGTCTGTTTGGTATACTCCTTTTGATATCAAGAAAAATTCATGAAAAATCATACAAGTAATTATGTACTAAAAAAGTTGCACGCCTTATTGAATGAGTGAAATGCCCCTCGTACTTCCCTGCCTTTTCTACTGAGAAAATATTCCTTGGACTTTTTTTTGGAGAAAGGTAGCAATTTTGGTATAAATCGTTGAAATTTGAAGAAATTCTCCCGATTTTCACGCCAACATTTGAGTTCTACTTGTGTTCAGTTGTGTTATATGTGTGTTAATTTGTGTTCCACTTGTGTTCATTTGTGTTCCACTTGCGTTCATTTGTGTTCACTTGTGTTCCACTTGTGTTCATTTGCGTTCCACTTGTGTTCATTTGTGTTCCACTTCTATTCATTTATGCCCACTTGTGTTCCATTTGTGTGGTGCTTTAGATCAGACTTCATTAGTGATAGAGATATCTTTTGTCCCTCAAAAGATCTCCTGACCTTCTTGTATTGACTCTTGAGAGATCTGATAAGAAATTCTTTTCAAGGAATGATTTGACCATATCAAAAGTCCATTGATGCTCCAGGGAGTACTTTCACCAATGAATAGTATGTGTAAAATAAATTGTTGAGATTGAGATGAGTGAAGCTAATTTCGGAGCTCCCTTGACGATAGGTTTCATATAAACCGTATTTTGTAAAACTGTTGTGCTGTCTTCAAATCTTATGTTATTCACTGCACTTCAAGAATTTGCTTAGGCCAAAACGTCAAAGCTCTGATTTGGAGGTAGAGGCAAATTTTTCTTTTGAAAATTAATATCTTCACTCTTAAAGGCTCCTCTCCATATCCAGCATTTTGAGCGTGCGACCGCGGCGACCAAGATTTATTGCTGTGGTAGTGATAGCAAGCGCCCACAATGGAAGCTGAACTAGTTCCTACTCCCAAAGCGCCCAAAAAATTGGTCGCTTCTGATCAGATTGATCGCTAAAGTTTTATCAACTGTGCATGCCCTTATTTGGTTGCAGCTTCCGCATGCTCAAAACGCTGGACATGGAGAGCAGCCTTAATGCACTGTTATTAACAAACGAGGTATATGTGTTCAAATTGGCTAGCGAGATGTGTTTTGAAAATATTTTTGGATTGATTGATGTTATATTCTTATCGCTAGGGTCGACCAAATCCAGATGCTTTTTAGGGACACCCGGTAGGTCTTCCAGCTTGTTGAAAATCCCAAGTTTGAATTAACGCTGGCAGAACTTAGATGTAAATTTTTGTAAGATACCCTACCAAGGAAGTGTATAGTTTTTAGAAAGTAGCATCTTCTTTGGCTGGCAAGCAGCACTTGCCTCACTTGCATAGATTTATGCCCAAAAGATACAAAGTCTCTGCATTCTGTATTGACTATCTGCTTTCTGATGCAGTTTTTATAGCTTTAGCTTTCTTATGTTCATATTGATTTGACATGTGTAGATCTTGATATAACTGAAAATCGCTAGTCACTAGGAGTTAAGGAGCAGGCACAGCTCCTTAATGTGAAGATGTTCACGGTATGGTTTCGTTTGATAACAAAATTGAGTCTTATTATGGTTAAATCGAGTCTTATGGTTCCATTTAGTCCTGTGCACGCTTCTGGCAACTTGGAAACAAATTCATTTTCCAAGATGCAAAGTTTTAGCTTGGAGGAAGGTGCATTGCTTTCACCTGGGCATTCTTGTCAAAAAAGTGCAGCCAAGAGTCATCCAAAGCAATCTTGATGATTGAGATTCAAGAAAAGACAAACAAGTTAAGACAACAAGCTTCTTGGATGTTCTTTGGAAAAAGGCACAAAGTACAGACAAAGATGATAAGGAAGGGAAGGCTTCTGATTGATATTCCAACCATTCTGCCTCAGCCAGTGCTAATTTTATGCAAAAGTTGATCCTTGCTGATAAAAGCGACAGCAAAGCAAGAAGTTTAAAGGTTTATACAACGGGGGAGATCAAGTGAGCAAGGTGGTCTGACAAGGCTTACCTCCAGTTTTGGAATGTGAAGACAGTTGCCCTCTGTCATGATCCCAAGTATCGCAAGTATCAGCGATTGGCAATAGAAGGGGTTTTAACTGCTTCTTGGAGAAAGAGAAAGTGACAAGTTTTCATTCAATGTTTGTTGATACTTAAGTAAAAGTTAATTTTGGCAATGCCTATGAGGATTGAATCACTTTTGAATTCCTAATTGGTCCACTGTTAGATGAATGTGGGATACGGAATTGGATAGTTTTCTTTTTACCTCAATTCTGGGACGTCTTTCGCAGAACCTGTCAGTTAGGGATCTCTTGGTTCAATTTCTGCACAAACTTGAACTGAAGCAGCTTATAGCTGCGTCACTTTTTTAGCAGATATACAAGATCCTGCTATCAAAAATTGATTGAAGATCTTTGGAATAGGGTTATTTAACAGGGGGCGGTAATTTGCTTTCATCGTTATTTCATATATTTCATCAAAGGTCAATTTATTTTTGACACCCTGTATGTATTGTGGTATTCAGTACGTAATTTCATGTCAATTAGAAACTTTTCAAACAGTTATTGCTTGTTATTTTGGATATTCAGGGCTTATAGTGAGTGTGCCATCATGATTAACCTTAGTTGTTTCCCATCAACTCTTTGATGAAATTGAGGTCTTCATTATTTTGTTGTCAAGCAGTTTCAAATTTTGTTCAACGTCTTTGCAGGTTCGCTAAGAAGAGCTCTATTCCCAATGGTATGGTGGCTGGAAACATTAATTCAGAAGAGCATAGCCTCTTCAAGCCCGTAGGAAAGCTGTTGTTCGCTACCAAAGCCATCACTCCTATCCTACAGCTTTTACAGTAAAATTAAAGAGTTCCTGGCCAAGTAAAATTCTAACGAAAGATGCTTCCTCTGACCTGGTACCATCGTGTGTGATGCTAGGCACGGGAACATACAATAGATTGCATCTGCTGCTTGGAAGCATAACGATATTCACCAACAGCTCGTAAAGATAGTTTTGAAAGAAAATGATAAAGACTGCTGTAAAAAAGGCAAAGTCCAAAGGAAGAAATAGTTAGGTGAAGCAAATGAAGCAAGGTTTTAACCCTATCAAGACTAGGGGGTGGGGCTGAATGAGCCCCCCTAGCGGCTTTTTGTCTGTGGATTTTTGCCAAGTGCACTTACAAAGCTGAAACTTTCTAATTTTTAGTTTTTATCCTTGTCACGATCAAAAATTAATTTTTTGAAAACATCAATTTCATTCCAGGGGGTAAACGCAATCACTTTCTAGAACTGTATGTGTAAAATTTGAATAATTCCTAATAAAATCTACAGCTAATGTGATAAAATGATGAAAAGAAGGGAATACCGGGTGTCCCAATGGAAAGTATACGGATCTCGTCGACCCTAGCAATAAGAACATAGCGTGAATCAATCCAGAAAAATTTTCAAAACATACCTCGATAGCTAACTTGAACATAGATACCTTGTTTTTTATATCTGTGCGCTGAGAGTGAAGATATTAACCTTCAAAAGACAAATTTGCTTCCACCTCAAAATAAGAGCATTGGCATTTGGGCCTAAGCAAATTCTTGAAGCGCAGTGAATAAAATCAACAAAATTTGGAGATGGCACAACAGATGTCTTTTGCAAAATAAAGTTTATGTGAGACCTATCATCAAAGGAGCTCCGAAATCACACATGCTATTCATCTGTGAAAGTACTCCCTTGCGCTCAACACGCTTTTAACATTGTCGAATCATTCCTTGAAAAGAATTTGTTATCAGATCTCTCAAGATAAGGGTGATCATGACGTATCTTCGAAGCTGCTTTCACAGGTCATCAACAAGATAGGAGACATCTTTTGGTCCCCAAAAGATCTCTAGACCTTCCAGTTTTGACTCCTGAGAGATCTGATAACAAATTCTCTTCAAGGAATGATTCAACAGTTGCACGAGTGTGTTGATGCTGAAGGGAGTTTTTTCGCCTACATTATAGTAAGAGTAAAATCAATTGTCGATATTGAGATGAATGAAGCTGATTTTGAAGGTCCCTTGACGATAGGTCTGACATAAGCTGTATTTTGGAAAACACATCTGTTGTGTCTTCTTCAAATTTTGTTGATTCGCTTCAAGGATTTGCTTAGGCCAAAACGCCAGAGCTCTGGTTTCGAGGTGGAGGCAAATTTGTCCTTTGAAGATAAATATCTTCACTCTCAACACACCGATATCAACAACCGAGGTATCTGTTCAAGTTAGCTATCGAGGTATGTTTTGAAAATCATTCTGGATTGATTCACAATATATTCTAGTCACTAGGGCACAGGAAGCCCATATTACAGATTATTAGAAAAATATTTTGTTCAAGAAATTTGATTATTAGAAAAATATTTTGTTCAAGAATTATTTTCCTTTCTTTCACATCCATTGTGTTGTTCTTCTTACGTCCCCTCCCGTGTTATTATTCGTGAAATAAAAAATTTGAAAGGAGCACAAGGAAACAAGGGAGCGAAAAGTAAAGCGAAAAGCGAGAAGAAAGAAAAAGAACAAGGACTGCAGCTTTCTTAGGCCATAGCCACAGCGACAGTTCTGTTTTCGCTCATTTCCGGATTCCTTTGCCTAAACCATTCAGAAAAGTCTCTAAAATCAAAGACAATACCCCATTCAACATACCTGATAGGTTTACTTTGAAAAGGTAACCATTTTTCAGCACCAAATTGAAGCGAATTTCTCTCAATATCGACGAGTTGGATTTTCTTGAATAGGGTATGGTCTTTGATTTTAGAGACTTTTCTGAATGGTTTAGGCAAAGGAATCCGGAAATGAGCGAAAACAAAACTGTCACTGTCGCTACGGCCTAAGAAAGCTGCAGTCCTTGTTCTTTTTCTTTCTTCTCGCTTTTCGCTTTACTTTTCGCTCCCTTGTTTCCTTGTGCTCCTTTCAAATTCTTTATTTCACGAATAATAACACGGGAGGGGACGTAAGAAGAACAACACAATGGATGTGAAAGAAAGGAAAATAATTCTTGAACAAAATATTTTTCTAATAATCAAATTTCTTGAACAAAATATTTTTCTAATAATCTGTAATATGGGCTTCCTGTGACTAGGGTCGACCAAATCTGTATACTTTTTTTGGGACACCCAGTAAATACTAATGTTGATGCTCTAGCCAACAAATTAACTATTTTTCAATTTCAGTGTATGATTTTGCGGATTTTGGCACTACGCATGTGCAGATTCTTTTGCATTCCTGTGTGATGACATCATCACTTGTTACTAATTTTTCTTCATGGAGCGAATATTATTTAGACATAGAATACAATGAAATTAAACTGATGTCCTTAATGTGTTTCGTTTTCTCATAATCAACAATTGAAAACCCTTAGTACTGAACCCTATTGACTTTGAAAATTGAACAATGTGACATCATGGGAAGGTTACATGACATCAGTTACGTTAAATTACATTAAAGTCTTACTGTCGCCATAAACATAGTCATAGCTTCGCTTTTATCAGTTGCTTCTGATCACCACAAGAGACGGTCATAAAGTCAATTGTTTTCACAGAGATATTTGTACATTTTTACATAAAAAGTTCGATTGAGTGACATTGGAGATTCTATCACCATTATGCACATTCAAAAATTCTACAAAACTTATAAAATATCGTTAGATCCAGATTCTTTTTTTCGAATAGCTAAGGCTCAGCGGATGACCTTCCTCTGCACGAAAACCAAACGAATGAATTATTGGCAGCCAATAATTTGTGCTTTCTTTATATAGCGACAGTAAGACTTTAAAGGTCTTGTGATAGGAGGCTATAACATGGACCATTTAAGATATGCTGATGGTATAGCGTTGACAAGTGACTCTAGAGATCAGTTACAGGAGATTTTGGATAAGGCAACAGTAGGGAGTGCAAAGATGGGTTGATCAATTAATTGCAAAAAGACTGAGTGCTTGGTGGTAAGCAATAAGCTGGATGTACCAGACTGTCAATTAACAGTTGGAGCAACAGAGATAAAACAGGTTGAAAAATTCAGTTATCTTGGGAGTTTAATGACGTCAGACGTAAGAAGCGACAGCGAAATTAAGAAGAGGATCGGAATGTCCAAAGCTAATTTTGAGAATATGTGGAAGATACTCAAAAATAGACAATTATCAATGAAAACAAAGTTAAGAGTATTGGATTACTATGTATTTTCCATCCTCACATATGGCATTGAATGCTGGAAAATATCAAAGAATATGGAAGAGGGATTACAATTAGTTGAAATGTAGTTTTTACAGAAGGATGCTCTGAATATCTTGGACAGACCACATGTCGAATAAGGAAGTACTGGCTAAGGTAGGAACAAGAAGGAAACTTGTTGAATGATCAGGAAGATGCAATTGCAATTTTAGGGCATGTTTTAAGAAAGGAAGAACTGGAAGATGTGGCAATAACTGGGAAAATTGAAGGAAAAAGAGCTAGAGAAGGCAGAGGCTCACTTTCATCTCAAGTCTCAGCCATTGGATGAAGATCAGTGAAAAAGAAATAATCAGAATAGCAAAACACAGAGAGTTACGGAGAACCATGGCCACCAACGTTCTGGAAGAACAGGGCACTTAGAGAGAGAGAGAAACCCAGCAAGAGAGCTTAAAAGTATTTTCAGGAGAACAGAAAAGGAAGAGTTGGTTAACTTTTCATTTGTCAAGATGAGCCAAGGGATAAAAGAAAACACACCACTTTTCCTGACCATTTTGCAAGCTGCTTCATTGAAACACAATAATTAGCCTCTTGATGATTGCTATTTGCTTCAAACTACATCTATGGCTGCTGCAGTTTGCCTCAAGAATAGTTTACAGCTGCCAAGTGCTATTTTTTAAAGAAATTGTTGAAGTGTGAGAGGTCTTGCTTCAGACCAATGTTTCCCAAGCGAGTTTTGTAAACAGTTTATTGGTTTTGCATTTGTCCTTCCATTCAGTGGTGATAAATGGAAAGAAATCAGTGAAATGCAGAAATTACATCAATCTTTAATGTCCAGAAGAAACACTGAATAATTCTATTCAAAGTTTTATGCAATTGTTATCCCCCATTTTCACAATTTGTTTTCACAATTTTTGAGCCTAGGGGCAACACTTGTATCAACAAGGATTGCACCTAAGGTCATTGCTTATTCTAAGCAAAAAGGAACAGCAGAATGGCTAGCCAAGACAGTTCGGCCAGGGAGAAAACACGGACAGCTCAGAACACTCGGAAAGTTGCAACATTTTTTCCAATTTTTACTTGTCCGACTTTTCGCTAGGGAATTTGGGAATACGGAACTAAGGAATTTGGGAATCCGGAATCACGGATTTATGGAACTATGGAGTTCGAAACTGTGGAATTACGGAATGTGCCATAGGTATAAATTGCGGAACATGGAACATTAATTTCCTGAAGTTCTATCTAGTTGATCTTGAAGTGGCTAAGCCTCAAAGTTTTCAATTCTGATTGGTTTTGTGATGCTTTTTGCGTTGTCCTAGAAGAACTTTACTCATGATTCAGGTGCAGTATCTATGAATCCTGCATAAAAAGAAAGCCAGAATAGTGGAAATCTATATAGAATGGTTACAGAGCTTGAGTATACACATGAGATGCAGTTGGATTAATTTATATTTCTTGAAGCAACTTTTAACACAAATATGACGTGCATTCTTGGTTTTTATAAGGAAAAGCTTATAAGAAATTCAACTTGTATATTGGCAAAAAAAAGAAACTCCAGTACTGAGAGAATAAGACGTACAAAATTATCTATTTCACAAAGGAAATCCTTAACATAGTTTTACATCATTTCATTTTCACTTGCTTAGTGGTACTTGAATAATGTTTCAACATGTCTGATTTGACATGCTTTGAGGTTTGATTTGACATGTCCAGGAGGGATCAGGTAGTCAGCAAAAAGATTGTTATGAAACCGTTAAGAAACTCTTAAGAAACTCCAAGCACTCAAAGTATGATGATTTTCAGAATCTTTAAGTACTGGCCCAAACGCTTAATTTCTTGTGAAGAATATGTGAATGGAAAGCTGCATTACAAGATAATAGAATATTAATGTAATGTGTCCTATGCTAAGACAATACTGCAACTATGAAGAACATAGCTGAAGAGGGCCGTTTGTAATCCCCGGCATCCTGCATCGGCATTCGGCACCTTAGCATCGGTCTGATGTATGTTAGTTTTACAAGGGCTAGAATCGATAAACTCTAATCAGGGGGTAAAACACTGTACCTTAGCAGAAAAACAATTCAAGTTGCGTTTGGTTTTAGTTACCTTTTGTGAGCATGACAAATGATGCGTATTTTCTGACAAGACACGTTTGTAATCGCAAATAAAGCCCAAAGAAATAGCTAATTTTGTCTCCAGGAGACCAGACCATCATTTAGAAACTGTCAAGCCCAAAATATCCATCTTTGTATAAAATGCCTGACATGCTTCCCGTTGCCAGAAATTTCTGAAAGTCCAAAGCCACCAAAATTCACAGCAAATTCAATTCGCTTCGAGGCTGACCGACCTCTGACTCCAGAGGAACAAGGCCTCATTTGGGATCAAAACAAGGCTCAGTTATTCCGTTCCTTGGACGAACATTCTTAATGCATATGACTAAAGCTGAATTAACTGAAGCAACATAGTTACACCTGGATGCGTGCAAGTGGATGCACATGCCAAGTGGAAATGTCCTTCCCAACTGTCCCATGCTATCTTTGCATTTTGTCAGTCATGCGATAATTTCATTTTAGATTAGAGCAGGCAACGAAATATTTGTTGGGTGAACTGAATCCCATTGCAATGATAATGGTGTCACCCAATACCCATTGTTCTAACATATTTTTCCAAAGAAACTGCTCACAAGAAACTCGACTATCAGGGCCTATCAGATTGCCAAAGTTCCAGAACCGGGGAGCATAACCCAAGAACGTATTCACCTTTATAAAAGTAATCCTTCGTATTATTTTTGTTTATTTCATTTGCTTCCTACATCCATAACAGTATCAAATTACCAGGAAGCCAGGAAAGAATCTTTTTCTGAAGTGTTCTTGCAAGCACAGGTAGCATATACTTGAAGAACGTTTTGGAGCTTTTAACCCTATTAGTGCTGGGCGATTTTTTACTTGCTTCATACTGGGGGGGGGGGTGTTTTTCGACCCCTTTTTTCTCTGAAACTGCATAAGATCTAACAATAAAGTCGGAAAGATTGGTGGTTGTAGTTCATGTCATTTTAGCGCAGTGTAGAAAAGACTGGTATGGGGCCAAAAAACTCCCCCCCCCCCCACCCAATACTAATAGGCTAAGAAACGAGTTAGAAACTCTGAGCACTGAAAATCACACAATCTTAAGAAACTTTATCCCTGTGCCAGTTCGGTGAAGATACGACAAGAAGGCACACTATAGAGGCCATTTTTCTGAAAACCAGGGGCGGATCCAGCATTTTAGCTGAGTGGGTTACATGGGAAAACTTTTGGGACCACACCCTTCCAAACACTGGACACACCCCTTGAAAACAAAGCAAAGAGCTCCCTTCTGATAAACACGGTTTCCGTGCGCAGTTTTTGAATGGGAAAAGGAATCATATGTGTATTTTACCGGCGTAGCAAATTTGAGTTTATCTAGGGCCTCGATGACAGACAACTGAGGCAACTGAGTGTGCGAGTCGACCATCTTCCTCGGCCTAACCTGAGCTGTGTATGAAACTGGAGCTGGATCGTCTTTGCATTGTTGCTGTGGTTGTCTGAACCCTCTCAAGTATCACATGCATCACTGATTTTTACGCATCTGACTTCTATTGTTGTCAATGACGAAAACAATCGTTTGAGCTTGGACAGCTTTTGTCAAAATTAAATCAAGCATGTTATGAGTTCACTGTAACCCTGCAAGGAGGGTTCAACCTGCGTAGTGTGTCCTGAAATCGTCCTGTGCGCAGGTTTTGCAGGGTTCAAGATCTCATTGCCACGCTTCGTTGCAAATGATTCAATTCAATGTACGGCAATGAACAGCGCTGCTTGTTTACGACTTTGCTTCAACCAAAGGCAAAGATATCTGCCTGCTTATGATTTATAGAATTCAGTCTTTATAGATTCAAGATGTTGACTGGTTTACAGAACCCTTTGAACCCCCCTTGGATCTGCCCCTGCTGAAAACAGCCTGTTACTCTCCCATTGAAATGTATAGAAGTTTCTCATAGGAGGGCAGCAATTCTCAACAAAGTCAGGCTGAAGTTTTTTAAAAAGTGATTTCTATTTTGTGATCATACCTATAGAAAACTGAGAATAAACGAGAAAAAGGTTTAAACAACTTTATGTTGAATTCAACAAAACTAACTTGGAACAAAACATTGATGATATGGATAACAACAAAGGTGCATACTTGTAAAAACGAAATAGACGTCCTTCCCTTATGTACTACTTTTCAAATTCGGAAATTCATTTCGTATATCCTCATTTCACCAAACCGTCGATTAATTTTGAGTTTCTAAACTGATGATTCATGATTCATCCTGATCAAAAGAAAGACCCTCGTAACTGCATAACTGGTTGCATGGCATGCCTTTGGATTACATCATTTCGATTCCTATAAACATCAACTAGACAGAGTGTCCATAAGCCATGTTTAACGGTGAGCTCTGTTGTGATTACAAAGTTTTGGCCAAAATAGTTTCAGTTTGGCTATGTCTTCTGAATGTACTACTGCATACCTTGTCTATTGGCTTGTCAAGATGACTCCATCCCTTTCTGGCAAATACTGATACCGCAGGCCAAGGAAGTCTAGCCCTCAAGCTTGGTTACTGCAGTTAACTTTTGGTATTGTGAAAATAACCCATACAGTTTTTACCGATTCTTGCAAAATGCTAAGTTTAGACCAGCTAAATATCAATGATTTCAGTTAAAAATACCGTTGTCAATGACTCCGAAAGGGTATTACTTACTACATTTGACATTTTGCCAGTTATAGTTACCCTAGAAGAAGGATAAGCAATTATCCATGTTCTATGCCTGCTGAAGATGAGAAGCAATGCTATCACGTTAGTGGTTCGCGATAAGTATCATCGTTACGTCTCTGACTTTGACTTTGTTCAGTTAATTTACAATGAACGTAGTCGGTCTGCGAGATGAGGAAGATTCAACGCAAAGAGCACAAAACCTACATGACTCTGATTAAGGTACCGAAGGCATCTTGCATCCAGCTGAATACTTTCTGGAAAGACACATACTTTCCCCTGTAGGCATGTGAATGGCTGCATTGGTCCAACCATGGGATGAAAATAGACATTTCTTGGCTCGTGATCCTTATGGGCTTTGTACTCTCGATGTAGCTTTGAAATGAGAACAAGATCATATGGCGCTTTTGGGACTAATTTAGATCCATCAGGCATTGACACTTTCAGGCGACCCCCACACCCGTAACATGTTGATACTCTCAAGTCACAGGCATGCAGAGATGTTAATATAAGCTGCCCTTGAGGTATGGCATAATATGCACCTGTGAACAGATCTGAATGTGTAGGAACTCTAGCTTCTACGTTGAATCATAGTCACAAGAACCGCTAGTCGGGAAGCGAAAAATTGCTTATTGTTCTATGTTATTGTCCAAGCCTGGGCTCTTACCCAGACCCTTCCGAGTGCATGCCGTCTTCACAAATGCAATCATGGCTACGGTTTCTCTTATGTTGCGAGTATATTTTGAGTTGTTTTTTCGTACTATGAAGTCAATTTATTGAAGGAAGTGGAATGCCAGGCGCAAACTGTGCTGTATATGGATGTGGAGCTTGTCGTAGTACAAGGTATAAAGGAATATCGATCATTAAAGTGCCTTCTGCAGTGAATGAAGCGAGCAAGAAATGGCGGAGTGAAATTTTAAACATCATTACTAAAGATCGTGTTATTGATGCAACCTTGAGAAGGAAAATTGAAGAGGACAAGGTGTTTATTTGTGAACAGCACTTTTCAAAAGATCATTTTTATAACTGTAAGTATATCAGATACGTAAAGAGCTTTATTGAGCTTTCTTTATCAAGAAGCAAACACGGGAAGTTTGCCTCTTAAAAACTATGATAACCAGAATCATGATTGTTCTGGTGGTGTCCATGACTTGATCCCACGATAACTCAGTGATTATTATCAATGTGTCGCCACTTCCTGCTTTGGATAATAGTGAATTCAAGACTTGGGGTGATGCTGCTCTCTCCTCGATTAGTCAGTTGCACTTGCACTCATATAAAAATTGTTATCTGTTAAGAGAGCTCCTCCTGAAAAATTTCCTAACTTACAGATTCCCATCAAATGATTTTAGCTTTCTTTGCACACTATTATTTTATGTTGTTGTTTTCATGTTGTTTTGTAGTTGTTGGTAAATGGGATTTGTATTGTTTTGGAATTTTAAAATGAAAAACTGAACATACTCCTTGGAATGATAATTTGTTTGCAACCAATTTCATTGCAGAAATCGTAATTTGTTGTCGAAGGAAATGACAAAGCTGTCTATTTACAAAATTGGCAGGAGTGTTTGAGACTGGTGGTTGCTGATAATAGTTATTTTTCTTTCAGATGAAATAAAGAAAACATTAAAGGAAAGGGGTTTTGCCCAGATACAGACTGCCAGAGAAAACATTGCAAGCAAAAGTGCCAACTGAAAGACCTAGTGGACACATCTTGAGGAGAGAAGCTGCATCACAGCTTGTCACAAGTCAGAGCAAACCTTGTTATAAAAGTTATAATGATTTACTCACCAGAGCCAGAGAACTGAAAATTGATGTGCAAATTGATGAAACTGATGAAGGTTGCATATTATCAACTTTTGAGGCAAATTATATCACTCCAAAGTATGAACTATTCATTGACCATACTTTGACATTTGTTCTGCGCGTATATGGATGGTTGCTGCCACAAAGCTGTAGAATCGTTTGTAAATATGAGGGGCAAATGAAAAATGTTTTCCTTTCGCAGCTTTTGAAAGAACTTGACAGCCATCAACTGTGCACAGGACTGAATGCACCAAGTGCTGTTCAAGTCTTGAATTCTGATACCAGAATTCATGTCATCCAAAGAAAGGTATTTTTCAAGGAAAGAAATGAAAAGTTTCCAAACCAAGGTGAGTTTGTAAGAGCCAAAGATTGTGAAATCTTGGTTCTGTCTGAAGGCTCATGTTTCAAGTGCAGTGAAAGAGGAAAATATGAATCTCATCAGTTGAAGAAAAGGGAAAGAAATGAAACTACCCCTGCAAAACCAAAAGCCCCTTTGACGTCAACCAACCCATGCAAGGTTGTTTTAGCATTGAAAGAAAGTCGTTTAAAATGTAAGCAGCTTGAGACAGAAATAAAGCAGATGAAGCATGCAATTGAGAATGCTTCAAAACCTGTAACATCTGAGTTAAGCAATGATTTGAAGAAACTATTTGGGAAATGTGATAAAAGAAGAATCCCAGATTTCATGAAGTTATTCTGGGAAGAGCAGCAGAAGTACTTGCAAGAATCTCCCAGCCAAGTACGATATCACCCCATGATAATTAAATTTTGTCTTTCGATAGCAGCCAAGTCGTCATCAGCATACAAGGAACTGTGTCTTAATGAAAAAACAGGTGGTGGTGTTTTAGTACTTCCAAGCCTTAAGACACTAAGAGATTACAGAAATTACATTAAACCAAGAAGGGGATTTAATCCACAAGTTGTTGCAGATTTAAAACATAAAACACAAAGTTTTTCAAATCCTGAAAGGTACATTGTCCTATGTTTTGATGAAATGAAAGTCCAAGAAGATTTAGTGTCGGACAAAAACACAGGAGAGCTAGTTGGATTTGTGGATTTGGGGGATATGGATGTTAACTATGCTGTTCTGTCTCAGGAATCAGAACTTGCGACCCATATTCTTGTTTTTCTTGTCAAAAGCATTGTTAACCCACTACCCTTCAGCTTTGCAACATTTTCAACAGCTGGAAACACAGCAGCACAGATGTTCCCTATATTTTGGAGAGCTGTTGCCATCTTAGAAAAATCATGCAACCTTCATGTTATGGCTGCAGTTGGGGATGGTGCTTCTTCAAACAGATCATTCTTCAAAGTGCATAGAGGTATGGATGATGATGCAGGAAGAGAAGTGATTTATAGAACTGTGAATCATTTCAATGCTGGGCAGTTCATTTACTTTTTCTCAGACCCACCCCACCTGATGAAGACAGCTCGTAACAATTTGTACCACTCAGGACATGGAAAATCAACACACCTGCTGTGGAACAATGGTAGTTTCATCTTATGGAGCCACATTAGTCATTTGTATTATGAAGATTTGGAATGTGGCCTGAAGCTCATGCCCAAACCAACAAATGACCACATAAATTTGACCCCTTATTCAATGATGCGTGTACATCTTGCTGTGCAGATTCTGAGTGCCACTGTTGCTAATGTATTGAAAGTTTATGGCCAAACTGATGCAGAAGGTACAGCTGAGTACTGCCAGAAGCTGGATATGTTCTTTGATTGCTTGAATGTGAGAAACACTCAAGAACACATCAAAGCAAGGAAACCTTTCCTAGAACCATACAAGTTGCAAGATGATAGCAGATTTCAATGGTTGGAAATGGAATTTTTGAAATATTTCGAAGACTGGAAGAAATCAGTTGAAGAAAGGAAGGGCAAGTTTTCAAGAGCAGAGAGGCAGACAATGTTCATATCTCCACCAGCATACCAAGGTCTGCACATTACATGCTACTCTTTCATAGAGCTAACAAGGTTTTTGCTTAATAATGGTGTAGAGTATGTTTTGTCAAATCGTTTCTGCCAAGATGACTTGGAGAATTACTTTGGAAGACAAAGAGCAATTGGTTGCAGAAGGGATAATCCAAATGTGTTTGCTACAGGATATAATGACAACACAATTAAATCCCAGTTCACAGTTGTGCCAATTTCTGGGAATGTAAAGATAGACAATACTTCTAAGTGGAACAAAATTTCTGAAGAACCATTACCAAAGCGATCAAGAAGTGCAAAATGACAGATTAAACTGTAAATACTGCAAGATAAAAAAATCAGCAACTATTAAAAATGCTCAATTTCAGTGAGATGAAATGATCCTTGGCAGGGTAATGGCTGTCGAAATCTGATTTTTCACCAAACTGAGACTTTGTCAACGGTTTCGTAATGCAATGGAGAATGGAGATTCATATTCCAAGATGGGTGGTTCCAAACTTTGCATCAGTAGCATGCGACTGATAATACCATCAAATGACATTTTTGACAACGAGATCATCCGCAAGATCTATGATTCTTTGTATTTGGCAAAATTTGGAAAAATGTTTTTGATGTCATCATGTGTATGACATCATAATTCACCATTTTAAAAATAATTTGAGTTCAATTTTTTGCCCTTCCTGACTAAATTGACCATGCAGATTCCAATTCTTTGGTCAGCAAACAGCTGTATTCCCTACAAGTGAACTATTGACTACAAAGCTAGAAACCATCCATCTTAGAATATGAATCCCCGTACTTGATTACTTAGGCAGGGCCGAAGCCAGAGGGGAGCTATCCCCCCCCCCCCCTCCCAGGAGTCCATATGTAGGAAATTTTACTCCACGTGCTGGATTTTTTGTGATTTATGGGCCTACATTTAGAACATTTATCAGCAATATGATCATTAGAGGATAAATTCAGATTGGAGTTTTTAGTTTATGTTTTTGCTTCACATTCACTTATTTTTAATGCTCCTGTTGAAACTGCAAAATAATTCCAAAACTGTGGTCATTAAGAAGTATTCGTCATTTCATGCATGATTGTAACATATGTCCCTAAAACTGGTGCTCTTTTTGTTGTTGATTTTGCTGTTTGAAAATTTTGGTTCTTTGCCTCCCCCCTAAAAATTCATGGCTGGTATCGGGCCTGTGCATTGGAAACCACAGAGTCTTGGTTAGGTGAGACATCACAATTTTAATGTCTTGCCCTGCCTATGTTGGTGCTTGCAACTTCTGCTGTACATCCTGTACATTGTTTTTCTGCAGGATAAAGACAGGTGATTTGTACTGTAATTCTTACACAGTAACAGAGCCCATAAATTAGAAATCACTTTTTAAGAAACCAAAGGCTGATATTTGTTGAGAGGTGGTAACCTCAAGAAATTTCTATAGGTTTCAGAGGGAGACTAAGCAGTCTGTTTGGAAAAAATTGTTTCTATTTTGTAGGTTCTTACTCCATACACTTTAGGCCTTGGGCACATTACAGTGATCTGTAGCATCAGAGGTGATAGATGTCTAACTTCAGATATTTACCATTGAGAGGATGAAGTCATCTTGCTCCTGCCATTTCAGTGGCAAAAGAAAATTTTTTGTTAGGCTCAGCATGGGAATAATTTCAGTTATTTAGATTTTTTCTCAAAAATGATTGACTGGGAAAAGTACATTACGAAATGGATTTTGCTACACAACTTTTACTGACAAGAATTCTTAACATTCTCGCAATGTTGACATGCAGCGGATATGTATGTTTTGTAGCACAATGACTACAGACTGCTACAAAATAGTCATAAATCCTTTTTATAAGTCAACAAGTTTCACTAGAGTTCTTGGTCAACTTGTTTGCTTCATTTCTGTTCGCAATGATCGCTTTTTTGACAATGACTTCCTTCTTTTGTGTTTCTCCTTTATATCCTTTGCAAATGAATGTGATCTGACTCTAATGAATAAGTGAATCAAGCTTTCAAATACATTGGTAGCTACTTCTTTATCAATCTCCAGGTCTGCTTTGGCAATGATACATGACATGTTTGCCTTCAAAGTTGTATCCTTTAAACATGCTGTAACCAAATTATTTGCATCAATATGTTGCAAAGAATTGAGCAATCTCTTACAAAAGTGAATCTCCACCTGTTTAAAAACATTTACAGCATGTTGGTTGACCTTCCAAAGTCCTCCTCTGTTTTTCATGTCAGTCAATGCTTGTGGTTCATCTGTTTTAGCACTTCTTAAAATGCACAAACTTTGCATTCCAAAATCTGTTTTTGATTTAGAGCTGCCTCGAATTTTATAAAATATTTTCCTGAAGCAATACCCAGACAAGTACTGCAGTGCATTTGTTTCCCGCTTAGTGAATACCTTTTCATTATTACAAACTGCTTCAGCAGAACTTTGACCAATTTTTGAATTTCCACTGAGATGAGCTAAACAAATGCTTGCTAGCTCTGTCAGCAACAAGTTTGCTTCATCGTTGTTTAACCCTGCAAAGCCTACCTTTGCACTTGGTAAAAGCAGCTGGTAAAAATCTGTGAAGAACCTTTCCGCATTGCCATTAAATTTGTTGAAAGTTGGTGAAAAAGCTTTGTTTAGCTCAATGCATTCTTCCAAAGAGATATCAAATCTGTTGTAAATGCATCGAAGATCACTTGGAAAGCACTCATCATTGGCAAGTTTCTGAGCAGCTCTCCTGATTGTACTACGAAGTTCCAACGGATGAATCTTAGGTTTCTCAAGGCATGAACTCTGTTGTCCAGGGGCAGAGTGTTTTGTGTTCATGTGCCGTGTCAAACCTTTCTTAGTCTTGTACTGTTTTTCGCATTGCAAACAGGCAAACTTGTCTGCTTCATCTGCAACCTAAAAGTTGAATGGATAAAAGAGTTCTGGCTTTTATACAGTTCTACTTGCAGAAACTTAAAAGGAATGAGTGCGAAACCGTTACTGAAGGTGCAAAATGAAGAGTAGGTTTACTAGGCCTTAATTGACTTGAAGGCATACAGCCAGTGACACTGCTTCGACAAAAACCTCTATAAATTATTACTTGCATCTGTTTCAACATCTGCTACTTGTTCATTGAATCCAGTATCTTCGTCCAAAATATCTTCATCGAAGAAATCCCAAAAGGTCTCAAGATCCTCACCGATTAAAAGCCCGCAATCGTCCATTTCCAACAGTGAGAAGCGACAAGAGAACTGCGATATGCACCCAGAGGTTGTTGTTGTTGTTCACGCAACATCGAGAACGTGAAAACAATAGCGCTATTGTTCGCATCCCGACTATTGATTCTTGTGACTATGGTTGAATGGTGACTGTGTTGGAAGCTGTAATGCTGCAAAATTGTCTCCACGTCTTTCTGCTCCTAGTGACTGTGTTGGAAGCTGTAATGCTGCAAAGTTGTCTCCACATCTTTCTGCTCCTAGTGACTGTGTTGGAAGCTGTAATGCTGCGAAGTTGTCTCCACTTCTTTCTGCTCCTAGTGACTGTGTTGGAGGCTGTAATGCTGCAAAGTTGTCTCCACGTCTTTCTGCTCCAAATGCTGCAAAATTGTCTCCACATCTTTCTGCTCCTTGTGCTGGACCGTTGTTTTGCGGACCAACTTTTCTTTTCTTTTGCCTTTTCTTGCCGACTTTTGATGCATTCACGTTGGCTCCAGCAATTACATTCAGTGATTGTTTATCTGTTCTTGTTAAGTACGCTGCAAATTCATCTGTAATCTCCTCCTTGGTTGATACAGCAACAGTATGAGCACAGAAACACTTGTGTTTGTAATGCTGGCATTTTTCGTCACATTTGACACCCCAGATGTTTTTTTGAATGACACAATATGCGGGTGATGACTTGTAGTTGACTTAACCAGGCTAACTCCTTGCTCGAAACTAGGCAAAACCTCACCTTTCTCAATGATTGAAAATGCCTTGTTAACAGTTGCAACCAAAGTGTCATGCAGTATGTGTGGCTTGGCACTTGATAGCAAGAGAACCATGGTGTCTCTGAGATTCGTGCATGTTTGCTCAGGCTTCGAAGGACAAGATGTATGAGGCAATGGTGGGTCTGACATCTCCTGCATTGTATTTGGATCTGGACTTGATCTTCGGGTATCTTCGGGAATGGTACTGGTTGCTTGCATTATGCTGCGAACCTCCTCGTTAGTGGAGAATGTCAGCAAATCCTCTCCGTCTGTAGGTATCATCCCAAAGAGTGACTCCATATTTGATCTCACTCGCTGCAAAGCTGCTCGCCCCTTCTGGAATTTCCAAACTTCCAAAACGCCTTTCGTCGACCAAGACATTAGTAAGCTATCTCTTTATCTGCTGCTTTTTCTTCAGGCAATTTAGATGCATATTGTGTTGCAAAATTACGACACAGCTCTTGAAATTCCTTCCGTACTTCATAAGGGCTGTCAAGACCAAGGAATGCACCAACAACGTTGCTTTCTTGCTGGTCCAACATCTTCTTGTAGCAAATGGCAAAGTTGTACGGGTCTTTCTTTCCATTCTGCCAAATTTTTATGACATTGTTTATGCACTCCACAAGATTGGTTGTAAATAGGTCATTGGTATCCACAATTTGTGCTTTGTCTACCATTCCCTTAATCAGATGATACCGAAATTTGTCAGCTTTGTGCACTTCAAAGTACTGTGCAAATTTCTGAAGCCTTTCATCCTCATTCCACTTTGCACATAAAACTGCAAACTTCTCGTCGAATTCTGCTGGAGATACTGAGTGGATCAGGCCCTTCGTGAAATCACTGCCAAAAATAGAAGAATTCACTACCTTCCTAAGCTCATTATCATTGACAAGATCCCTAAGCTTCTCTTGGACATTTTTCTTTGCATGATTTGCACAGAGGAGAAGAATAGCTACTGGAAACGCATCGCAACCAATGTTGGATAGAGCTTTTTCGTCATCACATCCAATAACTTGCACAAAGGAAGCGAGACCTGGACAAGACTCAAACATTGAATCAAAAATTATTTTTGCTGTTGCTTCTTTCCTTGAGTGGCAAAGTAGGACAGGGCCAAGCATTGTGGGGCACCTCTGTGTGCCTTTGGAGAACAGGGATGTATTCTTATATGCTCCAATCAGAGCATAAAATGGTGGTAGCTTCAGTAGCTCAAATGTAAAGTCAAACACCAGTGGTGATTTAAAACCCACTTTCTCTGTGCAGCAGAAATTGGCAATGTTTTTGATGACGTTATCATTGAACAGAACAATTGAGTATGAAAACCCATCCAATGTTACTCTTCTGATAACTCAACCCAACCTCCTTTAGAATTTTAGTGCTAACAACTAAAACGTTGTGACCGAATTTTAGTTGTCTTCCTTCAAATTCAGTCTGTTTTTGCACGGTACTGAATGCAGGGATTGTCTGTTTACATGAAGTAGTTGTATGCACACCACATGCAAATAACAATTCATCGCCAGCAAGATGGACGCTGCAGCATCGAACAGCAGTGGTGAGTTCATAGATGAATAAAAGTATAACACATAAAATTTGATTAACAAGAGTACAATATTGATTGATGCGTTGATGGGCCTAAATGAACTTGACTACTTCATTCTTCTGGTTCTGGGCTAGGGACAGGGTGAAGTTGACAAAATTCCAGAAATCCAGTCCTCAGTTTTACATGGAGGAAGGGCTCTTCGATGTCATCAGAGTAGGCCTAGCACATTTTAAGTTATCCAATGATGAAGAATTTGTTAAACAAAGCTTGGAGCGGTACTTGGAGCGATAATAAAGTCATAAAGTGTGATTTGATTAAATCCAACTAATTTTGATAGGGCTAGGCCTAAGTTTGGACAAGATTAATTTCTTCTTGTAAAAGATCCGTAACATAAGATCTCTGCCACAAGAGAAGCAGCCCATTACCACCTGACCACGTACAAAGTATTTATTTAATTTTTGAAAATTTGTCGTTTAATGATTAAAGTAACTGGCCAGTTAATTTGGAAGCTCATAGTTAATTTGTTTGTTGAACTGCTCATAGCTGTGAGGTAGATTGTAAGATTTAACAATTTTGAGAAATTTTGTCTGAAGTTTTCTTGATTCACCTCATATATCAACATTCAATTTTCGTATTTTTAATGGCATTTGGTCATTAAGATTGGAACCCCCTCCCAGTTAACGGCCTTCTACTAAAGGGTCTTTGATTGGGCCCAAACTTTTCGGCCAAAGTAAGACTCTGAGAGCAGCAAATAGGTGTCTTGTGGAACTCACTGGACTTTAACCGAAGGCACACCATATCGGGAATAGCAAAACTGTTATTTTCTACATTTTATTCATTATTTGTGAATTTTTTATCCACGTTTGTCAAAATATTTCCTTACAGAGATTCCCATTCGATGTTTTATTTTCCTAATGGCCTAAGGGTAAGAACTACATACAGTAACAGCCAAATACCATTCAGAAATATGAAAATTGAAAGTTTCAATTTTGATACATTGGCAGGAATGCGCAGCTATGTAATGAACCTTAGCAACAGTGCCACAACAAAAATTTTTGAGGGCCATTTCAGAAAATTTTCTGTTGATTTCAAGTTTTAATTTTCTGGTTATTTCAAAGGACTACTGGCTATTTTTATGATTTAATGGCGTCAAGTCATTCTGGGGGAGGGTGTTTTGCCCTAGGCTGCGTAAGAAAGTAAGAAATCATCAGAATCTCTGTGAAAAGAAATTTAGAAAAACGTGAACAAACAATAGCAAATAATGCAAAATGTAGATTAGAATAGTTTTACTATGCATTTTACATATATTGTGCATTGTCGCTTAAAGTCAAGCTGAGTTCCAAAAGACATCTCTTTGCTTCTTCTAAATCTAATTTAAGCCTAAAATTTTAGGCCAGTCAGAGTCACTTTTGGCAGAAGAGTTATCATGGGGAGAAGTGAGGATTCCGATCTATACAGCCAAACGTTATTTCACTATTTTGTTATTTTGGCGAATACCGTTAGTCTTACAAGGCAAAAATCAAAAGTTGATGGTCCCCTATGTGAACACAAGAGACAATTTGCATTCGGAATTATTTTATTTGGAGTTCCAGTTAAAATTTCACAAGTTTGATAGTACAGACAAAGAAGGGCAATCCTGTAAGCCAGGTTTGGAAAACATGCATGATTTGGTCCATGTGCAATTGCAAGAGAATAACTTGAGTGAAATGACTTGAATGGTGCAAGCCTAATACATTTGAAGTTGAAAAAGCTTAAGTCACGTGAATTTAGATAGACCCATTATTCTCTGATGAAAGAAGCTTTATTCTGGCTGCAGGCAGAGAGCTCTGATCCAGATACATCTACTGTATCTGTCTATCTAACACAATAATCAGCAAAGCCCATGATGGGCATCACACTGCTGAGGTTCTGATCACTAAAGTTGCAAACACATTTTAAAATAAATTGAAAATGAAAACAGCTTTTTACTGGAATGGGTATATGACTGACCTGAATATATGCTGTTTGCAGGTTGAGTGATCAGTCGATATGCGGCTCAGGATTGACATTACAAAATGAAAATCATAACAAAATGTAAAGGTTAATTGATTAACCTTTTTTCGGACAAGTTACCATGTGCCACAACAAACATTCATAGCAAGAACAGTATAACAAAGAATTTTCTTTAAATCTAACTTTTTTTAATGTTGTTTCAATGGGTACATTCAATTCAGTAAATTCAGAGTATTCTTGCTTTAAATAAATGCAGAGTATTCTGGCAGATGTATAGCTTTTGGTGACGAAAACTTTTTTGACCTAGCCTGTAAGCCTGCTAGCATTTTTTTTTGAAACTACAACTAAGAATTCAGAATACGGTATGTGCAAATCAGATAATTTTCCTGCTCCTGAGGAATCCAACTTGTGCATGTGTAAAATTTGTTAAACTTATGGTTAATGCTTGAAGTTACCACTAGACACACTTGATCATGGCATTAAACTTGTATCAAACAGCTGATTTTGCCATTGTTTACAAATCTTTTAACTTGTTTCACCTTCTGAATTAAGTGAAAAACATTTGGATTGCTAGTCATTTTATTTTCATCAGATTATTATCAAGACCTAACTGCCACTTCACATGAAGTTTTTCTGGCTACAGTACATAGCAATGATAATTTTAATACTAAAATTTTCAACGGATGGAGAACAATGGAAAAATTGAGGTGAGACAGAGATGCGAACTCAGAATATACCAGTTGACATATCTCACCATGGTAATACGCTGGTAAGTAAAGATAATAGATATGCACACTAGCAATGATGTACTGTATACTGTATACTGTATAATGTATATACAGTACAGTAGTAAGGTTGAATCATTTCAAGCCAAACAAGTTAGTTTTTTTCTGTTAATTTCAGCAAGAATTTTACTTTGATATTGTTTTGGACTCCCTCACACAAAAAGTCCTCTGTAAAAGGGACAAGAATCCCACATAGATTGTCAAGAAACTTTATTTTTCAAGAATAAGACTATTCAAAAACTGGAAAAATGCAAATTCTTATGTGAGTGTGTAACATCACAATAGCCTCTTGGGATGAGAATAATTTCTTGCTATTTATTTATATATTTCACTTCATTTATTAGAGGATATTTTTGTTTTGATTGATCGATAGTATACTTGATGGAAATACGGAGCAAAAGCTTCAGAAAATAAAATCATTGAGCAATCTGCACTAAGGAAGTGTTTGGACACATAAGCTTTTTGAAATGATAAATCAAGAGGTTAAGGTGTAGAGAACAAAATATTCAAGTGTTGCCTAATTTTGGGATCTGCTGCTGGGAGCAAGAGGAGCCGAAAATTAGGACTTTCAAGCAAGCACACACAAATTTCTGCTCTTTCCAATATCAATAGAGGCTTATAGAGTCATTTGATAAGTGGCATGATAGCCCATATGTCATTGATAATAGTCTCAGTGCCATCATATGTTACTGTAGGTAATTGTTGTAGATTATAAGCTAAATAGAGTAGAATAGCAGAAAATGTAACACAGGCAATTAGCATGATTTGTTTCATTACAGGAAGAAAGCCAACGAGACAAGCCATTGCCATGAAAGTAAGCGGATTTTGTTCTCTTATGGACAGTAATTCAACAATCATTCAGCCTGCAGTACAGACTTTGTACGCATTATAGTTTTCCCACCTAAGAATTCTTGTTTAGCAGAGTACAGTCTTTCATATACTGTACATGGCTCAAGAATTCTACATCTACATTTTAATCTGTAAAGCCCATAAGAATCACATTATGCACCACCTAGCACACCCATAGTGAATCATTGAAGTGGTGAAAATGGCAGGATCTCAATGAAACTATTCTTATCACATGTAAGCAATCATTAATCATTAATTCACATAATGTTAGTACTGTAGAAGTTTTTAAAATTTCTCAGCCAGGCTTCCATACTTTGGTACACTTTCTACAACCCATTCTTTACATAATTTTCAGAAATGTCCTTCTTGTGATTCTGATGAGCTGCAGGCCAATGCAAATCGTCTTTGTAAATTCTGCAAGGCTGCTTTCCCAAAGAAGAGACGTGTCTGTGGTGTCAGAGGAAAGACAAATCAGTCAGAGCAATCAAAGAGAATGTTTGAGAGGGTGAGTATACCCATTCAAGATTTTGGTTAAGTGTGGATCTTTCGCATTTCAAGGTGACTAAACTGTTTCTCAAATCCTTGGGTAAATTTGAATAATGCGATAATTTTGCAATCTGAAAAGAATTCCCAACTAGTATGAAAGTGTATCCAAATGTTTCAACAATAGGCCTGAAGAGGGAAAATGCGTCCTCAAGGATTTTAAGTATTCCTAATGTCCATAAGACCCATAGCGTATACATGGTGTTGAGTGGTTGTGATGTTGAAACTAGAATCAGGCCAGCAATTTATGGAGAATGGTTTGCTCAGGTTATTTCTAAAGTAAATACACTGTTGTTTAATACAATGTCTCATAGAATTCCCCCAGGCACCCTGGGCATTTGCTGAGAAATATACCCAGCTCTCTTATAAGGAATATTAGTATATGGTTCTGAGAATCTCTCGCATTTCAGCTCATTTAAAGTTTTAGCATTCCACAGTCCCAAGTACTTCCATTGAGCTCTTATCAGAATGTGAACAATCTTGTTATGTACAGAAGGCCCATGATTACACTATCTACAGTAAAATGGGCAAACACCATGTTCCGTAAGTCATATTGGAAAACACTGTATTTCAAAATATAGGCAGTCCTGGCCGTAAGTTATTTTATTGGCCGGTGGTAAATCAGGCACCTCGCCTTGCTAGGTGCGTGAATTTGAGCATTTTATTTTGCTCTGTGAAGGCTAGGAGGTAAAAACAAATGTTCAAGCACTTGCTGTTACAAAACAACACTGGAAATGAGTTGAGATAACAATTATCAATATCGTATTTGAGCGCTTAACATTGATAGAAGCAATCACACTCTCCTCTGTGTTCAGATGCTTGTATTTTGGCCGTTTGATGATGAATGGTTTTCCATCCTGTTACTGTGTATCACTGCGGTAGTCCTAGGATGAGGAGCAACTGGTTCTTTCAATTCTTTCACAGCAAGTCATCTCACCGGTTTATGAAACCGGTTCATATTGAACTTATGATCAAGCGCTGGAAACCATTAGTCTGTAGATTCAAGACACATGACTCCAACAGCATTTTTCGTCCTCGTATAACCTGATTTTCCTGTAAGTCCAAATCATGATACTGTGTCATTGTCACAGACAGGAAATTACAAAGATTGAAAGCAACTGGCAGCACTTAAAGAATTGAGCATTGATATTGTATTTCTTTTAATAGATAATGAGTTAATTTATTGATTTCCGTTATGCAAAAAGATATTAGCTTCCAAGAATATGGACCACTCTTTGCCTTGACGAAAAAAGTTGGGATGCGTGACTTTGAGGCAAAGACTTTTCAGGCACGTGGCAAACAAACTTCTTTAGAGCATGAGCTGTGTGATGAGGTGTGCATGCACGATCAGGTGCCTCAAACGGCTAGGTCTGATATAGCCTATGTTGCAGTTCTTGTGAACATTGAAATCAAAGAGTTTCAGAGATAGTTATAAATTGTTAGATGCAGATAAAAGTCCTTGAGGTATGAAAGGCTAGCAGCTAGAGTTCTTGAAAAAGGGCTCATAACTATTTCTAAACAAAAATTGATAAGAATTTGTCATTGATGGATGTCTTACAGAATGCAAAGGCATTACAACTTCTGAACTTTGGATTTGTTTCAGGCTGAGATCTTGAAAAGAAACCATGAAACGGATATGATTCTTATTTCAATTAATCCTACGGCATCTGGGAAACATCTGTCGCTGAAGGTGCAAAATACAAGTGGGTTGGCCAGAAAATATGTTGGGGACAGCAAAGCATTAACAACAATGGGTGAACTGATTGCCCTCTCATTTTTGAAAATTGAATCATGTAAGTAAATTACAGTAAGAATAGTTCTGTCATGGAGCAAGTTTTGATGTGTGAAATGAGTGTTTACCTGCCATGTCTTGTGAGAAACCTAGACTAGGTGTGTCAGATTTTGTTGAGGAGCTCTGCTTTTTGTTTTTGCAAAGCTGTGATTTCTTTTGAGTAGGAGTTTAGGCTCTATAACCAGATTAGTGCTGTACTCTCTGGTCTCTAATAGATCCCACCACTGCTTGTTAATGTTTAGAAAAATTTCCACCCAGCACCCAGGACATTCTTATTCCAACCCCCCCCCCCCTGCTTATTAATTCTGGCAACAAGCTGCAACAAGTTCCAAGCAAGACAAGAGCTACTCAACAAATTCTATGAACCCAGCAGAAATGGAGACTTGTGAACAAAATCTGTGAAGTCATAGCATTGTATTATCAAAATTGAGAATTCCAAAAAAACACGAACGAAATCTCTCAAGCCATTGCATTGTTCCCGTGTATGTACTGTAAAAGTTTCCATTGCAAAAACAAAAGTTTGAAAAAATTGAATTTTTTTGCAGCTGCCCCTGGCTATCTATTTCTGAGATTTTCTCCGACCCCCCCCCTCATTTTTCCAACCCCCTACTGTTCCAACCCCTTGTTCATTAGAGAAGAGAGTAGATACATAGTTTATTCGGCTTCTGCAAAGCAGACACAACTGCAGACTTCGGCTATTCTTAACTCTGTCTTAACTTCGATCTTCCACCTGCTGCATCTGAGAGCACCCATTACTTCCACACCTTCTACAATAAATTGTATGTTTTAGGATCCTGCTTTTGGCTTTGTGGTTTTTCTTCCTTTTGAAGCTGAGAGAAACATTCCAGTGGACATCAAAAGATGGCGACGAACTATGAAGAGGAACAGAGGTATATGTGTTTCATATAAATGTATAGAAATTATGAAAAGCATTGGTATATATGTTCCAAGTTTCATGGTAAGACAGTGGCAAAATATTATTAGAAGTGAGCCTTTCTAACAGAACATCTTTGATTTGCTACAAAGTCAAATGATGAAAATAACCATTTGAGTTGCTTAGTATTGTTACAATAATGTTACACAGCAGACCAAGCCTGTAGGCTCTTAAATGAAATTGGCACTTCTATTTTTGGTGCTTGTCAATGAGCTTCTAGCAGGCTCAACTGAAGTTAATTTTTAAATATATTGATAGTTGAAACTTAGATTCTTCAGGGAAGAGGTCTTGAGAATTCCAAATATGAGATCCAGTATGATATTGGTAGGATATGTTTTTGAATCTGGAAGTCATATTTTAAATGTCATTAGTAAGTTTTTAGAACAAAGTTCATCCAGCTTGGACTGGTAACACATGGTACTATGGTAGTGTGAAAAAGTCAGGATCAAAACATCCTTTCTGATACTACGCTCTGATTTAGCCCTGATTGACAATGATATGAAAATTTTTGTTGATGTAGCTCTGTTTTTCTTGCAAGGCACACGCTTGATTGTGACCGTTCAAGATAACCATTCATGATCTTTTTTTATCAAGATTAAAAAACTACAATATATAATTTTATATGACACTGTGCCATTCATAGTGAAGAAAGATATAAAGTCTTCACTATGGATGTCTTCAATATGATCTCGCCTGCACAGCCTTTAGTAAAATAGATATAGGTTCTACACCAAGCAATATTGTCTTGCTGCAAATAATAACTTATGCCAATTTTATTCCTAGAGCAACGTTCATTGACGGAAGAAGCACCCAAAGGTACTCTTTCCCTAGGTTTCTATGGAATATATTTCCCTCATTATAGCAACAAAAGGAAATTTATATTTGTTATAAGGCAGCCCGGTGAATTAATTTGATGAATGAAGTGAATCAATGAAACATCTTCATTGTAGATTTCATGGTTCTGTTGAAATCTTTTTCATCCAAGGAAATTAGGATCATAGACTAGACTCGGGAAAATAAGCAGTAAATAAACTCAGACTAATGGGGATAAACTGCCAGTAAGTTTAACAATGAATCTAGTGATCCAGTAATAAGGCTTAACGCTAAAGTATGATAATTAAACTCATAAACAGACAGCAGGAAGTGATCAGGAAAATGTACAAAAAACTTGGTTGGGAAATCATTTCAAGGTGCAATAAATATTTGGACTCCATCCTCTCGTCCCAATGTTTTAACTCCATTCCACTATGGCTGAAGTGCAAATACGTTGTTGCAAACTGGATGGTTGTACTGTAAGTCTAATGAATATTATGATTAATTGAAAAAGATGATTGCTAACAAGCCTAGTTTCGTCCAACCCCGAATAAAATGCAGATATATGGTTAATGATATGTGTAAAGAATGAAAAAGTGGATAGACGAGGCGTAGAGATCATAATTCGAAAGAAGAAATATTTTTCTGAGCATAAGGACAAAGACTGGCATTGTTAATTCTCATATCAATGCACCCTGATTGACTTTTCAATCGAAAGATCTTTTAGTATTCACAACGTTTTTGTAGACAGTGACAGGCAGCCAGAGAATGAGAGAGATGATGGCAGTCCTGATATTGACAGAGAACCTATTGAAGAACAACAGCTGAACGATGGTGAGACATTGTTTTAAGTTTGGAGTGAATTGTCGGTTCGTTTGACAAACATTGACAATGTGGTAGCAGGCCTTAGTTCATCTTATTAGTTAGTTCTTAGTTCACTGTTCACTGTTCATTTTAAGTTCTTCTTTTGAATCATATTAAGGAAGAAACGGTCCGTATTTTTCATGAAACACTGATAAAACAAATTATTAGAACACTAGGACACATGTATGTTCTGAAAGGGAGTAGAAAGAAATATTGGCAAGGGAAGGCAATGATATACAGGGTGTCCCGAAAAACATGTACGGTGTTTGAATGGCTTCTCTGGAGGAACCATAAATCCAACCTTCCTGTTTATCAAATTTCTGAACAGATGACATTTCAAATTAGCGTTCGGCACCTATTTTCAGTAAATCTGAAATGTGGTTGTTGATTTATTGAGAAAGTCAGTCAAATCATTGGTTGTTTGAAGCTATGGATTCTATTTCCGTACTTATCCTTATAACTTGAATTTTAGCATGAGATTGAATGAAACTTAACAGTTCTGTCAAGAAACACATACGGCATACCTCCAGAATATTCACCAGGCGGCCTGCCGAACGCAGTATTGTTGGTATCGACGCACGCATTTCATGGCCTGCAGCACTTAAGTCACGCATTGCCATTTCTAACCATTCTGTAGTAGATATGTTCGACATTCTTATTTGTCACAAAAGCTAATTATTTCAATCTGTTTCACTTATTAACATCAGATGACAGGGCCAGCTATGTTTTTCCAATCAATTTCCTTCATTTTTAACATGATGGAGAATAATTTAATCCTCTGGTTTTGAGGCAGCCAATGACTTTGAGTTTCTTGTTTTGTAAATCAGCAACTACTGATCAAACTCAGTATCAACCTTTAAGTTGAAATTCCTCTTATCAAAAATCTTAATAACGGAAAAACGTTAGTGGCCACTCAAAAAGCGCACACATTTCTGGGGCACCCAGGATACCTTCTTAGATTGAATAGATCTTGTTAGGTTTAATATGTCGATATTTCTTTACAGTTAATAGTCACTCATAGCTTTCCAATGAAACATAGAACCTTGATAATAGAAACCCTGTATGTTGCCTGCTTAAAATATTCAGTGTTTCCTAGTCCTTTCCTTCCAACCACATAGCCCTCAACATTAGACATATGACATGGTATCAAATCAAATTCGGTGCAAGATGGAAATAGAACTGTTTCTGTTGTTTTTATTTTCACCGTATCAAAAGTTTATCTAAGATAGGGGCTTTTTGGATTGCCTATGGTGGAATTTGGAGAATATGAAAACAATTTGGTAGCCAATTGATGTTGAATACCGGGGGTGCACCTTTGTATTTGCTTGTTTTTTTAATGCTTCAAATTTAATTATTCAGATGAAAGTAACACTGCTGATGAATTGGACAGTGACGGTACAGAAGGAAGCTTTGGTAGATAATTTTTACTTACTCTCTGGTCTCTAATAGACGTCCCCCCCGCTTATTAATTTTTGGAAAATTTTCCACCCAGGACATTCTTATTCCAACCCCCCGCTTATTAATTCTGGCAACGAGTTCCAAGCAAGACAAAAGCTACTCAACAAAATTCTATGCACCCAACTAAGATTAAGACTTTCGAGCGAAATCTGTGATGTCATTGCTATTAATTTCTGAGATTTTTTCCCACCCCCCCTATTATTCCAACCCCCCCCCCCCCGGCTATTAATTTTTGAGATTTTTCCAACCCCCCTACTATTCCAACCCCCCCATCTATTACAGACCAGAGAGTATATAAGTATTTTTGAACAAAAAGGAAGTAGTTGTTCTCATAGTTTTACACTTCTTTATGGTTCTGAAAGGAAAACTTAAAATCATACACGAGGAAAAGCATCAAAATCATGCACCAAATGTTTCTTAAACCTTTGAATTTAATTTTGTTGCACCTATTGATGTCTGGAATGAAATCAACCAGGTAAATAGTTTGAAAAAATCTAGTGGGGAGATTCCTACGGACATCCAAAATTACTCTCAGGTTTGTGCATTGATCAGATCACATTCTATATTAATAAGATGTTAGAATGTAGCGAATTTCGGGACAAATTAAAACTGGCTGATGTATCACCTATCTTCAAAGCTGACGATCCTACGTTAAAATTTAACTTCAGGCCTATAAGTGTCCTGCCAGCCCTATCCAAAGTCCTAGAGCGAATCATGGAGAAGCAAATGAGGCCTTTTGCTAATACAAGACTTTCTAGTTTACTGTGTGGCTTCCGCGACGGCTACAGTACACAACACGCATTGTTCCGTCTTATTGAAGCTTGTCGCAGTACATTGGACAAAAAAGGCTATGTGGGAATGGTACTGTACACAAAAGGGCACTGAGAATAATGTGGCAGGATATCGCAGCCCCCTTTGTTGAACTCTTAGCTAGGGGTAGCGAATGTTCAATTCACATTCAAAATTTGCAAAAATTAATGCTGGAAACATATAAATACCTCAATTCGGAAAATCCATCTTTTATGTGGAATATCTTCCAGACAAAAGATGTGGCCTATAACCTAATAGGCCATGGGCAGTGAGCTCGTTTCGTTCAAGTTCGTTGGACCCAACCTGGATACTACTTTCTGACAACATGAAACGAAAGAATATACCTTTCTGATTACTTTTCCACTTGTTTGCGGTTGCATAGACCCGCAGTTTGTTGAAAAACAAGCATTTGGTCCTCTCGTTTGGCCATAGGAAAAAGCTTTGTTCAACGCCATTTTGAGCTTCGATTTTGGCGCATAGTAAAATGCGGACTAACATCCGAAAGAGGCAACATAAAGATTTTGCATTGATATGAAAAAGAGGCTAAGCTGTTCCGGGAACTCGGGAGTCAGGCAAGATTCCCAAGATCAACAAACAAATAAAATACGCGTAATTTTTACAAGAAGCTAATTATAGGAAATTCAACTCTGACATCGCTAAAACATTAAGAGACTGCGGTACTGGGAAAATATGACAAAAACTCTTTACTTTTTCAAAGGAGTCCCTGACATATTTTTACTTTGCTTCCACTTGCGTCCTGTTTCATATTACTAATTAGTGGTAAAATACTTGATTTATAGCTAAACACTGGAAAGGCTTCAATAAAAACATTGTTTTGAAGTGTACTCGAGGGCACGGGGAATAAGCATAATGACTGTTATGGAACATTTACGAAACTCGTGAAAAACTCCAAAAAATGAAAATCCAATAATTCAAGAAACTTCTATGGGGCCAAATTATTAGGCTTTTACTAAAAAATTCTGTAATTCAGCATTCATCCTTAGAACAACACAATAACCAAGTCGCAACCAATCAACTCCCCCATCCCCCCCCCCTATTCGAAGAACTCCCCATGCTGACATGGTAGCCGACATCATCGCATCCTGTTCAAATATTTGCCGAGGAGAAGCTTTTCGATGCGGAAGGTCGCAGGAGTGGACAGCTTGTAATGAGCTTTGCCCTTGCTAAATCTCGCTGAAAATACGATCTACATAAAATGTTAATTGCAACCAAACTGAAGCACCGAACGCTCAACGATGCTGCTGAACAGTTGAGTCTCAAGTACATGGCAGTGAAATGGACGTTGTCGTATGTATCATTTGCCATGATTAGAAATATTCACAAGTTTAATAATGTAAAGATAAGTGCAATGCAATATTTGATATTGAAAACGTAAATGAAATTCCCGTAATTCCAGTGGTAGGGATATCATTTAAAGGTCAAACTGATCTTACTTCCTAAATGGTCCCCTTAGAGGTGTTGGTGCAATGAAAAAACGTAAGAAAAGAAAATAGAAAAATACTGTAGGTAGACAGAAAAATACACATTGACAATAGTCTAGATAGGAAATGACATATTAAAACGATATCTACCAAGGTATCCAGAGCTATCGGATTTTTAGAATGCATTCGAAGAATATCCTCCCGACTACTTCATTTAAACCATAGTACTAGAATAGTTTGGTGCCCCATTTTCGATACTGTTTTTCTGCAGAGTCTGCTAAATTACGTGCCATACGTGCCAAACGTGCCAACGTGCCTACGTGCCAAATTTTCTTACGTGCCAACGTGCCATGCAATGTTACGTGCCTACGTGCCTACGTGCCAAATTTTCTTACGTGCCAACGTTCCATGCAATGTTACGTGCCAACGTGCCTACGTGCCTACGTGCCAGATTTTCTTACGTGCCAACGTGCCATGCAATGTTACGTGCCAACGTGCCTACGTGCCTACGTGCCAAATTTTCTTACGTGCCAACGTGCCATGCAATGTTACGTGCCAACGTGCCTACGTGCCTACATGCCTACGTGCCAGGTTTTCTTACGTGCCAACGTGCCATGCAATGTTACGTGCCAACGTGCCAACGTGCCTGCGTGCCAAATTTTCTTACGTGCCAACGTGCCATGCAATGTTGCGTGCCAATGTGCCTACGTGCCAAGTTTTCTTACGTGCCAACATGCCATACAATGTTACGTGCCTACGTGCCAACGTGCCTACGTGCCTAAGTTTTTTACGTGCCAACGTGCCATGGCATGTTACGTGCCTACGTGACTACGTGCCTACGTGCCTACGTTTTCCATGAGGAATCTTTTGTAATGTTTTGCCAATGCACCTTGGGGAAATGGGGAGGTGACTTCCATGGACACTAATACCTTCGCGCAAAATCGCACAATCCATGTTAAATATTTGCAACAATCTATTGAAATACTGACTTGCCGGTTTCGCCTCACCCAACGGCGTAAGTCTCTAATCTTGGCAAATTTGGCCTGCGTTTATGTAAGACTGGATATAACTGATATGCACAAACATGATTGTCGTTTTTATTCTCCTCCTACCGTTCCATTATATAATGTTGTTTCAAAGCAACTCTGTCCAGGGGGAGTCATAACAAGTTGAGGCCATGGGTGTGTGCAGCCCATGTGAGTGGCTTTTTTTCAATGTAGGTCATTAGAGAGTTCGGAAAACGTCACCTGCGATCAATACATCGCCATGATTAGTATTTCATTTTAGGTTCACTGCTCGTGAAGTTTTTCTTTGACACACCAGAACGATTTTAATCGCACACCGGAATTCTGGTGATCATGGAACCTCTAACACAAAATTCTCAAAATGATTTACTTTGGGTGGTCGAAAGCAAGTGTCTTTGTCACTTGATTGTCAACCCACTTTCAGGGTCACTTGAAGAAATCCTCATATTACTGCGTAAGTGAATAACTTAAATGCTATGGAAAAAAGTATAGATACTTCAAATTTCGTTGTTTGATTTTCGGTTTCTAATGTAATTCAGACTTTAGACTTACACAGATAATGCATCGAGAACACCGAAAGATCACATTGTGTACAGTGATGCATGGTTTGTTCGCAAGTGGGAGTCTGGTACGTGGACTGCTTTTTCGACACAATCCACAAGCAAATCACAAGCAAATTTTTCCTCGTCAAAAGTAAAGCCAAGGAAAACTTTCAGTTCGGAAATGGGATTTTATTTCTTTCGTCGATTTTTGTTATATGTTTTGTACTTAGAAGGTTTTCACGCGTCATTGGCCAACTGGACAAAGCACAATGCCGAGGTAAATTCCTATTTTCTTCTCTTTCCGTTTTGAACTTACCCTGATTTTGTATTCGCAATTTGCATAAGCGTGCGGGGAGATAAATTAGGGGTTGCCTCCCTGGGTACCAGACTCTATCTGGTGCCTGGGGTAGCTGTCTGCCCGATAAAGATTAATTGTTTTCGAAAAGTTTGTCTAATCTAAGCCCGACTTTCTGCTTGATTATGGCCGATTTTTGTAAATTGTTCTCAATTTGGACGGCTGTAGCCCCCTAGCCCTCTGTCTCCTATACCCTGGCGACTTGGTTTTACCTTATTCACTTTTCTCCTAAATATTGAAAGGTACAGTAAAAACCCGCAAACAAGAACATACTTTTCTGAAAAACAGACTGACTAGGTTCTTATGTATGAGGTAATTATGGCATTTTCAAGGTGTGGTTCTTATCGCGAGGACACTTATTACTATGATGAATACATAGCTATACAGTATGTGTTAAATAAACTTGAAGGTAGAATGACTGCATTTGAATATTAGAGGGTGTGGTATTTTGTTGCTGACAAAGCAAGTTATATCATACAGCTTGATAAAACAATTTGCATATCCCTGAAAACTGTTAGTGGTGTTCAGTTATCGATAGTTGGGAATCTGTTACACTGACATGATGAAATTTCTTAATTAAGTGTGCCATTTCATAAGAACATTGGAGTAAGTCAGTCTGTTTTTGGTTCTTATCTTTGGGTGTCTTTTTCCACCCAATCAGTCTGCAGGTTCTTATTTTGCTATGTTCTTGTTTGCGGGGTCTTACTGTAAGCTGAATAATGGCTAGGTTGTGATGAATTTTTAACCAGGAACGCAGGAGAGGGGGGCGTAGGGGGCAAGCGCCCCACCTGCCCTTTTTTAAGGGGGGGCAAGAGTGCCCTTCTAATGGAAAAATATATTTTTTTTAACAATGTTCAATTAGATATCATAAAAACCATGAATCTAACCCTTGAGTTGAATAATTATCGCAACTTGCAGTGGTCATACCAAAAAATACAAAAAGAACATCATTTACATCGGTTAGAATATCCCTGATAGCATTTTAAGCGAATCTAAAGGGTGTGGCCGCAAACGTTTTTCCGGGGGAGGACCCCATATCCACCAAATTTTCGGTTCGCTTCCCTTGTCATCGGTCTAGAGTGCTCTTGCGTTTCCCTTCGATCCCCTTGCCCTACCATCGCTCCGGCATCCCTATTTTTAGCTTTTTGGGACTGGTTTAGCCTTTTCAAGGAACAATTTGCTAATGATCTCGTTATAAACTTATAGATTTTCACTTGGATAAAGTCTTATTACGCAGCTTTCATTGCACAGTTACCTAGCTTTAATTTTTATGCCAGAAGAAAAGCTATTCGTATAAGAAAATAGGACTTCGGTTAGACTCTGGTTTTTGGAAAAAAGTTGGTTTTGTAGCAGGAAGTTTTGCTTAGGATGGCTCGGATGGGGTCTGGTGACAAAGCCCATATACGACGTTACTTATGTGTTAGCAAATCAAATTGTTTGTCTTCCCCAAAGAAAGTTAACCGGTTCCCCGGGATCATCACGACCTTCCATGAATTTGTGACAATGTCTTTATAATGACCATTTTCAGAACAACATCACTCTCCATTGTGACTAAATTTTCTGTGAGAATGTGGAAAACAAAAGCTGTTAGAGTTATCTACCCTGTCTTAACCAATCAGGAAATTTGAAAGGAATTATTGACAACACTATCAATAAAAATTTGTATCACGAACTTCTTAAACTACCTACTACCACGGTAAAACGGAATAAACTCGATTTTTCAGGGAAACGCAAGGAAAAATGGATTGCCAGTTGGGAATTCTCTACTGCTGTTAATGAACCATAGTTTTCATGTCATTCTCTTGTATGGAGGCATCTGCATTTTTTTGGTTGCTGCACTCGTTGCACTCTCTGTCCGTATGGGTTTCACTGTCGGACAACTGTTCATCAGATTGTTGCTCAAAATTGATACAAGAAGAAAGAAACGAACACCATCCTCAGCTATTGGATATTTCTACGTCAGAACGTTGCGAGGGAATATTTTTAAGCTGAGCCTCAAATTAACACCATTGCAAGGTGCCCGTAAGCATTTTGTTTACAATAGCAATAACTCTTATCGATTGACTTATCCTCAATTAATGTTGCCTTCCGGTGGAGATATACTCATCTTTTAAACAAAGCTAACTCCAAGATATGTATAAGAGTATCTTAGATCTCTTCCTGATTGGTACACAACAAGTCTCTTAGCATTTGCAACTGGTTTCTGAAGTTTCAGTGGCTTCTTGGCATACCCTTTTCGTTCTAGGAACTCCCCTTAATGACAAAAGACAAAAACGTCCTTGAAATATCCTGGGCCCCAAGTTTTAGCTGCGACTTACGGCTCAGATCCCAAAGTTTCTTAGAGTTTGAGATGCAGCATCAAAGTTTCTTTATTCATGTTTCCATTGGCGTGCTGACAGGGGGCATGGGACGACTGCCCCCCTGCGAGTGAAATATGAGGGGCGCCAAAACTGCAATCTCAAACACATAGTATCTAAGTGTTCTCCGAGGATTCTTCTTCAAACTTGAAACGTTTTTCAGCAATGCACAGACATAAGCATGAAGGAAGTACCGAACTTGGGGCGCAGAATAAGAACAGAGGCAGAAGGGTGACTTTGTAAGATTGTGACGTGGATTGTGAGTGATTTTCAGTAGTTGCTGCCCTCATAAGACTTCAAAACAGGAATCAAACGAGGGATATAGGGGATAAACTTTTTTCCAGCCTTAGTAAAACGAAAAAGAAAAGGAAACCATTTCCTTAATTGGAGGACAAGCGAAAAATGTCAACCCCATGCTTGAAAACAAAATTGTAGCTCTTTTCAGCTTCGTAGATAGTGCTAAGTGTTCTGATCATTCAAAAAAATGGCAGAAACAGCGCCCACGACAAAAAGCTGACAAGTTCTAACCATGCGTTAGAATTCAACTCAAGAACCTCTTGATGATGCTAAACTATATGGTAACTGTTTTGAAATTGTTAAAAATATTTTTTAGCACTGGAAAAATGGTAATGGATGAGATGTTTTAAGCAAAAGTGTAGGGTGTGTCCTCAGAAATTTCACTTTGTATTTCCCTTGCCATTTCACTGCTGAAGATAAATGTTCAACCAAAGTTATTGGAATCTTATAATGTGACTTTTTTTATGTCTACTACAGTAAAGAGCACCGAAGCCAACTACATCGAAAGAAAATATGCGGTAGGAGAGATATGCAGCACGCATCACAGAGGGAATATTTTGAGTATCTTTTGAGTAATACTAATGAGGGGGCGCCATCTTCACATTTTGCCCCCCCTTGTGGAATGAGTCTCAGCACGCCACTGGATGTTTCTCATCACAAATTAATTCTTAGAATTAGTTATTGTCTTACCTTTAATTCGTTAACTTTGTCCAGTAAAAAAGCAGTTTCTCATATCTGTTATTCCCTTTTTAGTATTGAAAAAAATGCGACAAAAAGAGAAGTCAAAACTGCATGATGTGTTACTGAATATCAGGGGAAAGTACACAGATAGAGGAGATATGACTTGTCAAGAATTGGGTGCGGACTGTGGTGACATGATAGATTTCGTTGTCAGGGTCAAAGGTGGAATGGAGAATCAAAATGTTACTGTTGAAGAAATGTGAGGATCAAAGTTTTACATCTACCTATATACCGTATTTATATAACACTTTTATTTTTGGGAGCTCGCGACGAATGATGAAGGGTGAAGGCAAACTTGGCGAACGCCATGTAAGGATTGATGCGGACACATTACAGTCGTGACCAAAAGTTTAAGACCAGATTTTTGTCAACAAATTTCCTTGGGGGTAACAAAAAAGCGATCGGCCTGATTCACTCGCTTAAAGTTAGTTGAGGTCAGCCTTCCCTTTCCATGTAGATTCCGAATTTTCATGTTGTTTTTTGAATTTCTGCGCCATTTTGTTGTGACGTAACAATTAAATCTATAGAAATTCTCGGCAATTATAGTAGTTCTGCCGACAATGGGTGTGATCTAAACACTGTGTTACTAACTACATTTCAACCTTGCGAAAAATATAGCTTCAAGGAGAATGGTAGTGGAGAGCCTTCAGTCGAAAGCTTTGGCCAAAAGTTTCAGATTAATGCCCCCCCCCCCCCATGGAGTACTTGGGTCAGCATTGAGTGTTTCAAACGCCCAGGTCAGATAGTGTTAATTTCTTAAAGATGTATCTTTTTAGGACTCCTTATGAAAAGATTGTCATCTCAAAGGACAAGGTGGTAAATTATGTCAAAGAAATGATGCCTGGATACCAAATCAAGTCAGTTCAAGGTGATGGCCTTTGCATCATACGATCCTTTCAAGAAAGCATGAAAGCAATTGACCAGCATGTGCAGGTAGATGATATCCTAGCAGCACTTCGCAGCGAAATTTTGCAAAACTTTCAATTTTACGGGAATTTCTGTGAAGCGAATGTGAACATACTAATGGAACTTGATAAATTTTTGAAAGAACCTCTCAAATATTATAACACCGATGCATGTGACACCTTCTTAATGGCACTAGGAAATGCTTTCAAATGTAAAATAGTCGTCTTTCAAGCTTCTGTTGATCGCTGCTGGACAGTAAACCTCAGCAAAGAAAACGAAATGCTGCCCAAAACACTCTACTTCGCAAGGGGCGTGTCCGACCATCTTGATCCTGTTGTTCCACTACAAGAAGATTCATCTGACTCTGACATAGAGATTCTGAGAGTTATTGAAGGAACCAAACCTCCTTTTTGCCTGAATGTTAAGACTGAAAAAATTGATTCTGATAACTCGGATGACGTCATTATTTGCAAGAACGAGTAACCAAATCCCCCTCTCAAGAAACCGAATCTTTGCAAAGGAAATCAGTCTTTTTCGTCTTCTTCAGGTGAGATGACTTTTCGTACATGATTCTTCCTTCAGTTTAAAGTTAATTGGTTATAACTTTCACTCCTTCCATAATAGATTTTCTTTTCGAAAAGAACTTACCCATATTTAAGTTTTCAAATGTTGATTGCTGGTGCAAAACGTACTGGGTGTCCCGTTTTTCGGCAATCTCTCATTCAGGGATCATTTGAAGCCACATAATTTTCGATGAAAATGCCTCCAAGGTAAGTTTTCCGGAAACCCTCAACTCAAGAAACCTTTGAAAAAGAGATAAATCAAGCAATAAAAGTACGTTCCATTCGATTCCTTCCGTGCCATATATCGTAGGTGTAAAGAGCATACGAGCAAACGTTTATCAGTTGACTTGGAAGTAGATAGTTTCTTCGAACTTCAAGGGGAATCGTTGTTGTAAGAAATAATAGTAAGATGAACGAGAGGGAATATTGGGTATTACCAACCTCCTGCTCCTCCAGACATGATTCTCAGCCTCTTTACGGTGTCAATAGTGTGTTTGAAGGTTGGAGTGGGGAGTTGGTGGCAAAGATTATGATTGGCTAGTGCTAAACAAGGCAATTTTATCTTTGGTATCAATGGTTATAATTACTCTCTAGTTGCTGTTTTCGTATTTTGCTGTATTTTGGACAGTCATTTGATCATCGTCAGGTCTAACAATCTCATTGACAAACTGCTTTTGGCTCCTTCATGAACTTTCAGGCACTCGGTTATGACTATCCATAGAAAATCAATGGGGGGAAAACAGAAGTGAAAGAAATACTAAATCCATGTCGGGCAATATATCGTAGATTCCAATATGAATTTTACTAGACGCCCCAAGTCTGTTTCCTGAAGTCCGTCTAACAGATTCCTTTCAAATGGACCCCAGATCAGCCATTCCTGTATTCAATAATTTACCCTATCAAGCCTAGGGGGCTGAATCAGCCCACCAGCGGTTTTTCATCTGGAGATTTTTACCAAGTCCACTTACAACGCTGAAACTTTCTGACATTTAGTTTTTATCTTTGTCACGATGTAAAATCAATTTTTGAAAAAATCAAATTCATTCCAGGGGGTAAACGTGATCAGTATTTGAGAGATGTATGTGTAAAATTTGGAATAATTCCTAATAAAATCTACAGCTAATGTGATGAAATAATGAGAAGAAGGGAATGCATACTACTTTTCATGCTCTCTCCAATAAATTAGCTATTTTTTAATTTGAACTGATTGTTTTGCGGATTTTGGCACTACGCATGCGCACATTCTTTGTATTCCTGTGTGATGATGTCATAATTTTTAATCAATTTTTCTTCTCACATCAAATGCTATTTAGACACAGAATACAATGAAATTGGACTGATGTCCTTAATGCTTTTCGCTTTCTCACAATCAACAATTGAAAGTTTTTAGTACTGAACCCTATTGACTTGGAAAAATTGAACAATGTGACGTCATGAAAAGGTCACGTGACATGTCTAAAAATAGATTTCATTTTTTGGTTCACCATAAGATGTTCTATGCACATGCAAAGTTTCAAGGATCTAGGTTGCCCAGAACAGAAATAAATTAGAGGGCGAATCAGCCCCCCAGGCTTCCTAGAGCCTTAGGCCTGATAGGGTTAAACAGGGAGATTTTGACGGAATTTTGAAATGGTGGATCCATAAGGTACCGTAAAATGAATGGCCACACTGACTTGGGGCAGATCTAAATTTCTATCAAGGAACGCATACTTCTTCTAGGATAACACCTCAAACCAGGAACATGCTTTGGTAAATCCGGTACTTCATTGAAGCTTAAGCTCGAGACCATTTTTTCATACAATGATAGGCGTTCCATGTTCTGCCATTCGATCCGTGCTGTCACAATGGTAGGCTGGATTCTAACCAATGAAATGCAAAATTGATGACCAACGGGCGTATCACTCTGTAAAGACCTTTTGCAAAAATTGTTGTCGGGAAACATACGTCAAAACCCTAAAAACCTGTCGCTTTAAAACATTTCGTACGCCTTCTCGGAGAAGCGATACACCCCACATTGTATTAGAACTAACGGTTTCCTTTTTTTTCTGGACAGATTCAAGTGATGATAGCAATGATTGCTCTTTCTCCTGGAATCGCTCCCTAGATGATATCTGTAGTGACCCTTCATCAGTTGAAGAAGGTGAGATCGTTTTGAACGCTCAAGGTCATTGTGTGATATCCAAGGATGCCTGGCAACGAGTCTCAATGCAACATGTAGAAAAACTTCCGTGTGATGTTGATGGTTTGAGCTTATACAGTCTTTACTCTGATTCAAGACCGTCTTTATTAGAGAAGTGCAGAGATGGTCGACCATGGAAACGTGACACAAAGACCAACTGGAGAGGTTATGAAAATGTTCGATATCGAAACTGCGGTGGAAGCCCTTCTTGCCCCAACAGTGAGTGTCCCTTTATAAAAGAATTCGGTTCAAAGAATAGGCTCAAGTTTGATCGATCAAATGTATGTAATGTTTGTGGAGCCCTTGGAGAATTAATTCAATGCCCTGCAAGGAAATACACCACTTTTAAGAATGCAAGGAAAGCACACGTATATCATTACGGAGAGCACACATGCCAAGCAAAAGCTCCTGCAACAAGGCCTACTGATCTGGTTTCCAGGTCAATTGCTGTTGATCCATCTATAAAGCCATCATCCATTCAAGGAAATGCTGTTCTGATGGAATTACGAAAGCGAAAGCCCTGGAGTGAAGTTGAAAATATGGCAAAAAAAGTTGTCAATAAAAAGGCAATTTCGAATGAGAAATTGAAGCAAAAGAAACTGCTACAATCAAAGGGCACAAGCTTCAATGGAACAAAAGAGTACAAATGTTATACAGATGCAAAAGATCCATTTTTGATCTATGCCATTGATGAAAATCAACAATATGTCTTCAAGACCTCACGAGTGAAAATGGAAATTGCGGCAGAAATGCAATCTGATGGAGGTAACGTTCTCTCAACAGAATTCTGTTGCTTTGATGGTAAAGTAAATCGCACTAGATATTTCACAACACTTACAGCAAGTGTTTACCACCCTTTTTTGCAGAAACAAGTTCCTCTTGCTATTATGGACTGCAAGAGTGAAGACACCAAATGCGTTGAATTATTTTGGCGGCTATTCAACAAAGCGTTTAAGGAAGTCAATAACAGCAGTAACAAGTTTCAGCCAAGTGGATGGATCACTGATATGGCGACGGCTAACTTCAGTGGCTTAGAGAGAATTTATGGGGAAGAAGTACTGGAAAAGATAAAGGGATGCGAGTTTCATTTTCGTTCCTTAGTCCATCGCCACAGTGCATGCTTGACCGAAGATGATAAAGTCTTATTTCATTCGCTTTCCGAACAGTTGTTAGTTTCAAGTTCACGCGAGGCATACGATCAGGCGCACACAAACCTGAAAGCGTTCATCGACGAAAATGACGGGCGGAGATCTTTAGAAAGCTGGCTTGCATGGTGGCACGACCGACGACAGTTCATTTTCAGAGCTTTTACTGGATTTGATAAGCCAAGAATGAACCAAGCAGAGGTAGTGCATGCCAGCTGGGCAAATCGTGATGCTAAGGGTCTTCCACTACTGGAAGCTGCTGAGTTTGATACAGGGGACACAATTATGCTGGAGGCTCAGTTGAAAGCAATATCAACGGCTGCTAGGGGATTCGGGTGCGGCCCTGATTTAGCAGAAATCGCAGAAAGGCGAGCACATCGAGAAAGTGAGTCTACTAACAGCAAGGGACAAGATCTGCTTGACCATGGAGTTGAAGGACCGACCTGCAAGAGAAGGTATCTACCTGGGGTCGATCCCACCGGCGGTTGTAACCCACCAAAAAGGGGAATTCAAGATGCCGAGAGAATGTTTGTGTCGCGTCGAGAAGCTGCGTTACGTCTTGCTGAAACAATGAAGGTTCGAAGAAGTGAGAGCGTTTCAAATCTGAAGCGAGTGTACCATGTGACAAGTAGTGCCTCTGGGAAAAAGTTATACAAAGTTACAATATCTAACACACCCTGTTGCACTTGCCCTGATTTTGAGAAACATGGCTCCAAAGCTGTCTGCAAGCATATCATTTTCATCTTCATCCACGTTTTAAATGGTCATGATTATGAAAAGTTGTTGCAAGATCGATATCTAGCTACTGAAGACATACATAACCTTTTCACAAATGCAGGCAATGATATACCGTCAAGACACCAGCAAGAGAAGGCTCCGAAAAGGCAAAAAAGAGAATTCGATGTAATATTAAAAGACCATGAATCATATGATGAAGAGCAAACATGGTTCTTTCATGTCAAGTTGTCAAGAAGTGCCCTTTGCACAGCAAACGATTGCAAGAAGGTTATTCAACGGGGCACAGAGTGCTTCTCCGTGGATGGAGCTTTAACAGTGCCATACAATGGAAACAGGGCAGTGAAACAAAAATTTTACTATTGCTTGTCAAAGAACTGCATGAATCGACGCCCTCCGTGGACAAACATTCGGTCACCAACCTCTTTTACAAGTGGTGAAACGATAAGCGAGGAGAGAAAGCAGGAAGTTGGAAGTTTACTTGGTCTAAATCCAGTGTAATTACACTCCAAAGAAAATTTAGTTAAAATAAATTTGTTCTGTTTACTTTGTGGGTATATCAACAAATTCCCTTTGGGCATCTATGTGTTTGGCATAAACATCTAAGTTTTTGACTGATAACTTTGAGTATCAGTCTCTAGGTAGACCTTTGAAGGGTAAAGTCTGCTCAAACCAAGATATTTAATCTTCTTTCGCTTTCATAATGTGACGCATAGAGAATTAGTTTTTTTGGTCTCAGAAATGCCCCATTTCATTCCTAGATATAGTTCATGTATTGTTCTTCGTATTGTTCAAATTAGGGTATTAACCAAAGATCCCTTTTCATAGGTAGTAAAACTGTCCAACGAGGGTCCTTAATCTTCCTAAGAGCCAAATCTGCATTAAAAATTATTTCCCACTTTATACAGGACATACAGATCCCGCTAAATAGAAACCAGTTTTGAAAACAGGCTTTTCAGTTGAGGGTACCATTCCTTGTATGTTTCTGATTGGAGGGTTTCTCAAGAAGTGCTTTATATATATACCGGGTGAGTCAGAAAAAACGTGGGGCGTTTGTCGGACTGTGGCGTCACATGGAGCCACTCGATCATCGTCAACTAAATTTTTCCATGCAGCCAACAGTCTAAATTAGATCATAAAACTTTCTCCAATGAAATCAGTCTCTTAATGCATTTGCTAAAGAAGATTTTCTTCATAAGACTTTGTATACGATTCAGGCAAACTGGTGAAATCTTTTACCAAGCCCCTTCAGCATTTTAGCCCTGCCAGAGTTACAGGTACACATTGTATAATCAGGGGATACGGAAAAAGTATAGCCTGGTTCACAATAGGTCGCATAGGTCGCTATGATCGTGCAGAAAGAACCAAAAGACAAAGACGCAGAGTTTGAGTTTGAGGAAGGGGCTTGTCTTTTGGGTCTTTCTGCATGACTCTAACGACTCAAAGACCTAGTGTGAACCAGGCTTTGGGAAAAAGTATTGTCTGGAAGACGTCCCATTGCGATTTACAGAGCGTTGATCTGCTTGAAAGAAACTTCCTGGGAAGAAAAAGAAGCACGCATTATTGATGTCTTTCAAACATTCTGTACGCAGGGCAAGTCATGATAAGACATCCTAGGGGTGAAAATACTATCGCCTAACTATTTCATTCTCCCATGATAATACCATGTGCACCTGTAACTTTTGCCAAGATAAAATGCGGAAGGGGCTTGGCAAAACATTTCATCAGTCTGCCAGACTCCCATACAACGTCTTACGAAGAAAATCTTTTTTAACAAATGCATCAAATGACCGATTTCGATGGGGAAAGGTTTACGATCTAAGTTAAACTCTTGGCTGCACGGAAAAATTTAGTTCACGACAATTGGGTGGCTAAATGCGATGCCACAGTCCGCCAAACGCCCCACGTTTTTTCTGACTCACCCGGTATATATATATATCTGACTCACCCGGTATATATATACTCACCCTCAATTGATGCCTGCTCTCTAAAGATGTTGTTCCTCTTCTTCTCTTTGACCGTTCACTTTATATATATATTCCCCTTTATATATAATTTATATATCCACTTTATATACATATACATATACATATATATACATTTATATATTTATATATCCACTTTATATGTCCACTTTATATATATAGTCACCCCTGGCACACGAAAAAGGCGATCCCTTATGGTCAGGCTCTTAGGTTTCGTAGGATATGTTCGGAAGATCGCCAATTTCAGGAGAGGGTAGGCGAGTTAGCTGGATGGCTTAAGGACAGGGGCTACGAAGAGTCTTTAGTTAACGAGCAAATAGATAGGGTACGTAGGTTGGATAGGACAACTCTTCTAGCAAATTCGGGAAATAGGACCAATGACGAAGGGAGGGGGGAAAGGGTTCCACTTGTTGCAACATATCATCCAGCGCTCAATGGTTTGGGGAAGGTTGCCAGGAGACTCCATCCTATGCTCACGAATTCGGAGGAGCATAGGAGGGTGTTTCCTGAGCCACCTTTAATAGCTTTTAGGAGATGTAAGAACCTTAAGGATATACTTGTTAGGGCTAGGCTCAGTAGTGAGGGAAATGGGGGGACTGATAAGAAGGGATGTTCTCGTTGTGGTAAATCTCGTTGTCAAGTGTGTCATGTAATGAGCAATAGTGAACATTTTCATTCTAACGTAGATAGCCGGGAATATAGGATAAACTATTCGTTTAATTGTGACTCGTCAAATGTTGTGTATTTGTTGGAATGTACTGTTTGTGGTGTACAATATGTTGGTAGCACCTGCACGCCTTTTAGGCTTAGGTTTAACAATTACAAGGCGTGCAGTCGTAAGTTTAATTCGGGGGCCTCAGTACCCCAGGCGGAATTCTTCAGACATTTCACTGAAGAAGGCCACCGGGGGTTTCTGAAGGATATTAGCGTAAAGATAATTGATAGGCTAACGGGGGGTAATAGGATGCGGGAAAGCTTCTGGCAATATCGGCTAGATTGCTTTGCCCCTAAGGGTTTAAACACTAGGCAGGTAGATACATAGATTTCATTTTTGTTTACTTTTTGGTTGTTGTGTTGTTTTGATTTTTTGCACTCAGCTTTTCGTTAGGGACACACGCTGTTTTATTAGGGATTTCTTTCTGCCCATCCACTCTGGGATCTTTCTATCGTTTGTTTTGTTTTAATAGACATTTTTTCCAGCTCCTGCGAGACAGACACAAACACCGACTTCGGCAGCTCTTAACTCTGCGCTTTCTTGTGATCGTTCTCCTGCCACCTTTGTCATTACCGCTACTTTAACACTTTTTCAATGCGTATTGTAATAGGTAAGATCCCGCCTAGGCTATTGTTTTAAATTTCGTAATCTATGTGTATGCTCTGTTGGATTTGGAAAAGTTATTACTGATGAAGGCTTACGCCGAAACGTTTACCAGAAGTGTTTTTCTTTGAGTGTCTATACTATTTTTAAAGCATCTTTTAGAATGAGCTTTTGAGAATATATAATAATATTTGCTAGGAATAGGAATCGAAAGGTAATTCAATGGAGCGTACTATATCAATCATTAATACATTTATAAATTTAAGTAAATTAGAGCACCATCACAATTTTCTGGAATTTTGCAAGAACACGAACATCATTCCACTTGGGTTGCAGCTGAAGAAATCTCCGTCACTTTTTGGATTGGCATCGGAAGACTTTGGTGAATGTTGGAGACAGATCTTGGATACTGCCCAGTCACAGCTATTGACCTTGCTTCTACTCCAGTATCGCGAACGACTGCCAGGAGCACAGAAGACAGCCTATGACATTTTGCAGCAGTTTAGACAGGGTCTTACAAGGGATGAATTGGAACACATCAGGGACAGGGTACAGGAGACGAACGAGACCCTTTATAGGACACGTGTGAAGAAGGCTTCTAATTTATGCAGAAGAGCAGGACTTGAATGGACACGAAATAGAGCAGCCCAGCTAAACACCACCAGTCATCACAGAAACTGTTTATTTGATGGAACGGACCTGCCGAACAGAATCATCACCCGTGAAATAGGCCAGGACAATTTGGATGTGGAAAGGAGACCAGAGACAAGGGAAGACGTCAACGTTGTAGAGGAAGTACCAGAGGCAGTACAAGGAGTATCAGAAGATGAGAATGGCCGATTGGTTGGACGATTTGTCAGTGGGAGTGTGGTGAATCTATCACGGAGGGAACTTTCGGAGGAAGACGTAAGTCTTCTTTCGAAAGGCCTGAAGTTTTCACCCACTCCCACTGACATCGACAAAGCAAAGTTAAAAGAGGATTTGGAGGCCTACAAGCGAAGAATGCGATTGAGGTGGCACTTCAGAAACAATGAAGAGGACTATGTACCAGATGAGAACGCTAATTTCAGACCTAAATCCACGTGGCAGCCCCCCAAAGATGACCCTGTTCTTGAAAACTACCTTTCGCTGCTGGAGAAGGAGGTAATGTCTGTCTCGCCGGAGGGTAAGAATTTTAGTAATCTTTCTTCTTCTGAACAACTTTCTTTACAGCAACTTAAATCTGATAGGAACATAGTTATCAAGGAAGCGGACAAGGGATCAGCGGTTGTAGTATGGGATAGGGGGGATTACATAAGTGAGGCTAACCGACAATTAGATGATAGGCAGGTTTATGAAGAAATAGAGGTGGATCCCACGGTAAATTTGGGTAAGACCATTAATTCTAGGTTGAATGAGCTGAGGGAGGAGGACCCGGGATTAGAGGAAGTGACTGAGTATTTAGAGGTGAAAGATTCTAGGCTAGGTAGATTTTATCTGTTGCCTAAGATCCACAAGGGTCTTAGTAGTGTAAAGGGGCGACCAGTCATTTCCAATAGCGGTACTATAACGGAGCACACCCCAGAACACCCAGACCACCATCTTAACCCGTTGGTTAGCCAAAGTAGGTCGTATGTTAAGGACACTAACCACTTTTTGTCTAGGCTAAGTAAGTTAAGAAAGATACCAGAGGGGGCTATGTTGTGTACTGTTGATGTTGTGGGACTCTATCCCAGCATTCCACACGGGGAGGGTTTAGAGGCCATCAGGGAGGCGCTGGATAGGAGGGAAAACCCGGGCGTGGCTACTGATACCCTAGTGGGGTTGGCGTCCTTGGTCTTGGAGAATAATTATTTTGAATTTAATGATAGGTTTTATAGGCAGAAATTGGGCACGGCTATAGGCACGAAGTTCGCTCCGGCCTATGCCAATCTCTTCATGACCCGGTTGGAAGAGAGGTTGTTGGAAGCTTCGCCTGACAAGCCCCTCGTCTGGATGAGATTCATCGATGATGTTTTCTTTATCTGGATGCACGGGGAAGAAAGGCTGAAGTCTTTCATCAATCATCTCAACAGTAGCCACGAAACGATTAAGTTTACTAGCGAGCAATCACGGGATAGTATTAGTTTCTTAGATGTTCAGGTTAGCGTGCGGGAGGGGGGAGTCCTTTCGACAGACTTGTTCTGCAAGCCAACTGATACACATCAGTACTTGCATAAGGAGTCTTGTCACCCCTGGCACACGAAAAAGGCGATCCCTTATGGTCAGGCTCTTAGGTTTCGTAGGATATGTTCGGAAGATCGCCAATTTCAGGAGAGGGTAGGCGAGTTAGCTGGATGGCTTAAGGACAGGGGCTACGAAGAGTCTTTAGTTAACGAGCAAATAGATAGGGTACGTAGGTTGGATAGGACAACTCTTCTAGCAAATTCGGGAAATAGGACCAATGACCAAGGGAGGGGGGAAAGGGTTCCACTTGTTGCAACATATCATCCAGCGCTCAATGGTTTGGGGAAGGTTGCCAGGAGACTCCATCCTATGCTCACGAATTCGGAGGAGCATAGGAGGGTGTTTCCTGAGGATATACTTGTTAGGGCTAGGCTCAGTAGTGAGGGAAATGGGGGGACTGATAAGAAGGGATGTTCTCGTTGTGGTAAATCTCGTTGTCAAGTGTGTCATGTAATGAGCAATAGTGAACATTTTCATTCTAACGTAGATAGCCGGGAATATAGGATAAACTATTCGTTTAATTGTGACTCGTCAAATGTCGTGTATTTGTTGGAATGTACTGTTTATGGTGTACAATATGTTGGTAGCACCTGCACGCCTTTTAGGCTTAGGTTTAACAATTACAAGGCGTGCAGTCGTAAGTTTAATTCGGGGGCCTCAGTACCCCAGGCGGAATTCTTCAGACATTTCACTGAAGAAGGCCACCGGGGGTTTCTGAAGGATATTAGCGTAAAGATAATTGATAGGCTAACGGGGGGTAATAGGATGCGGGAAAGCTTCTGGCAATATCGGCTAGATTGCTTTGCCCCTAAGGGTTTAAACACTAGGCAGGTAGATACATAGATTTCATTTTTGTTTACTTTTTGGTTGTTGTGTTGTTTTGATTTTTTGCACTCAGCTTTTCGTTAGGGACACACGCTGTTTTATTAGGGATTTCTTTCTGCCCATCCACTCTGGGATCTTTCTATCGTTTGTTTTGTTTTAATAGACATTTTTTCCAGCTCCTGCGAGACAGACACAAACACCGACTTCGGCAGCTCTTAACTCTGCGCTTTCTTGTGATCGTTCTCCTGCCACCTTTGTCATTACCGCTACTTTAACACTTTTTCAATGCGTATTGTAATAGGTAAGATCCCGCCTAGGCTATTGTTTTAAATTTCGTAATCTATATGTATGCTCTGTTGGATTTGGAAAAGTTATTACTGATGAAGGCTTACGCCGAAACGTTTACCAGAAGTGTTTTTCTTTGAGTGTCTATACTATTTTTAAAGCATCTTTTAGAATGAGCTTTTGAGAATATATAATAATATTTGCTAGGAATAGGAATCGAAAGGTAATTCAATGGAGCGTACTATATCAATCATTAATACATTTATAAATTTAAGTAAATTAGAGCACCATCACAATTTTCTGGAATTTTGCAAGAACACGAACATCATTCCACTTGGGTTGCAGCTGAAGAAATCTCCGTCACTTTTTGGATTGGCATCGGAAGACTTTGGTGAATGTTGGAGACAGATCTTGGATACTGCCCAGTCACAGCTATTGACCTTGCTTCTACTCCAGTATCGCGAACGACTGCCAGGAGCACAGAAGACAGCCTATGACATTTTGCAGCAGTTTAGACAGGGTCTTACAAGGGATGAATTGGAACACATCAGGGACAGGGTACAGGAGACGAACGAGACCCTTTATAGGACACGTGTGAAGGAGGCTTCTAATTTATGCAGAAGAGCAGGACTTGAATGGACACGAAATAGAGCAGCCCAGCTAAACACCACCAGTCATCACAGAAACTGTTTATTTGATGGAACGGACCTGCCGAACAGAATCATCACCCGTGAAATAGGCCAGGACAATTTGGATGTGGAAAGGAGACCAGAGACAAGGGAAGACGTCAACGTTGTAGAGGAAGTACCAGAGGCAGTACAAGGAGTATCAGAAGATGAGAATGGCCGATTGGTTGGACGATTTGTCAGTGGGAGTGTGGTGAATCTATCACGGAGGGAACTTTCGGAGGAAGACGTAAGTCTTCTTTCGAAAGGCCTGAAGTTTTCACCCACTCCCACTGACATCGACAAAGCAAAGTTAAAAGAGGATTTGGAGGCCTACAAGCGAAGAATGCGATTGAGGTGGCACTTCAGAAACAATGAAGAGGACTATGTACCAGATGAGAACGCTAATTTCAGACCTAAATCCACGTGGCAGCCCCCCAAAGATGACCCTGTTCTTGAAAACTACCTTTCGCTGCTGGAGAAGGAGGTAATGTCTGTCTCGCCGGAGGGTAAGAATTTTAGTAATCTTTCTTCTTCTGAACAACTTTCTTTACAGCAACTTAAATCTGATAGGAACATAGTTATCAAGGAAGCGGACAAGGGATCAGCGGTTGTAGTATGGGATAGGGGGGATTACATAAGTGAGGCTAACCGACAATTAGATGATAGGCAGGTTTATGAAGAAATAGAGGTGGATCCCACGGTAAATTTGGGTAAGACCATTAATTCTAGGTTGAATGAGCTGAGGGAGGAGGACCCGGGATTAGAGGAAGTGACTGAGTATTTAGAGGTGAAAGATTCTAGGCTAGGTAGATTTTATCTGTTGCCTAAGATCCACAAGGGTCTTAGTAGTGTAAAGGGGCGACCAGTCATTTCCAATAGCGGTACTATAACGGAGCATATTTCAGAATATTTAGACCACCATCTTAACCCGTTGGTTAGCCAAAGTAGGTCGTATGTTAAGGACACTAACCACTTTTTGTCTAGGCTAAGTAAGTTAGGAAAGATACCAGAGGGGGCTATGTTGTGTACTGTTGATGTTGTGGGACTCTATCCCAGCATTCCACACGGGGAGGGTTTAGAGGCCATCAGGGAGGCGCTGGATAGGAGGGAAAACCCGGGCGTGGCTACTGATACCCTAGTGGGGTTGGCGTCCTTGGTCTTGGAGAATAATTATTTTGAATTTAATGATAGGTTTTATAGGCAGAAATTGGGCACGGCTATAGGCACGAAGTTCGCTCCGGCCTATGCCAATCTCTTCATGACCCGGTTGGAAGAGAGGTTGTTGGAAGCTTCACCTGACAAGCCCCTCGTCTGGATGAGATTCATCGATGATGTTTTCTTTATCTGGATGCACGGGGAAGAAAGGCTGAAGTCTTTCATCAATCATCTCAACAGTAGCCACGAAACGATTAAGTTTACTAGCGAGCAATCACGGGATAGTATTAGTTTCTTAGATGTTCAGGTTAGCGTGCGGGAGGGGGGAGTCCTTTCGACAGACTTGTTCTGCAAGCCAACTGATACACATCAGTACTTGCATAAGAAGTCTTGTCACCCCTGGCACACGAAAAAGGCGATCCCTTATGGTCAGGCTCTTAGGTTTCGTAGGATATGTTCGGAAGATCGCCAATTTCAGGAGAGGGTAGGCGAGTTAGCTGGATGGCTTAAGGACAGGGGCTACGAAGAGTCTTTAGTTAACGAGCAAATAGATAGGGTACGTAGGTTGGATAGGACAACTCTTCTAGCAAATTCGGGAAATAGGACCAATGACCAAGGGAGGGGGGAAAGGGTTCCACTTGTTGCAACATATCATCCAGCGCTCAATGGTTTGGGGAAGGTTGCCAGGAGACTCCATCCTATGCTCACGAATTCGGAGGAGCATAGGAGGGTGTTTCCTGAGCCACCTTTAATAGCTTTTAGGAGATGTAAGAACCTTAAGGATATACTTGTTAGGGCTAGGCTCAGTAGTGAGGGAAATGGGGGGACTGATAAGAAGGGATGTTCTCGTTGTGGTAAATCTCGTTGTCAAGTGTGTCATGTAATGAGCAATAGTGAACATTTTCATTCTAACGTAGATAGCCGGGAATATAGGATAAACTATTCGTTTAATTGTGACTCGTCAAATGTTGTGTATTTGTTGGAATGTACTGTTTGTGGTGTACAATATGTTGGTAGCACCTGCACGCCTTTTAGGCTTAGGTTTAACAATTACAAGGCGTGCAGTCGTAAGTTTAATTCGGGGGCCTCAGTACCCCAGGCGGAATTCTTCAGACATTTCACTGAAGAAGGCCACCGGGGGTTTCTGAAGGATATTAGCGTAAAGATAATTGATAGGCTAACGGGGGGTAATAGGATGCGGGAAAGCTTCTGGCAATATCGGCTAGATTGCTTTGCCCCTAAGGGTTTAAACACTAGGCAGGTAGATACATAGATTTCATTTTTGTTTACTTTTTGGTTGTTGTGTTGTTTTGATTTTTTGCACTCAGCTTTTCGTTAGAGACACACGCTGTTTTATTAGGGATTTCTTTCTGCCCATCCACTCTGGGATCTTTCTATCGTTTGTTTTGTTTTAATAGACATTTTTTCCAGCTCCTGCGAGACAGACACAAACACCGACTTCGGCAGCTCTTAACTCTGCGCTTTCTTGTGATCGTTCTCCTGCCACCTTTGTCATTACCGCTACTTTAACACTTTTTCAATGCGTATTGTAATAGGTAAGATCCCGCCTAGGCTATTGTTTTAAATTTCGTAATCTATATGTATGCTCTGTTGGATTTGGAAAAGTTATTACTGATGAAGGCTTACGCCGAAACGTTTACCAGAAGTGTTTTTCTTTGAGTGTCTATACATATATATATGACACTTTTTTTCTGATGGCATATATATATGACACTACATATATATATGACACTTTTATATACTATAACACTTTTTTAATACGTATTGTAATAGGTAAGATCCCGCTTAGGCTATTGTTTTTTAATTTCTGAATCTATATGTATGCTCTGTTTGATTAGGAAAAGTCATTACTGATGAAGGCTTACGCCGAAACGTTTACAAGAATGTGTTTTTTCTGAGTTTATATATCTATTTCTATTACACATTGAGATTGAGCTTATGAGTATATATATATATATATATATATATATACATATATATATATATATATATATATATATATATATATATATATATATATATATGTATATATATAAACTCATAAATAACACATTCTTGTAAACGTTTCGGCCAAAGCCTTCATCAGTATACTTTATATATATATATAGAGGAGGACACCAAAGCAACGAGGCACTCACTGAGTATTTTTGTCTGATTTTGTAACTCATAGTTGATTTTGGTTGTGGTCTTAATTGTTTTAAGTTCATTCTACGTTTTTACATAACACTTTTGTAAATATAGCACTTTTATTTTTTTCAGCCTTGTTCTTGTTATTGGTTTCTTTCTTTAAGTTTTTGTTTTAGTTGTTACTTTAATTATTTTTCATAGCTAACAATTTTTAATAACTAACACAATTAACATTATAGTTTGTAAATATTTCGTCATGTAAATAGCCTAGGATTCGAGTGCCAAAATGACAGAGGTTCGTCCTGCCAGACGCCTGACTTCCAATTGTTTAAGGCAAGCACTAAGAGCCTTCATCGTGCCTCCAATATGCAAGAGCTTTCAAGTGATAAGCATTCGAGCTCTTTGGGATGCCAAAAAACGAGACGAAGAGCTGGCTGAGGATCTCATTGCAGTGAAAAGAAGACAGCTAGAAATACTCCTCGGTCGCCACAGCAACATCGTCAGTTTCGTATCGTGCATCACCGGTGTAGGAATAAAGTCGAAGAAAAGGGAAGAAATGAGAGAAAAGATGGCAGATTTCCTTGCAGAAGTCGACGACGAAGAACTTCCATCTCCTAGCTTCTTTTCAAGAGTGGTGATTCTCGTTATGTCTCCTTCCACTTGTTCAATTAAGGAGAAAAAGAAATTTTTCAAGTAGATACCTTCCTGATCTTCAACACCTTCCTCCATCTCTGGGGAAAGGCGCTCGCCCCAGTAACATTGAACACATTACTTTGAACTGAATAATATTTTGTATTGAAGAGAACTTTTCACATTGCATTGGCCATATTTATACATTGAATATATATTTTATGCAGAACATATTTTTGCATTGAATAAAAATTTCGCACTGAATGTATTCATAAATTGAAGAAGTGTTTGGATGTAAGATGCATGTTCTTTGCATTGAATACTTTCTTATATTTAATGCAACATTGCATTGAATGCATTTTGTGTTTCAGATGCATATCTTCATACTAAATCTTGCATTGCATGAAAATTTTTGCAGTTAAAAGTAGGTATTACATTAATGATATATTTGATTGAATATTGCTACAAAAGGGCAGCCATACCATCGCATGTTGTGACATTTGATGAGAATTCTGCCAAATTTTGAAACCATTACCTTCATTGTTTTTTTTGCTGAACCCCAAGTAAATTTAGCTAAACTAACCATTTGTCAACTTGGTCAACTAACCATTCACAAGTGTGCACACTAATGCATTCATTGGCAAAATTGCCAATTATCCGTATGGTTAACTCCAATTTGTTCCTCTGTAACTGACAAATTTTTAGAGTTGAACTCGTTTCTCACTTTTTCCAATTGACCTATGTTCTCAGTTCCATGAAGGGGTGAATTGATGTCACTTGTAACGTACGTTTAATGTATTTCAAAGCCAATCAATCAAAAGGATACTTCACGTGTGTCTGTATTTTGAATGTCCCTTCATAAACTGCAACCTTTGTTTCTCCAAAACAACTTGATGATGATGCTCACCACTCTTGTTCTTTTGCACATATTTCAATCTTAATATATTAATACAGTTGACAAGTCCATGTTAAATTAGTGACAAATCAGAAGAAAATTCCATGTTAAAATCAATAATGACAGAAGAAATACAGCAAAATCCCGCACATAGGAACTTTTATTTATTAAGGATCTACAGCCTGAAATTGTATATTTTGTAAATCAAGTTGCTAAGCCATGGTAATTACAACGTTTCAAACCTTCCTAGGTCCATCATCAGCAAGTTGACTGACTGGTTGGAATTACGATTAAAATACTAAATGAGGTACACATTTGCGGTAATTGGGAAAAGCCTAAAGAAGGGCAAAATTGCCATATGAAGAAAAGAATAAAGAATCATGTGCCAACGACTTTTGAGAATAGTGTCATTTATCACCAACACGGTTATTGAGAGAAAGATAACTACAGAAACTGCTATCGTACTGATAGATAGACGCATACTTTTCGGAGGTTATTGTTTCTGTTGATCAGCTTGCCAATTTCATTTTCAATTTGTGCTTCATCCTTGTTTGAATTGGTTGGAGTAGCTTCTCTGTAGTTTTTGGAGTGGAAGAATGCCTATTGGTCCTTTGCTACTTGATTTCCTTTGCGTTCTTTTAGCATTTCCCAAGGCTTTCTTGCTATTCTTTTCGACTCAACAAATTTATCCCACCACGCAATCTCTTCAGCCTTCATTCTCCCTCTACTTGCTAAAAGTTCTTTTGCGATTATGTTAAGATCATTTTTGTTGTTGAAGGTTGGTTTTAGGAGTAGAGGGATATTCTGGTACCTGGTCTTTATGAAACACAAGTGGCTCTAGTGCATCTGTTTTGGGGTTTCTAGGCATCCATTTTGCCTGACTGGTCCAATGCTTGTATGTAAGGATGACTTCATCAGAGTTGTGTTGCTTATCAAATGTGAAGACATGTGATTTGCTTTGCTCTGTGATGTCTGAAATGTATGGCTCAATGAATTTATTAAAATCGAAAAGGAAGGTTAGTTGGCTGACTCAGGGTGACGGGTGATAGGCTGTCTCAAGAATTTTTATGGAGCTGTGGAAGCGTTACTGCTTTCTGTTGTTTTAGTTGTGCAGAGTTTCGGCTAAACATCTGCAAAAACATAGTCAATCACTAAACATAGGCGTCACATCTTGAAAAGGCTCAACTTTGCAGCTATCATACCAGTTGAGTCGAAAAAGATTCTTAGATGTTTGAAATATTTTTGCTCTGAAAGTTGCTAAGATGTTAAGACAAGATTGTGATACATTGTGTGTTCAACTTAAGAAGACCCTTAATGGCAATATGATAGACCTTCTCTAAACAAATGCGTAGAATCAAAATGAACATGTAACAAATTGTCGGTAGAAAAGGATGAGAGGAAATAAGCATGACACTCTCTTCTGTTTAGAAAAAAGTTGTTGGGACTGATAGATATCAGACATAAAATTTATTATTACCAACATTTATTCATCATAATGTCATTTGGTTATATTTATGTATCTGCTGAAGAATCATAACAACTCCAAACCTTTCTCACCATCCTCTTTTGAACTAGCCAAGCTAAAAATCCAAAAAGGAAGTAATTTTTGTTTTCTCGCCAGCGGTTGTCCAGTTGGAGATATAAGAAAGGAGGCAGATGACCGTCCTGTGGAAGTAAGGTACATTTTGATACCAATTACCATAATGTGAATATGATTTTCTCACCAACTTCACCACTCATATCATTTTGTGTCTTGTGAAACGCATTTTGTATAGCATTCTTTACAACCTCTGCACCTTCGCTTTGGAATTGTTTGTCAGCTTCCAGGGCCCTACAAAGATTGCATCTCGCAAAAAGGGATGCATTTTTGCCTCCATGCCCATCATAGACAGCAAAGATGGTGGTTTTTTGGCTGCTGATGTCTTGGTGTGTTGTGTGAAGCACATCTTCAATGTGCTGACAACCTCCTCGGTTGGCATCCTTTAAAACCGATACTCCTTTCTGATGTTTCATCAAATCATGCTCTGATCAGCGAAAGCCCTTTTGTGATTTATATCAAGTCTTTTTCGATTTTCAAACAAAAGTAGTCATCTTCAATTATGGAAACTGAACAAAAACATTTCTACGAGCTAGCACTAATGATAACCAGAGAATGCAATGAGGAGGGTTTATTTTCCTTTCATTGTTCTACTAAAAACAAAAGCTTTTATCTCCATGTACCACTGAAAACAAAACAATTTCCTCTCGTAGTTTGACCAAGAGTAAAGCTTGGGGGAGGGGTACACGAGTAGATTTTGGATGGGGACGTGCCATCAGAGCTTCAAAAACGTACCTGTTCCTTATTCCAAGTTTTCAAAACCTTATACCTGGCTTTATACCATTTTTTTCCAAAACGTTACACCTGTTCCTTATGCCAATTCTCCAAAAATGCATTCCAGACCTCATGCCAATTTTCTCAAATCTCCTGTTCCTTATACTAAAATTGCAAAATCAATACCATTCCTTATACCAGGTGAGTCAATAAAAACGCCCGGCGTTTGAAAAAACCCTGCTTCCTGAATATCAAAGCAATGATATTGAAAATTTTTTTTTCTCCGTGTCAAGATGGCGACTGCACGCGTTTCTCAATAGCTCCGTAAAAGTACTGCCTATTGACTTGGAACTGCTTGGAACTAAAAGAAAGTTCGATAAAATGTCAGTGGAACACAGTGGTAAGCAACTAGTGTAGAATTGAATGCTTCACAAATGTTTGTTTATGGTGAATTTCCGACAATTATCTGAAGGTCTAAGTGAATGATCTCAACAATGGCAGGTCACACCTACTCAGCCCCAAGCGGCATGGATGAGGCCGCTCTTTGAAAAGTTATCTCTGATGCTATCTCAGATTTACCTGACAAATCTTATATCGCTGAACTTGTTGAAAAGCTAGAAGTTAGAATCAATGAGGCGATCCAGGTCGAAATCCAGAAGGTTATAGCACCACTAAGTAATAAAATCACAACTCTCGACAGGAAAATTGATGTCTACAAAGCTCATTTTGCGGGAATAGGAAAATGACTTGCTGAAGCAGAATTTTGCATCGATGAAGCAGAACAGTACAGTCGTAGGGCCTGTCTACGCACTTACGGAATACCACTTCCACCTTCTGGTAATGAAAGTGCTGAATCGTGTATTTAGAAAGTTAAAGAAGTATTTAAAGAGATTGAAGTCAACGTTCCCGACCACAGAGTCGATTGAGCGCACAGGATTGGGAAAAAATATACAAGAAATGGGAAAATGGAACAGGCCATGATAGTGAAATTTGTGTCTTGGCAAGACAGGACGGCTGTTTACAAAGCTCGAAAGAAGCTGGATGACAAAACTATCCAGTTGGATCTGACGGCCAGGAGATCAAGACTGTTGGAATATGCAAAGGATAAAGTTGAGCGAAATGAAGATATTGATTTTGTATTTCCTGATATCAACTGCTGGTTAGGTTTAAAAACAACCGATGGGAAATTTTTCTTTTATCTCTTATCTAGATGATTATGTCTTCCACCCTATAATTCTTGAACATGCTAAGGTAGGTGGTGTAGGCCTTGGGTTCCATTAGAGCGAAACTTAGTACAATGATGAACAGTAACAAAATCTACACCATACATAGGTTACTTTTTCCATTTTTTGTTACATCAACGATGTCACAATGTTGCCTAACTGAGAAAAATTGCAGTATTTGCTTGCTGTTGGAAATATTGACAATATTTGAGTTTTTATTTGACTATACCTTTTTCAACTAGACAAGAATGTGTCATAAATGATACTGTACCCAAGCTACGCCCAACCACTTTTCTCATCTTTGAAAGGAATGTTAGTGGACAAAAACTTAAACCATGTTGCAGAAGATATTAAGCATTGACTTGCTTCTTCATTACAGTTTCGACCCCACCCAATTGGAGTGGGCAGTTGCCCCCCCCCCTCAACATCCAACCCTCCACAATTTCTGCCACTGATAATGGTGATTGTTGATTAAGAGATAAAACTGATCTTACCTTGCTTCCAAAGCTTTGGAATGCAAGCTTGTCTCCCCACACTTTCTTGCGTGCTGCTGGCAAGAGCTCCAACAGCGATGCATCATCACTTGTGTGGCGTAGGCTTGGAACGAGATCCATCAGCATTCGTCTCGATTCATGAACCAGGTGATAGAACTTGCCATACCTGGGTTTTTGTCTGATGGTCACTTGCCCCTCACAAAATACTGACTGCCTATTTCAACAAATGTTGAATGACCTGAGATTGAACGGTCCAAAGCAGGACAAACAGGTTGTCTGGAATTAAGCTTAATAGCTAGTCATCATCATCATCAATGCACAGCCGATCTACGAGTTCCATTGTTGTGGAGAGATTTTCGATGCCCAATGTCTTTGCACCTAAACATAATTTAGAGACTGCTAAGTTAAGATAAAATATCTTCAAAATTTATCCTACTCACGATGTCGCAAGGGTAGTGTAGGGGATGATAAAATCAGTCCACTAAAGGGGCTGCGTTAAATCAATGTGTGTTAAATCAATCATAGCCTCATTATGTACATCATACACTCATTATTTATTTACTTTACTGGGTTTCCACTCATACAAGAGCTTATGGGAGGTGTTGACAAGCTCAATTTTTTGATAGCTCTTTACAGGATTCATGCATAAACAAAGAAATGGCCTTTGAGAATAATCTTTCATCTTGTGGATTTGGCACTCGCTAATTCCTGTTTAGAGTATCGAGAAAAGCAACAGCAGATTGGGACATCACCAAGAAAGATTTACGATTGTCTTCAGTTTCGCAGTATTGTTGCAGAAACCCTAATGAAAGAAGAAGTTAACAGGAGACCTGGAAGACCAAGAACATCTGCTTCACCTGATCTCCAAGAGGGTGCACCACCTGAAAAACGGAGTGTTCCTGCAATACGACCTATTCCAGATGTTAGATACGATGGTGTGCACCACTGGCCACAGCATTTGGATGGTCTGGGCCAACGCTGCAAAATGGAGCAGTGCACAGGAAGAAGCAGGATAAAATGCACCAAATGTGATGTTTTTCTTTGGTTGATGAAAGAGCGAAATTGCTTCAAGGCATTTCACATTGAGAAAGAACCTTAGAAAACATTTATTAAATCTTTCAAGGGCATGAGCTTTTTGCTGTTCTATCTTGCATTTGTTTATTTGATATAGTGTGTGTTTGATGTGCAAAGTTTCCCTATTTTGAAGTACAAGTAAAGCAAAAAGGAAATTGAATCATCAGTATGACCTTAATCTTTGCATGTCTGAAGTTCACAGCAGTTCATGCCAAATTCATTTACTTACCAATGACTTCAGTTAGTCATGATGTGTACAATTGTACACACTTGCTAATTTGCATATTTAATCTTCTAAATTTGAAATTGTTTATTTTTTTGTTTATTGTCAGCAAAAGACATCCTATTTCACAATTTCAGAATTTTTATGAGAGAACTGACTGAAGGGGATGAAGTCAGTCCACTAAAGGGGCTGCGTTAAATGAATTGTAGTCTCATTATGTACATCATACACTCATTATTTATTTTACAGCAGTTTGCCATTGTTCAATTTAAATCCCTAAGCATCAATGCAACTACCATTGCCTCAAAATAATGCAAAGTAATTAAAGGCACCAGTTTTTGTCATTAAGATGTTTCTAATACACTCATTATTGGCTCTCACAGAAGCTGATCTCAATATACGTTTACTGAAAACTATGAAGGCTCAAAAAGAGTTTTCCTATGGGCTTAACTGTGGAACTGTCTTGAAAGAGAAGCTAAATTGTCATCATCTACAAAACATTCAAACAGAAAATATGGACAAAAAAGGGGTACCATTTCTCCCCTTCACAGAAATTTTTTCATTTCTTATCTTGTTAGTAGATTATTGTATTCATATTTTTGGATACAATGAAAATGAAACAACTGACCACCAACTTGCAATGAACAAACTGGCCTCCCACCTTTTTGCATTTCTCTTCATTTCTGCCAAGTTTTGATCAGCACCAGCATCCTCTGTCTGCTTTTAAGTAATGAGAAAGTCACAGGAAGACACAGCTTTAAAAAGATTTTGCTGCTTTTGAATCTTCAAAATTTACATCTCCAATAGACTTCTTTCAATTGAATTTTATGGGCAGAAAAAATTATTGTTGTCACACATAGGAACAATTGCTCCAATGGAAATTCAATTGCTCCAAGGAGGAAGAACTTTTCTTCTATAATTCAATACTTTTTGCTGCTGCGCAATACTGATTGTTTCAAATTCTGTACTTTCTTTGCTATTGCGTCATAAGATGTCTTCTTCATGTGATGCAACAATGCAATTTCTGGCTTCGTGCAGCTATTTCAAATTGAGTAGCGGTAAAAGTAAAACCTAAGTACTGCATGTTCCCCAGAGACCCATTGGATTTGACTTTTCAGACATTGCTTTGAACATGCGCAGTGAGCAGAACTCTTGCTCATCAGAGTAGTATAATGTATGGATCCACATAGAGAACCTAACACCTTCGATTTTGGCCGCTATTGTTTAAGATCAATCAGCCCCTTTGAAGTCAGAATAAAAGAAAGGAAATGGATCCTTACGTGAATTGGGACAAAATTGAATCCGATTAACAAGGAGATTAACATTTTGGCCGATTGTTCCCCTTCGATATATCCCTTGGGATTTGAAACTCAACCAAGCCCTAGTAATGACGTAATTTGCGCTATTTATGCGAATTGCGCTAATTCTGTGCCTGCCCACATGCAAAATAAGAAACTTTTTCATGAGGGGCACAACAGTAGTATAAAGTATGGAGATCAATCGGCCCCTTTGAAGTCAGAATAAAAGAAAGGAAATGGATCCTTAAGTGAATTGGGACAAAATTGAATCCGATTAACAAGGAGATTAACATTTTGGCCGATTGTTCCCCTTCGATATATCCCTTGGGATTTGAAACTCAACCAAGCCCTAGTAATGACGTAATTTGCGCTATTTATGCGAATTGCGCTAATTCTGTGCCTGCCCACATGCAAAATAAGAAACTTTTTCATGAGGGGCACAACAGTAGTATAAAGTATGGAGTCACATAGGCAAATTCACAGCTTTGATTTTGGCCGCTATTGTTTAGACTTAATCGGCTCCTTTGAAGTGAAAATAAAAGACCACTCTGTTTAAGAGACCACTCTTAATCCCTTGAACAATAGGGATTAGCTTTTGGCCGTGATTGTTCAAATTATCAAAGGAGAAACTGAATATATTCCTTGGGAATTGACTTTGAATCAAGCCATAGTAATGACGTAATTCGCGTTGTTTACGCGAATTACGCGAATTCTGCGATTGACCATGTGAAAATAAGAAACTTTTTCATGAGTAGCACAAGCGCGCAAATTCATGGGATCATAAATAACATATCAGTTTTCTTTTATTCTTTTTTAAATAAAACTTTATTTTGTTCTTTCTTCAATTCATTTTTATCACAAACACATAAAATGTATGCACCAGTTCATCACAGAAACAACCCAGTGTTGTACAGTAATTATCTTTTCAAGGGAAAAGGAAGAAGACCTTTTCGCGCACCAGGCAGAAGAGTTCGAGGTCGAGGTTTTCCCGGTCGAGTTTTCGCGCTCCCGGTAGGAGAAATTTTAGAGGAAGAGGTTTTATCACAAAAGATCAAGCAAAAGAAGGACTTGCAAAAGCCGCAAAAGTTGGTCTTCCTCTTATTGGCAAATTGATTCAAGGAGTTTCCAAACAACAAAGAAGAAAAAAGAGAAGGGATAGAAAAAAAAGGAGGAAATTGAGAAAATTAAAAGGTGTATCTGCCTATCATTTATATCAAAGTCCTTTCGGTAAAAGTTTATTTGGAATGATAGGTTTCCAAAACGCATTACAGAATTGGGCAGATAAAAAATTTGGCAAATAACGATATAACTAGCAAAAGTTATAACTAATTTTTTGTATCACAAGTTTCCAACGAATTTCATCATATTTCAATATAATAACTTTCAGAAATAGGCAATTCCATCCGAGATGAAAGGTAAAGGTAAACACAGTTTTAGAGCACCCGGTCGCCGCCGAAGACAATTTGTTCGAGGACGAGGACTTAGAGCATTTGTTGCAATTGGTAGAAAAAAAACAAGACTCAATTATCGAGGAAGAGGAAACAAGAAATATCATCGTCGTTAAAGACTTCGTCGTGCAATTAAAGGAAAAGGTTTCTTCACAGATTGGGCCCTCGAATCAGATAAAATGTATCAAAAAGTGTACCCTAATAAAAGTATTTTTGATCAGGGTTCTTTTTTTTTGATTAAGAAGAAGCATATTCAACTGATAAAGAATTCGCAGACAGTAATGAATTTGATAATTTCAACGCAAAAAAATCAAGAAGAATTTATCAAATCCCACCATCGCGAGAATTATTTTATCAATTCAATATACTTACCTATCCTTAAAAGACCAACCAAGACCAAGATCGAATAGAAAGAACACAAAAATTAAAAACGACATAAGTAAAAAAGACTTTAGAAAACTTTAAAAAATCAATATTTAGCATGACATAATACCCACTCTACACAACGATCAGTTTTGCATTGTTTTTTTGCAAGTTCTTCTATTTCATCATTGATTTCTTCATCTGCTTCTAATTTTTCGACAAAGTTCAATGTTGCCTTCATATCATCGAATGTAAGGTCTTTCACTAAATTGATAATTTCTTCACCGCTTCTAAAGTCACTCACGTTCATCCTTTCAAATTCCTTGTTAATGTTTTTCATCTTTCGACGTCAAAATATATTCCGTTGCTTTTCCAGTTGTTTGCCAGCGGCAAAGCTAAATTGAGTTGCTTGCGCTTGCTTGATTAACTTGTTCAACCCGGGCGAATTCTCTTCTCTCACTTGCATATCGATGAATAGATAAGGCAGTTTCAGCTCTTGTCGTTCTTGCTCATATCTTTCCATGATTCGATCTCTACGTTCATTTCGAGAATTTTCTTCTTTAATACCGGGTGAGCCAGAAAAAAGTTCCCACTTTTGAAAATTCATAACACCAAGACTACTACACGGATTTGAATCATACAAATTGTAGTTAAAAGTCGAAAGATCGAAGTATTTTTGTGATTTTTTTCGCTGTCCTACCAGCACTACAAATATTGGTAAATTCAACTTTATAAAAATTTCATGGTTGCAAAATCACGGAAAAAGGGCCTAAAACATTGATCAAATCTTAAGGATTCTATTCAAATCGAACAATAGGCCATGGGCGTTTTACCTCCCTCAAGAGTTATGAGACATCGATTTTCAAACAAATACGAAAGATTTTCAATGCCAAGGAAATTAACGCCTAGAGGATATCTCTCACCCATGAGAACTTGCATTTCCTTCGTTATTCTGTGCGAGAGGTCATTTATGAATTGATCGATGTTTTTGGCCATTTTTCAGTAATCAATCAACCATGAAATTTTTGTAAAGTTGAATTTACCTATATTTGTAGTGCTGGTAGGACAGCGAGAAAAATCACAAAAATACTTTGATCTTTCGGCTTCTAACTAGAATTTGAATGATTCAAATCTGCGAAGTAGCGTTGGTGTTATGAATTTTCAAAAGTGGGAACTTTTTTCTGGCTCACCCGGTAGTTTGATACATTTTCGTTGTTCAAGTTTTGCGCGTGTGTCTTCAAACTCAAATCGCAATGAGAGAGTTTCTTGTTTTATAAAGAGTTGTTTTATAAAGTTTTAAAATCATATGCCCAACAACGCTAAAAGATTAGAACGCCGAAAAGCAAATTCGCAGTCCCAAAGGGACGAGATCTCAAGACGATTTAAATCCGCTCCCATTGCGATTTGTTTGTCTGTTTTAAGACACACGCGCAACACTTTAAAGTTTAGAAGAAAGTACCTGCTGATTGGAAACAATGCGACCACTTTTTTAACACCTTTAAACAAAAGCGCAATGAAATGAAGTACGCACGCGAGTAAACTATGGCGCGTGACTAGAAATTTTATCAAAACAGCAGGTACTTTGATCCAAAAAATTAAGAAACTATGATAAATAAAAAGGAACGATGAATTTAATTATTTAAGCACAAGTAGCAGAAAACCCGATACCCCGACCCAAACACCACCCTTCGAAATTCCCATCATAATTAAATTCATCGTTCCTTCGTGCATTAAAATTAGTAAGTAAAGGGTTATAAGTGTTCATCCATATGGTAAGATACTCAACATTGTCCACGGGAAAGCCAGGATGTGATTGTGCTGCGGGTATGGTGAGGTCGGATACGGTCGGTGGCAAGGAAGGTGGAGTAGGTGGATTGCGTCAATTTCTTTTCCGTCTTTGGCTTTTTGAAGGAGGTTGAGGACTGGAAGGAGGTCGATAGGAAGGTCGTTTTGTTGTTGTAGACGATGATGTCGCCAATGGCGAGTAGTTGCAATTGCTGTTGCCGCCTTGATTTCTCAACATTATCGGCAATATACAGAACAAAATCTGCGGCTGATGCTCCAAAATTCGGTAAAAGTCTTTCGCCATTTGCGTCATTGTTGAAAAATGAAGCCATGATGTGTTGTGTTGTTGTTGTTGACGTAGGTGATGTCAAATTCGACGTAGCAGAGGCGACAACAGCAAGAGGACGAAATATGCGTAAAAACCAATATTTATACAATTATTTTTACATCTAAAAATAAATATCTTAGATTTTACCGTTAACCAATCATTTCATCTATTTTATTACAAAAGTGAAGAAACTGTCAATCATTTTGCCACTGTGATTTTCAATTCCGTTTGGGGTTTCGCTCCATAACAGATCTTGAAGACAGGAACTAACTTCCCAAAGATTATTTGTATTTATATAGCACTTAGACCTAAAATATATTGGTTTGTGAAAAATTCTTGTTTTTACACTATTTTGCAGATTTGGGACTTGTAAGTCCCATCATTAAGTATAAGCCGCAAATGTAGAATAAGGCACTCAAGAAACTGAAAGTATCTTAGAGCTCAGGTGATTATGGGATGTCTTTAAAGGCACAAAAGTTAGCTTAATGTAAATAATTGATGCACAATAATTTGACAGCAAAATTCTAATTGTTAAATTACTGTTTGTGCTTTGCTAACCAGGTAATAGAGGGGATTTTTAACCAGTCTGCACAAAAAAATTTCTGGCAAGTGTATAACAACCAGTTCACGTCCAAGCACCTGTCATAATCGCATATGAGAAAACTATTGCAAATCACCACGCAGCTATGAAAACCATGATAAACATAACAGATCAAACTCAAACCATAGAAAAAATGTCAATGTCCCAGCAATAACAAGTACAAAATTTTTCTCAACAGTCCACCTCATGGAAGTCTAAAAAACAGTTCTTTTTCTCATTTGAGCATAGCAATATCCCACTCATGGAACATTTACAATGTGGCCTTGACTCCATCCCTCTTTGAGCAAACTTCACAGTGCCCTCGCAACATTGAATATGTTGGCGAATGAGCCCCTCACTTTTGCAACCGCAATCCACTGGAGACTGGGAACTCCACTGGCCTCCTTTTTGTGACAACTGATGGGGGTGGCTGGTGTAATCTGGATGTTGCATAATGCTGGTTGCAGGTCATGTTTTATGGCCAAGGGCTGCATGGCTGCACCAAGGGGCCACCTTTTTGATGACACTAAGCTCTTTAGTTTCAGAGGGTTTGTTTTCAAGTTTGCTCAGCAGCAGCAGCTAACACAAGGGCATTTCATTGATTCCCAAAAAATCTTGTTTGCCTCTTGAAAACATCATTTGCTTTCGAGAAAAATCTATCAACAATCTGAAAAATCCCTCCTTTCAGAAAAAAACTTGACAAATCAGTGAAATTCCCAGGAAATTCCCTTCGAACAAACATACCACATTCATGTTAAAACCAAGATGATCGAGAATGCCATTACAATTGCATCATGTTAGGTATGCATTATTGAATATGAACAGAATAATGTTACTCATATATTCCCCATTGATTTGATAACAATGGTTTGTGGTTATCAAAATCAGAGTCAGAGGCAATTAATCACTTGCAACCAAGTGATTTAATTCATGATATTGTTGTGGCATGTTCTTTTTGCAGGAACAGTAGTTCTTATGTACCAACAATTTGCAATCCCCCCGAGGCAGAAATGTTAGCCTTCTGTGGGTGACAGCCTCTTGACACAGCCAGACTGCCTTTGGCCATAAACATAACCTGCAACCTGCTTTATGCAACCTGCATTTTGCAGATTACACCAGCCACTGATGGGGGTGTACCTCTCAAGCTTCTTCCTGCTTCAGGCTTTAGGAAAGTGTTATCAGCCTTTGGGCAACATTTTTTCTAAAATCTGACAAGGGCATGTTTTCTCTTTCCAATTTATCATATGCAATCTTGGCAAGTCGTTTGCTAGAACAGTGCTCTATTATTGTAACACTATCTTGGAAAAACAGTGAAGAAACATGATAGAAAAATCATATACAATGCAGCGAGTTCAACAAGACATCTATTTGCTGCTTCCCAAGGCTTTGCTTAGGCCAACAACTTTAGGCCGAGCAAAGGCACTTTTAGTAGAAGGCTGTTAACGGGAAGGGGGTGGGGTTTCCAATCTTAACGGCCAATTGCCGTTAAATATATGAAAACCAATTTTTTTTAGAAATAGGTCAACAGGCTCGCAGGCTTGTGATTCTTCATCCCTCGTTTTGAGAATTCACATACATTGGGATAACAAAAGATTATTAGATTTAACAATCTATTTTAACATTTAGTCTCACCCACCAGAAGACATTTACAACCGATGCAATACATATGACCATTGCCGCACATCTCATTTTTCTCATAGGATCCGCCAGAATCAGCTACTGTACCACCAAGGAACACCAACATAAGGCTCAGTGAATTACTTGTTGAAACATCAGAGGTTTGCTATAGTACATACAGGGTGTCCCAGAAAATTAGTGCCCCATTTGCCTGAAGATTACGACAATGCGGGTTTTATAAGTAGCTCATCAATACTTTGTCATGGCGCTCAAGTGGCGGGGCCCTACCAGGTATCAAACCCATTGCACCTTACTGTTCTGGCTGCGGGGTCAGGGCATTACACCACTATACCACAACACCTTTGAGTGGAATTGATAAGCCTTTTTTCTCATCTCACCTCTGATATCATTGAGAGGTATGACATTGGATAAGCTTCTTTTACCTCAATCTTTGTTTTTTTTCTGCATTACAATTTCTCTGGGGGGGGGGGGGGGGTCTCTGGTTTCAGCTATCACATATTTTTTATCTTTAAAAGCTCTCAACACGGTTAATTTTCAACTGATTTGCAAAGTTCTACCCTCTAAATTATTTCATATTCTATTTAAATGTCAAACAATTTTTTCAGACACCCTATGTGAGTTTTTGTTGAGCAGTTTACTGGAAAAAGAGAGATAATCATATAAATTCCCAAACTTTTAAACAGCTGATAGTCATTGGTTTTTCATGCCATAATTAATCCATTCCCAGGGATGGCACAAGCCCGGCGGGTGCAATTGGGTACCACAAATACTGGCACGCTTGTCCAAAGATTTAAAAAATGACCCTTTTCTCTGACTTTTCAAGAGTCAAAATAGACCCCTATCTCTGAGAATACATGCCGTTAAATCCTGAGAATGCTCCGGCCTCTGATTGGCCTAAATGACAATAAGTATATTTGACAATAGAGGCAGAACGAGATTGCATAAACCCAAAATGAGGGCATCACAGTGGTGTCCATTGCTAACTTTCAATTTTCAAACTTTTCATGTTAAATCTCTGTCGTTGCCATAACCGCCATAGTATTGATCTTAATTCTTACAAAAGTAAATACAATAGAAGTTAGAAGGATTTTCTTGAAACAAGTTCTCTTTTGTCCGTGGCCTGCAATGTTTCAGTTTACGTGATCGATTGGAACACCAGTAACAGAGTATCAATCAAGGGAGTTGGTTAAAATCAGGACTCATCATTTTCCTTGGGGGCAAAAAGATCTAGAAGTGCAAAGTATTGGGGGGGTCACTGGGGTTTTGAGGATAGCGGATATCGGCCTATTTTCGGTGCGGAAATGCGGAAATTAAACATCATTTTTGCGGATTGCGGATATTTGTCGCATTTTAGCGGAATGCGGATATATAGTATAGATCAAGGCGAGGAAGAAAACAAAGAGAGCAATGGGGAGGAAGAAAATGAGTTGCCAAGGAAAGTAACGAAAAAGCTGTCCAATGCTGCAGCACAGCAAACAGTAATAAAACAGAAAAAGAAAGCCGCAAAAGAAAGGAATAACAACGAAAAGGCTACTGAAGGACCTATGCTTGAAAGTTTCCAAAGCATGATTAAGGAGGTGAATATGACCACGGGCGATGATGCACCTACTTTTTGGGAAAGGAGAGTAAAAATTGCAGAATTTCTTACCCATTAGCTGCCTAGTTATCCAGTCCACGTAGCTGTTGGCCACTTTGAGTAGAAACGATCAGAATACCTTTTTGTCCTTAATTTTTTGCTCTTCGCTTCGACTTGTCTGCCTCTGTTTTACTTAGGCCCGAATGTGAATTGAAGTGCATACCTCCTTCTTAGCGACGCAAAACGAACGCGCAGTGTAGTTGGGAAAAGAAATTTTTATGGGTTGGAAGCGAGGGTACTTTTACACTGGCGAGGTTTGTCAACATGCGCGACAGATTGGCATTGCCTTATTTGGAATCGTGCCATGGCAAACGTCATAGCTTCACTTTGCACACCAAGATGCGAAGGCGTAGACGCTAGGGGGTACCCATGAATGCGCGGCGAGGCGGAAGACTTGTTGGAGGGAAATTTTGAAACGCAACTTGGCAAAGGGAGAGCCGGCGTATGACGCCCCTTCGTCTTCGCGGGTCTTCGCACAGGTAAGGTTCTCATTTCTACACTTGAACGAAAGAATCCAGGTTTAGAATCGACTTTTATTAATCCAGTTATGCTCGATTTAAACTCGTCTTTGTCCGGACACAAAGTCTCACAGATCGACTAGAGTGCAAGCGTGGAATAGGCCGATACTATTTAATTTTCTGATGGACGACACTCCACACATCCTGATTCAAGGATCGATTTATTGTGCGGTATGAACTGTTCCTGCAGCGCTGAATCAAAACTGAGCAGCGATTAATTGAAAATAGTGCTTATTGGCACCTCCTTTTTGACAGGTATTTTTATCATTGAAAGTAATTCACCTCTTCATAGGTGGAAAAGAGAAATAAACTCAAATCAGTAGTAAGAGACTGAAATACAGAAACACAACCAAATTTTGTGAAATCAGATATGAGCCAAACTGTCTTGAAAAAGGAAGAACTAAGTGCAATCTAGCCATTCTAGGGGTTATACAATTTATAATACTTTTGCTGTAGAGAAGGCCTGTCACCCCTGAGATTTGTGGATCCCTGGCATCTTGATGCACAACCTTTCTATAACCCTATGGTGCCCAGCAATTGATGAATAGATTTCTGTCATGTGTATTAAAAGTCTAAAAGTAAATACTGTCTGCCTATTATTAACAGACTTTATCAAACTCATTTGCACTCCCTTTTGACCCCAAAACTGCAATTTATGCTGCTTGGTGCAGTGATAAAAATTCCCGAAATTAACGTCACTGTGATTAAGACCTGAAATTCTCCCATCAGAGCATTTTCTGCATCTATAAAAGTTCTGCCTGATAGAACCTTGGAACACCTGATTTTCACACAATTAATTAATTGTAAACACCATCTGAATTGAGAAAGGGAATACCTAAAAAAATATCTTACAACTTTGAAAGTTAAAAATTTTGAAATATATCTTTCTGCTTGGTCTTGGTTCAGCCATGGGTAGTGGAAAATCCCACTTTGGTGTGTCATTGAGCTCGAAATATTCCATTCCACCTGATATAAAGATCATGTCATACCCTTTGATACAGGTGTTCTCATGGAATTTTCCCTTTATACTCCCATGTTGATTTTCCTTCACAAATCCAATATGCGGGGGACATGACTATGAAAGAGCATGAATGTGCCCCTCTCCCAAGTTAAGACTTCAATGAAATTGCCAGAAATTGCTGTTTTTAGCATAGTTGAAGAGACAGTTATACTAATGATGGTTCTGAGATTTTTTTGATGCTTTGTGCGAGACAAACAATCTGTTCCCCTATCTTTTAATCCAGTTAATAAAGAACTATTTGGAAGACTTCCTGAAGATTTTTGAGCCAATTGACTTCAGAAAAAGAGCACAGTGTTTGTTTTTGTTTGTTTTCAATTTGTTTTGAGTGGGCTTGTCAGGATTTCTAGCTACTGAATGCTAATTTAGGCCCACTGTGCATGCCGCATCCAGGCATGGGACCCCTACTTTAACGTCCCTTCCGAGGGACGACGAGGTGAGTTGTGAGGTCAGGCCTCCAAGGTCACCCATCCGGAGTTTGATCCTCACTCAACCAAGCTTAACTTCAGTCACCTGATGAAGACTGTATAAGCCGCTTGGCTAGTCACCCTGTAAACACCATCTTTGGTGTGTCATTGAGCTCAAAATAATCCATTCAACCTGATATACTGTGCAATAAAATTCCAATTACTGTTCAAAAGAAACACCAACACTTTTAATGTTTTATTGTTTTCCAATAGTACAGTCATGAGTTTCAGACTCACACATAAAAGCCTGGGGGGGGTGGTGACATAACATGTTGAGGGTAGGGGTATGTGCCACCCATATGGGTGGGTTTTTGGGCCCAAAATTCTCTAAACAAGGGTCCCTTTTTCAGCAGATTTTCCATAAATATGGGTGGGTTTTCCAGAAATTGGCAAAAATAGTCAAAAATGGGTAGTTTTCCACCAATATTCATCATAAAAGTGGGTATGACGGCAGCTGTCGGTAATTAGAAGAGGGTAGCTTTCTGAAAACCGAGCGGCAGACCCCCGTCCATCCGCAAGTCATATACCCCCCCCTGGGCATAAAAGTGCAGTGAGCTTATATTTTCCATCAGCATAATCAGCATAAGAGACAAGCAACCAACTTGGAACTTTTTGCGTTTTGTTTAAATGGGATTATTATTGTGCTAAAGAATGTTACACCAAACACATAAAGATCTTTACTTTCTTTGCTGTGAAGTTTGGCAATACACCTTTCAATTTTTGAAAGCCTTTGATTTTCACTACAATTTCCCAGACAAGCTTCCAATCTTTGGCTCCCCTCATAGCATCCTTGCACCAGATGTCTGCACTGAAACTAGGATGTTGGGTTCTTTAAGTTGAACATATTTTCTCCTTATGTCCACTGTGTAGGGTCCCTGAGTCAAGAGAAGGGTCTCTCCTGCTACTGGAGAATATGACACCATCTCCTCCTACTTTCCAATAACACTGTTCTCTTTGCGTTTTGAGCCTCTAAAGCTGTGGAAACTGTCATCATTTTGCCTTGTTCCCTTCATGTAGGCTTTCATGCTCTTTGGTAAGCCTTTAATCAAATTTACAGTTATAAAAAAAAGCAAAATCCATGCCAGGATGCCTGTCTTCTCCTTACGAAGTGCAAGCAAGGAAGCCATTTCAAAATGGACTAAGCTGCAGTGCATTGTCGGTTGTTGATCTCGATGAAATTGGCCAAACTTCAAGTAATAACTTTCCTGCAAATAGTTGAAGCTGTTATTCCGATGGCCTTCCTTTCGGTACCTTTTTCTCTTCGTAGTGTTCAACATGCGAGTCTGCCAGGATCAGGATCATTACAATCTACTACCATGCCACTCCTCGATATGGTTCAAGCATGGGCGATGATTCAGCCCTGTGTGGTTTACAATGAGTTCTTCCAGCCCAATTGTTCACTTTAACAATTGCTTGCCTTACTTTAGGGGGTACTAATGCAAAAAGGACACAGATCTTCAGTCTGCCAAACAACAAGCATTTCTTTCCTTGGTAGAGAGCTTTCACAGGACATCCACCATGTTTCTTTCCATCTGACCGAACAAATTACCCCCGTCGTAACATAGGCGTCCCTATTCATCCCTTTGTTCTTCGGCTTTTGTTCAGCAAAGGCCTCGCAGCGCCAATCTGTCGCGCATGTTGACAAACCTCGCCAGTGTAAAAGTACCCTCGCTTCCAACCCATAAAAATTTCTTTTCCCAACTACACTGCGCTTTCGTTTTGCGTCGCTAAGAAGGAGGTATGCACTTCAATTCACATTCGGGCCTAAGTAAAACAGAGGCAGACAAGTCGAAGCGAAGAGCAAAAAATTAAGGACAAAAAGGTATTCTGATCGTTTCTACTCAAAGTGGCCAACAGCTATGTGGACTGGATAACTAGGCAGCTAATGGGTAAGAAATTCTGCAATTTTTACTCTCCTTTCCCAAAAAGTAGGTGCATCATCGCCCGTGATATGACGAAAGTCTTGTCGATGTTAAATTCAACAATTAAAGATCAGATTCAGAGTACCAACGAAGATGTTGTGGTGACTAGGAATGTCACAAATAACTGCTCACCCACACCCCTCGACGAATCCCCATCAAAGCAGCAAATTCAGGAAGGAAATCCAAGTTTGTCGACAAACCTTGAGACTGGAGGACTCCTAGCTGGAGTAATTCGGCCATGTTATCAATATGACAACGAGGATATCCATGAGCCAGGAAATGAAAACAACCTCCGGGATCTATCATCAGTAAAGGCTCTGAACAACAAAGTCCAGCATCAGTCACAAGAACAACGGGAACGACAACGGTTAGAGCTTGAAGAAGAAGTCAAACGATTGCGAGAAGAAAATGCTTATTTAAAGGCGAAATAGCAAAGAAATGGTGGATCCTGCACTTGCCCAGGTATTGCAATGAATTTATTTTTTTCAAATTTCATCACAAAGGGAAAAGCGATGTATATTTATGGCTCTCTCGATATCACCAGCAAGAAATAGTATTCAAGGGGATTTATGTTGAAGTTATAATACAAAAACCCCATGTAGCATTTAGGGTTATTTGTGACATAAGGCGCAGTGCAAAGTTTATTTTATAACATGGCCGGTGCAAAATGTAACACATGTTGTTAAATCATTGAGCTGCTCCGGCCTCTGATTGGTTGATAAAACAATTGAATGTAGAAACAATAGGCACGGCTGATATCACACTGTTGTTTCGCTGTGACTTCAAAGTACAAGTTACGGCTGTCGTGACAACCGATTGCCCAAGGCAGTGGAAGAGCAGTCTTTCCTGCTGACCTATTTCTTTGCAAGAAATGCTTTTGTGGAAAAGCAAATTCTGATGTGAGGTACCATAAAGAAATTTCAAAACAAAGGATTTGAATTAAGGAATTTCAATACAAAAGAAAGTCTGGACATAGGATTATAAAATGACTTCAGAACAGCAGAATCTATGGATCGCCCTTAGATGTAAACAAGCGAAGGGAATTTCACTCCAAGGGAGGGGGGTACTTGACCAGGTTTTTGACATTGAGGTTTCAAAAAGATATCCATTCCTTATACCAATTTTTCCAAGATGTATAGCCGACATTATACCAATTTTCAAAAATACATACATGACTTTATACCAATTTTCCGAGACTGCCTACCCCATACCAATTGCGAAAATTGCGAAAGTTGATACCGTTATACCAAAATCGTGAAATTTGATACCGTTCCTTATACCAAGATCATGAAACTTGACACCGTTCCTTATACCAAGATTGTGAAAGTTGATACCCCTTCCTGATAGCACGTCCTCATACCCAAAATATGTAAAGTACCCCCCTGGGATTTCACTGTCTCAATAAAAGCGTAGATTTTTTCACAAGAAAAAGGATCTTTACAGATTTTCTGTTGGATTTTCAGGAAAACAAGAGGATCTGGCCCGGGTGTTACGACATCTTTTAGGAGTGAAATGGCACCTAAACAACAAGAATTTAAAAAATCTTCTTGAAACATTGAAGAAAACTTTTTAAAGTAAGAAGGAAAAGAAAGTCTCTTCATTTGTCACATGCAGTTTCCCTTCCTATCCACAAAGAGGAGAATGAACTTCCAGGATCTAGGCTGACAAAAGGCACAGGCTCAACCTTGTTTGTATTGATTTTTCTACTACTGGACTACTCAAATGCTTTGGAAAATGAATAACAATAAATGGACCATTCATTGCACCCAAACAATTTGCATTACTATGGCAGTATCATCCTATAATTGTTGGCAAGAATCATAATCAAGGGAAGTCAAGCGAGGCCCAGTAAGCTCTATTTTTCAAGGATTCATTTTTGATAAAATTCCAAACTATAAAGTTGCAAATATTGTACTCTGAATTTTGCTAATCCTTGTTTCAAGATTTCTCTATCTCTGGAGCATCGCAACTTGAATAAAACTTGCACAAGTTTTTCGTGTCTCCCTCTGAGACGCACCACACTGTTCAGTTATTTGATGCACGTTAAGTTCTTGGAAACAGCAAAGTTTTGTGCTGTTGGTAGCCTCCTTTTCATTCTGTTGTGTAAATTCCCCATTGTGCTATTGACCAATCAGAGACCGGAGCAGCTCAATGATTTAACGACATGTAACGTAACGGGGCAACTACTCTTTTGAGCCTGCATTTTATGAAGCAGATGTGAACGAGACAGTAACTTTTTATGAGCTCAAAATGAAATGGCTCATTTTGAAGACAGAATTGTGAATCATTCAATTTGCGAAATGCTTGCAAAGATTTTTACAAAATGATGCAAAACTTTCTTGTCATTTCTTGCAAGAAGGATCCATCATCTCAACTCTTCATTGAAAATTTTTAGTACTGAACCCTATTGACTTTGAAAATTGAATAATGTGACGTCATGTAAAGGTCACATGACATATCTAAAAATAGATTTCATTTTTGGGTTCATCATAAGTTGTTCTATGCACATGCAAAGTTTCAAGGCTCTAGGCTGTCCAGAACAGAAGTAAATTAGGGGGGGGGGGCAAACCAGCCCCCCCCCCCATGCTTCCTAGAGCATCAAATACCCTAGGCCTGATAGGGTTAAACCATAACTTATAATTATTAGAAGTGCCTTTCAACCGTTTTCGGGTGCTCATCTGCCACATCTGATGATTTAGATTTATGGTTCAACCAGTTTGAATGATAAACGTATTTATATTGAGTTGTTTTGCCAAGGCGATACGAAAGAGAGGCAAAATGAACAGGCTCACTCATTTGGTTGGCCTGGACTAAATTTTCTAAATTTCGTTAGCACCGGATCACACATTTGCCAGAATAATTGAACTACCACAATGGATACAGAGAGGCCACCCCCTTACCATAAGATATCACAGACACAGCGCCAGATCCTCAAAAAGTTTTACAACGGGAAAGAAGGTCATACACCAATGCAGAGCATGGGGGGTGGGAACATGAAATGTCTGATTGAACAGGCTGCTTGTGAAACTGGGCTTTCCAAAGAAAAGATCAAGGTGAGAATTCGTTTCTTAAATATAATAGAGTTTAAGTTTGGTCTTGTCTGTGCCCAGTACACCCCTTAAGGTCATGGTAAACGTTTCTGACACAAAATTTGGTTTTTGCTCCCTAAAAGCCAAACTATTGAAGGAATGTAGGTTAACTATACATCATTCGATGCACAAGAATTTGGGGATTCTAACCATACCAAAATTATTGGCAAACATTGTAAAATGATATTTTCCAGGCAAATTCATTGCTTGAAAAAGTGCACCACCTTCAAAAGCTATTTTGTACCCTTGCGCTTGAGGTAACAGAATCTGACTGACATCAGCAGGAAGTGCAGGTCCTAAGCTTTCAAAGTGTGTCTGGGATTTTTAAAATTCCTTCTCTCTTTGAAACTACAGGCTGTCAAAAATTAGATATTGATTTTTCTGCCCTCCCACAGTTGTATTTGGCTATAAAAGACGGACCAGGACACACACAAAGAATTTGAGACACACTTTCCAAGCTCCAAGTCTGTCCCGGCCATGTGCAAATTTTCGAGCAATTTGATTGGCTCAAAGGGTACAAAATAGCTTTGTCATACCTGTACCTCGTGGATTTATGAGTTCTGAGAAAAATGGATTTTACTGTTCTGCAGTCGTAAAGGAACACATCGGGACCACATAAACCACACTAATCTGGATCAAGCTATTTAGGCTTAAAAATCAATTAGAGTTTTCAAATAATTACCCTATAAACACAACGATACAAGAGCGCGCAATGGTATTACACACAAACCACGAGGACTTTGGGATTATTTGATCAAAATATTATGTAAGCCTTCGTTTACACAAAATTTCTTCCATTTTCAAAACTTCTGTTAGCTTTATACCATGTATCATTGTGTGCCTTGAAAGTTCAGCTAACAGAATATGAAGAAATCAAAAAATGGATATTTTCGCCCAGAAAACGTTTACCGTAACCTCAATACACCTTCATCATGCCAAGATATCTTCTTCTTTGGTCGAGGAAGCCATCCATTACATTTGAATCGTCGCTTCGCGTTGTAGGTAGTAGGTACCCCTTAAAGACAAAAAAGTCAACTTTGATTGAACCCTGTGACCTGCTATAAAATAACTATGTAATAATGGTGCAATATATCAGACAGCAGAATGTATCACAGCATAGTATCACAACATAGTTTTAGCTGTCAGCACCCAGTAACTTCCCTCAAATATTTGAAAACAAACTCAAACTTATGTGCCAGACTGCTAACTACCTTAGTCCCTTCAAATTTTGCCTGCCTTTAATTTTTGCCCAGGAGGTGGGCAAAAATTAAAGGGGGCGAATTGCTAAAATATTTGGAGGGACAAAAATTAGAGGGAGTTAAAATTAAAGGCGGATTAAAAACCTATGTTCATTTACAGATCATCATTTTGATTGTAACACGAAATAAAATGAATGCATTAATCTTCAATAACCATTATATTGTCCTCCCCTGCGTCTGCGGGGTGATTTTGTTGCACTGGTTCTACAGTTCTCTTCCTCAGGGCAACATTCATCTAAATCATCACCGGCCTCTCTCTCCTCTGCTTCAGATTGAGCAGCAGATACTGTCATCTTGTCTGGCTCAATGTAGTACTCTTCAACAAAGTCCTTCATTCGATTGAAGACGAAAGTTGATGCCTTATCTTTCCAGACAATTAGCACAATTGGTATTTCAAGCCCACCCTTAGGAATTGGCGATCTTCAAAATTTGCTGCCTCGTACGCGCTCCTGCGTAATTCAAGAAAAAATGGCAAAAACAACTTATTTCTCTTGGGATATGACCCACAATATCTCAGGCTGTAGTTTTATCCCGCAACGAAGCATGTATTGAGATTGCGAATGGATCATGCATGTTTCCATTTTCTTGCTCCAATTTCAACCTTTCACCAATCATTGGTTTCCAAGATGAGCAATATACATGAAATCCACTAGAAGCACAATTGATTTCAATTGAATTCAAACCTTGTCTAATTCTCAGGATCGACACTCCCTCCAGCGCCTGTCAAAGACTCTTCCCGTGACTCTTTGCAAGGATGACATATCGCTACTTGCCGCCCTATTTGCCACGCAGGTATACTCCCTTCCTCAACTGGCACATGACAATCCAAACTACGATTGCAAATAAATTCTTGGCAAGCTATACATTTATAATTTGTTTCTTCCTTGCATACAGAGCAAACGCCCACTTTTTTCGTTGAAAACGGTCGTTAACGGCTCCGCTTTTCACAAGTACCAAGTATATAACACGTTCTGTGAACAAATGTTCCTGATCTAATTATGACCTTATGCTGAAAGGGGGTTATTTACGAATACCGGTAGCTCTTCATCGTCTATTTTGAAGTTTCAATCTTCCAAAAAAATGATTATTTTCTCCAAATCAAGGTTTACCCTTTCAGCTGGATAGAAACTCAATGGTGAAAAGGATCCCGGTGGAATACTGTTACTGAAGCAACCAAGTCGTTGGCTGAAATATCTTTCTCATTTCTCACTAGAAGAAATTCTGATGTATCTTCTGATCTGGCATGAACAGAAGCTTTCTCTCCTATCCCAAAACACTTTTCTGCTGCAAGGTATCCTTCGTCTGTGAAGATGTCTCAGGAGCTTCTTGAGCTTCTGCAATTTGGAGCAATCCAAGGGCTCTGGAGCATCGGGTTTCAGCAGCACAATTTCCTTGTTTTTTCAGTTGCATCTCTCCAACTCTGGCAACTTCTCCGCTTTCTTTGAAATGATTTGGTATTTCCTTTCCAAGTTATGAGCATTTATTTGATGTAAGTTATCATTCAGGCATGGAAGCATCTGCTCCAAAGCTTGTTAGTATTGCCACTGAGACTTTCTGCTATGCTATGCAAGATACTAAATACCAAATACTTTTGTTGTGATATCAGAATTTGAAGATACAAAATAGTCTCCATTGCAAAGGCTATGTTTATCAATATCAGGTCTCTGAGTTCCTCTGATGAATAGGATACTAGGATGCAGTACGATTAAGTATGATTAAAAAGAAAGATATGGATTCCATCTATTGTCAACCACTTCTGGTATGCAAATGGCATTTCAGAGATGTCTGGTTTGGTGTTGTCCACCATGTTTGTGGTGAGCATGAATGGGCAGAAGCAGGATGCAATCATGGCCCACTTTCTAGTGAGGAACCTAAAGCGCCACTTGACAAGAAATCAGCTGCAGCAGAGGTATTAAGATAAGTTGTGTTTGACAAGAGGTTCACATCTAACCTTGATCACTATGTCCGTTTTTGACATACAGGCTCTTTGGAAAACTTCAACAGCAAGCTTACCAAATTTGCACCAAGAAGGATTGCTTTTGAGTATATCTATTTTGTACCCCACATCGTTCTTGAAGCAATAGACCACACTATGCATTTGATGCGCCCCTAAGGAAAAATGAAACATTGCTCCTATGTTTACACGAAGAAGTAAAGCAGAAGAAGCAGAAATATCACACCGAGCAAAAATTTGAAAACAATGCAAACCGTCGTAGATGACTCAATTTTCCTGAAACAATTCAAAACAAACAAGTTTTGTACTAAGATTGTATGAACATTTGAATATTTTAGGAAATGAAACAAACAAAACGAGTCCAATAACAAACAGATAATTGATCAAATCAAGAACAAAACGATAGGATCCATTTAAAGAGCGTTCTTTTACACAGATTGGATATTCTTGATGCAAATTTTGCATTAAGTTGCAGAAATAGGAATATTTTGTAAAAAAAGTGATGTTTAATGAAATAAATGAAAGAAATTCAAGGAAAGATGGATAATTTGCCAAATCATAAACACACAAATGTTGCGCATGATGTAAAAAGGAAATATATTTTACCCAAAACAACGTTGGTTGAACAACTTGCAGACAGAAAGAGTACCACCCCAGGCTTCCTAGAGCATCAAATGCCCTAGGCCTGATAGGGTCAAGCAAAAAATCAATTTAGGCAAAGAAATCCAACGGGGGCCAAAATTGTGACACAAGGAACTGTACTATGGAGATATTCCCAAGATTTCATAGAGAAGGACTTTAACAGTGCTCCCCATTGAAAACTAGTACAAAGCCAAACATGTTGCACATTTAACTCATATTTTTTATAGCATAGTTAATCTTCGGACAAAACCTCCACGCTATGTTGTGCAGTGATTCGCTTCCTTACTGTGTCCTGTTATGCCTACATTGATCAAGCCGTCTTTTTTCAGTCAACCTTTGAAAAATGAGCACCAGCATTTGGCCAGCTTCAAGAGGAAGAGTTTCATGCTCTTCGTGCTGGCTAGGCTCTTCTTCTCTTGCCATTGCTCTTTGCCAGAAACACCATGATTTTTCCCCTGGTGGACAGTGAACGTGTTTTGGGTTGCTGTCAGTTGATATCATGTGAAAGAGAATGGCAAAGATCCTTTTTTTCATCAACTCAGTGTCTCCAGCATAATCTTTCATCGCTCTTCCATAGTAGCTTAGAATTCTGACTACTTTTCATTGGTGAGTTTGCCTTTGCCACCAATATATTTCTTAGCTGCCTTAGCTTCAGCCTTCAGATTTGTTAAAGCATCACCCATTCTTTTTGAGACATGATTAACATCAAAAGCTTACTGTCTCCATCTGACAGCATTGTTGTGTAACACAAGCCCATCTTGTCAACCGATGTTTCCTAGATGTTAGTGGCACATTTTGATTCCATTGCATTGGACAATCCATTAAATTTTGTTCGACATTTCAGTCCATGCTATCAGATGCAGGCTTCATAACCATCATCTTCTTCCTTTGGGCCCCCTTTGCACTAGTTGCAAATATTTGAAAGACCTTCATAGTCTAAGGGAAGATCAGTTAATAGATCTATAACTACTCCTATCCCACTGTGAGATGAGTGTCCTCTCCTCTGCCAGCTTCCATCAAAAGAGACACCTATGTTGAGAACACCAACTTGATCTGGAAAATCACCAATATCAGCAACGAAAGCAGAGCTCCACTAATAAAGGACAATCTGTGTAGCATCTCCTGTCATAGAAACAAAAAAATGAATTCTTATACAAGAAACCTATCTCTGACATACCTAGTGTGCATTTTCGTCAATGTATTTTGTCTATTGCTACTACTCTTGAAATCGGATATGTCTCAGCAAGAATACTGGGAAAGCATAGAGCTCCATCCACTAATAAAAGATAATCCTGGTGGGCAGAAAAACCGTTGAGCCACGCTGTCCCGATCAGCTGAGTTCCTGAAGCGAGAAAGAATCGTCCTGCGGACCAGAACTCACAGCGGCGAAGAGGACATGGCATTGCGAAACCTATCTTCATGCGCTGAACAGCTTGAATCAGATGATTTGCAGCAATATTTCCTGAAGTTAACACTCAAAAGCAGCGAGCAATTTCCAGATCCATTCATTCTGCCAGACGACGATTGGAGTGACGACATCGCAAATTTACCCAACATTTCATGGAGAGATGTCACAGACTACCTCATTGATTCACCCAGCACATACACGAAAGAAAGGATGAAAGCTTACAAACTTGTTGGAAGCATAAACTTCTTCATTTGTGGCCACGTTCAAGACTGTTTTTATCACGAAATATCACCAAATAGTGACTTTTGTTTCATCAAAATGGAGGTAAGATTCATCTTCATTTTTAGGGCCTAATTTACTGCAGTCTCTTGTGGTCACTGGCCTGCTAGCAGTGTGGTAGTGAGGATTTAATTTCAATATAAATACAGGCATGGAAGCCAATTGGAAACGATTTTAGGGCTTGGGCCAGACAATACACCACTTCAACGAACCGCGGCCTCGTCTTAGCGCGCGGGCCTGGGTACGAGCTCGGGGTGAAAGAATCGATCAGCGTGTTTGTTTACATATAAGATCTTCGCGTTGCTGTGCTGAATCTCGAATATTTGCAAAGTTTTCCTCAATTTTTACAACGAATCATCTATCATTTGTGGCCTGCTATCTTCGGAACAGCTTTTTTAAAAGCTCTTGCAAGTACTAAGCTCTGGTGGGCCACAAGGAATCAATTGGAAGGCTCAATATGGTGAACGGAAACTGCGCTGTTGTAGGCTGTACGAACAGTAACTACAGGTTGAGAAAGTGGAAGAAACAAACTTGCGAGGAGCACAGTGGCCAGTCTCACGAAGAATGTCCTTGTGTTCAACCTTTTTGGCTTCACAAGTTTCCAAGCGTACTCAAAAATGTGGAAAAGAGGAAAGAATGGATACGTTTGATGCGGAGAACAATGAAGAGGAAGAGTGCATGGACTCATGGGGACAGTGACATGGTTTGCTCAGAACACTTCGTAAATGGAATGCCAACAGACGAGAATCCTTACCCATCGTTGCGACTAGGCTACGAGCCACCACCCAAAAGAGCACGGAGAGTTGTTCTTCGTCCAGAAACATTCCCTGCCAACCAAGTTAATGACCTGCCTTCTCTTGTTCAAACCGATGATGCTGAAACATCAACTGCAGTAAATACTGATATCGAAGGTGATCCTGTCCAGTTGCATGGAGAGCCCAACCATGCCAAGGGGGAATGTGCTGATTGTACAGCGAAAAGCTCTCTTATAGGGGCTCTAGTAAATGGCATAAAGTCTCTATCACTAGAAAGAGATCAATTGAAAGAGAAGGTTGGGCAGCTCTCTCATAAGATAGTGAGAGATGTCAGCAAGGCAAGAGAAGAAGCAAAGGTTTTCTCCTGGAAAAGGATCAAGTCAGATGCCAAAATGAAGTTTTACACTGGCATTCAAACAGTGGCTTTGTTCAGTGTGCTCTTTTCATTGATACAGCCTTGCCTCCCAAATCTTGTTTACTGGAGAGGAAAGAAAAATATTCTATCAACAAAGTACAAGAGAACAGCCACCAAAAGATCACCCAAGCTTGATGAGAAAAATCAGTTTTTATTGGTCCTTATGCGTTTAAGGTTGGGGCTACTGAATGAGGACTTAGCGGACAGATTTAACATTTCACAGGCCACATGCTCCAGCATTTTCACAACCTGGATCAGACTTTTGTCATCGCTCCTTGGAGATGCTCTTGTGAGATGGTTACCAAGAGAAACTGTCTATTCCAACTTGCCAAGCATGTTTAGAGGGAAATATCGAAAGACAAAAGATGCATCATAGACTGTTCTGAAGTATATATTGAGCGACCAAAGTCAGTGGATGAACAAGCTGCAACATGGTGAGACTATAAAAAACATAACACTTTTAAGTTCTTGATAGCCATTTCTCCAAATGGGTTCATTATGTTTTTGTCAGACTGTTATGGTGGCAGAACAACAGACCAATTTATCTGCAAGGACAGTAACTTTTACAACTTGTTGGAAGCAGGTGACGAAATCATGGCAGATCGTGGCTTCCAAATAAAGGAAGACCTCCTCCTTTACTATTGTTCCTTAAGTGTGCCCCCAGGGGCAAGGATCAAGTCACAGTTTTGCATGTCTGAATGCGAAAAAAACTAAGGAAGTTGCAAACCTGAGAATTCATGTTGAGCGTGCCATCAACAGACTGAAAGAGTTTAAAATTCTCAAGAGTGTTGTTCCTATAAACATGCTTACACATGCTGATTCAATTGTGAAAACTTGCGCTGCACTCTGTAATTTGCAAAGTCACTTGATAAATGAATTCAGTTACTAGTTTTTAGATTTTGTTAATTTTTGTAGTGCTACAGGGCTAAGGTGGAAGGCACATAAAAAAGATTGGCAAGGTGGCAAGGCTTAAGTTTGGCAAAACTTGCCAGCTACAAGAAGACTGATGTAATCAACTTTCAGTTATTTAATGTATCTTTGCACTCCCAATTTTACCAAAGTCAGCCATTCTTATCCCTGTAGACAATACTGAATATTTGGAAGAAACTGTTGCCCAAGCCCATATGATTCATACAAGGTGTGTTAAATGTGCTGTTTTTATGTGGTTTTTAACTTTGACTGCATAGAAAAGTGACTGGAATGTATGTTAACAAATACTGTTCTGCAATTAAAGGGAGTATATTGACCAGCATGCTTTGCGCGAAGTGCGCTCTCTCGCTCTCCACAGCTCCATAATTTCTGACAGTCAGAAATTCAGTGGCAGTTTAAATCCACGAAATCTTCGGCAATTTCTACGATTAATGCAACCAGGATGTCTTTTTTGGCAAATTAATGTATCGCTTTGGTATCGTGGCTACTTATTTCACGCAAAGGCATTGTTATTCGCTTTTTTTGGACACCTGGAAGTTGGATACTTCAAGCTGGAAAGCCTCTCGAAAGAAGCCAAGTTCAACGCCAGGAAACCTTCAAATGTCAATTGCAGATGGACACAAGGAGTTGCTCAGAAGTTGTAAGAGAGATACTCGATGTAATGGGGGACCAGTGCCATGCCGACAGGTTGGTTTTTGCTATCCTCAGCTCACCTTAGTTGCCCACGGTTCAGAGCGGTCTAAGCCTATTTACTTTGCTCTAAATATTGGATGAGCCTCAACTTAACATTCTGCAAATTCTTGACATTTGGTTTCACAGTTTTCAGCTTTTGATTACAAAATTAGCTAATTCACAATATTGATATATCTCATGTATGATATATCCCAACGCTTTAGAAATTATAAACCTTCCTGCTACGTGAGGTCAAGAAATGAATTAGGCGCATTCCATGAAACTGATGGATATGTAGGCCATAAATCCAAAACCCCACTGAAGACTCATGTGGTGGATAGATTTTGGAAGTATTCGTGTAGTGATTTGTTGCCCAATAATCCCCATTAGATGAAGGAGCCAGTGGGGCATGGGGAAGTGAAGACTTTAAAATGAGCACTATTTTATGAATACAGCACTATACCTCAATAGTTTAACCTCAAAGTGCCCTTTTCCTCAGCCCTTTTAAAAACTAGCCCTTAAGAGAGCTGTAACCCCCCCCCCCCCCAATGCAAATGAGAGCTGCCTTCCTCTGCAACACTGTATATGCAGATAAGAAATTAATAGTACTTGTTAGCAAACATTGGAGAATATAAGGCAAGCGAGACCCCTGCTCAGCTCCAGTTTATGATTGGTCCCAAACAGCATTTTTATCATATCCTGACTTCAGTTTGAAAAATTCATTCCTCTTGCAGTTCACAAACAGTTGGAATGGGATCAGATTTTGCCATCTCACTCTTGAAAGTTTATTTATGCAACTTGGAAGTTGGAGTAGTTCAGTTGATGATCACAAGCAGCAAGAAGACAATATGACTATTGGCAGCTCAAAACTTTGGTGGATATTTTCCATGCAATGACTAAATGTAGTTTCGATAAGAATCTAAGGATTTGACCCAGTTCACTTTTTGATGAGTACAGTAGAAACCCACATAAAAGTACCTAGGTTTTTCTCGGGCAGCCTGAGTAGGTTTCTTAATTAAGTTGCTGTTATTCTAAATTCCAGCCTACAAGGTTCTTAAAAGATTCTTACAAGTACACACCTTGCTTACATTAATATTTTTCAGATTTCTGAAGAGTTTTTTGAGAATTATGAAGAGTTCTTGATAGAATTTCTAGGCTATAAGTCTTGTTTAAAAATCTGATAGTTGGTTGTACCACTGAAGATTTCTGATCAGAATGTCAAGAATTCTTGAAATTCTGAGGAATTCTGAAGACATGAAACGTATTGTATAAGAACCTCTCCCAGTCTCAGGCTCAAATGGGTTTTATATACGGGGTTTAAAAAAGATTGAATTTCAGCCACAAGGTTCTCATTAAAAAGCAGGTTCTTTTATGTGAGTTTCTTCTGTATTCGCTGCCAGAGACATCAGCTCAATGTTTCCAAACTTAGAAACCAGGTCACACAGTTTGAAAAAATTAGGAAACCTTTTTAATTTTTAACTTCAGCTTTCTCCACTTGCGCAAAATGTTTTCACACTGTGCAGTAGTGACAAATATTTTGAAAATGTATTGAGCATGATTTCTGTTAATACTTGTTCTGATCTTGATAGGTTCTGTTGAATCCCCCTGACAAAAATCAGTTAGTGCTTTCTTGGAACATTAAATTTGAAGTAAGAAACTAGATAATCTTACTGTTACTTTGAAATTTAATGACTCCTCAGAAAATGTGGAGGCAAAATGGCCTTAAATTTAAAAACAGCTGCCAAGTCATGACCTCGTTTTCTTATTGAGAACTTGTAGGGTCTACAGGGGTGAAGTGGGTTGCCAGGAAGTAAGGGCAACAGTGTTGCCTACTGAAAAACTGATAAATCAGCACTCAGGATGTCAAAGAGAAGGACTTTCAAACAGCTGAAGGAAACCTCTGATAGCGTAACTTATCCACATCTTTACAACACCCATTTGACCACATGCTTACCCATTCTACCCCCTGTAGACCTGACTGATCATTACATTTTAGTATATAAATTAGAGTTGCATATGAGTTTCTCAAAAATGTCATTGTGTTCTTCATGTCTACTTCCTGTTTCCTCATTAAAATATTATGCAGCTATCATTTTATGTTCTGACCTCCCACCCTTGGAATGGGGGAGTTGTTGTAGGGCTATTTACCTCCTGTCAACAGAAAATTTTAGATGAACCAGCCCTGCCAAATCCAGGGTGGGGGTTAGGGCAATAAATTGATAGCAGCACTATGGAAAGTTATTTGAAGCTGTGCTACTGTATGGACAACATTCCAGGTTTAAAGACAAGAAACAAACCAAAATGTTGTGGAAAGATGCTATGGATTTTCTTGATTAAGGAAATGGCTCTGTGCTGAAGTTTTCATCTGACAGTTCATTTTACCATAAAAGAGTGTGGATTCAAAGTGAAAATCACAGAATACAAAGAACATATCTATGAAAGCCTTGTGACCATTGAGTTTTTACCAAGATGACTCTCAATATCAATACTGTATCACAACTATCTTTCATTTTAAAGTTCTTCAAACAACTGTAATGAGCAGGAGTATGAGAAAAAGTTCCTTGCCATCTTCTAATTCTTTATATCAACCAGACTGCCATTTACTTTGTGGAGAGAACCAGCTTTTGCACAAGTCAAGAACTGCAAATCAACAATTTAGACATTATTAACTGCATGGTGTGATAATCATTGCTAGCAAAAGCAAAATGTTTATTTATGTGCTAATGGATCTAAATTTATTGCATGCAAATTTTTTGAAATTTGCCATTTTCCTCCAATTCATTCTACCCTAACCAACCGGATAAATGCTCAAAGGACGGGTCAACAAAGACAACAAACATGGAAAAAGAAAGATCAATTCAGGGCTAGCCTACCTATGCAATAATAAATCCAATTGCCCTAAGAACTGAATCTTCCTTTCAAGTGTTGAAATGCGATATGACCTGTGAGTGACCTCCTTGAATTTACACTTAGGCTGATTAGGACCTAATAACCGACGTCAAAATAATTAGTCTTGTTTGTTACAAAATCAAATATGAATCTTCCTTCTTCGGTTGGCCTTAGTTAGACTTATCGTCGTAATTTTGGTTGGCCTAGTGCCTTTGGGACAGCTATTTCACATGAAAGCAGTGCAGTCAGAAATTAGCACTGATGTTAATTTGGTCTCCTACCTGACTATGTGAACAAGGCTCCACTGGGTTTGCTTTTAACGCAGCTCAACCATTGCTCTCGCCATCATCGATGAGAGTTCTTCCTGCTTGTAGACTTTGAGCTTTGACATGGTTGCTGAACGCCAAGAAAACGGGTGAGCCACAGGGTACCAAGGAGTACGAGTCAAGGCTGATGAAACCAAAACATAAACAAACGATCGCAAAGCATGCTGGTCAATATACTCCCTTTAAAGTGACCAGCTAGTGTCAGAAAAAAGTGAACCAGATTTGGAAAATTCTGATGAAAACAGTTTCAAGCTAAATATCAAAAGACTATGTAGTCAAAATTTGCAATGGTCAAGATCCTCATCACATGATGCTTAGAAACAGACATTAAAATCAGCAAACTTTGACTTGCAAAGTAAAAGCTAAATCTGATGACACACATTCTGAGACAGGCTTAAAAACAATATTTCCACTTTCTGAATGGCTAATTCATGGAGGCTTTTCAAGAAGCTGGTGATAAAAAATATTTCAAATGCAATTTCCCGCAAACAGGATGTCTATCATCTGAGATTCAACTTCATTTAAACATTGATGGAACATAAAATTTTGAATAGAATTCTACAAAGTCTTTCTTAAGTTGGATCCACAACCTTTCATCAAAGTATGTTTCTTGAAGGATATTGCCATGGGCTGTCCAAACAAAGAAATAGCATTTCTGCAATTGTGTTGCAGCCATCTGAATATGGCACTGAGTGTAATATTTGTGGCTGGTTGACAATGTGGAAATGTTGTTTTCTCTTTTCATGTATGGAAGGATGGCTTCTGGGCTTTCTGGTAAATGGAGAATGGACATTTGATTTCCAAGCATGACTGTCCACAGCAATCACACTCTACAATACGATCTGGACTTCCACCAAAAAATGGAATTTCTTCACAGAGAAACAATCCACACTCTTTGGTGACCACATTCCTGTGAGATTTCTTGAAAATCTCTTCAAAACTGTTGGCAGCATCACTTTCCATAGACCTGCCATATTTCAGAGCAGGCAAATCCGGGTTTATGTGTGACATCCCTTTGACTTTATTGAAGATGGATGTCAAATTAACTTCCTCTGAAGCCTTCCTTACTGCTGCCATGCGTGTCTTGACATCATGCCCCTTAGAGGCTGTTATAACATGCCTCCTGTATGAAAACCATGATGGATTTTCACTTTGGCCTTTTGTTAACTGCTCAATATCCAAAATCTCTTTCAGTGATATTTGGCTTATTGCCTGCAAATATTCCTCTGCCTCTCTTGATTCAATGACCAACTGATTATGTGTTTTCACTGAAATCTTTTCTTTTGATGGAGCAACCATGGCAGGTTTTGGAAGTGCTGAAAATATGATGCAGTCAGACTCCTTGCAAACAGTACTTACTGCATGTGCAATTTCTTTGAGGCTTAATGCATGATTGCTCTTCTCAATAGGGTTAAATTTTTTCTTTGGTGAAGGATTTAGTGTACATTTTGTTTTGCCTCGTTTCCCAAAATCATTCCTGCATAGTTCCATGTCTTTTATTTTCATTGGCGTAACAGTTTTGTTATTGGGGAGCCATTCACATGCCTGTGAGGTACACGATGGACTATTTAGGCCTAGTCGGCTTGCTGCTTCTATGCGGAATAAGGCAGCTCCAACATGGTTGCATGTCTGGATCATACCAGCCATACAGGTGCAATGAGAGCTCATAATTTTCCCACTCAATTTCTGAATACATATCCATAATTTATGTGGTACATCATTGGTTCTTTGAGATGGTCTGCATGCACCTTTTAGGATGCAGTACTTGCTTCCTCCACTGATATTGTTGAACTGCAGGGGTAACAACCATCCTTGTGCATAGTAACTATAGGCTTTTGAAGTTTTGTAGTCACTGAGGTCTTTATTTGCAAGTTCACTTGGGTGAAATTGCAAAAAAAGCAAAAATGTCTGGGTACAGAGTAACTGGCCAGTATTTTATACCATCTCCTTCATTCAACCACTCACTGTCAAGACGAAATGGGTCTGGAATGATTCCCCCTTCCTCCATGTTGAGTTTCTGTTGGTAGTCAAAGGCTATTTCTTTCTCTACTTCTTGCGCAGTTTTCACCAACGGCACATCATTCTCAATGGCAACAAATACTCTCGCCACAAGTTCTTCCTTCTTACCACTTACTTTCAAACCACGGAGACGCAGACAGTTCTTGAGTTCTTCCACTTTCATGCTCGAAACTCTTTCGAGATCCATTTTCGTTAGGCCTTCGTACGTTATCGGACATGAAGAAATAATACTTTTTGTGACCCACCAGAGCTTAGTACTTGCAAGAGCTTTTAAAAAAGCTGTTCCGAAGATAGCAGGCCACAAATGACAGATGATTCGTTGAAAAATCGAGGAAAACTTTGCAAAAATTCGAGATTCAGCACAGCAACGCAAAGATCTTATATGTAAACAAACACGCTGATCGATTCTTTCACCCCGAGCTCGTACCCAGGCCCGCGCGCTAAAACGAGGCCGCGGTTCGTTGAAGTGGTGTATTCAACCAATTTTCTAGTCTGTGTCCCAGACGTCATGGAATACATGTTTGTTAGTAACTTTCAATATGGGGAGTCTGTGTCAATATTTGGGGTCCAGCAACAAAGTAGTGGCATGGAGCCTCTGGAAAGTTACGGAGTTCAACCAGGGACACAGGCTACCAATTTCTTATGCCCCCCTTGTTTTAAATTTTCCACCACTTTTTTAGATACTGGATGGATGGATATGAATTTAGCAGTTGTAATTTAGCTCCTCCATTCAAATGACTTGAGTTGGTCTTGAGCTGCAACATTAGCTTGTCAACCATTGCATCTTTCTAATGTTGGTTTGTTACGCTCCCTGAGCTCATTGTCCAGCATGATAATTTTTGCATTCAAGTCTTCTCCCTTTTGATCACCAAGATTACACTGCACTTCAACATCAGATGAGGCAATGAGAGCATCTGTATCATTAGAATTCTCTTCATGAGAAGTGTTACTGCCCTCGTCCATGCTTCCAACCATCCAGTGAGAAAGAAGCTTGTCTCTTTTGCTCCACAGGGTTTCATACCTATTCTTTTTCTGAATTTTTCTTTCAATGGCATTTACTTCACTGGCAGTTGAGAAACTGAAGATTGCAAGGATCCAGTTGGGATCATCTGGGTTATCTGACCTTTTTCCTGAAAAAGAAAATGTCTATCTTTATGTAAGTCCTGCTCCACATGAAAGTGTACTTATGGAGGGGTTAACAGGGACCTGGGATTTCTCAAAAATGACACCATCTTACAATGGGAATTGATCACCAAACTGTAAGTGTACAAAAAACTGACTGGGACTGCTCACAAGATATGATTACTGAGCACCCCATTCTGGGCCTACTTGCTAGAATGACTTCATGATAGCGGAAGAAACGAACAGTTCCCCAAAATACAAATAAGAATTTATCAACAATGTCTGAAGTGTTCATATTTCGTACATGGCCTAAATTTCAGCAGTTCACTTTTGTTTACCCTGTGTTTGGTAGCTTGTCGACTTGCCTAAAACGAACCTGCATTAAACTTAAAGCAAAGGATGCATGAAATATCAACAAAAAATTTAATGACTTCAGAATACATTAATTCTAAGTCTGTACCTGAAATGAAATGTTCCCCACAGATGCATGCTTTCAAAATCTTTTCATGTGACCAGGCCTTCCAGTCTTCTCTTTCGATCGCTTGTATCCAGTCATCACGCCGTCTTTTCTCAATTGGTGTTTTACCTTTTGGTATATTATAAAATGGCACATTTTTCTTTTCTTTCTCTTTACGGTTGGTACAACCAACTGCACAACAACTCTTTGGCATTTCTGAAACGATCAAAGAAGACTCGGAGTCCTACGGTTCGCACACAGCTTCAGTTTGATACGCACAACTTTTTGCCCACCATGATGCACGCGCATATACGTCATTGATACATTTTGTAAGCAATAGCAAATTGTCTATAAGAATAGCAAATCACATTACCTTCTTATTCAGACAGTGATAGTTGAAAGATAGTTTTGCCATGTTTATCTAGCTCGGACACCTGAACAAAATAGGACATTTCACCACTTCCATCCAGGTTCTTTGACGGTTTGAGTGACGCTAAGTGTTCTCCAAAGTCAGGAATCCACCAAGCATTGCCACAATATGTTTCTTTGAGCCATATTTAACTTGAAAATTTCGCTTGCACTTGCAGCCGGCTTATTTAGGCCACACCAATGTGTTCCTGACTGGACGTCACATGCGCTCTCGACCAGAGATGGGCAGTATCTTGAAGATAGTAATTAGATACTGAAAATAGTAACAGTATCTTGTAATAAGATACTTCCAGTACCCAGTAAGTGTATCTTGTAATAAGATAATAATTTGGCTGAATAATAATGTCTTCTGATAAGATATTTTCAAAAAACAATTTCAAGTTACAAGATACTTGTATCAATCAATATTCAGGCTGTTCAGTCCGAAGCCAATGGGGGCTAGGGAGGCGGAGTGCCCATCTCCCCCCTCCCCCCGCGGAGACCATTTGTCGGAAAGTCCTGCACTCTTGTCAGGATTTTTGTGATTTAAATGACTCGTTTTGATGGATTTTGAGGAAAAATAATGCATAGAAACATGAATTCATTAGTGTTAAAACACAAATTCCAACAGGAATTATTGGATTTATGGCGTATTTTTGATTGATATTCACTAATTGTGTTGATTTCAAGGTTGGATTGCAAAATGTGACCAAATTTTAGTTTAATTTGGCTTTTCGCCCCCCTACGCAGTCATGGCGAGTATCGGTCCTGATGCTATTTGAGCAACTCACAATCTTTAAGGCAAACAAGGACTTTCATTGAAAATTTTGAAACCGCCTTTGGTTCATTTTATGAAGGCTTCATTCTGCTCTTTCTCCTGAAAGCATTCATTGACTTGTCTCCCCAGACCAAAAACGTCATGTTTTGGCGATCCTTGCCTTCACTGTGCTCCTCCGCAGCATTCATGGATGCTTTCGGAAAAATGATCAAATGCGGCGAACTTGTAAGGAAAATTCAGGGGCTAGTGAACCAAAGTGGAATATTTCTTATAAATTCAACAAATATGCTCCATAGGAGTTCTGTCTCCACAACAATGGAACATGAGGGAATTTTCACTGATATAGGAGTAGGAATGAGCAAATGCACTCAGGTACTACTGCAATACATATGCACAAGGAATTGAAAAAATGTGCCCGCTATGAAGGATAATGGTAGAAGACATTGGTCATGCACCTTTTGGCAAAGTATCTTGTAACTAGCATCTTGAAACATTATCTTAGTTACTTTTTTCCTTGTAATAAGGTACTCTTTGTTGTGAATGACAGCATTTTGTAATAAGATACTTCATTTTTCCAATAACAGTATCTTGTAATAAGATATGTCTTAGGGCATCTTGCCCATCTCTGCTCTCGACCCAGACCCCAAATTGGCTAAAAAAGCCCTGAAGTGTCCACAAAAAATTGTCCAAAATTGTGACTTTGGTGGGGCATAACTCCAGAACCACACATCGGAATTCAATTCCATTTTCGGATTTCAACTCAGCTCAACAGCATCTATCATGATCAGGAATAAAGATTTTTGGGTTTATGGGCACTTTAAATATACATCACCCATGATCTAAAGTGAATTATTAGAAGTGAGATCTTGTGTGACAATTCACTTGTTTTTCCATGCCAAAGATGTCAACTTATTTTGAACACAGGCATCGGAAACAGGGGTCTGGGGACTTAAAACTGCTAAATCAATCAATAATTACAACCTACTCTTTGTTTTAGATAATGGCCCTCCATATACTGCGAGAGGTCGTCTTAAACATTCAAACTGCAGCTCTCTATTCAATAATGGCAGATGAGAGTGCAGATGCTTCCAAAAAGGGACAGCTAGTTATCTGCCTTCGGTGGATCAATCAAAACTATACTGCACATAAAGAGTTTATTGGGATGCATCCACTTACTGGGACTGATGCTAACCAGATAGTTACTGTAATCAAGGTAAACAGATATTCTGCTTGATTCTTATTGAATTTGTTGTGAAGAACATTGTTGGTATTTAAACTAGCTTCACGATTTTTGGAACATTTCTGGCCCGCTTTCAGCTTGCAACCCCACCTGTGGACCAAAAATCCTTTCAAAGTATTTCGAAACTTTGTCACTATAGCCAGATGTTTCGCTGTTTCTATGTCCTTCTGTTTCGAAAAAAATGATGGATCGTTTAAATTTCCCTTGCAAGGGTTTCTTTTGAACTGTTGACCGTTTTTCTGGAATTAATTTTCAATAGTATTGCCAATAGCAACAAATCTTCCTTTTTATTACCACGTTTGGTTCATCAACAATGGGCACTGTCCACAAAAGATCAGAACATTATACTAAATGACTTTTTGAAGTCAAAGAGAAAGGAGCGATGTGACTGCTCCTATACGGAAACAATGAGAAGTGAAGTGGGCATCTTTGTATACTGTTGCCTGCAATAACTGATTGATAATACTAGTAAGAATCTGTTGCCTGAGGAATGTGCCATCAGTGCAACGAGGAAATGGGCCTGGAACAGCAGGAGAATTAGAAATGAAACTGTGCAAGGTTGTATAAGGGCAAGCAGCGGAGCCAGATCTAGCAAACCGAATGGTGACACCTTTACAAAAAATGTCAGTGTTTGAGCCTTTGAGTGTGAGCAGAATACATCAGGAAGGATCTCAATGATAGACCTCAGTAGCGTAATTGCTGGATCAAATTGCTGGACCTTGGGGGCAAAAAACACTGCTGAGTCTAAAAGCCCAAAAAAAACTGTAGTGATAGCTGACCATAATATTAACTTGTCCACAGTCGTGTGTAAGGAACTTGTAAAGGACGTCTGCAGTGACCTCAGCACTGAAATAGTAACTGGTAAGCATGGTTGCATGACACAGGCACTTGTGGAATGTTTTATCCCTTTCAGCAAGTCCCAAAAGGGGCATAGGTTTTGACACAGGTAGCAGAGGAACTTACTGTATAATGGAATGAGTGTGAAATCAATGCAAATACCTCTCTTTCTTGGTTCAATTTCTGTCAAGTTCATCTGCCATCACAACAGTAAGGCCAACCGCCATTTCTTGCATGCAACTAGTTTCAGTCTCCAAAAGAATTAACACGGCCAAACAATAACAAGAAGATGAAGAGAACAAGGTTTGCAGGTAGCTGTAAACCATTGAAGCTTTCCTCAACTTCTTTGCCTCGCTCTGCGGTCCATCAGCCAGTATTTCTGTGGCACTTACCCTCAAAATGTTCGCCTATGACTCCTCTTTGTGGCTGATTGTTTCAAACTGAACTTGCGTCTTTGCGTTGACGACACAAAATGAAAATATCTAGCCCATTGCTGCCCATTGATGTTCTCCCTATGATCAAGGAAAATTAAGCGTCCATTCCTTCTTGCCATCATGTTTCAATGCAAAACCTTCAACTATCCTTTGTTTTCTGGCATTTGTTTTGGACCATATGTTAAGAACCTACGCCCTGATTGCCGGATGTACCTCATAGCATAAGAACCTGATAACGCTGAGTTCAAAATCTTAGGTTCTTATGTGCGAGTTTTTACTGTAGTTTATGCATTACATCACACAAATTAATGAAAGAATCAGCTTGTGAATCGACATAGTTTACCGAGAGATGTCTTTTCCCTTTGATACTGTTTTAAGGGAGTTTGAAATTGAAAAAAATGTTGCGTTTTTCCACTTACGAATGCGATTTGATGTTTAAAGACAATTGGATGCTAGATGTTTCATATGATAAGTCTGTTGATAGGCTGTTGTTTCCAATATTCTTGTTTGCAGGGTTTGATGTATGCATTTAATATCCACACAACAACTCTGTTGTAGAATGGATTCACGCTTCTCACCATCACTACATTCCCCATTCTCCCAATTCTCTTCACTTTTTTCACCCCTCTCCTTGTCACAACGATTCCTCTCCCTACATTCCCATGGGAGATGGAAGGAGTGCTCTTTAAACCTCTTTAGGATGTTCGAAGAGGCCCCAATGAGTAGTAGGATTTAGAGTGCTTATACCTTGTGTGGAACGACCCTGCGGCACATTGTAATCGATGAACAGAATTGTATCGACAAAAGGTTCGTTGTTACATTTCGGTCCATAGAAAATGTTGTGTCATTCCTGTGTTTCTGGGCGTTGTCAACTGGCTTTAAGTGAATTACTTGGTGAATACAAACCCAACTTGGACAGGAGAGGTGACCGATCTAAGGTGAAATTTTATTTATATGATACCCAAAAACAAAACTGTTTGAATCCAAGGCTCCTTCGCAGTAAATTTTGAAACATGCTTCTTTGGGGGACCATGGATTTCTAAAATTTTCCACTGAATGTTAGCGTACATGTTCATACCTCTGAAGAAAAGAGAAAGTAACATAGGCCATGTAAGAAACTTACCTCTACAAATATCTCATTCAAGACAACATAGTTGAAAACTTGTAAGGTGACATCGACTCTCTGCACCATGTCAAACACTATCTTGTGGAGTGGCAATGTTGCATTGCTGCTAAAAGCTAAAAATTTTATTTCCACAGTTTACGGCAATGCCAATGATTAGCTGTAAAACCTTGGCAATTCGGGCTGGATTTTTGCGCTCCGCTAAAAATAAAAGATTATAGTCAAAAGCAACATTGAGATTTCACATTTCTTGTAAGCTGACAGCGACTCTCCGAACCAAGTCAAACACTACCTTGTGGAGTGGCAATGTTGCATTGCTGCTAAAGGTAAACAACAACTACTACAGCTAATTAAGAGGGATTTGATTATTTAACCCTATCTGACCGGGGCGATTTGAAACACTCACTGCCTGGGGGGGGGGGCGGATTCCGCCCCCCTGTTTATCTCTGTTGTTGCTTGAGATATGGCAACCAAATTTGGCACAAACTTAAGAGTTAATCTCAATTGTTTTACCGGATTCAGTAACAGCCGGCCATCTTCCTCACATAGCTCCCTCGCAGCTTTGTTCATTTCCTGTTCAGATTTGTTTAGCCTTCTGTGAGGGGGATCAAAGGCAGGAGTCATGGTAAACTTGATCCAGATGAAAATATCCTTTACCGCATGTGTAGTTCGAGGAAACAGCTTCAACCAGGACTTCCACAATGGGCTCGTTCTGTAGGATGCAGAGTCTTGTTTCATCAAGCAATCTCGTAAATAGGTTGAGGTCATAAAGATTGACCAATTCACCATTCAATAATCGCAATGCTAAAGCATTGCTCTTATCGTAAAAATCTTTGCCTGCAAGAAAATGTTACTTCATTTTATCTTTCTGCGAAATCTGGTTGAAAATATAGATTCTATACATTTGATTTTGAGAGTTTATTTAGAATTTTTGATCAAGTTCCAATCACAATTATGCGTACATGCTTCTTTGGTTACGTCTTGGACAAGCTTGACGAGATTGATTCCAGAAACGTGTTTATTCCACCGATCATCTTCCTCATGCCCCTTGTGTTGGAGTTGGAAGCTTTTTCGTCTGTATTAAGAAAAGATGCCACTATCATATTCTATTAATAGTTTACCTAATCCGCCCCCCCCCCCCCAGATCAGATAGGGTTAAACAGAGAAGAACAACATATAATCAATGTTTAGGACACTGCAACATTGATTTTCAAATGATTGGGATTGATGAATGGTTACATACATGCATACATATATATTCAAGTACAAGTCAGTCAACTATGTCAAATTTTGTTGGCCCCTTTAGAGAAAATGTAGGAAGGGATTTTATTCTGACCCATGATCAGAATAAAATCTCAACGATGGCTCTTTAAAAGTAATTGAGGAGATTGAAAGTGGGAGATAAATGTCTTCCTTTTACTGGACTTAAGAGTTAACTTCAATTGTTTTACCGGATTCAGTAACAGCCGGCCATCTTCCCCACATAGCTCCCTCGCAGCTTTGTTCATTTCCCGTTCAAATTTGTTTAGTCTTCTGTGAGGGGGATCAAAGACACAGGAGTCACGGTAAACTTGATCCAGATCAAAATATCCTTTATCGCATGTGTAGTTTGAGGAAACAGCTTCAACCAGGACTTCCACAATGGGCTCGTTTTGTAGGATGCAGAGTCTTGTTTCATCAGGCAATCTCGTAAATAGGTTGTGGTCATAAAGATTGACTAATTCATCATCAAATAATCGCAATGCTAAAGCATTGCTCCTATTGTAGAAATCTTTGCCTGCAAGAAAATGTTTCTTCATTTTATCGTTCTGAGAAAAATCTGGTCGAAAATACAAATTCTATGCATTTGATTTTGAGAGCTTATTTAGGATCTTTGATTAAGTTTCAATCACAATCATACGTACATGCTTCTTTGGTTACGTCTTGGACAAGCTCAACGAAGTTCCTTCCAGAAACGCGTTTATTCCTCCGATCATCTTCCTCATGCTCCTTGTGTTGGAGTTGGAAGCTTTTTCATCTGTATTAAATAAAAAGATGCCACTATCATATTCTATTAATGGTTTTACCTAATGTTTCTAAAACTTTAAAATAGTCTAGGAATCTTGAAAGTTTTATGGATCAGGGCAGTGTTTTGGTCCTTCCTCTCAATGTGGCCACATCCTATGATACCTTTACTGTTGATTCTTCACTTTCACTGGAATGTCATTCCAGCACTTAGCTCCAAAGTAACGTACTGACCTAAGACCATATTGCAGGGTATTCATCTGGGTTAGGAAAATATCATTGTTAGCCTTATTCTTATTACAAGTTCACATCCTCTGCTCTACTTATTAAAAAGCACATGCTCTATTTATCCCAGCCCTCGTTCACTCGAAGAATTTGTTGCAAAAACCCCCTGACACCATCCTTCAATGACTAACTAATCATCTGTCATATATCATTTCCCTCGAAATCAATGATGACTCGCAAAATCAAATTAACTAGGAAAATGTAACTTGTAACTCGCAACGTGAGAATTAATTCTTGAAAATACGTGTACTCCCACCCTCCTGCCCCGCTTACTGATTTTTGAAAGATTTTTAAACCCCCACTTTCATTCCGGTCCCGTTTTGTTAATTCTTTGAAAAATTGCGACAATAGTGAAGAAAGTGAATATGAACACAAAAAGATTTCCAATTTTTCCAACCTTTGAGCAAATCAGACCTCAGTTTCAGATAGTTTGGAGTTCAGTAAAGTTGTTTTTCTGACTGTGTTTCATCAAGCAAATGCTCATATGGATTTTGCAGCTGTCACAATTCATAAAACGGGAGAGAAAAGGAAGGTTCAAATCAAGCTAGACACGAAAAACATGAACAGCTGCAAATCATTGCGCTTACCTAAAAACACTACCAATAGTGAAGCATATGAAAGCTTCCTTGATATCATCGCATGAGTGTTTCTTTTCATTTCAGATTTGTGGATTTCACGTCATTATTTGATGAAGAAACGTGGTTTATCATGAAATAGTGAAACATAGCATTATCTTTGGAAAGGCGTTGTCATCTCACCCGTCAGTTTATGAGTAACTTAATGCATGCATCAGTGTTGCATTTCACGAGGCAAATGCCATCCTACATACTTCACTAGTGGCACTGCAGTTTTTAAGTTTGACAGTGATGTTATGCAGCTGCTCCTCAAAGCCATTTGCAAAGTTAGGTCCAGCCTTAAGAGCTTTTTATAACTTAGTAATCAAATGCTTGTGGAGGCCGTAAGGTAAAAAGAGCTCTGTCCTTGTATGTGCCGGAATGGGTTTTTTTGTTTCCACGAAGGTATAAGGATTCCTGTTGTTGTGTTTCTTCTAGAAAATTTGCAATTGCTAGAAGAGGCCTGATATTTTTTTCGTTGTGAAAACATAGAGTCAAGAGTAGTAAGATTTAGAGTGCTTATACCTCGCGCCGTGGAACGACCCTGCGGCACATTGTAATCGATGGATAGAATTGTATTGACAAAAGATTTGTTGTTACATTTCGGTCCATAGAAAATGTTGTGGCATTCATCAGCATCTGCAATGCCAGTCACTGCGTTCACTGCAACAGAAATTGAGTAATCACCTGAAGAGGAAGGAGATTCGAGATTAACAAGCTTATCCATGTAGAGCCATAACCTTGTCCCCTTGGGGACCTCCTTTTCCTCAGGTTCTAAAAATAATCCTTCCCAGCACCTTCTAACCCACTTATTCCCACTCGCAAGTTCCTCTCCATGGCGAGAAGCTCATTGAGCAGACCACAAGGACATGATATTCGACACATTGTCCCATGCTGGTTCAGTGCATCCAACATAATGTCCACTATCTTGCCCTCCTTTCTCACCGCACGCTTCTCACCATCCCTACATTCCCCATTCTCCCCATTCTCCTCACTTTTTTCATCCCTCTCCTTGTCACAACCATTCCTCTCCCTACATTCCCATGGAAGGAGTGCTCTGTAAACCTCTTTAGGATGTTCGAAGAGGCCCCAATGTTTATCTTGAGCTGTTTTCGTGGCCCTTGCATACCTATGTGGAATTCCAAATACGGGATACACAAAAGTCATGCCTCTAAAGAGAAGTCTCTCCCCGAGATCGGCCCATGATGGACTTCCATGTTCTTTGAAAAGAACACGGACGATGAACCGGCCATAAAAAACCCTTGTCAATACGTCCTTGGGAATCAAGGCGAGGTATCATCCTCACCTTGTCACAAGATGCAGAGTCAAGGATTCTTCGAAGATATGGCAGGGAGTTGTGACCGACACAAGCTTCCCACATACTTCTTCGGTCACCTGTCCCTTTGAGGTATCAAATGGCCGTGTTTCATCCTCAAACCGATCAATGACCAGACCATCAGCATCGGGAAAGAAGATTTTGTCCAATGGAGCATTCACCTACAGACACTGATCATCTGGAGGAGAATTATGCGTGAGAACATCCGGTACAGGAAGAGAAGATCCGATGGCTATGTCATTGAGGAAGCGTGGCAGAAAATTATGCGCAGTTTCCAAAAACATGGTCGGAGACATGGTTAGCCTAGTGTAACCCAGTTTATGGGGAGCTGGACCCAAATCCGCAGCAATGGCTGCCATACGAACAAGGGATCGTTTGCTGGTATTCATAAAGCGATCATTCAAGTTCCTTGCACGTGAATTGATGTGACAGCAGTGAAGGCCCTCGATGGACCATTCCGGATCCACGCTACAACATCTGTCGCAACCACACAATGCCAGCAAACGCTGATATTCCTCCACCTTTTTCCCTTGAAGTCTGTTTCCCTTGAATCCTGGACAAAACTTATTAGACGACAGAGCATTTTAACGTTTCCACAGGCTCAAAGTGCCCCCCCCCCCCCCCCCCCCGTATCAATGTTGTTTGAGGTTCGAGCGCATCAAATGTCACCAGCATGTGTTTCGGAATCATTGTTGAACAACATTGATACGGGGGAGGGGGTTTGTAATGCTTAAATCTCTTTTATTATCGAAAATACGATTCACCATCGTGAAACGCTACTAGTCTCCTAAACTTTTGTCCAAGATTGTCTCTATCGCGGATTCTAGTTATCTCATCAGTAAGGCATGAATGTATCATTTTAAAACAACATACTTAGAGACAAACCTTTGCCAGTTCAAGAAAGAATAGTCAAGAACATTAATTACCATACAAACTTTTATTGAAGTTTTGTTTTTTTTATTAATTGACCAATTGATGTAATTCAATCAATTGTCAGAAGGACATTATATCGGCAATAACGACATGTTTTGAAGTTAACAGCGTCAGGCCATGTCTGTTATGCTAGAAAGTTGCCTCCTTTATTTGAATTTGCATGTTTAGTCATAGGATGCATGTTTTGTTTGACCGTAAATTTCTAGGTGCCTTAATATTGCCACAGAAAGTGCCTCTTTTAAGTCCTGGCGCTTATAAAATGAAAAACATTACGCCAGTGGCATTTTTCATGGCACCTGTCAAGGAACGAGCCATTCTTGAATGGAACATGTTTTAATCGATATCCAAAGGTAATTTTGTCCATAGATTCAGCCAAGAGAAAATTTATGAAGGATTTTGAGATCTGTCTACTAACATTGAACGGGTCAGGCAACGGGTCAGCACTCGCCACTATATCAAACATATGGAGTTCAATGGGTCAGCACGGGTCAGCACTCTTTTTTATAAAATATATACTATCTACTTTATAAAAAAGGGTGCTGACCTGTACTGACCTGTTGCATCCCATATGTTTTGCTATAGTTGCAAATGCTGACCTGTTGCTGACCGGCCAAAAATTATAACCCTCGCCCATAAATTGACATGTAAGCGCTCATCAAGTAGGATTGAGCACAACTGAGCCTCTTTGAAATCTAGAGTTAAGTGCATCTACTTGCAATAACAGTTTACTTCACCTAAGGGAGTTACAAGGTGATAAGAAACAAAGCTACAAAGCACCTTCATGATAGCATTGGTTCATATGAATTATCTTAAACGTTGCATAGTTATCCAATACGCCCAGCGGAGCCTGGACTTTTCTTGATAACTTCAATCAGCCTCAAAGTCTTGTTAATAATGACATTCAATTAACGGAACCTTTTCAATTACAGAAACATCTAAAAACCCTAGTTACGTTAACAGTGGCCACAGTGAAAACAGAGAAAATCCTGGTGTAATCCAAAGACAATCCTGGACAATACTTATGAGACGACAGAGCATTTTGACGTTTTCACAGGTTCAAAGTGCCCCCCCCCCCCCCCCCCCGTATCAATGTTGTTTGAGGTTGCAGCACGTCAAATGTCACCAACATGTGTTTCAGAATCATTGTTGAACAACATTGATACGGGGGAAGGGGGTTTGTAATACTTAAATCTCTTTTATTACTGAAAATACGGTTCACCAGCGTGGAACGCTCTAACCTTTTGTCCAAGATTGTAGGTCAGTATTGGTTGTTTCATCCCAGGAGCACCGCGAGACGTCAACTCCCTCCGGAATAAGGATTTTGTCCAGGCTCGCCAGGCATGACAATTCCAATTGAAACATAGTGTCCTAGGAAACAGGAGGAGGCATATCATAAACGTGGCCCTGCTGCGCTTGAACTAAAAGCTTGGAACAGGTTTCATTTGTCCTTGTGGCAGAGTGCTTCAAAGAAGCCAAGTATCTGTCCTTAGACGAATGACAACCTATTCCAAACCCACGTGATTGAGAACTCGCTTTGGATTCTTGTGAAGCTGGCAGATCCTGGGAGTGGTCTTCACTGTCCAGCTCAAAATGATGGGAATCAGGGGCAACACCATTTGAATCAACACCAGAAGGTCTTGGAATGGGCGAGACTTCCATTTGCAAATCTACAGGCAGCTGCACCGAGTCAGTAAACTGCTATCCCTCAGCTGTTTGCTGGGAATCTGCAATTTCCGAAACTTTGGGCAACTGGTTAGAATTTGCAAACTGAATTCCCTGACCCATCACAGGAGTATCTGGTGAAGAGTCAACCGTTTGCGCCTATGACGCTGCTTCTGGACAATGAAGCGAGTCACTGCTAGCTTTGCCCTCATTATTAATATTTGAAGAGCAGCTACCTGGAGACACAACTGATGTTGTTGCACACTTCCCATGATTGTTTGAAGTTTGATCTGTAATTGAAAAAAATGACATGAAACATGATCATGACCAAGTCACTGGTATAAGAAGCAATAATTTAGCATGCTGCTGTAAAAGATCGGATATATTAATAGGGTACCTTCTGGGCATTGCTTACAAGCAAGCAAAAGTAAAGGACCGTAAAGCACACTATTTTAAGTTTTTATTTGTCGAAATAGATAGTTTCTTAAGTTATATTTTCCCAGTACTTGAGTTTCTTATGTTTTGGTGATCTGAGAGTTGAGTTTCTTATAAGCAGCCAGTTCCTTACAAACAGAAAGAAGTGTAGTAGCTAAACCATTTACTCAATATTTTCATACCATGATGGTTGACACCCATTTCAAGGTACCCAAACCTACCCAAAATGGTGGTGTTGCACTTTATATGAAATCTGGACTTACACCAATTCCTAGACAAGATCTAAGCAAGGATAGCACTGATTTTGAGTCAGTCTGGGTCGAAGTTGAAAATGAACAAGGTAAAAACTACCTTTTCTCTTGTATTTATCGCCACCCAACTTTGTTTTTTGATACCTTCAATGAATATCTGCAAGAAACTCTGTCCCACCCAGCTGTGTTCAATTAACATGTCTCTATCCTTGGAGATTTTAATATCAATCTTTTGAATTACAACTCTAGTATACACCTATCACAAATTATGTTAATTTTTTCTTCTCACAACAACTTCTGCCATACATCATTCATCCACCCAAGGTGTCTGCACATTCTTCTACTCTTATTGATAATATCTTTTCAAATATCACAGATAATGAAACCTCAAGTGGTAACATTTTTTTTTATATACTCAATGCAAAAATTTACAATAACATTTTACCTATAACACTACCTACGAAACTACTATACGACACTACAAAGACGCTACCAGGAGGAGCAATATGTCATGACTACCCCCTGGCATTTAACATAAATCTAAAAAAGAAGAAAAAAATACATCTAAATATACCACTAAATATAAAATGCTAAATATAAGAAGAAAACTTTTTTACAAACAAATACTAAAGCCCGTTTCACATTAGAAGTCAGGCCAGTATAGGTGATTGTAGTGGGAGAAATTTGGACTTGATATTTCAGATAAAATTGCATAATCAAGATGGATAAGTCATTCACACTATGTGAGCCGAAAAATCGAATGTGAAACGGGCGCACCAAAGAAAAGGGACAAGACTCTGCAACAAGAAACTTTACGAAAATGGACTTGGTGGTTAGGTGACGGTTTACTAGTTCCAAGGTGATCTTAGTCAAATCGACCAGTTGCGTGGATGTATTGCAGAGTCAACTCTAGTATATTCCTGTTGAGGTCATTTGGAAGATATCTATCACCATACAACAAAAGTTGCGCCAAAACCTGGTTTGAAAGATCGATGTATCCATATGGTCGTAGCAGTTGAAATACTCTAGCGAGAAGATTTTGACGTTCAACCTCGAAGGAGGGGCAGAGCAACAGGAAGTGTTCCGTAGTCTCAATACCATCATTAGTAGGGCACATTGGATTTATGGAATCTCTAACATTGTCCTTGAATTTATGAAAGCATAACTTGCTGAGACCCACTCTTAGTTGATTCAGACAAGATAATCCTATTGGGTCGTGAATCCCAAAGACAGATTTAGCAGGGGGACAGATCATAGAGATCAGCCTTTTCTTAAAGATAGCAACCGACGGCGCGAGTCTAATCTCTGGGTCTAGTTCATTCCATTCAGCCAGGCAATTGGGATAGAAACTAGATTTGAATTTTCTGTTCTTGCCCTTATTTGCCCAACTCCTCCTTTGGTTTCTCCTTCAATGGGGATTCATTTCTTTCTTCTTCAACATCCTTTCCTTCATCATTCCTCCCACGTTTTATCTGTTTCCTGAACCCTATTTTAACCGGGTGAAAAAAAAGTGATTTTCTACCTGGGGGGGCGTTTTTCGCCCCCCCTAATTGTCTTCAGAAGTATAATAGCTATGACAATGAAACTTGCACTGTGTTATAATTAAACAAAGGGGAATCCAAAAATAGCATCAATTAATTTCTAATCACGTGATTGGTTGCTAGGCAACCAAAAATAGGGCAAATTTTGACAAAATTGATTAAATAACTGGCTAAAATAGGCTAAAAACTTTCCAAATGCTTACTTGACAGCCTTAGTTTGAGATTTCATTCAGTTTTGTATGAATATTTGTGGTTCCTAATTAATTAACTAAATAAATAACGGTTGTTTGATTCAATGCAAAATTGATTCCTCAAAAATAATGCTTAAACGCCATCAATTTCTCATAATTTGAGTGAAATCAAATGGTTTTATCAATATTTCAAGTCATTACATGATTTTTCATTTAAAAATTGCTAATTCACTAGAAATATGACGTCATAAAGGTGTATGCCATCATAGAAATTATAAATTGCTGACGTCAGCAAATATAGATAAATTATATATCAAATGAAAGTACTCATCGAGACAAATTGAATGGTAGATATATTGACGAGATTTGGCACGAAATAAAGAAACTAGAGCAGTTTTCACGATTTTCTTTGTGACCACTCTCCAAATATGGGCATCTGGTGGTCACGTGGTCTAACAATAGGCATTGAAATTTTTATTTTCTGATTGCCAGTTAAATTTTAGGAAAAGTCAGTGAGTTTCAGTGCCATAGCTGTCATCGTTTAGGAGCTATTAAAATAGTTTGGGAGGGGGGGCCAAAAATGCCCCCCCCGGTTAAAATAGGGTTAAGTACTTTTTGTGAACTGAAAGTTGAGTTTTTGCGAAACCATTCTTTTGTGAATTCTGCTTTAAGGCAGCGTTCTTTATAGCATTCGTGCATTCCTTGCAAATGATTTTTAAGTCCAGTGATTTGTCCAAAGTGATCCGAAGATAATCTTTGGCAACTTTGCAAACGTTTGTTTGTTTGCCATTGAGGCCCCAAAGTCGTAATTTCGCATCTCTGGGATCTTTATAAACATACACATGAACCCCGCAAACGATACAAATGTCACACATACTTGGTGATAAGAACTGGATGATTTTCTGCGGAGTCGAGCTTGGGGTGGTAGCCATCGACAATTTATAATTCAATCATGTTATCATCGTTTAGCTGGACTTCACCTCAGTCCTCCACTCTTCGACAAAAACTTTGGAACGCACCTGTGCTGTGCGTGTGCAAACGGTTAAAATACATAACCCCCTGGTTTTCAATTTCTTGCGGTTGGGTCCTATTACAAACATCGGGTCAAGCAAGGTCACACACGCCTTATGAATAATTAATGACTGTTCGTGACAAGTTGTCCCTTTCTTCCTTTCATAAGACAACTTAGGCAAGTCCAGGATAGAAACTAAAAGTGCAAAAACAACAGGCTGGTTTAATATACCAATTTGCAGCAGTGCTCCATCAAGCAGGTGGGGGGCTGAATGAGCCCCCCCCCCCCAAAGTCTGGATAGGGTTAAGCACATTTTCTTTAGATAACTTGAACTAAGTTTCCTTTCGCAAACATAAGCCAGCGCATTCTCTGGCCACTTCTTTCTTTAGGACATTCACAAGCTCCTTGCAAATCTCTGAGCTTTTCCACACACTATCAGGAATCGCCTTGTAGTTTTGCGCACATATACAACAAATGACTGAATGCAAATCAGAGGATAACTTGCTGACAATCTCAAGGCCCGAATTATTAGTCAAAGTAACCTAAGATGAGAGAAAACGGTCGAGGGACTCAAGAGAGCATGCTGTTTGATCTAATTTTATCCTTAATTTACAAAATCCTTACAGCATGAACAACTTTTCTGGACCATTGCAAAAAAGTATACTCTATTTCATCCCCTAGTAGGGACCAGCTCATGTTTTGAAGACACTAGAAGGTCAACTTGTAGATCATTCAAAAAAAGGTAGAAACTGTAGTCCTGGGACTAGATACAGGAACTTAAGAAACTATTTGATTTTGTCAAGGAACCTTTACCATATCCTTGTTTCATTTTCTTTGTTTTTTTTTGTATTAGATTACTCAGGAGCTACTTTCAAAGAACAAAGGGGTTCCAGCAGATTTCTGGGATTTGTTGAGGAAACAAATTTCCAAAAAAGATAGATGACGGTTTTAGAGATTGATTCAAGATGTATGCGATTTATTTTTGTCTTTTTGTGACTTTGTAAGTGATTTTTTGTCTGTCCCCAGCTCACAATCTGGTAATTTTAAGAAACTTTCAATTATAGTAAGTAGCCTCTTAACCCTATTTCACATGGGGGGGGGCGTTTCTCGCCCCCCCCCCCAACCAAACTTTTCTACACTGCGCCGAAACGACACAAGATATGATGACCAAACTTTGTGACTTTTACTCAAATTTAATTGGCAAACAAAATTTAAATGTCTCATTGCTCTAGATTTGATCACGTGACCACAATAGCACCATATTTGGAGAGTAGTTGACAAAAAACGGCTTTGAACATCCATAAGTTTCTTGTTTCACGTCCGAATTACTTGCAACATGTATCATTCGATTGCTCTTGATGAGAGCTTTCATTTGATATATAATTTTTGCTAATTTGCTGACATCAGCAAAATTTAATATCTATGACGTCATTTATATTTATGACGTCATTTTTCGAATAAATTAATGTATTAATTACGATTTTTGTTGCAATTTAGCTTAATCTTGTTTGTTTCATGCATATTAAGTCGATCTATGTCAGAAATAGCAAGAAAACTACGGAAAACTGCAGTGACAGTAAGTAGAAAGGAACAAAGAGCTAATTAAGCGCTAATTGGTCTATAATTAGACACTTCAAATTGCTTCAAAGTACATATTTTAATTGTACAATGTATTTCCTATCATTTAAGACTACTCTCATTAAAATCCGTTGAGTATTCATTTAAATAGAATTTTTCTTGCGAAGCAGCTATAAATTGGCCAGTTTTCCTTTGTTTTTTGGTTGCCTAGCAACAAATCACGTGAATAATCAATTACCATTGTTATATTAATGGAGGAAAGTTTCATTGTTATATCCTTTGTAGTTTCAGAGAAAAAGAGGGGGGGCGAAAAACGCCCCCCCCCCCATGCCAAAATATCGAAAAAATACCCCATGTGAAATAGGGTTAATGATATTTGAACCTTGGACCTCAAACTGAGCCATGTTACTTTTCATCAACCATTTTAGTATGGTACAGCGTCATTTATTGCCAAATATACTCAATTGTTGCTTGTAAATGTTGTTATAGTTCTGAACACCCACAAACTGTCAATTGAAAGTGGAAATCATTCAGTGTCTTTAATGATATTATCCAAAACAGTCAATGCACAAATGTACAGAATTGTCCTTTGAGCTGCAACCTTGCCATGCAATTCTTGATTCAGCTTTCTTCTTCTTTGTCGCACAATGTTCCTTTGTAGGCTTCTCTTGTCCTTTCTCTGCTTGATCAATCTTGAGTGTTGTCTATCTTATATGTTTGAACATGGTAGATGGTCATGGTTTTGGACAGCAGAAATGTATCCCAAACTGTATTTGACTCCAACGATGGATCATAGGTCAATGGGGTGAATCATAGGGGTGCACCCCCAGTGCACTTTGGTAGTTAAATCTCCACCCTTGGGACCTTGCATTTTTGAGGGAGGAGCATTGCATTCTCAAACGATCTCCTACACTTCTGGCTGCAATCATTTTAAAAGAAAATCCACCAAAAATCTGTGAAAACCCTTCTGCTCTGAAAAAATCTCCTACGCTTTTCCGCATGAGTGAAATCGAGAGCGACATGCCCCATAAGAGAATCTTGGATATCAATACTTTGCACTTCTAGGTCTTTTTGCCCGCAAGGAAAATGAGGAGTCCTGATTTTAACCAACTCCCTTGATTGACACTCTCTTACTGGTGTTCCAATCAATCACGTAAACTGAAACATTGCAGGCCACAGACAAAAGAGATCTTGTTTCAAGAAAATCCTCCTAACTTCCATTGTATTTACGTTTGTAAGAATTAAGATCAATACTATGGTGGCTATGGCAACAACAGGGATTTGATATCAAAAGTTGAAAGTTAGCAATGGACATCACTGTGATGCCCTCATTTTTGGTTTATGCAATCTCGCTCTGCCTCTATTGTCAAATATACTCATTGTCATTTAGGCTAATTAGAGGCTGGAGCATTCTCAGGATTTAACGGCATGTGTGTCTTGCTCTCTCAAGTTTCTATTTTTATGAATAAAGCTCCATAATACAGTGTATCTTTGCGAATTATTGGTAGGTTTACCTATTTTTGAATCACCTTTTAACCCTAATCCACATGGGGGTGTTTTCCACCCCCCGTCGAGGTTTTTCTTGCCGTGTTTTTCAAAGACATCAACTATGTCCCCAAAACCTACCTGACTTTTACTAATTATCTATTTGCCACATTTTGATCAAAAAATTTTCAAACAATAGAGCTCACAGGTCACATGACATGCCCATATTTGGAAGCAGGTAGCAAACAAATCATTGTTTTTGATGATTTCAATGGAAAGGTTTGAACATAGTATGAAGTATTATACACCAAATGAATCAGTAAACGAAGAGCTTTAATTTGATACCGGAATTTCTGGAATTTGATGATGTCAGCATCTTTTGATGATGATGTCATAATAGCCGCCATTTTGGGCTAATTAGCAAATTTTTTTAATTCTTTCGAAATTTTTCAATTGAGAAGACTCCAATGATCTGTTTGTAATGGGGTATAACCACTTTGCAGCTTATTTTTGTCTATTTTTACAGAGAACAAATTAATTGCACAAATGACGTCATACAAATTGGCTAATTTCTGCTGAAATATCACTCTAAAATCATTAATTTCTATGAAATTATATTTTAACATCAAATTTGTGGCTAAAGTGAACCAAAAACTGCAAAATGCTCATGCCAAACCTTCTTTAAATTCAAATTTAACTAAGCCTGATTTTCACTGATTTTCAACTTCATGACGTCACTGTGACGTCATAAGGTGTGGCAGCCACACCCAAATTGCGCTACAAGCTAGAAATGAATTGATCTGTAACTGTGCCAAGTTGTATTGGATTCTGAGGAGTCTAAGGTAGTTTTCGGAGGGGGGTGGAAAGAACCCCCCCCCCCCCATAAATGGTAGCTCGAAAAAAGCCCATATGGATTAGGGTTAATCAACTTTAGCTCGTGAAAGCTGGCATGGAGAATTCTTTATCATTTTCAACTCCAAGTAAATTTCAACCATCACATGCGGTGACATTTGATGAAAATTCCGCCAAATTTTGAAACCATTACCTTCAGTTGTTTTCGCTGAACCCCAAGTAAGTTTAGCTTTCACCTATGCATATGCAAGTCATTTGTTTCCTGACAAGTTGTTAGAGGAGTTGCATAGTGATCTAACCATTTATACAAGTGTTTACAATAATGCATTCATCAGCCAGTTTGCCAATTTTCTTCATGGTTGATTTCAATTTCTTCCGCTGTAACTGACAAATTTTTAGAGTTGAACTTGTTTCTGACTTCCTCTAACTGCCCTACACTCCCGTAACGAAAGCATCCGGACAGCAGAAACAAAATGGCGTCGAATTTGACCGTTAGCCCTTCGACCCCCAAACGGTTTAGCCGTTATGCGGCCATTTTAGGGACTGGAAACCAAAGATTTTGCCGGCAAAAGTTTGTTTATCGATCACGCAATCACGGAAGAAATTTGAAATTGAAAAAGAAACCAAAGTAAACGTATTTTGATAGCAAAACATGAAGTTAGCTGTGAGGTAACAAAGCAACCACAAAAGAAAAATCATCCTAACTTGAAAATGGTACTTCAAATATACTTCCAAATAAATTGTTTACTTGGATAGCATCACTTTGCGAAGAAAAGTCTGGACTTTGCAAATGTGGAAGAAACTTCAAGTCATATCCCGACAGGAAGGAGTTATTGATAAACGAAAGGAACATTTGCTGCAATCGAGGTAAGGATTTGTAACAACAGAATTATGGCCCTCACATTCAAAAGGGAATTTTTGCAAATGACACTCGTTAGGGACCTGATCATTTTGCTCAAGTTGATTCTCCTATGACAGATAAACAAACTGATACCAATTTTAGGCCAACCTTTGCTCTTATTTATATTTGTGAGGCTTTGATACAAATTAAATCTTACCTTGGCAACAACGATGTCACAACCCTTCAACCATGCGAGACTCAAATTTATTTGCCATTTTCTAGGCACGTGTCTTTTCCATGCCATTCACACGATTTTCAAAACTGCAATCGTTTCTGCTTTGTTTGATAGAAGAAACAATCACATCCACCAATGTAGCAGCCTCCAAGACTGGCAATACATTAAGCATACTGTCTTGTTTTCGGTTGATTTGTTTCCTCGCAGCTAACACCAAGTTTTGCTTTCAAAGCAAGTTTACTTTTCTTTGTTTTTTGCTTTTTAATTTCTTCCTTGATTGCGTGATCCATAAACAAAGCTTTGGCGGTAAAATTATTGGTTTCCAGTCCCTGAAATGGCCGCATAACGGCTATACCGTTTGGGGGTCGAAGGGCAAACGGTCAAATTCGACGCCATTTTGTTTCGGCTGTCCGGATACTTTCGTTACGGGAGTGTACATTGACTAGCGGGTAAATACAGGAATTGCTCCGACCCGAATATCACTGTAAACATACGGGGGTGTACATTGACTAGCGGGTAAATACAGGAATTGCTCCGACCCGAAAATCACTGTAAACATACGATTTTCAGTTCATCTGTGACCGAGGCTACTGGCCGGAGACTTAGCACAGTTTCGCAGTAATGGCGGACAGAACTTTGGGTGTTGCAGTGAGGGAACTATGCTTCCCACATCCGCTGTTCCAGATATGAAAGGAATATGTTTGTAACACCATGTTTATACAGATGAGGTGCATTGCACGTAGAGATTGCACGTAGGTCAGTACTTGCAAGGAAGGATAACGCATGCCATTTATAATTTTGCAACGGGCTAGGGCCAAATAAAAGTGATTGTGATATGAGCAAATTGAGAAAGTGCTCCTTCGCACGTCAAAACAAGGGGAACGTCATGAACTAAGCAATTTTTGAGGACAAAGGTGGGTAAATAAAGAACAGGACACAAACAGTCCATTCTACTCACCGTTTGTCAAAGGGACAAAACAGAAAAGAAAGATATGGAACAGATAACATCATACCCTGATCATAAATAATCAAAGGGATATTTTGGAAATATCCAGTATGAATAACATGACTGAGGGTCAGTCATGCATGCTGATGTGGTTGGGGTCAAGTACAAAGGGCTTCAAGGAATATGTTTCTTTGGAGCACTATACCGTAATTAGACAAACACTTGTCCCTTTGGCTATCGTTTGTCTTCCTATGTGTGCAAGTATTCGTGGAGTTCAAATATATTCATAAGTGAGCTAGCACGATGTTTAGGAAGTTTATCTTTAGTTTGAAAGTTTGGGGAGTTTGTTGTCTGATGAAAAGCTTCCGTACAACTGAACATCCTATCTGCAAGACCCTGAATACTTGGACTAGATGATCCACGCAGTATGAAATTCCCTTTGAAATCATTTAATTTCAGAGGAAGATGACCAAAGCTTTAAAAAAATCTTTCAAAAGCAACAGAACCAGACATGACGAAAACTAAAGGAACTATAAGGATTTTTGCCAGTATTGAAAATTTCTTAAAATTATCAAATTTTGAGTACAAGTAGTCTCTTCCGAGTTCATAAGTCTTCCATCGGTATTCCCTTCCATAACTTGTTATATTTACTTCCTCTTCTCTCATGAACATTTGAAATGAAGGTTTTTTTACAGGAAGCAATTGAAGATAGAGGAAGAATATGCCAAGGATTTTCTTTGACTAAAATAAATAGTTTCTTAAGCTGATTTGGAGTTTCTAATTTTTTAGCGATCTGGGGATAATTAAGTTTCTTGTTAGACTTATCTCGCAGAGACCTTAGTCCTGTTGCTTTAAATGGAAAATTGTAAAGATTTGTCAGTCCCATCCTCTACTTTACCACGCAACTTCAGCGTCCCAAATTTGTCTTGTTTCCTGAAGCAAGAAAAGTTACAGCGGGTGATTCCCTGCATCATTTTGAGAAAGTTCTCACTGGCTGAACGCTATGTTTGGTAGCAATATTCAAACGAATTTCAATCGAACACAACTTCAAACTCATACTATGTGTAACAAAGTGCTCAAGACTATTGGGCCATAGGGCCATAGGGCCAGGGCCATTGATTGGTAAAACCCCCACAAAACCAGGAAATCACGAAAAAAAGCAGTGAAATAGCGAAACAAGACTTTATTTTGTACAGTTCTAGTGGACATTGCAATGCAACGAGGTGCGTTTCACTCATCCGAAAAGTCTTTTGAGATCGTTTAGAGCGAAGTAATTCTACAGACATTTGATACATTTTTCATGAAGATAAGAGGATACATAAGAGCATAAGCGGATACTACATGCCTTTTAGGCATGCTCAAAAATGCTCCTTGAATGGCACAATGCTTCCAAAAAGATTGATCAGTAATATCAGCATATGATAGCCTCAAACAACAGGCACAGGAATGGTGCAATAAAAATCTCCCATTGCTATGACCCTCTCCCTGTGTGGCAGTTGAGTATGAATCCGTGTATGAAAAGATACCTAAGAGGACGATATTGCAAATTTTCTTGCTTTGCAACCGTTGTAAATCATTACCGATGATTCAAATCAGCGCTGAATTCACAACTACGTTAGCCCTATCACCAGTGCCTAGAACTAGATAGCCTTTAAGCAAGTATGATGTAAAAAGTTTTTGCAAGATTCTAAAATGCAAAAATTACTCTCTGCGAAAGAAGTGTGTGGAAAATCCAGGTTGAAAGAGAGATTGCCCCGAAAGTTGGTAAAAGATTTACGGAACGGCTGTGCTGTCGCTGGATCAGTTTTTCTTACTTTGGTCTTGATTTATTCACACAAACAACTACTTCATATCCTAGATGTGGGGAAATGTATCGTTAAAGTGCTAGTTCAACATTTAATCAAACGTCAAACAATTTTTAAGTAATACTCTGTAAAATTCATTTTCTTACCAACTTCTCCCCACATGTCCTTTTGCGTCCTGCGAAAGGCATCTCGTATTGCGGACTTCATTGTCTCCGGGTCTCTTCCGCTAATTAGACGTTCGTCTTCTTTAAGAATCATCCATATGTGCTTTACAGCAAAAATGCTGCACTTTCACCTGCATGCCCGTCGAAGATAGCGAACCATGTTAAATTGTTTGTCTCGTGGATCGATAAAACATCTTCCGTGTGCTCTCAATCTCCCTGGGTCTGAGCAGCGGTATATCTCATTTCCATAATGCTTTTGCTGTTGCTATTACTCGGGTTTGTCTGTCGATGGCTGCTGTGCAACGATTTTGTTGGGGAGGCGAGAGAGGCCTTGTCCAAAGGAACTGATGTTACCCCCCATGCAATGAGTTGTGGTGCATGCGCTGTAGTGCTTTATGGTTGGTCCTCTCGGCAATGCAACCCAAAGCGCTACTGCGCATGAGCTTCAACGTACTGCACGGGGGACACATACGTTTCTCCGCAACAAGATTCTGTCTTGCTGAAAAGGCCCTCACATATAATTATTGTAAAGGGACTTGATAAGTCCATGAGGAGCCTCCTACTCCCATTGAACTATAAATAATTCAATGCCTACTCCTCCTACTAAAACACGGAACGCAAAACGAAATTTTAGGGAATCTTCAGTCACTAACATAGCGTACGGGTAGAAAACATCTGAGGAGCTGCCCGAAACAAGGCTTACTGCTTAACACCATTGCTTGACTGCAGGCAGATTTTTGCCCGATCAGGGGTGATTTTCGAAAGTTTATCCAACATTTGGTGGGGGGCTACCACCCCATGCCCCCTGTTCGTATGCTTATGGTCAATACTGCATTGCCACTGGTTCAAATTCTTGTAAAATGCATTTTGAAACTTTCTTCATTATTCATTTAACTTGTATTTTCATGTAAATAACCGAATTGGACATCATGCTTTTATAAGAAACTACGATCTTGGGATTATCAGATTTTGAGTACTTGAAGTTTCTTACGAGTTTTTTAAAGGTTCCCTAACAGTCTTCGTGTTTCTTTCTGTGCCCTCGTGAACATTTCAAAACAGTTCTTTTTTAAGCCTTTCCAGCGTTTTGATATTACTCAATTACCTTCGGAATGATATGATAGAGAATACAGTTAACGAGTGAAAATAAAGTAAACGTATGTCAGGTGATTTTTTTGCAAAAATAGATAGTTTCTCAAAGTTATATTTTCCCAGTGTAATAGAGGTCAATTTCGACATTTGCTTTGCCTCGTTTCGAAATAGTTCTCATTTATATCTAACATGTAGCCAAGGAGATGACCACAACAAAGTTGCCTATAATAGCATTTTCCCACGTTATTTTGGTTGCTTACTCGAACTTTGGTCCATTGATGTCCTTCGTTGACGTATATTTTTCAATTTACGCTGCCCCAATAGGAATACATTGTGTTCATCTAGCACTTATTTTGTAACTGTTTTGCGTCACTGTTATTTTGAGATTGGCCTATTTATTTTAACTGTCCCTGAGCGAAATGAAGGTTCCACTCGTTTCTCGCTATAAGCTAAGGAAAGCTGATTTGCTCCGAATGTCAATCGAAATGCTTTTCTTTGGTACACAAATGCGGTACTCTGACAATCATATACTGCTTCATAAGTAGACCGTTGTCTTCCCATTTGTTTACTTAAGTTGATTTTTTTTGTTGTGTTACATCATTAAATTCCTTTGCATAACTTATGATAAATAAAGTAATCATCATTCATCATTTAGTTTTGAGGGAGAAGGTAACAGTCATGTGGGATCCAGGTACTAAGTCGAGAAGGGAGGCGCAAGATGCTTGCGAAAGATCTTGTTGCCCGTTTTATTTTGATGTATGTTGAGATTTCTAATATATTTTGGGTGTCAGTGGCGGAAATTCAGCTTTTTGAGTGGGGGGGGGAGGGACATCAATTTTCTGACTTTTGAATTTTCTGAGGAGAAATGCTTTTGCTTGACGTATTTCGCTGGAACACATGACATAAATAGGGTCCTTAAAGACCTTAAATGTGCTAAGAGAAAGATTTCACAACTATCTGTCTTCAGCAAAAGTTGATAGAGAAAGACAAAAACATACCATAAGGGTAAGTCGAATAGCTTTCAGGAATCGAGGTGAAGCCCCCCAGGAAAATTTTGAGGACGCTCCTCTACTTTGCCTAAAATGGATCTCATGAACCAATGTTTGCCAGTATCAAAGTTTGATTTTGACAATTTACAATCTTTTGCAGAGTAGCAACCCTATGAAATTCTTTGAGCATGAGCAAACACAATGTACTTTCACTAAGAAGACCTCTTTGATCATTATCTGCTAAGGACAAACTTGAATATTTGATGAGTATTAGTACCTACTTCTCAAACAAATTTTGCGTAAAGAATCTCTACTCTGTCTTAGAACGCTTCTCGAACATAGACGTGGAAACCTTGACAATTCATGGATCATTCCCCTTCTAGTTGGCGTCCCAAGGAAAATTTTGAAAACTCAAGCCTTAACATATTGGCTTAGAACGCCTTTCCAATCTTGCTCCAACACCTCTTGGAAATATAGATACTTTTTCCCAACCACTTTCTTCTCGTTTTTAAAGGCATGTTAGTGCATAAAACATTAGAAATATGATGCAGATAGAGCGTGAGCATTTTGTTTGCTCATTCAAAATAGAAACTCTTTCTTTCTCAACGGCGACTCGTTTCTTCATTGCAGTTTCGACCTCACCTTCGAAATTTCCGACTTCTCCGAGTCTTGTTGAATTGGGGACAATTTCCGCCACTGTTGGGAATTGACGTTCACTGGTGGCTTGCGAGTCCACAGAGTAGACTTAAACTTTGGCGCAAGGGAAAGAAAGTAACAGAATACGACACATAAGGAAGTAGTGATGCTCTAGATTTTTGTCGTTTTCTAAACCTACATCGGCAACCACTCGTGCTGGTTATGTATTCATCTTCAAAATATCCCTATCACACCGGTACCGGAGTGTCGTAATTTTTGTGGTGATCTGGAGAGCTGAGTTTCTTATGAGCAGTTTCTTTTAAAAAATATGTGTATCTAAAAATCATTTTGATTTAGAGATCCCTAGGCATCATTATTGACGGAAACCTAACCTGAGATGAGCGCTTCAGACGTTTAAAGGGCAAAATGAGCGCTGGTCTTTTGGCTCTAAAACGACTGAAAATATTTCACCACTACACGTTTTTCTTTATAAGAAACTTGGATCATGCCATAGTACGAAAAATTTCTTAATTTAACATGAAATCTTGTCCATTTTAGTACTAAAAGTTTTTTAATTGGCTTCTTATTTTTTTGAATGCAGAATTATCAATGTCACCTCATGCGGCGGATATGTTTCCTAACATTTAAAACATCATATAGGAATAAGCGGTGCTCTGTTATATTGAAAACACAATAAATGGTTCGTTAACGAAATGTTTCCTATGATATCCATCCTTTAACTTTTAAGTTTCTTAGTACTTCTTAGACATAGTACGAGAGTTTCATAAAAGTTTGGCCGTCTTAGTACTAGTTTCTTATAAACCAGTTTTTTATAAAAAATGTGTATCTCAGCTTTGCAGTGTGTCCTCTTGTCGAGAGTCATCTGTGTTATGGAGACGTTATTTGGGGTAGCTTGTGTAAAACAAAATTAGCTGCACTTCAGCGTCTTCAATCCTGAGCAAGGCTAGTAATAGGCTAGTAATAGGCTAGCAAGAATTAAAGGTCGTTGGTCTTGTTCCTGGCTAAATGTAGAAAATATTATCCGTTATGACAGGAACGTGATGACCTCCAAGACCATATTAAACAAATCAGGTCCTGAAAACCTTTTTGACCAATACTTGCCCAGATCATGGTTTTTTCTACGTACAGCATGAGGAAATCTCAGGATCCTCAAATCCCTAGATGCAGGACAGAATTTTTCAAAAAGAGTTTTCACTATGCATCTTTGAAAGTCTTGAATGATACACCTTCCACGATTCGTGAGCTACCGACTTTAAATCCTTTTAAACAACGACTAAAAATACATTTGCAGGGCTAAACTCATTTGATTAAAACATGACTCTTTGGAACAACAGCAGATTTGTAATGTAGGATTTTAGGAATCTGATTTTTAGATTTAAAATTGTAAGCTTTTTATGTTGATTGCTAAAGGGTTTTGTCGTGTTAAAACACTGTTAAATGAAAAGTGAAAAAAATGAAAGAAAATAACTGTACGACATGATCACTTTACACACACTACACATACAACCATATATAAATTGCTCGCACACATCCTGAGGGTGGAATTCCCCAAGGGGCCACATGACTTCATGAATTCCACCACAGCGATATTGAGGCAACTCATATATGGGAGGCGGTGGGTGTGGGTGAGATCATAGGGGACTGCCCTTCAATGCGAACCTCCCAACTTAAAGAGTCTCTGCTAACCATGATCCTTTGTGGCGCCAAATTCGACTTTCGTATTATCTGAAAGTCGTTTCTGGTCTAATTTCTCTTTGCCTTGCCTTTCATTCGGCGAATAAAAGGACAATGGGTCTTAAGCATAGACAAAGGTGTAGAGTCCAAATCTTGATATTTCTTTTCTCCAATTTCAAAAGGGGCCTAAGTAACGGACATACCTCCCATACCTCGCACGTGCCGTCTCCTGTTTTTCATATGCCAATAGCAAAGAGGGGCGCAAAGCCTACTGGTTAGCAGAGGGTCTTTAATCGGCAAGGTCACAATGATTTCCAAATGTAACCCTTTAACTCACACAATGCACCACGCCTCTCTAATTATGGACACGATTTCATTGATAATCCCTTTAATTCAGTGCAGTTGGATCGTTATGGGCACAGGAGAAACTTCACGCAAGCGCACCTCGTGCTATGTCTTCGCAATACAGGGGAGGGTGCCAAGTACAGTGAATCTTCCCATTTTGGTGGAGGCTTGGGGATCTACCTTTGATAAAAACGACAGTGATGCGCCTGCCAGAGAAAATTGCATGACCCTGTCCTTGAATAAATGTTTGAAAAATGATACCTGCCGTTTTGAAAATTATTTCAACTCTGCTATGTCAAATTTGACTTGTCTAGCTTCAATGGACATTGTGCTTGAATAAAGACACAAAAGCGATAATCCTGTCGGCGATCAGTGCCGGACTTTTCAGCCGAAAATGGGACCACACGGGCGCAGGCACATGGGTGATGTTGGGAATAATGTTGTACACTCCAATGCCCGAAAAAGAACTACGGTCATAACCCTAAGGTCTTTCTCAATCAATAATTCCTATAGGCCTACCTTGTTAACATAGTTTACTTACGAGACAAGAAAACGACGAACGGCTTTCACAAGACTTGTGTGCTGACGTTCTTTAGGGCCTTTTTGATGCTGGTCACGGTCAGAGAAATTTCCGTCCGACAGACGAGGAAAACCAGGGATCATTTTCGCAGGATGAGAATAGTAGAATTCAGATCCAAAAGGTATACAGTGCAGGCCATCATGTGTTTTGAAGAGGTTTACAGCTCAGGCAGTTGGGCATTCAACAGCTGAAAAGTATCACATGTCCATCCGACAGATTTTCCAATGAAAAATAGACCCTTCCCCTAACCTCACGAAGCCATGTCCGTTCCTTTGGCATTAAGATACGTTCTCTCGACCCTGATTTCTTCGGATGAAGCAAATTAGCACAGGGACGGGGTGATCTTGACCTAGCAGTAAAATGAAAAAGCTGACCTCGGGCAAAACCTTTATTTTGGTAAAAAAACAAAGGGATCGCTGGCGGTAATTTCTTTTTTTGGATAGCTTAGAGTGAAAGGAAATTTAAATATGGAACTAAAATACAATACTAAAGCAACTGATAACTAAGGTAACTGAATAAAGAGGGAGTAATACCTACCACCTAAAGGCCATGCCAGCCAGCTGTGGGGATGCAGGATGTAACTGGAAAAGATGTACTGAGTAGTGCCAATTTCCACATATATCATGCCGGTACTGATGTATAGGATTCTGTCTTTCATAGTGGAGGCTCCTGACTCCGAGCGGCAAGCTATTTTCCGGTATCGTGATAATGTCATTCCATATCTGTTTTAAGATAAATGCGTAAATCGATTGTTTAAAACCCATTACTATCATTTCTTATCTGGCGACCTTGGTTGGCTTCTTGTGACAAAAGATTTGTTTCCCGAACTTCCCCTAACTGCACCAAGCTCCTTGTTCCAAGAACTTCATCAAAAACATCAAAGTAGTTTGGCAAATTGTGTGCTTCTCCACTTCTTTTGCTTTTTTCTGTTGCTTCTTTATATCTATCCTTAAGGTTTCGTAATTTCTTTTTGGCTTGATCTAATGTTTTTTCCCTTTCTTGTTGACTGCTGCAAGAATTCTTTTCCACGCCAATGGATTTCTGTGGCTTTCCAAGTCAACGAAACATTCCCTCCATGCGTATACGAGAGCATCAGTTTCAGGAGCAGTCCATTTACTTTTCGATTTCTCTGAAGGCAAATTCTCAGAAGATTTGGAGCATCGAGAGGCCGTGTCTTCGTTTTTTTCTCGTTCACAACACTTGGTTGTCATCTCTCCAGGCTACCATATTGATCGCAGAATGTTGGCTGGAAGAAATGGCGCTGAGGTGGTGGGATAAATCTAGGAGCATTGCTTTGTTCTTGATAATGAAACTGTGGCACTGACAAGCGCGGCTGATAGTTAGAAACTGGGGTGGACGTTCGTGGAGGAAACATTGTTTCTCGCTGTTGTGGTGAAAATTCATCCTGACTTTGCGATTCATATCCATTCAAAAAATCATAGTTATCATTAACGAGTTGCCTAAATCGTGCCATTTTTAAAGTTTGTATCGTCTAACTGTATCTGTTTGCAGTGAAACTGTGAGGAAAGTTATTTTGTAGAACATGAATGAAAACTGAAACGAGCCATTAGTCTTACAAATAGGAAACAGCAAATTAGAATATTGAACATGAATGATCTGAGAGATATAAGCAGGGCCAGGTCAATAACGCGGAACGCCAAAATTCCGCGGAACCGCGGAATTTAAATTCCGCGACAAGGTCTTCCGCGTTATTGATTTTTGCATAGGGCCAAAATCAATAACGCGGAATTGGATTTCACGGAACTTTTTGAAATTTGCAAAATGCGCCTTAGTGCCACAGTATCAATGTTTTGTAAATACAGCAAAGTGGGTAATTTCAAACTGTTGACGCAATGCTAATCTTCAAAGGAAAAAGGTTGTTTCTTCAAGATGGGCCTAAGTAACGTCCTAATAATTTCGTTCTTCGTAAAGCTTAGTTTACATACGATAAGATATTTTTTAGGGAAAGGAACATCAAAGGAAAACAAAAAATTGATACTGTGGCATTAAAACGGATTTTGCACATTTCAAAAAGTTCCGCGAAATCCAATTCCGCGTTATTGATTTTGGCCTTATGCAAAAATCAATAACGCGGAACTCCATCTCGCGGAACTCGTCGGACAGGCCAGTCGATTGTGGAGAGACCTATTACACGGCTTTAGATGAAGAACTGAAGTATTTTATCATCGTTGTCTTAAAAATACAGCAAAGTGGGTAATTTCAAACTGTTGACGCAATGCTAATCTTCAAAGGAAAAAGGTTGTTTCTTCAAGATGGGCCTAAGTAAAGTCCTAATAATGTCGTTCTTCGTAAATCTTAATTTACATCCGATGAGATACTTTTGGGGAATGGAACATCAAAGGAAAACAAAAAATTGATACTGTGGCATTAAAACGGATTTTGCACATTTCAAAAAGTTCCGCGAAATCCAATTCCGCGTTATTGATTTTGGCCTTATGCAAAAATCAATAACGCGGAACTCCATCTCGCGGAACTCGTCGGACAGGCCAGTCGATTGTGGAGAGACCTATTACACGGCTTTAGATGAAGGACTGAAGTATTTTATCATCGTTGTCTTAAAAATACAGCAAAGTGGGTAATTTCAAACTGTTGACGCAATGCTAATCTTCAAAGGAAAAAGGTTGTTTCTTCAAGATGGGCCTAAGTAATGTCCTAATAATTTCGTTCTTCGTAAAGCTTAGTTTACATACGATAAGATATTTTTTGGGGAAAGGAACATCAAAGGAAAACAAAAAATTGATACTGTGGCATTAAAACGGATTTTTCAAGTTTTAAAAGTTCCGAGAAATCCAATTCCGCGTTATTGATTTTGGCCTTATGCAAAAATCAATAATGCGGAACTCCATCTCGCGGAACTCGTCGGACAGGCCAGTCGATTGTGGAGAGACCTATTACACGGCTTTAGATGAAGGACTGAAGTATTTTATCATCGTTGTCTTAAAACTACAGCAAAGTGGGTAATTTCAAACTGTTGACGCAATGCTAATCTTCAAAGGAAAAAGGTTGTTTCTTCAAGATGGGCCTAAGTAACGTCCTAATAATTTCGTTCTTCGTAAAGCTTAGTTTACATACGATAAGATATTTTTTAGGGAAAGGAACATCAAAGGAAAACAAAAACTTGATACTGTGGCATTAAAACGGATTTTTCAAGTTTTAAAAGTTCCGAGAAATCCAATTCCGCGTTATTGATTTTGGCCCTATGCAAAAATCAATAACGCGGAACACCTTGTCGCGGAATTTAAATTCCGCGGTTCCGCGGAATTTTGGCGTTCCGCGTTATTGACCTGGCCTATAAGCAGGAAATGTATGCAATTAGCTCGTTCTGGAACTTTTATGGACGTTTTAAGCCTCTGTGTACATGGGGTCTTAGCGACCACATTGCAAATTCCTGCATTCAAAAAATAAGAAACCAATTAAGAAACTTTTAGTACTAAAATGGACAAAATTTCTTGTTAAATTAAGAAACTTTTAGTACTATGGCCTGATCCTAGTTTCTTATAAAAAAAACGTGTAATTAGCTAACTTGTAGGAGAGATATCTTATTGTTTGCGTTATCTCATTCTCATTGAGGATGAAAGAATCATTACTGATGACACTGAAATTGCAGAAAGTTTCAATACATATTTCTTGAATATCACTGACTCTTTAGGACTGAGTGCTCCTGAGGATAATCATACAGATGACCTTGATATAATGGTAACAAATGTCGTAGAAAAGTACAAGAATCACCCAGGCATCAAGGCAATTAAAGCATCTATACCTCAAACAGATAAGTTTCAATTTTCGCATGTCTACCCCTGGAACGTGATGGATCAAATGGATGCAATTGATCCAAGCAAATCAAACAGCGGAAATATACCTGTGAAAATATTAAAAAATAGCAAAGACATTTTAGTCCCGTACTTAACAGACTGTATGAATGCAGCAATTCATAATTGCAGCTTTCCTGACAACCTGAAGGTAGCCGATGTTTCTGCGGGCTATAAGGGAGGAGTGCGAACAGGGAGATCAAACTATAGACCAAGCAGTGTGCTGAGTTTTTGTAAGCAGTTTCGAGCAGTTTCTTATGAGAAACAAGAAACAATATGTGTACTGGAAAGAAATTGGTAAGAAATGTTTCTTTGACAAAGGAAGTCCTTGGCATAGTTTTATTTTATTTTCATTTGTTTCCTATGTCATGTTACTTGAAAGTTGAAAGTTTGTTTTAAATGTTCACGAGGTCACACGTTGTGAGCACGAGGATGGTAATAAGGCTCGCAGCATAAGAAACTCTCAGCACTCAAATCACACTCAGAAAATGGCTCAAGTTCTTAGAAACTTCAACACTGGCTCAAATTCTTAGTTTCTATTGAAAAAAATACACCAAAAGTGCAACACTGTCCCTTTCCGATCCAGCAAAAACATCAGCATATCATCACAACTGGCATAAAAGCTTGGTGAAAGGGACCATAACCACTGCTTATAATACAACTGTTAACTGGAAGAACGAATTAAAATTTGGCGGGAAATCATCAGCTGATTCGTCTAGCTACATTTTCACCCCTGTTCAGGTTCCCCCGTCGCTGTTTAAAGGGTTCCCCGACCCTTGCTGCAATGAGCGACCTCCTCTGTCGTCGGCTTCTGGCCGTGAGCCTGCTTGGAAACATGGCAAGAGTGAAATCAAGGGGAAATTTAACAAAAACGACAAGAGATCGAAGTGTGGAAATTTCAGAGGATTATCAACGATGTATAAAGACTCTTCATTTTCGAAATCGAGTTGGTGTCTACCTCTACACAGAAGTTATGGTTGAAAGGGTTCAGGGCGGTCGTTGGGCCTAGGCGGCACTTTTGTGGAAAGAGCTAGGAGCTGTCGGTGTTTGCGCAGGTTCCCCGCCATTTCTGAAAAAGTTTAGAAAGAGCAGAAACAAATTATTAGTTCCTCAGACTCTAAGGTAGGTCCAGTTAAATTTTCTTCGTGTTCCAATATGTTAATGCAGAGAAATCTTGCAAAATGTAACGATAGCCAAAAAATGTTAAAATGAAAAATTTTACACCACATGGTCTCGAAAACTCCATTCGAATCCCCTGTTCGATCTACTGTGAATGGGTCTATTGTGTCATCAGATGATTTCTAATAGATATGAATACACAAAAGTAGACATGACTATATAAAACATTTGCATATAAATTTGTACAAATAAATACAGATGCATTGACAATTTTGGGAAATAACTCGCTTGAATAAGAGGGTTCCTTGATGTTTGTCTTCTTCTTTGTTTCACCTAAACTCGCGTATTCAGTTGAACGCGGCCCAAGCGCTATTCCTGTTTTTTAGTAAGTCTTTGCACAGAAGGAAAGGTTACAAACCTCCAACCACAACGAAAATTTTCCTGTTGATTTTGAGAGAAAGAATCCTTTCTTATGTGAAGGCGCAGTGAAACACATGAGTGCAAGGGATGAAAATGATGAAATAAGTTGAGCCTGATCTTAATCCAAAACAGCAAATGGCATACAAGAGACTCTTAGAAACAGATGATCCAAGAATGAGATTTCCTCTTACCTTGCGGTAAATACTCAAAATAATGCTAAGTTGGAAATCAATGCTGTTAATGATACATCTTGGTACAAAGATTTTTTACTCTTATCACGTTTCATCTTATCACAGTTCAATGATCTCCAACAAGTATCTACTTTAGAAATAAGATTCATCATCTCTTCCCTGGCTCACCTGATCACCCTACTTGTTGTCTTTTTTAAATCCCCCATCGCTCCTTTCTCTTTGACTTCAAAAAGTCATTTAGTATAATGTTCTGATCTTTTTTGGACAGTGCCCATTGTCAATGAACCAAACCTGGTAATAAAAAAGAAGATTTGTTACTATTGGCTACGGCAACTATAAACGGAATCATCACCCTGAATTGGCACCTTTCACATAAATCATCTACATTAAAATCAAAAACTTTCGCATGATCAAACTTTCGGACACATTTCTGTCCGAAAGTTTATTTGTCCTAAATCTGGTGTTGTCTGAAAGTTTTAGATTCTTTGAAGTGAGAAAACATAAAGAAATCAATCAGATCGTAGTCATCACTTTCTTAAAAACATAAACATAAATATAATTCAACAAAATAGAGCTTAAATTTAGTTAGCCTTGCTTAGTCTTTAATGCATATTACTTTTGGATTTGGACTTTCATTGCCTTCGTCCTCCATAATTATTACCATTGTATCGTCATTCTTGATCATTAGATTGCTCTTCATTGATTTTGTTGTCATTTTCCCCAAATTCTCTTTTGAAAATTGAAGTGCTGTCACCAGCGATCCTACTTCCCGTTTTATGAGTCTCTATGTCCATGTTGCAATTTTCAGAAATCATTTGTATGTATTACTGAATCATGCAAGAATTACTGAACCATTCTCCGCCGCCTGTAGACTTTTGCAACAAAACCATCATGATGATTTTGTGCATAATCCACAAACGATTTTCTTTCAACTGATTCTATTGCCTTGCCATATCTTGTTGCAGGGACAAAGTTATGAATGTTTTTGGATACCCCCCCCCCACATCAGCTACATTATCTGCATGAAATGCCTGGTTAGCAATTGAAGCATTGATTCTTCCAGCACGACCCAACTGCCATGTTTTTGATAAGCTTTAAACTCCAGCAATTTCACACAAATTATCATAGTGTGACTGGCAATATGACCTTCCATGAAAGTAGTACAGCTTCTTAGTATGATGGTCTAGTTCCTCGTTGGTATCATTGATAGCTGAAAACTGAAATAAACTGGTTAATGGTTCCGGAATTGAATTTTGGCAACTCAACTGTCTGCCGAATTGTAGTTCTCGATTGTCTGCCGCCACTAAGTACCGGTAGATTTTGTGATAATTACTCTGTGATGGCAGCCATCTTGGTACCAACACTGTCAAAGATCTTATCCAGTTGAGTTGTCAAACAGCTTGCTTTATTATGTCAGACGTTTTTTTGAGGTCTTCTTGCTGAGGGAGGCTTCTGGTGCTACTCGTCCGATTCTTTGAAACACATCGTTTACAAAGAATTTCATTACACAAGATTTGCAGATTGGGTATTCCATCCTCCGTTTCTTTTGCTGCTTCTTGGCTCTTCCAATCTTTTTCCCCTCCTTCCAATAACGAATTGTGTCTGTCCTGTGCTCTTCTTGGTCTTTAATCTCTTTACTGCACTGGTTTTGATCTCTTCCTTCGTTGAATTGTACTTCTTTTCTTCTTCTTTTTGCCTTTTCAGTACCTGCCGTTTGTGCCTTTCTTATCCTTGATGTATCTTTCTCGTTTGAAAGTTGCTCAGGGTAACTTCCTCCAACTAAACCCTATACCTGGCATAAAATATTTGTTGAAGTCGATCCCATTGAAAACTGGCTGAAAGCAAGATCAAGATCAGTCTCCATCAGTTTTCTACCGACAAAGGTAGATTTGGGGCAAAATGATCCAGCGATAGCAGACAGCTCTCAGATACCTGGATACAATGGATACAAATGGATACAAAACCAATGCTTTTGATCATTCTTACCAGTCATCAACATTCACTCGCCGCTCGAATCTTGCTTCAATTGTCACTATTGGAATGCCATCTTTGTCCTCATCACAGCGACAGGCCGGTCATTGACCGAGAACAGCAAGAGGCTCACCTCGATAAGAAGTGTTTGCTCCCAAATTGAAAACACCATAAACTTCTTCTCAGTCAGTATCTGTGTTTGCGTTGGACCCAACATCAGTTAAGCTTGGTTCTTATTCATCAGACGACATTTTGAGCGACAACGATGGGAACGCAATGCAAACTATTCACAATCTTCACATGGCCTAGACATTGTCCAAGACAGTGTAGGTTCTTATGTGCAGGGATTTACAGTAGCCGTGCACAAAGTGTTTGCAAACCAAGGCTCCCGGCTGCAATGGCTGGCTATGAAGTTGTTTTCTGAATAAAACTTTGAAATTCAAACCAGACTGTGCCAATATGTTTCAGTGGTAGATTGATTTTCTGAACACCTCATTTGCTATTTGAAGGAATGAACTGCACCTCCAATTATTCGGTTACATGATCAACACCTAGACAACACAAAAAACTTACTGGACAATCCAATGACTGTGCTTTTGCATGCATCACAGATAGGGATTTTGAGGTATTCAACCAAGACCAACATTTGTACTTGATGTCTTGCCATTTGTACTTGATGGGAAATCTCTTCAGTGGATAAGATAGAGATTCCCCCCAAGTCTGAAATGTTTGTCATGTTGCCTATAGGTCCAGGATGCTCGCTATGCCAATCTTCACATGCTTATGCTGCTAGGTCTATCGATAGGCCAGAGCAAGGGGAAAACCCAGTAAGGTTGGTTAATCCCGGTTACGACACTGTAACCATAGAGCCCAATGTGAGTATTGGTAGAGTGACGTCAGTCATGGAGATTGCCACGATGCAATTAGACCACAATGGTATTTTGTGATCTTATTTTTTCTTTTGTAATCAATCTTATTTTAATTTGAAATTACATTCTAGTTTTTAATTACAAAATAAAAAGAAACCAATCTAATTCGAATGCAAAAATACTAAATTGAAAACGAAAAACTAAATAAATTCCAATCCCCCCCCCCCCCCCCCCGCCTGATTCGAGTATGCAGAGAGAACTGACTTTTCACTAGTTGATGCTGAAATTCGCTTCAAGCATATCTATCAGGGATCTTCATATCTACACACGTTATAATTGCACTGAATGCAAGACCATTGCTTTATCAATCGTTTGAATATATTAACAGTCTCCGAGGATTTGATCTCATTCGGTAAACCATTCCACACTTTGGGACCAGGCTACTGAAACGCCTGCTGGCGCTGTCTGCGATGTGATATGCGACCTCGTTTCCATTGACATAGCAACGGAGCAATTATGACTAGGTTTGCCTAGCAACGAAATCTTTGCTGTGGAGAACGACCAAGAAGAAGACACAGATGGATTTGAAATATATTCATTTAAAGTTTCACAGGATTTCAACTTTCCTCACTATTTCATAGTTTCACAGGATTTCAAATCTGCACTGTCAACACCGTTCGACTCCCATTCGATTGATTTGAATAACTCGAAATTGTGAAAGTTTCAAATCAGTTGCCATCTCTGAAAGTCGTTGAAGCGCGAGAATGGGCCTAAAGCAGAACAGGTGCAAGTACCCCGAAAGAAAACTAAAATATCTCGCGAGTCTCATACTATCTCAGAAAAATTTTTCGCTTGATTTATTGCCAATAGTCATCCAAAAGCATCTTCGATTGCTCAAAGTTGGGCGCGGTTGGGCAGAGTGAAATTTTTACGAGTGCGTGCTTGGCGCGTGACAAAAAGGTTGAAGTGGCCTAAGCTACCGCTGAAGAAACTTAGCCACTGCAGCTGATTCATGATTTCTAACGGCTAAATGAGTATCGCTATCCAAAGATAAAACATTTAAAAGTCACATGAATGTCTAAACTAGCCTAAAATGCTTACCACTGTTGTAGAAATCCAATCCAAAAACGCGATGCACTTATCCGTCCAAACTTCAGTTTCCATCTTGGTTTCCCTGCGAAGTGCGCGATCCGCTGCGAAGGAGGCGCATATCACATCGCAGAATGCAACTCAATGCGCGATTCCTCTCCCGTGCTTAGCTCCCTGCTTGGGACCCAAAGATCTAAGACTGTGTGTACCAAATGTTACTTGATTAGGTCTATGATGATGTAAGTCATGGGGATTTCTCAAAGAATGATTTGGATTGCAAACTGATTTGAAATGAAAGATGTCCTGCATAAAAGCAGGATTTTGTTTTTTCATAGTCTTGTGAATTTCAATGCACAAATTTCGTAGATGAGAGACATGCATAAAGTTCTTCCCTGCCCTACGAAGAAGATCTTCATAGGAACTATCATTGTCTTTGTAAAGAAATCTCAATGCTCTCTCTTGTACCGGGTGAGCCAGAAAAAAGTTCCCACTTTTGAAAATTCATAACACCAAGACTACTTCACGGATTTGAATCATTCAAATTCTAGTTAAAAGCCGAAAGATCAAAGTATTTTTGTGATTTTTCTTGCTGTCCTTCCAGCACTAGAAATATTGGCAAATTCAACTTTATGGAAGTTTCATGGTTGCAAAATCACAGAAAAAGGGCCTAAAACATTGATCGAGTCGTAAGGATTCTATTCAAATCGAACAATAGGCCATGAGCGTTTCACCTCCCTCAAGAGTTATAAGACATCGATTTTCAAACACATACGAAGGATTTTCAATGCCAAGTAAATCAATGCCTAGAGGATACCTCTCACCCATGAGAAGTTGCATTTCCTTCATTATTCTGTGCGAGAGGTCATTTATGCATTGATCGATGTTTTGGGCCATTTTTCAGTAATCAATGAACCATGAAATTTTTGTAAAGTTGAATTTACCTATATTTGTAGTGCTGCCAGGACAGCAAGAAAAATAACAAAAAATACTTTGATCTTTCGGCTTTGAACTAGAATTTGAATGATTCAAATCCGTGAAGTAGCCTTGGTGTTATGAATTTTCAAATTTGGGAACTTTTTTCTGGCTCACCCGCTATTTTTTTCAACTTTTTGCACCGATTTAGCTGATGAAAAATGCCAAACCAAAGGACAATAATTAAAATTTAAATATATAAAACTTTCAACAAGAGTTTTCCTTTCTTCTAAACCAATGAAGGACATTTAATTGTGTTGCTGCTTTCTTACATGGGGGTCAAAATTTAACCTATTGTCAAGTTTGATACCCAATAGTTTGATGTTAGTTTTTGATTGGATGTTGTGGTCCTTCAGTTTGATTGGCACGCCCCCAGTGTCCGATCGGTCTTTCTTACCTATCAAAGCATTGAATTTTTCAGGGTTTGCTATCATCTTGTTACTTTCAAGCCAATCTAAAGCGACATTTGATTCTTCTTCTAAGATTTTTACAAGATCTGGCAATGTCTTAGAGAAATACACTAAAGTATTGTCATCAGCATAGTTGTAGACTTCAGCTTTCTTGACAAATAAAAGAAGGTCATTTATGTAGAAATTGAAAAGAATTGGGCCTAATATGGAGCCTTGGGGAACACCAGATACTATGTTTTGAAAACTGCTGTACGTATTGTTGATTCTAACACTCTGCTGACGTCGTTTTAGGTAGGGATAGATCAAGGCTAAGGAAATTTCATCAAAACCATACGCAGAGAGCTTTGCAATTAACAGATCAAGAGGTATACAGTCAAATGCTTTGGACAAGTCTCCAGTTTTCAATTAGTCTTATCAAAACATGTTGTGTGCTATACAATTCCCTATAAGCTGCTATAAAAATTGAAAGGGACTTGTGAAAATGAGACTTTAACTGTTTTTTCCTCACTTTCTCAAATATTTTTGAATATGCATTTAGTATGCTAACAGGGCGAAAGTTTCTTTCCACAGTTGGATCTGATTCTCCCTTATCAAGTGGGCATACAGCAGCTTGCTTTGCTTTATCAGGAAATTTGCAGCTGCGAATTCTCATGTTTTTCGCATTAGTAAGAGGAATTTCAAGTTCTGCGGCTGCTAAAGATACTAACTTTGGTGGTGTTTGATCTTCACCAGTTAATTTTTTTCCATCCATGGAGTCAAGTAAACTCCTAACCTCTTGAGAATCTACTTCTTGAAAAGAAAACACTTCGAAAGCCTCCATCCGATCTTGGTTAATTGCAACAACACTTGGATGATCCTTGTATTTATCAATAATTAACCTAACTATCTCCCCATCCTCTTCACAATCAACCATTTCAGCCAAATTGCTTGGTTTCTTACCACTGGCCCTTTCGGCTATCTTGAAAGCATGGAATATGGAATACTGGAATGGAATACTGGAAAGGAATACTGGAATGGAATACTGGAATATTGGAATACTAGAATGGCCTTATTAGTAGACTTTGTAGTTATTGTTGCTAACACTAGAGGGGTAGGGTCACTTAACGTAAACAAACTTATTTCGAAACAAAGATTTTGCAGTATTTTTGATTGGCCATATCACTGTAATTTTGGACTACTTTTCTCAAAATGAAAGTGTTATTTTGAAGATTGACTCTTGTACTTCACAGAGAAACAAACAAAACACTCATATGTTGTATGATTGCAAAGATCTCGGTGGATTTTTAGAAGCAACTTCCGTGTGGATTCACCCCATCCATCAAAATCTGTGCACAACACAATGGTCACGTGAGGGTAACAATGTAGATTCTAGAGATAACAGGTTTGTTTACGGTTACGTGACCCTGCCCCTTTAGGGTAGTGAACAGGTTGAGGTGAAAAGGTGGGTTTCTTACAAGTGGTGAAGAGATTTAAATGTATGTGTCAATTGTCCAGTGTTGTAAAGCACTGACTTTTAATGCAATCGAGTATTCCAGAACTTTCCCAGACATCTCTTCTTGGTGATTGATCACTGTCTCTTTCGTTGCGTAATCAACTAATCGTTCTCGATGACGTTTGTTGGAGTGGCAGCTATTATTTCTCTTATTTCTTTTGTCAAGGAAATAAATACCTCATTGAAATGAAACGTTGCGATTGAAAAGTTCAGGAGATGAAATAAATAATTATTTCTGCTTTTGAAGATTTCTTTGTGTCTAGCTGTGCGTTGTTGTAAGAAAATACTGCTATTTGACTACTGAAAATACTGCTATTTGACTATAAGACGAGTAAGGAAGTGCTGCTATTTGACCATAAGAAAATACTGCTGAAAATACAGTCTATTTGGTTGGAATTTGCAGCAGATAAAGAAGTAAAAGACTCTCGGGGTTAAAATTAAATACCAACCATTAGTGAAGAACTCTAAACAAAGTTGACAATCCTGAGATGCATTTGTTCATAACAAAATGATTGTAAGAAACTCAACTTTCAGATTGGCAAAAATTAAGAAACTCTAGTACTGGGAGACTGTAACTTAAGAAAAAAGTTATACACCCTCCTATCCAGTGACAATGAAAGCTTTCCGTGTGCAACACCTACACTGACCTTCGACACTTTTGGGCTTTTCTGTAATTTGATTGGCTCTTTTCGAATGGAGTTTCTCACTTCGAAATGGAGTTTCTCACCTTCCAAGGCACGTAGTCGAAGAAAAGAACATTTGAATGGCTAAGGTCACAAGGAGTAGTGTTAGAACCATTGAATGTACTTCGAGATGTCAAATATGGACAACAAAAACGACAACAAAAACATATACCCTTGACAAATACCATAACAGATACCATTGGGAACGATGTCAACTAGTTATTTTGATAAAGGCTAAAACCTTAACATATTTTTACGCAGGAGGTACTTGAGTAATGTCTAAATACTGGAAAGACTTCAAATAACCTTACCTTCAAATGTGCAACAGAGTAATTATTTATCCCTTCCATTTTCATTTCATTTTTATTTATTTTTCATTTATTTACTTAGGCACTGTAGCCCCATCAGTTCATGAGAAGTGCTTTGCAGGGGGCCGTGGCATAAACTTTTTCAGATTACAACGATTTCTAACATCAAGTTCAAGGTTATTCGAAAGCTTTGGTTTACGAAAAGATATAGCCCTTTGCCCATTGTTAGATTTTCGTTAAGGTATCAACAGATCAGTTTTGGTATTTCTCAGTTCCCTGACATTTCGAGTCGACTTTCTTCAAACAAGCTGGAATGGTACTCCGGGACGAGACCGTTTGGCGATTTGAACACTGTGGTTGCGGTTATGGACAATTGACACATAGTCTACATTTAAATCTCTTCACGACTTGTAAGAAAGGGCTGTTTGTAAACCACGAAACCACAAAATCACGAAGCGAAACGACATACATTTTTTCGAAATGTGTATTTGAAGTACGAAATAGTTGTCTGTATGAATAAATTGTGGCCTAAGTAACATAAGAAAAAATGACCAGTTGACAGAAACTGCTTTCCTTAGTTTCCGTAAAAACTTTAGAAACCTTGGGGCCATTCCCCCTTTCCAACCAGGAGTTCCCACTTTAGCCCTTTGCAAAGAATTTAAATCACATTCCGAGAGATGTTGCCTTTCCCCCTTTTTTGTTTTTATATTCAATTTAAAAAGTTTACAATAACGAAATTACCTAAGGCCTAGTTTATAATGCGTATTATTGCCGAAGCGAATTAAAATAATAACAAGGAAAAAGCCTAAGTGTCAATTTGATGCGGTTGTAAAACGCAGTATAAAATCAAACACGAATTTTGGAATTAAATTCACCAAGCCCTGCCGCATTTTGGGCGAATTTAATGAATCAATTCGGGCTGGTTTTATACTGCGCATTTGTGGCGAAGCGAATTGAACTGAAACGGAATTTTCCGGACGAATTTCCTGATGAATCCAGAATTTCTTTTGAGGAGCATGCGCATTGATCACTGATCAAAGCATTTGGCGGCAAACAAGATGGCGCGTTTCAGAAGGATGGCTTTAACATTGGATGAAACAGATGAAAGAAAAGACGATGCAAGCATGTTTAGTGATGGGGGATTTGTGCTGGAAGAATTTCAGTCAGGGGAGAGCGATGCTGACAGCTCTGACTCGTTAGATGAGCCACAGTACAAATCTGGCAACAAGAGGAAGGCAGCAGAACAGGACGGAGCTGTGAACTCTTTGACTTTGATCTCGCCTGAGAAGAAACCGAAGAACCCGAAGAAACGAGTGGGTCGTAAAGCAGCCTGGCCGGATGAATGCATTGATGAGGTTGTTGACATCATTTGTGAGAGTGACTACTATCGCAAGAAATTGACTTTTACAAACAATAAATCATTCAAGAACGCCAAAATTTACGAGAAAGTTGTTAAAGAAGCAACAGAACGCTTGGCAGCAAGAGACAAGGAGTTCCCCTTTACTAGCCAGCAAGTAAGAACCAAGTTCAAATCATGCGTGGCAATCTGCAAGAAAGCAGCAATGCTCAGGCAAACAGCATCAGGCATTGATAATTTCATATATTCTAAAGGTTACAGCAAGTGGTTCAAGCAACTTTATCACTTTATCCAGTCCAGAGATTCATGCCAACCAGATCTTGGCATTGAACCATCTGCCACTCTTTCATCTGCTGAAAGTGACACCAGTTTATCTACATCATCAAAAGAATCTTCATCCTCCAAGGACTTGTATGTGCCAAAGAAAGCCAAAAAAGAGAAAGGCCCAAAAATCCAGGAGGTTTTGGAGGAGGCTGTCAAGGTTTTTAACAAAGCTGTTGAACAAGATATTAGCAAAGATATTTTAGATTTCATGAAAGAGGAGAATGAGCGTGCCAGACAGCATGACAGAGAAATTATGCGAATGCAGATGAACATGTTCAGATCATGCTTCTCAAGTTCTGTGTCAGAACCACCACTGACAAGTCAGCCACATCTTTATTCCTCCCCATATGCAAGTCACCCATATCACCAACAGCAGATGTATAGGCACTCAGATGAAATGCAAAGTGAATCATTTTCAGCAATTGGATCTGCTGTCAAGAACTACAGTGAACTTTAACATCTTTGATTATGAATCTTACAACCCTAACTGAATGGTTATTACCTAAACAACACAGAAAAAGTTAAATGTGCATCATGAATTTTTGAACCAGATATTTTCATTATCGATGTTTAAAATGACCCCTTGATTGTGTCAGTGTGTATAGTAATAATCACAGCTTTTAGTGGTGACAAGGTGATGGCCCTAAAATGTTAGGTCGCACATTCCCATCATCTGAAGACTTGAGTTACCACTGGTGTTCCAACATGTAAGACCTCTGGAAGTAAGCCTCTTTTAATCAATATTGAGTTGGTTATGTTAGTAGATATTTAGTTTGCTTTACATATATACTGTATCATTGTTGTCAAATTTGAAGAAAGCTGTTACATCGTATTATATTGAAGCATCCAACTGTGTTTTGCTTACCATTACCCAGCACTGAATATGTTTAAAACTTTACCTCAAAGAAGGGCACTGCTTTCAGTGGGAGAAGGTGATTTATGAAGAAGGGTGCCTACAGTAACCAAGAAAAGTGTTTCCTGCAAAGGTTGTTTACATGATTCCATTAACATTGTTCAACGTCTTGCATTTTCACTATTTGATGCTTTGGGATATAGATTTCCGAAATAGATGCTTTAATTGGCAAGGGGCTTATTCAGTTTTTGGATATCTTAGAGAGTAGCATACTCCAAAGAGCAAATTTTGAGTTTTTAGGGTATTCACAGTAACTTCTCTCATTTATCCTAAACATACAAGTCCCCAAGTCAAGCTAGCAATTAAGACAAATTTTGTAAAACAGAAGATTCAACTTTTCAAAACTTCAAAGTGCTTTGCTCTCCAGAAGAATAGATTTTACACATCAAATAGCACTGAATCAAATCAAATAAACTGAGGAGGCAAAATGCCATAGGTTTGTTGCACTGAAGGTGTAAAATCTATTCTTGATGCTTTCAAATTGCTTCGTCATTTGCTGTATCCTATTGTATCCTTTATTTTACAAAATTAAACATTGCTATTCAAACATGTGTAGCCTGATTCAACTGAAACTGGTTAAAAGTTCTGAAGTAAGCAAAAACAAGCACTTTAGTGAACTCCTTGTCCCTGTTTTTCAGACCAAAACTTTGACTTTAAACACTCCCTTACTGCTTTTGCCTCTACTGATGTATCTCGCATTCTTCTACAGTCCCTCATGTTCAGTAGCTCTCTGACAGCCTCCCTGGGTCGCTTCTGTTGTGTATTAGCATCAAATCTGAGATCCCATGCGATAGGTGCTTTGTCTTCCAAATCTATGCAAATGTTATGCTAGACCACACAAGCCAGTGACATGATCTTCACAGTGTCTACACTGCATTCACATTTTCGAAGAAGAACACGCCATCGACCTTTAAGCTGTCCATAAGCCCCTTCTGTGACCATTCTGGCACGACTTAATCTGTAGTTAAAGTACCGTTGCTCTGGTGTTAATATTGCATTGGAGTAGGGCTTCATCAACCATGTTGAAAATGGAAACGCAGAATCACCTACAATCAATGGACATATGTTTGTGGTTCCTTCCCTTTTTGACATGCTTCTCAAATCGTTATTCTCTCCAATGTTTTGGAACAACTGGGTGGATTGAAAGATGATTGCATCGTGGCTATTTCCGGGAAAACCAGAACTTGCCCACATGAAGCGGTACTTGGCATCCACAATAGCCATCAACACAATGGAATAAAAGTTTTTGAAGTTGTGATGCTCTTTGGCACTCTCAGCTCCTCCTTTTGGACATTTTATTGGGAGGTGACAGCCATCTACTGCACCAAAGCAACAAGGAAGCTGCCAGTCCTCTTCAAATGAAATCATTATGTCCTGGAGCTCTTGTGCTGTTTTTGGAAAGTGTTTATGCACAGCAACTTCCCAAAGTTGTGCAATCATTGCTGAACAAACTTCGTTGACAATATTTGCAACAGTGGTAGTCCCTAGACCAACTAATTCAGCAACTGTGTGAAGATAATTACCCCTTGCTAGTCGGTAAAGACAGACTGCCAACCGAAATGCAGGGGAAATTGGAAAGTCGGTGCTCAGCTCCTTTTCAAGATCTCCCTCAATATTTCCCAGTATATACAGAAATGTTGCTCTGCTTACTCTAAAATTTCTCTCGAACCTTTTGTCATCAAAGTTACTCCAAGCATTCTCCCACCATCCTGTATTCCTCAATAATCTTCGACACGACCTTGGCTTTCTTGTTGTTGGACCCATCGCTTGCGTGTTTGTCAGGAGTAAAACTGTCATGAACGCCACATTGATCAGTCTCTGTCTCCGCTCCAACATAAAGGCAATGAACTTACTGACTTGCTTTCTCCTGCTTTCCTTCCTACGAATCTGTTTCAGGGTTCTGAAGCTCGCGCACATTTTCATCACTTTGTTTTGTGGCGCCATTTTGGAAATATGTTGATTTTTGCGCCAAATTCATCGCAGGTACTTACCACCGCAGCTGCGACTCAAAATTAATTCGCTTCGGTGATAATACGCAGTATAAATAGCATTTTGTCGCATTACAGACAAATTTAATGTAATTTAATTCGCTGCGGTGATAATATGCAGTATAAACTAGGCCTAAGACACTAACTACGAACTACTGTACCACACTACAAGGACGATACCAGGAGGAGCAAGATATCATGACTACCCCCTGGCATTTGACATAGAAGATCTAAAATACGACTAATCATACGACACACAAAAGCTATCTTACAAATAAATGAAAAAGAAAAATTTTTAAGGAGAGAGGAGAGTTTACAAGTTTTCATTACCATCTTATTCAAAACGCTTTGAGGCCTGGATATATTCTAGTGTTGCTGTGAGAATTTTCGCATTTGAATCAAACGGTAACTGTTCATGGCCATATAGGATGATTTTTAACAACTCTTCATTTAAGATGTTGTTTTGATATAGGCTCTGGTCATTTAGCTGTATTCAGCGCTGCATTTGAGGGACTCATGCTCAGTTTCTCAACAACCACACAGCACACGAGTCATAATACAAGGGAAATCTTTATTGCGCAATTCCTGTGCTTGTTGATCCGGGGCTTTTGTACGCTGACATCATTCAGCGTGCCATGCAAGGGGCATTTCACTCTAAAAAAGCCCTTTTGCTTTCAATTTCAAGAAAAAATCTATCAGAAATCTGTAAAGATGCCTTAGTTTTGAAAAATTCTCGAACCCTTTTTCGAAAGAGTGAAACCAACATGTCAATAGTGAAATGCCCCTCATTGCCATGCATGTGAGATTCACAAAATCCAACAAATATACTGAGCGAATCGAAATTCCAAAGATTATTTATTCATCACAAAAGCCAGTGCATAAATAGAGTGACCGATTGATGACCCCAGATAACCTATGATAAAGAATTCATCATGCCAAAATCAATCATTTTGCAATGGAGTTCTGCTCTATGAAACTTCCTCGCCTACCAAGAACCTGAAATGGAAAGGCCCAGTTGGCATGGGGGAATGCCCCCGAAGGTTTCTAAAGTTTTTGCGGAAAATAAGGACAGCAGTTGCTGTCACCAAGTCAGTTTTTCTTACATGGGCCTCAATTCATTCATGCAAACAACTACTTTTTATTTCAAATGTATATTTTGGGAAAAAGTATGTCGTTTTGCTATTTTGCTATTTCATTTCATGATTTCATGGTTTACAAACAGCCGTAAGAAACCCACCTTTTCACCTCAACCTGTTCACTATCCTAAAGGGGCAGGGTCACGTAACCCTAAACAAATCTGTTATCTCTGTTGTTGCCTACACGTGACCATTGTGTTGTGCACAGATTTTGGTGGATGGGGTGAATCCACACAAAAGTTGCTTCTAAAAATCCACCGATATCTTTGCAATTATACAACATATGAGTGTTTCGTTTGTTCCTCTGCAAAGTACAAGAGTCAATCTTCAAAATAACACTTTCATTTGAGAAAAGTAGTCGAAAATTACAGTGATATGTCCTATCAAAAACACTGCAAAATCTTTGTTTCGAAATAAGTTTGTTTACATTAAACAGAGTTTGCAATGGTAAATAGGCTGCTCTATAGATAGAACACAGGAAATGTCCAAACACAGCATTGTTCCTTTAGCTATCGATTATTAACAACACGATTATTAAAAGCAAAGCCAGTTATTTTCACAATTACTTTAATGAAAACAGTAATAATATGAAGCTTTCGTGGACAGGCATTAAGTCAATCATTAGCATCAAAAATTCTCAGGTTAATGTCATAAACAAACTCAAGGATAAAAATGGTAATATGACAATTGATCCAGCAACTATGGCTACTATCTTTAATGATTTTTTTGTCAATGTAGCAGATGGTGTTACAAAGAGAATACCCAGGTCACCAAAATCCCCCTTAGATTATCTTGATAATAAAAATCATAACTCATTCTTTATAACTCCTACAGCCCCTCTTGAAATAGTACCGGGTGTCTCAAAAAAAGTACCCCCTTTTGACATGAAATAGGAACGAAGCGACAAGATATTATTACTCTCCGTGTGGTTAGCCAAATTTATCAATCTTCAACTTAGATTCACATACCTTGCATTTAAGAATCGTCCACCAAACACCAGAGATACATGCTTGCAAAGACAAAATTTACAGTGCACCCAAAACCAGAGGTTTTGTAAAAGGGCCTAGCCATGATTTGCATTATGGATCTTTTCCAAAGCACCTGTAAACTTTAACTTTCAGTTTTTCGCTTTTGAAAAGAGTAAAAAAGATTCGTGGAAATCGCCCCGCTTAAACAAACATAACAAAAATGTGGTAAGAATGATGAAGTCGTGCAACATCTCCCAAATGAGCATGCATGTGTTCCTTTTCTTCTTCTTTGACACTTGGGGTGGAATGCAAAACACGGATTGATTCCTCAAAGGAATAACTATTTGTAGAACAATTGAAGCATTTCAAGGTATAATTCTTTTCAATGGAGAAAGCTAAAGGTCAAAGTCGAAGTTCCTGTGCAACATGCCTGTTATAGCAAATCATGGCTAGGCCCTTGTAGCCATGAATCTCAAAATTTTCGCTACAGGGGGAGTTTCAACGTGCACCACCAAAGCCCGAAGCCCAAGAACCAAAGCAATAAACAAACAGGCTTTAGGCATATAGTGATACGGTTTGCTGCAATAAATTAAACGCTAATTAACTTCAAAATCAACAAGGTATGTGCTTAAACGAAGCTTGATAATGAAAAGGAAACTTAAAAGAAATGCGTGCACAACGAATAACGAAGAAACTGAAACGAAATACGAAAAAGCTGCTACAACAAAGGCACTGATACTCACAAACTTTATATCCTCGTAGCTAAAAGGCTCAGCATATCCAAAGCATGATAACAAATCGCGCTGCCAAAGGATTGGCTGCCAAAAACATACGCTGCCAAAGAATTCGCTGCCAAAAACATATGCTGCCAAAGATTCTACGTTTGTGGTCTTCTTCTACCTTGTCTCTGTTTCTTCCAGCCCCGAAAGCCATGATTGCTTCGCTTTTATAGCCACGAGTAAGAAAAACAACTATTCCCAAGACAGAAACAACACGCATTCTACTTTACTACTGAATTGAAATAACAAACTAAATACGACGTAAACAACTTAAATGAGAAAAACAACTATTCCCAAGACAGAAACAACACGATGTAAGATACGCCGGAATAAACAGGTCCCGTGTCCTTAGAGTAACGATTTGTGCGTTACATCCGGCCCCAAACAGTGGACCGTATTGAAACTGTTTCTCTTTCTTGAACTCAAGCACAAATATCTTCTTCTATTCATTGTCTCTATCTTCTGCTGCTTCCAGAAGGCATAACTTGTCAATTGGTCGGAAAAGTTCTGATTTGCTTGTCTTGACCTTCACAGAACGAACCAGACCATCTCTTCCCTTTGTCAGTTCAGTCACTCTTGCCAGTGGCCAATACCCTCTTGGTAATGATTCATCCATCACCAAAACAATGTCATCAATGGTAAAGTTTCGCTTGGCAGCTTGCCATTTCTGTCTCATCTGCAATATAGGTAAGTACTCTCTTGTCCATCTTCTCCAAAATAGGTCAGCAAGATATTGGACTTGTCTCCATCTTCTTCTTGAGTAGCCATCAGATTTCACAAAAATGCCAGGTGGAAAGCATTCATTTGATTTCAGAAGCAAAAGATGGTTTGGTGTCAGTGCATTGGCATCTTTTGGGTCGTCGGATACTTTGGTTAATGGTCTTCCATTGATGATTGACTCAATCTCGCAAAAGAGGGTTTGCAATCCTTCATCATCCAGCAGCTGCTCTCGAAGAAGTGCCTGCATTATCTTTTTTATTGATCTGATGACTCGTTCCCATACTCCACCCATGTGTGAAGCCTTTGGGGGATTAGGAATCCATTTGATTTCCTGCTAGAGAAAATGCTGATGTAGTTTGTCTTGATTCCATTGATCAATTGCTTCCTTGAGTTCACGATTGCCACCAACAAAGTTTGTCCCATTGTCAGATCTCATTTCTTGTGGTTTTCCTCTTCGTGACATGAAGCGTCTTAATGCATGACTGAAGGAATCTGTATCCATACCATGGATTACTTCGATATGCACAGCACGAACTGCTAAACATGTGAAAATCACACCATACCTTTTCTCTTGACAGCGTCATCTCTTCACCATGAACTGTCCAAAACAGTCATATCCAACATACGTAAATGGAGGCATGCTAGGATTGACTCGATCTGGTGGTAAATCAGCAATCTTTTGTAGACCAGGCTTCTGTGATCTCTTCTTGCAATCAAAGCATTTACTGAGTATTTTACGAACTGCAACCCTTGCCTTCACAATCCAAAATGAAGCTGTACGGATTCATCAGATGATTCTAACTGACTGATACAATGACTTATGTTGATGTATGTATGTAGGAAAAAGACACACATAAATGTAGATGTAGTACTAGTAACTACTAAGTAGTAGTAGTGAATTTGGATCATAATCATATAATCATGGGTTTATTGGAAAATTATAGTCTCTCTCATTATGGACCATCATCTTCTACTATGGTGTCAAAGTATAGAAAATGGTCATTTAACCATGATCTATACTCTTAAATTTAACCATGAACTATACTCATGATCTATACTCTTAAAGGTGGAAAAAGAAGAAGATCACGAGGTCGAAAAGACAACAACAATATGTTATTAAAATCAGTACTTAGGCACCAACAAATACTTCATAATAATAAGTATTTTGTTGTTGGGAAAGGTGGAGATGATGATGATCAACGCAATAAAAACAGGCCAACAACAAGAAGAAGTCCATTAACCCTATTTCACATGGGGTATTTTTTCGATATTTTGGCATGGGGGGGGCATTTTTCGCCCCCCCCCCCCTCTTTTTCTCTGAAACTACCAAAGATATAACTATGAAACTTTCCTCCATTGTTCTTTGGACAATAAGCTTTCCAAATATAACGATGGTAATTAACTAATCACGTGATTTGTTGCTAGGCAACCAAAAAACAAAGGAAAACTGGCCAATTTATAGCTGCTTCGCATGAAAAATTCTATTTAAATGAATACTCAACCGATTTTAATGAGAATAGTCTTAAATGATAGGAAATACATTGTACGATTAAAATATATACTTTGAAGCAATCTGAAGAATCTATTTATAGACCAATTAGTGCTTAATTAGCTCTTTATTCCTTTCTACTTATTGTCACTGCAGTTTTCCGTTGTTTTCTTGCTATTTCTGACTTGGATCGACTTAATATGCATGAAACGAACAAGAGTAAGCTAAATTGCAACAAAAATCTTAATTAATACATTAGTGTATTCGAAAAATTACGGCATAAATGTAAATGAAGTCATAGATATTAGATTTTGCTGATGTCAGCAAATTAGCAAAAATTATATATCAAATGAAAGCTCTCGTCAAGAGCAATCGAATGATACATGTTTTAAGTAATTTGGACGAGAAACAAAGAAATTATGGATGTTCAAGGCTGTTTTTTGTCAACTACTCTCCAAATATGGTGCTATTGTGGTCACGTGATCAAATATAGAACAATGGGGCATTTAAATTTTGATTGCCAATTAAATTTGAGTAAAAGTCACAAAGGTTTGGTCATCATATCTTGTGTCGTTTCGGCGTCAGGTAAAAAAGTTTGTTTGGCCCCCCCATGTGAAATAGGGTTAAATACTCCTCTAACTCCTGTCAATAATGATGCATTAAGAATATTACAAGCAAACATGCAAGCAAGAGATAATGAGATATTACAAATGTTGGGAAATCTTGATTTTCGTATTGGTCAAGCAGAAAGAGATGCAGAAATTGCAGTTGCTGCTACAACTCATCAATCACCCACCACCTTAGGTAGTCCTCCAATCCTCCAACATGGTCCACGACAATTAAGCAATGCAGGAAGTAATGCCAATAGCAGGACTAGTAGTCCTAATGAAGCTCAAAGAGCAGTAATAGCATTGAACAATAAATCACCACCAATCTTTAATCAATCACCAGCAGCATCATCAGTAACTACTCCTAATGCTGATAGTACTGATGATGCTTATGGTGAAGCAAACTCTATCCAAACAAGTCCTGATTCTAATGAATCCATTCTTTCACCTGATGACGATCATGGTAGAGATCCAACATATGATCCTAATAACGGTATTCATAGTCCCATTATAAATCATTGAGATGATGCAGCAGCAGCAGCAGCAATTGCAACTCGAGCAGCAGCAGCATGACCTCTTCCACCCCAAGTACTTGCAGGTCAATTTTGACGTGCTGCTATTGCAAATCAACTATATCCCTTGCAACAACAACAACCAATTCCTCAACCACCAGTGCTAGCAGCAGCACCAGCACCAGCACCAGCACCAGCACCAGCACCAGCACCAGCACCAGCACCAGCACCAGCAAGGAGGAGGAGACCACTTCAACGAATTAGAGCAAGACCAATTCCAGGACATAACTTTTATGATTCCCACTTCATACGAGCATTACCTAATATAACTCCAGCTAAGCGCAAATCATTGTTGCAAGCTGCAATACCTAATAGGAAAGCATCAGTATTAAAATATTATAGGGAAAATAATTATCCAATTCCTGCAATGATGAATTCACCAAATCCAGGTTATGGACCAGTAATACCAGGAAGTCCTGTCGATTCAATAGAAAACTTTGAGCAGCCACCCTTGAGACGAATAAGAAGAAGAGGAGAACAACCAGCAGCAGCAGCAGCACCGGCAGCTCCAATACCATTTCCTCAAATTCCAAACATTGATGATGATGATGATGATTTATCACCACTTCCTCCTACACCTCCTCGACCACCTGCTCCTGCTCCAATGATAAATCAGCATCCAATGACTCCAGGTTCTATTGAAGAAGAGGCATTGTTTAGAAATAGAGGTGAGATAAATAGGCAAAGGAACTTGCGACACATCTTAGATACGTATTGCGCTAGTGACAAATTCCGTGCAGATCTCCGTGCATTCAACAGAGATTACCTAACCAGTATCAGTGATATTTGCAATAATGCATTATAATAATCAGTATCAACACACAATACATACACATACACATAATGACACATAATAGTAATCATGCAGCAACCAACAGGAAGTGGACCCCCAGATTTCAGATTGAAGTTTATACATGGTACTCGATTCGGAGGAATTAAGGGACATGGAATAGGATGGAGAGTACATCATCATAGATTGGTAAAGAATCAATGGAATAATACTAATAGTACAACATTGCTAAAAAATGAAAGACGGCCTGTTATGAACTCTACTGTAGGTTGAGGAGGAGCAGGCAAAAAGAAACACAAGACAAACAAATTTGAGTAAAAGTCACAAAGGTTTGGTCATCATATCTTGTGTCGTTTCGGCGCAGGGTAGAAAAGTTTGTTGGGGGGGAGGGGGCGAAAAATGCCCCACCCCTTGTGAAATAGGGTTAAATACTTCTCTAACTCCTGTCAATAATGATGCATTAAGAATATTACAAGCAAACATGCAAGCAAGAGATAATGAGATATTACAAATGTTGGGAAATCTTGATTTTCGTATTGGTCAAGCAGAAAGAGATGCAGAAATTGCAGTTGCTGCTACAACTCATCAATCACCCACCACCTTAGGTAGTCCTCCAATCCTCCAACATGGTCCACGACAATTAAGCAATGCAGGAAGTAATGCCAATAGCAGGACTAGTAGTCCTAATGAAGCTCAAAGAGCAGTAATAGCATTGAACAATCAATCACCACCAATCTTTAATCAATCACCAGCAGCATCATCAGTAACTACTCCTAATGCTGATAGTACTGATGATGCTTATGGTGAAGCAAACTCTATCCAAACAAGTCCTGATTCGAATGAATCCATTCTTTCACCTGATGACGATCATGTTAGAGATCTAACATATGATCCTAATAACGGTATTCATAGTCCCATTATAAATTATCGAGATGATGCAGCAGCAGCAGCAGCAATTGCAACTCGAGCAGCAGCAGCACGGCCTATTCCACCCCAAGTACTTGCAGGTCAATTTCGACGTGCTGCTATTGCAAATCAACTATATCCCTTGCAACAACAACAACCAATTCCTCAACCACCAGTGCTAGCAGCAGTACCAGCACCAGCACCAGCACCAGCACCAGCACCAGCACCAGCACCAGCACCAGCACCAGCACCAGCACCAGCAAGGAGGAGGAGACCACTTCAACGAATTAGAGCAAGACCAATTCCAGGACATAACTTTTATGATTCCCACTTCATACGAGCATTACCTAATATAACTCCAGCTAAGCGCAAATCATTGTTGCAAGCTGCAATACCTAATAGGAAAGCATCAGTATTAAAATATTATAGGGAAAATAATTATCCAATTCCTGCAATGATGAATTCACCAAATCCAGGTTATGGACCAGTAATACCAGGAAGTCCTGTCGATTCGATGGAAAACTTTGAGCAACCACCCTTGAGACGAATAAGAAGAAGAGGAGAACAACCAGCAGCAGCAGCAGCACCGGCAGCTCCAATACCATTTCCTCAAATTCCTAACATTGATGATGATGATGATGATTTATCACCACTTCCTCCTACACCTCCTCGACCACCTGCTCCTGCTCCAATGATAAATCAGCATCGAATGACTCCAGGTTCTATTGAAGAAGAGGCATTGTTTAGAAATAAAGATGAGATAAATAGGCAAAGGAACTTGCGACACATCTTAGATACGTATTGCGCTAGTGACAAATCCCGTGCAGATCTCCGTGCATTCAACAGAGATTACCTAACCAGTATCAGTGATATTTGCAATAATGCATTATAATAATCAGTATCAACACACAATACATACACATAAACATAATGACACATAATAGTAATCATGCAGCAACCAACAGGAAGCGGACCCCCAGATTTCAGATTGAAGTTTATACATGGTACTTGATTCGGAGGTATTAAGGGACATGGAATAGGATGGAGAGTACATCATCATAGATTGGTAAAGAATCAATGGAATAATACTAATAGTACAACATTGCTAAAAAAATGAAAGACGGCCTGTTATGAACTCTACTGTAGGTTGAGGAGGAGGAGGCAAAAAGAAACACAAACGTCGTCGTCACCATAATCACAAGAATGTTGATAGAATGATGAGAGAAAAATCTCGAATGAGTCATGGAATAGTGACAGGTATAGGAGCTCCAGAAAGTATGTGGGGTCCCATAGCATACAATGATAGAGTTCGACGAAATATACATCATCAACGAAATAAAATCATTTGGACGAATGTATGGCAACTTTAATCATTATTCTTGAGCAAAGCAAATGCAAATTGCCTTGGCAACTCCCCGCACCTATGTTAATTGAAGAGAATTTGAAAGTAGATATTTGGGTAATGTACAACGTCGCTGATGATGAAATATCAATCATCATAACTGTTATTAATATAAAATACACACATATCTATTTACTACTACTACATACCTAATTAACCTTAGCTTGACAAGTTAAATGCTGGGTATTGATTGTGGAGTGTGTGCCGTGACATATTGCTTGTCAATCTACTGTTGGTTTCCACTTGCAGGAGATCCACCTTGTTGCAAATTTTCACTGCTATTCCCACTTTCATTATTGTTGCTCATGACAATAATTTACATTGGTTTGCGTTATAAAGAAGATCATTGCTGCTGCTATCATGAGATGCAAAGAGTGCAAAAGAAGGTATAAGAAAGGTAAAAAACAAGTGCAACATGCTAAAATTACAAGCAAAATTCCCCAATGTGGTTACCTCACAACGATGACATTCAGCACGCTTTAGCGCGTGCTTTTGTCTTGGTGGAGTGAAAAGTCTTCCCCCTAGTGTGAATAACTTATTCAGGGGGAATGCACTCTCCCATGAGGACAAAATACATGAGCACATCCAGGAGTCATTATTGCTAGGAAGGAGAACAAAGGGAAATTTTGCTTGCTGTTTTCGCTTGTTTTTGCAGGTTTTCGAAAGGGGCTTTCTGCAGAAAATCTCCTATTTCGACGGGAAGGAATGAGCGATTAAAGCCGGGTAAATTACTGAACCCAATTTGACATATCGGGGATAAAACAAGACGTTTTGAACATCATTGCTTTCATATTCAGGGATCAGGATTTTTTCAAACGCCGCGCGTTTTTATTGACTCACCCGGTAGAGGGTAGAATTTTTTCCTGGAACCCTCAGTTACCATCTTTTGAGCCAATGGCAGCTGGACTTAGCAGTAAGTACAAAAGGACAAGTGGCCATCCTGACTTTGGTGGATAAATTCTATTCAGGTGGCTTGTCATCCATTGTTTGCAAGAGATACACTGCAACAGTGGCATGAATGTTGCAGTTTTACATAAGTACAACATTGCTGTGTTTCTAAAGATAAACAAATGGATGCAGAGTGGCCATGCTATTATTCCAATGAAATTACTGGGCTTCGTCCTGCACAATGAATGAGAAGTTCTCTGAAAAATCCCCAAATACCAGGAACTCACCTTATTTTAGTGTTTCTTTTGGTTTATTTTGGAAATTTGACTGATGCTTTGTAATGGAATCATGACATCAAAGATTGTCTAACTTTGCCAGAAATTTGTCAATAAGGTCATCAATTAGCTGTACCATCGTTTCATGCTGTGACCAGTGAGTTGGCTAAATCCGGTGTTTTCGTGCTTAGTGCCTCGTGCCCGTGCTCCGTGTTTAGTGCCCGTGCTCCGTGCTTAATGCCAGTTTTCCGTGCTTAGTACCCGTGCTTCGTGCCCGTGCTTCGTGCTCGTGTTCCATGCATGTACTTCATGCTTAGGGTCTCGTTTTAGATTTGCACCATTTGGTATTTGAAGTGGTTTCCACTTTTTCTTTACGCTATCGCTATATGTCCATTTACGTTGATAAGAACTTGATGAAAATAAAAATGTAAAAGACTACTCCTACAGAATATGCCTAGAATTTCAGAGCAATTGAAGAGTATTCCCCACCCTTTCTCCCTTGTCACAGTCTTTACAACACCAAGTACTCAATAGAAATATCTTCATCTATGATATCTCAATGTTTTACTTTCTATGTTACTGTCATTGTAAGATGTTGTGTACCCCATGCGATGAAGTTGCTGAGTGATTCTTGAGATGGGATTGATCTTTTGATATCAACAAAACTGACTGCAAGAATGAATCCTTGCAAGGCAAGTACCAGTCTTCTGATCTTGTAATGCCAACGGAGTAAGTGGCCTGTCTTTAATAAAAATTTTTGTCCAAGCATTAAAAATTCTCCCTCAAAACGGAGTATAGAGGAACACAGGGCTACATAGGCATATTTTTCAATTAAAAATTCTGAGACGAAACCCCCACTATCAGACCGCCAAAACGTATGACTAAAGAAACCATGTTAGGCAAGTATCTTCAAATCCTAGTTTCTTATAAAAACATTCAGCTGAGTGAATTTCATCAACGAAAAAGCACCTTAAAGATCCTACAGATTTCTAAGCACTAAATATGGGCACAAAACACTGGGCACAGACAAAAAACACTTGGCACGTTCACTAAGCACTAGGCACGAGCCCAGGGGCACGAGTACTAAGCACTAGGCACGGGCAGAAAGCACTAGGCACGGTGAGAAAGCACTAGGCACTAGGAGGTACGAAGAGAAAGCACAAGGCACGGACACAAAGCACAGGGCACAAAAGCATGGGAATTAGGCATCCTCGTGACCAGTCAGTTGACACACATCACTTGAATTCAACCACATGAACATCGTTCTTTTCAAAGCATCTTGTTAACATGTCTTTTGAGGCACTGTTTCTTCTGCTGTCATAGTTTCAATCATTGTGTTGCTCATCATTAGTTGTACAATGTTATGTACTGTGCAAACACCAACAGAATAAGTACCACTTGCACCAGCTACTACACACTTCTTTGTCCGTAGCATTGCAGACTTTGAGAGTCGAATTTTAGTGTTTGAATTCATTTCTTTAAATTGTTGATAAACTTCTCCAAGGTTTCCTAGGACCAGTCTCTTTTGAACATGTTTCTTCGTTCCAACTTGCCATTTTATCAGTGCAAAAAAATGAATTATCAATTCGAAAAGCAGCTCAGGCATTTGAGGTGCCTAAGGATGCTCTCCATAGGAGGTTGAAAAAGCAAATAAAGAGTGTCAGTGAAGAATCCCAACATGAGAAAGCCTTAGGAGCATTCAAGACTGTATTGAGCAGGCAATAAGAAGATGAGCTTGTGGACTACATCAAGTGCATGGATTCAAAGTTTTATGGACTGACAATAAATGACCTGAGATGTATTGTTTTTGACTTTGTTTCAAAAAAGAAAATAAAGAATCCATTCAATTCAGAAAAGGGGACGGCAGATCGTGATTTTGTTGCAGGATTTTTAAACGACATCCAGACCTTTTACTTCGCAAACCAGAAGCAATTGCCCTTTACGGAGTTTTTGGTATAAACAAGGAAAGCATCAGTTTGTACTTTCAAAATCTGAAAGAAATCCTTGACACTGAGAATATAGAGCCTAGTAGGATTTACAATTGTGATGAGTCTGGTCTTACATGCGTTCATAAGCCTGTGAAGGTACTTTCAACCAAGGGAAAGCATGTGGTCTCCTCTGCCACTAGTGGAGAAAGAGGTCGTACAACAGCTGTTCTCTTGGCTGTAAGTACCACTGGACATTATGTCCCCCCAATGTTAATTTTCAGGCGCAAAAGAATGAAGCCAGAGCTTCTTGATCGAACACCTGTTGGTACTATAGGTGGCTGTTCAGACAGTGGATGGATTGATAAAGACTTATTCTTCAAATTCATCCAACACCCCGCTAAGGAAACAAATCGCTCTTTGGAGCGAAAAGTCCTACTTATTCTTGATGGGCATCAATCACACACCAAAAACATTGAATTGATTGACTTTGCCAGAAGTAAAGGACTTTTGTTACTGTCCTTGCCTCCACATGCTTCCCACAAACTGCAGCCACTTGATCGCAGCTTCTTCAAAGAACTTAAATCTGCTTTTAATGCTGCTTGTGGAAAGTGGATGAGACAACATCCTGGAAGAAGAATTTGTCCTGAGCAGATTGGAGAACTTTTTGGGGAGGCATTTTACAAGGCTGCAACACCTGAAAATGCAAAGTCTGGGTTTAATGCTTGTGGAATAGTTCCATTTAATGATAATGCAATTCCAGAGGATCAATTTGTGGCCATTCCTCAGCCAGCAGATGAAAGATTGTCTTTGTCTTTGGAAAATCTTCCGATACTGTAGAGCTTAATCATGATGATTCTTCCACTTCTGGAAATGGAAGTTTTACTTGGAAACTACAGCTGATAACGTTAAGTTCAGTGATCTGCTACCAGTACCTGAATTCAAAATGCCAAAAAAAGAGGTGGAGAGCAATCAGAAATCCTTACAAGCTCTCCTTACAAAAATCACCTCCAGGCATCTCAATCTCAAAAAGAGAAAAAAGGGAAGGAAAAGAGCAAGAAAGTAGCAAAAAAATAAGAAGATAGCCAAAACGTATAAAAAGAAACCTGAAAATAATAGTGTTTCTGACGAAGATACAAAGTGTTTTGTTTGTGGCCAGTGGTGGCATGATGCTAAGCCAGGAGAGAACTGGATTCTTTGCATTAAATGTAAAACTTGGGTTCATGAAAGCTGTTCGTGGAAGAGTGCAAGTGGACAAATGTGTGACTTGTGTTAAAGTTGATATTATTTGAGTGAAGACTAATAATTTTAGCCTTGGTTCATTTTGTCTTGATGCAATTTTAGCCCTGTCTCAGTGATACAATTTTATACTAATTTCATTCTCCCAAATACAATTTTAGCCCTTTCTCTGTTTGCCCTGATGCAATTTTAGACCCGTCTCATTTTGCCCCAACCATGGGGCAAAATGAGACATTGGCACTCACGACTTTAAGAGTAGAATTTTGATAAAACCGCTCATAGCACTGTTACAGTTATTTCTCACAGTTTAATTTAAAGGTTAAAGACCATCATGGTCATTTTTTGGCGATTAAGTTTGCAACTCTCATTTGTAAATTCTGCATTTCACTGTTAAGTGTCTCATTTTGCTCCGAACTACGCTACAGCAAGCACTGAAAGAAAGGTCAACGGTGACACAACTGAAAAGCTAACCAAACTACTGGACAGTCTGGTTGATGACAGTTCTCGCAACAAAGTGGCAAGCCATCTGAGGATGAAAGCGTCAAATTCAAGTTTTGTTGGTTATGGTAAAGGAAAGCTGTGTTTCTTATCTCTTGTTACCAATGTCAGCTGGTTAGGTTTCATGTTCTCTGTGTGATCCTGGGATCTCTCACTGTGCTAAAGCGTCAGCTAAAAGCACCATGATTTGGCACCTTGTGGGCAGTGTGTGTGCTTTAGATGTTCATTGGAGGAGGAAAGGTGGAAAAGATTGGCAAGGATTCTTCTCTTCATCGACTCAGCATCATTTGCATTGTCTTTGATGGCTCTACCATAATAATTTTGGATTTTTGTTATGTTTTCTTGTGTTAGCTCTCCTTTCCCTGCCAATAATTGCTGCTGGGCCTTTGATGTTAGTACCAGCCTCAGAGTTGTAAACATTCTTTTAGAGACATGGTTCACACAACCTACTCTCTCAATCGCAACAGAGTCACCATAGGGCTTATCAGCAACAAATGAATGATAAGCTTTACTGTCTCCATCACTGAACATGACAATGTAGCAAAGATTGTGTTCTTGCTCCGATGGTTTCCATATTCTGCGTGCACACTCACCCAGCGGGTGCACTTCTATATAAAAGTGATACACAAGCTTGTCTTTAAATTCACAGAGAAAGGGGGGGGGGGGGATTTTTCAAATCCTAGGACCTAGGGTTTAACCCTATCTCACCTGGGACTTTTGAAGTGGTCAATGCCTGGGGGGTTGGTTCCAACCCCCTGTTTTTTATCAGCCGCTCTTAGAGACATGAGACCAAAAATTGATAGAAATGTTAATTTTTGTGTAAACAATGAAACTGAATCATCAAAATCTAATTATCAATGTTGTTGTTGTTGCTAAAGCATCATAATCATCATCAGGTCGGAAAAAATGTACAAAATTAATAAACATGTATCTAATTTCTTGTCTTTTCTCCTGATTTTGAAATATGTAGCTAAATAATATATAATAATATGTAATAAATATAACAATAACATAATAATAAATAATAAACATAATAATAAATATAAAGAATGTAATCAAAGTTTTAAATTTTAGCTTAAATCACTGTTTTCCAGAGAGTACAATGAAATGACGGTTTGGAGGACTTTTGTCAATTTTTCTCCTCTCCTTAGAGAATAAAGATCTGGAAATTAATGGGTAAAATGTCCTAATTGCTACTACATAAAGAAATGTTGCACTGGACATGTATCAAATTTTAAGAATACACGCTCCATGAATAAATACCCTCTAAATTTACTTGTTTTGTCAATAAAGGCCCCTGGCCACTATATGTTTATGTTCGGATAGTGCACAGCAAGAAATATCTAAATTTCCCTATAGTTTTTTCATGGAAATTTAGGGGAAACGGACAGTTTTCTCTGGGAAATTGAAGGGAAACGGAAATTTCTATTTCCCTCTCTGGAAACTGTTAGAAAAATGTCCGTTTCCCCAAAATTTCCAACGAAAAAACATGGGGAAATTTCACCATTTTTTGCAGTGGTGCATATTTAGTCAAAATGATTGTCCAGAAGTATGATAAAATAATATTGTAAGTCACATTTCAGCTTTATAACATTAAAATACAGCTTGTGCACATTTGAGTAAGGTGCTGACTGCAAAATGACAAGCCACATCCTTGGCAAATGGTTTTGACACGGTGCAACTTGTCTTTTTTGTTTTTGTAGTTTTCTGTACCAGAGGCTTCCTCGAGGCATCCATGGCATCTTCTTGCAACTTCTCCTTGTCTTGAGTGAACAGGCTGCTGTCTTTCTTTTTCTGCATGATGGATATTTCCAAGCACTAGCCTCATTTTGAGCTTTATCATTTCCCCAACACCATAGGGAGATCTTTGCTCAATTTGAGGAATGGCCAAGGACTTGGTCATCTCCCATGCAAAGTCAAAAGACGATATCTTTGTTGAAACGATCTTCTTGTTTAGGGCATGTATTGTGTTGGCATTTACCCTTGTTTCATCAATGATGTAGGACGAGGCATGTTGTAAAAACCGGACCCTGGAACCCCTGAGACCCCTAGGACCATTAAGTAATTAAGATGAAAAGGACCCTTAACACCAGAGGGCCATCACCTCACATAAACAATAGACCAATGCCATCAAGTGCGAAACAAGAGGTCACGTATCGTAAACTTCCTCTCTTGTATCCCATGAACTTCTGCTCCTATGAAGCAATGCCAAGAATCAAGCAGACAGCTCGCAATATAGCATGACGGGGGATGCTCCAAATATTCTAAAAGATAGTTAACATAACATATTAAGTGCTGAGAGTTGTCAAAGATTGAAACTTTGTAAAAAATCACCGGAGGCCGAGGGTTAACATTCTGTTTTCATGTGAAACTTGGTAAGCGCTATAAATGACATAAGTATTTTAGCATTAAAATTTTCGCATAAAGAAAAATCATTTAGAAGAAAGTTGAAACTGCAGTTTCGAGATGCAAAGATAGCTTGTTGTTTGCAGCTGCTTGGTTTGTCGCCGTCCTCTTAGTTGTTCTTCTTCCTTCGTTCTTCACAAAGTCAGCAATTTGTAGGAATTCTACAACTATCGACAAAATACCTCCTCCGACCATTAATAAAAGGACCGCAAACAACATATCGCTGCTTTGTCCTTCCGGTTCATCAAAAATTCTGTACATCACAAAACAGCATAAGGTCCTGAACAATTCCAGAAAAAGCAACAACATTAACCAAGCTCCTCGTCCCCAGTTCGCCTTCCTCACTGTAGCCTCCAGGATAACTGATCCTTCAGCCATCCCCATAGCAATGGTGCCTCTTAACATTAACGTCTGGCGCATCTTTTCAGCCCACTTGCCAATGAAAACTTAAATACCGCTCCATCCACAACGACCATAGTTGCTAATTGAACCTTCACCTTGCATACAGCAAAACGTACTCCTACAGTGAAAGCATAACGTCAATGAAAGATATTTAGAAGTCATAACGCTGGCTTGAATGTAAATCAAAACTGAAAGTGAACGTTAGCGAATTGACTTGAGAAATGCTTTGTGTTCTTGTTCAATGTCAACACGGTTGACTTCCCACATTGCTGCTCCACAATTTCGTACTTCAAAGTTGGCTGTTGGGCCATCAAACTTGAAAACATTCCATTTCTTTACAACATTGTGTCTCCTCTTGCTCATGTCGTACCTGTTTCTGGGCCTTGCTTCAGCATGTGACTGCTACTTTGTCAGCCTGGATTTCTTTTGTGGGTGCCAGCACTCTTCCAAGATAAAAACTGCCCGTATATGCAGTATAAGTGATAAAGGAACAAATGGAAGTTATTTGAATATGACAAGTGCCACCAACAATAGGATTTCGCAAAAATACTTTTGATGCTTGATTGAATGGTGCAGGGGTGACGCCAGAAATCTTCTGACAACTCCCAATGAATTCACCAAGCGAAGAGCCAATGACAGAGAAGCTGGAATCACCTTTTGTTTCAGTTGTCCTATCAGAACACACTACATCTTTGGCGCCAAATCAGTTCACCAACTTTGCAGTGAATTTCCCCGAGAGGAAATACGCTTAGCAAATTCGCTGACCCAATCACTGACATATCCGCTAAGGAAAACATTGCATTTCTTTACAATGTTGTGTCTCCTCTTGCTCATGTCGTACCTGTTTTTGGGCCTTGCTTCAGCATATGTGACTGCTACTTTGTCAGCCTGAATTTCTTTTGTGGGTGCCAGCACTCTTCCAAGATAAAAACTGCCCGTATATGCAGTATGAGTGATAAAGGAACAAATGGAAGTTATTTGAATATGAAAAGTGCCACCCACAATAGGATTTCGCAAAAATACTTTTGATGCTTGATTGAATGGTGCAGGGGTGACGCCAGAAATCTTCTGACAACTCAATGAATTCACCAAGCGAAGAGCCTATGACAGAGAAGCTGCACTAGCAGTCTGCACTCAAGTGATTTGTGTCTTATAAGCTTTTAGGTCGGTTTTGGTTGATACTTGTCCATGTTTGGTCCGTTTTCCTCCTAAAGGAACACAATTTCAGTTAAGAAAAGGTTTTTTTTTCATTTCCACCGGGTGACCCAAAGAAAACTTAGCAAGCCAGATCCCACATATTTTCTTGAAAGCAAATGTTATGAAGACAAACAAGGTATTATCATGTAGCTGAATGGCCCCACTATCCTCTGAGAGGTTGCTTGGTAAGTTTAAGATATCTGTCCAAAAAACAGTTTCAAAGATATGGAAATTCATTCATTTCACGGACCATTCCTTTGCTTCCAGTCCATTTTGTGGAAACTGCGTCCATTTTGTGGAAAGTGCGAAAAAAGCTGTGTTCCAAATTCCCAAAATGATGGTAATTATTTTACTCAAAATAAGGCGTTCACTACTTCAAGTCTTCATTGTTGATTTACCCTTTTGTGTCATACGATAAGTATTTTTACATACACAGTTGAACCATCAATTATGTGCTTCTCTCTCCAGCAGAAATCACATATCAGTATGCATGCTTATGATGCGGCCATTTGCCTCTCATAAAAAAGCAATAGCATAAGACCACGAAGGACCTAAACTTGATCTTTTGACGCTACAGAATTTTATCATTTTATCTTCTTATTGTAACACTTGGTACACGGGCGCATAGAGCATCTGTGCACAAACGTTTCATTGAATCTGGTTTTTTGGATGATAATCATTGCAGATGATCATGCAGCACCTAAAAAGATAGCTAAGCCTCTCAACTAAACTGTGGTAGAAACACTTGGCAATAGCTGTTCATTTCAGGGAGCTAGTTAGTAGTTAAATGTATGGAGTCACATAGGTAAAGTTCACAGCTTTGATTTTGGCCGCTATTGTTTCATGCTTATACAAAGTAACACATTAGCTTTAAGGGTTGCACCAAGACAAAGCACACAAAGTTTTTTAGATTGTCTTGGTTACGCACAGCACAGCATAGCTAAAACGTTTGATGCACTATCCTTGGGTTGTCGCCAGAATTATTGCCTATCACAAGAGGTATGCCAATACATACGTCTTGGGGTCTCTTGCTGTGGATGCGCTCTTGCAATGTTTTGTGTTTCTATGACCCTGTTGCCTTGAGTGATTTGCATCTATTGCAGTGCCCCCTGTCTGTTTTGATAGGAGGTTAAAATTTGGCTTGAAGCTGCTGTTCTCTTCTCTCTTTTCTGCAGGCACAACCTCCTCCACGTGGGGTTCCTGGCTTTTGACAATATTGTTGAGGTTGTTGTCCGATGATTCATGTAGGTGAATGTACACGTTACTGTTGCTTTGATAATAAGTTCGCAGCAGTGCATCTCCAGTCGTGAAATTTTATGCAAAAAAGCATACCCTTGCAACATTGTGCCCACTGGCACCAGATCGAGGCTTATTGTAATTTGCGTAAGCATGCGTAAGTTACACATTTTATAACAAAATGCGTAAGAAGGTGCGTAAGATGATGCGTAAGATAGCTGTTATGCGTAAGATGATGCGTAAGATGATGCGTAAGATAGTTTTCATGCATAAGTTCATGCGTAAGGTGGGAATATCGTCTATCGAAGGCGTCTATTCGTCAACATGCAAACAAATGGCCAAGGGTTGGCAGATTTTGGAAAAGTTGGTTTGCCCAAAATCGGGGGAAGCAACAAGTCGCTACTGCAACGAATAACACGGACTTTATCACAGTAAGACTGTATCGAACATGGAAGGTTATCTTAAGGGAGTTTAACCGAAAGTCACTTCTCGTGATCATTGATGCTTTCTTTGAAAAAACATTCCATTTGAATGTTGAGTTGTTTGGTCAAGCATCTAAGATAACAACTATTTCTTGCAAAAGCACATGAAATGCATTGATTGTAATCTCTCAAGTGGCTAGATTCGCAAATGAGAAACACTGCGCTACTGCCAAGGTTCTTTCAAAAACTGTCAGTGTACCAGATTTAATTGTTTAGGATCTAAACAAAATGTTGTTTGAAAGAAATCAACAACATTTGGGAAGAAAAAGTGGGACTTTCGTCTAAACTCTCTTGAGACAATCTTTCATGCTCGGTACAGTCTTTTGTGATAAAATCCCTGTTACTTGTTGTTGTAGCGACTTGGTGCTTCCCCCGTTATTGAGAAAACCAGATTTTCCAAAATCTGCTGACCCTTGTCCATTTCTTCGCATATGGACGAAAATGTACTTTGTTAACAAGTAAATGGAGCACAGATTTGGATACAGCTAAGATAGAGCTTTTCAGCCATGTATTTTTCAACCTCAACGGATGCGTGGGCTAAGAGTTGCTTTTTTGAGGCTTGATTTCAACCCCCTTCTGTAAGTATAAATTTCGAAAATGCTGCTTAAGAATATTACGCTTCTCTTTCGAAAGAGACATTAACCTTTACTATTAAGCAAATGGAGCCAAAATGGCATCGAAACACATTTGAAATGAAGCAGCCTTAAAGGCTGCTTGCTGAATCGCCCATGAGAAAGCAGCCCTGAGAGAAAATAAAGAGAAACTTAATTGTTGATTCTGATGAGGATTAATTCACATGCCCTGAGGGAGCGGTCAGTTTTAATCCATGTTAATAGGGGGGAAGGTAATTGATGTATTAAATAAGATTTCATATCCCATCTTTAACATAGAATTAACACTGTTATTGCGATTCTACTGATGTCCTGCTATTACGATTGGGAAGATCGGCTGGTGTAATCTGCATAACGCAGGTTGCATAATGCAGGTTGCATGTCATGTTTTATGGCCAAGGGCTGCATGGCTGTACCACGGGGCCACCTTGTTGATGACACTTAGCTTTTTAGTTTCAGGGGGTCAGGTTTCAAAGCTTACCCTTGGAAGTCAAAACTTGCCGTTCTATGATGTAATATTAGTCAGAGTTTCTCATAGAGCATGGAATAAATTCGATGATTAAAAGAAAATTCCCCTTGAACAATCATAAGATATTCATGACAATACACAAGGTTATTGGGCATACCATTACAATTGTATCATGTTAGGTATGCATATTGAATATGATCAATAGAATGATGTTGCTCATTGATTCCCCATTGATTTGACAACAATGGTTTTTTGGTTATCAAAATCTGACTCAGAGGCAGTTAATCATTTGCAACTAAGCAAATCCTAATCCTGTGGCATGTTCTTTTCAAAGGAACAGTAGTTGTTACATACCAGTAATTTACCATTCCCCCTGACGTAGAAATGTTAGCCTTCCGTGGGTGACAGCCCCTCGGTACAGCCATACTGCCTTTGGCCATAAAACATAACCTGCAGCCTGCATTATGCAACCTGCGTTATGCAGATTACACCAGCCGTTGGGAAGATTATGTTTCTGATATTCCAAAAGTTGATCACAATGCCAAATCCCTGTATTCAGAGGACTTTGGAAGAAGCAAACAAAACAGATTTTGATGGTACAGTTTTCCCTTGTTTAAAACTTTTAGAAATGTATTTTTAGCCAATGCCATTTTTCTCGTTTTGTTTATATTTATGTTTTTGAATAATTAACTTCTTTAGAGATTTATTTGCATTAAGTGAAGATTGTAAATTGAGCAGTGGCAGAAGCAACTGGTTATGATATGAAACTTAAAAAGTAGTTGACTTTTACTTGTTTTGAAATCAAGCAAATAACGGAATTATATCGCTACTTCATGAATCGCAGCCCTATTAATCTTTGTAAAAGAAAAGTTACTGCTAAGCATTGTACATGTAAACATCCAGAAAATACTACGGCAAGTAGTCTAAAAGATACGTCAAGCAATTTGTTGGCTCTCGTTGACCAAAGAAATTTAGATTCGGCCGCTGCAGTTAGCTCTGCCACTAATCAGCCTTAATTAGATCATCGTAGCATTACTCAGACGCGTTCGCAAGATAACACCATTCCAGAAACTGATTTGGCCCCGCTATTGAGCAAATTTATAATTTTGCTCAAACACTGTATGGTTTGGCCGCTTGGCAGGCAAGGCAGTCGATGGGCTTGACTCAGGCTCAGCAAGGTTCTACTGCTCAGCAAGCACAACAAATGGATGGTCTGACCCAAGCCGTGTGACGCAAGCTCTCCACGGCCCTACTGCCCAACAGGTGGATCTCACCAAAGAATTACATGATAAAATAAAGTACGAACAGTAGGAAGGTACATTTCGCTACTTAGGACACGCTCATGTTGAAAAATTTGTAGGAAAGGGTCAAGACGTAGTGGTATTGTCTCAAGATTTTGACCAATGTGCAAAAATAAGTGGTTGGACTAGGAAACAAAAGGAGGACGCCTTACCCCTTCACTTAGGTGGGCTGGCCAAAACATTTATCAAAATCTGGCAGCCGATGTCAAAACCGATTGTAATCAATTGAGAGAACATTTTGTTAAACGGTTCCACGGTGAAGAATTAGAATTTGTAGAAAGACAGGAATTGAGCACACAGCAACAAAACCAGAAGAGTCATTAGATGATCATGTTGACTTTATACAAAGAATGCGTAATTGTTTAAACCTTTAACCAAAAGAGAGGATGCATGTATTCTGCCAGAACCTTCTTCCTGATTTAAAAAAGTTTGTCATATTAAACGCTCCAAAAACATTTGATGAGGCCTAATGATTTGCACGCGTTTGTGCAAGCTTTAAGGATGAACCTAAGAAATTAGAGTTCGGTGAGGAAACAATTAAATTGCTAAAAGGTGTCATGTCTCCTCCCCCTCCTCCAGTTGCCTCTGACACACCCTGTGCTACACAGGTCTCTGCGTTCAATGTCAATGTTGAAGACGCAAATTCTTGACGAATGGATCGAATGGAGGAAGGGCTACAAAAATAGCTTCATGAGGTTAAATCTTTAAGAACCCCAGTTGTTTCGAGAGAGCAGCACCATAACCAAGGGAACAACTACCCTAATAGGACAGGAAATCGATTTGGATACCGATACCAAGGGAATTATTGAACTTCTTTTCGTGGCAATAGCAGGGGAGATTTTTGTGGGGAAAGAACAACTCAAGGGCAACTTGTATGCTCTAGGTGTAACCAGCCAGGACATTTTGCTAGATCTTGCTACTTAACGGTTTTACTAAACTATGGAATCAGCCAAAACGACCCAAAACGAGCCATAACTGCCCAAAAAGAGCCAAAACGACGCAAAACGAGCCAAAATGACCCAGAACAACCCAAAAACGACCCAAACTGATTCAATCAGTGAGCTGGAGTGTAGGTCTGTGTGAATTTCAGCGACAGGGACAACAGCAGTGATCATATGGAAACAACTCAAGCACTCCCATTGCTCGCATCGTTCGTGTCGCCAGAAAATTTATAAGAGACTGGGAAGACAGGAACAGTCATGTGGAAACCAGGCTTTTTTCAACGATGGCTTAAGTAGGCCTATCCTTGCATAGCAGGAATCATTCCAGTCTGGGGTTTTTATATCTACCCTGTTGTTATAACGTGTGAGGTGTGCTTTCCAGACAAAATGTGGGAAGTAGTTATTTGTTCATTAACCTTGAAAACAATGATATCTTTCAAGGGATCATCCCACAATTTGAATGGTCCACAGTTGGGTTCAGCCGGGCTCAGGTGGGCTTTACTGTCAAAAGTTATGCTGGCCTAGGCCTATTAATAGTCAATGATATAGTTTCTTTTGATTATCAAAACAAGACACACAACAGAGAGATGTGCAGAGAAAGGAGAAGATGAGAGGGTTGGAATGCAATAGCCTAAAATACCAGCCTCTGCTAACGATTTTATTGGTCATTAGCTTTGAGCCACCCTGAATCATTTTGGCTCTTTTTCGCTTAGTTCTGGATCATTTTGGCTCGCTATTGGGTTGTTCTGGGTGATTTTGGGTCGTTCTGCTTCGTTTTGGATCGTTTTGGCTGATTCCATAGTTTAGTAAAACCGGCTACTTAAACTTAGAGCGACCAACTGTTCAGAGCCAACAACAACAAAACCCTGGTATGATTTTGCTAGAAGATCATAAGGAAACTATGACAATTTCAACAGGGAACAAAGTCATAACAGACAAGGTTACGGTATCAATGTTCTTTCTCGTCCACCTAGAGAGAGCCCTAGAATAAACGCATATCAAAGATCAGACTATAGATGCAAGAAAATTCCAGTTATTTCTGACGTTGATAATAAGATTATGAAAATTTCAGGTCTTCTTCACGGTATGCCAGTTAAAATCATGGTTGATACAAGAGCAGAAGTTTGTGTTGTTAGTAAAAAAGTTTGGCAAAACATACCACAGCCATCGGCCAAATATTAAGTATGCAGATCTTGCAGGGATTGAAACTCTTTCTGGTGAACATGTCACAGCAAAAGGAACCACTGTCTTTGATCTAAAACTAGGGAATTCAACATACAAAGCAGAACCTTTCATTGATGAACATTCATTGTTGTTCTCTTTTCATTGTTGTTTTCTATAAAGATATTTAACTTGAAATAATTGATCTTGAAATTTCATGACCACATTGTAAGAAATCGTTCAGCCTCTTTCCTTGATAAATTCCCTTTTAATAAGAAACTAAACAGGCTGTTTAAAACACTGGTTTCTATTTTGCAGGTTCTTACCGTACCATAGAGAAATTGAACCTTTTTTGAAATCCTCCTCTAGTTTTAGTGTGAAATACTAGCCTTTGACTTCTACAGCCCACTGCAAATAAAAAAACCAGAGCCTGATCATGTCTTATTCTATTTCAGTTGCATGTTTGGTCATTGCAGTGTGAAGCATTTGAGAAAGCCAAAGGAATGCAGCTGCTGCACTGAGATAGAGCAGTGTGCAGTAGCCATGAATGATGACAGTGTGGTGCAGGGAGTAGGCTCTGTTCCTACGTGCATAACAGAGCATCATGGGTTCAGACCATTGTGCCTTGAACAATGGTCTCTAAAGTATGCAGCTGACCACTACAAGACAGAATGTGGTCGCTGTTACCGCCGAACACATTCCGAGTCAAGGGGCTTATTGTAATTTGCGTAAGTTACGCATCCATGCGTGAGTTACGCATTTTACAACAAAATGCGCAAGAAGATGTGTAAGATGATGCGTAAGATAGTTTTCATGCGTAAGATGAAAATATCGTCTTCCGAAGGTGAACATAGCAGATCGGAACAGCACAAGACATTCTAATGTCATCTACTGGCACAAAATACTTATTGCTTGTCGAATTAAAACACTCCTTTTCAGAACTGGGCCTATCAGGTTTCGGAGAAACCATGACAAATGCTAATTTAGGCCCTTTTCCAGTTTCTTCAGATAAGCCATGTGTTTAGTACGTTAACTTCAATGCTCTGTTATTTTGACCACTCTTCATCCCCCATTTTCGCTAACGTTAGGTCCATGTTATATCTAGAACTTTGAGAATCTTATATCTTCAGGCGAAACGCGATATCGAATTTGATAGGCTAACTCTGGGAGGCAACTATGTAGAGGATCGCTATTTTAGCCGGACTGGATGCCTTTAAAGCAAATACCGAAGACAATATAGAAGCGAACAGTAAGAGACGTAAACAATAATACAATATGGGGTAGATTTTCAATATTCACTTCCAATTGATCTTTCTCTGTCAAATAGTTTGAGGAATAAAGAGGTTTGACAGGCTGTGGAATAAAAAGTATAATATGAACATTTTCAAAGTTTTATGATAAAGGTATTTTAGGGACTATATAAGATATCAAGAGCCATTATGGGAGAACATTGCTGCAAGACTTTGCTTGAAACATTTGCTGTTGTTACGTTTTTCTGCTATGCTGATTTTAAAATGAAATGAAACTGAAATGTTTTAAATTTAAATGACAAGAAGTTACTGGTTGTGGAAACTTATGCTGCTTTGGGGAACAATGACCCAAATATGCTTGATCGTCTCTATGCTTACCTTTGCGCACAATTTGGCCCAACTTATGGATTTTGGGCATTCTTGTCTGAACGATACGTTGGGGGCAAACCAAACAAACAACAGTGCAATGACAAAGCCATTATGGAAAAGTTTATAGATGGCGTAAGTATTATCAAGTATTGGGCGTAAGTATTATTAAGTAAGTAAGTATTATTAAGTAAGTATTTTTTTACCCACTAAACCCTCCAAATTTAATGAATGAAGCTTCTCCTTGCGAAGGAGGAGA